>JAZHRO010000071.1:23417500-24667500 GCA_037157565.1 Thalassia testudinum | reverse complement strand
CGATCTTCCCCTAGGATGGATCCATATCCATCCCCATCTGATTCTCGGATCGGAGGATCATCCGATCCTTTCTACACCAGCCCGGGGAACTCCATTCCCCCTTTCCCTGATTCTCAGGAGGTTCCTCAGACCTGCGAGGACCTCAACGCCATCCAGAACGACCCATTCTCCAACACTTACAACCCCGGATGGCGAAACCATCCCAATTTTCAGTGGGCGGGAAATTCCCAAACCCAAAGAACACCTTTTCAGTCCCGCCCACAGCCCTCTCGTCATTACCAGCCGCCTCTGCCTCGGCCCAACCCTACTTATCCATCAGGGCCAAATCAGGATCAAATGTCCCTAATCCTTCAGACTCTGGCTGACATTCAAAGGACGAATGCGGCTATTCAAAAATAGCACAAGGACGAACTTACAGAGGTTAAAACTAACTGGCCCAGTTGGCAAATTCTCGCCAGCCAGGCACACTCCCTTCCCAACCTCTTCCTAACCCAAATAACGTGCCAACCCAGAAGCGCGTTATGAATCCAAATTTAGGCCACGCACAATGGATTTATCAGGCCCCTACTGCTCCATCTCCAGACGAGATGGAAGCCTCAACTTCTTATGCGGGATTTCAGCAGCAGCCACCCCTCTTACCAAACCCAAACCAAAATCAGGCCGGATTAAATTCTGTAACAACACGTAGTGGTAAAACAACTCAAGACCCGCATTATCCAAACCACTCCAAGCCTGATAACCATGACCCTAGGATAGTTATCCAAGATACCGCTGTTCCGGATCCACAACCTGGACCTATCCTAGAAGAACCAACCAAGATCCCGTTTCCCGAGGCCTTGACCAAGGGAAAGAAGACCACCAAACCCGTGGCCCCTGAGGAGGACCTGGTCAAGCTCTTTGAGCAGGTCCACATAAACATCCCCTTGATGGATGCAATCCGCCACGTACCAGCTTACGCACGATTTCTAAAGAATATATGTACACCCCAGCGTAAGCCGCGAACCAAAGGAGGGAGCCCAATTGTTCTGTCAGAGCAAGCCAGCTCTGTAATCCTCAGTAGACTCCCACCCAAGGCAAAAGATCCTGGTACTCCCCTGATTTCCTGCAAGATAGGTGGTACCCAATTTGATAGAGCATTGTTAGACTTGGGTGCATCCATAAACCTGATACCCACATCCTTACTTGACCATCTAGAAGAATCTGAGCTAAAACCAACCGAGGTGACATTACAATTAGCAGATCGATCTATAAAGTCACCAAAAGGGATTCTCGAGGATGTTATCGTAAGAGTGCGGGATTTCTATTTTCCAGTGGACTTTATAGTCTTAGATATGGACGCACCTGAGAACCCTAGGGATACACCAATCATTCTAGGGAGACCTTTCTTGGCTACTGCTAGAGCCAACATCAGCTGTGAGGAGGGCCAAATAGAGCTTAAGTTTGGAGATCAAACACTGAAAATTGATATATTTAAGGCCCAACAAGGAATTAATTGCGGTGTCATCAAACAAATTTGTGACATCAGGACTTTGGTTGATGAATCACACTTCCAGAATAACTCGATTATGCCTCATCAACCACAGAAGGATCTTGACCCGCAAACAGAGGAGTCGAATCCAGATATGAACAACCCAGTAACTCCCACCCTTGAACCTCACATCTATACTGAACCACCCGCTGCTGCTGATAATCCCATCCTCGAACTGAAACCCCTTCCTGCTCACTTGAAATACATCTTTTTGGGTTCTAATCAGACCCTTCCTGTGATTATCAATTCCAACCTCAGTCCTGAACAGGAATCCCGTCTGATTGTTGTCCTCCAGCAACATCGCAGAGCCATCGGATGGACTCTCGATGATTTGACTGGAATAAGTCCCTCTTATTGTACTCATCATATCTATTCAGAAGAGGGCACACGACCTTCTCGTGAAATGCAGAGACGCTTAAACCCCAATCTGCAGGAGGTCGTGAAAAAGGAGATCATCAAGTGGTTAGATGCCGGAATCATCTACCCGATCTCCGATAGTCGTTGGGTGAGCCCAATTCAGGTCGTGCCCAAGAAGGCAGGACTCACCACTATAACGACTGAGACCGGAGAAATCATTCCTACCCGATTAGCCAACTCGTGGAGAGTCTGTATAGATTACCGCCGACTCAATTCCTCCACGAAGAAGGATCATTTCCCACTACCCTTCATTGATCAAATTCTCGAAAAACTTGCGGGAAATAGGTTCTTCTGCTTTCTTGACGGGTACTCCGGTTATAACCAGGTGGCAATCCATCCTGAGGACCAAGAAAAGACCACGTTCACCTGCCCCTTCGGAACATATGCTTTCCGAAGGATGCCTTTCGGTCTTTGCAATGCACCCGCTACTTTTCAGCGATGCATGCTTGCCATATTCTCAGATATGGTAGGTGATTACCTGGAAGTCTTCATGGATGACTTTTTAGTTTTCGGAGCATCATTCGACGATTGCCTCCAGCACTTGGTCCAGATACTCAGGCGGTGCATCGATGTGAATTTGGTTCTTTCCTGGGAAAAGAGCCATTTCATGGTGCCTGAGGGAATTGTCCTGGGACACTCAATTTCGGAAAAAGGTATCCAAGTGGATCGAGCTAAGGTTAATCTGATTTCTCACCTTCCTATGCCCAGCTCGATCAGGGACATCCGTTCCTTTTTAGGGCATGTCGGTTTTTATCGACGATTTATCCCTGATTTTTCAAAAATCGCGCGCCCCCTGACCACTCTTCTCTCCAAGGATGTTCCTTTCGAAATTTCCAAGGAATGCACTCAAGCATTTGAAATCTTGAGTGACCGAGTCACCCAAGCCCCGATCCTACAGTCCCCTGATTGGTCTCAACCCTTTGAGATCATGTGCGATGCATCCGACTTCGCTGTAGGAGCGGTTTTGGGGCAGAAAATTGACGGGAAACCTGTGGTCATTTACTATGCCAGCAAAACACTCGATGAGGCTCAGCGTAACTATACGGTTACTGAGAAAGAGCTGCTAGCTGTAGTATTTGCCCTAGAAAAATTCAGATCGTACCTTCTGGGTTCCCGTGTCATCATATACTCGGATCACATAGCTGTGAGGCATCTCCTTGTAAAGAAGGACGCGAAACCTCGATTAATCCGATAGATCTTGCTGTTGCAAGAATTTGACCTTGAGATTCGCGACAAAGCGGGAAAGCAAAATGTGGTAGCTGATCACTTGTCCCGTCTTCCTTCTGAAATAATTGACCCTTCCGGACCCATCACTGAGCATTTTCCCGATGAGCACCTGCTGACTATTGGTACTAGCCTTCAATGGTTTGCTAATGTAGTAAATTACTTGGCATCTCATCAGATCCCGTCCGATTGGCCGAAGGCCAAGAAGGACAAATTACGCTCCGATGCCAAGTATTACATTTGGGAAGACCCGTACCTCTTCCGCATAGGTGCCGATCAGATCATCCGGAGATGTGTCCCGGAAGGGGAATTCAACAATATCCTCTCTTTCTGCCATGACCAGGCATGCGGTGGCCATTTCGCCGGGCATAAAATCGCATCAAAAGTCCTCCAGTGCGGCTTTTACTGGCCCACACTGTTCAAAGACGCGTACAGTCACTGCAAGGCATGCAGTCGTTGCCAGACTTCGGGCAACATGAGCCATCGCGGCATGATGCCTATGCAACCGATTCTAGTATGCGAAATCTTTGATGTTTGGGGGATTGATTTTATAGGCCCCTTTCCTGTTTCGGATGGTTTCGAATACATTCTGTTGGCTGTGGACTACGTGTCCAAATGGATCGAAGCCATACTGACCCGAACCTGTGATCACAAAATCGTTCTCAAATTCATTCATCAAAACATTTTCTCAAGGTTCGGGATTCCTCGTGCAATAATCTCTGATGGGGGGACCCATTTCACAAATGCTCAGTTTAGGTCACTGATGACCAAATACGGGGTGTCTCACCGAATCTCTACTCCTTACCACCCCCAAACTAATGGTCTAGCTGAGCTGTCTAATCGGGAAATCAAGAGAATCCTGCAAGTCACTGTTCGACCTGACAGGAAGGACTGGTCGTCCCGACTTCCGGAAGCATTGTGGGCCTATAGGACCGCCCACAAGACCCAATTGGGCATGTCTCCCTTTAGACTGGTGTACGGAAAGGCATGCCACCTTCCCGTAGAACTGGAGCATAAAGCCTATTGGGCAGTACGGAACTGTAATCTAGATCTTTCCAAGGCTGGGACCCACAGAAAACTCCAAATCAGCGAGATCGATGAATTACGCCTAGACGCGTACGAGAACTCGCAAATCTACAAGGAGCGGGTTAAAGCCTTCCACGACAAACACATCTCGAGAAAGATCTTTCATCCTGGTCAAAAGGTCCTACTCTTTGATGCCTGACTAAAACTCTTCCCAGGAAAACTGAGATCTTAGTGGGTCGGACCATATTTGGTCCGACAGGTTTTTGGAAATGGAGCAATCGAAATCAGTCCACTCAGCCACGATTCTGAACCTTTCATCGTGAACGGTCAGAGACTCAAGCCGTTCATTGATGTAACTTCTACTGATTTGGCTGAAGCATCTTATATCCTCCATTCCCCTTGAGCTTATTGGGCCCAGCCGATGGCGTAAAACTCAGCGCTTAACGGGAGGCAACCCGTCATTTTCCTAAAAATCCAAAACTTTTTCTGACACCTTTTTGCACTTAAGGTTCACCCTTGTAGACAGCCGACCCCACCTCAGATGCTTGCATCTGGGATTAGAAATCGTCCGCAAAAATTCAACCCGACCCATTCACTCATTCAAATTTCTGTCTTAAGGAATGAACTAAGTTAAATAAAAACCCCCTAGGTTACAATGAGGACATTGCAAATCTTAGGCATGGGGGGGTATGAAAGTGCAAAACTTGTAAGAAAAGGGTTTCAAACAAAAAAATTCACATATGCCAAAAACACCATAAAAATTAAAAATTTTTGAAAAAGAATAAGAGGAAAAGAGGAGAAGGAAATTTTGTGAAGGAGAAGGAGAAAAGAAACAAAATGAAAAAGGAGCACAAAATTATGAGAAAAGGTGATAGTCATTAGTAAGGAACTAAGGAATTAACCTAAGTTCTAGACCTCATTCAAGAAAATAACTGAAAAGTGCATAATGAGATTAGTAAGAACGCAAACCTTAGGCATTCTTGAATAGACTCTTAGTACCCATTAAGATCTAGACAATCCTCAAGAGGTTGAGGAAAATGAAAAGCTTAAGTACTAGGTCCAAGGCTTAGGGAGTATTTGGCCTCGTTAACTAATTTTTGGTTTACGGGACTCAGTAACCTAAGCACCCTAACCTCACACACAGCCTGGTTCAGTAAGCGTAAAAATCAAAATCATGCAGAAGCGTCGCAAAATTCTAAAAAGAACACCTAGAATAGGAGCGGCCGATCAACACAAGATGATTTGGACGAGTTCCCAGCGCGGAGAGGCGGGAAATCCCCTCGAAGATGCGTAACAAAATATCATCTCCTCGGTGCTTGTCTCTTAGGATATTTACATATCCTACTGGGGGCATGTAAGCACTCTGCTGGTTCAGATTCCATGGATGGCATTATCTCGAAGTGTCAATTGCCAGGGTCTGGATTCGGCCACGGAACACCATGGATGGGATTATCTCGAAATCTCAATAGCCAGGGTTCCGGGGGTTGCCATGGGCGGTGCTATCTCGAAGCATCGATCGCCAGGAACCCTTGAGGATTGATGATGGGAGCAAGGAATCTGATACAGACCGTGTTGAAAAGCCAATCCTAGGCTAGAACTAAAAAGAAAAAGAGAGAGAAAACTCTCCAAACAGAAAAACTTTCTATCTCTCTCTTATAAAACACGCTGCGAACTGAGCCAGGGCTAAAATCATTTCAAGCACGGGTGCTTTAACCACAAAGTCCAATAAACCTTAGGTTAGTTCTTATGGGCCTTAAAAACCTTTGCTAAAGACTGAGGCTAAGGCTAGACAGATTTGGATCTTGATTGGTACTAGAGTACCTTTTAGGCCTATGGTCAGCATTCTAACTTAATCTAAGCTCAAATAAAAAAAAGCACTTATCTAAAGCTATTAAGAACTTCATGGTCTAGAACAAGGGTTGAAACCTTAAGTTTTTGCTAAGGGACTAGCAAAAGCTAGGCATGGGGGTATGATGAGAACCTCATCATGAGCCATAACTAGCTCATTTTGACCCAATACAAAGGATAAAAGCTCCTACATAACTCAAGGAAAGGCTTAACTCAGAGAATTCTGAGTTTAAGGAGAAAACAAGTCATAAGGGGTAAAAATGCAATTTTACCAGTATAATCTGCATACAGGGTAATTCAGGGTCCAAACACAGGTCAAGCAAACCAAATAAGAAGGAAAGTGGGATGATCTGAGAAGGGCTACAGCAATTCCAAGGAACTAAATGATAATCTGTAACCTTAAAACAAACCCACTTCAATTCACGAGGTTCGAGGCAAAGTAAAAATAGAATAAACCCTCTAAAATTCATAGAAAAATAATCTCTAGGGTTTAGAACCTTCAATTTGGCCTTCAGATCCCATTTTGACCTACATTGAGAATCATGCCCAATTAATAACTTAATTTGGGTTTTTGCATAAATTGACCGGTCAAACAAGGTTTAATCTAGAAATAAAATTCACCATCAAATTCCTTAGGTCCTAATTAGTCATGTATAAAAACTTGAGCCTAAGAAGAAACCTTCTTGACCAACTTTGCACTTTGGTCCTCATATATTTACTTTTTGGCTCTCAACTTTTGAACCCTCACATTTCTACCCCTAACTCTCCTTCGTTCTTTGCATTCAGGTCCCTCCTGCCAAAACCTGCCAGCACCATGCTCCGGCGACCTTCCGCGGAGCATGGCGCCGCGCAGGGTGAGGGGGAGGGGCTGGCAAGTCAACCGGGGGTGCCCTGCGTCGTCAGCCGTCGCAGGAACACCCCCCTGGTCGCTGTAATCCACCATACCGGCCGTGCGAACGCACGGACGGTATGGGTTTCCATCTCCGGCGTCCTCCGGCGAGGGAGACACGTCGTCTCCCTCCGCCTTCCTCCCTGATTCGGTCCCTATAAATACCCCCGTCGCTCCACCGTTCTTCCCAGCTCGGTCCTGACGGAGAAAGACCCCCACTTCCTCTCTTCCCACTCCGACAGGAAGCCCTCCAGCTCCGGCGGCCTCCCCTCTTCCTCCTCGTCGCTCTGCCGCACTACCAGCTGCAGGGTTGCTCTCCCTCGCTCTTCCCGCGCCACGCCGCACCCAGCTGGCGCCTCTCCGGCCCTCTGCTCGCCGCCGCCCCTTCCCCCGGGCATCTTCTTCTCCGGCGACAGTCGATACGACTGTCGCCCGCTCCGGCCCCTCCTCGTCCTGCTAAGTAGGTAGAACTCCTCCTCTTCCTCCCCTCTTCCTTTTCCTCACTTTAAACATCTACTGTCGCCCTCGATTCCGACCAATCACCCTCACCTTCTCCGCCTCCGGCCATCCTCCGGCGAGCCGCTCCCATCACTCCAGCATCCCACACGGCTCGCCGACCTGCACATAATCTCCGCCTCCTCACCCTGATCCATTTTCGCCCCTCCACTTCCCCCAAATCACCCCCTGCAACTCCACCGAACAAACCCATCTCCCGACCCACAGTCCGACCTAGGGCAGCCCTTAGGCTCCGCCCCGCCACCTGCACACCCCCCGACCACCTTCGCCGTGCCACGACGAAGGTCCTCCGCGTTTCTGATTGGGCTGAGAGGCCGTTTTTCTGTGGGCAGGTACCTGCGCTCGTCGCCGCCATTGTTGAAGCAAAGCAGCTTCTTCACCTGCTGCCCCAGGTGAGTCACGCCCAGGTTACGCTCCCAGACAGTGCAAGGCGCCTTCGCGAAGCACCAGGCTGCAGTCGAGTCGAAGCCCTCGCGCGAAGGTCTCGCGTAACGCTGCGATTACCGGCTGCTTCCTCCGCGCAGGCGCGAAATTGGGGTGGGACATTTAGTCCCACCTCGGAAGGCTCTGAAGGAACGTAGCGGTATAAAGCGAAAAAGTGCTGGAGGCTTATTGCCTCAGCACACGGGGTGAGGTCCCCTTCACCCGCCCGGTTACCCGGTCTCGTCCGCGCTCACGCCCCGCGGACCTGGCCCGACCCGACTTAGACTGACCTGCACTCCTCGCCCACCACGCACGCCGGTGGGCCTGGACCCGGGCGCGACCCGTACCCGGCTACCCGGCAGCTCTGGGAGAGCTATCCCATGAGCGGATTCTGTGAGAGAGAGACGCGGGGGAGGGTAGAGATAGGTTTTGCCCCTCTCTGATCAAGCTGTGTAAGTGTGCAGGCACAGGTGAAGAAGAACCGTGGAAGAAGACGAAAGCTGAAGGAAGGAGGATCACCGAGCGGCACTGTAGCAGCTGCGGTTTAAGTCGTCTGATTGGAAAATCAGACGACGTCCTGAAGGCAAAGAAGGAGAAGGAAGGCGAGGCAGAGGAGAACACAGAGAGGCCAAGACAAGAACTGAAAGAAGAAGAAGAGCACGAGAAGAAGAAAGTCTGAAGAAAGGAAAAGAAGAAAGAAAGAAGAAGAAGAAGAACAGGACCGCAAGGGAGCAGAAAAAGAAAGAGACGAGCAGAAACAAGAACTGACGAAGAAGAACATCACCCACTGCTGCAGATAAAGAAGACAGAAAGAAGAAGAAGACCACAAGGAGATAAAGGAACCAAAAGCCAAAGAGAAGAGAAAAGAAAGAAGAAGACAGACGAGAAAGAAGAAGCCAACAAATTTTCATCTCTCTCTCTATCTATCTATATTTTTGTAAAAGAAACTTTGTACCCCTAGAATACAACTTGCTCCCTGAGTTCGACCTCGGGAACTCTTTTATTTTCCGAGTAAAAAATTATATATTTGAAATGATGGCAATAACTGGCTATACTACAACGACATAACAATAAAACCCGGTTATCTCTTCACGCCATCGTTATCAATAGCACTGCCCATGGCAACCCCCAGAATCCTGGCTTTCGAGATTTCAAGATAATCCTGCCCATGGCGTTCTGTAGCCAAATCCAAACCCTGGCAATCAACGTTTCGTGATAATGCTGCCCATGGCATCTGAACTAGCAGGGTGCTTACGTACCCTGGTAAGATATGTAAATATCCTAGGAGACAAGCATCGAGGAGGCGATATGTTGTTACACATCTTCGAGAGGAATTTCCTGCCTCTCTGCACTGGGAACTCATCTAAATCAACTTGTGTTGATCGGCCGCTCCTAATCTAGGCAACTTTTTTCAGAACATTTAAACACTTTTGCATGATTTTGATAGTTATGCACACTGAACCAGACTGTGTGTGGATTGGGGTGCTTAGGTTACCGAGTCCCACAAACTAAAGGTCAGTTAACGAGGTTGAATATTCCCTAAGCCTTAGACCTAATACTTAAGCTTCGCATTTTCCCCAACTTCTTGATGATTATCCAAATCTTAGTGGATACTTGAATTTTTAAGCCTAAGAGTCTAGCCCAAAATGCCTAAGATAAGCGTTCCTACTAATCTCTTTTTGTGTCTTGTTAGCACTTTTTTTTTCTCTTTTCCTTGATGTGGTCTAGAACTTCGGTTAATCCCTTAATCTCTTACTAATGACTATCTCTTTTTCTTTTTCATTTTTTGCTCCTTTTTTATCATTTTGCTCTTTTCCTCATGTTTTGTATAGCTTCAAAATTTTCTCTCCCCACCTCTAATTTTTTGTTCTTTTTTATAATTTTCTATTTTTTTGGTATTTTTGACATATGTGAATTTTTTGTGAGAATCCTTTTGACTTTTCTTGATTTCTGTATGTTTGCACTTTACCACCCCCCATGCCTAAGTTTTGCAATGTCCTCATTGTAAACAGAGGGTGTGAAACAGTGTTGGGTTTAGGGACTTAGAACAGGATATATCAGGTGGGCGAATGGGTTGAGAAATGACTGATGCGGACGATTTTGAGCTCTGGTACATGTACCAAAGGTGGGATCAACTGGTCTAAGGCTGAACTCAGGGTGCAGTAGATGTGGAGTATAGACGGATAATCAGACGGATCTCAGGTTTTTGGAATGATGGGTTGCCTCCCGTTAAGCGCTAAATTCAACCCCTTCAACTGAGAGGGAAATGGGATGGAGAGAGAGTGGTCAAATCAGTCGAGTTTTGTAGAACAAGCACCTTGATTAAGAGCCTGGTTGGTCCAACCAGGTGCTTGTTCAGATCAGTAGGCTGATGATGCAGCCCAAACCCTATTAATCTGGTGGGTTGATAAATGTAGATCAGGAGATGTGGAACCTACCATATGCTATGAAGCTCGGATGGATGTGGAAGTGTAAATTCGGGTTTTGGCTAAGTCGAATTAGCCTGGTTAGAGTAGGGATTCGAAAAGTAATTAGTGAATGATGTGGGAACCCTACAGGGGTGATTAGAAAATGACGGAGCATGGTTTTTAGTCTGATCAATGTCTAAAACCCGGTATATGTGTGGAGTTGAATCATCTGCAATCGGCTCAGTAAGAGGGGAATCAAAATAAAAATTGAGTCCAGTTGCGGGTCGGGGTGGAAAACGAGTTTTGATGGGTTTTGTATGTGTGGAAGAGGTGACTTCCATGAGAATTGTGTATGAGGGCTCTTCTAGAAAGAAGTTACAGGTGGTTTCATGTAGAGAGTCCTCATAGTAGCTTTCCAAGCCAAAGGTGAATGCCTGAAGAGTGTCTATAGGGTGAGGGAAATTTGAGTCGAGAAAAGATTCAAATTCTGGGTTGCAGTCACTCTCAGCATTTTCTGGTTTTGATCCCTGAGGATAGAAAAAAAATGATTCCATGTCACTGGAACCTGAACTTAAATCAGTGATCTCGGGAACCAGAACCTTAGAGTCGAAGTCGGAGAATGAATCATGTGAGCCGAGGTCGTAGATTGGCTCGTTGTATTTAGGAAACAAAGGTTCTCTGAAATCATGGTAAGATTTGAAATCGTCGAAGATATTGCGAAAATTGAGCTCTGAATGAGATTCAAGATCATGAGTTCCACAATAGAATAAATCACATGATGTAGACTTAGCAGCCTAACTGGGGTCTAGTCTATATGTAAATTCTGAGCTTCAAAAGGTGTTCTTATTTGGTCTAGGCTCAAGTTCTAGGCTGGTAGGAAAGACACAATCAACACCCCACTCGTCCAACTCCTCAATTTCTGTATCGTAAATTAGCGTGACTTCCGAAAAATCGATCTGATTCTCTGAGGATGTTGGAAAGGGATATTCATCAAATGGAGGCCCAGAATCATATTCTTCATTGAAAATTTGATCTTCTTCATACGTGGCCTCGTAATCTTCCCAATACGTTTTAGATCCAGATTCTAGGCCTAGGATGTGGGTTGAATCACTAGAATCTAGGTCCGAATAACCTTTGAGGGTCAACTTATCAGAATAAGGGGTGGGATTTACACCCTCGAGAGGTTCAGTGCTAATCTCATCATTGCAGGAGTTTTGGAATTCTATGCTTGGTGATCCAGGGTCTAGGGTTGGCTCAACATTGTGTTTTGTAATTGGAACTTCCCAACCTATTTCAAGATCAGGCATGTTGTATTTCATCTGGGTTGGGAATCCACAACCACTCTGTGCCTCAAACCCGTAGTTTGGGAAATCAGTTTGATCCTCAATGCTATTCCAAGATGGTTCATCATCTGTTTGGGGCATGTACGGGTATTTCCGATAGATAATTTGTTTCAATAATCTCATCATCTCTTCCCATTTTTCAAGATCATCTTGGTGTTGTTCCCAAAGTACAGGATTTGTTATGCATTGAAGGTATTCAAAGTTGTGTAGTTTTTCTATCTCAATGTATCCTGTGATGAGAATGTCTCGGGTTGATCCTTTTGTGGCTTCAGTTAATAATACTTGGGCACAGTTTATGATGAAAGTTGTGGTTGTTGGTACATTAACCCGAATGTCTTCTATTGGTGTTGAGGTTTTATATTCAATTTCATAGAATTCAAGGGCATCCTCAATCATCCTATCTCTCATGGATCTCTGTGATTCAGGTTTCTTGGATGGTAATCCTAAGTAACTCGGCTACATATTTGGATCAGATGGTGGAATCAAGATGTAGAATCAGTTGTGAAGTGATTAGATCTGATAGAGAGTCCCATTGAAAATTTATGTGTGTGCACTAAAGAGAAGGGATGAGGCATTGGATGTGTTTTTGACCCAATCAGGGCACCCAAAGATGTTTGGATGACTATGGAGGTTTGGGGCGGATGATATCCCTAGATCGGAAAGTTGTCCACCTGAGAATTACCTGGGTAGCCAGAGAGGGAGAGTCCTGCAAGGACCCCTACACGGTAGAGCGTCCCCATGGGTTACAGGGTTTCCCCCACCCGACCTCTCTTGTCACCGAGATTCCAGGTAGACCAGAATGGGGACCTTGACCTCTTAAGTCTACCACTTTTAAGATCAAAGGTGTTTAGGGTTTTCACTTGAACTTTAGATGTTTTGGTGTTGGGACCTAATTTGGAGGTTGGTTGTCCCAAGGGGTCAACTTCACCTGGCCTGTCCTAAAGATAGCAGAATGATTCTAGGTCAAGACCTAGAAATCACCCTGATTTGACTCCCAGGTTATTAGGTCCAAGGTTTAAAGATTCAAGTGATTTTAGTGCTCAATTTTAGGGTTTGTCTTTCTTATACCTTTTCAATCAAGGGCTTGGCTAGCACACTGATGCAGGTGGATTTGTTTCCTTTATGCAAGCATGTGTGAACTAGCTCTTCAAAACCCTACTGTAGAAACCCTAATTTGGTTCTATTTCTAATCCTCTTTGCTTTTCACAAAAGTTCTCTTTGGACTTCAAACAAGAAGTGTGTAGTTCGTAGAGATTTAGAAATTAAGCGTGATCTCTAATAGGCACAGGAATTTGTGGGGTAGGATCTCTAAAACTTGCTTCAACTTCAATAAGTTTTGAAAAATTTTTTGCAAAATCAGGAAACTTTTGCCTACAAATGGTAATTACTATAAAAGGAAGGCAAGTGATTCATATTTTGATTGCTTCTTTTTGTCTTTCCAATATTAGGAGATGGATTAGGGAAGAGAAGAGAATTTACCTGCCTTGGAGTGGTTGATTTGCACAGGAGATTTCTTTGTGAAATACCTTGCAAGATTACAGCAAAACAAATAGGGCAAGTTAGTGTTCAAGTATAATCAAAATAATGCAGAGATTAGTGATGAATTGCACGTTGCTCCCCAGCAACGGTGCCAAAATGTTTAACTAGAGGGCGAGATCGATTTTATAAAATAAATACTGCATCGTAGTATAGTTGAAATCACTTTGTAAACAAATAAGAATTTTATTACTCGAATGTTAAGTCTGAAGTCGAACATAGGGAGCAAATGGAATTTATGCACTAATCTCAGTAAATGTAATTTGAACACATAAAATTACTCAAAACCTAATTCAAAATGTAAAGCATGAAGTTATGAATAATAAAATGTAGCAACATAGAGAGATTGGGAAGAGTTAGATAATAAGTGGTTGATTGCTTCTTCTCTTGGCTCTTTCTTCAGCTTTCTCTTTAGCTTCTCTTCTTCTCTGCCTTTCTTTCTTTTTTCTTCTTTTCCTTGGCTTTGGTCGATGGCTTCCTTCTTCTTTGTCTTCTTTCCTTCTCTGACTTCTTTGATTTCCTTCTTCTTCTTCTGTTCCTTCTTTCTCTTCTCCTTCTTTTTGTTTTGGCCGTCAGCTCTTCTTCTTTGTCTTCTTATTTCTCCTTCCTTCCTCTACGGCTCCTCCTGCCCTTAGCTTCTTCAGCTTTAGCTTCCTCTTCCTTCTTTCTTTCCCTGCACAAGTGCAAAACCTACCCCTACCTGTCCCCGCAAATTCTCTCTCTCTTTTCTCTCTTAGGCTCGCTCTCCCAAAGCCAATCGGGTATTTGGTCAGGTCAAGCGCACCCGGGTCCAAGCGCACCCGGGTCAGGTGTGCGAGGAGTGCAAGGTAAATGGGTCAAGCAAGCCAGGTCAACTAAGTGTGGGTCACGGACGAGGTGGGTAAGTGGGCAAGGGGACCTCACCCCGTGTTTGGAGGCGAAGAGCCTCTGACACAAAAACAATTTAAACCACACTCCGCGCTCTAAACTTTCCGAGGTGGGACTAAAAGTCCCACCCGCTTCGCTTGCGTCCGCAGGAGGATTCCTGCTCAATTGCTGTGGTTGCAGTGCCCTTTCAAAGCCACTCATTGGATGAATGTGTGCGGTCGACAATTCCGCATCGCCTGGTACCTGAATCCTAGAGCGCAGCTACCTGGGATGAAGGTTTGCTTACTGCTTCAAACCAACTGTAATGGCGGTGGAGGTCAGACTTGCTATCAAGCAACACGGCCTTGAGGCCTCATTAAACCACACAAGAAGCTTCGTTGTGGCACGGCGAAGGTGTTGCGGTAGTTGCCTGGGCATGGGGCGGCCTAAGCGTATGTGCTTAGGTCGGTCTGTGGCCGTGGTGATGGGTGTGATCGGGGAGAGATTGTGGAGGTTATGGCAGTCGATGGAGATGGGGAGATTGATCAGTGGATGGTGGCGGTGCTTCTGAGGGGTTTGGCGAGGTGGATGGGTGTGTGGAGGTGACGGAGACACCTCGTCGGTGGTCTGCTGGAGGTGGAGACAATGGTGGTGGTTTGCAGTGGTCAGGGCGCGAAAATAGAAATAAAGAAGGGGGAAATGAAGAGAGGAGAGAAAGGAAAAGATTTAACCTAATTAAGGGATGAAGGGAGACAGGAGGGCGGCTGGCACATGCCTGCCGCCGCCGAAGACGAAGGGTCCAGTAAAGGGGTGACGATGACGATGAAGGGGTGTTTGGCACATGCGCAGGTACGACGCGACGTGGAGGAAGGAGGCGGAGATGTCTCTGCCACTGGTATTGTGGCAGAGCGATGAAAAGAGGGAGGAGATGTCACCAGAGCCATTGGATGCTTGGCCGGAGGAGAAGAGAAGAAATTGGAGGTTGTTCTCCGACCAAACCAAGCTGAAATTGAGTGGCCGGATCTAGGGCTTCTTTTATAGGCACTGGCAGAGGTCCTTGTGCTTGGAAGGTAAGCTTCCGAGCACAAGTATCCTTGCCGGAGTAGGAAATTCGAGAGATACCCATATCTCTTGTGCATTCGCACAAGAGATTAGGTGCGAATCAGAGCACATGATTGAGTTCACATGGTCGAGAATTCCTCAGAGAATCTCCCTTTCAAATCTGAGAGGGATTCTTTGAGGGATCAGGGAGAACTTCCCTCTTGAATCCTTGCCGGAGTAGGACTCCTCCGCTGTAATGGTGGAGGGATCTAATTGCAAAGAGTGGCGAGGAAGATAGGGGGGTCTCTGTAAGGTTTTTGAAAGTTAGGGGCATAAAAGTAATTGGGTTGGACTATTTTGCAAAGTAGGTAAAGGTGAATTCCCCTTAGGTCCAAATTTTGGTATAAACCTAATTTTGACCTAAGAAATCCAATTGTGAAGTTGGATTTTAGGTTTGACCACGTTTGACTGGGGATTTTACACAAAAACCCAAATTAGGGCAAATAATTAGCTAGGACCCCTATTTAGGTCAAAATAGGTTCTAAAGGACATATTGAAGGTTTTAAACCCTAGGGGATATTTTTCCATGAATTTTAAAGGTTTTAGGTGAATTTTATCCTGACCAGAACCTTGTTGAATTAAGTTGGTCTGTTTTAGGGTTACAAGAAGTCATTTAATTCCCAGATTGCACATTAATCCTTTTCTGATTGAACTAATCCACTTTTTATCTTGTTAAGACTAATTGAACTATGTTTAGCCCCTAAGAAATCCCATTGATGTACTGCAATGGTAAAATTACAATTTTACCCTTTGTTTCTTATTTTCTTCTAAGAATACTTATTCCTCGAATTAGGCCCTTCTCTAGGTTATGTAGGAGCTTTTGTTCTTTTTTCTATGTCAAAATGAGCTAGTTAGGGCTCATGATGGTGTTCCCATCACAACGTCCCAGCGTCAACCTTGCGACACTAGCTGTGTGTGCACGTTCCAATGCGTGTGTGCTGGCGAAGGTGCTAGTTCAGGCTTGAGTGGCTGGTCCAGCTGATCCAGTGCAGTTCAAGGCACGATTTGGGGAGGTTCAAGGCTGGTTCAAGGGTTTTCTTCACCTATGAAAGGACCCTAAGGCCTCCATTTGCAAGTAACTATTCCTATCTTTTACTAAGCATTACTCCACTTCTCTAAAGCTCAAAGCAAGGTCCCAAAGCCACCGAGCTGTCGTTGGAAGTCTCTCCACCACCGTGGATGCCTTGACGCCCTTCCATTTGTCTCATTTATTCTTCCTTAGCTTAATGTTTATGCTTGTTTAAGCATTTAACTGGCGTTATTATTTGAAGTAGTAAGACGATTTTTCCTATGCAATAGAGTAGCTTTCATTGTTATCATTGTTGCTCTAAAATTATGCTCTATTTATGCTATTCCATTTTGCCATAACCATCATTATCACGGATCTCTCACTCGCTCTCCCTCTCTCTCTTTCTTTTGTTTTCTCTTTTTGCAAGCAAATCAAAATAGGCGTCATGTGGAAGTAAAAATAAGCGACTAATTGATTCGATTTTCACCTCTTTAAGATCGACACTCGTACTCATTTTTCATATTCTTCTTAAAATTGATGTCACATTTGCATGCTACAACAAATGACTTATCACATCGCATTTTTCGACGTCACACCACATCCTAAATAACCTTACTTGAATACCATGTTTTGTTGAGTGCACACACAAGATCAAAATAGATTAATTAAGAGGCACAAACCTTGAACAATCTCATCAGTTACCTTGAGCACAAGCATTGTCCTAGCCTTAAATTAAAATCGAGTAGACGTGCCTTAGGTAGGATCAATTTAAGTCTTAAGAGTGTGATTGGGTTTGTTAAGTAGTTTGCCTTAATTCCCATTGTTAAATCTAGTGTCTAGCTATGGGGTAGGGTCAAATGACCGCGATTGGGGGGTATCAAAGGAACCTGAGGCGAAAGCTTTGGGAAGTACCTTCTCCTTAACCCCCTCATGTTCAACTTGGCTAGATTGATTTTGGGAAGGAAGGCCAAAGTGCTTTCAAGCTTAAATATTCTCTGTAAGGTTTTAGGTCACTAAGGTCAACATTACAGGGCTTAGTTTTGTTTGCTTGGTTGTGCACACATAATTCTCTCTTCGATCTCCTTCACATCTCCCCCGATTCTTCTAGTGTATGCATGGAAGGTGTTCACTTAACCTTGATTTGATTGCATTAGAGAGAAACTTAAGAAGGGGACTAAGTTATTCTAAGGCTAGGATTGAAGAAATGACAGACCTACGAATTGAGGATATGGAGGACCCACCTCAACTTGATGCTATGGCCATTATCCAGGCTCAGATTATAGCTAACCACCAACTCCAGCAACAACAGATCCAGACCATTATGCAGACCATACACCAATTACAGAACCCTCAAGGGCCACTAAACCCACCAAGACCCCCTGAGGGCCAACCTAGGCCGCTCTGTGATTTCTATGATCCTTCTACTGTTCCAATTGAACCTTACCTTAGGGTCCCCAAAGGGGGAGATGATTTGAAGCTGAAACCTAATATCCTTAGATTGATCCAAAGCCACTTTAGGGGGAGCTCAAATGAAGACCCGTTTCAACACCTAGAGGATCTAGACTAGATTACTTGAACTGTGAAACCTAAGAACATCCACCTTGATATTGTCTTAATGAAGATGTTCCCATTCTCCCTAAAAGACAAAGCTTCTCATTGGCTTAGAACTTTAGGAAGACCCATCTCCACTTGGGAGGAATTGAGGCATGCGTTCCTGAAGAAGTTTTTCCCCATAGGAAAAACCACTGCCCTCAAAAGAGCCATTACCATATTCACCCTGCAGAGTGGAGAGCAATTTCATGAGGCATGGGAACAATTTAATGAATTATTGAGGAAATGCCCACACCAGAAGGTTTTGAAGTGGCAATTAGTCCAGATGTTCTACCATGGTCTGGAAAGCATCCTTAGGAATTTCGTCAGTGCCTCATGTGGAGGCAATTTTCTGAATCAAGACGAGGAAAGTGCGTTCGAACTCTTTGAGTCAATGAGTGAGAACTCTCTTAGTAATGCCTCCATGAACACATTCAATAGGTTTAGTCTACCCTGTGGTGGAATTTATGAAGTGCAAACTATTTCAGGTATGGTTGACATGGACATCATAACTAAGAAGCTAGATCAGGTTGAGTGAGTGGATAAAAAGATCATTGAGCTTTTGAACCAATCCCGAGCCCCTATGCAAACCTTCTTGCTAGCAAATGGAGCACACAATGTTGACCTAGTTCAGTCTATGAACCAAATGCACCTAGAACAACCCCGACTATGTTCTAGGGAGGGACCTTTGCTCCCTCATACCTTGATTATTCCTTCCCTTCCCCTTTGGTACCTTCTACTTTTGAAGATGCCAATGCCATCCAGAGCTACTCTAAGCTTGACCTGTTCTCAAACACATACAAACCTGGATGGCACAACCACCCAAACTTTGCCTGGTCAAACCAAAAATCGAACTAATACCAGAACCAACCCAAGCTTAATCCTTCTTCCTTCTAGCAAGGACAACCTAATAGACCACCCTATAACCAAAATAGGGGAGATCCTACACAACAAAGCCAAATGGACACCCTGATTAAGGTGATGGCTGATGAACTAAAAACATCAAGAGGAAATGGCTTTAGTGAAGGGTTAATTGAGTCAGCTGTTGGATACAAAACAACAGGGATCCCTTCCTTCCAACCACAATTGAACCTAAGGAATGTAATGAACATAGGCCACAATCCTCAACGGTTCCAACAAAACCAAGGGCAAACCCATGTGATTTTACAAGCTCCTCAAACACCCCCTGGATTTTCTGCTTCTTCTCAAGGATCTAACCCTGGTACCAATGCCTTAGCTAATGCAGTTACTTTAAGAAACCCAAGACCCCCAATGGCCAACCCCTCCCATAACTACATATCCTGAGATAATTAATGATTTTGAGGATGAGCGAGAGGAACCCAAGGTTTAGGAACCTGACCCAATGTAGACCCAAATCCCATACTCTGAAGCCTTAGATAAGGTCAATAAGAAGAAAAATGTGGTTGATAATGAGGAGTTATTAGAGATATTCAAACAAATACAAATTAACATACCCCTCCTCGAAGCAATTAAGCATATCTTGGCTTACACAATTTTTGAAAGATGTTTGTACACCCAAGCATAAGCCAAGAACCCAAGTAGCTAGGAAGGTAGTGCTACCAAAGCAGGCTAGTTAAGTGTTTTTAAGTAGCCTACCTCTTAAAAGAAAAGATCCTGGAGCACCTCTGATCTCTTGTAATATTAGTGATTTGACCTTTGACAGAGCACTCCTTGATTTAGGTGCTTCAATAAACTTGATCTTGACTACCCTGTATCACCAGTTCCGATTTGGAAAACTCAAGCCTACACCTGTGACTATTCAACTGGTTGACCATATGTAAAAGCCCCAAAGGGAGTAGTCGAGGATGTAATTGTTCGGGTTAAGGTCTTCTACTTCCCAATTGACTCTTTAGTCCTTGACATGGAAGTCCCCAAACAATTACAAAATGCACCCATCATCCTAGGTAGACCCTTTTTGGCTACGGCCAAAGAAAACATCGACTGCGACACGGGATGTATGGAAATTACCTTCGAAGATAAGAAGATACAACTAGATATCTTCAAGGCAACTAGGTCTTTTGATTTTGGTTGGGTTGAGGAATGTGATCCCATGGATACCCTGGTTGAAGAATGCTTGACAGTTAGTTCCTTAGAGGACCATCAGACTCAACTAGCTATAGATTACCCTGACCCATCCCAATCCCTAGAGGTTGCGAATTTGTGCAGAGCTAACTATCATCAGTAACCTCCCCTTGAAGAAATTGACGTCACACAACTCCCTCCCTTTCCTTACCCATCCAACATTGTACCACCTACACCTGAACACAAACCTTTGCCCGACAACCTTAAATATGCCTAGGACTTGACATCATCTTCCCTGTGATTATAAATGCACATCTGACTAGGGACCAAGAGCTTAGGTTGACTATGACACTAGCAGAACATTAGGAAGCCATTGGGTGGACAATTTTTGACCTCAGAGGTATTAGCCCTAGCTAATACACCCACAAGATCTACTTAGAAGAAGGGACCTGACCTTCTCGCTAGATGAAAAGGTGATTGAGCCTAAACATGCGAAAGGTCATTAAAAAAGAGGTCATAAAATGGCTTGACATGGGAATCATCTATTTGATTTCTGACAACCCCTGGGTGAGCCCTGCACAAGTGGTGCTGATATGAAAAATTATGTGGTTTTTAAGATTAGGGTTTTAAGTCACTGCAATGCATAAATCCATTCGCTTTTAAAATTTGTAACCTAGATAGAGGAGTATCTAGGGTCATCCAAGGAAGCAATATTTTGCGAAATTCAGGTCTCTTGCTCGGAAATGAAACTCAACTTTCTTTTTGTTCTTTTTAAATATGTAATTTTTATGGATTTTTGAAATAACGGCAATACGAATTTTGTTGAGATTTGGAAACAACTAATACCTAATCCACTATACTACTACAAAGGTGACAAGTAAAGCCTCTCCCTAAGCTCACTCTAGGCATGTGGAGGCCTAGAGTAATTAGGGAGAGGGAGTGATAGAACAAAAGCAATCAAATGCGACAAAATTTGCAAAGAAGGCAACTTTAATAAAAATGAGGAATTATTTTACACAAAAACCTAGTAGAGGAATGCTTCAACTACTAGAATTAAAAGTGCAAAAATAAAATAAAAATAGTTATCATCTAAAATGATGGTGAAGATGGCAAGGCTCTTACTCCAATTGCGGCTACTCCCACAATCAAAAAGAGCTCCTTCTTCTTGCAAAGCTTCTCCAAGTTGATGAACTCCTCCTAGCAAGCACAAAGGGGGGTGTGCTTAACTCCTCCAAGGTGGATGGAATTCCACCTTTAAAGGGTTCTCCTAAGGTGACGTGGACCACCTTTGGCTCCTCCTCCAAGGGTGGTAGTGTACCACCCTCAAATCCTCCACTTCCTAGGGTAGGTGTGTACCCTAGGTTTCCTTCCAATGCCTGGCTTCCTTCCTTGGCTGGCATGCGCATGAGAGAGAAGAGAAGAGGGGAAGGCACCAAGGGGACAGAATATCCCCTTAATCTTCTTCTTCTTCTTCTCTTGACCTTCTATGTAGGTGGAAATGTAAGTAGAAAAATTGTAGCCAAGGGTGAGTTTTAATGGTGGTGGTAGGGGGTTTATATAGGAATGGTAGGGGGTTAAGGGTGGTTATAGGATGGATGGCTTTGATGGGGGTTAGATGGTGGTTATAGGATCCTAGGGCTAGGGTTGTTGGAGCCAAAATGGAGGGGCATTTGGTGGTTGGTGCCAACCCTAAGTGGTAGTTAGGGTTAAGGGCTTGGTTAGGCGTGTTGTAGGGTGGAGGTGGAGTTATATGGTGGTGGTTATGAGATGAGGGGCTAGGGTTATTTGCGTGGACTTAAGGGGTGTGTGTAAGTGTGATTAAGGGAGAGTTGGCGCCAACTTTAGTCTGGTTAAAGGGGTAGGGTTGGCGTGGACATAAGGGAAGGCTAGGATAGCTTTTTATGGTGGTGGTTATGGGATTAAGGGTGGTATAGGTGGCGCCAAAATGGAAGGGTGTGGGTGGCGTTTTTGGCGCCAAAATAATGGTGGTTTAGGGTTGGTTATGGTGGCTTAGGTTGGCACCACTAGTGGGCTTCTAGAAGGGGTTAGGTGTAGGGTTTAGATGGGGATAAAGGGAGAGGTGTAGGGCTAGGATGAGGGCTTGTGTTAGCGCCAAAATGAAGGGGTGGCTGCATTTTGGCTCCAACTTGAAGGGGTGTTTAGGTTGGTAGTTATGGTGGGTTAGGTTAGGGTTGGTTAGGGTTAAGGTGAAGTGGGCGGCCATGGAGGTTTTTGGTGGAGTAGAGTTTAGCTAAGTTAGCTAAGCTAGCTCAGCTAGTAGAGTAGAGTTGGAGGAGCTAGGGTTTCATGGAGGAGAACTGAGGAAGAGTATTCTGGAGCTGGTATCAGGTACTCTGGAGCTTGGGCTGCTGAGGTAGCTTCAAGGGGAGCTCAACTACTGAGCTTAGCTACTTAGTTCTTATGCAAGTAGCCAAGCTTAGGTAGTTGAGCTCAGTTGAGCTGGCAGCTAGGTTGAGCTGGAACTGCCTCTGATGAGAACTCTAGAGCTAGCTAAGCTACTAGTTGACAAGTAGCAGCTCAGCTAGCTTAGAGTTAAGCCACTATGAGTTGGCTGGAGCTAAGCTTGAACTGAGGTGAGTTGAGTTGGACTCAAGTCAACTTAGTTGAGCTAGCTAGAGCTCCCAGTGAACTGGTGGGAGCTGAGATGAGCTAGACTCAACTAAGTTGAGCTGGATCTGAGTTGACCTGAGCTAGGGTGAGCTAAGGTGAGCTCTCTTGAGCTACCATTCAGTTAAGGTGAGTTGAATGGAGCTAACCCTATTCTAAGGAAGCTAGTATCCAGCCATGATGAGTTGGAATTAGCTGAGTCCTATCCTAATTGAACTTCCTCTTCAATAGTTTCCTTCTCGAGTGCTAGGGTTCCAGGGATCTGACTTTTTGCTTATCCCTAACACTCCAAGAAACACATCAAAAACAACATAACAAATGCAATGCATGCCTAACCTATTTTATGCCTAAATGCAACCCAAAAATCCCGTTTGCGGAGCAAAATCCTAAGAGCTAGGTTTGTTTTAATACATAAGAATGATGATAAACTGGCGTTTATCAGGTGCCAAAGAAAGCTAGGCTCACTATTGTCATAAATGACAAAGGTGAATCCATCCCCACCCATACCACCACTACTTGGAGAGTGTGTATTGATTATAGGAAGCTAAATGAGGCCACCAGGAAATATCACTTCACCCTGCCATTCATTGACCAGATTCTCGAATGTTTGGCAAGGTGGAAATATTTTTGCTTCTTGGATGGATATTCAGGATATAACCATGTCGCTAATGCACTTGAGGATCAAGAGAAGACCATGTTCACTTGCCCGTATGGCACATTTGCATTTTGCCATATGCCATTTGGGTTATGCAACGCACCCGCTACCTTTCAACATTACATGCTAGCTATCTTCTTTGAGATGGTGGGTGAATATCTGGAGGTCTTTATGGATGATTTCTCCGTCTTTGGAGACTCATTCAACCATTGCTTGAGCAGCCTGGAGAAAATCCTGAAGCGATGTATCAAGGCCAACCTTGTTTTAAGCTGGGAAAAGAGCCATTTTATGGTTCAAGAAGGGATTGTCCTTAGCCACATCGTTTCGCAAAGGGGCATAGAAGTTGATCGCGCTAGAGTCGACTTGATTTCCAAACTCCCACCACCTAGCTCGGTCAAACAAATAAGATCCTTCCTAGGACACGTTGGGTTTTATAGAAGGTTCATAAAGGATTTCTCAAAAATATCTAAGCCCTTGACTGATCTTCTAGCCAACAATGTACAATTTGATTTGACACCTAATTGCATCCAAGCCTACACTACTTTAAGGGATACAGTCTCGATTGCACCTATCTTACAACCCCCAGACTGGTCCCAAGACTTTGAGATAATGTGCAATGCATCAGACTTTACTATTGGAGTTGTCCTAGGACAAAGATAGGAGAAGAAACACATGGTGATCTTTTATGTGAGCAAAACCTTAGACGAGGCTTAACAGAATTATACTGTCACAGAAAAGGAGTTGCTTGCCGTAGTTTTTGGATTAGAAAAGTTCAGATCATACCTTCTACGATCCCATGTGATAATCTACACTGACCGCTCTACTATCTGGCACTTGTTAGCCAAAAAGGATGCAAAACCCAGGCTGATCAGATGGATCTTGCTCGTGTAGGAATTTGACTTGGAAATGATCGACAAGGCCGGATCCAAGAATGTCGTTGTCGACCACTTATCTAGACTTAGCCTAGAGCATATTGGACCTTCATTACCTGTGACTGATACATTTCCTGATGAGCATATTCTAGCCGTGCATGGAAAGAATCTCCCTTGGTATGTAGACTTGGCTAGTTACTTAGATGTAGGACAGATTCCACATGGCTGGTCTAGACAACAACGAGACAAGTTCTTGGCTGATTCCAAACATTATTTCTAGGATGATCCCATGCTGTTTAGACTTTATGCTGATTAAATCACTAGGAGATGCATCCATGAGGAGGAGGTTCAAAGTGTGTTGTCTTTCTGTCATGACTAAGCTTGTGGTGGCCACTTCTCTGGAAAACAGACGATTGCAAAAGTTTTGCAATCTGATTTTTATTGGTCATCCTTATTCAAGGACGTAGACAATTTTGCTAAAACCTACACTAGATGCCAAACTCTTGGGACCATGACTACAAAAGACTTGATGCCTCTCCAACCCATTTTATCATCAAAATATTCGATGTCTAGGGAATTGATTTCATGGGTTCCTTCCCACCATCTAACAGCTTTGAGTATATACCAGTCTTAGTAAACTACGTCTCGAAATGGATTGAAGCCGTGCCTACTAGAAAATGTGATCATAAGGTCATCGTGAATTTTGTTAAGAACATTTTCTCCCGATTCGGGATACCTAATGCCATGATCATCGATGGTAGTAGTTACTTTATTAATACCCAGTTCCATACTTAGAAAGTACGGGATTACTCACTGCATTGCCACCCTGTATCACCCATAAACGAACAGGCAAACTGAGGTCTCAAATAGGCAGATGAAGAATATCTTACAAAAGACCATGGGACCTGACCGAAAGGATTGGTACACCGGGCTTGATGATGTCCTCTGGGCATACAGGACTGCTGAAAAGACCCCTATTGGCATGTCACCATATCGATTGGTCTTTGGAAAAGCTTGCCACCTTCCGGTTGAGCTGGAGCACCGGGCATATTGGGCTGTTAAACAATGCAATATGGATTCCCTTATGGCCGAGTACCCAAAGGAAGCTCCAGCACTCTGAGCTAGAGGAAATTTGTTAGGATGCTTGTGAGAATAGCAAACCCTATAAAGAAAAGATGAAACCTGTCCACGACCGGCACATTAATAGAAAAACCTTTGAGCTAAATCAACAAGTCTGGCTGTTTGATGCATGACTCAAACTCTTCCCTGGGAAGTTATGATCCAAGTGGACGGGCCCTTACCAGGTGGTTAGACCATTTTCTAACGGGGCGGTTGTTGTCGACGTTTTGTGTGGGTTTAAAGGATGTCACGTTATAGTATAACCGACAAAACGTCTAAACAAATATAAAGAATTTTATTACTCGAAGACTGGAGTATCCGAGGTCGAACACGGGGAGCAATCTCAGTACTTTGTAAAACCAAAGAATACAACTGTTTAAATGCAAATATAACTCATTCAAAGAGAGAATTTAAAAAAAGATTTGGAGGAAAAAAGTAGAATTAGACGTCTGATTTGTGTATCAGACGTCTTAAATGTGAGCTCTCTTTCTCTCTTCTTCGTGGCTTTTCTCCCTTCTTTGCTTCTGGTATCTTTCCTTCTTCTCCTGCCTTGCCTTTCTTCTTCTTCTTTTTCTGCTGATCTCTTTGCAGTCTTCCCTTGTCTTCTTCTTCGTTCTTCTCTGCGAAGAATTCTCCTTTCACTGCTACACAGCCTCTTCTTTCTTCTCTTCCTGTTCTGCAGCCACTAAGTGTTTGCTGCATGGGACAGTTCTTCCTTCCTGCACACACCACACAGTAGCAAAAACCTACCCCCGTCCCTCTACCCAAGCGTCTCTCTCTTTCTGAAGCAATGCACTCACGGACGCTCTCCCAGAGCCACAAGGATAGTCGGGTCGGGTTCGCACCCGGGACTAGGTGCACCGGCAAGTGGTGATGCGCGAGTGCGTAGGTCTAGGTCGGGTCGGGTCAGCCAGATCCGCGAGGTCAAGCCGCGGACGAGGCGTGTGAGGGCAGTGAGGGACCTCACCCCTGTGCTTACGGAGGCAACTGGCTTAAAGCACGAATACAAGTTATAGTATACCTGAGTGCTGCAATCCCACGATGTGGGACTAAAGGTGCCACCCTGACTTCACGCGCGCCCGCAAACTCTCATATGCAATTGCCCAAGCTACTGACTCTGCTGGCGCTACTGGCTGGGCTCTCTCACCTCGCGACACTCGCGTGAGTCTCCTGCATCTGCAGCCTGGGAAGCCTGATGCCTGGAGCTTCGTTGGAGCTTCACCGGAGGTCGTCCATGGCGGCAGTGGCTCAAACACTGTCATACACAAAATGAGCCTCACGGCCCAATCAGATCAGCTAGAGACCTTCACCGTGGCACGGCGAAGGCGGTGGACGATGCTGCAGGCCGCAGGTCGGCTTGGGCATGCGTGCCTAGGTCAACCTGTGGCCGGAGATGGTGGGTTGTTCGGGGGGTGATTATGGAGGTCTGGAGTGGCAGTTGTGGGGTGGAGCGAGTTCCTGGTGGTGAGGCGGAGCTCTCGAGGTGGTTGGCGAGCCGGGTGGGGGGGGCCTGGAATGGTGGAAGCGGCTCGCCGGAGTGAGGTCGGAGGCGAGGAAGATGGAGGCGGTGAGGTACTGTCGAGGGGTAATCAAGTAAAATAGTTGGGGGAAAAGAGAGAGGAGAGGATGGAGAACGTATCTGTGATTGTCTGGAAGGAAGGAAGGCGGCGGAGAGGACGGCTCGTAACTGCCGTCGTCGGGGAAGAAAGACCCTGAGGGAGGAAGCGGCGACGAAGACGAGGTCAGAAGCACGCGCGCGGGGTACAGCGCGATGCGGGAGGAAGCGGCGGAGAGGACTCTACTGCTGGTATGGCAACAGAGCGACGAGAAGGAGGGGAGGAGGTCGCCGGAGCTTGTGGGTCGTTTGGCCGGAGATGGGAGAGGGAGGAATTTGGAAGGGATCTCCGTCAAAATCAAGCTTGCCTTCTGCGGTAGGGTCTGGGGTGTCTTTTATAGGTGCTGGCCGCACCTACCAGCGCGTGGAGACCGCGCAATTAGGTCTGCCGACTCACCGGAGTTGGAAGGAAGGTGGATACTCGAATCTCTCGTGCGTTCGCACGAGAGATTGGGTTCACACCAGTGAATGTAATTGGCTTTACAAGGAAGGGAATTCCTCAGAGAATCCTCCTTCCATTTCTGGGAGGGAATCTCTGAGGGATTAGAGAGCAATCTCTCTCGAAACTTCGTCGGAGCTCGGTTCTGCCCTAGCAATGGCGGCAGGACCGGTTTGCAAAGGAGGCGAAGAACCTAGGGGGCTCTCTGCAAAGGTATTCAAAAGATAAGGACCAATTTGTGATTTGGGTGTACTAAATTGTAAAGTAGGTCAAGATGACCTCTCCTTAGGTCCAAATTTTGGTACAAACCTAATTTGGACCTAAGGAATCCAATGGTGAAGTTGGATTTTAGGTTTGACCTCGTTTGACTGGACATTTTGCATAAAAACCCAAATTAGGTTAATTGAAGAGCTAGGACCCTAATCTAGGTCAAACTAGGTTCCAAAGGCCAAATTAAGTGTTCTAAACCCTAGAGGATGTTTTTCCATGATTTGTAGAGGGTTTACTTGCTTTTTGTTCTGACCGGAACCTTGTTAATTTAAGCGGGTCTGTTTTAGGGTTACCAAGTGTCATTTAGTTCCTAGATTGCACATGAACCCATTTCTGATTAACTCAACCCACTTTTTATCTTATTTGGACCATTTGACCTCTTCTTTGCTTCTGAGAAATCCCGTTTATGTACTGCAATGGTAAAATTACAGTTTTAACCTTTATTTCATGTTTTCTTCTCAGGGCACTTGTTCCTTTAGTTAGGCCTTCTTCCAGGTTATGTAGGAGCTTTTATCTTCTTTATTGGGTCAAAATGAGCTAGTTATGGCTCATGATGAGGCTCTCATCAGCGGTCAAAATTGCTAATCCTATGACTGGAAAACATTTACAGTAAATGGACAAAGATTTAAACATTTTCTTGCCTAGGTACCCCTGAAGGAAGTAGTAACCCTCATTGAGGGTTAACTTAAAGCTTTGTCTAGCTAGAGGCAATAAACTCAACACTTCCTAGGAGGCAACCCAGAGGATTCAAGCTGGCCTGTTACGAATTTGATACTTAGGTGATTTCTATCCTTTCTCGCTTGCATGCATTTATTTTTCTAATGAGGACATTGTGCTAGATAGGCATGTGGGGTGGTAATTCTTATTTTCTGAGTACAGAATTGTCCGCTTGAATTAATTGTTTATCATTTTTGTTAAAATAAAAAATGTAATAAAGATAGGAAGAGTTAGGAAGTTTGGGCACTGAATTTTACCCACCTTAGGAAATAATACAATTAAGATCTTTTCATTAGGACTCTTCAGGTTGAGCGGCTTAATTAGTCCTGATGTTTACTAAGATATAGATTCGTTCCCCTAGTCCTTTCCAACTTAATTTAACTGCAATAAAGTAAATAAAGTGGGGTGATAAGTAGGCAACTTATCAACTCACCCTCCGATTTGGAGCGTTCTTGAAGTCTAAGTATCTACACACATTACGCACCGACTCGCTTACAGGAAATCATAGCAGAAATTAGGGAGCCAATAAGCCTAGTGGTGGTATGGCTGGCACGTTGTAGTGGGTAACCACTCATTACTGGGTGTCCAGAGCCTAGCCATTGGACATATCTCTCTTTGGCTGCCACCTTTAGGTGCGTCTCAGATTAGAGAAGCCACCTGCTTGAAAAAAAGGAGAAAATCACCAAAAAAAAAGAAAAAAAAGAGAAAAAGAAAGAAAAGGAGAAAATAAAAATATACAATAAACCACACTTCACCACACAGATATGGCTGGCAAGATGCCATGGGGAACCCCCCATTTCTGGTTGTCCAAAGCCCAACTTACGAAAAGCATGAATAAAGCCCTAATTAAGGAGAAGCAGAGAAGTAGAAATAAAAGCCTTGGGGAAATATACACTGGGTGTGCCTGGTGTTGACCCCAAAAAAAAGTAGCAAGGAGAAAGCTACCATCGGAGAGACAAACTTTTAGGTGGCAATAACTTCATTTTAGGGTCACCTAGAGCTTATGGATACCTGAGGTTTGCTTTAGTTTCCTGTTGATTGACCATCTGGATTGCTTGTTAATTGGAGTTAATTATCATGTTGTAGTATAGAGTCGCAATTCAGATGGATCTCATTTTATTTATATACAATTTTTACTGATTTTATTCTAGGTCGTTCGTTGAGAGGCAATTATTGATATACATCACTCTCTATTATCCAAAAATCATCTTTTATTCTAAAATATTTAAGTTTATTTACAAATGAATGAATCATGAATGAAATAATCAAAGAATGAATTAATCTAAGTCAATTATGTGCAAGAATGAATGAATTGTATTAATAACAATACCTCAAACATATAAACAGATATAAAGGCATTAAAAACTAATCTAGGTTAATTATGTACACTAATAACTAAATAATGCATTAATATAGGCATAAAAAGATTATCTATACTAACATATACTCTATACTATACTAACACATATAAATGTCACTAAAAACATTAAAAACAATTGTATACAACTAAGGCAAAAAGAATGTATATATTACATATTATATATACTTTATATATGCATGTATATATGTGTTAACTATACACACTTAATACTTAACACACAAACAACACACACACTATAAAACATTCGCAGCTAACAGTTAAACTCATACACACAAATGCTCACAATATTATTACTTACATATATAGCTCAACACTTAAACACAACACACACTTAGCCACTTAACTCACACATATGCATACAACACTTAGCCACTTAACTCACACATATGCATACAACACTTAGCCAATTTTACTAACACTTAACCACAATTAGTTTCTAACCTAAAAATTTTGGATTGGCGAGCCCAGTGGTTCGTAGGATCAACGACCCACTATGGGTCGGATTGGTGCCACTACTAAATTGAGTCCTTGTTTATTAGTTAGTATATTTTTGCATAGTTTCGAGCCAATATCGACCCAAACGAACAGACTCGGCTCAACCGGACCATGGGCTCCCAACCCTTCCTTTCTCTTCTCTCTCTCTCATAATATGGATTATCTAGGCTATGGGATCTGTTACGACCCGATTCCCGAATCCCTACGAGACACGAGAATCGGACCAACTCTACTGATCCCAAGACCTAGTCGTCCAACGAGAAAGTAACCAAAAGAGCAGTAAAGTAAACCACTTTCACCATGTATATAACTAGCAGTAACAAAATACAGCAGTAAAGAAAGAAATACTGCAGTATACACCACCACAACTGTAAAGAAAATAAACATGTACATAAACATGAAGCTTACAATAAAAAGAGTACAGGGGTAACAGAACTACTCACTACAATGGAAAGAAAAGTATAGTGGGTACTACTCAAGTAACACTACTGGGCTCTACTAGGCCCAGCGCCCACTGCAGCCGCCGACTCTGGCTGCTCAACACCTGGTCCCGAAAAGGTAACAAAGGTGACACGTCAGCGAAATGCTGAATAGAGTGGCAACTAAAAGCTAAGAAATAGTAAGGTGGACAGTAGCTGTTATATTTTTAATTTCTTTCTTTATATTTTTCGTTTACTCGTTATCGAATTATCCCTTAAATTCTTCTTTTGATCTTGAATGTTCCTCGTGGGGACGATCTTGATTGCAGTCTTTTCCGAAAAGTAGAAGTAGCACGTGGTGCTCTCCTGGCTAGGAGAGTCCCCCGTGGTGGTCCTACCCTCAGTAAACCACCCTAAGGTCGCTAATAGACGTAACGGTGACTACGACACGCGTGATAAACGCACGGGTAGCTACCTCGCACTGGCATGCGGTCAGTCATTTCCGTTAACGGGTGTGCTAAAAGCACAGCACGGAACCAGTATAGGGCAGAGCCCTCTCAGTAACAGGGGTCCAACCCCTCCACAGTAACCAAACAGGGGTCTTGCTCCTCTACAGTCCACGCACCCTCGCCTGACTACCCTGGTTTGCCCAGTGGGCCTAACAAGTCAGTGTAGGAGGGCTAGTAGAACCCCGGGGCTCGTGGGGTAGCTAGTGCTCTCCCTACACTAGTAGCTCTCCTTGGTACTGTGTACACGAGGGCCAAAAGTCGGTACAAAGTGGCCAGACCTAACCCTGGGTCCCTGGGGCAGGTAGCTCCACTCTGCACTAAACAGGGGGACAGTCTCTCTCCTTGGTACTCCGTACTCAAGGGCCAACTCACTTCCCCAATTCTATTCCATTCACTTTCCAGGAGTTCTACTCCTAATTCCCCGTAGGGTTCATGCTCTTTTAACTCAGCCAATTTAGGTTTCACCGTTCCAGCTTTATATCCATATAACCCATGTTCTCAACAGTAATTATTAATTCATAAACAGGCAGCTGTTAACCAATTTTACAGGCAGTTATCGTTTCCTTTCTACTTTTCCAAGACTGCAACGTATAGATATTCAATCTAGTTTTCCAATCCTAGGATTCATGCCATACCCTAGGATCTATCATTCAATCTAGTTTTCCAGTCCTAGGATTCATGCAATACCCTAGGATCTATCATTCAATCTAGTTTTTCAATCCTAGGGTTCATGCAATATCCTAAACTCTATTAATTATTTCACAATTGCATAATTTTTGATAAATAATTGAAAGGGCCACTCTACCCGCGAAACCGGGAGTACTGGGGGCGTAATCGGCAAGGCTGCGCACCTCCGCAACCCCCAGAGTAGCAACGGAAAGAGGTCCTATCACAAGGATCAAAGACAAGGAGCTACTCAGAACAGCATATGATTACTGTAAACAGGTAGAGGAACTAAATCTAAGAAGAACGAAACTTAAAATGCGGAAAACGGACTCCGAACAGACCCTAAACGGGTCAAAAATGATGAGTCTATCCAAAATCTGATGTCTAGAACTTCTTCCAGACGTTTAAATGATCTCTTAGGTCATACCTCGATCTGCACGGTCCTTCAAACGTCCAGAAGCCCGCTGAACTGTCTGGACTTAGTTTCCAGACGTTCGACTGTCACTTCGGACGTCTGGAGAACCTCTCCGTCGTCTGGTGTCTGATGAGAGCCTCATCATGAGCCATAACTAGCTCATTTTGACCCAATAAAGAGAATAAAAGCTCCTACATAACCTAGTAGAAGGCCTAAATGAAGGAATAAGTGCTTTGAGAAGAAAATATGAAATAAAGGTTAAAACTGTAATTTTACCACTGCAGTACATAAACGGGATTTCTCAGAGGCAAAACATAGGTCAAATGGTCTAAATGAGATAAAAAGTGGGTTGAGTCAATCAGAAATGGGTTCATGTGCAATCTAGGAATTAAATGACATTTGGTAACCCTAAAACAGACCCGCTTAATTTAACAAGGTTTCGGTTAGAATAAAAATTAAGTAAACCCTCTAAAATTCATGTAAAAATATCCTCTAGGGTTTAGAACATTCAAATTGGCCTTTGGAACCTAGTTTGACCTAGAATAGGGTCCTAGCTCATTAATTGACCTAATTTGGGTTTTTACGCAAAATGTCCAGTTAAACTGGGTGAAACCTAAAATCCAACTTCACCATTGGATTCCTTAGGTCAAAATTAGGTTTGTACCAAAATTTGGACCTAAGGGGAGGTCATCTTGACCTACTTTGCAATTTAGTACACCCAAATCATAATTTGGTCCCTATCTTTTGAAAATCATCGCAGAGAACCCCCTAATTTCCTCGCCAGCCTTACAATCAGGTCCTTCCGCCATTATTGGGGAAGAATCCTTCTCCGGCGAGGATTAGAGAGGGAATACTATCTGATTCCTCAGAGATCCCCTCCCAGAAATGGAAGGGAGATTCTCTGAGGAATTCCCTTCCATCTGAGGCCTGCCATGATCTCTGATTTGATCCCAATCTCTCGTGCGAACACACGAGGGATTTGGGTATCTACCCGCTTTCCTTCTCCGGTGAGCCATCGGAGACAAAGGCGTGCCCTCCAAGCTCTGAACACACGGCCCAATGCCTATAAAACAACCCCTAAACCCGGCCGCCCAATTTCAGCTCGACCTGGCCGGGGTTTCACCTCAGATTCGTCTCTTCCTTCCCGGCCAGGGTACCCAGCGAGCTCCGGCGAGCTCCCTTTCCTTTCCTCTTCGCTCTGGCACAAAACCAGTGGCAGAGACTTCTTCCTGATTCTCCTCCGCGTCGCATAATACCCGTGCACGCTGCCTCAGACCTGTCGTCGCCGCCGTCCTCCCCCACTGGGAATCTTCTTCTCCGGCTACAGAAGGTACAGCCGTCCGCCTCTCCGCCCCCTTCGTCCCTGTAGTTAGGTTTAAACTATTCTCCTCTATCCCCTCTTTCATTCCCCTCACCTTATTTCATCAATCGACCCTCGATCGTCACTGACCATCGCCATCTTCCTAGCCTCCAGCCAACCTCCGACGAATCGCCCCCATCGCTCCACACTTCCGCACGACTTGCTGACCAACTCAGAGGCTCTGCCTCACCTCATCGAGCAACCTCCGCCCATCCACCATCCCTCTACGCCTCCACAACAGCCCCCCGAACACACCCACACCTCCAGTCACAGGACGACCTAGGCACGCACGCCTAGGCCGCCCTACGACCTGCTGCACGTCGCACCACCTTCGCCGTGCCACGGCGAAGGTCTGCAGGTGGTTTGATTAGGCCAATAGGTCGTATTCATGCATGACAGGATCGGAGCTGCAGCCGCCATTGACAACGGTTGAAGCAGCTTCCAAGCACGCTCAAGCTCCGTGGCTTTAGGATTTCAGTTGCTGTGGAGTGGAGTGAGTTGCGTGCAAGCAGCCAGTTATCCAGTGAAGAGAGTTGAGGATGCAACTGAGCAGAGCGCAAAGAGCGTTCTGCGGGCACGCGCGAGAGCAGGGCGGGACTAATAGTCCCACATCGGAAATCTACGAGGCGCAGGTGTAGTATAAAGTGAAATTGTGTTATCGTCTCGTTGCCTCGGAACGCATACGGTGAGGTCCCTCACCTAACGCACGCTCGCCTCGTCCGCGGTTTCATCTCGCGGATCTGGCAGGATCCGACTCGAGCTTATCTGAGCACACCTCGTGCATCACCCTCACGCCGGTGCGCCTGGTCCCGGGTGCGCTACCCGACCCGATTACCCGCGGCTCTGGGAGAGCGTCCTATGAGTGATTCTTAGGGAGAGAGAGACGCGTGGGTAGAGGGACAGGGTAGGTTTTGCTCCTTGTGCAGGTGGGCTGAGAGTTGAAGAGAAGAAACAGAAGACTAAGGAAGGAGAAGAGAAGGAGCAGAAGAAGAAGAAACTCTAAAGAAGAGGCTGAGCAAGGCAGAGAAGAAGAAGAAGAAGAAAGGCTGTAGAGAAGAAACAGAAGACCAAGGAAGAAGAAGAAGCCTTTGCAGAAGAGAGAAGAGAAGGAAGAAGAGAGAGATTGCAGAGAAAAGAAAGGACAAGACAGAAGAGAAAGAAAGCAAGATCAGAAGAAGAAGAATAACCAAAGAAGGGAAAACACTTTTAAGACGTCTGATCTTGTGATCAGACGTCCAATTTTACTCTTTTGCCTGGATTACTTTTTAAATGCATTTGAATTAAACTTTTGAGTAAATTAGAGTGTTCAATTACATTTGAGATTAGTAGTAAATTCCAATTGCTCCCTGTGTTCGACCTCGGATACTTCGATTTTCGAGTAATAAAAACTTTTATTTGTTGACGACGCTTGATCACCTATACTACGACGCAATAACTGTTAAAACACGATCGAGTCAGTCGCTTCAACATTTTGGCACCGTTGCCGGGGAGCAACACGCAATTTATCACTAGTCTCTATATTCTTTTTATCATATTGAACACTAACTTGCCCTACTTTGCTTTGTTTTGATCTTGCAGGTATTCACGAGAAAATCCCTCCCACAAGTCAACCACTCCAGGGCAGGTAATTTCTTTTCTTCCTTAAACCATTCCCTAAATCTTGAAAGGACAAAAGGAAGAAATCAATTTAGGAATCAATTGCCTTCTTTATATAGTAATCACCATCTTTAAGGCAAACGTTTCCTAATTTTGTGAAAATTTTTTCAAATGTTCTTGAAGTTGGGGCGATTTTTTTAGATTCTATCCCACAAATTCAGGTGCCTAATAGAAATAATGCTTAATCTCTACAGACAACACGCTTCTTGCTTTCAAGTCCAAAGATAATTTTTGTGAAAAAGAAAAAAGGATTGGAAATAGAACCAAATTAGGGTTTCTACAGTAGGATCTTGGAGTGTTAGTCACACATGCCTACATAAAAGGAAATAAACCTTCCCGCATCAGTGTGTCACCCAAGACCTTGATTGAAGAGATCTAAATAAGACAAACCCTAAGAAAAATTGAGTTTTAAAATCACTTGAATCTTAAAATTTTTGGACCTAATAACCTGGGAGTCAAATCAGGGTGACCTCTAGGCTCCAAACCTAGAATCATTCTGCCATCTATAGGACAGGTCAGGTGAAGTTGACCCCTTGGGTTAACCAACCTCCAAATTAGGTTACAACATCAAACATCTAAAGTTCAAGTGAGAACCCTAAAAGCACCTTTGAAATAAAAGTGGTAGACTTAAGAGGTCAAGGACCCCATTTTGTTCTACCTGGAATCTCAGTGACAAGAGAGGTTGGGTGGGGGAAACCCTGTAACCCGTGGGGACACTCTACCGTGTAGGGGTCTTTGCGGGACTCTCCCTCTCTGGCTACCCAGGTAATTCTCAGGTGGACGATCTTCTGATCCAGGGGTCCATCTGCCCCGAACCTCCATAGTCATCCAAACGTCTTTGGGTGTCTTGATTGGGTCAAAAACATCTCCAGTCCCTCATCTTTTCTCTTTAGAGCACACATACACATTTTCAGTGGGACTCGTTATTCAGATCTGATCGCTTCATAACTTGATTCTACATCTTGATTCAAACTCTGATTCTACATCTGGATTCCACCACCTGATCCAAATATGCAGCCAAACCACTTAGGACCACCATTCAAGAAACCTGAATATCAAAGATCCATGAGAGATAAAATGATTGAGGATGCCCTGAAATTCTATGAAAAAGAAGAAACCTCAACACCAGTAGGAAACATTCAGGTTGATGTCCCAACAACCACAACCTTTATCATAACTTGTGCCCAAGTACTATTAGCAGAAGCCACAAAAGGATCAACCCGTGACTTGATCATTACTGCATACATTGAGATAGAAAAACTGCACAATCTTGAATACCTTCAATGTATGATAGATCCTCGACTTTGGAAGAACACCAAGATAGTCTTGAAAAATGGGAAGAGATAATGAGATTAGTAAAACAAGTTATTGACCAGAAATACCTGTATATACCACAAACAAAGGAGGAACTATCTTGGGACAACATCGAGGATAAATCTGATCTCGGGTTTGAGGCACAAAGTGGTTGTGGATTCCCAACCCAGATGGAGTACAATGTGCCGGATATTGAAGAAGGTTGGGAAGCTCCAAATGCAGGAAAATAAAATGTTGAGCCCATTTTAGAATCCCAAGACTCCTGCAATAATGAAGGTAGAGCTGAACCTCTCGAGGGTATAAATTCCGTCCCTTATTCTGATAAGGTGACCCTCGAAGGTTATTCAGACCTAGATTCTAGTAATTCAACCCACATCCTAAGCCTAGAACTTAGATCGGAAACATATTTTGAAGATTTCAAGGCCCCAGATGAAGAAGATCAATCTTTCAATGAAGAATATAATTTTGGGCCTCGATTTGATGAATATCTCTCGCCAACATCCTCAGAGGAACTAATCGATTTTTCGGAAGTCATGCCAATCTACGACACAGAAACCGAGGAGTTGGACAAGTGGGGTTTCAATTGGGTTTGCCCTACTAGCTTAGAACCTGAGCCTCTACCAGATAAGGATACCTTTTTAAGCTTAGAATTAACATTTAGGCTAGACCCCAGTCAGGCTGCTGAGTATACAACATATGATTTATTCTATGGTAGAACTCATGATCTTGAATTTCATTCAGACTTTGATTTTCACAAACTCTCTGACGATTTCGAATCTGACCATAACATCGGAGGAAATCTGCTTCCTGATTATAACAAGCCAATTTTCTTTGAAGCCACCTGCTCCACATATACAGAACCAATCAAAACCGGTTCTCTACCTCGACCCGCAACCGGACTCAATTTCTATTCCGATTCACCTCTCATTGAGCCGATTGCAGATGATTCAACTCCATATCTATATTGGGTATCGGGCATTGATCAGACCGAAAAACAGGAGCCAACATTCTGTGATCACCCCTGTAGGGATTCCACACCTTACATTGACTATTTTTCGGAACCCTACTCTGACCAGGATGAGTCGACTCAGCCTAAACCTGAGTTTTCACTTCCATATCCATTAGAACTTCACTACATATGGTGGGTTCTGCATCTGTTGATCTACATCTATCAACCCACCAAACTTATTGGGTTTGGGCTGCATCATCAGCCGACTGATCTTAACAAGCACCTGGTTGGATCAACCAGGCTCTTAATCAAGGTGCTTGTTTTACAAAATTCCACTGATTTGACCACTCCCTCTCCACCCCATTTTCCGCTTGGCTGAAGGCATTGAATTTAGCGCTTAACAGGAGGCAACTCGTCATCCCAAAAACAGAGACTCGTCTGATTATCCGTTTGTACTCCACATCCATTGCACCTTGAGTTCAACCTTAGACAGTTGATCCCACCTCTGGTACACATATCGGAGCTTGAAATCGTTCTCATCAGTCATTTCTGACCCATTCACCCACCCGATGTACCCTGTTCTAAATCCCTGACCTCAACACTAATTCACACCCTCCGTTTACAATGAGGACATTGCAAAACTTAGGCATGGGGGGGTGATAAAGTGCATACATATAGAACCAAGAAAAAGTCAGGAGTCTCACACACAAAAAAATTTGCATATGTCAAAAACATAAAAAAATTGAAAAATTATGAAAAAGAACAAAAAAATGGGGGAGGGAGGAAATTTTGTGAGCCACATAATTATAAGGAGGAGAAAAAGAGCAAAAAGGACAAAAAGGCACACAAAATGAGAAAGAAAAAGAAATAGTCATTAGTAAAAGATTAAGGAATTAACTGAAGTTCTAGACCAGATCAAGAAAAGAGAATAAAAGAAAAGTGCTAAGGAGACAAAACAAGAGATTAGCGGGAATGTTGGTCTTAGGCCTCTTGGGCTAGATTCTTTAGCTTAAAAATTCACGTATCCGCTAAAATCTGGATAATCCTAGGTTGGGGAAAATGCGAAGCTTAAGTATTAGGTCTAAGGCTTAGGAAGTATTCGGCCTCGTTAACTGACCTCTGATTTGCGGGATTCGGTAACCTAAGCACCCCAAATTTACACACAGTTTGGTTCAGTGCGCATAAACATCCAAATCATGCAAAAGCATTTAATGTTCTGAAAAAGTCACCTAGATTAGGAGCGGCCAATCAACATAAGTTGATTTGGATGAGTTCCCAGCGCGGAGAGGCGGGAAATTCCCCTCGAAGATGCGTAACAACATATCGTCTCCTCGGTGCTTGTCTCTTAGGATATTTAAATATCCTACTGGGGGCATGTAAGCACTCTGCTGGTTCAGATACCATGGGTGGCATTATCACGAAATGTCGATCGCCAGGGCCTGAATTCGGCCACGGAATGCCATGGGCGGGATTATCTCGAAATCTCGAAAGCCAGAGTTCTGGGGGTTGCCATGGGTGGGATTATCTCGAAATCTTGAAAGCCAGGGACCCTTGAGGATTGATGATGGGGACGAGGAATCCGATACAGACCGTGTTGAGAAGCTAATCTGAAGCTAGAAATAAAAAGAAAAAGAGAGAGAAAAGTTCTCCAAACAAATAAATCCTCTATCTCTCTTACAAAAACGCACTGCAAACTGAACTTAGGCTAAGAATGTCTCAAGCACGGGTGCTTTAACCGCGGAGTCCAACAAACCCTAGGTTAGTTTCTGTGGGCCTTAGAAACCTTTGCGGAGGACTGAGGCTAAAGCGGAATAGGTCCGGATTTTTGGTTGGTACTTGAATACCTCTAGGCCTATTGTCAGCATTCTAACCTAATCACAAAAGAAAAAGAAAAGCACTTACACTCAGGGTCAAGAACAGAAGTTAAAACCTTGAAATTTTGCTAAGGGACTAGCAAAAGCTAGGCATGGGGGTATGATGAGAGCCTCATCATGAGCCATAACTAGCTCATTTTGACCCAATAAAGAGAATAAAAGCTCCTACATAACCTAGTAGAAGGCCTAAATGAAGGAATAAGTGCTCTCAGAAGAAAACATGAAATAAAGGTTAAAACTGCAATTTTACCATTGCAGTACATAAACGGGATTTCTCAGAGGCAAAACATAGGTCAAATGGTCTAAATGAGATAAAAAGTGGGTTGAGTCAATCAGAAATGGGTTCATGTGCAATCTAGGAATTAAATGACATTTGGTAACCCTAAAACAGACCCGCTTAATTTAACAAGGTTTCGGTCAGGATAAAAATCAAGTAAACCCTCTAAAATTCATGTAAAAATATCCTCTAGGGTTTAGAACATTCAAATTGGCCTTTGGAACCTAGTTTGACCTAGAATAGGATCCTAGCTCATTAATTGACCTAATTTGGGTTTTTACGCAAAATGTCTAGTTAAACAGGGTCAAACCTAAAATCCAACTTCACCATTGGATTCCTTAGGTCCAAATTAGGTTTGTACCAAAATTTGGATTTAAGGGGAGGTCATCTTGACCTACTTTGCAATTTAGTACACCCAAATCACAATTTGGTCCCTATCTTTTGAAAATCATCGTAGAGAGCCCCCTAACTTCCTCGCCAACCATACAATCAGGTCCTTCCGCCATTATTGGGGCAGAATCCTTCTCCGACGAGGATTAGAGAGGGAATACTCTCTGATTCCTCAGAGATCCCCTCCCAGAAATGGAAGGGAGATTCTCTGAGGAATTCCCTTCCATCTGAGGCCTGCCATGATCTCTAATTTGATCCCAATCTCTCATGCGAACGCACAAGGGATTTGGGTATCTACCCACTTTCCTTCTCCGGCGAGCCGTCGGAGACAAAGGCGTTCCCTCCAAGCTCTGAACACACGGCCCAATGCCTATAAAACAACCCCCAAACCCGGCTGCCCAATTTCAGCTCGACCTGGCCGAGGTTTCACCTCAGATTCATCTCTTCCTTCCCGGCCAGGGTACCCAGCGAGCTCCGGAGAGCTCCCTTTCCTTTCCTCTTCGCTCTGGCACAAAACCAGTGGTAGAGACTTCTTCCTGATTCTCCTCTGCGTCGCGCAATACCCGCGCACGCTGCCTCAGACCCGTCGTCGCCACCGTCCTCCCCCACTGGGCATCTTCTTCTCCAGCGACAGCAGGTATAGCCGTCCGCCTCTCCGCCCCCTTCGTCCCTGTAGTTAGGTTTAAACTATTCTCCTCTATCCCCTCTTTCATTCCCCTGACCTTATTTCATCAATCGACCCTCGACCGTCGCTGACCACCGCCATCTTCCTCGCCTCCGGCCAACCTCCGGCGAATCGCCCCCATTGCTCCACACTTCCGCACGACTTGCCGACCAACTCAGAGGCTCCGCCTCACCTCACCGAGCCGTACTTGCAGTCTTTGCGCGACAGAGTACTATCAGGGGACCCAGGGGACTTCTCTTTCACAGACCAGGTGTTACGCTTGAGGGGACGTTTGTGCGTCCCCAGAGACGAGGAGCTGTTGAGAGAGCTCCTGACTGAGGCACACGGTTCCAGATTCACCATACATCCCGGAAACACGAAAATGTACCATGACTTGAGACGCGAGTTCTGGTGGAGAGGGATGAAGCGGGATGTGGGTGAGTTCGTGCAGCAGTGCTTAGTGTGCCAGCAGGTGAAAGCCGAGCATCAGAGGCCTGCAGGGCCGCTTCAGCCGCTTCCAGTACCAGAATGGAAGTGGGAGAGCATCACCATGGACTTGGTGGTGGGCTTACCTGTTACCCAGCGAGGACACGACGCAGTCTGGGTAATAGTGGATAGATTGACGAAGACGGCACGATTCTTGCCGATCCGAGTCACTTTGGGACCAGCACAGTTGGCAGAGAGGTATATCCGCGATGTGGTGCGACTACACGGAGTTCCGCGGGAGATCGTATCCGACCGGGATACCCGCTTTACGTCCCAGTTTTGGGCTGAGTTTCAGCAGGCTTTGGGGACGAGGTTGAGGTTTAGCACGGCTTACCACCCCCAGACGGACGGACAGTCGGAACGCACGATACAGACACTTGAGGACCTTTTGCGTGCCTGTGTACTAGACTGGAGGGGCTCTTGGGAGGAGCACCTGCCCCTGGCGGAGTTTGCATACAACAACAGTTATCACTCGAGCATCGGCATGGCTCCCTACGAGGCTCTGTACGGACGGAAATGCACGGCACCCTTGAGTTGAGTTGAGGTGGGGACCAAGTGGGAGGTTGGCCCCAGGTTGATCCGGCAGAGTCAGGAGGTAGTTGAGCAGATCCACAGACGACTCCGCACTGTCAGGAGCAGACAGAAGAGCTACGCAGATCGCAGACGCAGAGAGGTGCAGTTCGAGGTTGGGGACCACGTCTTCCTTCGTGTTTCGCCCATGAAGGGCTTACAGCGGTTTGGGGTGAGAGGGAAGCTCGCGCCAAGGTTCGTGGGGCCCTTTGAGGTCCTGGAGCGAGTTGGACCCGTTGCTTACAGACTTGCCCTTCCCCCGCAGCTTTCTGGTGTGCACGACGTGTTCCACGTGTCCAACCTCAGGAAGTACGTAGCCGATCCCAGCCACGTACTGAGTCACGAGAGCGTCGAGGTGAGCGACGACCTGACCTACCCCGAGCGGCCAGCGCAGATCCTAGACCGAGCCATCCGCAGGTTGAGACGAAAGCAAGTACCCCTGGTAAAGGTTTTGTGGAGGAGCCAGCGGTACGAGGAGGCTACCTGGGAGCTTGAGGCGGCAAGGGAGCGGTACCCGGAGCTTTTCGCGGGTACGTCTTTTCGGATCGGGTTCGGTCCTCTTTGAGTTTGTTATGGTTATTTGGACGTCTTTTCCCAGACCCTAGTTGGCGCAAGTTTCGGGGACGAAACTTCCTTTGAGTTTGTTATATTGTTAAGAACGCGTGCCCCGGACGTATTTTAAGACGTCTGGGAGGTGGCCCAGACGTCTGACCAGACGTCTGGGATCACATCCAGACGTCTTGCTAGACGTCTGGGATGGTTTATAGACGTCTGAAAAAAACGTTATCGTCGACACCCGCGAGTCGCCTGCGCGCCTGAGCGCGCAGACCGCATATTCTCTCTTTTTCTTCTGCGGCTGCAGACGCCTGCGGCGCCTTCTCTCTCTCCTCTCCGCGCGGCGTTAAAAGGGGCGCGCCTCCCCTCCCGTCTCCACCGTCTCCTCCTTCTTCTCCTTCCTGTGCGCGAGAGCGAGCGGACGCGAGGGCGGCAAGCAGCGGCCGCAGTGAGCGCGGAGGTGCGGCGTGCGAGGGCGGAGCTCTGCCGTGAGGGCGAGCTCGCCGGAGCGGCTTGGCCGGCCGACGGAGGGCGCAGGGGGGCGCGGGGCGACGCGGAGAGGGACCTGCTGCGGGCTGAGCAGCAGACGCGCGAGGTTCGACACGGGCGGCGTCGCGAGCGGAGGCCGAGCAGGGCCCTGATTCTGGAAAAATTTCCAGAATCAGACGTCTGGGTTGATATCCCGACGGCAAGGTCGACGTCTGTAAGATCATACAGACGTCTGAAAGGTGAGTTTTCTGCCTTCTTCCTTCTTGACGACTGATCGTACTGAGGAGGGGGGGTTTGCTGTGCGCAGGTTCGTTGATTCGCCATCTTTTGCGAATCAGACGTCTGGAAGTTGTACCAGACGGCTGGAGTGACCTCCAGACGTCCGGAGTGACCATCGGACGTCTGGGATCTAGGAAAGACGTCCCCGCAGACTTCTGGACGTCTGGGAAACCACGCTGAACAGGTAATTCTCTGATCCACTTTTTAAGACGTCTGGAAGGAGTTATAGACGTCTGATTTTGCACAGTATCGTCTTTCTCGACCCGTTTAGGGCCCGTTCGGGCTCCGTTTTCCGCGATTCGAGTTGCGTTCTCTTCAGAATTAATTCCTCTACTCATCTATAGTAGCTATACACTGTTTTGAGACACTCCTTGTGTTTGATCCTTGTGACAGGATCTCGTTCAGTTGCAATCTTGAGAGTCGCGGAGGCACGCGGGATTCCCGATCACGCCCCCATTACTCCCGTTGTACCTGGTAGAGTGGCTTAAGTTATTAATAAAATCTGTTAAAGTATGAAACCATAACTAGAATCTAGGACATTGCATGAATCCTAGGAATGAGAAATGTATGGAATGATAGCTCCTAGGTGATGCATGAATCCTAGGGCTGGAAAACTAGTTGTATGCTAGATCCTAGGATGTGGCATGAATCTTAGGATGGAAAAACTAGTGGAATGTATAATACTGCAGTCTTGGAAAAATGGAAAGGAATATAAAGCTGCCTGTAATTTGAATTAACAGCTGCCTGTTATGAATAAAGAAACATGTTTGAGATCATGGATTTTGAGAACGTGAATCTGGAAAGTGAAACATATGATGTTCTGAGATAAAGTGCTGGAACCCTACGGGGAATTAGGAGTGGAACTCCTGGAAAGAAAAAGGAATGGAACTGAGATGTAGTTTGTACTGTCTCTTGGGTACGCAGTACCAAGGGAAGTACCTGTACCTGTTTAGTGCAGAGTGGGGCCAGCCGCCCCAGGGACCCGGGGTTAGGATTGGCCGCTCTGTACCGACTTGTTGGCCCTCGTGTACGTAGTACCGAGGAGAGCTAGTAGTGTTAGGAGAGTACTAGCTACCCCACGGGCCCCAGGGTTTTGCTAGCCTCCTTCACCGACTTGTTAGGCCCACTAGGGCAAACCAGGGTAGTCAGGCGAGGGTGCGCGGACTGTGGAGGGGCAAGGCCCCGGTTTGGTTACTGTGGAGGGGTTGGACCCCTGTTACTGAGAGGGCTCTGCCCTGGTTCCGTGCTGTGCTTTGGGCGCACCCGTTAACGGAAACGACTGACCGCGTGCCAGTGCGGGCTAGCTACCTGTGCGTTTATCGCGCGTGCCGTAGTCACCGTTACGTCTGTCAGTGACCTTGGGGTGGTTGACTGAGGGTAGGATCACCACGGGGGACTCTCCCGGCCAGGAGAGCACCACGTGCTACTTCTACTTTTGGAAAAGACTGCAATCAAGATCGTTCCCACGAGGACATTCGAGATCAAGTAAAGGACCTGAGAAATGAATGAAATAGTGAGAAAAATTGGAAGATGTGAATAAAGGAAGTAATAGAACATAACAGCTACTGTACACTCTACTATTGCCTTTAGTTAGTTTGCCACTCTACTCAGCGTTTTTCTGACGTGTTACACTCGTTACCTTTTTCAGGACCAGGTGTTGAGCAGCCAGGGTCGGCGGCTGCAGAGGACGCTGGGCCGAGTAGGGTCCAGTAGAGTTACCACAGCCTTTTGTACCTCTTTTGTTTCTGTTCTAGTGAGTAGTTTTTGTTTCCGCTGTACCTTCTTTACCTGCAGTTCTTGTTATATGATAAATGTTGTTTTACTGTTGTGGTGGTACCTACTGTAGTAGTTTCTTTCCTTACTGCTGTACTTTCTTACTGTTAGTTATATTCATGCTGAATGTGGTTTATTTTACTGTCTTTTGGTTACTTCCTCGTTGGACGACTAGGTCTTGGGATTAGTCGAGTCGGTCCGGTTCTCGTGTCTCGTAGGGACTCGGGAACCGGGTCGTTACACTCTTCTAGGACTCATGGCCCTAAAAGATGAGGTAACATCTTTTTTGCAAGATGAATTATTAGAAGCTTTCTTTGAAATGCATGACATAGCTAAATCACTCAAGTTAGAAAATAAAAGCTTAGTAAAAGCCTTAGGAGAAGAGAAAGCCAAAAAAGATACACTTTCTTCACAAAATAAGGAGCTATTTATTGAAATTACTTCAGATCACAGACAAACAACTTGAAAATAGATATAGACAAACTGAAAGAGAACTTCGCTATTCTTTTAAATGATCTAGCTAAATTCACTAAAGGTAGTCAAAATCTACATAAACTCTTAGGAGCACAAACCCAGAGTACCACAAAATTTGGGTTAGGATACACACCTAAAAATGATCATGAAGCATCTAGTTCTAGTCAAAGGAAAGAGAAAGGTAGCTTGCCCAAACAGGCAACACCAGCTAATCACCGTGGACCCAAGCAAAAATGGGTGCCAAAAGCACTCTTGAATCCTGTTTTGTGGGTCAAGTAGATTATAAGAGGTGGACATATCAAGAAACAAATGGAAACCTAAAGCCAATTTATAGATCCAATGATCCAAGACCTCATAAACGCAAACAAATGGCAGGATCGAGAAGAGAGAAGATGGATCATGGACAATGGGTGTTCTAAGCATATGACTGGAGAGGAAGGCCTGTTCCTGCAACTCAACTGCTAGGAAGGTGGTATAGTCACGTTTGGGAACAACCACAGGGGCTGTATTATTGGTACTATGCAAGTTGGTAACTCCTCTACTTCTTTGGATAATGTGAATCTAGTTAGAGGATTAAAACATAATCTACATAGTGCAAGTCAAAGCTGTGATAAAGGATATAAAATTACTTTCACCTCAAATGGTTTTAAAATAAGAGATAAAGAAACCAAACAAAATCTTTTAAAAGGAAATAAACATAAAGATATTTATATTGTTAACTTCGACAAATGTGATAACTTTGAATGTCTTGTCGCATCTAATGAAGAGGCAATACTGTGGCACAAATGGGCAGGTCATTTTCACATGAAGAACATCAGTAGACTTGTGAAACATGAGCTTGTCAAAGGCCTGCCAAAGATCAAATTCAAGAAGAGCAAAGTCTGCAATTTTTCTCAAGTAGGTAAACAAACCAAAAATCCCTTTAAACAAAAAATGATGGTTAGCACCTCTTGATGAGACCACAATTGTGGGCTAAGTAAATGCTTAAATGCCTAATTATTAAATTAATATTTGCATATACATAGCATACATGAATATATAAATAAATTAGTTTATAAATAAGGGCTTGCATGCATATTTATACATTCCATTATAGTGACATGCATTTCATACATTATTTGAGATAAATTGTATAAATAACCCAATTTGTTTCTTCCTTCCTGCAAAATGCACAACTCCTTCCTGACTCAATGCATCATGCGCGCCCCTCTTCGCGCTCCTACCAGCAGCCAACAGTGCACTCGTGCCAATCCAAGGTGATCGTGTGTACCACAACCTCGCAACAACAATCTCTCCAAATTGCCCCATCGCCAAGACTGTTGGAGAGGATCTCGATGGAAGAAACAAAATGAGAAGCATTTAAAACGAGGCACAACCATCCTCTGAAAAGAAGACTTTCCCATCCTCTCCACCGTGAAATAGAAGGCCACTGTGGAGATTTGCTTGCACCGTGATCTGAAGTGTCCCCCTCACCACGCACAGCCACGCCAGCGTGCAGCCTCCTTATGCGCTCCCCCTTCCATAGCCGGTCCCATCTCTTCTTCTTCCTTTGCTTCCTTCAATCTGCCTGCAACCAAACCGAAGGAACCCACCACAGCCCCATAGCCAACCACCTCGTGGCCACGCCTCTAGCTAGCCATGCCCACATGCAGCTACGCCCTCGTGTGAAGCAGCAGCTCCACGCGTAGCCGCGCCCTCGTGCGCGCGTAACACCTTCATGCGCAGTAACCACCAGAGTGTGGCTGCAGTCCCTGCCGCTCCTCTCCGTCGCCACCTGCCATCCGGCCAAACACCATCGGCCATCTCCCGCCTCACCGTCATCGTCTACGAGATCATCTCCTTCGGTGGAACTCCACCCAAGCAAACTACCGGCGATGCCTTCAATGTGTGGTGAAGAGAGAGGAAGTTTCCCTTGTTTTGGCACATATGAAAATTTACATTTGCATGCCATTGGAAGTTGTGGGATTTTAATTATTTGATTATTATATTTTGGTGAATTTGTAAGCGTGCACTTATATTTCCACATATTTGATTGGTTCCTGTTATGCATATCATTTCACATTGAAATTTGATTCATATTTGCATGCAATTAAGAAGTACATCCTTTGCCACTACACCTACGTCATTTACAGATTTTGGAAGCTTGAACTCTAATGCAAAATTTATATAAATAGTCCATAACTTTTCATAAAATCGCAAGTACATTCAGAGCATCATGTTTATTGAATTGATTTCACGAATACTTCTGCAAACATAATGGCTCTCTACTTGTGAATTTATTGGATCTATTCCTCTCTGTGGATACAACCTGCTCTCTTGTGAGTGGTTTATTTTAATTATTGACGATTAATTTTTTCGTCACTCAATTTCTACTTTGATAAAATATTTGCTTAAGTAAAAAATCAATCAACCAAATGGTGTTGTTGCTGGGGAGGCAATCGACGCAATAAATTCACTTGACTTTATTTTTGATTACTCTGAATTGCGCATTTATCTGATCATTTTTTTATCTTTTATGTGCAAGGAATCTGACAAAGCGACTGGCGTAGCGGAGAGACAACGTCGACCTTGAGCGACACACCTCAGAGGTAATCGTAGGAGCTTGTGGGCCTTGATCTCACATGTGTGGAGGTGCACGGAGGACCATCTAGGAGGATTCTTCCTCCTAGACTTCTGATTTAGAATTTTAGGATAAACTCTTTAGGATTAGCCTAGTTATTTGTTTTCTCACCCTTGTACTCTGGGGCTAGTTTGTGGGGGAGTGTCCCCGTTTCTTTAGATTTTAGGATCATTTTATGGTAGTTGGATCTTTTGATTGTGCATTTATTTTAAAAAAAAGAGAGAAAATAAATCCGAATTGCCCGCTAGAAGCTACATATCCTTAGGATGACCATCTAGGATTGCTTAAGCAACATATAGATTTTCTTACTGCATTGCATGCATTTTTGCATAGAAGAGTGCTGGAGCAAGGTACGCATTTCCTATCTTACTGCATTAGTTATCTGCACATGCATTGCATCTGAACATAATTAAAGAAGACCACTTAAACTAATTTGAAAAGATTAATCAAGTGGTCACATTATTTCTTGAAAAGAAAGGAAAATAAACAGGAAGTGCTTGAATAAATTGATTACGATTTTCAAAAGCAAAATTACTTTTCACGGTGAATGCACACTTCCTGCACTGAGCACGCACTATAGGCACTGCACTAGAACTTGGACCCTTAAGGCTATAGGCATCAATCTCTTTATCGGTGCAAACCCTCCTATCTCGTTTGAAACGGTGATATTAACTTTTGCCCGAGTGACTTGATACTTTAAGGAGGGGACACCCCTTAAAGGAGTTCAAGGGTAGTTAAGAGGCACCACTAATGCAACGCCTCAAAGGAAGGGTTCGCCGTACTTGCATCCCTTGGTTCCATCCTTGGAGTACCTTTTTACTTGAGCATTAGAGAATATGATTGTAACAAAGTGTACGTCTTTAGGGCACTCGAAGGTCAATTTAGGGTGCGTAATTGTTTGACAACTTGATTGATCACCCAAAAAGGACTAAAAGTAACCTCAACCTTCTTAACAATCATTGACCAAAAATTTCAAGTGCTTAATTTCTCTTATACCACTTATGTGGGAATGGAGAAAAACTACCTTGACTATATTTGGCCAAGCTAAAGAGTTGGAAGAGGCCTTAAAGAACTTTAAATTAACAAAAGACCTCTTGCCTTGTGTTTGTTTGGTGTATGTTTGGTAGGTGCTCTCTTAGAAGTAGTCTTCTCTTCAACCCTGAGCCTAAGAGAATTATAAGGAAAGCTAACCAAGAAAGAAGAAAAATGGCTGAAGAAAGACCTGAAGAAGAGATTAGGGTTGGTGAAAATCAGAGAACTTTGAGAGACTATTTCCTCCCTACAACCCACCAAGCCCTACCTATCCGAAGACCTGGAGTGGATAATCCATATGAAATCAAGAGCAGCACCATATCTTTGCTCCCATCTTTTTATGGTACTACTAGGGAGGATCCCTACAGGCATCTTGAGGAATTCACCGAGGTCTGTTCCACGGTGAAGCTCCAGAGCTTTACCGATGAAGCCCTGATGAGGACTTTATTCCCATTCTCCCTAAAGGATAAGGCCAAGCACTGGTATCATACCCTCGATGCAAGGGTAAATGATTGGGCCACCCTTAAGGGAGAATTCTTGAAAAACTATTTTCCTATGAGTAAGACCAACCATTACAGAAGAGAGATTATGGATTTTACTCAACAAGAAGGAGAACAATTTCACAAGACTTGGGAGTGCTTTAATGACCTTCTTAGGTTATGCCCTCACCATCAGGTGCCAAGATGGCAGTTGGTCGAAGGGTTCTATAACGAATTATCTGAAAGGCACAGGCAAACCATCGATGCTGCCTGTGAAGGAACCTTCATGACCAAAACTGAGGATGAAGCCTGGACACTATTTGAAACATTAAGTGACAATTCCATACATATGTCCTCTGCCTATCAAGAAAGAAAACCATCAATCTTGCAAAGGAAGATAGAGGCCCATGAAGCCGGGGCTACTCAGGATTTGGCTTATCATATTCAATTGTTAAACAAAAACTTTGATAGGCTTTTAGCAAACCTCGGCATGAACCCTCAAACAGTCTCTATCTTTCAGGCTTCAAGTGAATGCTCCATTTGCCAAAGCACAACGCACACCATTGCGGAGTGCCACCAGGCAAATCAATTCCCTGAGTTGATTCAGGTCAACGTGAACGCGGCCCAAGGTTTCTACCCACCTCCTCGTAATAACCCTTATTCCAATACCTATAATCCGGGGTGGCGGAACCATCCAAACTTCTCTTGGAAGCAGGGTGATGCTTCTAACTCAGGGAATACAAGACCCCTACCTCCCCAACCCATATACCAGCTATCCTATAAAAACCCTCCTCAGAATAAGCCCTCTGAGATGGATGAACTTAAAGCCATGATGAAAGCGATGCAAGAGCATCAGAATATGGTCATCCAATCTCAGAATAAGATGGTTACTGATATGCAATCCCAAATTGGTCATCTTACTGAGGCAGTTAGGTAGCGTGATTCGAGGAAGTTGCCTAGCTCTTCTGAGGAGAACCCAAAGGGCAAGGGGGTCATATTCAGGGAGCATGCCCAAGCTATGACCGTGCTGAGGAGTGGAAAGAAAATCGACAAGCCTGATAACACTCCTACGATTACGTCTCAGAATTCCCCTCCTACACCTGACCTAACTTCCATCTCCACCGAGGAAGAGCCACACTGCTCTCCCTCGCTTGAAATCACCCACAATGAGGATGTTGTCATTCCCCCACCCCTTTCTCGCCATGATGACCCCTCTACCCAGAAGCCAAGGGTGCCCTATCCAGAGCACCTATCTACTCCTGGGGAATCTTCTGTTGGCTCGTCTAGAGCTAAGGATAGGATGGAGGAGATTATGGACACATTTAGGCAAGTCCAAATCAACTTGCCTCTGTTGAAAGCTATCAAACAGATCTCGTCCAATGATAAGTTTCTTAAGGACCTATGCACCCAGAAGCGTCGATCTAGGAGACGGGTCCAAGCTAAGGTCATCCTGCCTGACCATGTCAGCTCGATTCTCCAACATGGAACACCCCCCAAAATGAAAGACCCTGGGACCCCATATATTTCAATGGTTATAGGTAACCAACACATTGACGAGGCTCTGTTCGATCTGGGTGCGGGGGTGAGCATTTTACCGAGCTCTATCTATGACCTTTTGGGGGGAGGTGAGTTAAAACCCAATCCAGTCATCCTCTAGGTTGCTGACAAATCGCTTAAGACACCACAGGGATTACTAGAAGATGTCCTAGTGAGTGTGGAGGACTTTTTCTTCCCTGTTGACTTCCTGATGCTATATACTGACCCATCTAATGAGCCTACAAAGCCGTCCATTATTCTGGGATGCCTTTTCTTGGCCACAGCCAACGCCTCTATCAATTGTAAATCAAGGGCACTTAAAATGGGCTTTGGGAACAAGAAAATCCGGTTGAATGTTTTTGATACTTACAAGCAATCCGGATTTGAAGATTGTTCTCAGATTGAGGTTATTGATGAAATAATTGAGGAGACTACTCCAGCACTCCTATGTAGTGATCCCCTTCAAAAGTTCATATCTAAGGACCATCCTCTGATTATTAAAGAAACTAAAAGGAAAATACCCAAATTAGAAGAGTTGTTGGGGATACACATAGAGTCTCTGTCCCCACCCTAGATCGTGAAGGTAGATCTGCTACCTAAGGCGGGGACATCTCAGCTTAAACCCTCAATCTAAAAGGCTCCTAAGTTGGAGTTGAAACTCCTCCCGAGCACATTGAAGTATGCTTTCCTTGGCCCTAATGGCATGCTTCCCATTATTATCTCATCTGCATTATCTGAATCGCAAGAGGGAGCTTTACTTGAGTGTTTACAAAGGCACAAGGAAGCAATTGCTTGGTCAATTGCTGATATTAAGGGTGTTGATCCCTCCCTTTGCATGCATCATATATACATGGATGAGTCCGTGAAACCTTTCCGAGACATGCAGAGAAGGCTCAACCCCAATATGCGAGAGGTTGTTAAAAAGGAGATTTTGAAATGGCTGGATGTAGGGATTATCTATCCCATTTTAGATAATAAATGGGTCAGTCCTATTCATGTGGTGCCCAGAAAGGCAGGAATCACTATGGAAGAGAACGACCAAGGAGAGTTGGTAACCACTAGACCCTCAACTGGTTGGAGGGTCTGTATTGATTACCGCCGTTTGAACACGGCTACCCAGAAATACCATTTTCCCTTATCGTTTATCGATTAGATTTTGGAACGACTGGTGGGGAATAAGTTCTTTTGTTTCCTTGACGGGTACTCTAGGTATAATCAGATAGTCGTCTTTCCTGATGATCAGGAGTGTACTACCTTCACAAGTTCGTATGGTACATTGCGTTCCACCAAATGCCATTTGATGAGAACCTCATCATGAGCCATAACTAGCTCATTTTGACCTAATACAAAAGATAAAAGCTCCTACATATCTCAAGGAAAGGCTTAACTCAGAGAATCCTGAGTTTGAGAAGAAAACAAGTCATAAGGGGTAAAAATGCAATTTTACCAGTATAATCTGCATACAGGGTAATTCAGGGCCCAAACATAGGTCAAAGCAGCTTAATAAGAATAAGAGTGGGATGAAATGATCTAGCAAGGGCTACAGCAATTCCAAGAAACTAAATGATAATCTGTAACCCTAAAACAACCCACTTCAATTCACAAGGTTCGAGGCAAAGTAAAAATAGAATAAACCCTCTAAAATTCATAGAAAAATAATCTCTAGGGTTTAGAACCTTCAATTTGGCCTTCAGAACCCATTTTGACCTACATTGAGAACCATGCCCAATTAATAACTTAATTTGGATTTTTACGTAAATTGACCAGTCAAACAAGGTTTAATATGGAAATGAAATTCACCATCAGATTCCTTAGGTCCTAATTAGTCATGTATAAAAACTTGAGCCTAAGAAGAAACCTCCTTGACCGACTTTTCACTTTGGTCCTCATATATTTACTCTTTGGCCCTCAACTTTTGAACCCTCGCATTTTGGCCCCTAACTCTCCTTCGTTCTTTGCGATCAGGTCCCCCCTGCAAAACCTGCCAGCACCATGCTCCGGCGACCTTGCGCGGAGCATGGCGCTGCGCAGGGTGAGGTGGGGGACCTGGCAAGTAAACCGGGGGTGCCCTGCGTCGTCAGCCGTCGCAGGGACACCCCCCTGGTCGTTGTAACCCACCATACCGGCCGTGCGAACGCACGGACGGTATGGGTTCTTGTTTCCGGCCATCCTCCGGCGAGGGAGACACGTCGTCTCCCTCTGCCTTCCTCCCTGTTTGATCCCTATAAATACCCCCCGTTGCTCCACCGACCGGGGCAGCCTGGATCTGACGGAGAAAATCCCCAACTTTCCTCTCTTCTCCCTCCGGCAGACGCTCACCAGCTCCGGCGGTTTCCTCCCCCTCCACCTCTTCGCTCTGCCGCAACACCAGCAGCAGAGACTTCCTCCCCTGCTCTTCCCGCGCCACGCCGCACCCAGCTGGCGCCTCTCCGGCTCTCTGCTCGCCGTCGCCCCTTTCCCTGAGCATCGTCTTCTCCGGCGACAGTCGATACGACTGTCGCCCTGTTCCTCCCCCTTCGTCCCTGCAAGTAAGCTAGAACTACCCCCCGTCTTCTCCTCTTTCTTTCCCCGCTTTCAATTTATTCAATTAAGCCCTCGACCGACCCTGACCATCGTCATCCCCTTCGTCTCCGGCCACCCTCCGGCGAGATGCTCCCATCGCTCCACAGCCTCATACACCTCGCCGACCTTCACCGAACCTCCGCCTCATCACACTGAGCTCCCCCCACCCCTTCACTGCCACTCCACACCTCCGTAACGCTTCCCCCAACAAACCCATCCTCCGACCCACAGTCCGACCTAGGGCAGCCCTTGCACGCCGCCCCGCGCCTCGCCACCACCCACACGAGCTTCGCCGCACCCTGGCGAAGCTCCTGGCACTTTCTGATTAGGCCGAGAGGCCGTTTTCTTGTGAACAGGCCACCCGACCTCCGCCGCCATTGCCGCGCAGGAGGAACTGCTTCCGCCTGCAGCTACAGGCGCGCCACGCTCAGCGCCACGCCCAGATTCAACTCCCAGGCCTTGCGAGGCGTTTCGACAAAACACCAGGCTCGCAGCTAAGGCAGAAGGCTTCGCGTGACGCCGCAATCTCCCGCTAATTTCCCTGCTGCGGGCGCGCAATTGAGGTGGGACATTTAGTCCCACCTCGGAAAAGCCTGAAGAGTCGCAGCGATATAAGATGCAAAAGTGCTGGAGGCTTACTGCCTCAGCACACGGGGTGAGGTCCCCTTCACCCGCCCGGTTACCCGGTCTCGTCCGCGCTCACGCCCCGCGGACCTGACCCGACCCGACCCGACTTAAGACTGACCTGCACTCCTCGCCCACCACACACGCCGGTGGGCCTGGACCCGGGCACGACCCATACCCGATTACCCGGCAGCTCTGGGAGAGCTTTCCCAAGAGTGGTTTCAGAGAGAGAGAGAGACGCGGGGGGGAGAGGGTAGAGTAGGTTTTGTTCTCTGACGTAAGCTCTGAAGTGTGCAGGCACAGGTGAAGAAGAAGAACCGCGGAAGAAGAAGGAAGCTGAGGGAGACACTGTAGCACAGGCTGTTTAAGTCGTCTGATTTGGAAATCAGACGACGGCCTGAAGGGAAAAGAAGAACGAAGGAGGGGTGACGTCCCTGGCTGAAAAAGAACAGAAGAAGACAGAAGAAAAAGAAGGAGATCTAAAGAAAGAAGAAAGAGGAGCATCACCTCTGCAGCAACAAAGAAGAAGAAGGAGGAGCAGGAACAGCAAGAAGAAAGAGGAGCATCACCTCTGCAGCAACAAAGAAGAAGGAGATCTAAAGAAAGAAGAAAGAGGAGCATCACCTCTGCAGCAACAAAGAAGAAGAAGGAGATCTGAAGAAAGAAAGAAAGAAGAACATCACGAGGAGAAAACAAAGAGAACAACAAATTCTTTCCCTCTCTCTTTCTTTATTTTTGTAAAAGAAACATGTATATCTCTAGAATACAACTTGCTCCCTGAGTTCGACCTCGGGAACTCTTTTATTCTCCGAGTAAAAAATTTTATATAGTTGAAATGTTGGTAATAACTGGCTATACTACAACGTAATAACAATAAAACCCAGTTGTCCCAATCCTCTTCGACCATTTTGGCGCCGTTGCCGGGGAGCAACGGCTATTCTAGAGGTAAACATTCCTGTTTCTTTTAATTTCTGATAATCTCCTCTCTTGTGCAGCTACAGGAACTCAAGAAGACAAGCAACCACACGACAACCACTCCGAAGACAGGTAAATTTTTCCTCTCACTATTAACCCCTAAACTCTAAAGAGGAAGAAAAGAAAAGAACAAGCAATATAGAGCTAACCTGTCTTCCATACTTAGTAACCATAAAGAGTTGCATGTTTTCAACTCATCACTCGTGCACACTATTAAGGGTATTTAAGGGCTAACACATTCTTGCTTGAGCCCCAATTGCCCAACAAAGAGTTAAATGGACCAAGTAGAGCCAACATAAGGTCAAACATTAGGATTTCAGAAAAGACACACCCCTTAATCAAGAATTGAGGAAATCCAAAAGAGGTGTGCCCAAGCCATTGATTGAAAATAATTAACAAGAAAAATCCTAAACAATTGGCTCTCTCTAAACACTTGAACCCTAAAAGATAAGACCTGAAAGCTCTCAAAGAAAACAAGAGGTAAAGTTGACCCCTTTGGGTCAACCAACCTTAAATTAGGTCACTCTTTGCACTTAAAAAGACTAAAGTTCAAGTGAAACCTTAAGCACCCTGATCTTAAAATTGGTAGACTTAAGAGGTCAAGATCCCCATTCTGGTCTACCTGGAACCGCAGTGACAAGAGAGGTCGGGTGGGGGAAACCCTGTAACCCGTGGGGACGCTCTACCGTGTAGGGGTCTTCGCGGGACTCTCCCTCTCTGGCTGCCCAGGTAATTCTCAGGTGGACGATCTTTCTGATCAAGGGGTCCATCTGCCCCGCACCTTTATAGTCACCCAACACATTTTTGGGTGTCTTGATTGGGTCCAGCACCTTCTAAACTTACCTCTTCCAACAGTGCATGTACGGAAGGAGGTCCCTAAGACCACCCTTAAGACCTCCTTTAGAAATTCGCTCTCGTCAAGGCCAAGCCTCGACGCCCGTGTTTGTACAGCAACACCCTCACATTATTCTCTCTTCTGATTCAGAACCAAGTTCTTCTTCTTCCCCCATCATGGCTTAGCCAGTTGAGGAAGAAAATAATCTGGAACACCAGCTCCAGCGACTCAATGACCTCTTCCAAAACTTCGTGCACCCACAACAGCGTCCTATGATGCGGGACCACTACAATCCTGCTGCGGTGGCCATTGAGCCTCGAGTCAGAATCCCGACTGGAGGACCTGATTCCGAATTAAAGCCCAACATGATTCATGCTATACCTAAATTCCATGGGCTTAATTCTGAAGATCCCTTCCAACACATCAAACAGCTAAAGCATCTGGCCCACACTTTTGGATCAGATGCGCAAAATCGGGATATTCTTCTCATGAAGATGTTCTCCTTTTCTCTTATGGACAAGGCCGCCCATTGGTATCAAACTCAGACCCGGCCGATCAACACTTGGGAAGAACTTCAATCCGAATTTTTGAAAAAGTTTTTTCCCGTTGGTCGGACCAACGCCTTGCGCCATCAGATTACACACTTCACTCAACAATCAGGAGAACCTCTCCATGAGGCATGGGATCGTTTTCAGGATCTCATGAGAAAGTGCCCCCATCACGGAGTTCCTAAATGGGAACAAGTCCAATCTTTTTACCAGGGACTCCGTGAGGACATCCGCCTTTTCGTCAATGCAACTTGCGGAGGAAACATCATGGGTCAACATGAAGACACCATATGGGAGATTCTCGAAAACATGTGCGAGAACTCCATCAACAATGACTCCATGGGATTATTCGACAGGACGAATACCCGCGCAGCGACGAATCTTAAGGGAGCACATGAGACGCAGGGCCTGTCCGCATCAGTTGACCTGGAATTAATGGCCAGTCGATTGGACAAGGTCTCAATCATTGAAAAGAAGGTGGATGAGCTGACTCAGCACTTGCAGCAAGCCACCTCCGCGCGTAACTCCTTTGCACAACCTCCTTCCACACAGGAAACTGTGCAAAACATCCTCCATCGATCTTCCCCTGGGATGGATCCATATCCACCCCCATCTGATTCTTGGATTGGAAGATCATCCGATCCTTTCTACACCAGCCGAGGGAACTCCATTCCCCCTTTCCCTGACTCTCAGGAGGTTCCTCACACCTGCGAGGACCTCAACGCCATCCAGAACGACCCATTCTCCAACACTTACAACCCTGGATGGCGAAACCATCCCAATTTTCAGTGGGCAGGAAACTCCCAAACTCAAAGACCACCTTTTCAGTCCCGCCCACAGCCCCCTCGTCATTACCAGCCGCCTCAGCCTCGGCCCAACCCTACTTATCCATCAGGGCCAAATCAGGATCAAATGTCCCTAATCCTTCAGACTCTGGCTGACATTCAAAAAACGAATGCGGCTATTCAAAAACAGCACAAGGACGAGCTTACTGAAGTTAAAACTCAACTGGCCCAGTTGGCAAATTCTCGCCAGCCAGGCACACTCCCTTCCCAACCTATTCCTAACCCAAATAACGTGCCAACCTAGAAGCGCGTTATGAATCCAAATTTAGGCCACGCTCAATGGATTTATCAGGCCCCTACTGCTCCATCTCCAGACGAGATGGAAGCCTCAACTTCTTATGCGGGATTTCAGCAGCAGCCACCCCTCTTACCAAACCCAAACCAGAATCAGGCCGGATTAAATTCTGTAACAACACGTAGTGGTAAAACAACTCAAGACCCGCATTATCCAAACCACTCCAAGCCTGATAACCATGACCCTAGGATAGTTATCCAAGGTACCGCTGTTCCAGATCCACAACCTGGACCTATCCTAGAAGAACCAACCAAGATCCCGTTTCCCGAGGCCCTGACCAAGGGAAAGAAGACCACAAAACTCGTGGCCCCTGAGGAGGACCTGGTCAAGCTCTTTGAGCAGGTCCACATAAACATCCCCTTGATGGATGCAATCCGCCACGTACCAGCTTACGCACGATTCTTAAAGAATATATGTACACCCCAGCGTAAGCCGCGAACCAAGGGAGGGAGCCCAATTGTTCTGTCAGAACAAGCCAGCTCTGTAATCCTCAGTAGACTCCCACCCAAGGCAAAAGATCCTGGAACTCCCCTGATTTCCTGTAAGATAGGTGGTACCCAATTTGATAGAGCTTTGTTAGACTTGGGTGCATCCATAAACCTGATACCCACATCCTTACTCGACCATCTAGAAGAATCTGAGCTAAAACCAACCGAGGTGACATTACAATTAGCAGATCGATCTATAAAGTCACCAAAAGGGATTCTCGAGGATGTTATCGTGAGAGTGCGGGATTTCTATTTTCCAGTGGACTTTATAGTCTTAGATATGGATGCACCTGAGAACCCTAGGGATACACCAATCATTCTAGGGAGACCTTTCTTGGCTACTGCTAGAGCCAACATCAGCTGTGAGGAGGGCCAAATAGAGCTTAAGTTTGGAGATCAAACACTGAAAATTGATATATTTAAGGCCCAACAAGGAATTAATTGCGGCGTCATCGAGCAAATTTGTGACATCAAGACGTTGGTTGATGAATCACACCTCCAGAATGACTCGAGTATGCCTCATCAACCACAGAAGGATCTTGACCCGCAAACAGAGGAGTCAAATCCAGATGTGAACAACCCAGTAACTCCCACCCTTGAACCTCACATCTATACTGAACCACCCGCTGCTGCTGAAAACCCCATCCTCGAACTGAAACCCCTTCCTGCTCACTTAAAATACGTCTTTTCGGGTTCTAATCAGACCCTTTCTGTGATTATCAATTCCAACCTCAGTCCTGAACAGGAATCCCGTCTGATTGTTGTCCTCCAGCAACATCGCAGAGCCATCGGATGGACTCTCGATGATTTGACTGGAATAAGTCCCTCTTATTGTACTCATCATATCTATTCAGAAGAGGGCACACGACCTTCTCGTGAAATGCAGAGACGCTTAAACCCCAATCTGCAGGAGGTCGTGAAAAAGGAGATCATCAAGTGGTTAGATGCCGGGATCATCTACCCGATCTCCGATAGTCGTTGGGTGAGCCCAATTCAGGTCGTGCCCAAGAAGGCAGGACTCACCACTATAACGACTGAGACCGGAGAAATCATTCCTACCCGATTAGCCAACTCGTGGAGAGTCTGTATAGATTACCGTCGACTCAATTCCTCCACGAAGAAGGATCATTTCCCACTACCCTTCATTGATCAAATTCTCGAAAAACTAGCGGGAAATAGGTTCTTCTGCTTTCTTGACGGGTACTCCGGTTATAACCAGGTGGCAATCCATCCTGAGGACCAAGAAAAGACCACGTTCACCTGCCCCTTCGGAACATACGCTTTCCGAAGGATGCCTTTCGGTCTTTGCAATGCACCTGCTACTTTTCAGCGATGCATGCTTGCCATATTCTCAGATATGGTAGGTGATTATCTGGAAGTCTTCATGGATGACTTTTCAGTTTTCGGAGCATCATTCGACGATTGCCTCCAACACTTGGTCCAGATACTCAGGCGGTGCATCGATGTGAATTTGGTTCTTTCCTGGGAAAAGAGCCATTTCATGGTGCCTGAGGGAATTGTCCTGGGACACTCAATTTCGGAGAAAGGTATCCAAGTGGATCGAGCTAAGGTTAATCTGATCTCTCACCTTCCTATGCCTAGCTCAATCAGGGACATCCGATCCTTTTTAGGGCATGTCGGTTTTTATCGACGATTTATCCCTGATTTTTCAAAAATCGCACGCCCCCTGACCACTCTTCTCTCCAAGGATGTTCCCTTCGAAATCTCCAAGGAATGCACTCAAGCATTTGAAATCCTGCGTGACCGAGTCACCCAGGCCCCGATCCTACAGTCCCCTGATTGGTCTCAACCCTTTGAGATCATGTGTGATGCATCCGACTTCGCTGTAGGAGCGGTTTTGGGACAGAAAAATGACAAGAAACCTGTGGTCATTTACTACGCCAGCAAAACACTCGATGAGGCTCAGCGTAACTATACGGTTACTGAGAAAGAGCTGCTAGCTGTAGTATTTGCCCTAGAAAAGTTCAGATCGTACCTTCTGGGTTCCCATGTCATCATATACTCGGATCACACGGCTGTGAGGCATCTCCTTGCGAAGAAGGACGCGAAACCTCGATTAATCCGATGGATCTTGCTGTTGCAAGAATTTGACCTTGAGATTCGCGACAAAGCGGGAAAGCAAAACGTGGTAGCTGATCACTTGTCCCGTCTTCCTTCTGAAATAATTGACCCTTCCGGACCCATCACTGAGCATTTTCCCGATGAGCACCTGCTGACTATTGGTACTAGCCTTCCATGGTTTGCTAATATAGTAAATTACTTGGCATCTCATCAGATCCCGTCCGATTGGCCGAAGGCCAAGAAAGACAAATTACGCTCCGATGCCAAGTATTACATTTGGGAAGATCCGTACCTCTTCCGCATAGGTGCCGATCAGATCATCCGAAGATGTGTCCCGGAAGGAGAAGTCAACAATATCCTCTCTTTCTGCCATGACCAGGCATGCGGTGGCCATTTTGCAGGGCATAAAACCGCATCAAAAGTCCTCCAGTGCGGCTTTTACTGGCCCACACTGTTCAAAGACGCATACAATCACTGCAAGGCATGCAGTCGTTGCCAGACTTTGGGCAACATGAGCCATCGTGACATGATGCCTATGCAACCGATTCTAGTATGCGAAATCTTTGATGTTTGGGGGATTGATTTTATGGGCCCCTTTCCTGTTTCGGATGGTTTCGAATACATTCTGTTGGCTGTGGACTACGTGTCCAAATGGATCGAAGCCATACCGACCCGAACCTGTGATCACAAAATCGTTCTCAAATTCATTCATCAACACATTTTCTCAAGGTTCGGGATTCCTCGTGCAATAATCTCTGATGGAGGGACCCATTTCACAAATGCTCAGTTTAGGTCACTGATGACCAAATACGGGGTGTCTCACCGAATCTCTACTCCTTACCACCCCCAAACTAATGGTCTACCTGAGCTGTCTAATCGGGAGATCAAGAAAATCCTGCAAGTCACTGTTCGACCTGACAGGAAGGACTGGTCGTCCCGACTTCCGGAAGCATTGTGGGCCTATAGGACCGCCCACAAGACCCAATTGGGCATGTCCCCCTTTAGACTGGTGTACGGAAAGGCATGCCACCTTCCCGTAGAACTGGAGCATAAAGCCTATTGGGCAGTACGGAACTGTAATCTAGATCTTTCCAAGGCTGGGACCCACAGAAAACTCCAAATCAGCGAGATCGATGAATTACGCATAGACGCGTACGAGAACTCGCAAATCTACAAGGAGCGGGTTAAAGCCTTCCACGACAAACACATCTCGAGAAAGATCTTTCATCCTGGTCAAAAGGTCCTACTCTTTGATGCCCGACTCAAACTCTTCCCAGGAAAACTGAGATCTAAGTGGGTCGGACCATATTTGGTCCGACAGGTTTTTGGAAATGGAGCAATCGAAATCAGTCCACTCAGCCACGATTCTGAACCTTTCATCGTGAACGGTCAGAGACTCAAGCCGTTCATTGATGTAACTTCTACTGATTTGGCTGAGGCATCTTATATCCTCCTTTCCCCTTGAGCTTATTGCGCCCAGCCGATGGCGTAAAACTCAGCGCTTAACGGGAGGCAGCCCGTCATTCTCTTTGTAAACCTGAAACTTGTTCTGACACCTTTTAGCACTCGAAGCTCACCCTTGTAGACAGCCGACCCCAACTCAGATGTTTGCATCTGGGATTTGAAATCGTCCGCAAAAATTCAACCCGACCCATCCACTCACCCAAATTTCTGTCTTAAGGAATGAACTAAGACCCCCTAGGTTACAATGAGGACATTGCAAATCTTAGGCATGGGGGGGTATGAAAGTGCAAAACTTGTAAGAAAAGGTTTCAAACAAAAAAAATTCACATATGCCAAAAACACCATAAAAATTAAAAAAATTTTTCGAAAAAGAATAAGAGGAAAAGAGGAGAAGGAAATTTTGTGAAGGAGAAAAGAAACAAAATGAAAAAGGAGCACAAAATTATGAAAAAAAGTGATAGTCATTAGTAAGGAACTAAGGAATTAACCTAAGTTCTAGACCTCATTCAAGAAAAGTGCACAATGAGATTAGTAAAGAATGCAAACCTTAGGCATTCTTGAATAGACTCTTAGTACCCATTAAGATCTGGACACTCCTCAAGAGGTTGAGGAAAATGAAAAGCTGAAGTATTAGGTCTAAGGCTTAGGGAGTATTCGGCCTCGTTAACTAATTTTTGGTTTACGGGACTCAGTAACCTAAGCACCCTAACCTCACACACAGTCTGGTTCAGTAAGCGTAAAAATAAGAATCACGCAGAAGCGTCGCAAAAATCTGAAAAGATCACCTAGAATAGGAGCGGCCGATCAACACAAGTTGATTTGGACGAGTTCCCAGCGCGGAGAGGCGGGAAATCCCCTCGAAGATGCGTAACAAAATATCATCTCCTCGGTGCTTGTCTCTTAGGATATTTACATATCCTACTGGGGGCATGTAAGCACTCTGCTGGTTCAGATTCCATGGATGGCATTATCTCGAAGTGTCAATTGCCAGGGTCTGGATTCGGCCACGGAATACCATGGATGGGATTATCTCGAAATCTCAATAGCCAGGGTTCCGGGGGTTGCCATCGGCGGTGCTATCTCGAAGCATCGATCGCCAGGAACCCTTGAGAATTGATGATGGGAGCAAGGAATCTGATACAGACCGTGTTGAAAAGCCAATCCTAGGCTAGAACTAAAAAGAAAAAGAGAGAGAAAACTCTCCAAACAGAAAAACTTTCTATCTCTCTCTCTTACAAAACGCACTGCGAACTGAGCCAGGGCTAAAATCATTTCAAGCACGGGTGCTTTAACCACGAAGTCCAATAAACCTTAGGTTAGTTCTTGTGGACCTTAAAAACCTTTGCTAAAAGACTGAGGCTAAGGCTAGACAGATTTGGATCTTGATTGGTACTAGAGTACCTTTTAGGCCTATGGTCAGCATTCTAACCTAATCTATGCTCAAATAAAAAAGGCACTTATCTAAAACTATTAAAAACTTCATGGTCTAGAACAAGGGTTGAAACCTTAAGTTTCTGCTAAGGGACTAACAAAAGCTAGGCAAGGGGGTATGATGAGAACCTCATCATGAGCCATAACTAGCTCATTTTGACCTAATACAAAGGATAAAAGCTCCTACATATCTCAAGGAAAGGCTTAACTCAGAGAATCCTGAGTTTCAGAAGAAAACAAGTCATAAGGGGTAAAAATGCAATTTTACCAGTATAATCTGCATACAGGGTAATTCAGGGCCCAAACATAGGTCAAAGCAGCTTAATAAGAATAAGAGTGGGATGAAATGATCTAGCAAGGGCTACAGCAATTCCAAGAAACTAAATGATAATCTGTAACCCTAAAACAACCCACTTCAATTCACAAGGTTCGAGGCAAAGTAAAAATAGAATAAACCCTCTAAAATTCATAGAAAAATAATCTCTAGGGTTTAGAACCTTCAATTTGGCCTTCAGAACCCATTTTGACCTACATTGAGAACCATGCCCAATTAATAACTTAATTTGGGTTTTTGCGTAAATTGACCGGTCAAACAAGGTTTAATATGGAAATGAAATTCACCATCAGATTCCTTAGGTCCTAATTAGTCATGTATAAAAACTTGAGCCTAAGAAGAAACCTCCTTGATCGACTTTTCACTTTGGTCCTCATATATTTACTCTTTGGCCCTCAACTTTTGAACCCTCGCATTTTGGCCCCTAACTCTCCTTCGTTCTTTGCGATCAGGTCCCCCCTGCAAAACCTTCCAGCACCATGCTCCGGCGACCTTGCGCGGAGCATGGCGCCGCGCAGGGTGAGGTGGGGGACCTGGCAAGTAAACCGGGGGTGCCCTGCGTCGTCAGCCGTCGCAGGGACACCCCCCTGGTCGTTGTAACCCACCATACCGGCCGTGCGAACGCACGGACGGTATGGGTTCTTGTTTCCGGCCATCCTCCGGCGAGGGAGACACGTCGTCTCCCTCCGCCTTCCTCCCTGTTTGATCCCTATAAATACCCCCCGTTGCTCCACCGACCGGGGCAGCCTGGATCTGACGGAGAAAATCCCCAACTTTCCTCTCTTCTCCCTCCGGCAGACGCTCACCAGCTCCGGCGGTTTCCTCCCCCTCCACCTCTTCGCTCTGCCGCAACACCAGCAGCAGAGACTTCCTCCCCTGCTCTTCCCGCGCCACGCCGCACCCAGCTGGCGCCTCTCCGGCTCTCTGCTCGCCGTCGCCCCTTTCCCTGAGCATCGTCTTCTCCGGCGACAGTCGATACGACTGTCGCCCTGTTCCTCCCCCTTCGTCCCTGCAAGTAAGCTAGAACTACCCCCCGTCTTCTCCTCTTTCTTTCCCCGCTTTCAATTTATTCAATTAAGCCCTCGACCGACCCTGACCATCGTCATCCCCTTCGTCTCCGGCCACCCTCCGGCGAGATGCTCCCATCGCTACACAGCCTCATACACCTCGCCGACCTTCACCGAACCTCCGCCTCATCACACTGAGCTCCCCCCACCCCTTCACTGCCACTCCACACCTCCGTAACGCTTCCCCCAACAAACCCATCCTCCGACCCACAGTCCGACCTAGGGCAGCCCTTGCACGCCGCCCCGCGCCTCGCCACCACCCACACGAGCTTCGCCGCACCCTGGCGAAGCTCCTGGCACTTTCTGATTAGGCCGAGAGGCCGTTTTCTTGTGAACAGGCACCCGACCTCCGCCGCCATTGCCGCGCAGGAGGAACTGCTTTCGCCTGCAGCTACAGGCGCGCCACGCTCAGCGCCACGCCCAGATTCAACTCCCAGGCCTTGCGAGGCGTTTCGACAAAACACCAGGCTCGCAGCTAAGGCAGAAGGCTTCGCGTGACGCCGCAATCTCCCGCTAATTTCCCCGCTGCGGGCGCGCAATTGAGGTGGGACATTTAGTCCCACCTCGGAAAAGCCTGAAGAGTCGCAGCGATATAAGATGCAAAAGTGCTGGAGGCTTACTGCCTCAGCACACGGGGTGAGGTCCCCTTCACCCGCCCGGTTACCCGGTCTCGTCCGCGCTCACGCCCCGCGGACCTGACCCGACCCGACCCGACTTAAGACTGACCTGCACTCCTCGCCCACCACACACGCCGGTGGGCCTGGACCCGGGCACGACCCGTACCCGATTACCCGGCAGCTCTGGGAGAGCTTTCCCAAGAGTGGTTTCAGAGAGAGAGAGAGACGCGGGGGGGAGAGGGTAGAGTAGGTTTTGTTCTCTGACGTAAGCTCTGAAGTGTGCAGGCACAGGTGAAGAAGAAGAACCGTGGAAGAAGAAGGAAGCTGAGGGAGACACTGTAGCACAGGCTGTTTAAGTCGTCTGATTTGGAAATCAGACGACGGCCTGAAGGGAAAAGAAGAAAGAAGGAGGGGTGACGTCCCTGGCTGAAAAAGAACAGAAGAAGACAGAAGAAAAAGAAGGAGATCTAAAGAAAGAAGAAAGAGGAGCATCACCTCTGCAGCAACAAAGAAGAAGAAGGAGGAGCAGGAACAGCAAGAAGAAAGAGGAGCATCACCTCTGCAGCAACAAAGAAGAAGAAGGAGATCTAAAGAAAGAAGAAAGAGGAGCATCACCTCTGCAGCAACAAAGAAGAAGAAGGAGATCTGAAGAAAGAAAGAAAGAAGAACATCACGAGGAGAAAACAAAGAGAACAACAAATTCTTTCCCTCTCTCTTTCTTTATTTTTGTAAAAGAAACATGTATATCTCTAGAATACAACTTGCTCCCTGAGTTCGACCTCGGGAACTCTTTTATTCTCCGAGTAAAAAATTTTATATAGTTGAAATGTTGGTAATAACTGGCTATACTATAACGTAATAACAATAAAACCCGGTTGTCCCAATCCTCTTCGACCACCATTCGTGTTATGTAATGCTCCTGCCACTTTCCAATGATGTATGATGGCTATCTTTTCTGATATGATCGACGAGTTTGTTGAAATTTTTGTGGATGACTTCTCTATTTACGACTCGTCATTTGACCCATGCCTTTCGCACCTTGATAAAGTCTTAATCCATTGCGAAGAGGCAAAGTTGGTGCTTAGCTGCGAGAAAAGCCACTTTATGGTCCAGCAGGGCATTGTGTTAGGGCATGTAGTTTCCGAGAGAGGATTAGAGGTGGACATCGCAAAAATTGATTCCATCTCTAAGCTTCCATCACCCACCAATGTTCGTCAAGTTAGATCTTTCCTTGGCCATGCTGGATTTTATAGGCACTTCATTAGATATTCAATAAAATCTTTAAGCCACTCTGTGACCTATTAGCGAAGGATGTCTCCTTCGATTTTGATGATAGATGTGGCGAGGCTTTCCAAGTCTTAAAGAAAGCCCTTATTACCGCGCTGATTCTCCAAGCACCAGATTGGACCCTCCCATTTGAGCTAATGTGAGATGCTTCTAATTTTGCAGTGGGAGCGATCTTAGGTCAAAGGGTTGATGGCAAACTTCATGTGCTACATTATGCCAACAAGACCCTTACAGTTCCTTAGCAAAACTACACGATCATTGAAAAGGAGCTTCTTGCTGTAGTGTTTGCTTTGGAAAAGTTTCGGCCTTATCTTTTGGGATCTAAGGTTGTGGTGTTCACTGATCATTCTGCCTTAAAGCATCTTCTTGCTAAAAAGGACACCAAACCTCGCCTTATTCGTTGGATTCTGCTACTCTAGGAGTTTGACCTGGAAATTAAAGATAAGAAAGGAGTTGAGAATGTGGTAGTAGATCATCTATCTAGGATCCCTATTGAGGCATCAAACCCTGCTGGTAGTATCCAAGAGACTTTCCCTGATGAGTCTCTGATGGCCGTGGAGGCCAAAACTCCTTGGTTCGCTGACATAGTGAACTATCTGGTCACGGGCATTACCCCCAGTACTTGGGACAAGCAGAAGCGAGACAGGTTTCTTGCTGACGCTAAATTTTATCACTAGGAGAAACCCGAGATTTTTAGAATAGGCCCTGACCAGCTTTTTCGCCGTTGCATCCCTGATGAAGAATAAAGAAGTGTTCTGAGTTTCTGCCATGACCTCCACTGTGGGGGACATTTTAGTGGAAAAAAGATTGCCCATAAGGTTCTTCAGTCTGGCTTTTGGTGACCCACATTATTCCGAGATGCACAAACACATGTGAGTGCATGTCTACGTTGCCAGCAGATGGGAACCATCGGAAAAAGGGATAAGATGCCCCAGCAACCTATCCTCCCTGTTGAGATCTTTGATATTTGGGGCATCGACTTCATGGGTCCCTTTCTTGTGTCCTTTGGATATGAGTACATCCTTGTGGCTGTGGACTATGCATCAAAATGGATAGAAGCCATACCCACACGAACCAATGACCATTCTATGGTCTTGGGTTTTGTTAAGGCTAATATCATTTCTTGATACGGGTGCCCAAAGACTATCATAAGTGATGGAGGACCTCACTTCAAGAATGTACACTTCACAAGACTACTCCAAAATTTGGGAGTCAACCACATGATAGCCACACCTTTCCATCCCCAAACGAGTGGACAAGTTGAAGTGTCTAATAGGGAAATTAAACAAATTTTAGAAAAAGCTGTCAGGCCTGACTGTAAGGATTGATCTAAAAAACTAAATGATGCTCTTTGGGCCTACAGAACCACATATAAGACTCCCTTGGGCATGTCTCCTTTTCATCTTGTCTACGGAAAGGCATGCCATATTCTTGCTAAAATCCAACACAAAGCCTATTGGGCTATTAAAAACATTAACTTGAATCTAAATAAAGCGGGAAAGGCACGTATGTTAGAGTTAAGAGAGCTTGAGGAGCTTCGTAATGAAGCCTATGAAACTTCTCAAGCATACAAACAATGTACAAAGGTCTTCCATGATAAACACATTATTAGAAAGACCTTTGAGCCCAACCAGTGGGTTTGGCTTTTCAATTCTAGACTTAAATTATTTCCAGGAAAGCTCAAGTCCTACTGGGATGGGTCATACGTTGTTATCAATACCTTCCCTCATGGAGCTGTAGAAATTCAGAACCCTACTTCTGGTGCAAGCTTTAAGGTGAATGGCCAATGACTTAAACCTTATGTTACTCTTTTAGATGGCCAGGTTTTGGACACACTTCGGCTTGAGGAGCCTTAGCTCCTCCCACTCTCCTCAAGTGATATTCTTCTATGTCTGTATTTTTCCAATGAGGACATTGTCAATCTTAGGCATGGGGGGGTATAACCTGAGGATGTTTATAGCATTTATAAATATTTGCATATATTTAGGATAGTGTATTATTAAAAAATATATATTTTTTATTTTATTGAGCTAAATTGGTTAGTCCCTAGTAGAAAATTTATCAAGGAAGTGTCATTGAAGATTTTCTTCTTGAATTATTTCTTAAGTTTAGAATCCAGTACAGTTACATTCACTTGCATGTACACCAGGTAATGGATCTTTGAAGAAAACTAATAAACATTTTTTTTTCTTCTGAACCCTTTGACAGTTAAAAGGGAGTCAGGCATACTATCTTCTATTAGATCCACCTCATATTTGTGAGAAGAAAGTAGAGAGACTACTGGTGCACTAAGTCTAGTACAAGGACTCTTAAGTTCTAGACAATTAGATGAAGATACCTCTGAGTTAGGCATAGTTTTCGCTCTCTGTTCCTATGTGCGTACATTGTGTGAAACCCTGAGAGTCACCAAATAAGGCATATACACAGAGATAGAGTCCTAATAAAATTATGACTATGGTAGATGGTTACGACCGTCCTTCATAAAGTCCTCGGCTGAAGGAAGGTAATAATGTCAAAGGTCAGAAATACATCTGTCCTATCCATTCCTTCCCGGTGCCGAGAGTAGGCACTTCCACCAAATAAGCCACACAATATCCTCTTGACCATCATCATCCCTATTAATGCCTCATGAATAAAAGTTTGCATTGTGTTGTGTTAGAGTTAAAAAAAAATGTTCGAGTTATAGCTGCCTTAAGTGTTAATTTTATCAGGTGTCCATAACATTGAGGTAATAAAAACACCCATTGCGATCTACCAAATATGACCCATACCTAGTTTTTAGTATTTTTGATCGCCTGAATACTGGCTGAGGACTTCTAACTTAGTTATAGGGTTATTAGGACTTTAATTGAAGTGTAAATGCCAAGTGAGGCCACCAAATATTGAGTACAGTTACAAAATCTGGCAAGTTATGTGATCTCAGAAAAGAAAGAAGAAAAAGAAAAAAAAAGAAAGTGAGTGACCGCCAAGGAACGTAAAGAGAGCACAGTGTTTAGCCTCTCTCTAGGTTGACTTGTTTGATAGTCTAGAGATCTAGAGTCTGCAGTACTAGACTACATGTAGCATCAGATGAGTGTGAGCCACCAAGTATAAATCCATTTGACTCTGTATCTCCTACCTAAGTCAAAAAGCTGGGGTCAAACTACAGATTATTTTCTGCTTTATCCCCGAGGGAAGAAGTTGCCTATCCCAATAAAATTTTATCAAGGGTGAAGTACGAACTTCCAATGTGAATTGGCTTTTCACTTGGATTTGTTGTCTAGGCTATTATCACTTCACAGTTGTCTGGATCTCTAAATGTTTGGAATAAGAAAAGAAGAAATCTGTCACTTCCATCACTTTTGTTAGGGACTAGCGAAAACTAGGCATGGGGGCGTTTGATGAGACCACAATTATAGGCTAAGTAAATGCTTAAATGCCTAATTATTAAATTAATATTTGCATATACATAGCATACTTGAATATATAAATAAATTAGTTTATAAATAAGGGCTTGCATGCATATTTATACATTCCATTATAGTAACATGCATTTCATACATTATTTGAGATAAATTGTATAAATAATCCAATTTGTTTCTTCCTTCCCGTAGAATGCACAACTCCTTCCCGACTCAATGCATTGTGTGCGTGCCTCTTCATGCTCCCACCAGTGGCCAACAGCACACTCGTGCCAATCCAAGGTGTTTGTGCGTCCCACAACCTCGCAATAGTGATTTCTCCAAACTGCCCCATCGCCAAGACTGTTGGAGAGGATCTCGGTGGAAGAAACAAACTGAGAAGCATTTAAAAAGAGGCACAACCATCCTGTGAAAAGAAGGCTCTCCCATCATCTCCATCATGAAATAGAAGGGCACTATGGATATCTGCTTGCACCGTGATTTGAAGCGTCCCCCTCATCGCGCGCAGCCACGCCAGCGCGTAGCCTCCTCGCGCGCACCATCTTCCATAGCCGGTCCTTTCTCTTCTTCTTCCTTTGTTTCCTTCAACTTGCCTGCAACCAAACCAAAGGAACCCACCACAGCCCCGCAGCCAACCACCTCGTGGCCACGCCTCTCGCCAGCCACACCCACATGTAGCTACACCCTCGTGCGAAGCAGCAACTCCACGCGTAGTCGTGCCCTCGTGCGAGAGCAGCACCTTCGCGCTTAGCAACCACCTGCATGTGGCTGCAGTCCCTGCTGCTCCTCTCCGCCACTACCTGCCATCCGGCCGGCCGCCACCGGCCATCTCCCTCCTCACCGCCATCGTCTACGAGATCCTTTCCTCCGGTGGAACTCCTCCACCCAAGCAAACTGCCGGCGATGCCTCCTCCAATGTGTGGCGAAGAGAGAGGAAGTTTCCCCTGTTTTGGCACATATTGAAATTTACATTTGCATGCTGTTGGAAGTTGTGGGATTTTAATTGTTTGATTATTATATTCTGGTGAATTTGCAAGCGTGCACTTATATTTCTACATATTTGATTGGTTCCTGTTATGCATATCATTTCACATTGAAATTTGATTCATATTTGCATGCAATTAAGAGGTACATCCTCTGCCACTACACCTGCGTCATCTACAGATTTTGGAAGCTTGAGCTCTGATGTGAAATTTACATAAATAGTCCATAAATTTTCGTAAAATCGCAAGTACATTTAGAGCAGCATGTTTATTGAATTGATTTCATAAATACTTCTGTAAACATAATGGCTCTCTACTCGTGAATTTATTGGATCTATTCCTCCCTGTAGATACGACCCGCTCTCTTGTGAGTGGTTTATTTTAATTATTGACGATTGATTTTTTTGTCGCTCAATTTCTACTTCGATATAATATTTGGTTAAGTAAAAAATCGATCGACTACCTCTCGACTCCTGAAATTACTTCCCTTAGACTTGTTTAGACCAACCAAATCCAAAAGCTTAAGTGGGTGAAAATATTGTTTAGTCATGATCGATGATTTTTCGAGATTTACCTAGGCATCCTTCTTGAAAAGTAAAGATCTGACTATCTATGTTTTTTTTTGAGAAAGAAAGGAATTCTATCAAATCACCGATAGCAAACCAGGAGAGCTATTATTGATAATAAAAAATATTTACAACCGGGAGAGCTATTTTGTTAGTAAATTAGTAAGAAGATTGCAAAATGAGAAAGGATCTGAAGTCATTAGGAGTAGAAGTGATCATGGAAGAGAATTTGAGAATCATCTTTTTCTGAGTTTTGTGATCAATATGGGATAAAACATGAGTTTTCTTTTCCTAGAGCTACACCTCAAAATGGAGTAGTTGAAAGGAAAAACAGGACCTTGCAAGAGTGTGCCTGCATGATGTTGTGCGAGTCAAAGCTGCCTCAATATTTTTGGGCTGAGGTTGTAAACACTGCTTGCTATATCCAAAATCGATCCCTGATTAGACTTATCCTAAACAAAACATCCTTTGAACTTTATCATGGAAGAACACCTACAATTTTCTATTTCAAGATATTTGGCTGTAGATGCTTTATAATTAACACTAAGGATAATCTTGACAAGTTTGATGCTAAGAGCTCAGAAGGAATCTTCTTAGGTTATTCAATCAGAAGTAAAGCCTATAGGGTGTTCAGCAAGAAGAATTCTGTCGTTGAGGAAACTATGCATGTATGATTTGATGAGACCCTAGCTCGACCACAATCTACTTTAAGTGATGATGATGACCAAGTAGGAGACCCTTCAAACATACCAGAAGAAAATATTTCGGATGAATTACCGAAAGATATATCTTATATGAAGGATCATCGAAAAGAATTGGTAATAGGAGAACTATCCAAAGGAGTTCAGACCAAATCTTTGGTCAACACCTTAGCTTCATAGCTTTTGTTTCTCAGTTAGAACATAAATATGTTAAGGATGCCTTTTCTAATAATTGTTGGATTATTGAAATGGAAGATGAGTTGAACCAATTTAAAAGAAATCACGTATGGGAACTTTTTCCAAAACTTGACTCTCAGACCATCATAGGAACTAAATGGGTCTTTAGGAATAAAATGAATGAATTAGGAGAAGTAGTTAGGAACAAAGCCAGACTTGTGGCCCAAGGGTATAATTAGGAAGAAGGAATAGATTTTGATGAAACATATTCACCTGTAGCTCGCCTAGAATCCATTAGCATGTTGTTAGCCTTTGCCACCCACATGGAGTTTACACTCTTTTAGAGGAACATCAAAAGTGCCTTTCTAAATGGGTTTATCAAGGAGGAAGTCTATGTTAAACAACCTTCAGGTTTTGAAGACGTAAACCTTCTAGAATATGTATATAAACTAAATAAAGCATTGTATGGTTTAAAACAAGCACCACGAGCTTGGTATGGCAGATTAAAAACTTACCTAATTGAAAATGATTTTAAAATTGGTAAAATAGATCCAACTCTATTTACAAAATGAAAAGAAAATGATCTCTTAATAATACAAATTTATGTAGACGACATCATTTTCGATGCTACTAATGATCTTTTATACTAAGAATTTCCAAAGGTAATGCAGGATTAGTTTGAGATGAATATGATGAGAAAACTTCAGTTCTTTCTCAGACTTCAAATTAACCAGCTATCCTCTAGAATATTCATTTTTCAAACCAAGTACACCACAGAGATCTTGAAGAAATTCTCCATGGACAAGGTAAAAGGAAAGGAAACGCCTACGATAGCTTCTACACAGCTCAAAATTGATGAGCCAAGTTTGTAGATTAGAAGTTGTACAAAAGCATGATAAGTTCTTTATTGTATTTAATTGCTAGTAGACCTGATATTTTCTTTAGTGATGCTAACACCATCATGGGTCCTAACTAGCCATAATTAGTCAGATTTAATAGGTAAATGCTCCTACTTGATCATCTATGGGTCATAATTCAACAATAATTTGATTTGAGGAGAAAGCAAGGAAATATGGTTAATTATGTTGTTTTAACTGTATATCACAAATGCATATTAACCACGGGATTACTCAGGGGTTAATTAAAGGTTAAGTGAGCATAAAAGTAAAAAAAGTGGGTTTACATTGACTGAATTAGGGTTTCACGCATTTCAAGGGTGAAAATAGTATTGAAAACCCTAATTATCAACCCTACTTAAATTGAAAAGGTTATGGTCTGGATGAAATTAATTTAAACCTCCTAAAAATCATTGAAAAATATTCTAAGAGGTTTGGTACCTTCGGTTTGACCATGTAAACCCATCTTGACCTAGAATAGAGTTTCGGACAAGAATTTACCCTGATTTAGGTTTCTATGCAATTTACCCAGTCAAATGTAGTTAAAACTAAAATCCAAGTTCACCATTATATTCCTTGGGTCCAAATTAGATTAACACCAAAATTTGGTCCCAATCAGAGTTCATCTTGACCTAGTTTGCATTTGAGCCCTTAGAAACTCTAGTTTTCACCCTCAGACTCCTGACTTTCAATTTCCCTTACATTCATACCTCTAACTTTTCATCGTTCTCACAAAAAGGCCCCTATCGCCATGGTCGTGTGAACAGAGCTCCACATGAAGAGAGTGTCGACTTCAATCAAGGAAATTTCCTTGATTTGTCGGCCAAATCCCTTCAAATTTGGAGGGATTATTGATTGAAAGATCCCCAACCATCTGAGCACCATCAAAGATCCCAAATTGGCCACTGCAATTTCAGAGGATCTTTCATTGCTTCAATTGCATGGAATTCGTGAGGATTTCTTACAATTGAAGGCTTAGAACGACTCTATAAAAACTCCTCTACATCCCAGCATTTTCCCTAGCCAAGAACAAGCCGGAATCACCCTTTCTCTTCCTCCTCTGGCCATCGCATCTTTGGCTCCGACGAGCCTTTTCCGACCATCTCCTCTGGCCATTGATATCAAAAATATGTGCTTTTGTAAAAAGTGGGTTTTGTCATTGAGATGCGTATCTTCGCAATCAACTTTTACAATTTATAATACATAGATAGTGGAGTATCTATGGTTGTCCAAAGGGGCCAAATTGTTAATCACATGAATTGATTTTCTCTCTCGCCTCTCAAATCCACACTTTTCTTTTTGTATTTTCAATTGGTTGTTTCTAGGGTTTTTTAAAAATAATCGGGCATTTTGAAGTGAAGATAACTATGCTACAAACTACGCCTATCAACTAAGACTAAGTGACAAAAATAAAACCCTCTCTTCTAGACTCAAGTGTGCCTAGGGTAATTAAAAGAGAGAGTGTGTAAGCACTCAAACTACTGGAACAAGAAAAACAAACTACTAGAAAATAAGAAATTGGAAGGCAAATTGAAGACTTTGTATTGCTAGAAATTGGAGTGCATGTAAAGGAAAGCTTCTTGTAAAAACAATAAAACTACTAGTTAATACAAAAGATAAAGTGGAAGATAAGAAGAAAGGGATCCTTTGGTAGAAGTTTTGGATGGCTCTTGCTCCAAGTGTGGTTGTCCCACACTTGAAAAGGGTTCTCCTTAGCTTCTTCTTCTGGTAGTCCTCCTCCAAGTTGTCCTCCAAGGTGGATGTCAACCACCTTGTTCCTCCTCTTGCCTGGCCGTCCCCTCTAAGTAGAAGATCTCCTCCTTGGCATGGCATAAGGGAAAGGAAGGAGAGGAAGAAGCCACCAAGGGGCCAAGTAGGTTGCCCCCTTGATCCTAGTTGCCCCCTTGATCTTCTTCTTTTCTTCTTCTTCCTTGGCATGAATGGAAGGGGATGTAGGGTGGTTAAGGGTAGAACCTAACCTAATGGAGAAGATGATTTTTGGGTGGTGGTTAGGTGGGGTATATATAGGAATGGATGGGGGAATGTTTGGCGTGGAATAGTGATAACACTACATTTTACAATGTTAATTCTGCCAAAAGAGGTCGGTCTTAAGGGTAAAATGCACAGATGACACATCATAAATAGGAATGGGAGCATTGCATGCATCGCACATCAAGATTACTTATAGTGCATTATTAACGGCCATTTGTACAAGTACATGTCAAAACAGGCCTTAGATGAGTGATCTGACTGCACTGATGGACTCGGAGTGACGAACGAAGTCCAACGGACTCGAAATCAGCCAAATCCGACATCTGGAGCTCCTACAATTGGCCCAAGAAGTTCTGACCGTTGATAAGATGATTAGTGGTCATAAGGCTGCCACGTGTCAACATCACCGTGCCCCTCGACCAACCGCACCATCCAACACAACTTTAAGCCATCCGATCTTCGATCGGACGGCTAAGAAGCGCGCGCCCTTCTCTCCCCATAGCCGCAGCATCCTCAACCGCAGTAGCTCACAACCATTGGATCTTCATCCAATGGTCACTTGCACCGCGCCAGCACCTCATCTCCATGACAAAGCAGATGGCGTAGCGTAGTGGTACGTGCCTCACCCCCGCACAATGGGGCGTGGGTTTGAGGCACCTGCCGTAGCACAAAATCAAGATGATCGCAAGGTGCACGATTACGGCCATTGATGTGTGATCAAGCGGCTCGACAGCAGGCGATGCGGCGCAATCCCATGCATCCGAAGTAGACGTCTGCGATGACGCAAGGGGCGCGAGTGTAGGAGGCATGACCTGCGAGCGATCTCGACCGTCCGATTTGCGATCGGATGGCCCACAATGCGCGCACACGGATCACGTGTGAAGAAGAACGGCCACGTGCGTGGGACCGTTGGGCAGGGGGCTTCACCGACGCTTTTAGCATGGGTTTAACAACGTCCTGGACATCGCTAAAGCCCATACTTAAATTAGAAACCCCTTCTTCCTATATAAACCTCTCCCAACCACCCATGTAAAGCATCCAATTCACTTAGCAAGTGTTGTATCACCCTCCTAGCCTCCTTTAGGACCTCTTATAGTCAACGGAGTCGACGAGTTGCCTACGGAGCCTCCTTCCACCGTTGTGGCCGCCTCGCCGTCTCCCCTCTCTCTCTCACTCTCTCTTTCTCTCCCTTTACTCTAGCTTTACTCCCCTTTTGTTTAAGCATTTAGCTATCGTTGTATTTGTAAAACTTGAATTACATGTTGAATATAGTGTTGATGTTTTCCATCTTGATTTAAGTAATCACCATGATTTAAAAGGCTCTAACCCTACTCTCTCTTTTTCTCACTCGCTTTTCTCCCTCGTCTTCTCGCAAGCAAAAACCCTTCATTTCTGTGACACTAAGTGACAAGAAAAATCTGATTTTCATGCCTCCCTGAGATCGACACTCGGACTCATGTCTGGTTCTTCATTAAAACTGACATTGCGAACGTAAACTATAACGATCCTTCTAAACAAACACATCTATAGCACGTCAGTTTTTGGCGCTGCTGCTGGGGAAGCAACGGATTTATTCTGTCACTTCCATTTTACATCCACGCTCACATCATCTACCCCATTTTCTTCTTTTACTTGGTGGTTGTAGGAATGCGGTGCTTGGACGGTGAAGCAGTGCAACTCGTGACGGTAGAGATGGAGAAAGCGCAGCAAAGACTGATTGTGAGTAATTCTTCACCCGTGGTTGTTTGCTTGCTTGAAAAATCTAAAAAAAGAATGTAAAATAAAAAAAAAATTGGCATGGTGCATGATTGCCTGATCCACACCCTCAACGCATCACCCAACAAAAAAAAATATACACTCTAACATTCTTAATGACCTAACCTTTTTGGAGTGTTCTTCTTTCTCTTTGAGTGGTGTTTGCAAAGCTACCGTGAATTGACATGGGCCATACCACTTACCCCTAAAATCAACTCACTTGATAGAAGTTGCATGAACACTAGGACGAGCACTTTAGGGTTTTAGAGCCTCTTCACATCAAAGGAAATCTACTCTCACCAATTGTGTGCAAAACTTGGCATGTCCACTTGAAACTTGTTTGAAAACATTAAGACACGTCAACCCTAAAAGACACAAAGGTAAGAACAAACATTAAAAGATACCACATCTTAAAATCCTTGCTTGAAAACCATGTTTTGATAGGAGCACACACACTGGAATTGGAAAACTAAGAGGCACCACCCCAATCAATGCCTCATCACATAACCCAAGCATAAGCACTGTCCTAGCCCCATTAAAATAGAGTAGACGTGCCCTAGGCAGGACTGGGTTAAGTCTCAAGAGGCATGGTTGTGTTCGCTGGGCACTTGGCTTTCATTCCCTTAGTAGAATCTGGTGACTAGGCTACGGGGAAGTGTCAAACGACCGCGATTGTGGGGTCTACGGAACTGGCGGCGCAAGCCAAAGGAAGAACCTTCCCTACAATCCCCTCGTAATCAACCTGGCCAGATTAACTTTGGGAAAGATAGTCCAATGATTATGGACTTGATCACCCCTTCAGAGATTTCTAGGTCCCCTAAGGAATACACTATAAGAACTAGGCTTGTTTGCTTGGTTGTGCATACACACTTCTCGAATCTGTTGCTCTCCGCATCCTCTCCTGTTCTTCTCTAGTGTATGCACGAGAGACGATCACTTCATCCCGAGTTGTTTGTTTTGGGATGGGAATCCAGGAGACCTGACTTTGCTAGAAACATGGCTGAACCTAGAGTAGATGAGGTTGAGGACCAACCCCCACTAGACATAATGGCCATCATCTAGGCTTAGATCAACGTAAACCACCAGCTTTAGCAACAACAAATCCACACTATCATGCAAGCCATACATCGGTTGCAGAACCCACAGGGGCAACCACCACCACCTTTCCAAGGCCTGCAAGGACAACCACCACTTGATCCACCACCATTCCAGGACTAACCTAGGCCCCTCTGCGACTTCTACAACCCTTTTGCGATTTGAATCCAGCCACACCTTAGGATCCCTGAAGGGGGAGATGATTTTGAGTTGAAACCAAACATCTTGAGTCTGATTTAGAGCCACTTCCATGGAAGCTCAAATGAGGACCCCTTCCAGCACCTAGAGGATCTTGACTGGATCGCCCAGATTGTAAAACCTAGGAACATTAGCCTAGACATTGTTTTGATTAAGATGTTCCCCTTCTCATTGAGAGAAAAAAGCATCTCACTAGCTTAGAACCCTAGGTAGACCCATCACCACCAAGGAAGAACTGAGGCTTGCATTCTTAAAGAAATTCTTCCCCATAGGAAAAACCAATGCCCTCAGAAGAGCCATTACTACCTTTACACTCCAGGGCGGGGAACAGTTTCCATGAGGCATGGGAAAGATTTAATGAACTATTGAGGAAATGCCCACACCACGAAGTACCAAGGTGGCAATTGGCCTAGATTTTCTACCACAGTCTGGACAGCAACCTTCGGAACTTCGTCGATGCCTCATGCGGGGGGAACTTCCTGAACAAAGACGAGGAGAGCGCGTTTGAGCTCTTTGAGTCTATGAGCAAAAATTCGCTCAACAATGCCTCCATGACCCAGTTTAGTCGATCCAGTCAACCTCGTGGTGGGATCTATGAGGTACTGGTGGGATCTATGAGGTACAAGCAAATTCTGGAATGGTTGACATGGATATCATTGCTAAGAAATTGGATCGAGTGGAATTGGTAGATAAAAAGATAGATGAACTACTGAACCAGACTAGGAACCCGTTACAGACCTTCTCCCTAGCAAAGGGAGCTCACAATGTTGACCTGGTCCAACCACTAAGCCAAATGACCCTGGAACAACCCCTGACCACGTTCTTGGGAGGGACCTTTGCTCCCTCAACCCTTGATTACTCTCTTCCCTCCCCCTCGACATCTGCTATCTTTGAAGATGTATAGGCTATCCAAGGTTATTCCAAACCTGACCCTTTCTCCAACACTTACAACACCGGTTGGCGTAATCACCCAAACTTTGCTTGGACAAACCAGAAACTGCCTCAATTTCAGAACTAGCCCAGGCCAAACCAACAGCCAAACCTACTCCCTAGCAGCAAGGACCACCAGTTAGACCCCCATATAATCTGAATAGGGTGGCCCCTCCCCCACAAAACCAATGGGACACCCTGATAAAAAGGATGGCTGAAATGAACCAAAAACACTAGGAGAAAATGACTTTAGTGAAGGGACAGTTAAGCCAACTGTTGGATTGTAAACAACAAGGATCCCTGCCTTCCCGGTCACAACCGAACCCACGAAACATGATTAACAGTGGCCCCAATTCGCAAGGGTTCCAAGGCAATCCCGGGCAGGCTCACATGGTCCAGCCAGCCCCATAAACATCCCCTGGGTTTAGTGCTTCTTCGTCCTCGTCTTCTCAAGGATCAACCCATGGTCCCAATGCCTTTGTAAATGGGGTAACCTTGAGAAGCGGCACCAAAACCCAGGATTCCAAATGGCCGACTCCTCCTGTGACTTTACCTTCTGAAATACCCGACTCAGAAGAAGCACAGGAAAAACCCAAGGACCCAGAAATAGACCCTATCCACATTCAGACACCATATCCCGAGGCCTTGGAGACAATCAAGAAAAATAGAAGTGTTATGGAAACTGAGGAGCTTTTGGAGATCTTTAAGTAGGTTCAGATTAATATTCTGCTCCTCAAAGTTGTCAAGTACATTCCGGCTTACACCAAGTTCCTAAAGGATGCTTGTACACCTAAACGTAAGCCAAGACCTCAAGAACCCAGGAAGGTTTTCTTTTAGAGCAAGCGAGTTCTGTGATATCAAGAAAACCTTCTGCTCAAGCTAACTGACCCAGGAGCACCCCTGATATCCTACAATATCGGGGACATGACATTTGATAGAGCGCTCCTGGACTTAGGCTCTTCCATCAATCTGATTCCGACAACCCTATACCACCAATTTGGATTCGGAGAGTTGACGTCCGCACCTGTTACCATCCAGTTGGCTGATAGATCTGTGAAAACCCCAAAGGGGGTTGTCGAGGATGTAATTGTGCGGGTCAAGGACTTCTATTTTTCGGTCGACTTCTTGGTGCTCGACATGGAAGTCCCTGAACAACTACAGAACACACCCGTCATCCTAGGCAGACCCTTCTTAGCTACGGCTAAGGCAAACATCTATTGTGACACGGGATGCATGGAAATCACCTTCGGAGACAAGATGCAATTGGATATCTTCCGGGCAACCAAGTCTTTTGATTGCGACTGTATTGAGGAACACGATCCTGTGGAGCATTTGGTCGAGGAATGCCTCACCCTTAGTTCTGTCTCGGACTACCAATCCTGTAACGACTATTCTGACCCATCACCAACTATGCCTGTGGACCTTTGTAGGGCTGATTACCATCAACCAACACCATTCGAGGAAATTGATGTTGATCAACTCCTGCCTTTCCCCTTTCCATCAAACATTGTTCCACCCACACCTGAACTGAAGCTGCTACCCGAGAATCTCAAGTATGTCTTCCTGGGCCCTGACCAGACCTTTCCTGTAATTATCAATGCCAACCTAACTAAGGATCAGGAACTTAGATTGATAGCGACCCTATCAGAACACAGGGCTGCCATTGGCTGGACTATTTCAGATTTGAGAGCAATTAGCCCCACCTATTGTACCCACAAGATCTACCTAGAAGATGGGGCACGACCCTTCCGACAGATGCAAAGACGGCTAAACCCAAATATGCAGGAGGTTGTTAAGAAGGAAATTATCAAATGGCTTGACGCCGATATCATCTATCCCATCTTCGATAACCCTTGGGTGAGCCCCACTCAAGTGGTTCCGATGAAAGCCGAGCTCACCGTTGTCTCCAATGAGCATGGCGAATCCATCCCCACCTACACCACCACCACATGGCAGGTGTGTATTGATTACAGGAAACTCAATGAAGCAACCAAGAAAGATCATTTCCCCCTACCATTCATCGACCAGATTCTTGAAAGATTAGCAAGGCAGAAGTATTTTTGCTTCCTAGATGGATATTAAGGATATAACCAAGTCGCAATTGCTCCTGAAGATCAAGAGAAGACCACATTCACTTGCCCGTATGACACGTTTGCATTCCACCGTATGCTGTTTGGGTTATGCAATGCACCCGCTACCTTTCAGCATTGCATGCTAGCCATCTTTTCAAAGATGGTGGCTGAATACCTGGAGGTCTTTATGGATGATTTCTCGATATTTGGAAATTCATTCAACCACTGTTTGAGCAATTTGGAGAAAATCCTGAAATGATGTATTGAGGTTAATTTGGTGTTAAGTTGGGAAAAAAACCATTTCATGGTTCAAGAAGGAATCATCCCCGGTCACATCGTATCACATAGGGGCATTGAGGTGGATCGAGCTAAAGTTGATTTGATTTCCAAACTTCCTCCACCTAGCTTGGTCTGGCAAATCCGTTCGTTCCTTGGATACGTTCGTTTCTACCGAAGGTTCATCAAGGACTTCTCCAAGCTTTCCAAACCCTTGACCAACCTTCTGGCCAATGACGCCCTATCCCACATGACCTCTGATTGCATCTAGGCCTACCACACCCTCAGGGGCTTAGTCTCCACAGCACCCGTACTTCAGCCCCCGGACTGGCCCCAGGATTTTGAGATCATGTGTGATGCATCAGACTTTGCCATAGGCGCCATCTTGGGACAGTGACATGACAAGAAACCCATGGTGATCTACTATGCGAGCAAAACGTTGGATGAGGCCCAATGAAATTATACGGTCACCGAGAAAGAACTGCTCGCTGTAGTTTTTGGACTCGAAAAATTCAGATCTTACCTTCTTGGATCCCACGTGACCATCTATACGGACCATTCGGCTATTCGGCATCTATTGGATAAAAAGGATGCAAAGCCCAGGCTCATCAGATGGATCCTGCTTTTGCAGGAATTTGACCTGAAAATCCGCGACAAAGCCAGATCAAAGAATGTGGTGGCCGACCATCGATCCAGACTCCACCCAAATCACATTGGGCCCTCCCTGCCTTTATCCGACACCTTTCCCAATGGGCACATTCTAGCTGTGCAAGACAGGAAACTACCTTGGTATGCCGACTATGTCAACTACCTGGTTGTAGGACAGACCCCGCACAGCTGGTCCAGACAACAACAGGACAAGTTCTTGGCTAAGGCCAAGCATTATTTTTGAGATGATCCCATGCTGTTTTGCCTCTGTGTCAACCAGATCATCAGGAGGTGTATCCCTGAGGATGAAGTTCAGAGTGTGCAATCTTTTTGTCATGACTAAGCTTGTGGTGGCCACTTCTCAGGAAAGAAAATGGTTGCAAAGGTTCTGCAATTCGGATTTTACTAGGCTTCCTTATTTAAAGATGCACACAACTTTGCTAAGACTTGCTCTCGCTGCCAAACTTTGTTGACCATGACCAGAAAAGACATGATGCCCCTCTAGCCCATTCTGATCGTCGAGATCTTCGACGTTTGGGGTATTGATTTTATGGGCCCCTTCCCACCATCCAACGGCTTTAAGTATATCTTAGTCTCTGTAGACTATGTCTCCAAATGGATTGAAGCCGTCACCACCCGCCGATGCGATCATAAGGCTGTCATGGACTTTGTTAAGCAGAACATCTTTTCCTGGTTTGGCATACCAAAGGCCATGATCAGTGATGGTGGAAGTCATTTTATCCACACCCAATTACGTGCCCTACTCAGAAAATACGGGGTTAACCACCGCATTTCTACCCCGTATCATCTGCAAACAAATGGGTAGATCGAGGTCTCAAACAAGCGGATCAAGAATATTCTACAGACTGTGAGACCTGACAGGAAGGACTGGTCCTCATGACTGGATGATGCCCTGTGGGCATACCGGACCGCTTTCAAGACCCCCATAGGCATGTCACCTTATCGCCTGGTCTTTGGCAAAGCTTGCCACCTTCCTGTTGAGTTGGAACACTAGGCTTACTAGGCCGTCAAGAAGTGTAACATGGATTCCCAGTTAGTCGGTGTGCAGAGGACGCTCCAACTCTCCGAGCTTGAGAAAATTCGTCAGGACGCCTTTGAGAATAGTCGGCTATACAAGGAGAAAATGAAAGCCGTCCACGACCGACTCATCCATAGAAAGACCTTCGAGCCTAACCAGCAAGTTTGGCTTTTTGATGCCCAACTAAAACTTTTTCTAGGGAAGCTCAGGTCCAAGTGGACAGGACCATTTAGGATAGTTAAGCCCTACTCCAATGGGGCAGTTGAAATCGCAGATCCGAATACTGAGCATACTTTCACAGTCAATGGCCAGAGATTGAAACACTTCCTCTCCCAGGTTCCCCCAAAGGAGGTTGTCACCCTCATTGAAGGATGACACGAAGCCCACCCAGCTAGAGGCATTAAACTCAGTGCTTCCTGGGAGGCCACCTAGAAGATTCAGACTGATCTGGTCTTTTAGTTCACTCAGGTAATATCTTTTTGACCCCTGTTGCATCTATGTATTTGTCAATGAGGACATTGTCCAACTTAAGCATAGGGGGGTGGTAAATTGCATGATTCTGAGTTCATTTAATCGGTCTGAATAGAAAAAAAATATATATTTTTTTGAATTTAGGAAGAAAAACTTAGGCATTAGAAATTTGTCAATAGTGGGAAATAATATGAAAAGAACCTGAACACTTAGACTTTTCAGGCCTTCAGGCTTAATCAGCCCTAGTGTCCATTAAAATATGGATTTAGCTTCAAATCCTTGCAACCTTAGTCTATTTTAATCCACCAATAAAATAAGGTGATAAGTATACGACTTATCAACTCGCCCTCTAACTTAGAAGGACTTTTAGTCTAAGCATCTGCACACATTTTTGCACTGACTCACTCCTCGGAGATTCTTACAGAAATTGGGTAGCTAATAACCTTCTAGGGTGGTATGGCTGGCAAGTTGTCATGGTAATAGCCCATTGGCCGGTTGTCTAGAGCCCAGCCACAGGACCACCTTCTTTTTATTGCCTCTAGGTAAATTTGAGATCAGGGAAGCCGCCTACTAAAAATAAGAAGGAAGAGAACAAAATAAGCCACACTTCATCGCACGAGTATGGTTGGCAAGTGATCATGTGTAATAGCCCATTGGTCAATTGTCCAGAACTCATCTCATTAAATGCACAAAAAGACCCAAAACACTTAATGAAGAAGCGGGGAAGTAGAGTAAGCCGAGGAGATATACACTGGAAAAATCCTTGTGTTGACCCCAAATAGAACAAAGGTAGGGAGAAAGCTACCGATCGGACAAATACACCTTCAGGCAAAACACTTTCTTTCCCGATCACCTAGGGGCATAGAAACCCGAAGTCTATCTGAATTACCATTGAGTGAATCTATCACGATCTTCACACCAAGATGCTTAGCACTTAGAGTTTTTTCTGAGTTTTGGGTGGGTTGGGTAGCTGTAAAAAGTTACCAACACACTCTTAACTCCAAAGATCTAAAAATGAGAAAAAATGAAAAAGATAAAAATATATATGTACATGCCTTAAAGCAAGGATTCAGGCGATTCATATTTTGGCAGACACCTGGGTGCTGTTTAGTTTCTGTAGATTAAGATCTTAGTATATTTCCTCCTATTGACAAGTAACAAAATGTCTAAGTAATGGGGACTAGCAATTACTTCTTGGATTCTGACTGAAAATAATGGCTAGAATAAACCTTGATAGGTGCTAGCAAGGTGTAAGCATGGGGGTATGATAACACTACATTTTACAATGCTAATTCTGCCAAAAGGGGTCGGTCTTAAGGGTAAAATGCACAGATGACACATCATAAATAGGAATGGGAGCATTGCATGCATCGCACATCAAGATTGCTTATAGTGCATTATTAACAACCATTTGTACAAGTACATGTCAAAACAAGCCTCAGATGAGTGATCGGATCACACGGATGGACTTAGAGTAACGAACGAAGTCCAACGGACTCGAAATCAGCCAAATCTGACATCCGGAGCTCCTACAATTGGCCCAAGAAGTTCTGACCGTTGATTTGATGATCAACGGTCATAAGGCTGCCACGTGTCAACATCACCGTGCCCCTCGACCAATTGCACCGCGCAACGTAACTTTAAGATAGATCGGACGGCTAAGAAGCACGCGCCCCTCGCTCCCTACAGCCGTAGCACCCTCAACTGCAGTAGCTCACGACCGTTGGATCTTCATCTAATGGTCACCCACATTGCGCCAGCACCTCATCTCTGCGACAAAGTAGAGGGCGTAGCGCAGCGGTACGCGCCTCACCCCCGCACAGTGGGGCACGGGTTCGAGGCGTCCGCTGTAGCGCAAAATCAGGATGATCGAAAGGCGCGCTATTACGACCATTGATGTGCGATCAAGCGGCTCGGCAGCAGGTGACGCGGCGCAATCGCATGCATTCGAAGCAGACGCATGGGGTGCGAGCATAGGAGGTGTGACCCATGAGCGATCTCGACCGTCCGATTTGCGATCGGACGGCCCACAACGCGTGCACACGGATCGTGCGTGAAGAAGAACGGGCGCATGTGTGAGACTGTTGGGCAGGGGGCTTCACCGATGCTTTTAGCATGGGTTTAGCGACGTCCTGGACATCTCTAAAGCCCATGCTTAAATTAGAAACCCCTCCCAACCACCCATGTAAAGCATTCAATTCACTTAGCAAGTGTTGTATCACCCTCCTAGCCTCCTTTAGCACCTCTTGTAGTCAACGAAGTCGACGAGCTACCTACGGAGCCTCCTTCCACTGTTGTGGCTGCCTTGTCGTCTCCCCACTCTCTCTCCCTCTCTCTCTTTCTCTCCCTTTACTCTAGCTTTACTCTCCTTTTGTTTAAGCATTTAGCTATCGTTGTATTTGTAAAACTTGAATTGCATGTTGAATATAGTGTTAATGCTTTCCATCTTGATTTAAGTAATTGCCATGATTTAAAAGACTCTAACCCTACTCTCTCTCTCTCTCACTCACTTTTCTCCCATGTCTTCTTGCAAGCAAAAACCCTTCATTTTCGTGACACTAAGTGACAAGAAAAATCCGATTTTCATGCCTCCCTGAGATCGACACTCGGACTCACGTCCGTTTCTTCATTAAAACTGATGTTGCGAACACAAACTATAACGATCCTTCTAAACAAACATGTTTGTAGCATGTCAAATAGGTGTAGGGCTAGGATTGATTTTAAGGGTGGTTATGGGGATCCTAGGGTGTAGGCTTTTTGGCGCCAACCTAAGGGTTGCTAGAGGGGGTAGTTATGGTGGTTATAGGGTGGGGCCAACCTTGAAAGGTTGCCTTAGGTTGGCGCCAAGTAGGGGGGTATCTAACAGGTGGTTAGGTGGAGGGTTAGGATGAGTTGTGGGCTTAGGTGTAGGGTTGTGAAGAGAGGGTTTTTAGAGGTAAGGAATGGAGCCAAAAGGGAGTTGGTTGGAGGTGGTTTTTGGCACCATTCTATGGTGTCTTTTGGTGGTGTTAGTGGGTTGAAGGGTGGTGAAGAGTTGGCGCCAAAATGATTGGGAGTAGGGGAGCTTAGGTGGACTAGGTTTAGGGTTATTTGGTGGAGCTTGTGTAGGTGGGTTTTAGGGTTATGCAGGGATGCCAAGGAGGTGACTAGCTAAGTTAAGCTAGCTTAGCTAGTAGGGAGTAGGGTAGAGAGGTAGAGGGAGCTAGGGTTTTGGAGGTGAGGAGCTGGAGGGAGCAATCTTGAGCTGCACTGGAGCTGGTGACTGCTGAAGAGAACTGTAAGGAGCTACCTTAGCTGGCTTAGCTTGCTAGTTCTTTGCTAGCTACTAAGCGAAGCTAAGATGAGCTGGCTTCTGTTGATGTGAGCTAAGGTGAGCTGGGTCTAGTCTTTCCAGAGAATACCTAGCTAGCTGGTGTAACTAGCTTAGGTCAAGTAGCTCAGCTCAACCAAGTTGAGTTGAGTTGATTCTCCAGGAGTTGGACTTGAGCTGTCCTGAGCTGGTTGAGGTCATCTTTAGTTGACTAGGTCTAGCTAGTTGTTGGCAGTAGCTATTCTTAGTTAGGTTGAGCTTCTAGTGAACTGTTCTGAGTTGGAGGAGTTGGGATCAACTGTCTTGAGCTAGTTTGAGTTGCCATTCAGCTAAGGTGAGCTGAATGGAGCTGAGGTGAACTAACTAAAGCTACCATTCAGCTAAGATGAGCTGAATGGAGCTAGAGATGAGTTGATCTAGCAAGAAGGAGCTTGGATCCAGCTGGGATCAGCTGGATTTAGTTGGGATCCACCTGATAGGAGCTTCTTCTTAATCTTCTGCCTTCCTGAGTGCCAAGGTATGCAAGATCTGACTTTCTATCTATCCCTGGCACTTAAGTAAATGTATCAAAAAGATAATAAAATGCAATGCATCCCTATCATAAGTAAATGCCTAAATGTAGCCCGAAAACTCGTCTACGGAGTTAAAGCCTGATATGGAAAATACGTGGTTTGTTAAAAGCGGGTTTTTGTCTTTGAGACGCATAAAATCGATCATCTTTTAAATTTATATTCCTAGATAGTGGTGGTATCTAGGGTAGTCCAAGGAGGTCAATTTGTTAGTCAAATAAGTGATTCTCTCTCTCATCTCTCAAATCAACACTTCTCTTTTTGTATTTTGATTTTTGTAAATTTTTATGTTTGGAAATAAGCGGGATACGAATGCGAAGATAAAACTACGCTAAAGAAACTTGCATAACAACTAGAACCTAAGTGACAAGAGAAGTCTTCTCTTCTAAGCTCACCCTAGGAAAGTGTGCCTAGGGTGATTAGAAGAGAGATGTGATGCACTAAAATAAATAAAGTTGCTACTTGAAATTGAAAATTCAAGAATGAAGAAAGGCACTTCGCTGTTAAGAAGAAATGTTTCCAAAGTACCTAGGGAGCTCAACTAAGCAAAGGTTCCACTTAGTTAATCCCTTGGTAGATGAATGCTTAATAGGAATTAACATGCAGCAAAATAAAAGATAGAAAATTCTCCCGAGTAGCTGAGGAAGCCTTCACTCCAAGAATGGTGGCTCCCAGACTTGAAAAAGACATCCTTCTAGCTCCTTGAGTTTCTCCTCTTAAGAGTGGACGTCCTCTACCCTTCTTTCCTCCTGCCTAGCCGTCCCTTGCGCCTTGGCATGGCACAAGAAAGTAGAGAGAAGAGAAAGAAGGCACCAAGGGAGAGGGTAGGTTACTCCCTTAATCTTCTTCTCTCCTTCTCCGTTCTTGGGTGTGAGATGTATGGTGGCTATAGGTGTTTAATAGGAAGAATTGTTGCTTGCCAAGGATGGTTTGAATGGTAGGATGGGGGGTCTTTTTATAGACTAGTATTGATGGTGGTTAGGAAGCTTCCTTGGAACCATGTGAAAGGGTGCCAAGGAGGGTGGCTTGGATGGTGGTTAGGGAGCTTCCTTGGTACCATGTGAAAGGGTGCCAGGGTGGATGGTTAAGAAGCTTCCTTGGTGCCATGTGAAAGGGTGCCAAGGAGTGTATTTTAGGCACCAATGGTTGGTGGTTTTAATGTAGTTGGATGACCATTAAGGTGGAGAGGGAGTAGGGTAGGAGTTGGATTTGAGTTGGATCCAGTTGACTTGAGCTGGGGTCCGACTACTGGAGCTTCTGTCTTCACAAATGTTCCAAGTGCCTTCCATACTGCCAGGGTTTCTCCGATTTCCAATGCATTCATCCCTAGCAATCAAATGGAAACTACATGAGATAGTGTGAAATGAATGCTAATGTATGCTCTAAACCCTAAATGCACATGTATGCCAAATGCTATCATATAATGCAATGTAGTTGACAAAATCTTCGAAACTAGATGTGAATGGATGCTAAGGATGATAATGAACTTGCATTTATCAAAACCTTAAGAGCTAGATCTATTTTAGGGCATAAGAATGATGATAAACTGGCGTTTATCATCCGTTTAATCATCAAATTGGATGGCCCTTCGGTTTCCCCTCTTCGTCATAAGACTTACTGGCCAAAGAAAGATCGTCCTCACCCTTTCATTCCTCGCTGTCGTCTTGCCATCGCTTTCATCTTCTCCACATCCTACAGGCCAACACCGGATGCACCACACTCTCTCTCACTCCCCCTAAGTCCTAAACTCTCTCTCTTCCTCTCTAGATCACACCTAGGACCTTATCTCCCCAATTTGACCGTACAACCACCTACTCCCCTACTGTCTTCCCTACATTTGGCATGAGCTCTGGTGAGCTCGTGCCGGTGCTACACCGCACCAAACCACACGCCAACACGTCTAAAAGCTCTGTCATGCTCCCTAGAGTCAAAGCCCTCTATTTATTTGGAGATTCATCTACTCGAACACCTCACCGGACAAATCTTAGCTCCGCCATTCCCTCCGATGTCTTCTGGCCACTATAGGCCTCCATACATCTAGCCACCACCACCTTCACCTGGGTCTTGTTCACTCGGGTCTGGAAAAGAAAGAGAGAAGGAATCTTAGGGGGGAGGTTTTTCTCCTCGAGATTTGTGCCCTCGCCTAACACTTAGGTGAATTTCTAAGGAGCTACTAAGGCTTTGAACATTTAAACCATCTGACCTTAGGGTTCGACGTCTGATGGATTTATTTAAGCTTGGTCTGACATGGATAAGTGATTCAAGAATACTTTGGAGTTATTTGGCTCTTGAGTACTGTTGGGATTAGTGCTTAATTCTAGGGCTTAATTGGTGGTTTCAACCACCATTTTTAGTCCTTTATTTTAATATTTTTGTCCCTAACTTTTGAGATACATTTTTGCTATTAATTGAATATCATTTGATTCACTTACATTATTCTTGATTATTATGGTTAAGTGATTGATCTGCTACAATTGCTCCCTACGAACGACCTCGGAACTCATGATTTTTTTGAGCATTATAAATTTAAATGTCGCCTTGAATTTTGTCACTATACTAAGACGTGATATTTTCTTAAATACGTCAATTTTCAGCGCAACATTTAGCACCTGCTTGTGTGCTCGTTTTCAAGTTGACCTTAAATAGTTACACCTAAATACAGTTAAAAGAATACTTAAATACTTAAACTAGGCACCAGATCTACGACTTTTCTATCCAAAGTCAGCCACATAGGATCTTTATTCCTTTTGTGATGCTGATTATGCAGGTAGCTTTACTAATCAAAAGAGTACTAGTGGAACATGTCAATTTCTTGGAAATTCCCTAGTCTTTTGGTTCTCTAGAAAACAACAGATTATTTCATTATCTACAATAGAAGCCGAATATGTAGCTGCGTCTTTAGCTTATTCAGAACTATTATGGATGAAACAGATATTAGAAGATTTTGGCCTATTCTATAAAATAACAAAATACTTTGTGACAACATTAGTGCCATCGACCTATCTAAAAACCCTGTTCAGCATTCTAGGACTAAACACATTGATGTTAAGCATTACTTCCTAAGGGATTATGTCCTAAAGGATGAAATCAACTTGGAATTTGTTATAACTGAAGATCGGTTAGCTGATATCTTTACAAAACCTTTATCAAAAGATAGATTTAACCTTATCTGCCATGCACCAGGATTATCTAGGTTGAAAGAGCTAATTTGATAGTCTTAATTGCATTGTTTTCAACCTTTGATCAATCAAAATTACAATTTGATCGATTAAACTATTTGATTGATCAAAATTCCTTAATTGACTAACCAAAATCTTTGGCGGGAATTTTCCCCCAAAAAATTTGAAGTTTGATCAACCAACTTTGATATTTGATCAACCAATCTGGTTGGGCAGGAATTTTCCCTCCAAACCTTTGAACCCTGATCGACCAATGAGCCTAATTGATTGATCAGTTTCTGTTTTGATTGCCAAAACTAGGCGGATTTGCTTTTCACGATTGTGATCTATAATGCCTTTATTCTCGCTCCTAATCACCTAAATTGTACCTAATCTACTTGATTACCTACACTAAATGCATTTACCTTTTTTTATCAACCCAATTTTGTATAAACACCATCGATTTTGCACTTAACCTATTTTTTTACAAACACTATACCCCACTTTGGTCCCCACATCTCTTCTACACCATCGACCAAACACACCCTTGACCCCACACCACTCTTCCTTCAGGCACCGTGGTTGACCAACAACTCCGGTGCCACTGACCACCACAGCACATTGCAAGACCACTCTGCACCACCCTCGTTGATGTCGCACTCGACCTTGCCATTGATGCCACCGACCAACGACATAGACTGTCGAAGTCGCCGGCTGTGCATCCTCCTCACTGTGTGTCGTCCATGCACACCCTCCTTGCTGTGCGTCCTCCCTCTCCGGCAGTGCTCAGCATCACCGATGACCACGTCGACTCCCTTTTTGATCAATCAAGGTAATGGTCAAAACTTATTTTAAATCCATTCTTATGTGGATTTTTCATAAGTTTCGATGTTGCAGGTATTGATCTTGTTGATCTTGTGATTGCTTGCAATATTTGGTAGCATTTGTGAGTGAATCATCTATGGAACTCTGGTTTTTTTCAAGTCTGAACAATTTTGGTCGACCAATTAACTTGGTTGATCGACCAAAAGTCATTTTTCCAGAACCGAGTCAAGCATACTTTTGATCGACCAACAACCCCTATTTGATTGATCAACATGTTTTTTCAAATCTATTATGGCTCCAAAGCATGCACGTACCTCCTCCTCGAGTTCTCGTGAAGACACATTTGATCGCTCTTTCATTACCAGGGCCGCCCATGAGTGTTTCTCCATATTCGCCAAGCTTTCCCCCTACGTCGGTCATCCAGTCGATTTCCTGTATTTTGAGACTATCTTTCTCGGAATCCATGAGAAGTTTTCCTATCACCAGATTCTTCGTCTTTTTGAGCGGAATTTTTATGTGGGTTCCAAGAATAGCTACATTCCCGGTGTGACCCCATGGCTTTTCACCTATTTTATGCCAATCTCAAGAATATAGGTGAGGGGTTCAACATTGTGCTTACCTCGAATGTTTACAACATTGAGGTTTTAGTAATGCGGATGTCATCTCTGAGATTCTTGGTTGTTTGTCAGTTGGACCCACTTTTCTTGAGTTTTACTAGTAGACATAGACAGAGTCCATTTAGGAGACCCTGCTCACTCCCACTCATTATGACTTGGGCTGTCTTGTGAAGTTACCATATTTTCGTCGTCTTCCACATTTTCTGAATAGAATCTTTCTGTGGAATTTTATGCCTAATTCTACCTCCTTTGAGAACTGCCCTGATATCATGCTCATCACACTCTACGCATTTCTTAAGAACAAGCGGTTCAACTGGAACCACTTGATTCTTTATTTGATGAGCAAGTAACCCACCAGCTCCTTCCATTTTGGGACACTCCTCTCTCACATCTTCCTACATTTTGATGTCCCAATGGATATTAACCATAAACAGTTCATTACGAGAGTCTCCATTTTTGATAAGCTCACTTATACCAAGAAGGAGCAAGCTTAGGGAGCCCATGGTGAGGATGCAGACCAGCAGCAGCCTCAGGAGCCTGATAGACCCTCTTCAGCAGTACCTCCTCCTTTCCTACCATATGAGCATTTCACAGTGACCTGTCCTCCTCTAGTGTAACCTGCTCCATCCTTCTACGACTAGAAGTGGGGCCTTCTCGACAGACCGCTTATAGGTAGGGACTATGCCAATATTTAGGGCATTACTGACGGTATTTCTTTGATGATGCACTGATAGTGTGAGACAGATTTGGTGATGATAAGACATGGGCATCAGGAATCTGAATACCTGAATGCTCAAGGCTAGTTTTTGGATAGACTTGGAGAGTCTATTCACGGGATTCAGCAGCAGCTTCACAAGCCTCCTCGTCCTTGCCGATCTGCTACTGTGCCTCCATCATCAGTAGCACCTCCTCCTCCTCCTACTACAGCAGTGACAGACCAGCAGGTTACACCTACTACACCGACACCTAGATCATCGGCTCAGAGATGTCTTTGTCTTAGCTGCCCTGCTTCATCAAAGAGATTTGATTCAATGGACCTCAAGTTAGATATAGACCTCCAAAGCACTATGGATGCTTTTATGGCTTCTTTGGAGTAGTTTCACTTAGTTTCTTTCTGATTTGGACAGTATTTTTATAGTTTTCTGGTTTGAAGTACTCTTTATATCATGTGGACTATATTATTTTGCTTTTCATCTATATATATATATATCAGATACATGGTTATCTTTTTTATATCAACTATATGTTTATTTCTATTGCAAAATTAAGTTGCATGTTAAAAATTACCCGCTTTACTTACATGTTTAAGGGGGGGAAGATAAATAAAATTGATAGCTATTTGTTTACTTTTTGTTGAAACAAAAAGGGGGAGATATTATATTTAACTCTTTAAACTATTTAAACTTTTATCCTTCTACATAATTATAATTTTGTTGTCATCAAAAAAGGGGAGAATGTAAGCACCTCTATTTTGATGCACCAAAATTATACTTTCTGCAAGACTAATCTTTCAGGACTCTCTCATAGATCAAAGCTAGAAGATTGTTAATTTCGTCTCACTGTCTTTTTATTTTTATTGAGACTAGATTATTTTGTAAGGAATCTCAAAATAAGTTTCAAATGAATTTTTGTAGTTCACATAAAAAATAAGTTTTTAGGGTTATTGATTGACCAAATAATAAAATTGATCGACAAACCAACTTAGTTAATTGATCAAATTAGCCCATTTTAGGAAGTTAATAAATACACCTTTGATCGACCATTTAGGTTAATTAATCAACCAATCATTGATCGATCAAATCACTAGTTTGACCCAGCAAAACTCATTTTGATTGATCAAACTACCTTAATTGATCGACCAATTTGATTTCCTTTTCTTGTCAATTTGCTAGTATAAATAGAGGTCATACGCACCTTTTTAAAACACACTAAAAAGAAGAATTCCATCTAGAAAAAAGAGCTTTTCGTTCTTGCCTCTAAGGCTTGACTAGTTAGGAAAATCCAAAGTTAAGAAGCTTAGGTAGTGGTTTTCAACCAGGAAGGGTTTCCACTATAAATGCAAGCGTCTTCTGTGCATGAATTTTTATGGTTTGATTTGTCTTTGCTACTACAATATTTAAGTTTGTAAAAGATGATACTATTCACCCCTCTTCTCTGGTATCTATTAAGATCCGTTGGAACCCTCAACTTGATCTAATCATCTAATATCTGGAATACTCTTTGAGAATCAAGATAATATCACAAGATTTTCTAACTCTCCCATTCACTCTGCCTGACAGTATATGTGTTTCTATTATTGTAAAAATAAGAATTAGATCCTCGTAACATGCTATTTGTGTTCCAAGAGCCATACCATTAAATATATGAGATAGATCTAAAGACAAACATTTTCTAGAAAGATTCATATAAGTTTTAGAACATTAGAATTCAATTCAAATCCACGATCAACTCTGTTACAATCTCATCCAGAACTCAAACAACAGTTGCTATTGCTATTCTATTCAAAACTAACTTATATTTCTCTTGAGGTTCAAAACACTCCATGAAAATAATTCACATAGGTTTCTTGATCATAGAAATATCTTTTCAGGTCTTATTCCAAGCATAAAGAACTCAATCAAAACCTCATAGTTCTAAATCATCCTAGAACTTGAACATTAAAAATCAAAGATCTCAAATTCACTTCTAAACAATTTAATCCCAATATCAAATGTTGTAAATGATTACTGGTCCTTCTAAAACTCACCAAAACTCCAATCAAAGATTCAACAAACCTCAAAACCCTAATCTAATCATTCTACTCCCGCTATAGACAGTTGTGTAGGTAATTAGATTTGACAATTAAATCACATGCAAAATAATTCAAAACCTTTGTTTCAATCTCTCATACTTCATTCAACTCATGTTCGGTAGATTAAAACAAGTTATTATCAAATCAAACTGTGGCCCACCTAGGTTATTAATGTGAGTTTGCTAAAATGATTTGATCATCTTACAACCTTACACACCATTGATTGGTGTTCAAGGAGGTAATATGATGATCTAGAAACCAATAAGTCATTGTGAGGACCTCAAATCTATGCATTGGATTTTCATAGGTCCTCACTACCTGGGTGAGGACTAAAAATAGTAGCTGACATAAAAATTAGGCACGAGCTTGATGAGCAATAAAAACCAAATCACAATAACTCAAACCCATCACATTAAATCCATTAACACAAATGTAAACTCAATTTGATCTATTAGAATCAATTAAAACATATTTACTCCCAAAATTCTTCAGTCAACCACCAAATCCAAATTAACTCTGATCGATCAAATCAAATTCAATTCAGCATAAGGGGAGGGCCTTTGTGATCTGTGGAATGTATGAGAAGACCCTCATTCGATCTTAGTGCACCATTAGATCTAGAAGCTAATGAACTTTAGATCTAATGGATGCTATAATGGAGGAAGTGAATTGTGGTTAAAATGGCAATGAAACAGTGTGAAAGTGATCATGGAGTGAGGGGGAAGATTAATGAATCAGAACAGGTAGGCGAATTCGCCTCTCTGATATGAATTGATTAGAGAGGACTGATTGAGGGAAATTACAATCTAATCTAATCTACTCCTAGATCTAACATAATTAATTGATAAATTCTGATCTAAATTATCTAATTAACTAGAAAAGTTGTAAATCTATCTAATAAAGAATAAAAACTAATCTACGAAAGTAATTAAAATCCTAGCTAACAAACGAATGGGATTCCCGGGCTACAGCTAGGGACGAGCATTGGGTCGAGCCCTTGCGGGCTAAGCTTGGTCCAAACCAAGCCCATTTAATAAATGGGCTAAAAAGGTAGTCCAAGGCCTGACCCAAAATAATTTTTCTTAGTCTAAGCTTGGTTCGACCCAAAAAATAATGAGTTCGAGTCAGGTTGAGCCAGACCATTTATTCATGGTCTAATTGTTTATTTCACTTATACCTGTAAAACAATATATAAGTGGAGTTTTGCATCAATAATTATTTTAAAAGTAAAAAAAATAATATGATTTTGTACAAGTAAGAAAAAAAGACTTGCAAAGGATAATTCTTTTTCAGTTATGTAAATAATGATGTTATTATAATTGCCTTTTGTGTATATTAAAAGATCATTACATCCTCGTTGGTACATGTCCAACCAAAATGATTCAGTTACATGCATTACAAATATTTGGCTTGAATTTCAACATATATAGCCTATAACAAGCCAACCAAATGTAATCAAGTAAGGGAAAATTACAATAAAAAAATAAAACTATTCATCATGTGTGTTCATGTTTAGTTTGAATTTGGATGTTCACGCTTTCTCTATGGTAAGAAGTCAATGGTTCATATCTAGTTCAAATGAAATTATAGGATTGTATTGCACAACTTATAATTGCAGGGAGCACGGGAGTTACGATTTGTTGGTTAAAAAATAGCAAGAGCAGTCAATGTTTATTTAGTATTTAATGTATGATGCATATATAATATATGTTTTGATAGATAGTATGAATATATATTCATATATCATATATATTAATGTAATTTGGCCAACAGGCTAGGCCTTAAGGAGACCCCATAAATGGGCCATTGGGCCAAGGTGGACTTGGGCCACCTCAGCCCAAGGCCCAATCCATTTAATAAATGGGTCACATTTATAACCCAAGCTCGACCCAAGTTAATTTTGGGCTTGGGCTTAGGCAGGCCTAATCGGGTTGGGCCTTAGGCTAGGTCGGGCCGGCTCGGCCCAATGCTCATCCCTAGCTGCAATTGGTCACTACAGCGACGAAAGGGGAGGAACCTCTAGATGAAAGAATGGGATCCCTGGATCCACAACAGGTTGAAGTGGTGACGAAGAGGAAGAAGAGACCACTACTGTCACTGGCGATCGAGGAAGAGGGATTAGCGTTGGAGGGGTAGACGACTGACCAACTCAAGGGGGGAGGGAGCTGATAGTTCGCGTAGGGGTTTGGGAAGGTGTTTAAATAGGCGTAAGGTGGATGAGATGACCGGGCACAGTGGGCCATGGACATTGAGGGTGAACGGTGGATGGAGTGAGATGAGTGAGTGGGAAATTTTGGGGATGAAGTAGAGCTGTTGGATGTGATCTGGAGATGGTTGCGGAGGTGCATGCGCCGAAGATTCGAGGTTGGTGGGAGATCCATCGTCAGATCTGTGGATCAAGGAATGGGCGGCTGAGGAGCTCCATGTTCTTTGCTGATGAACAATGGAGATGAGTGAGTTCCCAGGCCTGTTGGTGAATTTGCAGTGAGGCCTAAGTGGTTGAAGCGGTAGGCCATTTATGGCTCAACCCATAAGTAGGAAGAATTATAACAAGCAGGTCCTTGACGGTTTGCAAATAGGTCCTCAATGACTTTTGACTTTAGAAAATGTGAAATACAAAGGACCTAAGTGTAATGCAATGATTTCAAGCTTCAAATGACATCCAAATGCAATGAGATTTTTATAGTGTGTGAATTGAACATTTTAGAACATATTCCACCCTTTGATTTATCTATTCAGGCTCAAATTAGTGTTCAATTGGCACTTAGATCATCCATTTACATATTTAAATATAGAATCTCTCAAAAGTGACCTAAGTATGTATTTTAACACATATTTGATGTTCTAGGTCTTTTTCCTTAATTCCCACACTTAACCGATTTCTTGTATTAATTTGATATTGTTTAACTTAGATTCTAACTTAACTTGAACATTTTAGCTATGATGAGCTACATCTCATCATACTCCTGTGCTTAGATTTTGCTAGTCCCTAAACAAACAACTCATTAAGGTGCAGAGCAATATAGCATCAGCTAGGCAAGTGTGAAGAGATTTCTATATAACATACTTTTCAAATGTTAAGTGTTTAGAGATGATCTTTAAGTTGAATTTTTTGAATCAAGTCAACTGTGTTTATATAGTGGACATTATGAGAATTAGTTGCTTAGGAAGACTACCAGAGCTCAAGTCTTATGTGACCTAGACCATCTCTCGACCAACAAGGACTCTTGATATTTAAACCTTAAGTGCGATTTCCAGGACTCAGAGGGTTTTACTAAGCTCAAAAATTAAGAAGTTATGGTGGTGCTCAGTGTATAATCAAGAATAACTAGATGAACGCTAAGACTCAAATCTAGGGTTTCACTTCTTTTTAAGTCCAGATTGATCTCAACTTTAGCTCATGTTTTTAGATTGACTCTCAACATAACTGAAGACTGAAACCCAACTCTTATTGTGTTTATGGCTCAAAGAATATTTGGTAGACATAAGGTATTTATAATGCACCCTGAAACAACCATTTTTGGTAGAAATACAGATATTTAAAACTGGAAGTGGAGAACATACTGACTTATTCAAAAGAATGTCTTTTTCTTTTCTTTTTGACTTTTTCTATTTTTTCCTATTTTTCTCATTTTTTCTCATTTTTTCTTAATTTTTTTATTCTTTTTCTAAAAGTAAACATCAGTATGTCTCCTTCAACTTTCTTTAGTGGAGCACACTTATTTAGTAGTTGAGTACTTTGGTGGAAAGAGCTTCTCGTAGACACAAGACTAAAGATTGAGACAAAGAATCTACCTGCACGCATAGGTAAGGGCTTTACCTTCCCTAATGAACACTAGGGTTGAGACTTAAATTCATTTGATCTTTCCCGAATCTATGTAATGTAAACCAAGGTTACTTAGATTCTTAAACAAAGGCAAACTAATGAATTCTGTACTAGTGTTCAACGTAAAATCGCATTTTTGAATTTTTCTGTCATAGTATAGTGTAAAAATACATCGACAAATAAACAAATGTAATGAGATTTAGTGAATCTCGGTCAAACTAAGGGAGGCGAAAATACGACTTAACTTGATTTCTAATTTTTTAATCATTGTGATTTTGCTAACCTAATTACCTAGATTCTAACCTAACTGTGTAATCCGATTTCTAACTTACGAATATAAATCTCACTCGTTCTCTTATTTTCATGGATAATGAGTGCACTTGTTAATGAGATATAAAATGTAAATATGTGTGCCTCAATTTCCATGATTTCTGTTATGTTAATACTATTGAGTGAGTTAAAAAAGTTGAGTTAATGCGAACACTATTATCAAGTGCATACATTTTTTTCACTTTTTTTTGTGATTTTTTATTTTGAAAGCTAAGATCTACTACTAAAAATAAACCATCAACGCAAATCAACTTTTATTCAAAATTGAGATTATGGAATTATTTCACAACTAGTTGATTACTTGAAAATAGAACATTAAAATCACTTGAACAACTAGAATAAAACTACTAGAACTATTAGAACTACTAAAAATTAAGTAAAAAGAAATAATGAGAAAATGATCTAGATTTATTCTACTAGAACAAGGGTACCAAGGAGTGGTCCTTGGTATCCTTTGGAGGGTGTGGAGAAGTAGTAATGGTGCACCAAGGGTGGCCTTGGCGGATGACGTGGAGGAGGAAGCTGGAGAGGTAGGACATGGTGGCTGGCTATGGTATGGTGGAAGGAAGGAGAAGAGGAAGGAGGAGGGACGGAAGGGGCGTGGAATTTGATTTCGGTGGAGGAGAGATCGGCTGGAGTACGGTGGAGGGGGAAACCTACGGGGGATTTTTTTTTTTTTTGGAGAAAGAATTGAGAGGGGGGAATAAATCAGATGTTAGGAAATCGTTAGTCGGGGGGGTTGTGTGTGTGGAACCTATGGGGGATTGAGAGGGTGTACATAAAATAATCGAAAGAGGGTTCTGTTGAGTGGAATTTGGAGTTGGTGGTCGGAATTGGTTTCGATGGAGTTGGCGGTGGGAAGTAGGATTTTTAGGTTTCTAAAAATAGATTTTCTAGAATATTTTACTTAATGTGTACGTAAGTGTATGTGTGCGTTGATGTGCGTGGGTGTGCCTACGTTGGTTTGTGTGTGTGTGTGTGTGTGGGTTTGTGTGTGTGTGTGGGTTTGGGTGGGGTTCATTTAGGTTAGGTCTTGGTGGGTCTAGTAAAGAATAGGTGGGATTAGGTGAGTTTAGTTAGGATTTAGGTGGGTCCAATTAAATCTAGGTGAGCCTAGTTAGTATCTAAAGGGGAAATTGAGGCTAGGAAAGGGAATTGGCTTGAGGCTTAATTACTTGGGCTTAGGCTTAGGATGTTTGGCTCTAGTGCAAAGGAATTAGGGTTAGGTTGGATTGGGTAAGGATGGGCTTATTTGGTGGTGGATAGGATAATAGGTTTATTTCTCTCTTCTCTTCCCTTTACTTCCTCTGTTGTTCTTTGGCTTTCTGGATATTTTCTTCTCTTTTTCTCTTGCCTTATTTCTTGGTCTTCTTCTTAGTTTATTATTCACGTATGGACCTGCAATCATAACATAAGACATTATAGCATAAATAGGTCCATAACACATATTATTTATAAATAAGCAAGTAAACATGATGCAAATGCAAACTATGCATGAAATGAATGTAATATTTATAACTGTGCTAGAGACCTATCTTAATCTAGGCATTTTAGAACCTATGATTGTTGTGCAATCATACCTCTATATCTAAAATTTGCTAGTCCCTTACAAAACTAGAATGTGGAACCTACAAAAACATAGGTTTTTTTTCTCTCTATTTGCTTTTAAGTAAAACATTTTTTTTCGAGAATGCAAGAGAATAAGTTAGCTAAAAATCCCAATCCGATTTTTCACCAAATAATGGAAATCACAAGCAAACCCCTAACACACTATAAAATATGTTACCTGTACTAACGAGATTCCTATAATGGCATTTAATATATACTATTAAAAGTATATTCAAAATATCAGTGATTGTAATTTCCACAGCAATAGTCAAAACCTTCCCATCTTCATGCCCACATCGATGCCACAACACCACGACCCCAACCCATCTTCATAGCCTACACCCATACCCCGCTCCAACACCCATGCCCACAACACAGTAGATCCCTTCTCGCTACCTCTCTTCCTCCTGCCAACACTGCCTCCCACTTCGTCGATTCTCATTTATTGACGGTCACTTCTCATCGATGGTCTCTCTCATTCACAGGTTATATCTCCATCACTCTCCCTCTCTTCATTATTTTTCTATTGACTCTCTGGACATATCTTAGATGTCTTTGTCTACTGTTAGATCTCTCACTCAAATCTCTCACCACCTCGATCTCTCTCCTTTCATTTGGTTAGCTGTGATCTCTCTCACTTGTTTTGGCTCGATCTAAGCTTAATGAGGGTTAGGGTTGAGGTTTTTGTTGTCTTATTAACTGTAATAAAGAGGTTTAGGATTAGGGTTATGTTGTTAAGGGTTAATATAATGCTAATAGTTGCATTGAGTGGTTAAAGGAATGGGTAGGATATTGGTTTGCTTAATGCCTACAAGGTGTTTGTTGAAATGCTTTAGTGAATTAACTCTTGAGAAATGTTTGTTAAAATGCTTTTGCGAAATTTCTCTAGACAAATGTTTGCCAAAATGCTTCTGTGAATTTTCTTTTGAGAAATGTTTGTGGAAATTCCTTCCTGGGGTTTTGCATGAAAGGTGTTTGTGAAAATTCATGCAAGCGATTAAGTGTTTTTTTTGTATAATTGTAGGAGGAGAAGGGATTCGAGGTTGTCCAAGAGGTGCTAGATGAATTTGTTGTTGCCATCAATATGAATAAAAATGAATCTCATATATCATGCTTACCACTCTATAAATTACATGAAATGACTTATTTGATTATTTCTATCCACATCTAGAAAATGATTTAGAATAACGGTTGGAATTAGAGTTTTGCAAACATATAACATACGAACACTTGCTGAAAAAATGGTGGAACGGATGATGAGAAATAGTTCAACACATGGCGGGAAGTATATCTCTATGCACCTACAATTTGAGAAGGTGTTATTTTGCACTTGCTTTACCATTTCTAGTAGTTAATGGCAATGACCATAGTCTATTGTAGGATATGATTGCTTTTTCCTTATGTGTTTACGATGGTTTTGTTGATGAAAAATGTGAAATGGATGAAGCTCGAGAGAGTGGTTGGAGGGGAAAGTTCAAATGACCCCATCGAGTACTAAGGCCAATTAGCTTGACTGGAGAGGTCTAGCCTTGGCATTAACCATATCTCATTTTCGCTTTCCATGTGTTTAGATATCAACTCTTTTCTCAACTTGCCATTCATGTATAGCCTTTTTTGAATCTAAACACGGACACATTGTCAGTGTCATGGAAGTTAAAATTTGATGTTAAACCTACATGGCTTTGATAACTTAACATCAGGTGAGTGGAGAGGCTCTAAATTAATATTATAACCGTAATTACTGAGCCCCCATGACTGATTTAGTCCTAGTTCCTTTCCTCTTATAATTGGCATCAACCATCATTATGATATCAAAGGCTAACATGGCCTCTATGTCACTTTACAATTTTACATAAGGACATGAATTTCTATTGAAGTTCCGTGACATTTTCTCCCATGTCTTTTCTTACCTTTTTGTTTCTTGAAAGGAATGGTGTTTTGTGATGTTGGGAAAGCAACATACTATTACCTTTTCAAGGTCATATTAATCTTTTGGAATGATTTTCTTCTCTTTATTTTTAGAAAGTTCAGATTGTCCCCATTATTTTGGATAGTCTATTGTATTGATAGAGTGAACATGGTTTCAAAAGAAGTAATTCTTTGTAGAACTGGCATCAAAAAAGCTCTTCAAGAAAGAACGAGCCTCAAAAGAAAACTTTCAAAAGTACTTATAGAGGTCTTTTCCTCTTGGATGGCCATAGAATATTCCAACCTAGAATCATGGCATGAAAAAAAGGTTTTAGATGTCAAACTATTGTAGCATGTGGCAGCTTTAGTTTAGTATTGTTGCTTGATTTTTTTTTGATGCCACATTTCATAACCCGTGTGCATCTGATTTAGGAATCGTGTATGAATGCTCGATTTTTTTGATGCCACTCTGAACATTAGTATCAAACTTTCTTATGAAACAAGTTGATGAAATTGTGAAGAGGGTAGATGAAAGAGTGGAGCCAATTATCTCAGAGCTAGAAGCGATGCAAATCATTGGTCTTGTTGGTGCTAGAGCACCACGATCATTTGTTTTGATGATAACAAAACACGTGTTATTTAACATTTGCAATTTGAGTCCTAGATTTCAGGTCAATTGCAAATGTGGACGTGTTTAGAACGGAGTTCGAGCTCGCATTCAGGACGGATTGGAGGAGCTTGACGGAAAACAGAGGAGGTTCGCGTGGAGCGAAAGATTGAAGATGGAAGGAAATGAAGAATAGGATAGATTTCCTTCTTTTGTTCTTTTTTGTATTTTTCGTTTCCTTTGTTGCTCTTTATTTCCTTAGATATTTCTGTTAAAGAGCCTCAAAGAACCCTAACAGTAGTCCTAGGAACACCGGCACAACCCTAGGATACTTAGGTTTTCTGTAGAATACTTAGAAAACCAATATAGGGTTCAAACAGACTTTCCAGACGTCTAATTCCAAAATCAGACGTCTGATAATGTATTTTAAGACGTCTGACTATTGTTTCAGACGTCTGATAACTGTTAGGCTGGACATAGGTAGTTCTGTCTGATGAAATCAGACGTCCAGACCTTATACCAGACGTCTTAGAAGACGTCTGATGGACTTGCCAGACGTCCAGATAGTGGACCGTTGGCTGGCTTAGCAAACAGTCAAGAATATGACCGTTAGAGCCTTATCAGACGTCCTTAGGTCTTTCCAGACGTCTGATAAATGACCGTTTTGCCTCGGCTGACCCAAAATCTCTTCCCAGAGATTTTCTAGCCGTTGCAACGTTTGGAAATCAATTCCCACAGTAAAAGTAGGTTTCCAGACGTCCAGACTTAGTGCCAGACGTCCTGTATGTCGTCTGATGGATTTGCACAAAAACCCTGTTTAGATCTGATTCAAGTCAGGGAGAAACCCGCATAGAATTAGACGTCTGACCTTGAAATCAGACGTCTTAAAGTGGCCTTCCAGACGTCTGATTCCAGAGTTAGACGTCTGATTACCCTGTCAAATGTAATCATTGTCCTGATTTCGGCCTGATTCTCTTGGACTTTGTTCCCAACGGCTATAGAACCTTTCCTAAGCCTTCCAAAGCCTTCCTAAGGCCTCTATAAATAGAGGGGAGCCTTTGACACACCAACACACACTTGGATACACTTAGCTACACACTTTCACACTCTTTTGTGTCCAGAAAAGATCTTTCTCTCTAAGCTCAAGTTCTACATCTTGAGAGCATCAAGCCTTCGCGCACCCGCTCTCCCGCCGTTGTTCACGAGAGCGACATTGCGCCGTTGCGTGGCTCACGCACCCGCGTCATCATCGACACACTCCTTGCAAAGGGGAGTTTCCTAATTCCTATAGAAGCTTAGGTTTATTACTTTGTTGGCTCTATAGGTTTGTTGTTTATTTTATCTTTGTCTTTTGGTTGGGTATTCGCTTTGCGAATTCCCGTCTCCTTCGTGGGACAAAATCCTTCTCGTGGAGAGAAGGGGTTGAGGAACGCTACCCTCGTACTTGTAGTGTGGTTGTACTGAGGTTGAATCACCCTCGTTTTAAAGTGATTCGGTTAGTGGATTTGATCAACTAGGTTGATCGGAAAATCCTAACTCGAGAGGGTTAGGTGGTGGTTTTCACCCGGTTTGGGTTTCCACCTAAAAATTCTTTGTGTACTTTGTGTGTTTGTTTATTCTGTGATATTGTTTATTTCCGCATTTTATTACGTCACCCCTCCTGCTAGGGACGAAACCTTTAGGTCTAAGCATTGCAAGCTGATGGTCATGTCTCTCTACTCTTGTTGGATTATCAGCATGAGAATAGTAAAATGTAAACAACCAGCATTAGATTTATAGTTACAAAAGTGCTTGCTTAGTAGTTACACAAGTATCATGTATAGATATGCTGTCTTGTACTTGTATGCTTGTATCTTTAGTGCTTAAGCTATTATTGCCTTGTAGTTTGAGGTACATGTGGAGTATCTAGTTCACTGCCATTTTATAGTTGATTATATTTTTTGCATTTTTTCTTTTTCTTTCTATTGGTTCATTAACACTCAAACTAGTGTCACAAGAAGCATTAAATTGGTATTATGAGAATAAAAAGGCAAAAACCAAGAAAAGCTCACTCGTGGTTTTATTTGGATGCAGTAAATTGGGGTGTATTTCCCCTGTGTGCGTGCGTGCATGTGTTTTCTGTTTCTTTTCCCCAATAATCCCACTTTAAAATTAACACCATATCTTGGATCTACAATAATAGTATATGGGAGAGGAATAGTGAAAGATGAGATGTATAAGAGGATAGAGATAAATGCTAAAAGGTCATAAGATCATAAATAGGAGTCTCAATATATAGCATTAACTATTAGTAGCATTGGCAATACGAAGAACCTTGCACCGATTCTACATATGACTGTTGTGGTACTTATGCACAAGGCATATGCTCATGCTAAGGCTGGCCACAAACATAGAAAGTAGGGTACATGTATATTTGTTAGTTTTCTTCCAATTTTTCATTTACATTTAAAATTTCCAAGATTTCTAAAGTTACATCTTGGACCTTTATCGTTGATATTCTATAGTATATCTATTTTTGTAGAAATATGATCAATAACACCAAATCTACCGACTTGTTTGTTTGCGATGCTCTTGGTGAACAGTTGCAAAAGATAATACTGTAGATCACAAAAAAAATAAAAATGAAAGAAAACAATAGAACGTTTTATGGATATTGAGTTTAAGGACTCTTTAACGATCAATTAATGCATGCCCTTACCCAGACATAACCATAGAGAAATAAGGAAGTGTTTGCCATGAGTGAAAAAGGTATATAGTTCCCCTACGTAAATGACGTGAGATTTATCATGTTGGCATACATTTATGTCTCACAATATGGAAAAATGATAGTTTGAAATTTCCTGTCCTCCATCAAGATGCCTGAAAATTAGGATTTAAAACTAAAAACATAGAGGGAAGAATGTGCATGATATTTTACACTAGGTCCTGTGACTTGCTGAGAACAGGATTGGGAATCTTGAGATACTGACCTATCTCAAGTTAAATGTAAGTTGGTTTCAGCCTTCGGGAAAAAGTTTTGCCTTGTTAAAACATCTCAATTTCTTGTAAGGTTACCGATCTGGTGACTTGGAGGATGTCCTAGCTACATAATGTATGTTTTGGAGCTAAATTGAAGCCCCATTCGGTTATGAAGTATCATGAAGTTGCATATAAACAATCCTATACGAAGACATACTTATCGAACATATAACGGGAAATGATAGGAAGAGGGGACCGCAATTGAGGAGGGGATCATGTGAAAGCAAATCTTAACTCCATGGATAATTTTAGAATAATAATTACAATGCCTGTCTTGCACTTAATGCCATGCACAGAAGCAAAAATTTTCTGTCCCTATCATTTGCAGAAATAATGCATAGATTGGAGGGTTGTCAAGTAAATTACCTAGTTTGTAAAAATGACAATAATTCTGGGGACCAGTACCTACAGTTGCCACTGCTTAGTCCAACAACAGTTATATTGGATCCAAAGCTACCAGAAGCAGAACAATTCAACCGTCAAGATTAATTAGATATATATTTTTAATTAAGATTATTAACTTAGATCTTCTGTTAATTAGACTTTGTGAGACTATATATTTATGCGGTAGCTCATGCAGGCCAATGCAGTGCATGAACAATCTTGACTCCACAAGATGAGATGGGAAGAGGTAAAGGATTTTTTATCCTATTTTTGCTCTTTGCATTGGGTTCTCTTATCGGCATTGCATCTGCCTTCGACATTTCTTACGGTGGAAGAGCCATGATCATTGATGGGTAGAGGAGGATTCTTATGTTCGGTGTAATCCACTACTCACATAGTACACTTGAGGTATACTTTAATATGATATTTGAACTCAGTTAATGTGATTGAGTTGTTGATTAATACGATTTGGTTGCTATGTAGATCTGGCCCAATTTGATTCAAAAGGCAAAAGATGGAGGCCTTGATGTGATTGAGACATACATATTCTGGAACACACATGAACCACGTAGAAGATAGTTTCTTTTTCTGAGCTTTGATAGTGTTTGTTTGAGCATTTTAGTTGTGAAATTGATTGCAATGAAGAGGCTAATTAAATGCTTCAGTTGGATTGGGAAGGAGATAAATATAAAAGATTTTGCTTCTTTTTTGTGATGATAGGATTGAATAAGTATTATTTCCTTTTTATGATAGTATAATTTTGAAGGAAATCTAGACATCATTAGATTTCTCAAGGTAGTCAAGAGTGCAAGACTTTAAGCCATCCACAGAATTGGACCTTATGTTTATGCTAAATGGAACCATGGGTATATTTTTCATTTAATGAATAGTTGTTTGTGCTACAAATTATTAGCTATCATCATTAATTTGATAATGATTGTGATTATAGGAAAGTAATTGGTTACTGTTATGTAATAGAGAATTGTCAATACATTTTTTTAGTTGAAAGAGGTAAAAGATGACTATGCATGGTTGGTAATCACTTGCTTCGTCATATTCCAACAAATTCTACATGAGGATAATTACAAAGCATCAACCCAACTTGATGCCAAAGAAGTCACATGCTGTATCACACTTATTCGATAATTCTTTGGAATGATCAACAAAAAAAACTAACTCAACAAAGCATCGGCCCAATGATGCTGCCACTGTGCTCACTTTCTCAAAAAATTTGAAAGATTCAGTAAATGAATCTGTGAGGTTGTTGGTATACCTTTGTTTTGTTTTTCTAGATTTTGGTTGCTTGTAACGTCAGAACACATTCAGAGGCAAAACATGGAAATAGTGCTTGCATCTACTAAGTGAATTATAAGCAGAACTTTTCAACTTCATTGTGTCAGATTTTTCAAGGAGCTAGATTTTCACGATGAATTATAGGTGGCCTGATTGTAGGCAGAAAGTTGCCTATTTGCTAGTGTATCATTTAAGATTGCCCATACATTCCTAGCCCATACATAAGTGTTGGAAATTAATGAGAGGGGCAAGCATCTCGAAGAATTTGAGATGATTGACCCATGTTTTTTATAATTAAATAAAATTTTATTTTACACAAAGCTTTCAATTTTGTCTGATTAGCTTATGATCATTACATCTAGGATTAGTTGTTTTATTGAAACTTATTTTGAATAGAGCTTTGCTGATCCAAAAGCAAGGCACTCATGAACCATCGACAAATGAATTTCATGGAACTGATGTGATATCTATTTTTTATTGAATAATGACCGTTCATAACTTCTAGGCATGGCTACGTGGGTCATGGGAAGGGACCTTTACTATGTATTTTCAGTTTTCCTTTTGTGGAAAAATGTAAGTTTTTGCTTGTTTGCATGAGCACCATGTTTTTCTATATGCTCACTAACTATAATAAAATGGTTTCTCCCATACAGAATTACATAGGTGGTTTTTATCTCATGCTTTGCCAAAGTTCTTTTATTTCTTTACACTTTTTTGATTGGTTGTAGTATGGTGGCATATGCTCTCGAAGGATCAAATGGAGATGCTTTTGTTGAGGATAGGGTGGAGTTGGTTGAAGATCAATCTATGAATCATAGATCAGAGTCTCTTGCATCACCTCATTTTAGGAAGCTAGCCTTGGAGAATGCTAATTCACAGACTATGGAAAATTATGGAGATATTGGATTCATTTAGAGCCATGGTCATTCCTAGACATCTCCAGAGCCATGTGACATGCAAACCTCCCCTAACTAGCCCACTCTTTTGGTTGGCTAAACTTCTTGGCTTGTAAATTGGTTTTGTCTTAGTTGTCTTTACACTTGTTTGCAATTTTTGTTCTCATAAGATTAGTTGTTTTGAGTATTTGGGCTTAAAATCTGCATTGACCATTGATTGCATAGCAATAATGCAACCTAAATCATATGAATTAAGCTAGATTCTAGCATAACTTAGGAATAATGCATTCATAAGCATCGTAATTTGCACAATGGTTAGTTTGATTAGTTGCATAGATAATATCGTCATTTTATGTACTAATGAGAGATGATTTTAATTGTAGATAAGACCGAACGGATCTGATCAAAACGACGACGAGAGTCCAACACTTCTAAAATCGTCTCGATCAGACAACCAGAGCATTGTGAGTAGTCCATAAAAGAACGGAGGTCATGGAGTCAAAGGACAAAGATCCAAGCCTCAGATGAAACATCCAATTGCATGGATGGATTCGGATCAACGATCGCAGTCCAACGGCGCAAAAATCAACCCAATCGTTGGTCTACATCACCAGATACAAAGAAGAGAAGATGGACGGCCATGATGGCACCATCTGGCACCATCACAGCCGCCCCTCACCACAACCTAGCATCTGACAGGCGTCTTCATCATGCACTGTGGGTTGTTGGATGGCCATCCAACAGTTCACGAGCTGCCCACGTCACCCTGCCACCACACCTCATCAGCCAAGAGAAGATCTCGACCATTGGATCTTCATCCAACGGCCGATAATAAGTTACCTTAAAACCTAAATGCAACAAACAAGTCAGAGTAGCGCATTGGATAGCGCCTTCATTGCGAAGTGAAGGGCGTGCGTTCGATCTGCGGGCGCTATTGACCGTCAAATGGCAAGTTGGAGGGTTTGGATGCAGCTGCGTGTCACGACCAGAGGGTCTGTGGCAAACGATAAACGCATGCACTCTTTGAGAAGGCAGCGGGCACAATCTTTAAGCTGTTCGATCTTACGATTGGATGGCTGAGGATTGGGTGCTCAAATTGAGTGAGCGGCGAACGCGAAGAGAGGAGTGGGTGCACGAGGAGAATGCCAGTCCGTCAGATTGCGATCCTAAGGTGCAATGGCTGCCACGTGTCGATTAGAGACTGAATCTGAGTGTAGAAGGTGATTTGAAGGCTATTTTGAGGTCAAATTAGAGCCGTTGATCTCCCGAACGATGGATCTGACTAATCCAAAGGTTGTTGCATGGATTTAAGGGGTAAAATACCCTTTTTTCCCTTCATAAAAACTATAAAAGAAGGCCAAAGCCCCCCTTAGATGGATCATCTCTTCCATACAACTCTTGCACCTTCCTCTAGACCAAAGCTTTCCCTTTGCAACTTCGCTTCGCCCTTCATCCTGACACTCTGGATCTGAGGTGATGTCGCATCTCACACAACCATCCTACAAGTGGCAATCGTCTCTCTGCCTCCTATCTCTCTTTCTCTATCTATCTGTCTTCTACCTATCTATCTATTTCTATTAACATTCTCTATTGTGAAAATTCTATCTAATTACAATAAAATTCTGATCTTCTAAATGCTTGATATTGCTCTATACATATATACATATATAAATACCTATTATAAATAGTTTTTCGAAGAGCTTTTGCATAAATCGAGATTGCCTCCCTACGAATGACTCGGTACTCACTGGTCTTTACAAATTTATTTGTCGATGTGTTTTCGCGCTATACTATAACTAAATAATCTTTTAAAATGCGATTTATGCGCCGAACAACCATTTAGTTGTCTGTGTTGGTCACTTCTAGTATGCATCATTGATCCTATCAATTGAACCATTGGCTTGAAGGCCTAAATTAGTTTTTCTTGTTTAATTTAAAGGATGCTTATGACATCCAACAAGCTATGAGGTGCCATTTCTTGGAGAAACAATTGAAGATAACATACAAACACAAGGATTGGGCTCTCTACCTAAGGTATGCTTATCTTTTTATTTGTCATATCAATTATACAATTTAGTTATATGAATTGGGTATTGTTTGCTAATCAGAATAAGGATAAGGTGGGGTTAGTTACAAAATTCCATGTTATTTTTATTTTATCCTTTCATTACCAATCCCTTTAAAAAGGTCTTCTTCGATTAATCGCATACTACAAAGACTTATATAAGATCCACCTTCTATAATTGATACATGGTTTACCTCAGAAAAAAGATAAATGGTCAAAAAGACACACGCATTCTACTTTTCTTTCATTTCTTATTGAGAAATAAAAAGATGATTCTTAAGGTTAATAAACATCCATTTTGTGAAATACTAATCAACATCAATTATAACTATTGCCATTTCATTCAATACTGAAGTTTTATATCATTATCATTTCAAAATTATTAGGAATGACTTCGAGATTATTTATCTTCTAGTCTCTCTTAGTTTTTGTTATTTTAAGTTTATGAAACATGAATAGCATCAATGGTCTAGTGGTAGAATAGTATCATTCCATGGTACAAACTCGGGTTTGATTCCTGGCTAGTGCATCATTTTTGTGTTGCTTGTGAAGAATCTTGGTGGTGATGTACAGGCTATATAGGGATCTCCTCGAACGTGTCCTTGAGTGCTGCTTGGATATGGAGAGGTATGAAACATTTGAAGATATATAGCAACACCTAAGTAGCAATAATCTTATTACTTACCATTTCTAATGCAGTTTAGTAGAAATAAATAGATCCGTTTACACACTTTTGCATTACGTGAAAGTTGGTTGCTTATGGTTGTTGGTAAGTTACATGCAGATCTAGATGTAAACTATAGTTATGATTCTTCTCACATTGATTTATAGTTCATTCTGAAGCATTATGCAACGTGTTCTTTAGAATTTATGGTAACTTACATCTAAGTTACATGTAGATCTAGATGTTCATTCTGAAGCATCATGCAACGTGTTCTCTATGATTTATAGTTCATTCTGCAGGGACTACCTTTGTTGCTGCAAGTGATCGATCTATAAACTTTTGACTTGCAATTGTATTTAAAAGATCATAGTATACTCCTTATAGAAACTTTTTTGCATTTTGACCTGAGTTTGTATCTCCTATGACCAGATTCAATCGGCTCTTTTTAAAATGAAGAGCCAATGTAAAGGTTGTTTTCGCATGTCTTTGGTGGTAGTTGATGTTGTGATAAAGCTGGATGATTTTAAATAAAGATCATAATAATGCAATTCATTTAGCCTTAACTAATATTTTTTGTTTATATCTACAAATTGCAACCTTGTCTTTCTTACTTGAACTGGCTGGCACACAACTTACACGAAAGCACTTTGGCCGCATCATCTATTTGAGGCATGTCATATATTGGAAGATGCAGATCTGTTTGGATGTTATACTATTTTGGAATTATAATTAGTTGATATATGAATTCTTATATTTCGATGATGTTGTGAATGCTTGGGGACAAATCAGATTCCATGATATTACTTTTTTGGAAGTTCTTCTTTTGATTAGGATGATGCATTTTGTATTATTACAGTCCCTCATTTTGCATTATCTATGAATGATTCATTTTTAATTGACTTTAGGTTAAAGAATATTCCTATTTAATATAATGAACTTTCCTGTAAATCATAATTGATGCTCTTGTTGAGATATTGCTTTATTGATTTACTCATTTGGTTAAAGGTTTGCATTTGTTTAACATTTGTTATTTTTAACTCCGCCATTGTCGACCCCCAGCCCGACTGAGAAGGGAGGGGAAGTAACTAATTTGTTGTATGTTTCTGATTTTATTTTTATGTTCTCTGTGATTATCATATTATAAAATTATGTGAGATTAGTTCATTTTAGGAAATCTAGAATCTAATGTACTGTACTTTTATTTTGTGAAATGTTTGAATCTATGCTAACGAATATAACGACAGACACTTATGTTGGTGTACATTTTAGAAAAACTATGAACCAACTTTATTGATGACTTTATTCGTCGCTATATTGAATAACTATTAGTGGATGTACACATCAAGAATGTTTTATACCAACGAACATTATTACTTTCACCGACACATAAAATTGTCGCTATTTCTACAATAATCAAAACACCATGTCTTCATTAGGCTGGCCGTCGCTATAACTTGTGGTACAACATCATTGCTCTTTACTGTCGGTGTACCCTACCATGACATGTTTTAAGAAGGCACCAAGTTTGACCATCGAAATAGGTTCCAAGATCTACAACGACGGTATTTTGGATCTATATTGATAGTTGCTGACCGTCGGTGTAGGTGAAAATTGTTGTTGTGACATTAGAGACAATAGTTCTGGGGTATTGACTCAAATCCAGATTGCCTAAATCAAATCAAGAGTCCTAGTAGCCTTCGGACTTGGGTCACAAATAAAGGTTTCTTTGACTCCCAAGACTACCCTAAAATTTATTAGTCTTAGAAGTTTAAGCATTCGTGCAAAAGTGAAAATGGTCTTTCTTTAGTTTGTCAGTGAATTTTTGTTGGTATGATGGCCAACAAGGAAAGAAGGATATGTTTGTGATTTTTCTTTTGTAATATTTTGTTTTGATTCACCAACTCCAACCTCAGTTCAGTTATCAACATGGTCTGCGTCGGATTCATTGTCTCCATCATCAATCCTTGAAGGATCCTTGGCATTCGATGCTTTGAGATAGCATTGCCCATGGCAATCCCTAGAACCCTAACTTTCAACAAGAGATAGTGTCTCCCACGGCGTTCTAAAGCAAATTCAAGTCCTGGAAGTCGACATTTTGGGATAATGCCACCCATGGCACTTAAATTACACAATGCGCTTACATGCCCCCGGTAGGACATTTGAATATCCTAAGAGGCATGCGCTGAGGAGATGACATGTTATAATCACTGTCCTCAAGGGAAGTATATACTTCACCTCTCATGTGGTAGGAACTCATCCAATCAAATTATGTTTTCAAGATTCATTTAAGTCAAAGTTTAGAAAACAAAAATTTTTTTTTGAGAATGGAATAACTTTATTAAGCACTCTAAATAAGACCATAGTGTGTGAATTTTGGATGCTCAGGTTACCAAGACTCGCAAATCGAAACATAGATAAGGGTATCAAATACTTCATAAGTCTTTGAGTTAATACCTAAGCTTGTTTAGATCCATTTCAAAGACTCAGGAAACAAATCCAGATTTTAGGAAATACCCAAGATAATTAAGTCTTAGTAAGACTTGAAGTGTTTAAGTGAAAATACCTTGTTCTACATTTCCAAAATTTGGTAAATCCTTAAGATGAAAATAATTTATCTTTTTTAGCTTAAATATTTAAAACATTTTGTGTTTTTTTTTTAAGCACAAAACACACCCTTTTTTTTTCAAAGCACAAATTTTTCAAAAACATTTTTTTTTGAAAAATCTGTTTATTCATGTAGAAACCATAAATGCATGCCTTTGCACTAGATGTGATTATGAAAAAAATTAGGTGTTGGTAAAAAGTATTCAGAAAATGTATTCTACACCCCCTGCCTAAATTCGTGCATGTCCTCATGCATGAAAATAAACATGAAATATATAACAATTTAAAGTGCAGAAAGGGAGAAAGGTAGAAATCACCTAAAAAGCTCTTGAATATTAACATTCAGCATATCCCAACACCTATGCAAATGAGAAGACAAATATGCTATATATATAAAAAGAAAATAAGAGCTATGTATATATGTATAAATAGATAAATGCTAAGTTTAACACCTCTGGCTGGGTGAAAACTCTGTCACACATCCTCTAGAAGATGTATTGTTTGGTCAATAGATGGAGGTTCCTAGGGTAAAAATGGTTTGAGACGCTGGCCATTTACAGTAAAATCATGCCAAATTTTCGAGTCCTGGATCTGGACAGCCCCATTTGGATATGGGCAAATCACTATGAAGGGTCCAGTCCATTTTGATTTCATCTTCTCTGCAAAGAATTTTAGTTTTGAATCAAACAACCATACTTGCTAGTTGACAGAAATTGATTTTCTCCTAATGTGGTGGTCATGAAAGGCCTTAGTTTTATCCTTGTAAATTTTTGCACTCTCATAGGCCTCTCGCCTTATTTCCTCTAACTCACTGAGCTGGAGCTTCCTTTCACAACCTCCCTCATCGAGGTTGAAAGTACATTTCTGCACCGCCTAAAAGGTGCGATGTTCTGATAGTGATTTATGCAATTTTCTAAATGTGGGTTTCAATCATTGTAATGCGTAAAATCGATCGACTCTTAAATTTATATTCCTAGATATGGTGAGTATATAAGGTCATCCAAGGAGGCCAATTTCTTAGTAAAATAAATGGTTCTCTCTCTCGCACTCTCAAATTGACACTTTTCTTTTTGTCTTTTGGGTTTTGTGAATTTTTAGGGTTTTAGATAATCAGGGCACGAAAAGTTGAATTAACTATGCCTAAGTGAGCAGAATGGAATCTAACTTTCTAAGCTCATCCTAGGCAAGTGCACCTAGGGTAATTAGAAAAGAGATTTGGTACACTAAAGCTACCGACAAAAAGCTATAATTCAAGGCACATAAAAAGATGGAAGGTAGATATAGAAAAGCACTTGAATTAAAAATGAGTAGTTGAAATTACAAGGTACTTGGGGAGCTCAATTGTGTGAATGGCACCACACAATTAATCCCCAAGTAGATGAATGCTTAAACTACTAAAGACAAAAATGATAGAAAAAAATAAAGTAAGAAGAAATGCTTAAACTACTACAGACAAAAATGATAGAAGAAAATAAAGTAAGAAGCTTCTCCCAAATTGCAGAAGGTATCCTCGCTCCAGACTCAGCAGCTCTTGGGCTTGAAGAGGATGCTCATTGCTCCTTGAGTGCTTCTCCTCCCAAGGTGGATGTCCTCCACCTTAGCTCTTCCCTACTTGGCCATCCTCTTTGAGTGGATGTGCTCCTTGACATGGAGCCAAGGAAGAAGATAGAAGAAGATGAACACCAAAGGGACAAGGTAGGTGTTCCCTTTGATCACCTCTCTTCTCTTCCTCCTTGGGCGTAGGATATGGGTAGAATATAGGAATTATTTTTGCTAGCCAAGGATGGTTTAGAATGGTGGGATGGGGGGTCTTTTTATAGGATTAGAATGGGTGGTGGTTGGAGGGTAGAATAGGCTTTTTGGTGGTTGATTAAGGGTTGAAGGGACACCAATGGATGGCACCCAAATGAGCCTTCTAGAAGGTGGTGGGTTGGCACCTAAATGGAGGGTTAGGATGGCATGTTGGATGATGTCTAGGATTGAGATGGCGTGGGGCATGTTGGCACCAAGGAAAGGGAGAAGTTAAGGAGTATAAGGCACCCTTCTGTGGACGTCCACCATGAATGGATGCCTTGCAATTTGGCACCAAGTGTGGATGCTATGGAGGCTGGCCATGAAGGGGTGAGTTGGTGGTATTTTAGGCACCAACTTGAAGGTGGTTGTAGTGCTGGTGGGTAGTCATGGAAGGGATGGTTATGGGGTCATTATTGGCACCATGTGAAAGGATGCAAAAGGAGGCATTTTAGGCGCCAAGTGAAGGGGTGCCTAGGAGCTTGTCTTGGCATCATTTTGAAGGGATGCCAAGGGGTAGTCTTGGCACCAAAACAAGGAGGGTTTGGTGGTAGTTTTAGTGTAGGGTGGATGGTCATAGAGGTGGAGAGGGAGTAGGGTAGGAGTTTGAGTAGTGGAGGAGCTAAGTTAGCTTAGCTAAGTAGAGGAAGGGCTAGAAGGAGCTTCTTGGAGCTTGGTGAAGTTAATGCAAAGGTGCTTGAGAGCTTCACAATTGGCTTAGCTAGCTTAGCTGCTTAGCAGAGTTGAATAGAGCTATCTTGTGCTAGCCATCCCTTATGGAGCTGAGATGAGCTGGGATTGAGCTGGATCCAGTTGAGGTGAGCTGGGATCCAGCTACTGGAGCTTCTGTCTTCTCACTTGTGCCTATGCTTTCCACATTGCTAGGGTTTATGTGATCTCCAAAGTATTCATCCTAACAATAAAATGGTAACAACATAATATATTGTAAAAGAAATGCTAATGCATGCTCTAAACCCTAAATGCAAATGCATGCTAAATGCAATGAGATAATGTAATGCAATTGTCAAAACCCTAGGAACTAGATGTGAATGGATAATAAGGATGATGATAAACTGATGTTTATCATGTTTCAGCTCAACTGGAAGATGACAAGCCTTTCCATACATCATTATATATGGTGACATTCTGAACGAGGCCTTGTACGCGGTTCAACATGTCCAAAGTGCATTGATTAATCGATCAGACCAATCTTTCCAGTCAGTTCTAACCATCTTTTGAAGAATGAGTTTAATTTGCCAGTTAAACACCTTAGCTTGCCCATTAGTCTATGGTGATATGGGGTAGCAATGCGGTGATGAACTCCATATTTCTTCAATAAAACTTTGAAATGGGCATGAATAGAGTGACTTCCCTTGTCTCTAATCAATGCACGGGGGACACCAAGTCTCACAAAAATACATTCCCAGAGGAAGGAGATAACAGTCTTATGATCAACATGCCTCGCAGGAATAGCTTCCACCCACTTTGAGACATAATCTACCGCTAGTAGAATATACTCGGAGCCATGAGAGTTTAGGAATGGGCCCATAAAATCGATGCCCCATATGTTAAACGCTTCCACAAGCAAAATCGGTTGGAGAGATGTCATGTCTTGCCTAGTCATGGAACTTGCCGACTGGCATCGCTTACAGTTTGTGGCATACAGGTGTGCATCCTTAAAAATCGATCGCTAGAAGAAGCTAGACTATAAAATTTTTGCAGTGGTTTTTCTGCCAGAAAAATGCCCCCTACAGGCCTCGTTGTGGCAAAAGGATAACACATTGGGGATCTTAGAATCTGGGATGCATCTCCTGATCACTTGATTAGAACCACTTCGGAACAATAGGGTATCGTCCTAGAAATAATTCCTAGCCTCAGAAAGAAATCTCACCCTTTGGTCCTTAGATAATCTCGAAGGTATCTGGCCTATGACAAGATAATTCACGATATCTGCATACCAAGGAAAATCAATAGAGTCAATGGCCAATAGAGATTCATCCAAAAATTTATCAAAAATAGCAAGGAAAAAAGGGATATGGGTTGGGCCAATCCTCGACAAATGATCAGCCACAACAATCAGGGCTCTGACTTTGTCTCTTATCTCAATGTCAAATTCCTGTAGAAGGATCCATGTAATAAGGTGTGGTTTGGTATCCTTCTTAGCCAACAAATGCCGGAGGGTTGAATGATCTGTGTAAATAATGACCTTATATCTGAGTAAGTATGATCTAAACTTTTCCAGCCCGAAAACTACCACTAGTAGTTCCTTTTTTGTAACAGTATAATTACGCTGAGCCTCATTCAATGTCTTGCTAGCGTAGTATATCACAAACGGGTGGCACTCCTGATGTTGGCCTAACATAGCTCTGACAGTAAAATCAGAGGCATCACACATCATCTCAAAGTCTAATGACTAATCAGGTGGCTGGGGAACAAGAGAGTCAGTTACAGCCTTTCGTAGAGTCACGGAAGTGCTATGATAGTCAGAATCAAAGTCAAGTGGGGCATCAGCAACTAGAAGATTCGTTAGTGGTCGAGCAATCTTAGAAAAGTCTTTAGTGAATCTTCTATAAAATCCAACGTACTCCAAGAAGGACCTAATCTACTTGACCGAGCTAGGAGGAGGTAAACGAGAAATGATCTTAGACTTAGCGTGGTCAACTTCTAATCCATCCTTAGAGATCCTGTGACCTGTACTATGACATCTCTTACCATGAAATGGCTCTTCTCCTAAGATAGTATTAGGTTAACTTGAATGCACTGTTTAAGGATCTTTGTGAGATTATTGAGACAAGAGTCAAAATCATCTCCGAAAATGGAGAAGTCATCCATAAACATTCCCACATAGTCCCCACTCATGTCAGAAAAGATGGCCATCATGCAACGCTGAAAGGTAACAGGTGCATTACATAGGCCAAAAGGCATTCTCTTGAAAGCGAATGTACCAAAAGGACATGTGAAAGTCGTCTTATCTTGATCAGCTGTGCTAATCTCTACTTGATTATACCTAGAGTATTCATCCAGAAAACAAAATAACTTCGTCCTACTAATCTTTCCAAAATTTAGTTAATGAAGGCTAGGGGAAAGTGGTCCTTCTTAGTAGTCGAATTGAGTTTTTGATAGTCAATACAAACCCAACAAGAAGTCGCAATGCAGGTCGAGATGGATTTGCCTTGTTCGATCTTAATCATGGTGAGTCCAGCCATCTGATTATTTCCTTTTTGAAAACCTCCATCATATTTGGATTTATTCTTCGTTGAGGTTGTCGCATCGGTTTCACCCCCTCATTAGTATATATATGATGAGTGCAGTAGGATGGGCATATATTGCGCAGATCAGAGATACTCACCCACTAGCAGTCCTATGATCTTAGAGTACAGTAATCAACTTAAGGTCTTGTTCTTGGGTTAAGCAGGAGCTAATAATAACAGGGAAAGTCTGATGCTTACCCAAGAACATATACTTAAGAGAATCAGATAAGGGCTTCAATTCGAGCACAGGTGGAGGCGATGTAGAATCAGTAGTAGAATGAGGAAGGAGGGAAAGGGAAGGATCAGGGAAGTATACCTGATTATCATTATGCTCAGAATCATCAGACTCAACTACCGTAGGAAGGGTAGTAGTGGCTGCAGCAATAGTATGATAAAAAATTACTAGAGAGGGCAACAATGGATCATGAATCTCATAAGAATACCTCTCATACGTACTGAGTTTGTCCATACCAACCACACTAATCTGCAAACACAATAGTGAGTCAGAACCATGAAGTCCTCCAGAAGTATTAGTATATACCAAGTTTGGGGTAGTGGAATCAGATACACACCCCAAGCAATCAGTTGAAGGGAAAACTGAAATGTGTAGATTAGAAGTCTCAGTCCCTGGAGTTGAATCGATTGATCTAGATGATGAAGATGCATGAGACATTGGATCACTGCAGAGAAGCCTAATTTTGCCGTAATACTCTTGATCGTCATCCTCATAATCATCCTCGATTAGATCACAATCAATGTTTTTGGATGCCTTGAATATGTCTAGTCTCAATCTCTCCTTCTTTAGGGCAATCTCCATCATTCGGATGCACAGTTAATGTTTTCATGGGTGGTTGCCAAAATCGGGCGACCTAGAATAATAGGTGCATCGTGGAGATCAGTGGGAACCTCCATATCAAGAATAAAGAAGTCTACTGGAAAACAGAATCCATGGACTTTCATAATGACGTTCTCAACAACCTCCCTTGGTATTTTCACTGATCAGTCTGCTAATTGAATATTCGTAGATATGGGCTTCAACTCCCCAAATCTAAATTGATCATAAAGAGTAGTGGGAGTTAAATTAATGGAGGACCCTAGATGAAGAAGGGCTCTGTCAAATGGTGAGTCCTGCAAGAAGCAGGAGATCAAAGGTGTACCGGGATCCTTCTTTTTAGGTGGTAGATTACTTAGTATTACTGCACTAGCTTGTTTAGACAAAACCTCGTTGGGTTTTGTTCCCTTCTTTTGCTGTTGCCACGGGGTACAGTAGTCCTTGAAGAACTTGGCAACGACAGGAATGTGATTTATGGCATTGAGAAGAGGAACCTGAATATGTACTTCTTTAAACATAGCCATGAGGTCCTCATGATTCTTAGCTCCCTTTTTCTGTCTCAATGAGTCTCTAATGACAGCTCTAGGGAAAGGGAGAGGAATCTCAAGGCCTTCAGTCATCAGTCTCTTTCCTTTATCTTCCTTAGGTTGTTCCCTGTCAGAGTAATAGTGGGAAGAAGAACCATCTTGAGGAAGAGGTCGCAATAAATCATGATCCGCTTGCCTATATGGTGGATCTTTTGTGGTAGTTCCACTCCTCAATGTAACCACTTTTGCATCGGCAAACTATTCAAGAGGTGGGGGAGGAGCGGAAGGAACATTTTGGGTAGGATGAGGTAACAAACTAGGCTGATTATATCTAGGTGGTACAGGAGGTGCTTGAAGTATCACACGTGCTTGCTCCTGTGGTGCTGGATACCTAGGTGGAAGACCTGGGTTTTGCACATTCCTAGGGTTCGGGACAAGTTAGGAGGGCAAGGCTCCTTGCATCCTATTGTCCTGCAATATTTGTAGCTGATTCTCGTGCATTTTCTAAACTTGGTTTGTTAATTGCACATGACTATTTGCCATTGATTGAATTACTTTTCTTAGCTCTTCCAATGCATCAGATTGCGAAGGAGGGTCAGGTGTAGTATCGCGAACAGTTTGATATATGGATCGAGACTATTGCTGATATGGAATTGGTTGCTGTCTAGGAAATGAAGTTACAAAGTTCTCATATTTCTTGGGCTGGTGCTAGGGAGCAAGAGTAGGTACTGTTGATTTCCACCCCAGGAGAAATTAGGATGCTGGTGCCAACCAGGGTTGTACGTCTCAGAGTATGTGTTGTTACGCCCATAACCTAGAAGTGCGTTGACATCCTTGTAGACCTAAGATGCTTGAGAAGACGCATCATATGAGTCAAGGCTGATATTGTCTCTATAAGGTTTGCCTAGTCAACAAACGCCAGCTCAAGATTGTTCACAGGTTCCCTATAGGAAGGAGCCCATGAAGAAGTAGCAGAGGAGTAGATAGATGTATCCCGAGTAAGAAGACAAGGTCTAGTAGGAGGTAGTTGGGATGGAGCAGCAGATGGAATAGATGATGGCACAGAAGATGCAACCTTGGATCTCACTACACAAGATTGACTAAGCTCATCAACCTTCTTGTGCAAGAGATCCATGCTATCCAGCTTCTTCATAATAATGTCCACATTAGCCCGGGCTGACTCGGCCTGGACCTCATGGATCGATATGTGCTACTGGGTAGTGCGTGGGAATTGGCTCATTGAAGTAGCATTGAGAGAGTTTTTTGCCAAGGACTCAAATAACTCAAAAGCTCCTGCGTCGTCCTTGGCAAGGAAGTTCTCATCACTAGACACATCGGTTAGACACCAATGTGTCTCATCCAGGCCATGATAGAATATCTAGGCAAGGTGCCAACAAGGCACCTCGTGGTGAGGACACTTCCTTAGAAGATCATGAAAACGCTCCTAGGCCTCATGCAACTTCTGACTCGACTGTTGGGTGAAAGTTGTGATGGCCCTCCTTATAGCATTAGTGCAACCAATTGGGAACAACTTTTGGAGGAACTCCCTACGTAGATCCTCCTAGGTATAGATCGGTCTCCTTATGGTCTTGAACCAATAGGAAGCTTTATCCCTCAAAGAGAAAGGGAATAGCTTCATGAGAACAATCCCAATAGCTACATTCTTAGGTTGGATTGTCTCAGCAATTTGACTCAGGTCCTCGAGTTGTTGGAATGGATCTTCATTTGAGTTACCATGAAAGTAAGTCTAAATCAAACTTATCACATTAGGCTTGAGTTCAAATGCATCACCATCTGTGGGCATTTGAACGTGAGGTAGCACATTTCGTGCAACTGAATTGTAATGGTCTTGTAGTTGTTCTCCACGTGGGGTATTTTGCATTCTATTTATAGCAGTGAGTATGGCATCGAACTGTACACGATTTTGCTGATTTTGTGTAGCCAATCTCGCCTCAATCCTGGCCATCAATTGAGCCTCATTCCTCTTAAGGGGAGGGAGAGGAGGGTCTTGCTCAGCCATTGCAATTGAGGAAGAAGGAAGAGAAGAGGAGGTAGCAGGAGGAGTAGGTGAAAGGTGTTTCCTATGTATAGTAGATAGCTGCCTTGGGGGAGGCTCCCAAGGACCAACTTGGATAGGCCTTAGCGACCTACCGTGCATAAACCAGCACAAGGGCTGGTTAAGTGACCTAGGTTAGAATACTTTTAAGTGAGGTGAATGAAGGAGTTAAGTAAATAGTTAACCCTTCTTAATTAGTTTCTAACCTGGTGATTAGGGTTTGAATGGAGGCACTAAGATGAAATGTAAACCCTAAAGTGAGAACCTGGGGTTTATGCTTCTATGTTATTCTGGCCTGCAGACTTGTTCTTGGATAAAACGATTCTTTGGATTAATGTAGAAGTCCAAATAATATGAAATTTCACAGGTAACTTCCTTTTTTAATTATATTTTCAGAGAATATTTTTTGAAGAATTTATCAGATTCAGACAAATAGTTATGAATTTGATACTATGAGGGGGTCAGATAGTTTGGGTAGACCCCTATGGATTAGTTCGACTCAAATCAATATCAAAACTATTCCAAAAATTTTGAAAATTTTAATGAACAAAATAGATTTTAGTGGCTTTAAAATGCCATAAATTTCAACTCAATTTGTCATGTGTAGAGATCGGAATAATTGTTCAAAGTCTAGATAGACTCTATAGAAATTGGTCTCGACTCCCATGCAGTGTATGAATTTTTAAAAATTCCACGGATATAAAGTCCTTATAACTATGATGGAGTTTGAAAGATAATTTGATTTTTCAGTTACGATGTGAATTTCAGAATTTTTGATAGCCTAAATTTTCAGCAATCGAATTTTCAAAATATGACTAAAGTGCTAGTCGAATTTACTAAAAATAGGATCAAGGGTGTTGAAGGGATAAAATGCTATTAATAACCACCCTTGATAAGAATATCACAAATATAATCAAATAAACCTAAATTTAAAAATTTAAGTTTATTTTTATATTCTTGATGTATTTTTTTCTTTTTCTTTTGTTTAAAAAAAAAAACTTCAAAGCAAACTCTAACTACCTAAAAGATAAGATCTTAACTATGTTTTCTTCAAATAATTCCTATCCTAGTGTTAAACCAAATCCTAACCTAAAATCCTAGCTAAGATAAAATGTGTGCACCTGATTTTCTTGATCATGGATTGATGTGCACGAAGACTTGCACCCACTTAATTCCTTCACACAGAGACAGACAACAAGCAACTAAGTTAGATATTAATTTCAAAATCATCGTGCCTCCTTGGTAACGGTGTCAATTTGTTCGATGTAAAATTACATTTTTGAATATTTCTATTTTAGTATAGTGTGAAAATATATTGACAAATAAAAAAATGTAACGAGATTTGGTGAATCTTGGTCAAATTCAAGGAGGTGAAAATGTGACTCGACTTGATTTCTAACTTTTCAATTGTTGTGATTTTACTAACCTAATTACCTAGACTCCAACTTAACTGCGTAATTCGATTTCCAACTCATGAATATAAATCTCATATGTTCTCTTATTTTCACAGATAATGAACGGACCTGTTAATGAGATATAAAATGTAAAATGTGTGTCTCATATTCCACTTTTTTCGTTATGTTAATGCTGTTGAGTGAGTTAAAATAATTATGTGAGTTGTTAATGTAGATTGGTGTGGTCTACGGATATTTTTCTTTTATTTTATTTTCATTTGTTTCAATTTTTTTCATGATTTTTGATTTTGAAAGCAAAGATCTACAACTAGAAATAAATCATTAATGCAAATCAACTTTTATTCAAAATTAAGATCATGGAATTGTTTCACAGTTAGTTGATCGCTTGAAAATAGAACATTAAAATCACTAGAACAACTAGATCAAAACTACTAGAACTATTAGTACTATCGAAAATTAAGTAAAAAAAACTAATGAGAAAATGATCTAGATTTATTCTATTAAAACAAGGGCACCAAGGAGTGAACCTTGGTATCCTTTGGAGGGTGTGGAGAAGTAGAATCGGTGTACCAAGGGTGACCTTGGTGGATGGCGTGGAGGATGAAGCCGGAGAAGCATGAGGTGGTTGGCTGGCTATGGTATGGTGGAAGGAAGGAGAAGAGGAAGTAGGAGGGACGAAAGCGGCGTGGAATTTGATTTCGGTGGAGGAGAGATAGGCTGGAGTACGATGGAGGGGGGAAACCTACGGGGAATTTTTTTTTTTTTTTTTTGGAGAAGGAATTTAGAGGGGGGAATAAATCGGATGTTAGGAAATCGTTGGAGGTGGGGGAACCTACGGGGGATTCAGAGGGTGTACATAAAATAATCGAGAGAGGGTTCTGTTGAGTGGAATGTGGAGTTGGAAGTCGGAATCGGTTTCGATGGAGTTGGCGGTGGGAAATAGGATTTTCTAGAATATTTTACTTAATGTGTACGTTAGTTTATGTGTGCGTTGATGTGCGTGGGTGTGTGTACGTTGGTTTGTGTTGGCCGTGTGTTTGTGTGTGTGGGTTTAGGTGGGGTTCATTTAGGTTGGGTCTTGGCGGGCCTAGTTAAGAATAGGTGGGATTAGGTGAGTCTAGTTAGGATCTAGGTGGGTCCAATTAAATCTAGGTGAGCCTAGTTAGAATCTAAAGGGGAAATTGAGGCTTGGAAAGGGGAATTGGCTTGAGGCTTAATTAGTTGGGCTTAGGCATATGTTGTTTGGCTTTAGTGTAAAGGAATCAGGCCTAGGTTGGATTGGGTTAGGATAAGCCTATTTGGTGGTGGATGGGATAATAGGTTTATTCTTCCTCTTCTCTTCTCGCTTTACTTCATCTGTTGCTTTTTGGCTTCTTGGATCTTCTCTTCTCTTCTTCTCCCACCTTATTTCTTGGTCTTGTTCTTAGTTTATCGTTCATGTATGGACCTGCAATCATAACATAAGACATTATAGCACAAATAGGTTCATAAAACACATTATTTATAAATAAGCAAGTAAACGTGATGTAAATGCAAACTATACATGAAATGAATGCAATATTTATAAATGTGTTAGAAATCTACCTTAATCTAGGCATTTTAGAACCTATGATTGCTGCGCAATCAACTGGTGACTCAGGTATAAGAATATGTCCTAAGTTAGGAGAGATCTTGGTGTATCTTGTCAAATCTTAAGTGTATTAAGCCTAAGACTAAGCTTGAGTGAATAAAGTTTATGTGGCTCAAAAAGTCTAACAAGAAAAGGTTGAATGCCCATAAACACTTATTCTATTTTTGATTTAGCTTTAAGATCATAATTAGACACTTATAAAACTTTTTGTTCTTTGTTTCTCCCTTTTCAGAGTATCTGGAGCTTCTCCCTTAATAGTGAATATAGGTCCCTTATTTTATTTTTAAATTTTTTGTTTCTTACATTTTTTTGTGCTTTTGTTTTGTAATTTTTTCAAATTTTTAAAAATTTTCAATTTTATTTTGTATTTTCAATAATACTATCTATATACACTACAGGTGTGTCTATAATTGCATTCTACTAAGTGATTTTATCATTTACCACTCCATGTTTAAATGATGCAATATCCTCATTGAATGATTAGGGTAGATGCAAATGCATGCTCTGCTTTCACTAACTTAGTCTAAGGTGACGGAAGGAAGTCGAAATAAGGTGATAAAATCTCTGTGTGGATGATATCAAGCCTGATAAGAATTAGAGTGGAAAGTTAGGCTAAGTAGTAAAAAAAAAGACAAATGTGACTATGCATGTAGACTAAGAATGCAACGATAGACACCTAAGGAAGAAAGGAAAATGAAAAAATATAAAATAACTATATAAAACATAGGTGCTAGGCTCAAACCTAGAAAAGGTGCAAAAATGTAGGAGCAAAATTGAATTGAGAATTGATAATCTCAAAGGTAAGATAGGCTCCATAATCAATGTGAACCAGAATCAGAGATACTTGGTACAAGGTCTAAGTAAGAAATCAAATCAGAAGACTTGGCTTAGGGTCCAAGTTCAAAGGATAATAAGACGAATCTACAACTTCTACCTCTTCAATTCAATGAGTGCAAGTCAAGATGTGGAAGATGAATTAGGATTAGGAAGAAGAGGTGATTGCTAATCTGAGTAAAGTATAGAAGAATTAGAATTGTGCAAGGCTTATGATATGACATGTGCTTGGACTTAGGGAGGATTGGGAACAACATACCTCTGGGTAGGTACATTCCTAGGGTTAGTGATGTGTACACATCTAATTGGCCTAAAATGCCTATTTATGCATGTTCTTAGGTCTATAGAAGCATCATGGATTATAAATATTGTATAACATGCATCATCATGCATTTAGATTAGTTTGTACAAATTATAGGTCAATTTTCCCTTTTTGTGATCAAGGGATAGGGCAATATCATTTCGAGGCTTAGATTGAATATCCCACCGTATGGATTTGATCAGGGCGACGATCGAAGTTCAATGACTTCGAGATTGCCTTGATTGAATTTTTGTAGTATCAGATGTAGTTCAAGAAAGATCAGAGGTCAAGGGGCAAGGTGGTGCAAATCCGTAATTCAGACGACAAATCCAACCGCATGGATGGGTTCAGATCGACGATCGCAACCCAACGGTGCAAAAATTGATTCAATCAGACATCTGTGGCACCATCAACAAGTTAAAGAAAATGGATGGCCATGATGGTGCCATCACAACCGCCTAGCACCTCCGGTGCTCTCCCTCCTCAGTAAAGGTTGCATGTCTTGACTGTTGGATCAAGATTTAATGGATGGGAGAACCGCAACCTTAATTCGTAAATGCAACCAAGGGAGCCCCTCAGCGTAGCGGTCGAAGCTCTCATGCATGATGCGTAGTGCATGTTTGAGCCGCGGAGGGTTGATTTAATCCACAAAGAGTGGGGCGTGCTCAATTGGACCGTGTTATGTGCATCGAGCGGCGAGGATCCGGCCACGTGGCATGCTTAGGTGAGCCGGATGGACGAGCGCACCATGCGTGCATGATGACGTGCCATCAACGTGCCATCGTACACGAGTGTGATTTTCAGACGTCCAGAGGCCTTCTCAGTTGTCTGATCCAGATGAAGTGCAACATGCGTATGCCAACGGCTGAAGGCAAGCGATCGGGCCACGTAGCTTCATTTGGAGCATTCGATCTTGATCACACAACCCTCCTTCCACATGAGCTTCAACGATGTGGGGTCTTTAGTAACACTTGCAAGCATCACTAAAGACCCTGTCATTTATTTCAAGGATTTAAAAAGACCTTTCTACTGACGTGCTTTGACGCGTTTGTTTAATTCGGTCGTTGTAGCTCGTGTTCGCTACGTCAGTTTTGAATAAAGAAATGAACATAAGTCTGAGTGTTGAACATAGGGAGGCATGCAATTAGGATTTTCTATCACTTGGTTGTCACGGAAATGGCAGATTTTGCTTGTGAGAAAATGTGAGAGAAAAGTGAGTAAGAGAGAGAGAAAGAGAGAGAGAGGGAGTAGGGTTAGAGTTCTTTTTAGCATAGCATTCGTGTAAATCAGGATGAGAAAAACTCAAGAAAAAGAGAGACAATAACTAGATAGGGAACATCATCATTTAACATGCAACTTCAGCTTTATAATTACAACACTAGATAAATGCTTAAGCACTAGTAAAGTAAAGCTAAGCTAGAGAGAGAGAGAAAGAGAAGACGACGAGAAGGCCATGGCGGTGGAGGAGGGCTCCGTCGGTGGCTCGTTAACTCCGATGATTACAAAAGAGTGCTAAGGGTTGCTAGGAGTAGGGTAGAAGACTTGCAAGGGAATTGAATGCCCTACATGGGTAGTTGGAGGGGGTTTATATAGGAAGAAGGGGTTTCTAAGTTAAGTATGGGCTTTAGTGACGTCCAGGACGTTGCTAAAACCCTTTCCAAAATGTTAGTGAAGGCCCTTGTTCTCCTGTCTTTCGCACACACCATTCTTCTCCCGCACGACTCGTGTGATCGCGCTCTGAGCCGTCCGATGATTGCGCGGAGGGCGCACTCGCAGATCGCGCTTGCGCAGCGCACGCCCCTCGCATCATCACGTGCGTGAGGAATCATGCGTATTCGCTGTGCTGCGTGGTTGCCTTCGCATCATTCGATCGTGGATCGATGGCCTTAATGGGCCATGCCTGCATGAGGAGTTGATTTAGCAGCGCGCAGGGTTTCGAATGCCTGCCATTACCTTCGCAGACGAGGCGTAGCCCAGTGCGCTACGCTTGCGGATGGTCACGGACGCTGTGAGCTGGAGCGGTGCTGGTGGCCGTTGGATGTGCGGTGGATGCACAGCTCTCAGCCGTTTGATCGAAGATCGGACGACTTAGAACCTCTCATCGTTGCGCTGCTGGTCGAAGGGCCATTGCGAGATTTGTTCTCAGTTGTTAGATCGAAGATTGAACGGTTGAGAATGCTCCTGCGGGTGATGAGGCACTGCGAGAGTCGTTCTCAGCAGTTCGATTGAAGATAGAATGATTGAGATTTGTCTTGCGGTTGATAAAGGCGGGGCGATGCCAATCTTGCACCATGTGGTGGTTTTATGGCCGTTGATCATCAAATCAACGGTCGATCTTCTTGGGTCAATTGTGGGAGCTTCGGATGATGGATTTGGCCGATTTTGAGTCTGTTGGACTCCATTTGTCGTTTTGAATCCATCCGTGCGGTCCGATTGCTCATCTAAGGCCTATTTTGACATGAACTTGTATAAATGGCCATTAACAGTGAGCTATAAGCAATCTCAATGTGCGATGCATGTAATGCTCTCATGCCCATCTATGATGTGTTATTTGTGCATTTTATCCTTAAGACAAATCCCGATTGGCAGAATTATCACCATAAAATGTAATGTTATCATATCCCCATGCTTTCTCCTTGCTAGTCCCTAGCAAGGTTCATCATAGCCATTATTCTCAGTCAGAATTCAGGGAGTGATTACTTAGACATTTTGTTACTTGTAAATAGGAGGAAATATACTAAGATCCTGATCTACAGAGACTAAACAGCGCCCGGGTGTCTGCCAAAATGTGAATCGCCCAAATCCTCTCTTTAAGGCATATATGTATTTTTTCTTATTTCATCTTTTCTGATTTTTTTGGATTTTTGAGTTGAGAGTACGTTGGTAACTTTTTACGGCTACCCAACCACCCATGACTCAAAAAAGACTCTAAATGCTAAGCATCTTGGTGTGAAGAGCGTGATAGACTCACTCGATGGTAATTCAGACAGACTTCGAGTTTCTACGCCCCTAGGTGACCGGAAAAGGGAAGTGTTTGCCTGAAGGTGTATTTGTCTAATCGGTAGCTTTCTCCCTACTCTTATTTTATTTGGGTTCAACATAAGGATGTTTCCAGTGTATATCTCCCTGGATTACTCTACTTCTCCGCTTCTTCCTTAAGTGTTTTGGATATTTTTATGAATTTAGTGAGTTGGGCTTTGGACAACCGGCCAATGGGTTATTACCCACGACCACTGGCAGCCATACTCATGCGGTGAAGTGTGGCTTATTGATTCTTTTTTCTTCTTTTCTATATTTTTTTCCTTTTTTTTTATTTAGTAGGTGACTTCCCTTATCTCAAATTTACTTAGAGGCAATAAGAGGAAAGTGGTCCTGTGCCTGGGCTTTGGACAACCGACCAATGGGCTGTTACCCACGACAACTTGCCAGCCATACCACCCTAGAAGGTTGATTAGCTACCCAATTTCTGTCAGAATCTCCGATGAGTGAGTCAGTGCAAAAATGTGTGTAGATGCTTAGACTAAAAGTCCCTCCGAGTCAGAGGGCGGGTTGATAAGTCATATACTTATCACCCTATTTTATTGGTGGATTAAAATAAATTAAGGTTGCGAGGATTTGAAACTAAATCTATATTTTAACGGACACCAGGGCTGATTAAGCCTAAAGGCCTGAAAAGTCTAAGTGTTCAGGTTCTTTTCGAATTATTTTCCACTGTTGACAAGTTCCTAATGCCTAAGTTTTTTCTTCCTAAATTCATCATTTTTTATTTTATTTTATTTAGACTGATAAAATGAACTCAGGACATGCAGAATGCCACCCCCCCATGCTCAAGTTGGACAATGTCCTCATTGACAAATAAATTGATGCAACGGGGGTTCAGAAAGAAATCACCTGAGTAATGCAGTATACATGATTAGTCTGAATCTTCTGGGTTGCCTCCTAGAAAGCGCTAAGTTTAATGCCTTTGGCTGGGCATATTGCATAAACAAAATCAGAATGGTTTGGGTCAAGGAGGCATAAACAAAATCAGCCAGACCCAAAATTAGAAGTCTGCAGATGTGAACAAGGTTGTGGTGGAGTCCTATTCCTAAGGGGTGGGAACTCTGTAATAGATGTGTCATGCATGCCCGTGTCAGTTCCTCACTTAGTCTGTGGGCATGTAGAGAAGTTGATGTGGACGAGCACATCCCGAATATGACATGCCAGACACTAAAGATGTAGGTTCTATACTCAGCTTGTGTCCCCATAAAATTGTAATCCGCCAAAGGTGTGTCAATTCTAGTGCATTCGGGTCGTGGGATCTTTATTTTGGTAGCGTAGGTAACAAAATCAAGAGTTTCATAATGAGCCCTACAATCAAGCATGAGGTCTCTCTCCAAAGACGAATCCATCTCTCCAATAGCCATGGTTTCATTACTCATTCCCTCAAGAATATCCTCTTCAACCTCTTTCTTATCAAATTCACTGTTCGAGGTTGCATTAGTGGTAGGGCTGACTTTAGCCTCTAGTTCATGTTCCTTCTTTTGGCCCTCCTGCAGATTTGTGATGGGGGTTTCAACCGATTCAGAATCGATTTCTTTGAAATTGTAACTCCATTCCCCATCTCCTATGTTGGCTGTTGCTCCCACCGGATCACTTCTCTCGGGCTGATTAGATTAGGATTCCAAGGCATCTCCCCTTACATTCTCAGTTTCCTCCTGATGTATGTCCTTAATGCTCCCCAAATTGTGTTCCGAGGAATCCTCAATGACCTTATCCATTGAGTTGTCCAACTCATGGGGGGTATCAATGGTGGACTAAACCAAATTGGGGTGACTGGGTGTAGTCCAATTGATCACGGTAGGTGGTGTCGGACCCGAATAGGTTGTTAATATGGTGATTTTATCGTTGAAGTGTGTATAGTGGTTAGCCTAAATCGGACCTAGCCATCTCTTTACAAAAATTTTTAACCTGGCCTACTTGATTTTATCTTGGTCACTTTTAGGCCCAGGGTTGAACTCAGGGAAGTGGGGTTACAAGTCAAGTTTCTACGCCTTTCCTACAACGAATTTCTTCCGTTCGTTTATTGTATTTTTGGTGTTTTTCCTATTTAGATTTTTTTCTGGTAATCTTTGTCCTTGAGGCACACCCTCAAAATTAAGTTCTTGGCTTTAAGCCAAATCAGGGTTCCAAAATGGGTCTTGCTATTTGCAAGACGGAGTACCTGCGAGTCAAAGATTATCTTTTCTCTTTTATATATTTTTTTATCTTTTTATGGGCATGCAAGAGAAATAGAAATAAAGTAAATATAGTATAGATATATATATATATATACTATATATGTATAAAGGGGTGGGGGTGGAGGCAGAGATGGAGTGTAGCACGGTGTTGAGTCGGTCGTCGTCTAGAAAGATGTAATCAACAGGACGAGGTGTCACGTGGAGTGTAAGGTGGATGATGGAAGATGTATGCGAACACGCTTTTTGTACGCATGTATCGGGGAATATCAGCAACTGGTGCAGATATTCCCACGATACCACATATGATAAATAACGTGAAAATATATATATATATATGTACATATGTAAATATATCTATATATATATATATATGGTTATAAATATATAGGTATATATATGTAGTCATATATATGTATATATGTATATGTATATATATATGTATAAGTATGTATATATAACTATATAGATGTAAATATATATATATCTATATATGGTAATATATGTATATAGATATATGTAGATAGATATGTATATATATATGTATATATAGTTATATATATATATATATATATATATGTATATATATATATATATATGTATAAATATATGTATATATATGTATGTATAAGTATATGTGTATATATATGTATATATATATATATGTCTGTATGTATATACGTATATGTATATATGTATATATATATATAAGTATATAGATATATGTATGTATATAAATATATGTATATATATCAATATATATATGTATATAATAGTGTATAGGTGTGTGTATGTGTGTATGAAAGTGTGAGTGTATGTGTGCAAGCGTTGGTAAAGAGAGTGAGAGAGTGTTGTGAGAGAGAGAGAGAGAGAGAGCGAGAGAGAGAGAGCACTGTTAAGGCGTCTGGAGATTCCACACACTGTCTGGAGTCCACGCATGCACGCAGGCACGTATGCACTCGGAGAGAAGAGGCTGCAGCACACCGCGCTGCACGAAGGGCTGGAGCAGGTTCTCGCAGGCGCGCATGGGCGAAGAGAGCAGGCGACGTAGGCGGGTGCGGGCGTTGGCGGACGCGTGGGTGGGAGCTGGCAGAACACAGGGCGAGATGCGCGCATGGGCGACAGGCGGTAGCGGCGTGCCGGGTGACTGGTTAAGTGAGAAACTCACCGGTCACCCCACTGTAGCCACAGTGTTCCGCAGAAACGCGTGAACAGTGGCTACAGTGGTCGGGCGAGCCACGCAACTGCCTGCTATAGGTGCTGTGAGTGCGGATGGCTCGATGCGCGCAGTGGAGTGGCTCCGGCTGGTGGCTTGCAGGCGGGAGGTCGCGACAGAGTGTGCGGAGAGGGTTGCTGGCGTGTGCGGTGGAGGGCGAGGGTGACCTGCTGCTTGCGTGGCGGCTTGCGGGTGCTGCTGGGGTGCGCAAGAAGCTTGGCCGGCCGCTGCAGTGGCCGGTTGCAGAAGAGAGGGCGCGACAGGGTGCGCGGAGAGGCTGGAGGCAAGGGCGCCTGCAAGCGTGCGCTGGAGGCTAGGGCGGCCTGCAGGCGTGTGCTGCCGCCTTGTTGCTGCTGCTGTGGGGCTTGGCTGGCTGCTGTAGGGCGTGCGGTGGCCGGTTGAGCTTCACAGCTGAAGCTTTGCTCCAATGGTTGAAGGGCTTGAACTTGAAACAGGGAAAGAAGGCCACCACACCCACCGGCTCTTTGAAGAGTTGGGCGGTGGTGGTCTCACTGTGGTGGGTGTTCACCACAGTGAAGGACTCCTGCCAGCAGAGTGTCTCCTTTAAGGAGGAGGTCCTGCATATGGAGGGAGAGGGGGAAGATGGAGGCCTGGAAGTGAGCTGCGTTGGGTTTTATTGGCTGGGGACCAGGCTGGCTGCAAGGGAAGAAGCCGCCCTCTTTTTAAAGAAGAGGAGAGCATGCACAGCCATGCCCTGGTTGTGCATGGCTCATGCACGGCTCATGGCAGGGAGAGGCTAGCGCAGGGAAGGGCTTGAGCATGGAATGGTGCGAGGAGAAGAAGTTGCCATGTAGCCGCAGGAAGAGTTTGAAAGTCAAGTAGAAATAAAAATAAAAAGAAGGTGAATTTTGCAAAGATGCACTTGAGGAAAAATGTTATATGCAAGGCCACTTATTTCACTCTCCTCCCCTCTCAATTAAATGCATGCATGAGTCTATATTTACAAATGTGACTATGGAACCCTAATATGCATTGGTAATGCTAGGAAATAGCACAAGACGGTACAATTGCAAGTGTATTTTTGCGGTGCAATCAGTAGGTCCTTGCTTCACAAATTCCATGAATGGCGTTGTGTGCAACAGCTTTCTTTGGCCTTCTTCCCCTAATTATTTGAACATATCCAACCTGCCCTGTTGCCATTTAACCAATTCTTGATTCTGTCTATGTAACTCTAACTAGAGGTTATCAAGAATTGACAGGGTGTCATTTGGTGTCCTTTGGATTTTCTCCTTGAAATCCAGGTTAAGAGGGTGTGGTTGAGGTTGTGGATTAGAATCCCTACTAGGGTTTAGGTTCTTGGGTGAGTCCTCTATTCTATCATGTTCAGGGCCCAATTCTTCAAGAGGAACCATTCTTTATTTGGTCCTACACCAGAATAGTTGAGGTTCTATGTCCTCCTCCCAGTCAGATTCTTCATCAGGGGACCAAATCAAAGGATGATCTTGGGCTTTCCTAGATTTCTGATCATCCTCTGATTTCCATTTGTCTAGAATTCCTTCCAATCCAAAGGTCAAGTAGGAAAAGTTGTTGAATTCAGATGACCTTTCTTGGTTATTGTCCTGAGTGAAAGTTCTCCCTTCGAAGAGGGGTGACGTAATAAATGCGGAAATAAAATATAAAGCAATCTCACCAAAGAAAAACAATCACACAATGTACACAAATGTTTTTAGGTGGAAACCCAAACCGGGTGAAAACCACCACCTAACCCTCTCCAGTTAGGATTTTCCGATCAACCAAGTTGATCAAAATCCACTAAACCGAATCACTTTAAACGAGGGTGATTCAACCTCAATACAACCACGCTACAAGTACGAGGGTAGCGTTCCTCAACCCCTTCTCTCCACGAGAAGGATTTTGTCCCACGAAGGAGACGGGAATTCGCAAAGCGAATACCCAACTAAATAACAAAGATAAAATAAACAACAAGTCCTATAGAGCCAACAAAGTAATTATAAACCTAGCTTCTATAGGAATTAGGAAACTCCCCTTTGCAAGGAGTGCGTCAAGGATGACGCGGGTGCGTGAGCCACGCAATGACGCAATGTCGCTCTCGTGAACAACGGCGGGAGAGCGGGTGCGCGAAGGTTTGATGCTCTCAAGGGAATGGAGCTTAAGCTTGGAGAGCAAGATCTTTTCTGGACACAAAAGAGTGTGAAAGTGTGTAGCTAAGTGTATGTTAGTGTGTCAAAGGCTCCCCTCTATTTATAGAGGCCTTAGGAAGGCTTTGGAAGGCTTAGGAAAGGTTCTATAGCCGTTGGGAACAAAGCCCAAGAGAATCAGGCCGAAATCAGGACAATGATTACATTTGACAGGGTGATCAGACGTCTAACTATGGCATCAGACGTCTGGAAGGCCACTTTACGACGTCTGATTTAAAGGTCAGACGTCTGATTCTATGCGGGTTTCCTCCTGACTTGAATCAGATCTAAACAGGGTTTTTGCGCAAGTCCATCAGACGACATACAGGACGTCTGGCACTATGTCTGGACGTCTGGAAACCTACTTTTACTGTGGGAATTGATTTCCAAACGTTGCAATGGCTAGAAAATCTCTGAGAAGAGATTTTGGGTCAGCCGAGGCAAAACGGTCAATTATCAGACGTCTGGACAGTCCTATGGACGTCTGATAAGGCTCTAACGGTCATATTCTTAAGTGTATGCTAAGCCAGCCAACGGTCCACTAATTGGACGTCTGGTAAAGTCATCAGACGTCTCCTAAGACATCTGGTCTAAGGTCTGGACGTCTGATTTCATCAGACAGAACTAACTATGTCCAGCCTAACAGTTATCAGACGTCTGAAACAACAGTCAGACGTCTTAAAATACTTTATCAGACGTCTGATTTGGGAATTATACGTTTGGAAGTGCTATTTGAACCCTACATTGGTTTTCTAAGTATTCTACAGAAAACCTAAGTATCCTAGGGTTGTGCCGGTGTTCCTAGGACTACTGTTAGGGTACTTTGAGGCTCTTTAACATAATATTCTAAGGAAAATAAGAGCAAGAAAATAAAGACAAGAGATACAAGAAAGGATTAAAAAGAATCTATCCTATTCTTCTTGTCTTCTATCTTCAATCTGTCGCTCCACGCGAACCTCCTCTGTTCTTCATTAAGCTCCTCCAATCCATCCTGGATGCGAGCTCGAGTTCCGTCTAAACACGTCCACATTTGCAATTGACCTGAAATCTAGGACTCAAATTGCAAATGTTAAATAACACGTGTTTTGTTATCATCAAAACAAATGATCGTGGTGCTCTAGCACCAACACTGAGAAGGGTAGGGTTCTTGGTGTTCTCCTAGAGTGTAGGTCCCATCAAAGTGGTTAGAGAGCAGGTGGGACTTAAATGATGAGGCGTCGTGAGGAGAATCGAGATATGGAGCCCCACGATTTGAATCATACCCTTAGGTGGATATGTTGGGTGTATCCCAATAAGAGGTTGGTGCAGTTTGGTCATAACTGGGATAGTTGGACCAAGAGGGATATTCTAGGTCATACCCCCAACTTGGTGGTTGGCTAGCCTAAGTAGGTTGTGGATATGGTCTACTTGGGTTAGCATACAAATCATGTTGGGGGTAGTTTGGGTAAGATGGATAGGCATTGAAATCCATGGTTCGGAAGAAATGAAGGGATTAGGGAAGAACAGATGAGAGAGAGTTGTGTGTGCACAACCAAGCAACAAATCTAGGCTCTACAATGTATTCCTTAGGGGACCTAGAAATCTCCAAAGGAATGATCAAGTCTGTAGGCATGGAACCACCCTTCCCAAAGCTAATCTGGCCAGGTTGATTACGAGGGGATTGTGGGGAAGGTTCTTCCTTTGGCTTGCACCGTCGGTTCCGTAGACCCCACAATCGTGGTTGTTTGTCACTTCTCCGCAGCCTAGTCACCAGATTCTACTAAGGGAATGAAGGCCAAGTGCCTAGCAAACGAAATCACGCCTTTCGAGACTTAAACTAGTCCTACCTAGGGCACGTCTACTCTGTTTTAATGGGGGATAGGGCAATGCTTGTCATGAGGCGTTGCTTGGGGTGGTGCCTCTTAGTTATCCAATTCAAATGTGTGTGCTCCTAACAAGATATGGTTTCCAAGCAAGGATTTAAGATGTGTCTTTTAATGTTTGTCCTTACTTTAGTGTCTTTTAGGGTTGACTTGTCTTAGTGTTTTCAGGCAAGTTTCAAGTGGGCAAGCCAAGTTTTGCACACAACAGGTGAGAGTGAGTTTTCTTTAACGTGATGAGGCTCTAAAACCCTAATGTGCTCTGATGTAAACACATTTACACTACTTGAAATGCCTATTTATGCATGTTCTTAAGCATAGGATTTCATTTCATGATATAAATATTGCATAACATGCATCATCTTGCATTTAGAGTAGTTTGAATAAAATGGAGGTTAATTGTCTCCTTTTATGTGCTTGGATAGGGCAAACATTTGATCGGAGCCTCGGGTCAAAGATCCAACCGTATGGATGTGATCAGGGCGACGATTGGAGTTCAACGACTCCAAGATTGCCCTAATTAGGCATCCGTAGCATCGGATAGTGATCGGGGAACCCTAGAAGATCAAGGGCCAGGATGGTGTAAATCCATACTTCAAATGACAAATCCGACCGCACGGATGAATTCGGATCGAAGATCGCAGCCCAACGACGCAAAAATCGAGTCAATCTGACATCCGTGGCACCATCTACAACTTCCAGAAGATGGACGGCCAAGATGGTGCCACGTACGCCATCTCGATCGCCCAAACGGCCGCATGCAACCTCTGAAGATCCCGCACCCGCTCGCACTCCGCCGTTGGATCTTGATCCAACGGCTGTGGTCAGCCACGCTTAAAAGCATCCACTTGACCATCCGTGCCTCGTAGCGCAGCGGTCGAGCACACTTACGCGAGCGGCGGGAGCTGGTTCGAGCCGCAGCGAAGGGCTGGAAGACGCGGGTGGGAGTTGGATCTTGATCGAACGGCCGCGCGCGCTTGATAGCATTCATGCGCGATTGAACGCGTGGCGTCACGTGCGATCGCACGCTAGCGGGCGCGTAGGGCAGCGGGTGAAGGAGTGACTTAAGCCGTCCGATCTTGCGATAGGACGGCTGAGAATCAATGAACGTGCGATGGCATTGAGGAAGCGGGCATCTGAGGAGGCGCGCGTGGGCGTGGGAGCTATGCCCACGTTGGGGCTTTGGTGACGGATTTATCCGTCACTAAAGACCCCTCATTTATTATTTTTAAGTTGTAATGTCCATTTTGCCCCCACTCCTTACAACTATAAAAGGAGACCCCCTCCATACGAAATTCTCATCCCTTCCTTCTCTTCTCTACCCCTCCAAAGCTCAAGAGAAGCTTATCCCACACCCGGGATGCTTCTCGTGAGATAAAGTCCAAACTTTCATCCCCCTTCGGAAGTGGATCCCACGACGACGACGGCGTGCTGCTCCGTTCCCGTTCTTCTGCTTCGTCCTCCTTCGTCCTTCTTCGTTCTCCTTCTTCCAGGTGTCGTCCCGTCTAGCTCGTCCTCCAAGCAACCGTCAAGGAGGATTTCTCTCTCCCTATTCTTTTTACTGCTTTCAAGCATAGATTTACTACTTTCTAGTGTAGTTTTGTTCGTCCTCCAAGCGACCATCGAGGAGGACATTTCTCCCTCTATTCTTTTAATGCTTTCTAGAGTAAATTTATAACTTTCTAGTGCAATTGTTTTATGCTTTCTAGTTGTAATGAACAAATCCCCCTAATGATAAATTCTATGTTTATTCTACATCTCATTTTGATTTCTATGTGTAATATTCTCTCTCTCTCTTACCCCCTCTCTCTCTTCTATTTATTGTAACTAATTAGATAGTTTTAAATTGAATTACTTCGTGACAAATAAAAAGAAATGCGTAGTTTTTAAATCAAACGTCCACCTCCCTGTGTTCGACCCAAAATTTCTTTTCGGTATAAATTTTATTTGTTGAACACGAATTCTTCGCTTTCAAGCTATGACAGGTTTTCTAAAACCAAACACGTTAGCGTAGCGATTCGTACGTTCAACATTTTGGCGCCATTTTAATTACCGGTCAACGAGTCTATCACAATCACAATAAGATGCTTGAAACTTAGGGTTCTCATCAAATCTTGGGTGAGTTGAATGGCCGTAGAAAGCCACTCTTAAACCCTAAAATTTGAAAATCCAAAAAAATTAGAAAAGAGTAAAAAGAGAAAAAGAAAATTTTCTTCGAATAAGGTGAGACTTGAGGCAGTCTGCATTTTGGCTGAAACGTCGGCACTGTTGTGTCTTTGAAAGTTCAGTTCCTAAGTAGACAATTTCTTAATGATTGAAAATAACTCAGGTCCAAATAATCCAACCTAATTCTTTTATAAATAGCATATAGTTCTTGCTAGAGACTAGCAAAAGATAGGAATGGGGGTATGATGTAAACACATTTACACTACTTAAAATATCTATTTATGCATGTTCTTAAGCATAGGATTGCATTTCATGATATAAATATTGCATAACATGCATCATCTTGCATTTAGAGTAGTTTTAATAAAATGGAGGTTAATTGTCTCCTTTTATGTGCTTGGACAAGGCAAACATTTGATCGGGGCCTCGGATCAAAGATCCAACCGTATGGATGTGATCAGGGCGACGATTGGAGTTCAACGACTCCAAGATCGCCTTAATCAGGCATCCGTAGCATCAGATAGTGATCGGGGAACCCTAGAAGATCAAGGGCCAGGATGGTGTAAATCCGTACTTCAAATGACAAATCCGACCGCATGGAATAATTCGGATCGACGATCGCAGCCCAACAACGCAAAAATCGAGTCAATCCGACATTCGTGGCACCATCTACAACTTCCAGAAGATGGACGGCCAAGATGGCGCCACGTGTGCCATCTCGACCGCCCAAACGGCCGCATGCAACCTCTGAAGATCCCGCTCCCGCTCGCACTCCGCCGTTTGATCTTGATCCAACGGTTGTGGTCAGCCACGCTTAAAAGCATCCGCTCGACCATCCGCGCCTCGTAGCGTAGCGGTCGAGCGCGCTTACGCAAGCGGCGGGGGTGGGTTTGGGCCGCAGCGAAGGGCTGGAAGGCGCGGGCGATCGGGCGCGGGCGGGCGTTGGATCTTGATCGGACGGCCGTGCGCGCCTGATAGCGTTCACACGCGATTGAACGTGCGGCGTCACGTGCGATCGCACGCTGGCGAGTGCGCAGCGCAGCGAGTGAAGGCGTGACTTAAGCCGTTCGATCTCGCGATCGGACAGCTGAGAATCAATGAACGTGCGATGGCATTGAGGAAGTGGGCAGCTGAGGAGGCGCGCGTGGGCGCGGGAGCTACGCCCATGTTAAATCCGTCACTAAAGCCCCCTCATTTATTATTTTTAAGTTGTAATGTCCATTTTGCCCCTACTCCTTGCAACTATAAAAGGAGACCCCCTCCATATGAAATTCTCATCCCTTCCTTCTCTCTCTACCCCTCCAAAGCTCAAGAGAAGCTTGTCCCACACCCGGGATGCTTCTCGCGAGATAAAGTCCAAACTTTCATCCCCCTTCGGAAGTGGATCCCGTGGCGACGACGGCGTGCTGCTCCGTTCCCGTTCTTCTGCTTCGTCCTCCTTCGTCCTGCTTCGTTCTCCTTCGTTCAGGCGTCGTACCGTCCGGCTCGTCCTCCAAGCAACCGTCGAGGAGGATTTCTCTCTCCCTATTCTTTTTACTGCTTTCTAGCATAGATTTACTACTTTCTAGTGTAGTTTTGTTCGTCCTCCAAGCGACCGTCGAGGAGGACATTTCTCCCTCTATTCTTTTAATGCTTTCTAGAGTAAATTTATAACTTTCTAGTGCAACTGTTTTATGCTTTCTAGTTGTAATGAACAAATCCCCCTAATGATAAATTCTATGTTTATTCTACATCTCATTTTGATTTCTATGTGTAATATTCTCTCTCTCTCTTACCATGAACAAATCCCCCTAATGATAAATTCTATGTTTATTCTACATTTCATTTTGATTTCTATGTGTAATATTCTCTCTCTCTCTCTTACCCTCTCTCTCTCTTCTATTTATTGTAACTAATTAGATAGTTTTAAATTGAATTACTTCGTGACAAATAAAAAGAAATGCGTAGTTTTTAAATCAAACGTCCGCCTCCCTGTGTTCGACTCGAAATTTCTTTTCGGTATAAATTTTATTTGTTGAACACAAATTCTTCACTTTCAAGCTACAACGACAGGTTTTCTAAAACCAAACACGTTAGCGTAGCGATTCGTACGTTCAACATTTTGGCACCGTTTTAATTACCGGTCAACGAGTCTATCACAATCACAATAAGATGCTTGAAACTTAGGGTTCTCATCAAATCTTGGGTGAGTTGAATGGCCGTAGAAAGCCACTCTTAAACCCTAAAATTTGAAAATCCAAAAAAATTAGAAAAGAGTAAAAAGAGAAAAAGAAAATTTTCTTCGAATAAGGTGAGACTTGAGGCAGTCTGCATTTTGGCTGAAACGCCGACACTGTTGTGTCTTTGAAAGTTCAGTTCCTAAGTAGATAATTTCTTAATGATTGAAAATAACTCAGGTCCAAATAATCCAACCTAATTCTTTTATAAATAGCATATAGTTTTTGCTAGGGACTAGCAAAAGATAGGAATGGGGGTATGATATAAACACATTTACACTACTTAAAATGTCTATTTATGCATGTTCTTAAGCATAGGATTGCATTTCATGATATAAATATTGCATAACATACATCATCTTGCATTTAGAGTAGTTTGAATAAAATGGAGATTAATTGTCTCCTTTTATGTGCTTGGACAGGGCAAACATTTAATCGAGGCCTCGGATCAAAGATCCAACCATATGGATGTGATCAGGGCGACGATTGGAGTTCAACGACTCCAAGATCGCCCTAATCAGGCATCCGTATAATCAGATAGTGATCGGAGAACCCTAGAAGATCAAGGGCCAGGTTGGTATAAATTCGCACTTCAGATGACAAATCCGACCACATGGATGAATTCGGATCGACGATCGCAGCCCAACGACACAAAAATCAAGTCAATTCGATATCCGTGGCACCATCTACAACTTCTAGAAGATGGATGGCCAAGATGGTGCCACGTGGCACCATCTCGATCGCCCAAACGGCTGCATGCAACCTCTGAAGATCCCATACCCACTCGCTCTCTGCCGTTGGATCTTGTTCCAATGGCTGTGGTCAGTCGCTCCTAAAAGCGTCCGCTCGACCATTCGCACCCTGTAGCGCAACGGTCGAGCGCGCTTACGTAAGCTGTGGGCGCGAGTTCGAGCCGCAGCGAAGGGCTGGAAGGCGCGGGAGATTGAGTGCGGGCGGGCGTTGGATCGCAATCGGACGGCCGCGTGCGCCCAATAGCGTTCATGCGCGATTGAACGCACGGCATGGACGAGCGATCACACGCGGGCGGGCACGCAACGCAGCGGGTGAAGGCGCGACTTAAGTCGTCCGATCGCGAGGATCGCTGAACGTTCGCATGCATTGCGTGGGCGAACAGCTGAGCAAGCGTCCGTGGGCGCGGGAGCTACGCCCACGCTGGGAGCTTTAGTGACGGATTTATCCGTCACTAAAGACCCCTCATTTATTATTTTGAAGTTGTAATGTCCATTTTGCCCCCACTCCTTGCAACTATAAAAGGAGACCCCCTCTATACGAAATTCTCATCCCTTCCTTCTCTTCTCTACCCCTCCAAAGCTCAAGAGAAGCTTGTCCCACACCTGGGATGCTTCTTGCGAGATAAAGTCCAAATTTTTGTCCCCCTTTGGAAGTGGATCCCACGACGACGACAGCGTGCTGCTCCGTTCCCGTTCTTCTGCTTTATCCTCCTTCATCCTGCTTCGTCCTCCTTCGTCCAGGCGTCGTCTCATCCAGCTCATCCTCCAAGCAACCATCGAGGAGGATTTCTCTCTCCCTATTCTTTTTACTGCTTTCTAGCATAGATTTACTACTTTCTAGTGTAGTTTTGTTCGTCCTCCAAGTGACCATCGAGGAGGACATTTCACCCTCCATTCTTTTAATGCTTTCTAGAGTAAATTTATCACTTTCTAGTGCAATTGTTTTATGCTTTCTAGTTGTAATGAACAAATCCCCCTAATGATAAATTCTCTGTTTATTCTACATCTCATTTTGATTTCCATGTGTAATATTCTCTCTCTCTATCTTACCCTCTCTCTCTCTTCTATTTATTGTAACTAATTGGATAGTTTTAAATTGAATTACTTTGTGACAAATAAAAAGAAATGCGTAGTTTTTAAATCAAACGTCCGCCTCCATGTGTTCGACCCAGAATTTCAATTTTGGTATAAATTTTATTTGTTGAACACGAATTCCTTGCTTTCAAACTACAATGACAGGTTTTCCAAAATCGAACACGTTGGTGTAGCGATTCGTACATTCAACAGATCCCAACAAGTATGATTGGAACTTTTCAAATCCAAAGACTACAACGAGCAACTCTTTCTTTGTAATCGTATAATTTCGTTGGGCCTCATCCAACATTTTGCTTGCGTAGTAGATCACCACGGGCTTCTTGTCTTGCCTTTGTCCCAGGACAGCTCCTATGGCAAACTCTGATGCATTACACATAATCTCAAAGTCCTGGGACCAGTCTGGGGGTTGAAGTACAGGTGCTGTGGAGACTAAGTCCCAGAGGATGTGATAAGCCTGGATGCAATCAGAAGACATGTGGAATATGGCATCGTTGGCTAGAAGGTCGATCAAGGGTTTGGAAAGCTTGGACAAGTGTTTAATGAACCTTCGGTAGAAGCCAACATGTCCTAGGAATGAGCGAATCTGTCGGACCGAGCCAGGTGGAGGAAGTTTGGAAATCAAATCAACCTTAGCCCGATCTACCTCGATGCCCCTATGTGATACGATGTGACCGAGGACAATTCCTTCTTGAACCATAAAATGGCTCTTTTCCCAACTTAGCACCAGATTAACCTCGATACATCATTTTAGGATTTTCTCTAAGTTGCTCAGACAATGGTCGAATGAATTCCTGAATACAGAGAAATCATCCATAAAGACCTCTAAGTATTCACCCACCATTTCTGAAAAAATAGTTAGCATGCAACACTGGAAGGTCGCAAGTGCATTGCATAACCCGAACGGCATTCGATGGAATGCAAACGTGCCGTACGGGCAAGTGAATGTGGTCTTTTCTTGATCCTCTGGGGCAATTGACTTGGTTATATCCTGAATATCCATCCAGGAAGCAAAAGTACTTCTGCCCTGCCAATCTTTCGAGGATTTGGTCAATGAATGGCAAGGGGAAATGATCTTTCTTAGTGGCTTCATTGAGCTTCCTATAATCAATACACACCTGCCATGCGGTGGTGGTGCGGGTGGGGATGGATTCGCCACGATCATTGGTGACAATGGTGAGCCCAGCTTTCTTTGGAACCACTTTAGTGGGGCTCACCCAGGGGCTATCGGAAATAGAATAGATGATGTCGGTGTCAAGCCACTTGATAATTTCTTTCTTAACGACCTCCCGCATGTTTGGGTTTAAACGTCTCTGCATCTGGCGGGAGGGTCGTGCCTCGTCTTCCAGGTAAATCTTATGGGTGCAATAGGTGGGGCTAATTCCTCTTAAGTCAGAAATGGTCCAACCAATGGCGGCCCGATGTTCTGAAAGAGTCGCGGTCAACCTGAGTTCCTGATCCTTGGTTAGATGAGAATTAATAATCATCGGGAAGGTCTGGTCAGGTCCCAGGAAGACATACTTGAGATTCTCAAGCAATGGCTTAAGTTCAGGTGCAGGTGGAACCACAGTTGATGGAAAGGGAAAAGGCGGGAGTTGATCAACATCGATCTCCTCAAATGGTGTTGTGTGATGGTACTCAGCCTTACAGAGGTCCACGGGTAGTGATGGTGACGGGTCAGAATAGTCATTACGGGTTTGGTGGTCAGATACTGAACTAAGGGTGAGGCATTCCTCGATCTGAGTTTCTACGGGATCATGTTCCTCAACGCAATTGCAATCAAAAGACTTTGTCGCCTGGAAGATATCCAATTGCATTTTCCTATCTCCGAAGGTGATTTCCATACATCCCGTGTCACAATCAATGTTTGCCTTAGCCGTAGTTAAGAAAGGTCTGCCTAAGATTATGGGTACGTTATGTAATTTTTCAGGGACTTCCATGTCAAGCACCACGAAATCGACCGGGAAATAGAAGTCCTTGACCCGTACAATCACGTCCTCGACAACTCCCTTTGGGGTTTTCACTGATCTATCAGCCAGCTGGATGGTGACAGGGGTTGGTGTCAACTCTCCGAAACCAAATTGGTGGTACAGGGTTGTTGGAATTAGATTGATAGAAGGACCTAAGTCCAGGAGTACTCTATCAAATGTCATGTCCTCGATATTGCAGGAAATCAGGGGCGCTCCTAGGTCAGTTCGCTTGAGCGGAAGGTTGCTTGATATTATGAAACTTGCTTGTTCGGAGAGCACAACCTTCCTAGGTGCTTGAGGTCTTGGCTTACGTTTGGGTGTACAGGCATCCTTTAAAAACTTGGCGTAAGCCGGGATGTGTTTGATAGCTTCGAGGAGCGGAATATTAATATGTACTTGCTTAAAGATCTCCAAAAGCTCCTCAGTTTTCGCAACATTCTTCTTTTTCTTGATTGTTTCCAAGGCCTCAAGGTAGGGTGTCTGAATGTGGATCGGGTCTATTTCTGGGTCCTTGGTTGGTGCCTCTTCTGAGTTGGATATTTCAGTGGGTGAAGTCTCGGGGAGAGTCGGCCATTTGGGATCTTGGGTTCTGGTGCTGCTTCTTAAGGTCACCGCATTCACAGAGGCATTGGGGCCATGGGTTGATCCTTGAGAAGACGAGGATGAAGAAGCACCAAACCCAGGGGGTGTTTGTTGGGCTGGCTGGACCATGTGAGCCTACCTGGGATTGTCTTGGAACCCTTGCGAATTGGGGCCTCTGTTAATTATGTTTTGTGGGTTCGGTTGTGGCTAGGAAGGTAGGGATCCTTGTTGTTTACAGTCCAAGAGTTGGCTTAACTGTCCCTTTACCAAGGCCATTTCCTCCTGATGTTTCTGGTTCATGTCAGCCACCATCTTTATTAGGGTGTCCATTTGGTTTTGTGGGGGAGGGGCCGCCCTATTCTGATTATATTGGTGTCTAACTGGTGGTCCTTGCTGATAGGGGGCAAGTGTGGCTACTGGTTTGGCTTGGGCTAGTTTTGGAATTGTGGTGGTTTCTGGTTTGTCCAACCAAAGTTGGGGTGGTTACGCCAGCTAGTGTTGTACGTGTTGGAGAAAGGGTCAGGTTTTGCATAACCTTGGACAGCTTGCACATCTTCAAGGATAGCTGATGTCAATGGAGAGGGAAGAGAGTAATCAAGGGTTGAGGGAGCAAAGGTCCCTCCCTGGAACGTGGTTAGGGGTTGTTCCAGGTTCAGTTGGGTTAAGGGATGGACCAGGTCAACATTATGTGCTCCCTTTGCTAGGGAGAAGGTCTGTAAGGGGTTCCTGGTCTAGTTCAGTAGCTCATCAATCTTTTTGTCCACCAATTCCACCCGATCTAGTTTCTTGGCAATGATGTCCATGTCAACCATTCCAGAATTTGCTTGTACCTCATAAATCCCACCACGGGGTTGACTGGATCTGTTGAATTGGGTCATGGAGGCGTTGTTGAGCGAATTCTCGCTCATAGACTCAAAGAGCTCAAACGTGCTCTCCTCGTCCTTGTTCAGGAAGTTCCCCCCACATGAGGCATCGACGAAGTTCCGTAGGTTGCTGTCCAGACCGTGGTAAAAAATCTGGGCCAATTGCCACCTTGGTACTTCGTGGTGTGGGCATTTCCTTAAGAGTTCATTGAATCTTTCCCACGCCTCATGGAACTGTTCCCCACCCTGGAGTGTAAAGGTAGTAATAGCTCTTCTGAGGGCATTTGTCTTTCTTATGGGGAAGAATTTCTTTAAAAATGCATGCCTCAGTTCTTCCCAGGTGGTGATGGGTCTACCTAGGGTTCTAAGCTAGTGAGAAGCCTTGTCTCTTAAAGAGAAGGGAAACATCTTGATTAGAACAATGTCAAGGCTAATGTTCCTAGGTTTCACAGTTCGTGCTATGCGGTCGAGATCCTCTAGATGTTGGAAGGGGTCCCCATTTGAGCTTCCATGAAAGTGGCTCTGGATCAGACTTAAGACATTCAGTTTCAGTTCAAAATCATCTCCCCCTTCGGGGATCCTAAGGTGTGGCTCAACTCTAATAGCGGAGGGGTTATAAAAATTGCGGAGGTGCCTCGGTTGATCTTGAAATGGTGGTACATCGAGTGGTGGTTGCCCTTGTACACCTTGGAAAGGTGGTGGTGGTTGTTCTTGCAGGTTCTGTAACCGGTGTATGGCTTGCATGATGGTGTGGATTTGTTGTTGCTGAAGCCGGTGGTTTCGATTAATTTGGGCTTGGATGATGGCCATTGTGTCTGGTGGGGGTTGATCCTCAGCCTCAACTACCCTAGGTTCAGCCATGTTTCTAACAGAATCACGTCGCCTAGATTCCTGTCCCAAAACAAACAACTCGAGATGCAGTGAGCATCTCCCGTGCATACACTAGAGAAGAACAGGAGGGGATGCAGAGAGCGACAGATGTGAGAATTGTGTTCAATCAAGAAAACAAGCCTAGTCCTTATGGGGTATTCCTTAGGAGACCTAGAAATCTCACAAAGGGTGATTAAGTCCGTAAGCACTGGACTCCCCTTCCCAAGGCTAATCTAGCCAGGTTGATTACAAGGGGATTGCAGGGAAGGTTCTTCCTTTGGCTTGCGCCTTCAGTTCCGTAGACCCCACAACCGCGGTCGTTTGACATTGCCTCGCAGCCTAGTCACCAGATTTTACCAAGGGAATGAAAACCAAGTGCTCAGTGAACAAAACCTCGCCTTTCGAGACTTAACTCAGTCCTGCCTAGGGCACGTCTACTCAATTTTAAAAGGGCTAGGATAGTGCTTATGCTAGGGTTTTGTGATGATGCGTTGATTGGGGTGGTGCCTCTTAATTTTCCATTTTCAATGTGTGTGCTTCTATCAAAACATGGTTTTCAAACAAGGATTAAGATGTGGTGTCTTTTAGTGTTTCATCCTTACTTTAGTGTCTTTTAGGGTTGACGTGTCTTAATATTTTCAAACAAGTTTTAGTGGGCACGTCAAGTTCTTCACACAATTCGGTGAAAGTAGATTTCCTTTTATTCTGTAGAGGCTCTAAAACCCTAATGTACTCATCCTAATGATCATGCAACTTCTATTAGATGAGTCGATTTTAGGGTTGAGTGGTGCGACCCAAGTCAATTCACGGTGGCTTCGCAAACACCACTCAAAAAGAGAAAAGAACACTCCAAGAATTTATTCAGAATGTTAGAGTGTACATTTTTTTTGTGGGGTGATGTGTTAAGGATGTGGGTCAAGCAATCATACACCACGCCAATTTTTTTTCAATTTTTACAATTTTTTTAGTTTTTCACGCAAGCAAAAAATCATGAGTGAGGAATTACTCACTATCGGTCCTTGTTGCGCCTACTCCCTTGTTACCGTCGTGGGATGCGTCACTTCGCCATCCAAGCGCCGAATTCCTACAACCATCCAGTAAAAGGAAAACAAGGCATTAGACGATGTGAGAATGGATGTGGAATGGAAGTGACAAAACAAATCCATTGCCTCCCCGGCAACGGCGCCAAAAACTGATGTGTGCTCGTGCGTGTGTGTTAAGAAGTGTCATTATAGTCGCACATGCAATGCCGATTTTAAAGTAAAGAAATGGAGGTGAGTCCGAGTGTCGATCTCAGGGAGGCGTGAAAATTGGATTTTTCTTATCACTTGTTGTCGTGGAAATTACGGAGTTTTGCTTGCGAAAGGTGTGGTTGAAAAGCGAGAGAGAGATAGAGAGAGAGAGAGGGAGAGATTAGGGTTAGAGTTGTTTCTTACTTGATCATGCAACTTAAACAGGAAATAAAGTAAACATTGAACGGAAAGTAACTTCATTCATCATGCAGCTTTAGTTCACAGCTTACAACATTAAATACATGCTTAAACAAAAGTAAAGGAAAGCTTAAAAGAGAGGAAGAGAGAGAGAGGGGGAGAGCGACGAGGCAGCCACGCAGGTGGAAAAGGTTCCGTCGGCGGCTCGTCGTCTCCGACAATTACAAGAGGGCCTAAAGCTAGCTAAGAGAGGGGTAGAGTAGTTGCAAGGGAAGTGAATGCTTTGAATGAGTGGTTGGAGGGGGTTTAAATAGGGAGAAGGGCTTTCTAAAAGAAGAAGGGGTTTTAGTGATGTCCGGGACGTCGCTAAAACCCTTCCAAAAGCGTCGGTGAAGCCCTCCAGCCCACCGGTCACACGCCTGCGCCGTTCTTCTTCGCGCCCGATCCGTGGCTGCTGCGTGAGAGCCATCCAATCGAAGATCGGACGGCTGAGATCCTCCCTTGGGCGCGCTTGGATCGCGCCTCGGGCGCGCGTGCACGCGGGCGTTGTCGCCCGGCATGCGCGCGTGTGGGTGCTCGCTGTCTAAGGGTGCACTGCGTGGCGCTATCTCGACTGCCCGCTGCTAATCGGGCGGCCCAATTTTGCCACACGCTTCTTCATCTTCAATTCCTCGCACCGCGCGGCTCGAACCCGCGTCGTGTGCGTGCGGGCGTGCGTGCAAACCGCTGCGCCACACCCGCTACTTTGTCGTGGTGACAACGGCGGGCACGTGGTTCTCGGTTGTCCGATTGAAGATTGATGACTGAGATTTGATCTCCAGTTGAAGGAGGGAGCGGCGCGAGGTGAGCGGGGGGTGACGTGGTTCAACGACGGTTGTTGATCATCAGATCAACGGTCAGAACTTCTTGGGCCCATTGTAGGAGCTCCGGATGTAGGGTTTGGCTGATGTTGAGTCCATTGGACTCCGTTCGTCATTCTGAATCCATCCGTGTAGTCCGATTGCTCATCTGAGGCCTGCTTTGACAACTGCTTACACAAATGGCCATTAACATAGTTTTATAAGCAATCTTGGTATGATGCATGAAATGCTCTTATTCTACTTATGTTGTGCCTTTTATTCTTAAGATGGGCCCTATTTAACAGAATTATCACCCCCATATGTAGTGTTATCATAAACCCACTGCTTTCTTCCTCGTGCAGCTACAGGTGATGTGCATGTCCAATTGATGTTATGCTTTGCTGCTCGTGCTCAATTGAAAGCCTAGAGAGGTTCCCTAGACGACTCTGCATCTCCTGAGGGTAGGTGCTGGGTGATTAAAGGCTGGAGTGGAGCTGTCATGTTCGAAGGAGGCAGTGGTTGCGGCAACTATCCGGTAAGAGACCTGAAGCACGAATACTGCCTTGCGGCCCTATCAAAGCTGTTTAGAAGTTTCACCATGAAGAGGCGAGTGCAATGATGATGATTTAAGGGCGAGGCGTGGCCATAGGAGCTTTGTTGGTGACAGAGAAGGTGTATGTGAGTGTGTGTGTTTGACAGAGAAAAAGAGAAGTGAAAGCCCCAAATTTCTTTGGGGCTTTTGCTTATTGAAACTCGGCGGAGGTTGTGGATGCGTTGGAGGTGTGTTACAAGTGTGTGGCATCGGCGCTAGCTCGTTGGAGCTCGTGTTGGACATGGGGAAGATGGGGGTGAGCCGATGTGTGTGATGGTTGAAATGAGGATTTAAGGGCATAAGAATGATCTACAGAGAGAGAGAAAGAGAGAGTAGGGGACTTAATGAGTGAGAGTGGGTGATGGCTCCCAGCTGTGATGGGTCAGAGCCAGAGAAGACGAATGCTCCGGTGGCAAGGACAACGAGGAGGAAAGGTCAAGGCATCTCCTGCTTGGTACAACGAGGAGTGGAAGACTTCGAGGAAGATGTTCCCTCTACTTTTTGTATGTGGTAGAGGGTGGCAAAGGAAGAACGGGGAGTTCACCGAAGCTTGGTCAGAGTAGGTTGGGGAAGGAGGAGAAGAGGGTTTTTTGGCCTAAAACCATCCTAAGGAGAACGGTCAGGAGTTGGGGGTTCTTTTATAGGGCTCAAGTCGAGCTCTAAAGCTTAGAAGGAGACTTGATTTTCTCAAAATTTAGGGAAAAATATCCCCAAAATCTCTCGTGGTTGCCTGATCTTTGGGGACCGAGTCTGTCTCCAAAGGTGATTCAATAGATTAGGGAAGTCTTTGCGATTAATCATTGTATGTTTAGAGGAGTTTGGCTCTGATTTGAGGGAGAAAACCTCCCTTGAATATTATTGTAGAAGTTGCATTCACACCAATGGCGCCAGGGACCTTAGTGGAGAAAACGATGAGAAGTTTGGGATCCATTTGCAAAGAATTCGAAACCTGAGGGGGGTAAATGTAAGAAATAGAGTTTTAAAGGATTCAAGATGGACTCTGATTGGGCTTAAATTTTGGTCTTAATCTAATTTAGACCCAAGGAATCTAAGGTGGACTTGGATTTGAGTTTTTACCAAGTTTAACTAGGTAATTTGCTCAGAAGCCCAAATTAAGGAAAAATTTCGTTTAAAACTCTATTCTAGGTTAAAATAGGTTCAAATGGTCAAACTAAGGGTACCAAACCTCTTAGAATATTTTTCTATGAATTTTATATGGTTTAAATGAATTTTATCCTAACTAAAACCTATTTAATTTAAGTGGGTTTGAAATTAGGCTTTTGGTGTGCTGTTTTGGTTCTCGGAATGCGTGAAATTCTATTTCTACCAGTGTTGACCCATTTTTTGTACGTTTGAGATTACTTAACCTTGATTTAACCCCTAAGTGACCCTGTGGTTAATCTATGTTTCTGATGTGCTTCTCGTTCTTATCTCAAATCAAAATAATATGGAATTACGACCCTTAGATGATTATGTAATCAATTAAACATGACTAAATGTGGCTAGTTAGGGCTCATGATGGTGTTCCCATTAGTTGGACTTTCCAGGCCACTGTAGCTTGATTCACTCAGGCTTTTGCTTAATACACTTTAAGCATTGATAGGATAGACTAGGGTCTCTCCTAACTTAGGACGTATTCTTGTACTTGATTCACTAGTACAGAATTCGCTGGTTTGCTTTGGCTTAGGAGTGTAAATAGCTTTGGTTTACACTACACAATGTTGGGAAAGACCTCTTGAACTTAAAATTCAACCCTAGTGTTCAGTAGGGAAGGTAGAGCCCTTACCTGTGCGTGCAGGTAGACTCTTTGTCCTAATCTTTGGTCTTATGTTTAGGAGAAGCTCTTTCCATCAAAAGTACTCACCCACTAAATAAGTGTGCTCTACCAAATAAAGTTGAAGGAGACATACTGACATTTATTTCAAAAAGAAAAAAAAAGAAAAAGTCAAAAAGAATTTTGAGAAAACGACATTCTTTTAAATAAGTCAAGTATGTTCTCCAAAGTCTTGTACAATATTTTCCACCAAAAATATTTTTCAGGGTGCATTACAAATACCCTGTTTCCACTAAATATTCTTTGAGCCACAACACAGTAAGAGTTAGGTTTGAGTCTTCCCTCATTTTTGAGAATCAATCTAGAGACATGAGTTGAAGCTGGGACCAACCTGTACTTAAAAAGATGTAAAACCCCAGGATTGAGTTTTAAGGTTCATCTAGTTAGTCCTAACCATTTAGTGGACACAACCATAACCTCTTAGCTTCTGAGCTTTGTAAAACCCTCTTGAGTCCTGGAAATCGCACTTAAGGTTTAAATATCAAGAGTTCTTGTTGGTCGAGAGATGGTCTATGTCATATCAGTCTTAAGTTCTTTTAGGTCTTCCTAGGCAGCTGGTTCTCACAATGCCTAGGCATAAACATAGTTGGTTTATCAGAAGAAAAACTTCTTCTTAATGATCATCTCTAAACACTTAACAAATTGAAAAGATCACATAGATATCTCATCACATTTACCTAGCTGATGCTGAATGTTTTATACTTAATGAGTTATTTGCTAACAGACTAGCAAATCTATGCATGGGGGTATGATGAGGTGTGGCTCATCATAGCTAAAATGCCTAAGTTAAGATAAAAACTAGGTTAAAAACTACATTATTAACATGATAAAAGGGTTAAGTGTGGAAATTAACAGAAATGACCTAAAATAGCAAATTGATGTTAAAAATGTACAATTAGGTCAATTAATGAGATATTCTATTATAAATGCAAAATGATGATCCAATTGTAAATTGAACACATGTTTGAGTTCAAAAGTACAAATCAAGGGTTGAATTAACTTCTTAAATGTTCAATTGAACTACAATAAAAATATCATGGTATTTGGACATCAATAGGACCCTGTATTCATTAGATTACATTTAGGTCCACATGCATAACATTTCATTCATGCATAAAACACATAGGGACTTATTTGAAAAGCTAGCAGGGATCATTTTGCAAGCCTTCAAGGATTGGGCTGTACTGATCTTCTCACTTATGGGTTTCTTATGCAAATTTCATAATGTTTCATCTTTGAGGACCTTTCTTCCAAAATGTCCAACACCTGCAGTCGCAGTTCACTGTTCACTGTGAAGAACTGGAGCTCCAATAGTCGTCGATCCTCTTCCTCATCCATCTAATGGCTGATTGTGATCCTTTGATCCCATGCCTTTGCGTGGAGAATCATAGTAGACCTTAGATCCCATCGTATGGTGCATCTTTGATATAAAACTTCTCGTGCTCCTCGCATGCTCATCCAACCCTGGAAGCCCTAATCATCTAATTGCACCTAATAGTGATTAGAATCACTCACGCACCTATATAGGAAGCACCTCAGACCCTCGCACGTGCAATTAACTCCCTATCTACCTCTCTCGAGTTGATCCTTTCACTCCCTCCGGTTCATCTCCTCATTTAGACCCCTGCTCTAGTGCTACGGTAGTGGAGCTCCACTTCCTTCGACCTCTTCTCCCCGTTATGGATCTCATAACTTCCCAAAGCGACCTGAGCTCCACTAGTGAGATTTCTATCTGTCGAAGCTCCTCCCCCATTCGTCGCTGCAGCCACCAGTTGCAGATCTTCTCATAGGTCCCATTCCTTTGATTAGATTAGGTTTTAATGCTTTCTATATTAGTTATAATGTTAGTTAGTGTAATGTAGATCAACTAGGAGTAGATTAGATATCAAATTCAGTGGTTAACTAGCTTAGATTAGAGTTGAAGTAGATTAGGATGAGAGGTGTTTTTCCACCTTCATTTCGATGCATTAATCTCCCTCAACACTCCACAATTCGCTTTCTGATTTTCCCTCAAATTTTTATTCACAATTCACCCCTTCATCAAGGCCAAATTCAGATATGAAGTTTTAGCTTCTAGATTTGAATTCATGCCTGAAATTCACCTTGGGGGTTTGCCATTCACTCCAATTCACAAAGACCCCTCGATTTGGTTTCAATTGAATCGATTTTCTCGATTCTTTCATATTTGGTTTTCATGACCAACCTCTCAATTTGGGAGTTAATTTGGTAAGAAATGATTTTTATCGAGTGAATTGGGTTTTTATGAGTTTAATTGGTTTGAATGTGATAGGCTTGAGCTGTTTTAACTTGATTCTTATCAATAAATGTGTTCTTACCCAATTTGAATCTTGATCTCTGATTTTTGTCACTTTGGTTGCTCAAGCCCATGAAAATCAGATGCACTAATTTAAGGCTTCAGCAATGATCCAATGATATTTGAATGATCGCCTAGAGTTCCTGTACACCAATCAATGGTGTGTAGGACCTTTAGATGATCAAATCATCTTGGCGAGATTAAATTAAAATGTCCAGATGGATGACATTTGATCTGAATCTGAATCTGTTTCAGTTGCTAATTAGTATTTTGATTAAGATCTAAAAGGTTTTAAATGAAGATTTGTAGCTAGTTTTACAATGATTTAAAGTCCAAATTTGATTCTTATGTTCATGTTTTCTATGGCGTGGTGTGAGAATCAAATTAAGGTTTTATAGATCTCCAACTTCTGATTTGACATGAAGTGAGTTTCTGATTTGGTAAAGAGTGTATTTGAGACAAAAGAAATGTGGATTTCACGGTTTGAATCAAATCTGAGAGAGATTCAAGAGTAGCAGCAGCTGCTCTGATTTGGTGTGAATCATTTCTGATTTCGATTAGTTTTGGGATGAAATGTTTTTCCTCTTGGTTCAGAATTTAAACTTGGTTGCTCAGATATGAGAATACTTCAGTTTACCTTAGATCATATCTTGAAGGTTTGATCTGGGTTCTTTGACAGTAGTACTTGGCTGCTAAAAATCAAAACACTAGCAACTGTTGTTGGTCTGAACTGAATTCACAAATGAGTTGTAATGGGATGACATGGTATTGCATTTGAAAAAATTCATGAACAAGCATTCAAGTACTTGGATTGGAGTTTATTTGATGAGAATTGCTTGTAAGCTTCTTTTGAAATTCTTTATCAGCTTATCTGATGTGTTTAACTGTCCAATGTGTAAATTTGATGAAATTTAATGTATAAAATATGTTGTATGCTCAATCATGTTGCACATGATGTGTTGGATGTTTTTGAATGACCATACTACATTTTTAGCACTTAGAATGGTTTATGATGCCTTAGGTTCTTGTTGAAAACTCCTTTCAAGGCTTCATTTGTGATAGCTTTGTAAATAAACAAAAACCATAAAAAATCATAAAAAATAAAATAAACCTGTCTTGAGTACAATTAAGTATTTCATTAAGTTGTTGCAAAGTTGCAAAGTATGCCAAATCCTCGATTTGGTGGAATATTCCAGTCGACGGTTCGATATACTTTGAAACTTAATAAAAGAGTTAATCTAAAAGCACCAAAAAGAGTCTCTTCTTCTCTCATCTCACCCTTTCTCTCTCTTCTCATATCTCTATTATACATAAAAGCACCATAAAAATCAGAAAAAGTTCAAAAGTATATAAAAATACTATGTATATTATATTTATACTTGTAAATATAACTTAATAGTAAGTTAGATGTAAATAATGTAGTATATGCAAATAATGTACATAAATAACTTATAATTGTATTATATATATTTAATTAAGTATTTAGGATGATTTATTATATATATAACCTTATGATATAATTATATATTAATTTATAATAGAGTAAATGTATATAATACAAAGTACTTATAAATAACTATGTACATACCTATAACAATATTTGATACTGTACATATGTATTTAAGTAACTATTATATATTGTATGATACCTGTATATTAATTTATTTATGTATTTATTGTAGGTAATTAAGCTATTAAGTTAATTAGGTAAATTAATAAGTTAAAATAAAATAAATTAGTAAATTAAGTTATTACTGAAGTAATTGATACTGTACATGTATATATATTAATTTTAAATGTTTTTAACCTATTTACAATATTTTTATACATTACAATAGTTTTTATAACTTAATGATGTATATACCTCTCAAATATGTGTATTTAAATGTATATAAATTAAAATAAATGTTCTAGAATGAAATAAAAAATGTGTAACAAAAAAATTATTACATAAATTAACTAATTATTAAGTCAATTGTATCAATAATTTAGTAATTTGTACAATAATTAAGAAATTAAACCTTAATTTAACGTGTATAAACCCCTAAATTTAGTTAATTTTTATATATAATTAAATAACTTGTAATCCTAAATTAACTATACAATTATGTAGCCTTATGTTAGGGCTTTACAACCATATAATTTATTTGTAAATTGGAATTAAATAGTGCTCTCAAATCATGGCCCAAAATCACAAATCAGCACATGATCACAGCGTCGCAGTGCTCAATTGAGTGTTGAGTTGTAGCGCCACATCGTGGAGCTCAAAGCCATGGTTTCCATATAAAATAAATTCACTCCATAGGTGATGCAATTGTCACGAGCGCTGAGCACTGATACCATATACCCCTCTCTCTATTCTCGAGCATACTGAGCATATATTGCATTTGTGTATGGGCTGGGAGCCTGCGCATAGTGTGGGCCTGCTATGGACCTGAGAAAATCGAATAAAATTCACACTAGTGAAACTAGAATTGGGTCTAGTAGTGGTCTGGTCCCACCCCTTGGGGTATCCCACGAAAAACTCGGTTCACTCATTAAAAATCCAAATTTTTGTTAAGGTGAACAGTAACATGATTGTTGTGTGTGTGAGAGATCCTAAATTCGACAAAGTGTTGTGTGTGTTCGTGAAAGGAGAGCCTGAGCAGCTAAGTGTTGGAAGGCTTTGAAGCCTATGAGTGTGTGTAATATGTGTATATGTATATAGTATAAGTGTATAATATAATAATATATGTAATGTAAATACATAATGTGTATATATATGGTATATGAGTATGTATGTACAATATATATATATATATAAATAGAGTAGTGTATATTGTTTGAGCCTTATGTGTATATATTATTTTTAAGGCATTAGTGACATTTGTTTCCGTCACTGTAGATATGCATAAATGTTAGTAAATGTAGTTCTTTTGCCTTATGTTTTGTACATAATTTTACTAAGGCTATGTAACACTTTTATATGTTACTATATGTATAGTATATGTTATTAAAGTTATTAGTATATGTTAGTATATTTAATCTAGTGTATATTAGTAGTTATTTTTGTACTTATACTTAGGTATTATTTAGGATAGTTGTATATAACTAACATAAAGTAATCATACTTAGTTTTTTTTATTCCTGTTTAGTGGTAAATTTGTTTAAGGCATTGTAGTGAATATTAATTGATTCTTTGATTCATTAATTCATTTTGTAAATATAATTGATATTTTTGGAATAAAAAAATATTTTTGAAACATAGAGAGTGATGTATATCAATAACTGCCTCCTAATAAATGACCTAGATTAAACTAGTAAAAATTATGTAAATAAATAAAATGATGTGACTTCTGTTTGCATTATGACAACTATACTATGATAATAACACCATCAAAATATAATTTTTATTGCAACACGATGTTGGCCCATCAGTTATATAGTATTAATGTACTAGTAAAGGGTACTTGTATACTGTTTTTCACAATGTTTGATAGTTTTATGCTGTGGATTGATAATATGATCATTATGGCATGTAGACTGGAGTGTTGGTGAGTGGATTGAGTTATTTTTCATATAATCCCTATAATTTGGGAGTCCTTGTTACATTTGATGTAATCTTTGTGGAATAAATGTATATGTATGTGCTTAGATGCATGGTGATGTGATCTCAAACATGATATATAGGAAAGATTAGAATACAATTCCAATCTAGACTACGTTGAGATTAGTAATTTAATAGAAATACATTGACTTATCTCAAACAGCCTAGTTGAACCAGTATGATTGTATCCCTTAAGCATCAAGCGAATCATCATGGTAATGATGAACAGTTGGCCTCCTCCAAGGTGAGGTGGATGCAATCACGAGGATGTACAAGTGAGTATGCTCCCTAAAGGGAGGGCATAGGCAATGATATGCACATGGAGCGAATGCCTCATTTTTCAAAAGGGATTGACCATATGGGCATTAACCTATTTGTAGTTCTTAGCTCAAAGGTTAGGTGCATTTGGGAGTTCACATACATAGTCTCACGCATGCTTAATTGTAGTTTAACATGCATGGTGCAGTGACACTAAAGAGCCAAAACTATACAGATATGCATATTGGACTTGTGACGTAGAAAGAGTTCCCGTTTTTCTCATTGGGATTGTGTAGACTGCTAAAGTAGATACATCATCTCATTGGAGAAGAGAATCTGTTCTCACTTGAGACATTAGAAGCAACTTATCTCTTAATTTGAGAGTTGTAGAGGGAACAACACTCAAATTAGACAGCGTGAGAAGTTTATTTTAAAATTCCCAAAACAAAGAGTTTTTCAAAATTTAACTTCGTTCATGTTGTTCACAAAAAATTGACAATTTTCAAAACTAACTTCAACTTGCATGAGTGGATGAAATTCATTTACGATGAATGGTTTGCAATGGTTGTAGATAGAGTGAAAGTAGATAACTTGAGCTATGTGCCATGCTCTAGGCCATTTGAACCTCTTACCTCTGAGGAGTTGGCCCACATCCAACACGACTCATCGGCCACCCTACTTTGAATGCTAGATTCCAACCACCCATCAATTGACTCACGTTGATCTCATAATTAGTCCTTATATTTCCTCTCCTAGAGGGTAAATTATTTGCTCATTGATCTCTTGCATTTATTGGATGATTCCCCATAGAGACATTATCAAGTGTCCCCATTGGACTGCCCTTCTGGCTACTCACTCTTGAGCCCCCTAAGTCATTACACCCACAATTTCCACATGATTTGGATCCATGATCAGGATCATCACCACCACATATAACAATATTAAACATCTAGTAGTCTTGTTAGACATCTGATTGTACCTCATCAAACATCTAACGCCCAAATCATATGTCACCTGGTGATATGCCAGAATAGGTCCCCTTGGTCCCCTTGACCCTTGCTTATCAGACGGTTGCCCCGTAGATCAGATGTCTAGGGAGCATTTATCAGGCACCTTGACATCTCACTAACTATTGTACTTTGCCAAATAAGGCATCTGCCTTTTTAGCCAGATTTCCCTAGGCCTCCTATTGAAATGACCTAATTACCACGACCATTAGACATCTTGGACTTCTGGAGCACTCTCCAAACGTCTAACCACCTTATCAAATTCTTATGGCCCACACTCCAAAACTAGCAGTGTACACACTACAGAGGTCATCTGATCTAACCATCAAACGTCCCTTTCATGTAGTATTAGACATCAGGTAGTCTCATCGAACGTCTAAAACTATAACCCATCGAAGTCCAGGACATGAATTCCTCTCCATTGAATGGCTAACTAGGCTATTGAACATTTGGCACCACCACATCAGACATCTAATTAACTAATCAGATAATGCCTGATGCATGTTATTTCATCCCACTTGTGCTGCATTCACCTTAACCAAATCTAATCACTTGGGAAGTTTGGGGATGGAATTGAAACATGATCTAACCCCCTTTTCACATACCCAAACACCATGGATTACATTAAACCTAAAAAATACCCATTAGAAGCCAACTCTTGATGACATCTAATCCTTTATTTTGGGGCTAAGGGTGGTTTTCAACACCACCACCTCAAGATCATCAAATAAGGGGAGGTTCCACAACCCAATCCCCAGCATTTCCACTAAAATGAAACTTAAACACTGATATTTCTATATATATTTACATTAATTATGCCTAACTAATGCTAATCTAAGGGTTGCTTAGGGTAGAATGCATTTAATTAGGTCAATTTAGTTACATAGGTGCATTTTGTAAATATTACATAATTTTGGATTTTTATGTAATTTTTCCCAAACTTATATATGATACCTTGACGTCTTTGTTATATTATGTGCAGGTACTAGGTTTGGAGCAATTTTAAGCCTTTGAGACTAGACATTCGTATTTGAGCTCACTTATGTAGATGGATGAGCTTATTTATCTGACCTAGCCTATTTAGCAATTAGGTTAGCCCAATAAGGGACTTAAATTTTCTTAGCCCTAGACCCACCCACCAAGCCTAATTAGAAACCTAATTTATCCAACCATGGACCTAATTAATAACCTATTTTGGTTGGCTAAATGAACCCACTTAGGTCCTAACAACCCAAAAATAACCTTATCTTATCCTCTCCTTAATCCTAAAGTAGAAAATCCAAATCCTGTCCTTTCACTATAGCTTCTCTTAGGACCTTTGATGCTTATCCTTTGGCCAACATTTAGATCTTATCCTAAGACTTCCTAATGCACAAAAGTGCATATCCCTTTGCTAAAAATCCTAGCCTTCTATCCTATTCCAACTAAAACAACCTATTAGATTAGATCCTACCATTTGACCCTAAACCTATTCAATCCTAGCCCTCCATCCAAAACCTAGAAACCTCTATAAATAGGACCCTATTGATAACAGTCTAATCTATTACCCTAATTGGCTTAATCTAGAGCTAATTCCTTAGTAGAATCATGCATTAGGTTTATAAATGTTGCATTTAGAGCATGTATGCATATTTGAGCTTTGCATTTATCTTATGAATAATTATCTCCCAATTATAGTCTCTTGTGAATAATGTATGTGATAGGTCACAAAGTGATTTGAAGAACTAAGAAATAAAGTTGAGCTAGGAGTTGATTCAGGAATAAAGGTAAAATAAAGAAATATTGAAGACACATGAACAAAAAAGGAAAGAGAGGAATTACGATAACCCTACGCTATCCCAGAAACCTTAGGATGACCTTATCCTAGTACCTATCCTTAAACCAGCTCAACCTTAGATATTTAAGCTCAAAAGCCAAAAATATGGATATCATTATCCATGAACCTATCCACCCTATCCATAGTCTTGTCCTACTATCCATAACCACAGTCCACTTATCCAATACTCTATCCCTAGCTTAGAAACCTATTTAGGTCCATTCCACACCTAACTGACTTAGTTTGAGTCAATTGGGTCCATTGGACCTAATTAGACTAACTCTAAGTTGAGTAGACTCATTTGAGTCTAATCAGACCCAACCTAAACCTATCGGACCAAGCCCTTACCCAATTGGGTGCACACTTACTTGATTAGGTGCATCTGAATTTAATTAGGTTCATTGAAAACCTAATTGAGAAAATACCAACCTACACAAGTCTAATTAGTACTACTAGAAAAAGGTGATCTGCCGTTATTTACCGTCGGTTGTGAAAGCGACGGGCAAAATAATTTTGTCGTCGCTTCTTGATCTAAGCGACAGCAAATACTACACTAAAATTGAGTGCCCCCACCTCATCCAAAAAGTAGTATGTAATGAATATTTACCGTCATTTACTATAATAAGTGATGGCAACTGTCGACCTAATATTTGCCGCATAAATTTGGGTGCAAGAATTGAGATCGAATTATATATTTATCGTCGCTTATTAATTAAACCGACGGTGAATGATTGACCTTGTATTCCCTGGCAGAGCCCTCTCCTCCCCCACACTGCGTGCAACTCCTCCCTCATCATTCGCAAAACTCCTCCTCGTTGCCACCCCTCCTCCTCCTCCTCAAGTAACTCCTCTTGCTCCTCCTCGTCATCAAAAACCTCCTCATTGTCGCCCTCCTCCTTGTCGAAAACCTCCTAGCCGCTTACCTCCTCCTCGTCAAGAACCTCCTCCTCCTCCTCTTCCTCCTCATACTCCTCATCCATGCCCCCTCCTTTTCATCCTCCCCACAGCCCTCCTCCTCATCTTCCTCCTCCTCCTTGCCCCTCTCCTCTTCCTACTCCTCTTCCTCACTGCCCCCTCCTCCTCCTACTTGTCCACAACTCCTCCTCCCCTATCGGCTCCCCTCCTCCTACAACTCCTCCTCCCCATCCCCAACTCCCCTACCGACCCCCACCCCAATGCCCTCCTCGTCGTCCTCCTCCTCCAACCCATCCCCAACTCCTCCTCCTGTTACTGCACCTCCCCTACCAGCCCCCCTCTCCCTCCTCCTCCTCCAAATATGTAAATCTATTTACATATTTGCATATATGTAAATATATGTATATGTATATTTACATATACATATAAATATATATGTGTATATGTGCACATATATACATATATGTTAAGGGAAAATGAAAATTATGTGAGAAACATTAGAAGAATGGATAAATGGTTATCGGTGAACATCTTTTTGCCTTTGTCGTGATTTATCTTCTACATTTTTGTAAATAATACCTACTTTGGAAGTGCATGAATAATGCCTCAGCAAATGATGGTAGTAATGAAGTGAAGTTAACAAATTAATAGAAGGCAAGTGAACATGAAAGTTTTGTGCCAAAAATGCTCTCTTTCCTCCTCCTGGAACCTATATATTGATGGTCTATTTGTTTAAACATTTTAGTTGGCTGTGGAGCTATTTGGTTGAGCGGTCCAAGACCATGAGATTTTCTCACGGGTTGGCCACTGGTGGTAAGAGCTTCAACTATGGGAAGAGGTGTCTGATTGGAGTAGTAAGGTGTCTGTGTTGATATGGAATTAATCATAAACTCTCCAATGTTTCTTAAGAGGATGTAGATTACTCCTTTCATTCACGCTCCTGCTCATGCATCTTTATCAAAATTAAATATCATCCATTTTTTGTTTACAACACATTAGTGATTTTAGTAGCACCAGTAACTATTTAAAAGACATTGATCATATTTAGTTTTTGAAAGGTTTGTGAACAAGCGTGAATGGGGGAGTGCTAATCCCAGGGTGCGTGTTTCTAATGGCGAAACATGCCGGCATAACAAGGCTTATGGATCGCATTGTCCCCTTATGTCTACTATTTCCATTTGATTTTCACATGATTAACCATAGACATAAGCCTTAACAGAAAAAAATTCTTTTTTTCTTAAATTTGGTAAATAAAAAAGGGATGATAATAAAAAAATATCAATACGAAGGAAGGATGAAGATCTTGAATGCATTTATTGTCTTGCTTTTAAGGAAACGTTTAGGGCCATTGATTCTGTAGCTAGAGAGGAGATAACTCAACCTGCATCTGGGTGTACACCCGGGTTTGTTCAAACCTGTGATTGATGAGGGGTTGGAAGTTAACCACTCTACCTGTCCCCTGAAATAGGAGAGATTTGTCACTTGCCATCTTTCGCATGAACTCCATAGCAATAGGATTATATCTCCTTTTACATAAACACCAATGGAGAGCATCCTCTCTTTCTATATCATAAACTCAGGTTATCTAACTCTCACAGTAGAGTTGGAGATCATATTCTCCTTGTAAGGAATTGGTACGTCGAGGTTCAAAATCTAACTTTTACTATATAATTCATGTAATTATAATTATATAGATAATAACCTATTGTTTAATCGATTCTATTTATGAAATTATAGGTTATCGCTGACGAGCATTATCAGAGGCTGTACAACTTGGAGGCATAATTTTAATGGTTTTTATTTATTTAAATGATAATATGGGTTTTTGTTAGATGTAGGGTGTGCCAAGATATTATTTTTTATCATTAAATTCATGTGAGGGGTGCCTACTTTTGGGAATAGATATGTGATGATAATGTCATCATTAGCCATATCTAGCTTTAATTAGTCACAATCAAGAAATAAATGCTCCTACATAACCATTAGAAGAGCCCTAATTCATTGCAAATTCATTTTAAGAGAATAACAAGAAAATAGGGGTAAAATTGCAGTTTTAACAGCATATCTCAATTGCATAAAATCACAGGATTTCTCAGGGGTTAATTAAAGGTCAAATGATCTTAAATGTCTAACAAGTGGATCCGTACAGACAAAAATGGGTTTTCACGTGTTTCGAGAATTAAATGATATCTGAAACCCTAAAAACAGACCCTCTTAATTAAATGAGGTTCTGGTCAAGATAAATTCACATAAACCCTCTAAAAATCATATAAAAATATTCTATAGGGTTTGCTATGCTTGATTTGACCATCAGAATCCGTTGTGACCTAAAACAGAGTCTTAGACAGACAATTGCCCTAATTTGGATTTCCATGCAATTTACCTAGTCCAACTTGGTCAAAACCTAAATCTACTTCACCATCAAATTTCTTGGGTCCAAATTAGGTTTGTACCAAAATTTGGGCCCAATCAGAGATTATCTTGACCTAGTTTGCAATTTGGTCCTATCTGACTCCTTTCTCTCACACACATGCCCCTAACTTTCAAAATCCTTTTAAATAGGTCCCTCCACCATTATCATGAAGGAATCCTTCTTTGGTGACCTTTGATTAAAGAGAACTCCTTCTCTGATCATCGAATCCCTTCCAAAATTGGAAGGGAGATTCCTTACGGAGTTCTCTTTCCAATGCACACGACCTTGAATCCTATAACCTTCCCAATCTCTCATGTGAATGCATGAGAGATTCGGGTATCTCTTGGGTTTCCAACTTCGGCGAATCTTCCAAGTTCAAGAGCTTGGTTCCAAGCTTGAACCACCCTCTAAAAGCCTATAAAAGGATCCCCAATGCACACTGATCCTTTCACACTTGCTTTTGGTTGGAAATCCCCGTCCATCCTCCCTCCTCTCTGGCCAAAAGACTCTACGACATTCGGTGATCTTCTTCGACTTCCCTCATCGTCTGTACACATACCAGTGATGTATTTTCCTTTCTCCCCCTCGTCCACGTCGTGCCATACCAGCGGGTGCCTCAATTCCCCTCGTCGTCGCCGCTTCTACCCCACCGGAGAGTTCTTCTTCAACGTCGACGTACCCCTAGCAAGGAGATCTCCCCCCTTTCGTCCATTAGTTTAGGAGTAGTTTAGTTCCCTTTGATTCATAGATTAATTCTCCCACACTTAACTCTTGTTTCGACCCCTCGACTACACCACCCACCACCTTCGTCTCCACCTTCGGCAACTAGTCCAGTGAAGCATTTCTGCTACTACACCTCTCCATCCGCCTCACCAAAACTACCTACACCTCCACCTCGACTCCATAAACCACACCCCTCTCTTATTTTGCCAATTTCACCTCCAAAACTACTCACCGAATTGACGCACCTCTTTCGACCTAATCCGCCTTCGCTATGCTCACCCACGACCTCTCGCAACACGCCACCACCACCGTTACACTCCACGTCATCCAGCGATGCTTCTGAGCAGTTTTAACAAGGTTAAAATACCATTTTATGAGTTTTAGGTCTTCAGGTCCTCTCCGCCATTAACGAGCAAGTTCAAGCTCGCTTGAAGCTTGCTTCAGGTCTTGCTAGCCCTAGGACTCGACTCCAGCTGCTGCGGAATCGTCCCAGGTCTGCTCTTGGACCACCAATTGGAGCGTTTGACCACAGCTCGACCGTGAATTTGATGAAAGAACTGCTGCTACCAGTTGCGCGAAGAAGAGGGAGGGATTTAGTCCCACATCGTGGAGCACAGTGCCCCCTGCAGCGCATAAAGGTGATTTGTCACACCTTCTTATCGCCTCAACACTTGGGGGGTGGGGTCCCGCGCTGGTGTCGGACCCGAATAGGTTGTTAATATGATGATTTTATCATTGAAGTGTGTATAGTGGTTAACCTAAATCGGACCTAACCATCTCTTTACAAAATTTTTTAACCTGGCCTACTTGATTTTATCTTGGTCACTTTTAGGCCCAGGGTTGAACTCAGGGAAGTGGGGTTACAAGTCAAGTTTCTACGCCTTTCCTACAATGAGTCTTTTCCGTTTGTTTATTGTGTTTTTGATGTTTTTCTATTTAGATTTTTTTCTGGTAATCTTTGTCCTTGAGGCACACCCTCAAAATTAAGTTCTTGGCTTTGAGCCAAAACAGGGTTCCAAAATGGGTCTTGCTATTCACAAGACGGAGTACCTGCAAGTCAAGGATTATCTTTTCTCTTTTATATTTTTTTTTATCTTTTTATTGGCATGCAAGAGAAATAAAAGTAAATACAGTATAAATATAAATGTATATACTATATATGTATAAAGGGGTGGGGGTGGAGGCGGAGATGGAGTGTAGCATGGTGTCGAGTTGGTCGTCATTTAGAAAGATGCAACCAACAGGACGAGGTACCGTGTGGAGTGTGGGATGGATGGTGGAAGATGTGTCTGACCACGCTTTTTGTACGCGTGTATCGGGGAATATCAGCAACTGGTGCAGATATTCTCGCGATACCACGTATGGTAAATAATGTGAAACTATATATATATGTATATATGTAAATATATCTATATGTATATATATATATATATGGTTATAGATATATAGGTATATATATATATATGTAGTTATATATGTATATATGTATATGTATATATATATAGGTATGTAAATATATATGTAAGTATATGTATAGATAGATATATGTATAGATCTATATATATATATATATATATATATATATATATATGTATATATTTGTATGTATGTTTGTATATATATGTATATATATAAGTATATGTGTACATATGTGTGTGTGTATATATATATATATATATATATATATATGTATATGTATGTATATGGACCAATACATAGTTATATAAGTACTAATATATGTATAGATATATGTATATATATATGTATATGTATATATATATATATATATATAAGTATATAGATATATGTATATATATATATGTATGTATGTATACTAATACATAAGTATATAGGTACTACTATATATATAAATATAAGTATATATATATATATATGTATATAAATATATATAGATATAAATATATATATATATATATAAGTATACAATAGTGTATAGGTGTGTGTGTGCATGTATGAAAGTGTGAGTGTGTGTGCGTATGTGTATTTGTAGAGAGAGAGGGAGAGTGTGCTGTGAGAGAGAGAGAGAGAGAGAGAGCATGAGAGAGAGGGCTTGCTATGAAGAAGAAAAATAAATGTTTAAGGCATCTGCAGCTTCAAGCCCGCCGTCTGGAGGCTTCCACGGGTGCGCAAGCGCGTATGCGCGCAGAGGACGTGTGCTAGAGGGAGTGGCACGGAGAGGAGGGGCCGTGATTAGCCCATATTTGTGGGCTATTTAAGTATTTAAGTGCCTAGACATTAGGTTAATTCTAACATTTATTTAGCATAAATTAGGATATAAATAGATTAATTCATATTTCTAATTTAATTACATAATTCATGCATTGTATTCATATTTTAAATGCATTTAGAATTAACTTAGAATGGCATTCATTTAATTAGTTAACCAATTAGGTACATTGTTTAAGTTAACATAAAAGTTGAGGGTTTGTATATAAATAACCATAATATTTTAATAATATCCTTTATTCTTCTTTTCAGCAACGGCTCGGCTGCTGCTACAACGTCTCCTGCCGCACTAAAGCCACATTCATGGATCAGCGGAGAAGGTGGATCTGCTCCTGCCTCTCCATTCAAATTTGTGCAGGCAGCTACAAAAAGAGGGGAGAGGCTGCCGAGCGGAGCAGGCCTCCACCCCTAACCCACACTGTGTAGAGAGTCCCTCTCTTCCATTCCATACCGCCGGCCTCAACCGCGGCGAAGACCCTCCACCACCGTGGGCGTGTGGTGTGACAGGCCACACTACCATCCGGAGATCGTCCGCATTACCGTGAGCACCTCGCCGTGCTCCTCCCTCGCCGTCGTCTCCAACAACCACCATCGCAGCTACTGCAATCACTCCTCAGCCAGTTAAGACATCAGGGAAGTTTCCTGGACGTTTGAAGCTTCGACCTCCCCACTCTTGCAGCAACCACACTCGCCCACTTCACCGCCAACCGCTTGCCCTCGCCCGCTCACCTGAAGCTCCAGCCCTCATCCACTCACTCCACGCCTGCATCACACCTCCAGTGCCAACCGCCTGCACTTTGCAGTACACGCGCCTCCCGCCTGCAGCCTTCCCGTGCCTGCAGCCTCCTCGCCGCTACCTGCAGTGCCACACTAGTGCGTGCGCACACCCGCGCCTTCATCCAACAGCAGCGCACCCGCACCTCCCTCTTGCAGCATTTTCGCACGCCACGCGCCCGCCAGGGTGCAGCACCGGCTGTAGCGCTCACCCGCATGCCTGCAGCAGAGCCGCCCTCCTCCAGCGCACCTCCAGTGCATTGCAGAACGCGCGCCACCTTCGTGTGCACTCTGCAGCAGCAGCAGCCGCGTACACCAGCAGCACTACCTCTGTGCGTGCGTAGTCCCGTGCGCACACCTCCTCGCCAGGACACCAGCCGCGCCTGCCCACGCCGCACGGTCTGCAGCATTTTAGCCCCCCACCGGAACCCACCACCACTAGAGCTTCGTCCGGCCGGCTCCGGCCACCGTGCGACTCGCTGCCACCACCACTGCGAAGCCCTCGGTCCAAAGAACTTCCTCCGAGCTTCCCGGGTTCGATCGTCCACTCCTCTTCGTGCACGGCCAAGGGGAATAAATCCCCTGTTTTGCTACAGTATTCATGCCATTAATAATTACATTTTTTGCCATTGTCATCTTTTAATGATATTTTATTGATTCTGCATTGCAACAAATATCCTCTAGTTATTAAGAATTGCTATTTCAGCATGATTTCTTGATTCAACCTTAATCTGAAGGTAATTTTGGCTTGATTCTTGTCTAAACTAACTACGAACAAACGTTTTTAACTTGTGTGAATTTAAATACGTCATTGCCTCCCTGTGGATACGACTCGCTCTTCTACGAGTGGTTATTTCTTTTTAAATATTGATTAGCCGATTTTTCCACCACATAAAACTACAAACGACATTTAAAGTGAACAATCGACTCGTCAAATGGCGCCGTTGCCGGGGAGGTAACAGACGCAATAATTTCACCTGATTTTATTTTGATTATTTCTCAATTTCACAGTGATTTGACCATGTATTATTTTCTTTTCTGTGCGAGAAATTTATGCAAGAATCAGCCATTGTGAGAGGCGACCCTTGACGTCGCCAGAGGAGAATTGGTCGAGCTATTTTGAAAAGGAGGCGAAGGCCGAGGACGCGACGGTCATCATTGTATATTTAGTCGCTAATCTGATTAGAATAGAATTAAGACTTTAGATTTAATTTTTCATTGCATTTGGTTTGAAACCCTTGTTCTGGGGTATATTTTGAGGGGTTTGTTCCCCGATTTTGTTTTAGGCCCGTGTTGGGTAATTTTTGGGAGCCTGTTCCCTTTTCTTTAGATTTAGGTTTTTAGTTTATTGATTACTTTTATTTTCTTGTGCATAAGTAGTTTTAAAAATAAATAAAAAATAAAAAAAATGGGTTGCCTACTAGAAGCTGCCTTCCCCTAGGAGGAACCATTTAGGTCTGTATGAGCAGCCTCTAGATTTATTTCTTTGCAATGCATGCATTCTTGCATCGTTGATTTCTAGAAGCAAGGTACGCATTCTCTTACTTTTCATCCTATTCTTGATCACGCATTGCATTTGGATTTAATTCAAAGACCACAAAATTTGTCTTGAAGCCATCTAAAAAGTGGTCACATATATTCGAGAAAAAGGACAAATTAAAGAGGGACATCTAAAAATCAAGGACTTGATTGTAAAACGTGGTGTGCGATTCAAAATTCAAAATCCTTTTGCGGTGAATGCACACTTATATCTTTTGCACCACATCACTCATTTAGACACTCCTAAGTCTTGAAACGACTAGGACAAGAGCCCTCCTATTGTTGGATTCTGAAGTGTTAGGAACTTGAGATCAAAGGTTTTGTAAATCCAAAGAGGGGGATACCCTGTCACGGATTTTTGGGGGTAGTTGAGAAGCACCGCGAAAGCATAGCTTCAAAGTAAGGCTTAGGCCTACTTGCATCCCTCGATCTTCCGTCTTTGGATTTACTTGACCATTTGAGATTTAGGGAAGAATACCTAAGCTCCAACTAGGTCTTTTTAGGCATTTCGAAGGTTGACAATAGGCGCGTAATTGATTGGGCAACTTGTTTTGTCACCTACAATTTGAACTAAAGTCAAAAGCCTAAATTTGTAAAGACCGAACAAGTCCTTTTGAATTGTGTTTGTAGTGCATGCTTGGTAGGCGTTCTCTTAGGAGATAACTTGTATTTGATCCTGAACCTGAAAGAATCCTAAGAAGAGACCTTCCAAGGGTAGAAATGGCCGGTCAAAGGAGCCTTAAGGAATATTTCATCCCAACCAATCAAGTTGGCCTTGCACTACGTAGACCTGGAAGGGACAATCCGTATGAGATCAAAAGTAGTACCATATCCTTACTACCCTCCTTTTATGGTACTACTAGGGAAGACCTTATAGGCATATTGAGGAATTCACCGAGGTCTGTTCCACGGTGAAGCTGCAGGGCGTTACTGATGACGCTCAAATGTGGACCCTCTTTCCCTTCTCCCTTAAGGACAAAGCCAAGTATTGGTATCACACGCTTGATAATATAAATACTTGGGATGCCTTTAAGGAGTTTTTGAAGAAGTACTTCCCCATGAGCAAAACAAATCACTTTAGGAGGGAAATTATGAGTTTTGTTCAAAAGGATGGGGAATCATTCCATGATGCGTGGGAGCGCTTTAATGACTTGCTGAGACTTTGCCCACATCACCAGGTGCCTAAATGGCAACTGGTTGAAAGGTTCTACACCGGACTTAATGATTCGCATAGGCAAACTGTGGATGGTGCCTGTGCAGGAACCTTTCTATCTAAGACTGAGGATGAAGCTTGGAACTTATTTGATACTTTGAGTGAGAATTCTATTCACTTGAATTCTGCCTACATGGATAGAAATCCCACTCTCATGCAAAGAAAGTTGGAGGCGAATGAGGCAAGGGACACCCAGAATTTAGCCTATCAGATTCAATTATTGAATCAAAACATGGAAAGGCTTATGTCGAACCTGAGTTCATTCGTACCTAACACCTCCACATCCCAAGCTTACAAATGCTTAATTTGTCAAGGCAAAACACACGCTACTGTGGATTGCCACTTGGCCTCCCAATTCCCTGAGCTTGTACAAGCGGATTTGAATGCTGCTCAAGGGTTCTGTCCAAGACCTCGTAACGACCCTTTCTCCAACACTTATAATTAGGGATGGAGGAACCACCCAAAATTTTCATGGAGACAAGGAAATGTCTCAAATTCAGGGAATTACAAACCACAATCCTTTCAAAACCATCAAATGAACCAACCTCAGACCTTTGCCCAACCTAAAACCTCTGAGATGGATGAATTGAAGGCAATGTTGAAAACTATGCAAGAAAGTCAAAGTGACATCATCCAATCTCATGACAAGGCTATACATGAGATGAAATCGCAAATTAGACACCTTGTTGAGGCCGTTAGACAGAGGGAGACTGGGAAGCTCCCCAGTGCTACTGAGGAAAATCCTAAAGGAAAAGGGATTGTCTTTAGGGAGCATGCTCAGGCGGTGACTATTCTAAGGAGTGGGAAAGAAATTTCCAAACCTGATGCTCCTATAGTCTCACCCCCTAAAAAACCATCCACCCCAACTTTCACCCCCACCAGAGAAGACTTGCCTAAATCTTCTCCGCTTGAAATCACCTCACCAGAAGAAGTTACCCCCGTTCCACCCCTTACTCGACATGACAACCCTTCCACCCAGAGATCGAGAGTGCCTTTTCCAGAGCGCTTATCCACCTCTGGGCAAACTTCTGCTGGCTCATCTGGAGCCAAAGATAAGATGGATGAGATTATGGAAACTTTCAAGCAAGTGCAGATTAACCTGCCTTTGCTTGAAGCTATCAGGCAGATTCCATCTTATGCCCGCTTCTTAAAGGACCTGTGCACGAAAAAGCGGCAATCTAGAAAATAGGTCCAATCAAAAGTTGTCTTGCCTGATTCTGTTAGCTCAATTGTTCAACATGGCACACCCCCGAAACTTAAGGACCTAGGAGCCCCATACATCTCTATAGTTATTGGTGACTTACAAATTGATGAGGCTCTACTTGATCTGGGTGCAGGGGTGAACACCCTTCCGAGCTACGTGTATGAACAACTTGGGGGAGGCAATCTGAAGCCTAGCCCTGTAATCCTTCAAGTTGCTGATCAATCACTTAAGACACCACAGGGAATTTTGGAAGATGTCCTCATAAGAGTGGAGAATTTCTCCTTTCCCGTTGACTTCTTAGTTTTGGACACGGACCCTACCAACAAGCCAACCAAACCCTCAATCATTTTGGGCCGCCCCTTTCTTGCAACTTTGCATTCTTCAATCAATTGCAATACTGGGGCATTGAAAATGGGCTTTGGGAACAGGAAAATCTGGCTTAATGTGTTTGATGCTTACAAACAAGCCGGACTTGAGGATTGTTCTCAAGTTGAGGTGATAGATGACCTGATTGAAGAGGCAACTCCTGCAATGTTATGTGATGACCCCCTTCAGCATGTCATGCTAAATGAGCATTCCCATCTCTTGGAGGAATGTGAAGGGGATAGACTAGAACTTGAGGAATTGCTAGGAGTTTCTACTGAGTCTCTTCCCCCATCATTTCTGCCGAAGGTAGATTTGCTACCTGAGATGGGGACATCTATTTTGAAACCCTCAACCATACAAGCCCTCGACCTTGAGTTGAAACCCCTCCCTAACACTCTCAAGTATGTTTTCCTAGGTGCTAATGATACGCTCCCCGTTATCATTTCGGCTGTGCTATCTGAGGCACAGGAGGGAGCCTTGATTGAATGCCTGTCTAGGCACAAGGAAGCTATTGCTTGGAGCATTGCTGACATTAAGGGTATAGAATCTACACTCTGCATGCACCACATTTATACTGATGATTCCATCAAGCCTTTTAGGGACATGCAGAGACGTCTGAACCCTAATATGAGGGAGGTAGCAAGAAAGGAAATCTTGAAGTGGTTGGACGCCGGGATCAGATATCCCATTGCTGATAGTAAATGGGTTAGTCCCATTCATGTGGTGCCAAAGAAGGCAGGCTTACTGTGGAACTCAACAACCAAGGTGAACAAGTTGTCACTAGACCCTCAACTAGATGGAGGGTCTGTATTGATTACCGCAAGCTGAACACCGCTACCCAGAAGGATCACTTTCCTTTGCCTTTTATTGATCAAATTCTTGAAAAATTGGCAGGGAATAAATACTATTGCTTTCTCGATGGATATTCTGGGTACAATCAGGTGGCAGTCTTTCCTAATGACCAGGAAAAGACGACATTCACGAGTCCTTACGGTACTTTTGCATTCAGGCGTATGCCGTTTGGATTATGTAATGGCCCTGCAACTTTCCAGCAGTGTATGATGTCTATCTTTTCGGACATGATTGATGAGTGTGTTGAAGTGTTTATGGATGACTTCTCCATTTATGGCTCGTCTTTCGACCAGTGTCTCCTGCACCTGGAGAATGTGTTGAAATGATGTAAGGAGACTGATTTAGTCCTCAGCTGGGAGAAAAGTCACTTCATGGTACAGAAAGGAATTGTACTTGGGCATGTTGTATCTGAGCAAGGTTTGGAAGTAGATAAAGCCAAGATTGATTCTATTTCCAAACTTCCATTGCCTACGAATGTCAAACAGATTAGATCCTTTTTGGGCTATGCTGGCTTTTATAGGCGCTTTATTAAAAATTTTAGTAAGATTTCTAGGCCACTTTGTGACTTGTTGGCGAAGGAATCTTCCTTCAGTTTTGATTCAAAGTGTGCTGAGGCCTTTCAAACTCTAAAGGAGGCCTTGATCTCTGCACCTATTCTCCAAGCTCCTGATTGGACACTCCCATTTGAGCTTATGTGTGATGCTTCGGATTATGCAGTGGGAGCAGTCCTTGGACAAAGGGTTGAGGGAAGACCTCATGTGCTACATTATGCAAGCAAGACTTTAACTGAACCTCAGCAAAACTACACCGTCACTGAAAAAGAATTACTTGCTGTAGTTTTTGCTTTGGAGAAGTTTAGGTCTTATTTACTTGGGTCTAAGGTGGTTATTTTTACTGATCATGCAGCAGTGAAACATCACATTGCTAAGAAAGATTCTAAGCCACGTCTGATTAGGTGGATCCTACTCCTTCAAGAATTTGACTTGGAAATACGTGAAAAGAAAGGAGTAGAAAATGTTATGGCTGACCACCTGTCTCGCCTTCCTCTTAATGACTCTCTTTCTGGAGACATTCGCGAGACATTTCCCGACGAAACTCTGATGGCGGTAACACCAACTTTACCTTGGTATGCAGACACTGTAAATTACTTGGTCACTAGACAAACTCCTGGCTCTTGGGATGAGCAGAAAAGAAAGAGATTCATTTCTCAAGCAAGATATTTTCATTGGGAAGAGCCAGAATTATATAGAATTGGACAAGACCAAGTATTGAGACGTTGTGTACCTGAAGAGGAACAACAAAGTGTGCTGAGTTTTTGCCATGAACTTCATTATGGAGGACACTTTGGTGCTAAGAAAACTACTTTTAAGGTTCTTCAGTCCGGTTTTTGGTGGCCTTCCTTATTTAAGGATTCTCATAATTTTGTTAAGGCCTGTATTAGATGTCAACGGACTGGAATGATTGGGAAGAGGAATGAAATGCCTCAACATCCTATTCAATCTGTTGAAATTTTTGATGTGTGGGGAATTGACTTTATGGGCCCCTTCCCATCATCCCATGGTTATGAATATATCTTGGTGGCAGTTGATTATGTCTCTAAATGGATAGAGGCCATTCCTACGCGCACAAATGACCACTCTGTGGTTTTGAAATTTGTAAAGGCCAATATCATATCTCATTTCGGCTGCCCCAAGACTATTATAAGTGATGGGGGATCTCATTTTCGAAACCACCACTTCAATCGGTTAATCAGGAGTTTGGGAGTGACTCACAAGGTTGCTACCCCTTACCATCCTCAGACAAGTGGCTAGGTTGAAGTGTCAAATAGGGAGATAAAAAATATTTTGGAAAAGACCGTTAGACCTGATAGGAAAGATTGGTCCCAAAAGCTCGATGATGCTTTGTGAGCTTATCGAATGGCCTATAAGACCCCTTTGGGTACTTCTCCCTTTCAGATTGTGTATGGAGAAGCATGCCATTTACCTATTGAGTTGGAACATAAGGCACTTTGGGCTATTCGAAGTGTTAACATGGATTTAGAGAAGGCAGGTAAGGCACGACTTCTAGAATTAAGTGAGCTTGAGGAGCTGAGGAATGATGCTTATGACACCTCTCAAGCTTATAAAGAAAGAACTAGGGTCTTGCATGGTAAGTTTATTCTTCGAAAGACCTTTGAGCCCAACCAACAAGTCTGGCTTTTCAATTCCAGACTTAAGTTTTTTCCTGGGAAGTTAAAATCTCATTGGGATGGGCCTTACATAATCACCAAAGTATTTCCGCATGGAGCTGTGGAGATCAAAAATCTTTCCTCTTCAGCAACTCCCTTTATCATCAACGGTCAACGGTTAAAACCGTACATAACATTAGATGGCCATTTGGTTGACGAAGTCAATCTTGAGGAGCCTTAGCTCCTACCATTCTCCGCCTCAGGTAATATCTTCCTTTAGCTATTTTTGTTTTCAATGACGACATTGTTTGAACCAGGCATGGGGGAGAGGACCTGAGGCATTTTGTTTATAACATGCGTAAAAAAGAAAAAAAAAAGGTTTTGAGCTTAACTGGCTAAGTTTGGCATTCTTAAGCAAATCAGAACTCTAGGGTAGACTAAATTCTAGGGTTAAACTTTAGAAGCTAAATGAGCTGCTAGCTTTAGACCTTTAGGGTCCTTTGTGGACTTAAAAACTTAAGTAGGAGTTAAGTTGCGGACCATTCTTCAGGAGGTTGAGGAAGGGAAGCTAGGGTTTGAGTTAAAAGGTGGGGTAATACCTGGAGTCCTGTTCTACTTTTTGGTTTACGGGTCCTTGTAACCTAAGCATCCAAATTTCACACACTTGGTCTGGTAATTAAGTTAATTTCTTTCTTTCTGAAAAGAGATTTGGTTCTCTTAGTTTTGACTTAAGAGAGGCTTGAAAACACATTTTGATTGGAAGAGTTCCCGCCGCAGGAGAGGTGGAGTATATACTCACCTTGAGGATGCGATGATAACATATTACCTCCTCAGCGCTTGTCTCTTAGGATATCCATCCTACTGGGGGCATGTAAGTGCATTGTGCGGTTCAGGTACCATGGGCGGCCCTATCTCGAAGTGCCGATTGCCATAGGCCTGAATTCGCTTAAGAAATCCATGGGTGATACTATCTCGAAGTGTCGATTGCCAGGAGTACTTGGGGTCGTTATGGGCGGTGCTATCTCGAAGCATTGAAAGCCAGGCACCCTTCGAGGTATGGTAATGGGGACAATGAATCTGACATAGACCGTGTTGATAGCTGATCTGAGGTTAGACTTAGAAGAATCAAACAAAAAAAAAAAAATATATATATATATATATAACTTTTTCCTTTAACTCAAATAACTCAGACCAATGCACAGGCACGAATGCTTTAATCTCAGGGATCAATAAACTTTAGGGTAGAGTCAGAAATCAGGGAAACTTGTGCCTGCAACTCGTCTTTAGCCGACCTAGTCTGTTACTTAGCAACTACTTAGGAACCTTAGGTCTAGAGTCTGAATTTAATATGCTTCTAAAGGAAGACCAAGTGAGTTGATTAGTCTACTTGGAGTGCTAGGTTTCGCTTAATTTTGCTAGGGACTAGCAAAAACTAGGCATGGGGGTATTTGATTAGCCCATATTTGTGGGCTATTTAAGTATTTAAGTGCCTAGACATTAGGTTAATTCTAACATTTATTTAGCATAAATTAGGATGTAAATAGATTAATTCATATTTCTAATTTAATTACATAATTCATGCATTGTATTCATATTTTAAATGCATTTAGAATTAACTTAGAATGGCATTCAATTAATTAGTTAACCAATTAGGTACATTGTTTAAGTTAACATAAAAGTTGAGGGTTTGTATATAAATAACCATAATATTTTAATAATATCCTTTATTCTTCTTTTCAGCAACGGCTCGGCTGCCGCTGCAATGCCTCCTGCCACAATAAAGCCACATTCATGGATTAGCGAAGAAGGTGGATTTGCTCCCGCCTCTCCATTCAAATTTGTGCAGGCAGCTACAAAAAGAGGAGAGATGCTGCCGAGTAGGGCAGGCCTCCACCCCCAACCCACACTGTGCAGAGAGTCCCTCTCTTCCATTCCATACCGCCGGCCTCAACCACGGCGACGACCCTCCACCACCGTGGGCGTGTGGTGTGACAAGTCACACCACCATCCGGAGATCGTCCACATTACCGTGAGCACCTCGCCGTGCTTCTCCCTCGCCGTCGTCACCAACAACCACCGTCGCAGCTACTGCAATCACTCCTCATCCAGTTAAGATGTCCGGGAAGTTTCTCGGACGTCTGAAGCTTCGACCTCCCCACTCCAGCAGTAACCACACTCACCCACTTCACCGCCAACCGCCTACCCTCGCTCGCTCACCTGAAGCGCCAGCCCTCATCCGCTCACTCCACGCTCACATCACACCTCCAGCGCCAATCGGCTGCACTTTGCAGTACACGCGCCTCCCGCCTGCAGCCTTCCCGCGCCTGCAGCCTCCCCGCGCCTGCAGCCTCCCCGCCACTACCTGCAGTGCCACACCAGTGCGTGCACGCACTCGCGCCTTTAGCCAACAGTAGCGCACCCACGCCTCCATCTTGCAGCATTTTCGTGCCCCACGCGCCCGCCAGCGTGCAACACCAGGTGCAGCGCTCACCCGCACGCCTGCAGCAGAGTCGCCCTCCTCCAGTGCACCTCCAGTGCACTGCAAAACGTGCGCCACCTCCGCGTGCACTCTGCAGCTGCAGCAGCCGCGTACGCCAGCAGCACTACCTCCGCGCGTGCGTAGTCCTGTCCGCACACCTCCTCGCCAGGACACCAGCCACGCTTGCCCACGCCGCAAGACCTGCAGCATTTTAGCCCCCCACCAGAACCCACCACCACTGGAGCTCCATCTGGCTAGCTCCGGCCACTGCGCGACTCGCCGCCACCACCACTACGAAGCCCTTGATCCAAAGAACTTCCTCTGAGCTTCCTGCGTTCGGCCGTCCACTCCTCTTCGCGCACTGCCAAGGGGAATAAATCCCCTGTTTTGCTACAGTATTCATGCCATTAATAATTACATTTTTTGCCATTGTCATCTTTTAATGATATTTTATTGATTCTGCATTGCAACAAATATCCTCTAGTTATTAAGAATTGCTATTTCAGCATGATTTCTTGATTCAACCTTAATCTGAAGGCAATTTTAGCTTGATTCTTGTCTAAACTAACTACGAACAAATGTTTTTAACTGGTGCGAATTTAAATATGTCATTGCCTCCCTGTGGATACGACCCGCTCTTCTACGAGTGATTATTTCTTTTTAAATATTGATTAGTCGATTTTTCGACCACATAAAACTACAAACGACATTTAAAGCGAATAATCGACTCGTCAGGCCACAGTGCACAGCACTGCACGGAGAGGCGTACGCGGGCGAGTGAAGCGGGTGACGTGGGCGAGTGGGGCGGGTGAAGGCAGGCATACGTGGGCTGGCAGATGCGCAGCTGGGCGCGCGCACGGGCGAAGGCCGGTTGTGGCGCGTCGGGTGACCGGTTAAGTGAGAAGCTCATCGGTCACCCCACTGTAGCCACAGTGTTACGCAGACTGGCATGAACAGTGGCTATAGTGTAAGGCTGCGCCGCGCAACTGGGAGCGGGCGGTGCTGTGAGTGCGGACGGCTCGACGCGTGTAGTGGAGTGGCTTCGGCTAGTGGCTTGTGGGTAGAAGGTTGCGACAGAGCGCACGAAGAGGGCTGCTGCCGTGCGCGGTGGAGGGCGAGGGCGACATGCTGCTTGCGCGGAGGCTTGCGGGTGCTGTTGGGGTATGCTGGGGTGCTTGGCCGGCAGCTGCAGAGGCGTGCAGTGGCCGGTTGCGGGCGGAAGAGAGAGCACGACAGAGCGAAGAAGCGGGAGGCGATGGTGCCTGCAGGCACGCGTTGGGTGCGAGGGTGGCCTGCAGGCATGCGCGGAATGGGCTGGGTAGCTGCTGCTACGTGCTACTGCTACCGCCTTGCCGCTGCTGCTGGAGCTTTGAGCTTCAATCTTGAAGCCTGCGGCAATGGCTGAAGGTCTTCAAACGGTGAACCAAGAAAAGAGCCACCATGCCCACCAGCTCTTTGAAGAGATGGGCGGTGATGGTCTCACTGTGGTCGGTGTGCACCACAGTGAGGGCTCCTGCCCACCGGGTGTCTCCTCTGAGGAGGAGAGCCGGCGTATGGAGGGAGAGGGAGGAGATGGTGGCCTGGAAGGAGAAGAAGTTGCTGTGGGTTCTTTGGCTGGGGACCAAGCTGGCTGCAAGAAGAAGAGCCGTGCTCTTTTTAAAGGAGAGGAGAGCATGCACAGCCATGCGTTGGCTGTGCATGGCTCATGGATTGCTCATGGTAGGGAGATCATGTATGCGGCTGGCAGGGAAGGGTGTGAGCAGGGAATGGTGCATGGATAAGAAGATGCTCCATGCAGCCGTGGGGAAGATTTCAAAATCAAGTGAAATAAAAATAAAAAGATGGTGAATTTTGCAAAGATGCACTTGAGGAAAAATGTAAATTGCGAGGCCACTTATTTTATTCTCCTCCCCTCTCAATTAAATTCATGCATGCGTGTATTTTTACAATGCGACTATGGAGACCTAATATGCATTGGTAATGCTAGGAAATAGCACAAGATGGCACAATTGCAGGTGTATTTTTGCGGTGCAATCATACCCCCATGCCTATTTTTGCTAGTCCCTAGCAAAACATTTTTTTTGTAATGTATTTAGAAATGATCTTTAAGCTGAAGATTTTCTTCTGAGGTAACATAGGTGTGTTTATTGTTGGATATTGTGAGAATCAATTGTAGAGAAGACTACCAGTACTTTAAGTCTCACATGATAAAGATCATCTCTCGACTAACCAGGACTCTTGATATTTAAACCTTAAGTACAATTTCCAAGACCCAAGAGGTTTTTGCTGTACTCGAGAGCTCAAGAGATTATGGCTTGTGCTTAGTGAAGGATCAAGACTGACCAGATGAACATTAAGACTCAAGCCCAGGGTTTCAAGAATCTTTAAGTACAGGTTGGTCCTAGTTTCAGCTCATGTTTTCGGATTGACCCTTAAGAAGATGATGGAAAACTCAACTCCCATTTTCTGATATTTGTGGCTCAAAGGAAAATAGGGTATTTACGACTTGCCCTGAAGAACTTTTTTAGGGTAGAGACTTTACAGACATTTGTGAGATATACTGACTTATTTGCATTTTTTTTTTTTGAAACACTTGTCAGTATATCTCTTACAACATTATTTGGAGGAGCACACTTTTCTTTTTGGTGGGAGAGTTATTTCTTGGTGGAAAGAGTCTCTCCTAAACACAAGACTAAAGCCTGGGATAAAAAGTCTACCTGCGCGCACAGGTAAGGACTCCACCTTCCCTAATGGACACTAGGGTTGGATCTTATGTTCACCTGGTCTTTCCTGATATGTGTAGTGTGAACCAAGTCTACTTAAGCTCTCAAGTAAAAGCAAACCAACGGATCTTGTACTGGTGTCTCAGGTACAAGAATACATCCTTAGTTAGGAGAGATTCTGATCTATTTTGTCAATGCTCAAGTGAATTAAGCCTGAGCCTGAGCGAATCAAGCTTTTATGGCCTGGAAAGTCTTCAAAACAGAGGTTGAATCTCCATAAACACTTATTGTACTTTTGTTTTAGCCTTTAGATCATTACTAAACACCATTTATATATATATAGAGAGAGAGAGAGAGACTGCATGATACCCTAAAATACCCAGATCCTGGAGGCTTATCCACCCCCCCATGCCAAACGATGCTATGTCCTCATATGCATGCAGGGAAGGGTAGAGAAAGGACAAAAGATTGGGTAACGAGAGCTGAAGTGAAGGGTATACAGCAGGGTGGTTGGGTGGGTGGATGGTGAGTGGTGAACTGAAAAGTGATGTGATCGTGATAGTGAAGTGAAAAGTGATGGTGGATGGTGAGTGTTGTTGGGGTGCCTTCCAACGAGCGCTGAATTTAACATCCCCAGCTGGACTCAGAATGAGGCAAAGAATTAGTTACCCTACAGCAGGGCAACGGTTTCTCCAACGGGGGCAGGTTCATGAGTCAGATAGGGTTTCAAATGCTGCCCGTTGACTGTAAATTTACGCCCAAATTTGGGATCTTCGATCTCAACGGCCCTGTTGGGGAATGGTCTTGAGACCAGGAAAGGACCAGTCCATTTGGACTTCAATTTCCCAGGAAAGAATTTGAGTCGGGCATTATAGAGCCAAACTTGCTGAGATGGCTCAAATTCTTTCCGCCGAATACGGCTGTCGTGAAAAGCCTTATTGCATTGTTTGAAGGTTAAAGCAGAATCATAGGCTTCACGACGGAGCTCTTCCAGCTCCTGGAGTTGGAGTTTCCTTTCTCGACCACATAGGTTTGGGTCGAGGTTACATTGGCGAACCGCCCAATAAGCGCGGTGCTCCAACTCCACGGGCAAATGACAAGGCTTCTCGTAAACGATTCTATACGGAGGTATACCAAGGGGAGCCTTGAAGGCGGTCCGATACGGCCAAAGTGCATCAATCAGCTTGTCGGACCAATCCTTACGGTCAGGCCGAACCATTTTCTAGAGAATTTGCTTGATTTGCCGGTTCGACACCTCTGCTTGGCCATTCGTCTGAGGATGATACGGGGATGCGATACGATGGTGGACTCCGTATTTCCTCAGAAGTGCCCGAAAAGAAGCATGGGTAAAGTGGCTTCCTCTATCTAAGATAATGGCTCGAGGGATCCCAAAGCGAGCAAAGATGTGGTCTTTGACAAATTGGGTGGATATAACATGGTCAACATGGCACGCGGGAATAGCCTCCATCCATTTCAAAACATAGTCAACAGCCACGACAATGAATTCGAAACCGTTCGACGGAAGAAAGGGACTCATGAAGTCAATTCCCCAGATGTCGAAGATTTCTGCAACTAGGATGGGTTGTAAGGGCATCATGTCACGACGTGACTTGACCCTAACGACTGGCACCTAGTGCAATGCTTGGCATAATTGTGTGCATCCTAGTGAAGGGAGGGCCAAAAGAAACCGCACTGCAACACCTTGGCTACAGTTTTCCTCCCAGAGAAATGGCCTCCACAGGCCTGATCTTGGCAGAAGGATAGCACACTGGGGAACTCGCTGTCAGGATTACAGCGACGGATGATTTGATCAGCACCTATCCGAAAAAGAAGTGGATTATCCCAGAAATAATACTTTTCTTTTGCCATGAGACGCTCGTGCTGGTTTTTAGGCCAGCCACGTGGAAGGGATCCAGAAGCAAGGTAATTGGTAATGTCGGCATACCACGGTCCACTTGCCACATTTATTGCCAATAGGTGCTCATCAGGAACAATTTCATTAATCGGCAGAGTAAGTCCAATATGGTCAGGGTCTAGTCTGGAAAGGTGATCAGCTACAACATTCTGGGCTCCAGCCTTATCACGGATCTCAATATCAAATTCTTGGAGCAGAAGGATCCAACGAATCAGTCTAGGCTTGGCATCCTTCTTGTGCATGAGATGGCGAATGGCCGTGTGATCAGTGAAAACAATAACGTGAGAGCCTAGAAGGTAAGAGCGGAATTTCTCCAGCCCAAAGACGACCGCCAGTAGCTCTTTTTTAGTGGTAGTATAATTACGCTGGGCCTCGTCCAACATCTTACTGGTGTAGTACACCATGAAGGGGTGTCTATCGCGTCTTTGTCCCAGGATGGCTCCAACTGCAATGTTGGAAGCATCACACATGAGTTCAAGGTTGAGGGACCAATCAGGCGGTTGGAGAATAGGGGCCTTGGTGACAGCATTACGCAGCTGCGTGAATGCTTGTATACAGTTTGGGCCCATATCGAAGGGTACGTCAGTCGATAGGAGATGAGTTAACGGTCGAGAAATCTTAGAGAAGTATTTGATGAATCTCCTATAGAAACCGATGTGTCCCAGGATGGAGTGGATTTGTTTGACAGAGCCAGGCACAGGTAAATCAGCAATGACATCGAGTTTAGCTCTGTTAACCTCAATACCCCTATCGGAGATGATATGTCCGAGAATAATTCCCTCGTGCACCATAAAATGACTTTTTTCCCAGGAAAGCATGAGGTTTACATCAATACATCTCCTAAGGATATGAGTCAGGTTGGCAAGACATTTGTCGAAAGATGGTCCATAGATCGAAAAGTCATCCATGAAGACCTCGAGAAAGTCACCCACCATGTCATGGAATATCCTAGCATACATCTCTGGAAAGTTGCTGGCACGTTGCAAAGTCCGAACAGCATCCTTCTAAATGTGAAGGTGCCGAAAGGGCAGGTAAAAGTGGTTTTCTCTTAGTCTCGGGGGTCAATTGCCACCTGGTTATATCCTGAGAATCCATCTAGGAAACAGAAAAATTTATTTCCTGCTAACTGCTCCAGGATTTGGTCAATGAATGGTAGCGGAAAGTGATCTTTCTTGGTTGCAGCATTGAGTTTCCTATAATCTACACACACTCTCCAAGATATAGGAGTGCGTGTAGGGATGGATTCACCCCTGTCATTGACACAGATGGTGAGTCCTGCCTTTTTGGGCACAACGTGAATCGGACTCACCCAGGGGCTATCGCTGATCGGGTAGATTATACCCGCATCCAGCCACTTAATGATTTCTTTCTTAACGACCTCCCGCATGTTAGGGTTGAGATGTCGCTGCATCTCGCGGGAAGGTCGAGCCTCCTCCTCCGTATATATACGGTGAGTGTAGTAGGAGGGGCTAATGCCAGATAAGTCTGATAAGGACCATCCAATAGCTGCCTTGTGTTCTATGAGGACCTTAGTTAGTTTGCACTCTTGCTCCCTGGTCAATTTTGAATTGATGATTACAGGGAGCATTTCATTTGGTCCCAGGAAAACATACTTAAGTGTATTAGGTAGCTCTTTCAGCTTGGGAGTGGATGGTGAAAGGTCTGGCATTTCTTGGGACGAGCGTGTCCCAGGCAGTTTGGAGAACAAGTCAGGAGGAAGAAATTAGCCCTCAGATTGGCCAAGAAGAGGGGCTTCTTGGATAGATGGATCCAAAAAGGAATAGCCCCAGTGAGAAGTATATGGGCTCAAGGTCCCAGTGTGGAGATGCAACTCCGCCTGATTTGGCGGGAAAGAAAGGTCAATCCGGTCTTCAGGAGTGTGGACCGGCGGTGAGTAGCCCGGATATGACTCAGACCACGAGGTATGGGAAGCGGAGAAAACCTCGTCAGAAGTCTGGTCAGGAGAAGGTACGGGAATAGGGAGGGATGGGGGAATGTCACAATATGTGTTGGTCAGGCAATCGTCAATGTTTACAGGTAATTTGCAGCAGTCTGAATAGGTCCCAATTAGTTCGATACACACGCTGATGGCCATGTCCTCGTCAGACATGTCATCCTCGATGCAATTGTAATCAAAGTTCTTGGCTGCCTTGAAGAGGTTAAGCTTGAGCTTTTCAGATCCAACGGCAATCTCAATACACCTCGACTCGCAATCGATATGGGCGCGGGCTGTGGCCAAGAAAGGTTGACCAAGGATGATCGGACAATCAGAAAGTGAACTAGGAACTTCCATATCTAAAACAAGAAAGTCAACAGGAAAACAAAGATTGTTGACCCTAACCACCATGTCTTCCACCACACCCTTTGGGATTTTGACAGAACGATCTGCCAACTGTAACGTGACAGGGGTGGGTTTCAGATTTCCCAAGGAGAATTTTTCGAGCATGATGGTTGGTATAAGATTTATGGAAGATCCTAGATCAAGTAGGGCACAGTTAAAATTGTAGCCTTGGATGCTACAGGAAACAAGCGGTGTGCCTGGATCTTTCTGCTTCGGTGGTAAATTTGACAATATAGCACAACTCGCATGAGGTGAGAGAACCACCGGATTCTTGGTTTTCTTTGACTGTCGCCTGGGTGTTGTGTAGTCTTTGAAAAATCGGGCGACAGTAGGTATGTGGTCGATAGCCTCGAGCAAGGGTACCTTGATTTCTACATCCCTAAACAACTTACGCAGGTTATCAAAGGCCTGTGTATCTTTCTTCTTGCCTTTTGGCTCCCTTAGTAGGGCCTCAAGATATGGGACTGATTCTTGCTCGAATTTGGGTGTATCGTCCTCTCGCGAATGCGGTGCACATCCCGAATGAGAGGGAGATGAAGAAGACGGGCTAGGATCAGGTTGAGTCGGATCGACGGTCTGCTTACCGCTCCTCGTAGTGATAGCATTGGACGATGAGGGTCCAGTGGGATCATACGGCGGAGGAGGGTTTGCAATAGGGACATAAGAGTGCGGTGATACAACGGGATTAGCCTGAAACCCCGGTGGAATGCTCGGAGCTTGCAGAATTTGATTAACCTACCCCAGAGAAGGTCGTACCTGTGGTTGAGGACCACGGGGTACAAAATTTCATGGGTTTGGAACAGGTTGGGCAGGAAGAGTGCCCTGAGATCGAGTCGCCATGCATAGTTTACTGATCTCAGCATTCTGCTGCGCCAATTGGTGCCGAAGAGAGGTCATGTTCTCTTCATGGCACTTTGACATTTATGTCATCATTCGCATCAATTTGTTAAGAGGACTTGATGCGTGTTCGATTTGTGGTATGTAAGGGCCTGATGGCAAATTCGCCATAGGATTAGACTAGGCCCTTGGGATGACAGGTGCGGACGGTCGCATTGGTCCACCCGCGAGGTTTTGGCACTGCTGGTTGTTGGACCATGCAAAGTTTGGATGATTACGCCACCCTGGGTTATACGTGGCAGAGAACGGGTTATTATCCAGGGCGCAAGCATCTTCTATGCCAGAAGACGTGTCCGCGTGTAAATATGCGTCTGAGCACACAGAGGCTTGGTCCTCCGTGTTGAAATATTGGCTCACAGAAGCCAGTTCCACATGACTTACTGAGTCGCTCGGTGCGACACTCGGTAAGGAAGGTCTTACGGGGTTTCTCAGGATAAGCCTGGTGTTGGAAGAATTTGGATTGTGACGAAGTGGTGAAGGGGTGGTGTTTGCCATAGATCGGGCAGGGTTGGCCAGAAGCTCGTCCAGCTTCTTGTGCACGACGGAGACTTCATCCAATTTCTGTGCTATAAGGCTGAGATCGGTGGATGAATGGGAGGGTCCCGTGTCAACTTCGTGGATATTTCAGGGCTGGCTGGTACGATTAAAGGCGACAATGGAGGCATTGTTCATTGAGTTTTCACTCATATTTTCAAACAATTTGAATGCTCCATTCTCGTCTTTATTCATAAAATTCCCTCTGCAGGAAGCTTCTGCAATCTGCTTCAAAGTCTCATTTAGCCCGTAGTAGAAAATCTGGGCTATATGCCACTTAGGCATACTATGGTGCGGACACTTCTTGATGAGGTCATTATATCTCTCCCATGCCTCATGAAATTGTTTGTTGTTTTGTTGCGTAAAAGAGGTGACAGCACAGCGAAGCGCATTGGTTCGCCCGATTGGGAAGAACTTCTTGAGAAACGCTGTTCGCACCTCTTCCCAAGAGTGGATGGTTCTCCCAAGGGTGCGTTACCACTGCGACGCTTTATCCCGCAATGAAAATGGGAACATTTTCATGAGGACTATAGGTAACTCGACATTTCTTGGTTTAACTGTTTCAGCCAGTCGGGTTAGGTCTTCCAAGTGGAGAAAAGGATCTTCACTTGCAAGACCATGGAAGTGAAAATTTATTAGGCCAATAATGTTAGGTTTCAATTCAAAGTCGTCCCCGCCCATGGGGACCCGAATTTGTCCTATGATCTCTGTAGCAGTGGGATTCTGATAGGAGCTAAGAGACCTAGGCTCCTCCCGTTCAGGAGGGTTCTGCATTTCCTCCAATGTTTCCCGAATGGCTTCAATTTGCTCATTATACATTTCCATTTGGGCTTGGAGGCGGGTTATGGGATCTAAGGCTCCACCACCTAGTGGGTTCTGAGGGTGATTTCCTCCCTCGGGATTTGGGGGTGCGAGTGCAGCCATGTTTGTGGAGGAGGAGGACGATTTGGCTTCTTTTCAAAATTTATCGGGTAATTCAAACAGTTCAGGGTTTTGTGACCTCCTCCCAAACATGCACTACCGTGGGAAGAATTGGGGAGATGAGAAGGAAAAAGAGATGAGAGAAATGATGCTGCAAAGGTACACTTGATGACAAATCAATTCAATCAAATTCCTAACCTCTACAGTGTGCCTTTAGATCTAAAGATCTAAGTTACCTACTATCACAAACTACAGAACCGAATACGAGCACCACAGAACCACCGGGCCAGATTGAAAGGCCGTTTGCCCCAGTCTTAGACACCCAATAGCACACGGGAACCCTCACCAGCACGTAGACGCTACACATAGGTAGTTAGACCTCCAATCCTTAAGAAGGGTCAAGTTACTACCATTTTTAGTTAGAGGCTTAGGGTCAAGTGCTTTTGGAATGTGAAGGGCGTTATTTACGGGTAATGCTCAAGTGATTGATTTTCAGAGTGTGTAAAACAAGCATGCAACGGGGAAATCTCCCCGAATTGAAGTTTTCATTGGTGAATGGTTTTTAGATTTCAGCCTTAAGTAGTATGGATTTTATGATTTCGCTGAAATACCAATTCAACCAATCTCCGGGTTTTATGAGAATACAGGTTTTCTTTTAAGCCCAACTAACCCTTCTTCAATGTTAATAGGTTAATGCATGCTAAAATGCAATGGGCTACCCTAAATGGAGATTTCTATGTGTGGATGCACGAGTCAGTTTTAGATTAGTGTGAAAGGGAGCCAAAGCACTTCAATTCAAGTGCTCCCAATCACCAAAAAATGTCCACACACAAGGCTCAACCAAAAGATAAGGAAAATCAAATTGTTGAGGTTGAATTATTTGGGATCGAATCTTAGGCAAGTTGAAAAATTGTGGTGGAGTTGGAATCAACTCAATTCCAAGTCTCCCCACCAAAAAGGTGATCCTGAATTTGTAGATAAGTGAGGCAAAAGAGGGGTGCAATCAATCTTTTTATGTTTGCCTCAAAGAATACTTCACATGGCGAAAAATTCAAGAATCAAGATTCTTGGATTTTCACTACGCGAAGTAAGGCGGGAAATCCCGGGGTGGTAGGAGTGAAGACAATCAATCAAACAAGTGAATTTCAATCCACTTGCCCCAAGAGATCCCCAAAAGTTTTTCTAGTTTTTTTAGTTTTAATGATTTTATATATATATATATTTTATTAAGGTGACAAGTTAACCGAAGTTGCTAAGAAAGAAAGACTTGTGCAGCAACATGTGAGGAGCTTCAGTGCGGCCTTGGCATCTTCACGCTCTCGTTCCCGCCTTGGATCTGCCCACGTCTCTGACTTCATCTTCCTGTCTTCTCCTTGCAACAGGTTTACCTGCATACCAAAAACAAAAACACCCGTGAAGAGAAGGGTGTGAGAAGAGAAAAATTACAGGAATGGAGTCAAAACTTACTTGAAGGTGCACTTCCCCGGCAACGGCGCCAGAAAATGTGTGGTGTCAGACCCGAATAGGTTGTTAATATGATGATTTTATCGTTGAAGTGTGTATAGTGGTTAACTAAATCGGACCTAACCATCTCTTTACAAAATTTTTTAACCTGGCCTACTTGATTTTATCTTGGTCGCTTTTAGGCCCAGGTTCGAACTTAGGGAAGTGGGGTTACAAGTCAAGTTTCTACGCCTTTCCTACAACGAGTCTCTTCTGTTCGTTTATTGTGTTTTTGATGTTTTTCTATTTAGAATTTTTCTGGTAATCTTTGTCCTTGAGGCACACCCTCAAAATTAAGTTCTTAGCTTTGAGCCAAAACAGGGTTCCAAAACGGGTCTTGTTATTCTCAAGACGAAGTACCTGCAAGTCAAGGACTATCTTTTCTCTTTTATATTTTTTTTTATCTTTTTATTGGCATGCAAGAGAAATAGAAGTAAATACAGTATAGATATATATGTATATACTATATATGTATAAAGGGGTGGGGGTGGAGGCGGAGATGGAGTGTACCACGGTGTCGAGTCGGTTGTTATCTAGAAAGACGCAACCAACAGGACGAGGTGTCGCGTGGAGTGTGGGATGGATGGTGGAAGATGTATGTGACCACACTTTTTGTACGCGTGTATCGGGGAATATTAGCAACTGGTGCAGATATTCCCGCAATACCACGTATGGTAAATAATGTGAAACTATATATATATGTATATATATATATGGTTATAGATATATAGGTATATATATATATATGTAGTTATATATGTATATATGTATATGTATATATATATAGGTATGTAAATATATATGTAAGTATATGTATAGATAGATATATGTATAGATATATATATATGTATATATTTGTATGTATGTTTGTATATATATGTATATATATAAGTATATGTGTATATATATGTATATATATATATATATACATATATATATGTATATATATGTATATAAATATATATATGTATATATATATATATATACATATATATATGTATATATATGTATATAAATATATATATGTATATATATATATATAAGTATATAATAGTGTATAGGTGTGTGTGTGAGTGTATGAAAGTGTGAGTGTGTGTGCGTATGTGTATTTGCAGAGAGAGAGGGAGAGTGTGCTGAGAGAGAGAGAGAGAGAGCACGAGAGAGAGAGGGCTTGCTGTGAAGAAGAAAAAAAAATGTTTAAGGCATCTGCAGCTTCAGGCCCGCCGTCTGGAGGCTTCCACACGTGCGTAGGCGCGTATGTGCGCAGAGGACGTGCGTTGGAGGGAGTGGCACGGAGTGGAGGGGCCGCAACGCACAGCGTTGCGCGGAGAGGCATACGTGGGTGAGTGAAGCGGGTGATGCGGGTGCACGTGGGCGCGCGCACGGGCGAAGGCCGGTTGCGGCGCACCGGGTGACCGGTTAAGTGAGAAGGTCATCGGTCACCCCATTGTAGCCACAGTGTTCCGCAGACTGGCGTGAACAGTGGCTACAGTGTAAGGTAGTGCCGCGCAACTGGGAGTGGGCGGTGCTGTGAGTGCGGACGGCTTGGCGCGCGCGGTGGAGTGGCTTCGACTGGTGGCTTGCAGGCGGACTGTTGCGACAGAGCGTGCGAAGAGGGCTACGGGAGTGTGCGGTGGAGGGCGAGGGCGACCTGCTGCTTGCGCGGAGGCTTGCGGGTGCTGCTGGGGTGCGCTATGGTGCTTGGCCGGCAGTTGCAGAAGCGCACTGTGGCCGGTTGTGGGCGGAAGAGAGAGAGCGACAGAGTGAAGAAGCGGGAGGCGATGGTGCCTGCAGGCATGCACTGGATGCGAGGGCGGACTGCAGGAGTGCGCGGAATGGGCTGGGTGGCTGCTGTTGCATGCTGCTGCTGCCGCCTTGCCGCTGCTGCTAGAGCTTTGAGCTTTAAGCTTGAAGCCTGCGGCAATGGCTGAAGGTCTTCAAACGGTGAACCAAGAAAAGAGCCACCACGCCCACCAGCTCTTTGAAGAGCTGGGCGGTGGTGGTCTCACTGTGGTGGGTGTGCAACACAGTGAGGGCTCCTGCCCGCCGGGTGTCTCCTCTGAGGAGGAGAGCCGGCGTATGGAGGGAGAGGGAGGAGATGGTGGCCTGGAAGGAGAAGTTGCTATGGGTTCTTTGTTTTGGGACCAGGCTGGCTGCAAGAAGAAGAATCGTGCTCTTTTTAAAAAAGAGAGCATGCATAGCCATGCCCTGGTTGTGCATGGCTCAAGGATGGCTCATGGCAGGGAGATCATGTATGCAGTTGGCAGGGAGGGGTGTGAGCAGGGAATGGCGTGAGGAGAAGAAGAAGATGCTCCATGCAGCCGCGGGGAAGATTTCAAAATCAAGTGAAATAAAAATAAAAAGATGGTGAATTTTGCAAAGATGCACTTGAGGAAAAATGTAAATTGCGAGGCCACTTATTTTATTCTCCTCCCCTCTCAATAAAATGCATGCATGCGTGTATTTTTACAATGCGACTATGGAGACCTAATATGCATTGGTAATGCTAGGAAATAGCACAAGACGGCACAATTGCAGGTGTATTTTTGCGGTGCAATCACTCGCACCCGTTCATGCCGTGCCTGTGACACTTCCACGCGGGCCTGGTTCATACTTGATTACTTGCCTAAACCTCACACCTCAACTGTGACACACGCACATAGCCCTGGTCCAGGGTGTGCTTATGCTCGATTACCTGAATACCCTGTTGTCCCTTGAGAAAGAGAAGGAAGAGAGCGAGAGAGAGAGGAGTCAAGGGGGGTTTTTGCTATGGAGAACAATAGCTAACACTTTGCCATTTGCGAAATTGTGCCCTGTGTGTGAAGAGAAGAGAAAGAAGAGAAGCCAAGGAAGAGCTAAGGCAGAGAAAGAAAGAAGAAAAAGAGGAATTGAGAAAGGAAGAAGAGGAGATTCAAGGTGCCAACGTCTGATTATGCATTGTTGAAATATTTAAGTGGTTCGGCACTGTGCATTTATTTAGATTATAGTATATATGTATCTAGATTAAATAATTGGTGATCTAAATCACCATTCTTTTATTCTAGATCTCTTTTTGCTTTTTCAAACTGTTGAAATATCCATGTTCTACATAGATGATCAATTTTGAGTAATTGTTATGCATTTCAATATCATTCTTGGCTTAGTTGTTGTGCTCATATATATATTAATCGAGATTAGTACATGAATTCCATATTTGCTCCGAGCAAATGACCTCAGACTTTATTTCTGACATTCTGAGCTTATAAATTTTATTTGTTGTTCGATTTATTGTGGATTTCAAACTACGATGACAATACTTTGATTTAAATCCTTGATAGATCTCTTCACAATAATATGTGAATATTATTTTTAATGTGATTTAGTAATATAGGGTGTGCCTACTTTTAATGTTATTTTTAATTGTAAGTGATTCATTTTTTATGCGGGGTGTGCCCACTTATATTTGTTTTATTATTTTGTTATGCAGGCTTATAGAAAAGCTTCAAATTTTAAAGGGAAACTCTGTCGAATTTTTTAAAATTTATTTAATGTTTAAATTAGTTATTGTTTAGATGCACACACTTGCTAAAGAAGATATATGCACGTGAGGTCAAACATTAGGTATTCTAACTCTTAGGGTAAAAGTCCTCCAAATCAAATTGTGTCGAATTACTCGCCCATCGAGACATATGATCATGTTATACGGACATTGCAAGAAGTATAGGTATACCTCATTTACATGCATGATATGCTATCTTAGTAGCATGCCATAAGAATCAATCGACTTTAGTTCGGTGAAGTTCCGAACTAAAGAAGATCCTTGAAGATTTGCTCACAACTTAGGTTTTCTCGTTACATATAACCTTATGCGGTGAAATTTTGGTTGCTTCTTTCTACTCTTCTCCGGTATATCAACTAATCTTATCTAGTTTCCTGCAATATCCTTAATTGGGTGTTAAAGGAAATCTAGCTAAGGTTAGTATTGGGGGGTATACTGGAGAAGTGCAGGGAGATGCTACCGAAATCTCACCGCACGAAGGTTACATGTAATGAGCAAACCTAAGTTGTGATCAAATCTTTGAGGATGAGCTATAAAGTGAAAATCTTAATCAAGATACACATCATTAAATCATTTCCCTTCCGAATAAGTGGTTTATTTACATTAAATTTTAGGTTATAATGGACAAATCTTGGATTAGATTGTGGGGTTCATATTGCACTAGATATAAGGATGGAGTAATTTCATTCCTAGATTAGGTCTTTGATGATGATAGGAAGATATTTAGGTGAGAAGACAAACTTGATAATATTTTCTGCCTATGCAGAAGATGTTTGAATGGTTCCTTACATGACCGTAACATTGTGCTCGAGAACTTGATTTGTAATGGGTGGTGGCAGCATTACACTACTTGGGTAGCTCATGGAGAGGAGATAATTGAGAAAGTCATAAATAATGAAAACACCATTGACGAAGAGATTGACGAGATAATTACTGATAGTAGAGGTGAAGAAATACAAGAAATGTTGAACGGGATGAGAGTAGGAGAGGATATAAATATAGATGAGGAAGATCTGCTTGTGATCTGTTCTATGATGTTGTTAAGGTGGCTGAGGATCCTATTGCTGCTGGTGTTACGAGAATGTCTAAGTTGTCATTTCTATTGAAGATGTTTCAACTAAAGGTTATGAATAGAGCTAGTGCTAAATTCATGTCAAAAATACTTCAATTTATTACTGAGTTGTTGAATAACCCTAATGGTTTTCCAGCTTCATAGTACAAGGCAAGGAAACCGATTCGCAAGCTTGGTTTGGAATATCAGAAGATAGATGCATGTCTGAATGACTACATTCTTTGTAGAAATGAATTTGCAAACTTGAGAAATTGTCTCGAATGTAGACATGCGAGATATAAGGGAGGTGAAAATGAAACTAAGAGAAAACAATCTCAGAAGGTTCTTCGTTACTTCCCTTTGACACCTAGGCTTTAACGCTTTTTATATCAACTAAACCTACACGGTGGATGACATGGTGCTAGGACTCTAAATCTCAAGTGGAAGAATAAGTGACCCAACTGATTTAGTGAAGTGGAATAGATTTGATGAAAGAAATAATTCATTCACTTTAGAAGCAAGGAACGTACGGTTGGATCTTACAAGTGATGGATTCAATCCATTTAAGAGTATGTACCTGTTATACTCTATATGGCCAGTGGTAATGGTCACTTATAACTTACCTCCCTGGTTGTATATGAGATCATTATTCATGATGCTAACCCTATTAATCCGAGTCTAAAACAACCAGGAAATGCAATACATATTTACCTCTAGCTATTGATCGATGAACTGAAACAGTTGTAGTACACTGGTGTGAAGATGTATAATGTAGAAAAAAGAGAATTCTGCAATATGCATGCAGCATTGTTGTGGACAATAAATGGTTTTCCGGCGTACACAAATTTATCAGGTTGGAGTACTAATGGAAAGCTTTCTTGCCCAGTCCATATGGAAGATACTCATCACCAATGATTTCCAGAAAGTAAGAAGTTCTGTTACTTAGGGCATCACAGATTTCTACCCATTGAACATAGATGGCGGTCGTCACAGTTTTGGGGTAAATTTGATGGTAGAACGTGTCCGTATTCGAAGAAAAATCTAAAGAATAAACTTAGTACAGATTCTATAAGGTTGCTAAGTCAGGTTATAATGGAGAGATTACAAGAAATGGGCAAGATACGATTAGGTTGACCATTCAAATAAGACCAAACAGCTTTGAAAAATTCTGGGTTTTGAGAGAAAAGCATTTTCTTTATAGAGTTGTCATACTGGAAAGATCTGATAATAAGTCATAATTTAGATGTTATGCACATTGAAAAGAATGTGATGGATAACATCTTAGACGTATTAAATTTGACTGATGATCCTAAGGACATGGTGAAAACAAGAAAAGATATGAAGAGTTTGAGGATACATCTGGAGCTGCATATTTATGAGGAGGATGGTTACTTACCACCTCCTATTTATAGCTTGAATCATAACCAAAAGAGTAGACTATTCTCCTTCTTAGAGGACATTCGGGTGCCAGATGGATTTTTGTTGCAGCTTTTTCGTTGTGTGAATGAAGCATAGAAGAAGATATCTAGATTGAAAAGTCATGGCTCCCACGTTTATATGCAAGTTTTGTTTCCATTGGCGATACAGGGGATACTCCCTAAGTCAGTTGTTGATTCATTCACAGAAATGACTAGATTTTTCAAAAATGTTTATTCAAAGACACTACAAAATGATATGCTGGATCACTGGGATAAACAAATAGTTATTACTCTCTGTAAGATGGAACAGATTCTTTCCCTAGCCTTCTTCGATGTAATGGTTCATCTCACGCTACATCTTGCAAATGAAGCGAGAATCGGTGGACCTATACAATTCAGATGGATGTATCTTATGGAGCGATTTTTGAAAAAGCTAAAAGATTATGTCTTGAACAAGGCAAAGCTGGAAGGTTTAATTGTAGAAAATTATCTTGTGGAAGATTGTATAAATTTTACTTCCATGTACTCGAATAAAACAGATAACCACTTTAATAAACTCCAAAGGAACTATGAGGGGGAATTCAATGATAATGATGAAGAATGTTTGTCAATTTTTGATATTAGAGGAAAGTTGATTCTTCATATAGAGTACAAGGAAATTTCAAAAATTGACAGGTGTTGGGCACATCTATATATTTTAAAATAAATTCTTGAAATTGATCTATTCTTAATTTGACTTCTTGGATTGGTTTAAAGACTGAGTTAATCAATTGAAAGATGATAAGGACCCATGATAAATACTAGATTTTGATGTAATTACAGATATACCATTACATTATGCACATTACCACTCTGGGTATATAATAAATGAGTTCAGATTCAAAATAAAAAAATTGATGATAGAAATGTTACACAACAGGTTGGAATTGTTGATTCAGATCTTTCCACTAGTCCAGATAGATACTATGGTGAAATCAAAAAAATTGTGGAGATCAGCTTCAGATATGATCGTAGGGTTGTCCTATTTAAATGTCATTGGCTTGATGTTTTTAAAGAGGGCACTGGTTTCAAAATTGATAAGAAACATAATTTCTTAAGTTTAAATCGTAATCGTCAAATTCTTCAATCTGATGAGCCATTCACATTGGCATGTCAAGTGGCACAAGTTTTTTATGTCCTCGATAATTCCAAAGGGGATGGGTTATACCAATAAAAACAGTACTAGGCAATCATTTTGACGCACAGTATGAAGCATACCATGAATTAATGGAAGGTCATATAGATTCAAATGCAGTAGATGTGGACATCTAAGGTTAGTAATAATTTCTTTCCTTTATTTCATTTCTGTTTAAATCAAATTCATATACAAATTGAAGAAACTTAAACATCTACTGGCATTTTCCATACACTAGAAATACCAAAACTTAAACCTAATCACGCACAGATTTTCAAAATATGTTACTTTTACTACACTTTTTATTTAGTGAATAAATGTGGGGTGTACTCACTTGTGTTGCATGTTTAGATGTTTCATTTGAATGAATGTGGGGTGTACTCACTTGTTTGTTTTATATTTCGTTTATTTGAATGGATGTAAGGTGCACTCACTTATGTGCTATGCAGGTTTATAGAAAAACCTCAAATTTTAAAGGGAAACTCTGTCAAAATTTTTTAAATGATGTTTATGAGACGTTTCGAAAATGATATGTTAGCTGAAGCACTCTTTCGAGATGTTAAGAATTGGATTTCATGATTGGTCATTGTTAAATCGTTGTGTTCATATTTTTTGTGCATGCCATGCATGTTTGATTCATGATTCCATTGAGCCCAAGAAAATACTCATGCAAATAGGAAGGCCCAACGTCCAAATTTGTGTGCCCATGTTTTTGTAATAACATGACCATCCAAGCTAGAGTAAGTGCTAGCAACCAAGAATTGGTCACAAGGGTTCAATTTTCAAATGGGCTTGTTAGGAGAATATATAGGAGGGGGAAGTATAGTTTGAGTGGTAGAAAATAAATTTGATCAATATACATGTTCCTATGAATGAATAATCTCAAGATCATCTTTATTTTATTTGAGAGGGCATCAACACAATGGTAATGACACAAATCAGCATTACTAATCCCAATTACCCAAGCTATATGTCTTCCCATTTGAGGGATGTTTTCAATGGGAAGGAGCAACCATGCTAAGGGGGATCCTAAGCCAACATAAAGATCTTTAGTGAGTTGGACATAAAGGGATTCACCACTAGCTATTTGCCACACACCTTCCAACTGTAAAGCCAATAAAAAGTAATTAAGATCACACATTATAGGACCCCTTATATCTTTGCAAACATCAAACATTGAAAATAAATTATCTCACTTCTTCCTTAAAAGATGAGACATCCCAAATAGATGAAAGGCATTGTCCTTATATGGATCCAAAAGATACTCAAGTAAGGAGCAATTCATTGGACAAGGAACCAATACCCAAAAATCAACTACTTTCTCCATGAATGGCTCCTACTAGGAAAGACACTGGCTAGGAGTTTGCAATTTTTTTTTTCATTACTTTCTCATGATTCCATTATTGTTATGGAAAACAGATCTTAAGTGATTATATGCAGGTTTCATTTTAATATGCAGGTTTCTTTGTAATAGCAATTTCTATATGTAGGTTTCATTTTAATATGTAGGTTTATAGAAAAACCTCCAAATTTAAGGGGAAACTCTGTCAAAAGTTTTTAAAATTTTTCTAATGTTCGCCAAAGTTTTTCATTAATGATTTATATATTATTTTCAACTGTAATAATTATTGTATTTATTTCTTCTCACATATGAAGGAATTAAAGAAAAAAACCCAATAAAAAGGGTTCCCCTCAGACACAACCATCCACCTAGCCCAAGTTGTCTCCCGAGGCTTAGCCACCCCTTACAACAAGCTCCCTTCCATTCTATTTTGTACGATTTGGGGACCTGGCATGATCTTGTGATGCCATATATGTCAGGGGAAGGGAAAGGGGAAGGACATTGCTCTTACTGAGCTAGAGCCAGTAGAGCCTTATCTAGATTACAGAGCATCAGAGGAGGATGATGAGGAGACCTCCAATAATATGAAGGGAGAGGAGGGGGAAGAGGCAGAAGATGAGCAAGTGGAGAGTACATCTCCAGTACATGTGGACTCAAGAGTGGCGGGTACAAGTACTGGTAATAACTCCTATACTTTTAAGAAGTAAATTACTTATATATTTTGAAACTTATTATAAATTCATATATATCCATGATGAGTACTATTAATGTCTACATAGGTAAAGTACAAAGAGGACAGGGGAAGACAAAGAATCTAGATGTCCAGCGTATCCCCAAGGGGCTGAGGATATCGATCAGGCTTAAAACCACGAGGAGGTGGAGAATTACTCGAGCTTCATCAGTCAAGTGGGTACAATGGTGAAGTCTATTGTGCCAATTTGCTACTTTGACTGGAGGAAGGTGCCCATAGAGCTGAAGAGGCAGCTCCTCTGACAGTTGTAGGTAATTCTACGTATCTTCAATATTGCTTCTAAAATTTTATCTTAAATTTATTTTCATTTAAGATTGATATATTTTCTACAATAAATGTAGGCGAGTTATGATTGGGGTGATGACCCCAATGCCTCCCGATATATCCTTAAACATGCTGCAAAGCTCCACAGAGATTGGAGGATGGAAACGAAGAGAAAAGTAAAACTTTTTATAGATTTACATTTTTATTATGTACATAATTTCATATATTATTTCTAACATTTTATATTTCATATTTAGCTTTTCTCTCCCTGCAGTTCCCTCGACGAGGAAATTGAGAGTGGTCCTCTTGATGTCATGCCTGAACATTGGAATCAGGCACGCAAGCATTGGGTCGATCCCAAAGCGGAGGTTACTAATCCATTTTAAATGTTTATATTAATTTCATATATATATATTCAATTCATAACAAAGGATCATTTTGTTTAATAATTTATATATATATATGCTTTTATTGTAGGAGAAACCAAGGAAGAATAAGGCCAATAGGGCTAAAGCTCTAGCACAGACCCACAGTTTGGGTAGAAGAAGCATTGAGATGGTCAAGAGCCATTACGTAAGTTTATTCTAACTTCGCGATTCAATATTATATGTTATCCTTATATAATTGTATTCCTTTTATATTTTCGGTCCGCTTTACATGAGGGGAGGGATATAAGTAGGATGGATATCAACAAGGGCACCTATAGCAAGGTTGTAGTTGAGGGTGTTTGTAAATGGATTCACGATTCATACCAGTAGAGACATGTAGGCTTCCTAAATTCAAAAACTTCATAGCTTTCTATATATATATGTAATAATAATAACTTATATATATGTTTAGGAGAGAATGGTTGAATTGGTGCATCCCTCCAATGATGAGACCTCCAACAACATCCATCAGCCTCTGGATCCAGAGGAGGCATTTAAGAGAGTGATGCGACCAGATCACGGTGGTTTCGTTCGTAGTGCGAGGAGGGCACACACCTTGTCTAGCTGGTATGGGAGGAAAGGTGTCATCTCATCTAGTGTCGTCGATCAACTGCATCAAAAGATCAACACACTATAAAGACGAGAGGAGGAGAGGGAGAAGAGGGAGGTAGAGATGAACAATCGATGGATGCCATGCAGTTACAAATGAGTAAGGTGGATGATAAGCTTCAGGAGCTTCTATCCATTCTTCTAAAGAAGGGATAGTCATAGCATTTGTCTTAATTAGATCCTAGCATTTGTCGATGAGACGATGACAACATGGGAGGGGCAGGTAGAACTGGTGGCATCGGGGCAGCTGTGTTTTGATTCACACCAATTTTTATTTGTTATGTTTCCATTTTTCCCTTTTTTTATGTAAATATTTCATTTTCAAATTGTTTTTGTATCAGACTCTATATTTGTGAAATATATACTTCTTTTCATTTTCATTATCTTTTTTCATATAGAAACAGGTCTTTCAAGCAGGTTTAGCAGGTATTTTCCACAATTTTCATAATAAAAAAGACCCTACCTTTCCCGTTAGTTTTACTACAAATTGACAACATTGAAAAGGTAAGAGTGCTTGTGAATTGAAGACATTTGTCGTCGCTTCTTTGTGAAAGTGACGGCAAAAATATGTAACTCTGTCCTTACATAGAAGATATATACCGTCGCTTCTTTATGAAAGCGACGACAAAAATATATTTACCATCGCTTATATAAGAAATGGCGTTGTCATTTAAACGACGACAAAACGCAAAAAATGATGCGCTAACGCAGGAAAAAGTGACATACAAACATGTAGCTTATTTTATAAATGATAGGAAATGCAATTACCGTCAATTATAAAATGACGGCAAAAGATCTAATCCATCTGCTGGGTGAATGATAATTCGACATCTAATTTTCTTTACAATCAACAGGAAAACAAAACGTCACTACTTACTTTGTTGCATTGTGGCATCTGTTAAAATGGTTTTGCCGTCGATTGACAACATATTGAAAATGTCAAGTATGTTGTAGTGTAGGTTCATTAGAACCTAATTAGACTCACCTAGTACCTAATTAGAATAAACCCTAACCTATATAGATTTTCCTTAACCCAATTACACACTCACACACACAATTAGACTAGGACCAAACTGATTAGACCCAACCCATTAGACCTAGGGTCAACATAGCCTAATTGGGAACCTATTCTCACAACCTATGTCTACAAAATCTAGCCCTAAACCTACCCACATCAAACCTACGCCAGACCTAGCCTAATCCTCTTCAAGTTGGCGCCAACTTGAAGAGGGTTTTATCCTCTTTAGCCTCCCATGTAGATAGATCACAACTTGTGATCTATCCTCTCAACCAACCTAATGGATAGATCATAAGTTATGATATATCCTTGTCGTCACCTAGGTTTATTCTATCCCTTGGTGGCTGGCCAACCTAGCATCCCTAGGAAAACCCTTGCTATTCACCTATTTTCAGAAACCCACCATTGTATCCTAGCCTTACAATCTAGATCTTAATTTCCCTATTTAATGAATCCTAGGCATCACTTTTGATTTAATCTAAGCCATCCAAATTAGTGATCCTAGGAACCTTAGACTGACCAATAGGAAGCCACCTAAATGCCTATAGAAAGACCTAGCCTCCAACCCTTAGAGACTAATGAGGCATGGCTCATCATAGCTAAAATGCCCAAGTTAAGCTAGAAACTAGGTTAAACACTATCAAATTAACACAAAGAAAGAGTTAAGTGTGAGAATTAACAGAAAAGACCTAAAACATCAATTTTGTGTTAAAAATGCAAAATTAGCTCATTTATTGAGATATTCTTTTAATAAATACAAAATGATGATCCAATTGCAAATTGAATATACAATTAAGCTCAAAAGTTCAAATAAGAAGTGAAATTAACTTCTAATATGTTCAATCAAGCTTCAATAAAAACTTGATAGCATTTGGACATCATTAGAACCTTGCATTAAGTGATTCACATTTAGGTCCATATACAACCTTTCATTCATTAGAAAACTTGCCAGGGACCCATTCGTAGGTTGCAAGGACCTGTTTGTAACACTTTAGGGTCTACTCTGATATGTTTTTATACCACTTATGGGCCTTGCTAAAAAATGTACATCATTTCACTTGAAAGTTCTTTGTGCAAAATAACCAATAGACACCTGGGAATGACGCACCTCTTAGTGTGCAAAAAGAGCGATCTTCGTTTTCAATAAAAAATTTTAATATAAAATGTCGTGTTGTTATAGTTTATGTGTGGTAGAAAATCACCTTTCAAAATATTTAATAATTCAAAACTAACCACGAAAATAGTTAGGTTGTCTCCATAGGGAGGAATTAGCCTACTAATGATGTCTTGTCTATTTAGGATTGTCATTAGCTACTAATTCGAGTTCTTACAAGCTTATTTCTAACATAACTCAACATTCCATGCAGTTAATTAAGACCATAGGAGTTCATTGCAAAATTACTTTAATAAATTAATTCTTCAAATAAATGCATAGTACTTTCTGCAATGGCATTAGTGATAAATAATAATGAGTGTCAAAATAGAGTTTTTCCCTCTCTCCTCCTCATGCACGGGAAGGAGGGTCATCGGCTGGGTGGAGCTTTGGAAGAGATCGATTGGGAGGAGGGCTTCGTGATGGTGGTGACGAGGTGGCCAATGGTTGCCGGAGGTAGCTGGTCAGAGGAGAGTGGTCGCCGGCAGTGGTGGCTGCGTACGTCGCTGGTGTAGTCGCACGTGAGCCGTGCATGGCCGCACGTGGACTCTGAGCTTAGAGGAGGGTCGACAGTGAGTTTGGCATCAAGATTGGAGGTCGTAGGAGGCTGGTTCAATTGTTGCGTGTGGTGACTGTTTGGGTTCTTCGTGAATAGTGGATGGTGGTGGGTTGAAGAAGAAGAAGAAGAAGAGGAATTGGAGTAGGTGGTGGGTTCAGTTGGTGTTGGGATGGCTGTGGCGAGGGGGGTGAGTGCAGCTAACAATTGCTAATGGTGTCGGTAGGCGGTGGTGGGATTGGGTTCTTTGTTGGATGGGTAGAATAGGACAAAAGGAAGAAGAAGATGAATAGGGAAGGGGTTGGGTGGTTTCTAGCCGTGAGGGAGAGGAGAGGTGGTATGGGTGCTTTATGAGTGCACGCTATCACCGTGCACTCATCGGTGGTGAAGGTAGTAGGGCGGAGGTGGGGAAGCTTGCAAAGGTCTCACGGTGTATGCTCTTGATCACAATGCACGTTGCTTCCACGGTGATTGCTAGGGAGGAGGTCCCCGCAAGGGGAGGAAGAGATCTGATCTCCCTCTAAGGAGAAAAGCCTTCATTTTAAAGTCTTTGTGAATTTGTTTCTCCTCTCCCCTTCTCATGGCTACAGTTAAGTTGCCCCCTAAAAATAGCCATGATCACGTCTTATTCCCTATATTCCACACAAAATATAATTATTTATAAAATATATGAGAATATATGAGCAATATTTCTTCATAATTTAAATAAATGCATGAAACATAAATCAACTCATCTTTATTTATTAAATAATAAGATGCTTAAGCTAAGAACCACAAACAATCGAGACTATTATTCTTAGGCCTAATAATAGTCCAGCAAAATGGACTCATCAAATACCCTCATGCCTAATTTTTCCTAATCCCTAACAAAAGTGAAAAATAACGGAAGTGACCAAAGATTTCTTCTTTTCTAATTCCAAAAATTTAGAGATTAAAACAAATGTGAAGTAATAGTAGCCTAGGTAACAGATCCAAGTGAAAAGCCAACTTACATTTGAAGTTTGTACTTAACCCTTGATAAAATTCTACCGGGATAGGCAACTTACTTCCCTCGGGGATAAAGCAGAAAATGATCTATAATTTGACCCCAGCTTTTTGGCTTAGGTAGGAGACACTGAGTCAAAAGGATTTATATTTGGTGGTTTACACTCATCTGGTGCTACATGTAGTCTAGTACTGCAGACTCTAAATCTCTAGACTATCAAATGAGTCAACCCAGAGAGTGCCTAAACAAAACTGTGCTCTCTTGATGTTCCTCTGCGCTCACTCTTTTCCTTCTTTTCTTCTGAGATCACAAATCTCACTAGATTTTGTAAATGTACTCACTGTTTGGTGTCCTCATATGGTATTCACACTTTTAATTAGAGTCTTAATAACCCTACAACTAATTTAGAAGTTCTCAGCTAGTTTTCGGGTGATCAGAAATACTGAAAAGTAGGTATGGGTCATATTTGGTGGATTGCAATGGCCATTTTTGTTGCTTCGATAATATGGACACTTGATAAGATTGACACCTAAGACAGCTATAACTCGAATATTTTTCTTTTCTATATATATATATTCTTTTTTTTCTTCTTTTTTTATATATATCTATATATTTCTTTTTTTTCTTCTTTTCTTCTTTTCTCTCTCCTTTTTTTTCATAACTCAATACAACAAGACGTAGACTTTTATTCAAGAGGCATTATTTGAGATGACAATGGTCAAGAGGATATTGTATGGCTTATTTGGTGGAAGTGCCTACTCTCGGCACTGGGAAGGAATAGATAGGACAAGCGTATTTCTAACCTTTGACACTATTACCTCCTTCAGCCAAGGAATCTATAAAAGCGATCGTAACCATCCACCATAGTCATAGTTTTATTAAGACTCAATCTCTGTGTATCTACCTTATTTGGTGACTCTTAGGAATGCACACAATGTATGCACACAGGAACAGAGAGTGAAAACTATGCCTAACTCTGAGGTATCATCATTTTATTATCTAGAACTTAAGAGTCCTTGCACTAGATTTAGCGCACCTATAGTCTCTCTACTTCTCACAAATATGAGGTGGATCTAATAGAAGATAGTATTCTTGACTCCCTATTAACTGTCCAAGGGTTCAGTAGACTGAAAATGCTTATTGGTTTTCTTCAAAGATCTATTACCCAGTCTACATGTAAGTGAAGTAAATGTACTGGATTCTAAACTTAAGAAACAATATAAGAAGAAAATCTTCAATGACACCTCCTTGACAATGATGTTTTACTAGGCTAACCAATTCAGCTCAAGAAAAGAGAGCTTTTTTCTTATGCTAATGCACCTAACCTAAATGCATGAATATTGCCTAAAAATGCAAAATGCACCCCCCCGTGCCTAAATCTTACAATGTCTTCATTGTAAAATTAAAACAGGAGGAGAAAGGAAGGAAATCACCTGATGAAGGAGTTATTCTAGACGTTGGGTTGCCTCCCAACAAGCGCTGCATTTTCTGTCAGCAGCCAGACTTATAGGGAACCTGTAAGTCTGGTTCCAAACAGAAAGAGCTAGGCCCTAAAAGTATGCGTAATAGTGCGGGCCTAGAAAATAGGTAGCCACGGATGTTGGCAAGCTGATGATGAGCATGATTCCAAATGCTCGCCAGAAGATAAGAAAGCAGAGAACCTCGTAGGCTACCTGGGGAGGTCTAAGAATAACAAAAGGAACATGAAAAAGGACCTCCCAAAATGGAATAAGTGGAGGATAACAAGGGTCCTCCAAAGCATGAAGGGTTTTAAAAGATATAAACATAATTATTTCAAACCCTTGAATGGCGAGACTAAAAGTACAAGCATCAATCCACACTCACCATTCTACCAGAGGATGTACTGGCTTGATATTCTCCCTAGAAAGAATGTATATGAGCAGAGACCTGAGCCAAGGATTGGTTAGGGAGTGTAAGGGTTGTTTGTGGTGTTGGACGGTAATGGTTAAGTCCAAGGAGGGCTTAGTTTGTGTTCAGTCTAACAATTCAGATTCTGTATTATTTGCCCTAACCGTTGTAGAAAAATTCACATTACCCTACCTATCATTAATGATCGGAGTCATATTTTCACCTATCGGTATATGTGAATCAATGGTGGACTCCAAATCAAATTCCTTTGATGGCAGGGTTGAAGCAACAGAGTCATTATCATTAATTTCATCCCTGGATTCTTTTGATTCATTTAAAATTTTGTTGGGGTATAAATGTGATTCACTAGTAAAGGGAGGAGTATCCGTAGTTATTTCTGAAGGAGGATCAGTCCTAATGTTATGGAGTAAGCCTATATCGCTCAATTCTTTGTTCTCCTCGGAGCATAAAATCGCAATTGATACATATTGTCCCTGAGAGTCTCCCCTAGGCTTCTCACTATTGTGTTTGTTTTCCTTTAATATCAACTCTTGATTTTGGGGAGGATGACTCTCAAAATCAAAAGAAGGGAGGAATCCAGATTTCACCAGATCGTTTATATCCTCAAGGGGCAAGTCATTGAATAACACATAATCCCCTCGAGATTCACTCCAAACTCTTAGTCCAGGTTCCTCCATTGGGTCATCCTCATCCTCTAAAATACTCTTTATATCCCCGAGACTAAAATTGATCCAATTTATCCTCCATTCCCTTAGGATCACCTTCATTGGGTGCATCTAAATCCTCAGAATGTTGAATGGTAGGTGTTGATTCCATAAGTGGGGGGTTAGGATTAGGCTCACTAAAGGTAGAATGAGGTTCCATCACATGATTAATAGGGGAAGTGGCACGAACAACATGACCTTGACTTGGGTTATTAGGGGTAGGAAAAGTACTACCATTGGGGTTAAGGTCCTCAAGAGGTACCATGTTCCCGTTCTTTTGACTCCAATATAGTTTGGGTGGATAATCACTAGGGTTGTTTTCCTCTAGTGGTCGTGTCTCATGGGGAGAGTCTAAGTGGTAGCAACTCAAAATGGGATCCCTATTGTCATTGGTTTCCTCAGAATTATTTTGATGATCACAATTGTATGGGTAAGGATCAGAATCAATAGTAAAAGAGTAGCTAAGCTGTCTAATTTATTTGTTTAGTTGTTGACTATTCCTCAACATCTCTCCCATAGACTCCATTTCTCTTAGTTAGTTTTGCATTTCTATCATAAAAAAGGAGAGGTACTGCTATCAGATTGGGGAGGATAGTCAATCTTAAGCTCTGGTTGCTTAGGGGTATCAGTCCAACCTCGATAAGGAAAATCATGAAGGGTGGTAGGGTTGGGTGTTGGAAAACTGGAAAATTCCATTCCTAGGCTCTACTTAAAAGTGGGAGTTATTGGGCCAGTACTCCCAGGATAGGAATATGATTGATCCCATGAATTTTCATTGTATCCATCAAAGGATGGATATGCTCGGGGCATGGGATCCTGATTAAAAGATTGGAAGTATTGACTTTGATAATCTAAATGATAGGAGTAAGGGTGATCCATTTCTTTAAGCCAAGCAGATTAACTCTTTTAGGACTTACAAGAAATCAGAATGAAAGCAGAAACTTCCTAGAGAGTTCTACCCCTATGAAAACAAACACAAATACAGTGGATCTATTTTTAGTAGATTCTAGGTCTTAGAATTAAGTGTTCAGTTGGTGGCCAAACAAGTTTTGCAAGAATTACGCTTCCTAGGCTGACCTTCGTTGGTGCCTACAACCTACTCACAAGGGATGGAAGTCTCGAATCGAGCCCATGCACGAGGAATCGAAGCAACTTGGTGGATGGGCTTGTTGATTTTTGACTAACTTCCCTTGTGGTGCAAAGAGGAGAGGTAGAATTTATTTAGTGACCTTATGTGTGATGTGCACAGTGTCTCAAGTGTACAACACACGTGCGCAATTTGTATTTAAAATCTCACAATCAAGTCCTTTGCACGTAATTCCAAGTCATTGATTTTAACGTCCAACCTCTTAACAGTCCCAATTTCTTAAAGTGACCATTGACTTAATTAGATTCAAATCTTTAGTGGTCTTAGATTTAAGTTCAATGCGGATGCATGACAGGTAATTGATGCCAAAGAGAAGACGTACCTTACTCCAGCTTTCTTTGTGCAAGATGTCTGCAATGCAGAAATATAAACTAGATGCTGTTCATTCAATCCTAGTTGGTCGCCCTATTGATATGCAACTTCTAGCAGGTAGTTCAATTTTTTTTTTTAAATAAGCAAACAAACCTAATCTAACTAACTAACTAACTAACTAACATGCAGTTCAAATAATTCAAATAAACCTATAATCTAAATAAAAAGGGAACACGCTCCTGAAAAGATGCTCCCACATACAAGAGCGATACGCAATAAAAAGTATTGGGGACACATTTCCAAAAATGCTCAACAAGAGTCCATAAGACAGAAATTAAATGCTAATGTCTATCTTGCCTAAGACCTAACAATGAAATCAAGGAAGCAGTCCCCCTGATTGTTCCTCCGTACGCCTTCTCATGCATGGGATCAAGGCCACAAGCACCTAATGTTTTCCTCCAGGTGGCGTCAAGGTCCCCCAAACGTATTGTCTCCACCGTGCGTGCCTGCTTTGTTCGTTTGTTGTTTTTTCTCAGAAAAAGATCCACAATCAGTAATTCAGAAAAGCTTTAGAAATAGCATAAAAATGATATAAATTTCCCAAAAAATTTAATAGGCGTATTTCCTCCCTAGTAACAATGCCATTTGAAAGAGCGATCTTCATTTTCAATAAAAAATTTTAACATAAAATGTCATGTAGTTATAGTTCGTGCGTGGTAGAAAATCGCCTTTCAAAATATTTAATAATTCAAAGCTAACAACGAAAATAGTTAGGTCGTCTCCATAGGGAGGAATTAGCCTACTAATGATGTCTTGTCTATTCGGGATTGTCACTAGCTATTGATTCGAATTCTTGCCAGCTTATTTCTAACATAACTCAACACTGCATGTAGTTAATTAAGACCATAGAAAGTTCATTGCAAAATTACTTTAATAAATTAATTTGTCAAACCAATGCATAGTACTTTCTGCAATGGCATTAGTGGTAAATAATAATGAGTGTCAAAATAGAGGTTTTTCCCTCTCTCCTCCTCGCATATGGGAAGGAGGGTCGTCGGCCTAGTGGAGCTTCGGAGGAGATCGATTGGGAGGAGGGATTCGAGATGGCAGTGACGGGGCGGCCGATGGTTGCTGGAGGTGGTCGGTCGGAGAAGTGTGGTCGCCAGTGGTGGTGGTTGCGTACGTCGCTAGAGTAGTCGTGTGTGAGCCGCACGTGGCCGTGCGTGGACTCTTAGCTCAGAGGAGGGTCGAGGTGAGTTTGGCATCGAGATTGGAGGTCGAAGGAGGCCGGTTCAAGTGCTGTGTGTGGTGACTATTTTGGGTTCTTCGTGAATAGTGGATGGTGGCGGTTTGAAGAAGAAGAAGAGGAATTGGAGTAGGTGGTGGGTTCGGTTGGTGTTGGGATGACTATGGCGAGGGGAGTGAGTGCGGCTAACGGCTGTTGATGGTGTTGGTAGGCGGTGGTGGGATTGGGTTCTTTGTTGGATGGGTAGAATAGGGGGACAAAAGGAAGAAGAAGATGAACAGGGAGGGGGTTGGGTGGTTTCTAACCATGAGGGAGAGGATAGGTGGTATGGGTGCTTGATGAGTGCATGCTGTCACCGTGCACTCGTCAGTGGTGAAGGCAGTAGGGCGAAGGTGGAGAAGCTCGCAAATGTCTCACGGTGTATGCTCTTGATCACGATGCACGCTGCTTCCACAGTGGCAGCTAGGGAGGAGGTCCCCGCAAGGGGAGGAAGAGATCTGATCTCCCTCGAATGAGAAGAGCCTTCATTTTAAATTTTCCGTGAATTCATTTCTCCTCTCCCCTTCTCACGATTTCAGTTAAGCAGGCCCCTAAAAATAGCCATGATCACGTCTTATTCCCTGTATTCCACACAAAATATAATTATTTATAAAATATATGAGAATATATTAGCAATATTTCTTCACAATTTAAATAAATGCATGAAACATAAATCAACTCATCTTTATTTATTAAATAATAAGATGCTTAAGCTAAGAACTATAAACAATCAAGACTATTATTCTTAGGCCTAGTAATAGTCCAGCAAAATGGACTCATCATGCACGATTCATCGCAAGAACATGAGCCATCCCTGCCATTCACTCCTTGTTTCCCTTTGATCTGCAGCTTGAAATCAATCAAAGCTTTGCGCAACTCCTTGTGCAGCTTCACCTCTATCTCCAGATCCCATCCAACGACCCATCTTCATTTGGCTCTTACCGTCCTCCTCTCCTTCCATCGTGACTATCCATGCCCTAATCACCTAACTCCATTGTGCGGTGAGTGGAATCACTCTCGATTGCTACTTAAGCACCTCCCAGAGCTCATGTGCAAAGGATCGCTCCCTCCTCCTTGAGTGATCCCTTTATCTAGTCTCCAGTTTCCTCCCCCATTCATCGGCTGCTGGTGACAGAAGCGGCTTCCCTCCTCCAATTCGTCGTTGCAGTGACCAACTGTAGCTCAGGGATCCCATTCCTCACTAGAGATCTTCCTCAACCTCCTTCGTCGCTACAGTGACAAGCTGCAGCCCAGGCATCCCATTCCTCCTTTAGATTAGGATTTTATATGCTTTCTAGGAGTAGAATTAGTATAGTTTTACTACTTTCTAGTTAATTGTAGTTAAGTTAGTGCAATTTAGAGTAGATTAGAAGTAGAATAGATGTTAGAAGTTCACAGATTTGATCATTAGTTAGGAGTAGTGTAGTGTAGAACTCGCACTTGCACCTCCTCTAATCAATTTAGATCAAAGGAGATGAATCCATTTTGTCCATCTAATCACTGATCTCCCCCCTGACATCACAAAGTCCATGTTCTGATTTCCCTCAAAATTTAATTCACAATCCACCCACCCATTAGAGTCAAACCCTCATCTCATTGCTCTCTAGCTTTGAGATGAGGATTTGCACTCAAAATCTATCTAGGGGTCTCCCATTCATTTTAGAAATCTACTAAGACCCCTAATCTGAATTTAAAATGGAATCGGTTTGCTTAATCTATTTTTAATTTGGATTTCAATGCAAGATTGTGAGATTTTTATCAAATTGAGTTTTGAAGGATTTTTGATCAAGCAAATTGAGGTATTTTTGTGTGAGTCAGTACATGGCCATGAATCTGAGATGATGCTAGTGATGAATTTTTCCTCAGATGAGCCATGATTGGATTTGACATGAGTTAGGGATTTTATGATCTTGAATGTGTGGGAAAGCCAAGGAGAATCAACCTTGTTGATTTGAGGCTCTATCAAATATTTTTGTGTGGATTTATTTTTTGAGATTCTGATTTCTAACTTAAGGGATTTTCAGTATTCCTTAAGGTTTAAACAATTGGGATTCAAGTTGGATTTATTGGACTGATTCCGACACCTCCTTCATGCTGTCTATAACATTAGGAAGGTGTTAGATCAGTGGTTTACCTTTTGATTTGAAATGAGAATGATGATAAGGAGTTTTGATGCAGAGTTTAACATCTTGAAGTGATTTCAATGCTATTTTCAAGCCTTATCAGAATTTTAAAATGATTACTGTGTGATTTTTGCATCCCAATTCTACATATCAAAGTGCTGCTTTAGCAGCTACATGTCCAAGGAGTTATTAACCCTAAATTTGATGCAAATCACTCCTTGTAGTTGGATGTTTTTGATCCAAAAATTAGATTCGACAAAGTCTGATTTTGGATATATTAGATACTGGATCTGCCTATCAGACCTGCTGCAGCTGTTGGATTAATGAATAGATACACTGCTGCTGCCTTTGAGAATTGGTTAAGACATCTGAAGCAGATGCTATTGCTTGAAATCAGTTACTGCAGCTGTTGCTATTTTGTTGATTACTGCTGCTGTTGCAATAGGTCTGATTGGACTGAAATCAATATGACAGTGATGGAGAAATTGTTTATTTAAATGGCTAATATGTTTTCATTGTTGTATACAATATATACAAGCTTTCATGTATGACTAATGTCTTTTAATCCCTTTTGAATGCTTGTAATTTAGTTTTAAACTCTCTTTGTCAGCTATATTTGTGTATAACTGCCCAAACTTAGAAATATGATGAAATTAAATGAAAAATCATGTTTATTTTTTTGAACATCTCTCTTGTGTTGTGCTTGACACTTTTGAATGTTTTCACTGCACTCTCAAGCCACACATCTCATTCTTAGGCCTTAGGTTTTTAGGTAAAATACTCTTTAAGGCCTAGAATGTACCAACTTTGTAAATAAATAAAAACTATAAAAAATTTTAAAAAAAATAAAATAAATGTGTCTTGAGTAAAAATAAGTATATTTTAAGTATATGCAAAGTTTGAAGGTCATCTGAACCTTCGGCTTGGTAGAACATACCAGCCGACGGTTCAGTATAACTTAAAACTTAATAAAAGAACTCAACTTAAAAAATCCCAAAAACATTTTATTCTTCTCATCTTTCACTTTCTCTCACATCCCCTATCTCTATTATACATATAAAACCCATTAGAATAAGAAAACCTAGAAAAATACCCAAAAACACTATGTATATTTTGTAAATACATATATATATAAGCTATATACTAAGCTATATATGTACATAGTGTATAATATGTATATAAACTGTATGTATAACTTCTGTATGCATTATATAGTATAAATTAAGTATTTAGGATAACTTAATATATATAACCTTATTAAATAAGTAGATATTAATTTAATTAACTTATATGTACTATAAGCTGTATAATTGTAGAAACCCCTATAAATAAACTTATTTATCAACGATACTTTACATACGTATTTATATACTTATTATGTACATTATAATACCTACAAACTAATTTAATAATATTTATACAACAAATAATTAATTTAATAAGTTATTAGGTAGTTTACTAACTTAAATTAAAATAAATTAGGAAATTAAGCTATTATTGAAGTAATCTATTGTTTATATTTTTATTATAATATTTTAAGTAATTTAGACTAATTTAACTTTATTTATACTGTGTTATAATATTTATACCTAATTTATATGTAAAATACTCTAAAACTGATATTTAAATGTTTATAAATTAAAATAAAACTTGTAAAATTCAATAAAAATATGCATTAAATAATTTAACATGTATACTAATGTTGTATTAGGTCAATTGGACCATTAATTAAGTAATTTATATTGTAATTAGAAAATTAACTTATAAATCAATATGAATAATCGATAAAGTTTAGCTAATTTTTTTATATAGTACAATTAATTTTTTTTTGTAAATAAACTATATAATTATATAGCCATATATAAGGGCTTTCTAACCATATAATTTAATTGAAAATTGGAACTCAATTGGGCCCTTAAATCGAGGGCCAAATCATGTAATTTACGATAGCCAATCGCGTGTAATCGTGCCTGAGAGGCGCATTGTATAGCACCACATCGATGGTGTTGTACCGTCCGCACCGCCTTATTTAGAATTTCTGCATTGGACGTTCCAATTGTCATGGGCATTGTGCGCCTGAGCACACATGCATACACCTATACCTATCTGAGCATGAATGAGCATTGGCTTTGGTCTGAAATGAGATTAGCGTGCGGTGCATGGTTGGGAGCTGTGCACTGTGCATGAGTTTGATTAGACCCAGTAATAAGCCATAAACTAGTTAAAATGTACCTAAAGATAACTAGGGTGGCCCTAGTAGATGTTTGGTCCCACCCAGTAATGGGTGCTGTGTATCCCTCGAAAGGGCTGCCTGCAAATTAAACTAATTTTTGGTTAAAAATCGGTCTGAACCAGCTAATGAACCGATCTAAGAGAGGAGAAGAGCTGAATTTGCCTAAGTGTTGAAGCCTTGCGTGAGTGCTTAAGTGTTGAAGCTTCCCTTGGGGGCCTATGTGTTGAGTGCGTGCGTGTGTGAAGTTTTTTGTGTATATATGTATAAGTATATAGTAAATATAGATGTATATTGTATATATATAGTATATACGTAAATAATACCTATATAAGCAATACATGAGTATAGTAGTATTGTTTGAGCTATATATGGATAAAAATAAGCTATAGCTTTAGTGATAGATTTAGATGCCACTGTAGATAGTATTATATGTCAGTATAGACATTAGTTTTTACCTTAGCTTATATATATAGTTTTTTAAGGTTTTAGAGACACTTTTATACATCACTGTATATACATTATATGTTACTGTAGATATTAGTAAGTTAAGTTAAGTTAGTATAGTACATATTATTACTTATTTTTGTACCTATAGCTAGGTATTATTATTAAAAGTTATAAACAGATAATATAGAGTATTTATTTATGGTTTTTGATGCTTTGTTTGTAGATAAATATTTTCAAGCATTGTAATTCATTCTTTTGTATATAATTGGTTCATTCTTTGATTCTTTGATTGATTGATTGATTCATTCTTGTATATAAAATCAATATTTTTGGAAAAGAATATTTTTGACTTAGAGAATAATGTATATTAATAACTGCCTCCTAGTGAATGACCTGGAATAAACTAGTTAAAATTAAGTATATAAATAAAATTGACGTGACAACGGTTTGTATTTGTGACATATACTACAACAATGACATTTTAAAACCCCTTTTTTGTACAAATTGGTAGTTGACGATCAGAGACCAATTAGCCTCTTAGTAATCCTTAGTATAATTTAGTAGTACCTAGCCCTATGGGCACACCCACCATCCCTCTACCTCCATAGCTTCTCCGGTCCTCTCTTCTTCCTCCATGTGCCCTAGATCTGAAGCTTCATCGGAAGCTTCCTCAAGCATATTTCAAGCGGTCCCGATCTCTTCTTCCTCTCTTATTTTATAGTTCTATTCTGATTGTAATATCTGATTAAGATTATACTTGTGAGACATTTTTGATAGTAGAAATAAATTGTAGTATTCATTTTATATCTGTGTCTCCATTACTACTATTATCTATGCATTTATTATTTGCTATTCTACTATATAATTGTGAAAGGTTTTAAGTAGCAACTGCCTTCCTGTGTTTGACTAAGATCCCTCGTAGTTTGAACTTTATATAAATTTAATTGAATGCTTAATTTGCCTACTACAATGATTGCATATTCTTAATCGTGTAGATTTTAGTGAATCACCTACCCCTACCGCCTTCTCCCTAGCCCTCCTAATTAGTCTACCATCTCATCACCTTTCCTCCATTAGCAAGATTCTTCACATCTAACCTCTACTGCATCTCCTAGTGGTCATTCTCCTCTGCTTCTTCCTCACCTCTACTCCATCTCATCTCCAAGGTGGCTGTACTACGGACCAAGCTCCAACTCATCTTCTTCTTATTCTCTAGTTCTAGCTCTAGTAGATATTATGTTCTAGTTGTAGTAGTGACATTATTTCTAGTAGTAATAAAAGTTTAGTTTTTCAATTATATCATTTGCAAATCCTGCTTCTCACCCCCTTCTATATAATTGCCTAATTTGTGTTCCTTCTTCTCACCTCCTTCTTCTTGTTAGTTAGTTCATATTTTCTTTGTGTTTTGCATTTAGTTAGAATGATCCTATGCCTCCCTGTGTTTGACCTGGGACTCACTCAGGTCCTGGTTATTTTTTTTTTGTTATCAAAAAAATTGCACTACAAAAAATGTTTTATTACATAGTAGTTTCTTCAGACCAGATTTTGGCACTGTTGCCCTGGCAACGGGTTTCGTTTTCATATTTGCTTTCATTCTTTGTATTGAATTCTCTAACCTACTTGTTTATGTTTCTCTAATTGTGTGCAAGATCTCATGGCGACTCAAGATTCTGAAGACAAATGGTAGATTCAGAAAAAAGTGTGGGTAGAGATATCGAGGTAGGTATTCACATCTTCATCTTAGGATAATTTTTGCATTAGGAGTTCATTTATCTTCATCTTAAAAGAAAAATTATTTTTCTATCTGGATTGTGTGTTCATTTGATCCTTAGGATTAGCCTTTTGCAAGTTGCTTGCATAAAAGAACAAAAAAGATCTCTCTTTGGTGGATGTTATCTCTTTGAAATCATCAAAACCACCTCCTTGAAATTCGGGCTCCACACAAAGTCGATTTTCCAAAATTAATTCACAAGTTTTATTGGCCCAAAAATTCCAAAATTGCTCATGGACGTGTGTTTTGAAGTTAGGAACCAAACATGAAAATTCCATGGCCTAACTTTTAATAAAATAATTTTAAAAATTCGTTCACAAGATCTTTATTAGAAATCTATTATGTTCCTGATTTTGCAAAGTATTTAAATTTTAATATTTTTTATACAAATCATAATTATGCGCAACAACTTGCATTGTTTCCTAATCACAATACCTATCTCTAAAAAAATCATGAAAATTTATTTGAGGCATGACACTACTTGATTCACATAAAACACTAACTGGGGATCTTTCTGACTTTTAGACCCTAGTACACAAAAAGATTTGAAAAAATTATTTTTAGGGCCTTAAAACTTTTGAAAAAAATTTTTCAGTGGTGTTTGAGAAGCCATAGTTGCTTAGTATTGGGCTACACCACTTAAACCAATTGAAAGTGATTCATCTTTTAGAAGCTGCCTACCTAGGTCAAATTCTTAGGGTTTTCAATAAGGCACTCATATGTTTCTAAACTTTAAAGGAAATATACCATTATTCATGCTTGAAAAACTTTTTGTGTGCCTTCACATGAAACTTGTCTTCATCTCTTATCTCATTGAAATCCTAAAATCCCTCTCTAAACAAGATCAATCATAAAAGTCATCTAATCATAAAAATCTTGTTTGACGACCCTTGATTGTGCACTACACATTCTCTAATCAATTTTAAGGGAAACACCCCCCAAACGCCCATCACATTCCAAAAGCACTTCAAGCCTAAGCCTAAAATTGAGTAGATGTGCCCTAAGCAAGACTAATCTACTTAGTACTTGAAGTTAGATTGGGTTAAGATCAAGACCTTGTCAACTTGGGCGAACTGGTGACAAGAAAGGTTAGTGCGATAACCATAGTAACCTCTAGTGGTGTCCCATCATGTGGGGTGTCCTAGGGGGTCCCATCCTTTTGGCCAGCTATGTAGTTCAAGGGTTCGTGTAACCTAATTGTATTTCAAGGTTCCAAGATTACATCTAATTAGGGTATACACTATAAGGATTAGCTTGATTTCTTGTACTGTGAGGGTGGGTGTTCTCTCATCTATCTTCTCTCCCTTATGTATTTAAATTCTTCTTGGTGCATGCAAGGTAAAAGATCTCTAAATCCTAATTTGGTGCAACCTTTAAAGAGAAACCCTAGGAGAAGGCTTGATTCTTTTGATTCTAACCTAGTCCCATGGCTAGTCACCATGAGGAAGAGATGAGTAGAGAGGAGGAACCAATTCTTGATCCTATAGGTAGCCTCCAGAGACAAATCTAGAGGCAAGGCCAACACCATCATCGTTAGATTGAAACCCTAGTACAGGCCCTGAATTGAATCCAAACTGGTGGAGCAAATCAACCACTTAGAGACTATTATAACCCTATTAATGCCCAACCTGAACCTTATGTTAGGATACCCCAGGAGGTGGTTGATTTTGAACTCAAACCTCATATCATCAACCTAATTCCTTACTTCCATGGCTATAACTTTGATGATCCTTTCCAGCACCCTGAGGAGTTCCTAAACATAGGAAGAACCTTTGGCTCTAGAAATATGGATAAAGGTATTTTGATGATGAAAATGTTCCCGTTCTCACTAAAAGATAAAGTTGCACAATGGTTGAGAACAATTGGAAGACCGATTCTGACCTGAGAAGATTTGAGATATGAATTTTTGAAGAAATTTTCCCAATAGGTAAGTGACATGACAATCTGTGTTGCATAAAAATGTGATTTTAATTATGTCGTTGTTGTAGTATAGTCGTAATGCAAACAAATGTCATGTTATTTTATTTATTTACATAATTTTTATTGGTTTATTTCAGGTTGTTTACTGGGAGACAGTTATTGATATACATGACTATCTATGTTCCAAAAATAGTATTTTATTCCAAAAATGTCAATTATATATACAAAATGAATCAATGAATCAAAAAATGAATAAATGAGTTAATTATGTACAAAAGAGTCAATTAATTGCTAACTAAAATGCCTTAAACATATCTACAACTAATCAAGCATCAAAAACTAAGTAAAACTACTCTATGTTAGTTATGTACAATTATCCTAAACAATACCTAAGTATAGGTACAAAAATAACTATTAATATGTACTATACTAAATTATACTAATATATAATAATAACTTTAGTAACATATAATGTATGTATAGTGATATATATAAGTGTCGCTATAGCCTTAGTAAAAGTATGTACAAACTATGAGTCAAAAAAAGATCATATTTACTGACATATATATACCTACAGTGATAGATAAAAATGTCACTAAAGCCTTAGAAAAACTTATACATACACTTAAGGCTTATAGTATACCATCCTATACTCATATATATATGTACACTATGCATACATACAAATATATATATTATTTACATGTATACTCTATACATATATATTATACATATATACTTATATATACATATACATACAGTATACATATTATACACACATATCTTACTCAACACACGCAAACACTATACACATATACTCACACATGGTACACACATTGCCAACACTTAGCCGAATTTTGACTAAAACCCTCACTCACCTCTTCACTTAGTCCTCACTTAAACAAAAATTAGGTTTTTAGTTGGTGAACCGGGTTTTTTGTGAGAAATACAACACCCTCACGGGTGGGACCAGACCACTACTAGACCCGGTTCTAGGTCTCATTAAGCATATTTTTGTGCTTAGTTTCAACCTAGGTCCGACAACTAAACTGGACCCAGACCAGACCGGGCTCCTAGCCCCATGCTCAATGTTCAATATATGCTTATAGGTATGCTTAGAGGATGGTAATGGTATTAGGTGTGCCGAGCGCTGATGACTGAGCAACCAGCACACTTAATTCGTTTTATACAATATTGACTACTCAACAACACTCTATGTGGCACTATCTTCTGGTCAAATTGAGCGTTGTGTAGCATTTTAAGAGCCAAGATTGGGGCCTCGATTTGAGAGCCTAATTGTGATCCAATTTTTTAATTAAATTATATCATTAGAAAGCCCTTACATAGGTCAACTTAATTAAGTAATTAATTTATAAATAAGTTATTTAGTTATATATAAAAATTACTTAAATTTACTGATATGTGCATAATAATTAAGGTTTAATTACTTAATTAATGCACAAATTAATGAATTGATAAGTAAATTGATCTTATAATTAGTTAATTAACATAATAAGGTACTTATTAAACATTTTTAATTTATTTTAGAGCATTTGTTTTAATTTATGTACATTTATATACACATTTTTATTAGATATACATATAATTTAGTTATAAATATATTATAAATAGGATGAAAATAATCAAATTAATATATGTAAGTGTACAATATAAATTACTTCAATAATAACTTCATTTACTAATTTATTTTATTTTAACTTAATAATTTACCTAATTAATTTAATAATCTAGTTATGTACTATAAATACATAAATAAATCAATGTACAGGTATACTTAGGTATATAATACTTATTTAAATACGTATGTACAATAATAAATATGATTATATATGTTTACTTATTTATTTAAAATTACCCTAGCAAATGTACATAATTTACTATAAATAAATAGATAATTATATAGTTAGTATATATATAGTATAACTCAATATAAATACTTATTTAAATAATTATAATACATGTATACATTAGCTATGTACAATATAGATATATAAGTTATTGTCTACAGTTAAGTTAGCTTTAAATAGTATATACAAGTATAAATACAATATACATGGTATTTTTAGGTATTTTTGAGTATTTTTAAGTTTTTATGATATTTTTATATTTAGTAGAAATAGGAGAAGAGAGAAAGAAGGTGACATGAGAGAAGAGGAATTCTTTTTGTGTTTTTGAGTTTGAATTCTTTTATTAAGTTTCAAAGTAGATCGAACCGTCAGTTGGTATGTTTTACCAGCCTGAGGATTTGGAATACTTTGAAACTTCATACACACCTAAAGAAATACCTGTTCTTACTCAAGAGAGGTTTATTTTATTTATTTTCAGTTTTTTTGTATTTTTTTATGTATTTCCAAACTCATCCAAATTAGCCCTTGAATGAGTGTTGGAAGTGAAACCAAAGGCCATGAAATCCAATCTATGTGCTGGGAAAGGCATGAAACCACTCAAATACATCCAACACATTACTTGAAAGATGGCTGAAACATTAAACATGATTTTCACTTGTAATTCCAATAAAATCTCAATTGGGAAGTTACTGAAACATAGGTAACGTTGACAATGAGTTTTAACATGGCTTACAAGTAATTCCAAACAATTCTAAAGTCCAAAACTTCATAAATGAATGCTTATAAACAATGTTCTAACCAAATACAATAGTGCCAGCTCCTTGTTCACTTAAAGCAACTCAAAATCCATCTTTGATTTTCTCATCCAGAAATTTTGTTGCTGCTCAATTGGGGCTAATCCAACTACTGCTACTGTGATGCTATTTCAGCAGCTGAAACTCTGTCCAGCAGCCATAACTGCATTAAACAAGTAGCTATTGCTGTGTTGATTCAGCAACCACTACTGTGGTCTTTGTTTAGATGTTACAAATGATTAAGCAGCAATGTTGCTACTGGTCATTAAGTAAGAAGACCGGACAGTAGTTAATTCAGAGGATTCAATCAAACCTTCTTAGGTTTGATTTGAATCAAAATCAATCAGATTCAAATCTTGATAATCGTATCCTCAAAAATCATTTAGAAACAAAAATCCAATATCCACAGATAAACTTGATCAACATTAGATCAGAGCATCTACACACCTACTGCTCAGCTCTATGCAAACTAGTCCCAACTTTGAAAATTCAAATTCCCTAATTGTAGAACCTCCAAATAGATTCTGAAATCCATTTGAAATCCCATTACAGAATGATAAACTCTAGAACCTTCGTTTAAACCTTGGAAAGCAGAATAAAAATCTATTTGGTAAAAAATCATGCTACCCCTGACTGGGCTTTCTTTGTGGATTCACTTAGGTCACCAAGAGCTCCTAAACATTACCAATTAGTGTTTTGGACCTCAGGTAATCCTAGAAAAACCAAATGGGTCATTGTTAAGCCTTATTTAAGTAAATATGAAATTCCTTGACTAAACTACCCAAATCAGAGCTCAAATTGGGCAAATGCTCATCTGTACATAAAATCCAAGTTAAAACTCATAAGAACATCGCAATACACCCAATTAAGCAAATCTGAACTCGAATCACTCTACTAAATCCATTTAAAACCAAATTGACCCTAAATCGTGAAATTGGGCGTGAAATCCAAATCTAAAAGAATCGAGTAATTCAAGGCAATCAAAACCAGATTAGGGGTCCTTGTGAACATATGAAGTGAATGGAGAGACCCCCGGACAGATTTGAGCGCTATCTAGATCATGAATTCCTAGAATTCTAGATCTAGACATGCTCAAGTGAATGGGGTGGATTATGGATTAAAACACGAGGAAATCAATAGAATGCAAATCGTGAGGCGATGAGGAAGTTATATGGATCGAGATGTTTGCACAAAAACACCTCTTCGATCTAAATTGATCAAAGAGGGTGAAATCGTATCTACTCTATTCTACTCCTAATCTAGACTAATCATGAGTAAATTTACTAACTAATTATACTCCTAACTAAACTAGAAAGCAATAGATCTACCTAGAAAGTAGTAAAACCTAATCTAACAAGAATAATGGGACCTATGGGTCAACAGCCAGCAGTTGAAGAGGAAGAATGGAGGGAGGATCTCCAACGAGTGAAGAGCCTACTAGTGAAGCTCCTGGGATGTCCTCAGGCTTACATCATCCCTAGCGATATGGATGATCAAGAGGGAAGAAGTTCCACTGCTATCACTAGTGAAACCGAGTAAAGAAGGAAAGAGGAGATGAAGAGGAAGAATGGAGAGCCCAAGAAAGTAGGAGGGGGGCTCGTCCAAGGCATGCGAGCCTAGTGGCCATGCTTAAATAGGTTGATGGGGAGTTCTGATCATTATGGAATGGAATTAGGTGTTTAGGGCTTAGATGGTGGGATGAGTTAGATAGGAGGGCGGGAAGCTCTAAACCAAATCTTAGCTACTGGATGGGATCTGGGTGCTGCAATGATGCTTCGTGCAGGAGCACACAGAGATTGGAAGAGAATCCACAGTTGGATAAGAGAATCATGATATCAACGGTGCCTATAACTCATGTTCTTCATGAGCTACAGTGCTCTCACGAGGCATCAGGTGTATTAGAATTTTTACGCAAAGAGCCCACAAAGGTGAAGGGGTACAACATTTGCAGAAGAGGCCCATTAGTGATAAAAATCACTGTAGAACAGTCCTTAACAGCTCGCAAATAAGCCCTTATGATTTTTATGCCTAATAAAATGCTATGGATGAAGGGCCTAAGTGTAGCTAATGAATGTAAGGTCCTATCGATGTCCAAATGCAACCAAGTTTTTATGATAGCTTAATTGAACATATTAGAAGTTAATTTTGCCCTTGATTTGAACTTTTGAACTCAGAAATATGTTCAATTAGCAATTCGTTCATCAATTTGTTTTAATGAATAGAATACTCAATTATTGACATAATTATGCATTTTTAACCCAAATTTGATGTTTTAGGTCATTTCTGTTAATTCTCACACTTAACCCATTTATTGTGTTATTTAGATAGTGTTTAACCTAGTTTCTAGCTTAACTTGGGCATTGTAGTTATGATGAGCCACACCTCATTAGTAAGACCAATGCCTTTAATTGTTTCATTACCATATTTAAATTGAACCCTGGGGAACAACTTCATGAGGCTTGGGAAAGGTTCAATGATCTAACTAGGAAGTGCCCTCATCATGGTATCCTTAAGTGGCATTTCACCTATATACTCTATTATGGGTTAAATAACAATTTGAATAATTTTGTTAATGAGGCATGTGTGGGCAACTTTCTTAGTAAAGAGGAAAAGGGAGCCTTTGAATTATTTGAAAACATGAGTGAGAACTTCCTCAACAATCCTTTTATGTCCACCTATAGTAGATCTAATCAACTAAAGAGTGGAGTTTATGAGATTCAGGAAAATTCAATCTTAGTTGATTTGGAAATTATTGCAAAGCGATTGGATAAGGTGGAACTGGTTGGTCAGAATGTGGAAAATTGGATAATAAACTAGATAGGTTGGATAATCTGTTAAAGAGAGGAAACTCCTTGGGTACAACTACCCATGTAAATCCTATGATCAACCGAGGGACTTCTGTTTTGACATGCAACCAACCCCCACCCTCTCTATGTTAGGAATTAGTGCACAACATAACCTGCCCATGGCTCAACCTATGAGCCAATTGTATTTGGACCCATCTCTTTCTGGGTACCAAGGGACCTTGATGTCATCACATCCTGAATTAGGCAGGTCGACACCTAATTATTCTGAGGAAGCTAATGAAATTTTGGGTTACAATAGGAATGACCTATACTCAAATACCTACAACCCTTTGTGGCGTAACCATCTAAATTTTGGTCAAGTTAGAAATCGACCTAGGGTTCTAACTCAGCTAGGCAGAATAATTATGGGCAACTTAGTAGGTACTCACAACTACGCAGTTATCAAGCTCAACCTACTTAGGAAAACAAACCTATTGGTCTGGCTCTGGTCCATAAAGAAATACGAGAAATGGATCAATTGAGGATCGAATTGACGGGATGAATGGATCAATTAGTAGATTTTAGACAACATGGGATGCTTCCATCCCAACTAGTCGCTAACCCTAGGAACTATCCTAGGAACCCAAACCAGACTAGGGAGCCACAGCATCAACCTTAAATGATTAGCATTGCACCTCCTAATCCTCCTAGATTCACTCAAATCCCCACTTTGGTAAACTAAACCCGCATATTTTCCACAGCCCACCTCAAGGATCAACCCTTGATTATACTGCCACTGTCAATACTATTATCTTAAGGAGTGGCAAGAAAACTCAAAACTCTAAACCTTCCATGACCAATTCCCACCAGAATCTTGAGGAGCCTGATTCTGACCCAGGGAATTAAGATGACATAAGTAACAATGGAAATAAGGCTCACAAACTAACTATCCTTGATTTAATTGAGGTACCTTTTCCTGAAGCCTTGAGTAGACCTAGGAATCACTACTAGAAAAAGTAGATTTACCATCATTATTTACCGTTGGTTTTCCAAGCGATGACGAAAATCTTTTTGCCATCAGTTATTTAGATAAGAAATGGCAAATACATGATTAAAATTAACTCGCTACCATCACTAGCAGAAAACAACAATTGGCACGTGAGGGTGATATTTATATGTACCATCAGTTAGTAAAGTGACGACAAATAAATATTTGTCATTATTTATTCTAAAAAGCGATGTCAAATTGTAGGTCAAAATTAAACCGCGAATGTCACGATAATTTGGATGCGAGTTGTGGAATTTATTTGGACATTTGCCATCACTTACTAATATAACTGATAGCAAATGTCAATCAAATTGCGGGCTAAAATTAAACTGCGAATGTCACCAAAATGTGGGCACAAGGATTGGAATTCTTTTGGACATTTGCTGTCACTTATTAATATAACCGACGACAAATGTCAGGCCATCTACACTTGTAGAGAGCCCACTCCTCCCACACTTCACGCAAACCCTCACCTCCCCATCAATCGCCACCAAGCCTCGTCCCTCAGAGCCCTCCTAATCGATTGCCACCCCTCAGGTAACTTCTCACTGCCCTCCTCCTCCTCGTCATCTTCCTCCTACTCCTCCACCTCACCCCCTCCTCTTCCTCCTCCCTGCCACCCTCCTACTCCTCTTTGTCACTGCCCTCCTCCTCGTCATCCTCCTCCTCCACCTCCTTTTCCTCGCCCCCTTCCTCTTCCTCCTCCCTGTCTCCCGGCTTCTACTCCACCTCCCCACCGCCCTCCTACTCCTCTTTCTTACCGCCGTCCTCTTCCTCCTCCATGCCACCCTCCTGCAAGCACCTCCTCCTCACCACCCTCTGATGACTCTATAATGTTCAGTGTTAATATTATTAATTAGAGTCAATTTTGAGGATACTTGTGTGATAATGACATATTATAATGGGCTTGGGAGCATTGCAAGCATATTGCTTGATCTTTACATTTTAATCGCTTAGAGTCAATGTTTAATGACCATGGGCACATGTCTATTTTGAAATAAGTCTTGGATGAAAAATTCTACCGTATGGATGGATCCAGAGCGATGATCGTAGTCCAGCAACGCGAAAATCATCGCGATCCGAGCACCGTGGTACCTCCTACAACAAAAAGAAGATGGACGACCCAGATGGTACCACTTGGCACCATCTTAGCTGCCCAACACTGGCCATCATCCCTCCATCTCTGACACTCCTTCATCAACCAACCATAGATCGGATGGCTGAGGTGTGCGGGTGCTAGATGCAAAGGCATGACCAATGCATGGCCTCAGTGCATTGGTTAAGACTTCACTTCTCCACCACATGACGCGGGTTCGAATCCTACTGCACCTCAATTTTGCAATTGAGGCACGGTGTAGCAGGAGCAGTAGTAGTGTAAGCAAGCGCGTGCGTACACAGGGAGCAACGTGCGTGAGGCAGCATGTGAAGACTAGCATGCGCCAGCATGCATGCATGACACGGCACACGAGGCGTGCGGCACAGTGCAGAGTGTTAAAGGTGCAAGGGCAGGGGCTACGGTGACGCTTGCGGCAGGTCTTTAGCGACGTCTTTGAATGTCGCTATTGACCCAGTAACGAATTTGAGCCCTCTCCTCAGCTATAAAAAGGCACCTATCCCTCCCATTTGCATCCATCATCTACCTAAGCAAATTCACCACTCCTTAGAGCTCCAAGCAAGGTTGTGAAGACATCGAGTCGTCAATGGAAACTACACCACCATGGTTGCCTCAATGCTTTCTTCTTCCTTGTTCTTAGTTTTATTTTCTTTGGATAGTGTAGTTCATTTCTTTCATTGAAGCATTGATCTACATATTATTGAACACTACATTTGATAGTCAATAGAGTAAATATTTGATATATTGTTCTCATATCTCTATTACGATTCTCTAACCCTATCTCCCTCACTCTCTCTATCTCTCTTTCTCTCTCATTTTCTCAAATAGATTTTCAAGTGCACAAATGACATATCTACGTGACACGAAAGTGAGTATTTGATCTAATTACTGCCTCCCTATGTTTGACACTCGGACTCACCTCTGATTCTTTGTTTAAAATTGACGTCATAAGCACACTACAACGAACGATTTTACGCAAACGCGTCTGCGAATGTCAATTTTTGGCGTCGTTGCCGGGGAGGCAACGAATTTCTTATTCGCTTTCATCTTCTTGGTCATTATCTATATGTGTGTTATTTATCTTGCTCTTCTCTCTTCTTGTGGCTGCAGCTACCTCGTGCATTGGCAACGGGTGGAGAATGAGTCGGGTTGGATCAACGAAAGCGCAAGAAAAAGACCACCATTGACACAAAGGCTTCATCTTGACTTCTCATGATCCAAAGGTAACTTCTCATCTTTGGGACCATGAAAAATGGTGGTGTGTTAAAAAAAATCCCTCTCATTTGTTTGTTGAAGGAAAGCACCACCATTAAGTCTTCAACCCATTAACTTCGAAAAAATCATTTTTTGGACTTGGGTTGAGGACACAATTTAAGGACTCTAAACACCTATAAAAATTTTGAGAAAACTATCAAAGGTGCCCCTTCTAGTAAGCGAACTCCCCTTCAAATTTTAGAGCCAAACTCCTTGTGGTTTGGCCATGAGAAATTTGCTACTGGAAGTACGCAAGGTTGTCCTAAGTTCTGGAGATCTGTAAGGTGTTCTTATTGCTACGAACTCCATTCATCTCAGATTTGTGAGAGATTTATATTTCTAGAAAGATCTTGAAATTTTCTACACTTCATTTGAAGAACACTTTTGCATTTAAAATTGATTAGTGCTTGTTCTAATCAAGATTGATCTAGAGGTTTTGGACAGATTGACCCCTTCTTGGAAAAACATTAATTTGGGTGGTCTACTGTCCTAAAAAAAATTTCTGAAATTGATTTGGTTGAAAAACTCATTTGATTTTGATTAGGATAGGGTCATTGCTTATTTTGATTGGACCCTTCTTGACAAAATATTAAAAAATATTCATTGAATAGAAGCTGCACACCCTAGGATCTTCTACACTAAGGAGTTTTGATTTTATAGTCTCATGAAAGGCCTTAAAGAAAATCAATTTTCACCAACTGTGTGCCTATACATTTATGATGTGTTTGAAGGTGTAAACAAGTGAGAACTTTAAAAGCCATTAAATCAAGATTTAAATCCTAAAAATCACACATCTTAATCTTGCCTGTGAAGGAACATTTTTTTGCCATTGGGTCTTTGCACCCAATTGTGCACACACTTCTTGCATCTGTTTCCCTTCACATCTCTCCTAGTTCTTCTCCGGTGTATGCATGAAAGGTGATCACTTCATCCCAAATTGGTTGCTTTAGATAGAGAAACTAGGAGAAAATTTGATTTTTCTAGGGGTAGGACTGAGGACATGGCTGACCCACGAGTTGAGGAGGTTGAGGATCAACCTCAACCTGATGCCATGGCCATGATTCAGGCTCAGATTACCGCCAACCACCAACTTCACAACAATAGATTCACACCATCATGCAGGCCATACATTGACTACAGAACCCTTAGAGGCAGAATCAAGGATAAAACCCTCAAGGACAACCCCCACTAAACCCACCTAACCCACCACCACCCCTTGTGGGCTAACCAAGGCCTCTCCGTGATTTTTACGATCCATCTGCCATTCGAGTAGAGCCATAGCTTAGGGTCCCCAAAGGGGGAGATGATTTTGAGCTAAAACCCAATGTCCTTAGCATGATTCAAAGCCATTTCCATGGGAGATTGAAAAGAGGTGTGGTCGAGCCCAGATAGGTTGTGTTAATATGGTGATTTTATCGTTGAAATGCATATAGTGGTTAACCTAATCGAGCCTAACCATCTCTTTACAAAATTTTTTTTACCTGGCCTACTTGATTTTATCTTGGTCACTTTTAGGCCCAGGGTCGAACTCAGGGAAGTGGGATTAGAAGTGAATAAGTTTCTACGCCTTTCCTACAACGAATCTCTTCCGTTCGTTTATTGTGCTTTTGGTGTTTTTCTATTTAATATTTTTTTCTGATAATTTTTGTCCTTGAGGTACACCCTCAAAATCAGGTTTTTGGCTTTGAGCCAAATCAGGGTTTCAAAATTGGTCTTGCTATTCGCAAGACTGAGTACCTGTAAGTCAAGGATTATCTTTTCTCTTTTGTATATTTTTTTTATCTTTTTAATTGTAGAAAAGAGAGATAGAAATAAGATAAATATAGTATATATATATATATGTATATATTATATATGTATAAAGGGGTAGGGGTGGAGGTGGAGATGGCTGTAGCATGGTGTCGAGTCGGTCGTCATCTAGAAAGACGCACCCAACAGGACGAAGTGTTACGTGGAGTGTAAGGTGGATTGGTGGAAGCTGAGTGCGAATACGCTTTCTGTACACATGTATCGGGGAATATCAGCAACTGGTGAGGATATTTCCACGATACAATGTATGGTAGGTGATATGAAAATATATATATATGTATGTATATATGTAAATATATATCTGGATGTATATATATAGATATGGTTATAATTATGTATATGTAGTTATATATGTATGTATATATATATATGTTTGTATATTTATATAGATATGTAAATATATGTATAGATGGATATATGTATAGATATATATATATGTATATGTATTTATATAGATGTATATATGTATATATATATATATATATATAGTAATATATGTATATAGCTATATGTAGATAGATATGTGTATATATATATATATGTATATAAGTATATGTATATATGTAAATATATATGTGTATATATATATATAAGTATATAGATATATATATGTATATATGTATGTATGTATGTATATATACTTATATATAATTGTATAGGTACTAATACATACATACATATATATATATATGTATGTATGTATTAGTACCTATACAATTATATATAAGTATATATACATACATACATACATACATACATATATATATATATATATATATATATATATATATATATATATATATATATATATATATATATATATATAAGTATATGTATATATATATATATTATTTATAGGTACATATATATAAGTGTGTGTACAGGGGTGTACAAGTGATAGTGTGTGTGTACGAGATCGTGTGTGTACGTGTAGGTGTCTGTGAGAGAGAGAGAGAGAGAGGGCGTCTGCTGAGTGAAGCGCGGCATTTAAGTCATCTACAGCCTCCAAGAGTTGTCTGGTGGTCCACGCGCACGCGCAGGCGCGTAGGCGCGCAAAGACGTGCGTGCATGCAAGAGGGAGCAGGCGTGGGGGAGAGACCGCAGCGCACAGCGCTACGCGGAGAGGCGGGTGCGGGCGAAGGTGCTATTCGCTAAGAGGACGCTGAAGCGAGCGGGCGTAGGCAAGCGAAGGCTCATGCTGGAGCGAGCGCGGGGAGAGACGCGGGCACGAGCGTGCGTGGATGGGCAGGGGCCGGTAGCAGCATGTTGGGTGACTGGATAAGTGAGAAACTTACCGGTCACCACACTGTAGCCATGATGAGAGCCTCATCATGAGCCATAACTAGCTCATTTTGACCCAATAAAGAGAATAAAAGCTCCTATCTAACCTAGAAGTCTTAATTGAAGGAATAAGTGTCCTGAGAAGAAAACATGAAATAAAGGTTAAAACTGCAATTTTACCATTGCAGTACATAAACAGAATTTCTCAGAGACAGAGCATAGGTCAAACGGTCTAAAAGAGATAAGTGGGTTGAATCAATCAAAAATGGGTTCATGTGTAATCTAGGAATTAAATGACATTTGGTAACCCTAAAATAGACCTGCTTAATTCAACAAGGTTTCGGTCAGGATAAAAATCAAGTAAACCCTCTAAAAATCATGGAAAAATATCTCCTAGGGTTTAGAACATTCAATTTGGCCATTGGAACCTAGTTTGACCTAGATTAGGGTCCTAGCTCATCAATTGACCTAATCTGGATTTTTACACAAAATGTCCAGTCAAACGTGGTCAAACCTAAAATCCAACTTTGCCATTGGATTCCTTAGGTCAAAATTAGGTTTGTACCAAAAGTTAGACCTAAGGGGAGGTCATCTTGACCTACTTTCCAATTTAGTACACCAAAATCACATTTTGGTCCCTAACTTTTGAAAATCATCGCAGAGAGCCCCCTAACTTCCTTGCCAACCTTGCAATCAAGTCCTTCCACCATTATTGAGGCAGAATCCTTCTCTGGCGAGGATTAGAGAGGGAATACTCTCTGATTCCTCAGAGATCCCCTCCCAGAAATGGAAGGGAGATTCTCTGAGGAATTCCCTTCCATCTGAGGCCAGTCATGATCCTTGATTTGATCCCAATCTCTCGTGTGAACGCACGAGGGATTTGGGTATCCACCCACTTTCCTTCTCCGGCGAGCCGTCGGTGACGAATGCTTGCCCTCCATGCTCCAGAACACATGGCCTGTGCCTATAAAAGAACCCCCAAACCCGGCCGCTCAATTTCAGCTCGACCTGGCCGGGATTCTACCTCAGATTCCTCTCTTCCCTCCTGGCCAGGGTGTCCAGCGGGCTCTGGCGAGCTCTCCTTCCTTTTCTCTTCGCTCTGCTACAAAACCAGTGGTAGAGACTTCTTCCCCATTCTCCTCCGCGTTGTGCAATACCCGTGCGCACTGCCCTAGCCCCGTCGTCGCCGCCGTCTTCCCCCACTGGGCATCTTCTTCTCCAGCGACAGCAGGTACAGTCATCCACCTTCTCCGCCCCCTTCGTCCTTGCAAGTAGGTTAGAACTACTCCACATCTTTCCCTCTTTCTTTTCCCCACTATATTTCACTTGATTACCCCATGACCATGCCTGACCACCATCATCTTCCATCCCTCTGGCAACCCTCCGACGAGTCGCCCCCGTCGCTCCGCAACTCCACACGACTTGCCGACCGTCGCAAAAGTTCCACCTCACCACGCTAAACACACTCCACCCCTCCACTGCCATGCTACACCTCCACAATGCACCTCCGAACACACCCATCTTTCCAGCCATAGGACGACCTAGGCACGCATGCCTAGGCCACCCTGCGGCCTGTCACCTTGCTCTTCACCTTCGCCGTGACAAGGCGAAGGTTCCCCGGTGATCTGATTAGGCTGCGAGGCCATTTTCGTGTCTGACAGATTCATAGCCCCTGCCGCCATTGATGGCGACTCGAAGAAGCTCCAAGCTCGCTCCAGGCTTTAGGACCACAAGGCTTCAGGTGCAGCTCACTCGGGGAAGCACTACGAACCTATCTGACCAAGCAAGAGACGTTGCGACGTCTGCAGCTGTGGCAATTGCAGGAATGATTTCTGCGAGCGCGCACGAGAGAAGGCAGCAACCAATAGTCCCACATCGGTAACTTACAAAGCATTGGCATGCTTTATATTATTTTTGTGATATTGTCTCATCGCCTCTAGTCACACTTGGGGTGAGGTCCCTCACCTATCTCACGACGCCTCGTCCGCGATTTCACCATGTGGATCTGGCGCGATCCGACCCGATCCTGAGCACACCTCGCACATCACCATCACGCTGGTGCGCTTGGTCACGGGCACGCGAATCCGACCCGTTAACTCGGCTCTTGGAGGGCTTCCTGGGAGTGGCTTACAGAGAGAGAGATACGCGTGGGTGCGGGTAGAGGGTTAGGTTTTGTGCTTTGTTGTGTGTGTGCAGGAAGGAAAGAAGGGAGGAAGAAGCCAACACTTGGTCGCTGCAAGGAAAGAGGCTCTTCCAAGGAAGAAAGGCAAAGCAGAAAGGAAGATGAAACGAGGGAAGGAAGTTCTGCCAGGGAAGCAAGAGAGCCAAGGCAGAGAAGAGGAACTGAAGGAAGCAGAGCCAAGGAAGAAGAAGACGAAGATAGAAGAAAGGAAGCAGAGAGAGATACTGCAGGAGAAGAAAGAAAGAAGGCAGAAGAAAAGCAAGGCACTGCAGAGAAAGAAGAATTAAAGAAGGGAAAGACACACTTTTCTGACGTCTGATCATGGGATCAGACGTCCAATTCTTTCTTTTTACCATAATTGCTTTTAAACTCATGCATTTACATTTGAATTAAAGTTTTGAGTAATTAAAGTGTTCAATTACATTCTTGAGATTAGTAGTAAATTCCAATTGCTCCCTGTGTTCGACCTCGGATACTCCGATTTTCGAGTAATAAAACTTTTATTTTTTGACGACGCTTGATCACCTATACTACAACGCAATAATTGTTAAAACACGATCGAGTTTCGCGCGTCAACATTTTGGCGCTGTTGCCGGGGAGCAACACGCAATTTATCACTAGTCTCTACATTCTTTTTATCATATTGAACACTAACTTACCCTACTTTGCTTTGTTTTGATCTTGCAAGTATTTCACGAAAATCCCTCCCGCAAGTCAACCACTCTAGGGCAGGTAATTTCTTTTCTTCCTTAAACTATCTCCTAAGCTTTGAAAGACAAAAGGAAGAAATCAATTTAGGAATCAATTGCCTTCTTTCTATAGTAATCATCATCTTTAAGGCAAACGTTTCCTGATTTTGCGAAAATTTTTCAAATCTTCTTGAAGTTGGTGCGATTTTTTTAGATTCTATCCCACAAATTCATGTGCCTAATAGAAATCACGCTTAATCTCTACGGACAACACACTTCTTGTTTTTAAGTCCAAAGAGAACCTTTTCGAAAAGAAAAAGAGGATTGGAAATAAAACCAAATTAGGGTTTCTACAGTAGGGTCTTGAAGTGCTAGTCACACATGCCTGCATAAAAGGAAATAAACCCTCCCACATCAGTGTGCTACCCAATCCCTTGATTGAAGAGATCTAAACAAGACAAACCCTAAGAAAAATTGAGCTCTAAAATCACTTGAATCTTAAAATTTTTGGACCTAATAACCTGGGAGTTGAATCAGGGTGATCTTTAGGTCCTAAGCCTAGAATCATTCTGCCATCTATAGGACAGGTCAGGTGAAGTTGACCCATTGGGTTAACCAACCTCCAAATTAGGTCACAACATCAAAACATTTAAAGTTCAAGTGAGAACCCTAAAGCACCTTTGAAATAAAAGTGGTAGACTTAAGAGGTCAAGGTCCCCATTCTGGTCTACGTGGAATCTCAGTGACAAGAGAGGTCGGGTGGGGGAAACCCTGTAACCCGTGGGGATGCTCTACCGTGTAGGGATCTTTGCAGGACTCTCCCTCTCTGACTACCCAGGTAATTCTCAGGTGGACGATCTTCTGATCCAGGGGTACCATCTGCCCCGAATCTCCATAGTCATCCAAACGTCTTTGGGTGTCTTAATTGGGTCAAAAACATCTCCAGTCCCTCATCTTTTCTCTTTAGAGCACACTCACACATTTTCAGTGGGACTCGTTATTCAGATATGATCGCTTCATAACTTGATTCTACATCTTGATTCAAACTCTGATTCTACATCTGGATTCCACCACCTGATCCAAATATGCAGCCAAACCACTTAGGACCACCATTCAAGAAACCTGAATATCAGAGATCCATGAGAGATAAAACGATTGAGGATGCCCTGAAATTCTATGAAAAAGAAGAAACCTCAACACCAGTAGGAAACATTCAGGTTGATGTCCCAACAACCACAACCTTTATCATAACTTGTGCCCAAGTACTATTAGCAGAAGCCACAAAAGGATCAACCCGTGACTTGCTCATTACTGCATACATTGAGATAGAAAAACTGCACAATCTTGAATACCTTCAATGTATGACAAATCTTCAACTTTGGAAGCAACACCAAGATAGTCTTGAAAAATGGGAAGAGATAATGAGATTAGTAAAACAAGTTATTCACCAGAAGTACCCGTATATACCACAAACAGAGGATGAACCATCTTGGGACAACATCGAGGATAAATTTGATCTCGGGTTTGAGGCACAAAATGGTTGTGGATTCCCAACCCAAATAGAATACAATGTCCTGATATTGAAGAAGGTTGGGAAGCTCCGAAAATACCATGATGAGCCCATTCTAGAAATCCAAAACTCCTGCAAGTATGAGAGTAGAACTGAACCTCTCGAGGGCGTAAATTCCGTCCCTTATTCTGATAAGGTGACCCTCGAAGGTTATTCAGACCTAGATTCTAGTGATTCAACCCACATCCTAAGCCTAGAACCTAGATCTGAAATCTATTTTGAAGATTTCAAGGCCCCATATGAAAAAGATCAATCTTTCAATGAAGAATATGATTTTGGGCCTCTATTTGATGAATATCCCTCGCCAACATCCTTAAAGGAACTAATTGATTTTTCGGAAGTCACGCCAATCTACGATACAGAAATCAAGGAGTTGGACGAGTGGGGTTTCAATTGGGTCTGCCCTACTAGCTTAGAACCTGAGCCTCTACCAGATAGGGACACCTTTTTAAGCTCGGAATTAACATCTAGGCTAGACCCCAGTCAGGCTGCTGAATCTGCAACATATGATTTATTCTATGGTGGAACTCACGATCTGGAATCTCATTCAAATTTTGATTTTCGTAAACTCTCCGACGATTTCGAATTTGACCATAACATCGGAGAAAATCTGCTTCCTGATTATAACAAGCAATTTTCTTTGAAGCCACCTGCTCCACATATACAGAACCAATCAAAACCCGTTCTCTACCCTGACCCACAACCGGACTCAATTTCTATTCCGATTCACCTCTCACTGAGCTGTTTGCAGATGATTCAACTCCATATCTATATTGGGTATCGGGCGTTGATCAGATCGAAAAACAGGAGCCAACATTCTTTGATCACCCCTGTAGGGATTCCACACCTTACATTGATTATTTTTCGGAACCCTACTTTGACCAGGCTGATTCGACTCAGCCTAAACCCGAGTTTTCACTTCCATATTCATTTGAACTTCACTACATATGGTGGGTTCTGCATTTGTTAATCTACATCTATCAACCCACCAGACTCATTGGGTTTGGGCTGCATCATCAGCCGACTGATCTTAACAAGCACCTGGTTGGACCAACCAGGCTCTTAATCAAGGTGCTTGTTTTACAAAATTTTGCTGATTTGACCACTCCCTCTCCACCCCATTTTCCGCTCTACTGAAGGCATTAAATTTAGCGCTTAACAGGAGGCAACCCGTCATCCCAAAAATAGAGACCCATCTGATTATCCGTCTGTACTCCACGTCCATTGCACCTTGAGTTCAGCCTTAGACAATTGATCCCACCTCTGGTACACGTATCAGAGCTTGAAATCATTCGCATCAGTCATTTTCGACCCATTCACCCACCCGATGTATCCTGTTCTAAGTCCCTGACCTCAACACTATTTCACACCCTCCGTTTACAATGAGGACATTGCAAAACTTAGGCATGGGGGGGTGATAAAGTGCATACATATAGAACTAAGAAAAAATCAGAAGGATTCTCACAAAAAAATTCACATATGTCAAAAACATAAAAAATTGAAAAATTATGAAAAAGAACAAAAAAAAAATGGGGGAGGGAGGAAATTTTGTGAGTCACATATTCATAAGGAGGAGAGAAAAAGAGCAAAAATGACAAAAGGAGCATAAAATGAAAAAGAAAAAGAGGTAGTCATTAGTAAAAGATTAAGGAATTAACTGAAGTTCTAGACCAGATCAAGAAAAGAAATAAAAGAAAAGTGCTAAGGAGACATAACAAGAGATTAGCGGGAACGCTGATCTTAGGACTCTTGGGCTAGATTCTTTAGCTTAATAATTCACGTATCCGCTAAAATCTGGATAATCCTCATGAGGTTGGGGAAAATTTGAAGCTTAAGTATTAGGTCTAAGGCTTAGGAAGTATTCGGCCTCGTTAACTGACCTCCGATTTGCAGGATTCGGTAACCTAAGCACCCTAAATTCACACACAGTCTAGTTCAGTGCGCATAAATATCCAAATCACGCAAAAGCATTTAATGTTCTGAAAAAGTCACCTAGATTAGGAGTGGCCAATCAACACAAGTTGATTTGGACGAGTTCCCGGCACGGAGAGGCGGGAAATTCCCCTCGAAGATGCGTAACAACATATCATCTCCTCGGTGCTTATCTCTTAGGATATTTAAATATCCTACTGGGGGCATGTAAGCACTCTGCTGGTTCAGATACCATGGGCGGCATTATCACGAAATGTCGATCGCCAGGGTCTGAATTCGGCCACGGAACACCATGGGCGGGATTATCTCGAAATCTTGAAAGCCAGGGACCCTTGAGGATTGATGATGGGGATGAGGAATCCGATACAGACCGTGTTGAGAAGCTAATCAGAAGCTAGAAATAAAAAAAGGAAAGAGAGAGAAAATCTCTCCAAACAAATAAATCTTCTATATCTCTCTTACAAAAACGCACTGCAAACTGAACTTAGGCCAAAAATGTCTCAAGAACGGGTGCTTTAATCGTGGAATCCAACAAACCCTAGGTTAGTTTTTGTGGGCCTTAAAAACCTTTGCGGAGGACTGAGGCTAAAGCGGGTCAGGTCCGGATTTTGGTTGGTACTTGAGTACCTCTAGGCCTATTGTCGGCATTAGGACCTAATCACAAAAGAAGCACTTATCATAATTGATGACAGACAGGGTCTAGAACAGAAGTTAAAACCTTGAAATTTTGCTAAGGGACTAACAAAAGCTAGGCATGGGGGTATGATGAGATCCTCATCATGAGCCATAACTAGCTCATTTTTACCTAATAAAGAGAATAAAAGCTCCTATATAACCTAGAAGAAGGCTTAATTGAAGGAATAAGTGTCCTGAGAAGAAAACATGAAATAAAGGTTAAAACTGTAATTTTACCATTGCAGTAGATAAACAGAATTTCTCAGAGACAGAGCATAGGTCAAATGGTCTAAAAGAGATAAAAAGTGGGTTAAATCAATCAGAAATGGGTTCATGTGTAATCTAGGAATTAAATGACATTTGATAACCCTAAAACAGACCTGCTTAATTCAACAAGGTTTCGGTTAGGATAAAAATCAAGTAAACCCTCTAAAAATCATGGAAAAATATCCCCTAGGGTTTATAACATTCAATTTGGCCATTGGAACCTAGTTTGACCTAGATTAGGGTCCTAGCTCATCAATTGACCTAATTTGGATTTTTACGAAAATGTCCAGTCAAACGTGGTCAAACATAAAATCCAACTTCACCATTGGATTCCTTAGGTCCAAATTAGGTTTTTACCAAAATTTGGACCAAAGGGGAGGTCATCTTGACCAACTTTCCAATTTAGTACACCAAAATCACATTTTAGTCCCTAACTTTTGAAAATCATCGCAAAGAGCCCCTTAACTTCCTCTCCAACCTTGCAATCAAGTCCTTCTGGCATTATTGAGGCAGAATCCTTCTCTAGCGAGGATTAGAGAGGGAATACTCTCTAATTCCTCAGAGATCCCCTCCCAGAAATGGAAGGAAGGTTCTTTGAGGAATTCCCTTCCATCTGAGGCCAGTCATGATCCCAGATTTGATCCCAATCTCTTATGCAAACACACGAGGGATTTGGGTATCCACCCACTTTCCCTCTCCGGTGAGCTGTCAGTGACGAATGCTTGCCCTCCATGCTCCAGAACACATGGCATGTGCCTATAAAAGAACCCCCAAACCCGGCCACTCAATTTCAGCTCGACCTGGCCGGGATTCTACCTCAGATTCCTCTCTTCCCTCCCATCCAGGGTGTCCAGTGGGCTCCAGCGAGCTCTCCTTCCTTTCCTCTTTGCTCTGCCACAAAACTAGTGGCAGAGACTTCCTCATTCTCCTCCGCGTCGCGCTGCCCTAGCCCCGTCGTCGCCGCCGTCTTCCCCCACTGGGATCTTCTTCTCCAGTGACAGTAGGTACAACCATCCGCCTTCTCCACCCCCTTCGTCCTTGCAAGTAGGTTAGAACTACTCCACATCTTTCCCTCTTTCTTTTCCCTACTATATTTCACTTGATTACCCCACGACCACGCCTGACCACCGTCATCTTCCATCCCTCCGGCAACCCTCTGGCGAGTCGCCCCCGTCGCTCTGCAACTCCACACGACTTGCCAATCGTCGCAAAAGTTCCACCTCACCACACTGAACACACTCTGCCCCTCCATTTCCACGTTACACCTCCACAATGCACCCCCGAACACACCCATCTTTCCGGCCACAGGACGACCTAGGCACGCATGCCTAGGCCACCCCGCGGCCTATCGCCTTGCTCTTCACCTTCTCCGTGACAAGGCGAAGGTTCCCCGGTGATCTGATTAGGCCGCGAGGCCATTTTTGTGTCTGGCAGATTCATAGCCCCTGCCACCATTTACGGTGACTCGAAGAAGCTCCAAGCTCGCTCCAGGCTTCAACACCACAAGGCTTCAGGTGCAGCTCACTCAGGGAAGCACTGCGAAGCTATCTGGCCAAGCAAGAGACGCTGCAACGTCCGCAGCTGTGGCAATTGCAGGAAGGATTTTTGTGGGCACGCGCGAGAGAAGGCAGCAACCAATAGTCCCACATCGATAACTTACAAAGCACTGGCATGCTTTATATTATTTTTGTGATATCGTCTCATCGCCTCCAGTCACACTTGGGGTGAGGTCCCTCACCTATCTCACGACGCCTCGTCCGCGATTTCACCACGTGGATCTGGCGCGATCCAACCAGATCCTGAGCACACCTCGCGCATCACCATCACGTCGGTGTGCCTGGTCACGGGCACGCGAATCCGACCCGTTAACCCGGCTCTTGGAGAGCTTCCTGGGAGTGGTTTATAGAGAGAGATACGTGCGGGTGCGGGTAGAGGGTTAGGTTTTGTGCTTTGCTGTGTGTGTGCAGGAAAGAAAGAAGGGAGGAAGAAGCCAACACTTGGCCGCTGCAAGGAAAGAGGCTCTGCCAAGGAAGAAAGGCAAAGCATAAAGGAAGAAGAAATGAGGGAAGGAAGTTCTGCCAAGGAAGCAAGAGAGCCAAGGCAGAGAAGGGGAATTGAAGGAAGCAGAGCTAAGGAAGAAGATGACGAAGATAGAAGAAAAGAAGCAGAGAGAGATACTGCAGGAGAAGAAAGAAAGAAGGTAGAAGAAAAATAAGGCACTGCAGAGAAAGAAGAATTAAAGAAGGGAAAGACACACTTTTAAGACATCTGATCATGGGATCAGATGTCCAATTCTTTCTTTTTACCATAATTGCTTTTAAACTCATGCATTTACAATTGAATTAAAGTTTTGAGTAATTAAAGTGTTCGATTACATTCTTGAGATTAGTAGTAAATTCAAATTGCTCCCTGTGTTCGACCTCGGATACTCCAGTTTTCGAGTAATAAAACTTTTATTTGTTGACGATGCTTGATCACCTATACTACGACGCAATAATTGTTAAAACACGATCGAGTTTCGCACGTCAACAAGCCACAGTGTTCTGCTAACTAGCATGAACAGTGGCTACAGTGCTGCCCGGCTCGCACGACTGGGTGTGTCCGGTTTTGTCAGTGCTGGAGGTGTGGAGCGGCTAGCCCACACGCGGAGAAGCTATGTCGGCTGCTGGCTTGCAGGTGGCACTTCGCGACAGGGCGGGCGGAGAGGGGCGAGGGCGGCCTGCTGGTGCGTGCGCTGGCTTGCGTTCGGGAGTGCGGTGGCTTGCGTGCAGGCGCGCAGTGGCTTGCGCTGCTGTTGCCGCCTTGCTGCTGCTGCGGAGCTTGAGCTTCAAAGCTTGAAGCTCCTGTGGCAATGGCAGAAATGGCTAAATGATGAAACAGAGAGAGAACCACCACGCCGACCGGCTCTTTGATGAGCTGGGCGGTGGTTGTGCACCACTGTGAGCGGCTCCTGCCCGCAGAGTAGCTCCTCAGAAGGTGGTGAGGCTGCGTATGGAGGGGAGAGGGGAGGAGATGTCCTGGAGAAGAAGCTGTTGTGGTGTTTTTTTTTGTGTGGACCAGGCTCTCTTCGCAAAGAAGAATCCGTGCCCTTTTAAAGAGGAAGAAGGCATGCACAGCCATGCCCTGGCTATGCATGGCTGTGCATGCGGCTGCAGGGCAAGCTGCTTGCAGGGAGTGCTTGCTGCAGAGAATGGCGCGAAGAGGAGGCTACCATGCTTTGTAGCCGCGAAGGAAATTAAAAGTCAAATAGAAATAAAAAATAAAGATGAAAATTTTGCGAGGTAGCATTTGAAGAATTTGTCAATTACAAGGCCATTTTACTCACTCTCCTCCCCTCTCAATTAAATGCATGCATGCGTGTATTTTCACAAATGCGACTATGTCTACCTAATATACACTGGCAATGCTAGGAAATAACACAAGATGGCACAATTGCTAGTGTATTTTTGTTGTACAATCATACCCCCATGCCTAACTTTTGCTAGTCCCTAGCAAAACATTTTTTTGTACTGTATTTAGAAATGATCTTAAGCTGAAGATTTTCTTCTGAGGCAACATAGGTGTGTTTATTGTTGGATATTGTCAGAACCAATTGCAGAGAAGACTACTAGTACTTTAAGTCTCACATGACATAGACCATCTCTCGACTAACTAGGACTCTTGATATTTAAACCTTAAGTACGATTTCTAGGACCCAGGAGGTTTTTGTCGTACTCGAGAGCTCAAGAGATTATGGCTTGTGCTTAGTGAAGGATCAAGACTGACCAAATGAACATTAAGACTCAAACCTAGGGTTTCACGAATTTTTAAGTGCAGGTTGGTCCCAGTTTCAGCTCGTGTCTTCGGATTGACCCTTAAAAAGATGACGAAAAACTCAACTCCCATTTTCTGACATTTGTGGCTCAAAGAAAAAAGGGTTTTTTGCCCTGAAGAACTTTTTTTGTAAGAAGATTTTACAGACATTTGTGAGATATACTGACTTATTTGTATCTTTTTTTTTTTTTGAAACATGTGTCAGTATATCTCTTACAACATTATTTGGAGGAGCACACTTTTCTTTTTGGTGGGAGAGTTCTTTTTTGGTGGCAAGAGTCTCTCCTAAACATAAGACTAAAACCTGGGATAAAAAGTCTACCTGCACGCACAGGTAAGGACTCCACCTTCCCTAATGAACCCTAGGGTTGTATCTTATGTTCACCTGGTCTTTCTTGATATGTGTAGTGTGAACCAAGATTACTTAGGCTCTTGAGTAGAAGCAAACCAACGGATCCTGTACTGGTGTCTCAGGTACAAGAATACGTCCTTAGTTAGGAGAGATTCTGATCTATCTTGTCAATGCTCAAGTGAATTAAGCCTAGCCTGAGCGAATCAAGCTTCTGTGGCCTGGAAAGTCTTATTGTATTTTTGTTTCAGCCTTTAGATCATTACTAAACACCTTTTATATATATATATATATATAGATGGAAACTGCATGGTACCATAAAATACCCAGATCCTAAGGATGCCTATCCACCCCCCCATGCCAAACGATGCTATGTCCTCATATGTATGCAGGGTAGGGTAGAGGAAGGACGAAAGATCGGGTAACGAGAGCTGAGGTACAAGGTATACAATAGGGTGGTAGAGTGGGTGGATAGTGGGTGGTGAAGTGAGCGTGACAGTGAAGTGAAAAGTGATGGTGGATGGTGAGTGTTGTTGGGGTGCCTCCCAATGAGCGCTGAATTTAACGTCCCCAGCTAGACTCAGAATGAGACACAACATTAGTTACCTTCCAGCAGGGCAACAGTTTCTCCAACGGGGGCAGGTTCATGAGTAAGAAAGGGTTTCAAACGCTGCCCATTGACCGTAAATTTATGCTCAGATTTGGGATCTTCAATTTCAACGGCCCCGTTGGGAAATGGTCTCGAGACCAGGAAAGGACCAGTTCATTTGGACTTCAATTTCCCAGGAAAGAATTTGAGCCGAGCATTGTAGAGCCAAACTTGCTGAGATGGCTTAAATTCTTTCCGCCGAATACGGCTGTCGTGAAAAGCCTTAATGCGTTGTTTGAAAGTTAAGGAAGAATCATAGGCTTCACGACGAAGCTCTTCCAACTCCTAGAGTTGGAGTTTCCTTTCTCGACCACACAGGTCTGGGTCGAGGTTACATTGGCGAACCGCCCAATAAGCACGGTGCTCCAACTCCATGGGCAAATGACAACGCTTCCTGTAAACAATTCTATAAGGAGACATACCAAGGGGAGCCTTGAAGCCGGTCTGATACACCCAAAGTGCATCAATCAGCTTGTCGGACCAATCCTTACGGTCAGGCCGAACCATTTTTTGGAGAATTTGCTTGATTTGCCGGCTCGACACCTCTGCCTGGCCGTTCGTCTGAGGATGATACGGGGATGTGATATGATGGTGAACTCCGTATTTCCTCAGAAGTGCCTGAAAAGAAACATGGGTAAAGTGGCTTCCTTCATCTGAGATAATGGCTTGTGGGATCCCAAAGCGCGCAAAGATGTGGTCCTTGACAAATCGAGTGGATATAATATGGTCAGCACGTCGCGTGGGAATAGCCTCGATCCATTTCGAACCATAATCAACAGCCACGAGGATAAATTCGAAGCCGTTGGAAGGAGGAAAGGGACCCATGAAATCAATTCCTCAAATGTCGAAGATTTCTGTAGCTAGGATGGGTTGCAAGGGCATCGTGTCACGATGTGACATTGACCCTAACGACTGGCACCTAGTGCAATGTTTGGCATACTTGTGTGCATCCTGGTGAAGGGAGGGACAAAAGAAACCGTACTGCAACACCTTGGCTGCAGTTTTCCTCCTAGAGAAATGGCCTCCGCAGGCCTGATCGTGGCAGAAGGATAACACATTGGGGAATTCGCTGTCAGGAATACAGTGACGGATGATTTGATCAGCACCTATTTGAAAAAGAAGTGGATTATCCTAGAAATAATACTTTGCTTCTACCATGAGACGCTCGCACTGGTTTTTAGGCCAGCGATGTGGAAGGGATCCAGAAGCAAGGTAATTGGCAATGTTGGCATACCACGGTCCACTTGCCACATTAATTGCCAATAGGTGCTCATCAGGAAAAATCTCATTAATCGGCAGAGTAAGTCCAATATGGTCAGGGTCCAGCTGGAAAGATGATCAGCCACAACATTCTGGGCTCCGACCTTATCGTGGATCTCAATGTCAAATTCTTGGAGCAGAAGGATACAATGAATCAGTCTAGGCTTGGCATCCTTCTTGTGCATGAGTTGGCGAATGGCCGCGTGATCAGTGAAAACAATAACATGTGAGCCCAGAAGGTAAGAGCAAAATTTCTCCAGCCCAAAGACGACCACCAGTAGTTCTTTTTCAGTGGTAGTCTAACTACGCTGGGCCTCGTCCAACGTCTTACTGGCGTAGTACACCACGAAGGGGTGTCTATCGCGTCTTTGTCCCAGGATGGCTCTGACTGCAAGGTCGGAAGCGTCACACATGAGTTCAAAGTCGAGGGACCAATCAGGTGGCTGGAGAATAGGGGCCTTGTGACAGCATTACGCAGCTGCGTGAATGCTAGTATGCAGTCGAGGCCCATATAGAAGGGTACGTCGGTCGATAGGAGATGAGTTAAAGGTCGAGAAATCTTGGAGAAATCTTTGATAAATCTCCTATAGAAACCGACGTGTCCCAGGAAGGAGCTGATTTGTTTGATAGAGCCAGGCACAGGTAAATCAGCAATTACGTCAAGCTTAGCTCTATAAACCTCGATACCCCTATCGGAGATGATATGCCTGAGAATAATTCCCTCGTGCACCATGAAATGACTTTTTTCCCAAGAAAGCACAAGGTTTACATCAATACATCTCCTATGGATACGAGTCAGGTTGGCAAGACAGTCATCGAAAGATGGTCCAAAGATCGAGAAGTCATCCATGAAGACCTCGAGAAAGTCACCCACCATGTCATGAAATATTGCCAGCATACATCTCTGGAAAGTTGCTGGCGCATTGCAAAGTCCAAACGACATCCTTCTAAATGCAAAGGTGTCGAAGGGGCAGGTAAAAGTGGTTTTCTCTTGGTCCCGGGGGTCAATTGCCACCTGGTTATATCCTGAGAATCCATCCAGGAAACAGAAAAATTTATTTCCCGCTAACTGCTCCAGGATTTGGTCAATGAAAGGTAGCGGAAAGTGATCTTTCTTAGTTGCAGCATTGAGTTTCCTATAATCTACACACACTCTCCAAGATGTAGGAGTGCATGTAGGGATGGATTCGCCCCTGTCATTGACACGGATGGTGAGTCCCGCCTTTTTGGGCACGACGTGAATCGGACTCACTGAGGGGCTGTCGTTGATCGGGTAGATTATACCCGCATCCAGCCACTTAATAATTTCCTTCTTAACGACCTCCCGCATGTTAGGGTTGAGACATTGATGCATCTCGCGGGAAGGTTGAGCCGCCTCCTCCGTATATATACGGTGAGTGCAGTAGGAGGGGCTAATGCCAGATAAGTCTGATAAAGACCATCCAATGGCTGCCTTGTGTTCCATAAGGACCTCAGTTAGTTTGCACTCTTGCTCCCTAGTTAATTTTGAACTGATGATTACGGGGAGCATTTCATTTGGTCCCAGGAAAACATATTTAAGTGTACTAGGCAGCTCTTTCAGCTCGGGAGTGGATGGTGAAAGGTCTGGCATTTCTTTGGACGAGAGTGTCCCAGGCGGATTAGAAAACAAGTCAGGAGGAAGAAGTTGGCCCTCAAATTGGCCAAGAAGAGGGGCTTCTTGGATAGATGGATCCAAAAAGAAAAGCCCCAGTGAGTAGTATGTAGGCTCAAGGTCCCAGTGTGGAGTTGCAAATCCGCCTGATTTGGTGGGAAAGAAAGGGCAATCCGATCTTCAAAAGTGTGGACTGGCGGTGAGTAGCCCGGATATGACTCAAACCACGAGGTATGGGAAGCAGAGAAAACATCGTCAGAAGTCTGGCTAGGAGAAGGTACAGGACAAGGGAGGGATGGGGGAACGTCACAATATGTGTCAGTCGGGCAATCGTCAATGTTTACAGGTAATCCACAGCAGTCAGAATAGGTCCCAATTAGTCCGATACATGCGCTGACGGCCATGTCCTCGTCAGACGTGTCATCCTCAATGCAATCGCAATCAAAGTTCTTGGCTACCTTGAAGATGTTAAGCTTGAGCTTTTTAGATCCAACGACAATCTCAATACAGCCTGACTCGCAGTCGATATGGGCGTAGGCTGTGGCCAAGAAAGGTTGACCAAGGATGATCGGACAATCAGAAAGTGAGCTAGGAACTTCCATATCTAAAATAAGAAACTCAACAGGAAAATAGAGATTGTTGACCCTAACCACCACGTCTTCCACCACACCCTTTGGGATTTTGACAGAATGATCTGCCAACTGTAACGTAACAGGGGTGGGTTTCAGATTTCCCAAGGAAAATTTTTCGAGCATGATGGTTGGTATAAGATTTATGGAAGATCCTAGATCAAGCAGGGCACGGTTAAAATTGCAGCCTTGGATGCTATAGGAAATAAGTGGTGTGCCCGGATCTTTCTACTTTGGTGGTAGGTTTGATAGTATAGCACAACTGGCATGAGGTGAGAGAACCATCGGATTCCTAGTTTTCTTTGACTGTCTCCTGGGTGTTGTGTAGTCTTTGAAAAATCGGGCGACAGTAGGTATGTGGTCGATATCCTCGAGTACGGGTACCTTGATTTCAACATCCCTGAACAAATTACGCAGGTTATCAAAGGCCTGCGTATCTTTCTTTTTGCCTTTTGGCTACCTCAGTAGAGCCTCAGGGAATGGGACTAATTCTGGCACCAATTTGGGTGTATCGTCCTCTCGCGAATGCGGTGCACATCCCGAATGAGAAGGCGATGAAGAAGACGGGCTAGGATTAGGTAGAGGAGGATCGACGGTCTGCTTATCGCTCCTCGTAGTGATAGTATTGGACGATGCGGGTCTAGTGGGATCATAAGGCGGAGGAGGGTTCGCAATAGGGACATAAGAGTGAGGTGTGCAGCGGGATTAGCCTGAAATCCCGGTGGAATGCTCGGAGCCAGCAGAATTTGATGAACCTGCCCCTGAGAAGGTTGTACTTGTGGTTGAGGACCACGGGGTACGAAATTTCGCGGGTTGGGAACAGGTTGGGCTGGGAGAGTGCCCTGAGATCGAGTTGCCATGCATAGTTGACTGATCTCAGCATTTTGCTGCGCCAATTGGTGCTGAAGAGAGGTCATGTTCTCTTCATGGCACTTTGACATTTCCGTCATCATTCGCATCAATTTATCAAGAGGACTTGATGTGTGTTCTGTTTACAGTACGCAAGGGCCTGATGGCGGATTTGCCATAGGATTAGACTGGGCCCTTGGGATGATGGGTGCAGATGGTCGCATTGGTCCACCGGCGGGGTTCTGGCGCTGTGGGTTGTTGGACCATGCGAGGTTCGGATGATTTCGCCACCCTGGGTTATAAGTGGCAGAGAACGGGTTGTTCCCCAGGGTGCAAGCGTCTTCTATGCTAGAAGATGCATCCGCATGTAAATATGCATCCGAGCACACGGAGGCTTGGTCCTCCGTGTCAAAGTACTAGCTCGTAGAAGCCAGATCCACATGACTTACTGAATCGCTCGGCGCGACACTCGGTAAGGAAGGTCCTACGGGGTTTCTTGGGATAAGCCTAGTATTGGAAGAATTGGAATTGTGATGAAGTGGTGAGGTGGGGGTGTTTGACATAGAATGGGTGGGGTTGGCCAGAAGCTCGTCTAACTTCTTGTGCACGACGGAGACTTCATCCAATTTCTGTGCGATAAGGCTAAGATTAGTGGATGAATGGGAGGGTCCCGTGTCAACTTTGTGGACATTTCGGGCCAGGCTGGTACGATTAAAGGCGACAATGGAAGCATTGTTCATTGAGTTTTCACTCATATTTTCAAATAATTCGAATGCTCCATTTTTGTCTTTATTCATAAAATTCCCTCCATAGGAAGCGTCTGCAATCTGCTTTAAAGTCTCATTTAGCCCATAGTAGAAAATCTGGGCTATATGCCACTTAGGCAGACCATGGTGTGGACACTTCCTGAGGAGGACATTATATCTCTCCCATGCCTCATGAAATTATGCACCGTTTTGTTGCGTAAATGAAGTGATAGCACGGCGAAGCGCATTGGTTCGCCCGATTGGGAAGAACTTCTTGAGAAACACTGTTCGCATCTCTTCCCAAGAGTGGATGGTTCTCCCAAGGGTGCGTAACCATTGCGACACTTTATCCCGCAATGAAAATGGGAACATTTTCATGAAGACTATAGGTAACCCGATATTTCTTGGTTTAACTGTTTCAGCCAATCGGGTTAGGTCTTCCAAGTGGAGAAAAGGATCTTCACTTGCAAGACCATGGAAGTGAAAATTTATTAGGCCAATTCAAAGTCGTCCCCGCCCATGGGGACCCGAGTTTGTCCTATGGTCTCTGTAGCAGCGGGATTCTGATAAGAGCTAAGAGACCTAGGCTTCTCCTGTTCGGGAGGGTTCTGCATTTCCTCCAATGTTTCCCTAATGGCTTCAATTTGTTCATTATACATTTCCATTTGGGCTTGGAGGCGGGTTATGGGATCCAAGGCTCCGCCACCTGGTGGGTTTTGAGGGCGATTTCCTCCCTTGGGATTTGGGGGTGGGCGTGTAGCCATGTTTGTGGAGGAGGATGATTCAGCTTCTTTTCTAAAATTATCAGGAAATTCACACAGTTCAGGGTTTTGTGACATCCTCCCAAACATGCACTACCGCAGGAAGAATTGGGGAGATAAGAAGGGAAAAGAGATGAGAGAAATGACGCCGCAAAGGTACACTAGATGACAAATCAATTCAATCAAATTCCTAACCTCTACAGTGTGCCCTTAGACCTAAAGATCTAAGTTACCTACTATCACGAACTATGAAACCGAATGCGAGCATCGCGGAACCACCAGGCCAGATTGAAAGGCCGTTTGCCCCAGTCTTAGACACCCGATAGCATGTGGGAACCCTCACTAGCACGTAGGCGCTACACGCAGGTAGTTAGACCTCCAATCCTTAATAAGGGTCAAGTTGCTACCAGTTTTAGTTAGAGGCTTAGTATCAAGTGCTTCTGGAATGTGAAGGGTGTTATTTATGGGTAATGCCCAAGTGATTGATTTTTCAAAGTGTGTAAACCAAGCATGCAACGGGGAAATCTCCTCGAATTGAAGTTTTAATTGGTGAATGTTTTTTAGAATTCAGCCTTAAGTAGTATGGATTTTAGGATTTCTCTGAATTACCAATTCAACCAATCTTTGGGTTTTGAGAGAATACAAGTTTTCTTCCAAGCCCAACAAACCCTTCTTCAATGTCAATTGGTTAATGCATGCTAAAATGCAATGGGCTTCCCTAAATGGAGATTTCTATGTGTGGATGCACGAATTAGTTTTAGATTAGTGTGAAAGGGAGCCAAAGCACTTCAATTCAAGTGCTCACAATCACCAAAAAGATGTCCACACACAAGGTTCAACCAGAAGATAAAGAAAATCAAATTGTTGGGGTTGAAGTATTTGGGATCGAATCTTAGGCACGTGAAAGGTTGTGGTGGGGTTGGAATCAACTCAATTCCAAGTCTCCCCACCAAAAAGGTGATCCCGAATTTGCAGATAAATGAGGCAAAGAGGGGTGCAATCAATCTTTTTATTTTTTCCTCAAAGAATGCTTCACACGGTGAAAGATTCAAGAATCAAGATTCTTGGATCTTCGCTATGCAAAGTTTGGTGGGAAATCCCGGGGCGGTGGGAGTAAAGGCAATCAATCAAACAAGTGAATTTTAATCCACTTGCCCCAAGAGATCCCAAGAAGTTTTTCTAGTTTTTTTTAATTTTTTTTATTAAGGTGACAAGTTGACCTAAGTTGCTAAGAAAGGTAGACCTACTTGTTCAGCAACGTGTGCGAAGCTCCAATGCGGTGTCGGCGTCTTCATGCTCTCGTTCCCGCTTGGATCTGCCCACGTTTCTGACTTCGTCCGCCTGTCTTCTTGCAACAGGTTCACCTGCACAGCAACAAACAAAAACACCCGTGAAGAGAAGGGTGTGAGAAGGAGAAAAATTAAAGGAATGGAGTAAAAACTTACTTGAGTGCGCACTTCCTCGGCAACGGCGCATGAAAAGAGTTATGGTCGAGCCCGGATAGGTTGTGTTAATATGGTGATTTTATTGCTGAAATGCGTATAGTGGTTAACCTAAATCGAGCCTGACCATCTCTTTACAAATTTTTTTTTACCTGGACTACTTGATTTTATCTTGGTCACTTTTAGGCCCGGGTCGAACTCAGGGAAGTGGGATTAGAAGTGAATAAGTTTCTACGCCTTTCCTACAACGAATCTCTTCCATTTGTTTATTGTGTTTTTGGTGTTTTTCTATTTAATATTTTTTTCTGATAATTTTTGTCCTTGAGGTACACCCTCAAAATCAGGTTTTTGGCTTTGAGCCAAATCAGGGTTTCAAAACTGGTCTTGCTATTCGCAAGACTGAGTACCTGAAAGTCAAGGATTATCTTTTCTCTTTTGTATATTTTTCTATCTTTTTAATTGCAGAAAAGAGAGATAGAAATAAGATAAATATAGTATATATATATGTATATATTATATATGTATAAAGGGGTGGGGGTGGAGGTGGAGATGGCATATAGCACGGTGTCGAGTCGGTCGTCGTCTAGAAAGACACAACCAACAGGACGAAGTGCCACATGGAGTGTAAGGTGGATTGGTGGAAGATGAGTGCAAACACACTTTCTATACACGTGTATTGGGGAATATCAGCTTTCTGTACACGTGTATTGGGGAATATCAGCAACTGGTGCGGATATTCCCATGATACAACGTATGGTAGGTGATATGAAAAAATATACATATGTATGTATATATGTAAATATATATCTAGATGTATATATATAGATATGGTTATAATTATGCATATGTAGTTATATATGTATGTATATGTATATATGTATATTTATATAGATATGTAAATATATGTATAGATAGATATATGTATAGATATAGATATATATATATGTATATGTATATGTATTTATATAGATGTATATATGTATATATGTATGTATATTCGTATATATATATATATATATATATATATATATGTAAATATATAAGTATATGTATATATGTAAATATATATGTGTATATATATATATATAAGTATATAGATATATATATGTATATATTTATGTATGTATGTATGTATATATACTTATATATAATTGTATAGGTACTAATATATATTTATATATATAAATATATGTATATATATATTATATATAGGTATATATATATAAGTGTGTGTACAGGGGTGTACAAGTGATAGTGTGTGTGTAGGTGTCTGTGAGAGAGAGAGAGAGAGAGGGTGTCTGCTGAGTGAAGCGTGGCTTTTAAGTTGTCTGCAGCCTCCAAGCGTCGTCTGGTGGTCCACGCGCATGCGCTGGCGCGTAGGCGTGCGAAGATGTGCACGCACGCAGGAGGGAGCGGGTGTGGGGGAGAGACCGCAACGCACAGTGCTACGCAGAGAGGCGGGTGCGGGTGAAGGCGCTATGCGCTGAGAGGATGCTGAAGCGGGCACTGAAGCGGGCAGGCATACGCGGGCGAAGGCTCACGCGGGAGCGGGCGCTAGAGAGGGCGCTGGGAGAGACACGGGCGCGGGCGTGCGTGGACAGGCAGGGGTCGGTAGCGGTGCGCCGGGTGACCGGATAAGTGACAAACTTACCGGTCACCGCACTGTAGCCACAGTGTTCTGCTGACTAGCATGAACAGTGGCTACAGTGCCTCTCGGCTCATGCGATCGGGTATGTCCGGTTCTGTGAGTGCGGGAAGTGTGGAGCCGCTGGCACGCACGCGGAGAAGCTGCATCGGCTACTGGCTTGCAGGTGGCACTTCACGACAGGGCACGTGGAGAGGGGCGAGGGCGGCCTGCAAGCACGCGCGCTGGCTTACGTGCGGGCGTGCGGTGGCCTGCGCTGCTGCTGCTACGGAGCTTGAGCTTCAAAGCTTGAAGCTCCTGTGGCAATGGTGGAAATGGCTAAATGATGAAACAAAGAGAGAACCACCACGCCCACTGGCTCTTTGTTGAGCTGGGTGGTGGTGGGACTCACAGTGGTGGTTGTGCACCACTGTGAGCGGCTCCTGCCCGCAGAGTAGCTCCTCAGAAGGAGGAGAGGCTGCGTATGGAGGGGAGAGGGGAGGAGATGGCCTGGAGAAGAAGCTGCTATTGTGTTTTTTTTTGTGTGGACCAGGCTCTCTTCGCAAAGAAGCTGTGCCCTTTTAAAGAGGAAGAAGGCATGCACAGCCATGCCCTGGCTGTGCATGTGGCTGCAGGGCAAGCTACTTGCAGGGAGTGCTTGCTGCAGAGAATGGCGCGAAGAGGAGGCTACGATGCTTTGTAGCCTCGGAGGAAATTCAAAGTCAAATAGAAATAAAAAATAAAGATGGAAATTTTGCGAGGCAGCACTTGAAGAATTTGTCAATTACAAGGCCATTTTATTCACCCTCCTCCCCTCTTAATTAAATGCATGCATGCGTGTATTTTCACAAATGCGACTATGTCTACCTAATATACACTGGCAATGCTAGGAAATAGCACAAGATGACACAATTGCTGGTGTATTTTTGCTGTTCAATCAGAGCTCAAATGAAGACCCTTTCCAACACCTAGAGGACCTAGAGCGGATTGCCCAGACCATAAAACCTAGGAACATTAGTTTAGATATTGTTTTACTCAAGATGTTCCTGTTCTCCTTAAGAGACAAAGCATCTCATTGGCTTAAGACTTTAGGGAGACCCATCTCCACTTGGGTGGAATTAAGGCATGCTTTTCTTAAGAAGTTTTTCCCCATAGGAAAGACTAATGCCCTTAGGAGAGCCATTACTTCTTTTACCCTGCAAAGTGGAGAGAAATTTCATGAGGTATGGGAGAGATTTAATGAATTATTGAGGAAATGCTTACACCACTAGGTTCCAAGGTGGCAATTGGCCCAGATTTTCTACCATGGTCTGGACAACAACTTTAGGAATTTTGTGGATGCTTCATGTGGAGGCAACTTTTTGAATAAGGATGAGGAGAGCGCATTTGAGCTTTTTAAATCAATGAGCGAGAATTCACTTAACAATGCCTCCATGACCCAATTTAATTGGTCCAGTCAACCCCCTGGTGGGATTTATGAGGTGCAAACCAATTCTGGAATGGTTGACATGGACATTATAGCCAGGAAGCTGGATCGGGCTGAGTTGGTGGATAGAAAGATTGATGAGTTGTTGAACCAAACCCAAACCCCGTTACAGACCTTCTCCCTAGCGAAGGGAGTTCACGATGTGGACTTGGTTCAGTTTATGAACCAAATGCACCTGAAACAACCCTTGATCATGTTCTAGGAAGGGTCTTTTGGTCCCTTAAACTCTGATTACTCTTTCCCCTCTCCTTCAGCACCTTCTACCTTTGAAGATGCCTAGGCCATCTAGGGATTTTCTAAGCCAGACCCTTTCTCCAACACTTACAACCCTGGATGGTGCAACCACCCAAACTTTGCCTAGTCGAATAAAAAATCAAACCAATTCCAGAACCAACCTAGGCAACACCCTCCCTCCTATCAGCCTGGTCCACCTACTAGACCACCCTATAACCAGAATAGGGTGGCTCCTACGCAGCAAAACCAAATGGACACTCTGATCAAGATGATGGCTGATATGAATCAAAAACATCAGGAGGAGATGGCTTTAATGAAGGGACAAGTGGGTCAGCTGTTGGATAACAAACAACAAGGGTCCCATCGATCTCAGTCACAACTGAACCTAAGGAATGTAATGAACAGAGGCCATAATCCATAAGGGTTCTAACCAAATTTGGGGCAAGCTCATATGATTCAACAAGCCCTACAAACATCTCCTGTGTTTGCTGCTTCATCTTCTTCTTAAGGACCTAACCTTGGTTTCAATGCCTCAGCTAATGCAGTTACTTTGAGAAGTGGCACTCAAACCCAGGATCCCAAATGGCCAACCCCTCTCTTGACCTCATTAATCGAGATAACTGACTCTGAGGATGAGCGGGAGGAACCTAAGGATTAGGAGCCTGAACCAATTCAAACCCAAATACCATACCCTGAAGCCTTGGAGAAAATAAAGAAAAAGAGAAATGTGGCTGAGAACGAGGAGTTGTTGGAGATTTTTGAACAAGTACAGATTAATATACCTCTCCTCGATGCAGTCAAGCATATCCTGGCTTATGCTAAATTTTTGAAGGATGTCTGTACACCTAAGAGTAAGTTGAGAACCCAAGCACCTAGGAAGGTAGTGCTATTAGAACAAGCTAGTTCAGTGGTAATGAGCAACCTACCTCTGAAAGGAACTAACCCTGGAGCACCTCGGATATCTTACAATATTGGACGTTTGATAGAGTGCTGTTGGACTTAGGTGCTTCAATTAAGTTAATCCTGACTACCCATTATCACCAATTCAGATTTGGGGAACTAAAGCCCACACTTGTGACTATCCAACTGGCCAACCGATCCGTGAAAACCCCAAGAGGGGTAGTCGAGGATGTAATTGTTCAGGTTAAGGACTTCTACTTCCCAATTGACTTTTTAGTCCTTCACATGGAAGTCCCCGAACAACTACAGAACACACCCATCATCCTGGGTAGACCCTTCTTGGCTAGGACCAAGGCAAACATTGATTGTGACACGGGATGTATGGAAATCATCTTCGGAGATAAGAAGATGCAATTGGATATCTTCAAGGTGACTAAGTCTTTTGATTGCGGTTGGGTTGAGGAGTATGATCCCATGGAAACCCTAGTTGAAGAATGCCTCACGGTGAGCTCTTTAGAAAACCATCTGATTCAACCAGTTGATGACTACCCTGACCCATCCTAGTCTTTGGAGGATGAAATCTCTAGAGCTGATTACCACCGACAACCTCCATTTGAGGAGATTGATGTCAATCAACTCTTGCCCTTCCCTTACCCGTCAAAGATTGTCCCACTTGCACCCGAATTGAAACCTTTTCCCAACAACCTTAAGTATGTCTTCTTAGGAACTAATCAGACTTTCCCTATGATTATCAATGCATACCTAACTAGGGACCAAGAACTTAGGTTTACTACTACCCTTTCTGAACATCGGGCAGCTATTGGGTGGACAATTTCTAACTTAAGGGGAATTAGCCCTACTTATTACACTCACAAGATCTATTTGGAAGATGGGGCTCGACCTTCTCGCCAGATTCAAAGGAGATTGAAGCTGAATATGCGAGAGGTCGTTAAAAAAGAAATAATCAAGTGGCTTGATGCGGAAATCATCTACCCGATTTCTGATAGCCCCTGGGTGAGCCCTACTCAAGTAGTACCAAAGAAGGCTAGGATCACTGTGGTCACAAATGACTAGGGTAAATCCATCCCCACCGGTACCACAATCACGTGGCGGGTGTGCATTGATTATAGGAGGCTTAATGAGGCCACTAAAAAGGACCACTTTCCCTTACCATTCATTGACTAGATTCTCGAATGACTGGTAGGGTAGAAATATTTTTGCTTCTTGGATGGATATTCAGGATATAACCAGGTTTCTATTATACCAAAGGACCAGGAGAAGGCCACATTCATATGGCACATTTGCATTCTGCCGTATGCCATTCGGGTAATGCAATGCACTTGCTATCTTTTAGCGTTGCATGTTAGCCATCTTTTCAGAGATAGTAGGTGAATATTTGGAGGTCTTTATGGATGATTTCTCCATGTTTGGAGACTCATTAGACCATTGTCTTAGCAACCTAGAAAAATCTTGAAGCGATGTATTGAGGTCAACCTAGTTTTAAGCTGGGAAAAGAGCCATTTTATGGTTCAATAAGGGATTATTCTTGGTCATATCATCTTGCATAGGGGCATTGAAGTTGATCGAGCTAAGGTTGATTTAATTTACAAACTTTCACGTCCTAGCTCGGTCAAGCAAATCCGATCTTTCCTAGGACATGTTGGCTTCTATAGAAGGTTCATTAAGGATTTTTCCAAACTTTCCAAGCCTTTGACTGACATTCTAGCCAATGACGTACTTTTTGACATGACACTTGATTGCATCAACGCCTACAACACCCTTAGGGATACAGTCTCAACTGCACCTATTTTACAACCCCTGACTGGTCCCTATACTTAGAGATAATGTGTAATGCATCAGATTTTGCTATTGGAGTTGTCCTAGGACAAAGAAAGAAACAACCTGTGGTGATTCATTACGTGAGCAAAACTTTGGATGAGGCTTAACAGAATTATACCGTCATGGAAAAAGAACTGCTCGCTATAGTTTTTGGATTAGAAAAGTTCATATCATACCTTTTAGGATCCCATGTGACTATTTACACTAACCACTCAGCTATTCAGCATTTGTTAGCCAAAAGGAATGCTAAACCCAGGCTAATCAGATGGATCCTGCTTTTGTAAGAATTTGACTTGGAAATACGCGACAAAGACAGGTCAAAGAACATTGTAGCTGACCACTTATCCAAACTTCACCCGGAACACATTCGACCCTCATTACCCTTAACCGACACATTCCTTGATGAACAACTTCTTACCATGCATGGAAGGAGTCTACCCTGGTATGTGGACCTAGTCAACTATTTAGTGGTAGGGCAGACTTCGCTTGACTGGTCTAAACAGCAGCAGGATAAGTTCTTGGTTGAGGCCAAGCATTATTTTTGGGATGATCCTATGTTGTTTAGACTTTGTGTTGACCAAAGCATTAGGAGGTGTATTCCTTAAGAGGAAGTTCAAAGGGTGCTATCCTTCTGTCATAACCAAGCTTGTGGTGGCCACTTCTTTGGGAAGCAAACGGCTGCAAAAGTTTTGCAGTTTGAATTTTACTGGCCATCACTTTTCAAGGATGCACATAACTTTGCAAAGACTTGCAGTAGATGCCAGACCATAGGGACAATGACCATGAAAGATATGATGCCTCTACATCCCATCTTGATCATCAAAATTTTCGATGTCTAAGGCATCGATTTTATGGGTCCCTTCCCACCATCAAATAGTTTTGAGTATATACTAGTCTCAGTAGACTACATCTCGAAATGGATCGAAGTCGTACTTACCCAAAAATGTGACCATAAGGCTGTCATGGACTTTGTTAAGAAATATCTTTTCCCGATTTGGGATACCGAAAGCCATGATCAGTGATGGTGGGAGTCACTTCATTAATGCCCAATTTTGTGTCCTACTTAACAAATACAGGGTCACTCACCGCATTGCTACCCCGTATCACCCGCAAACGAATGGGCAAACTGAGGTCTCAAATAGGCAGATTAAGAATATTCTGCAAAAGACCATGAGACCTAACCGGAAGGATTGGTCCACACGATTGGATGATGCCATTTAGGAATATAGGACCGCTTTTAAGACTCCGATAGGCATGTCGCCTTATTGATTGGTCTTTGGCAAAGCTTGCCACCTTCTAGTCGAGTTGGAGCACCAGGCATACTGGCTGTTAAGTAGTGCAATATGGATTCCCAGATGGCCAAAACTCAAGGGAAGCTCCAACTCTTCGAGCTCGAGGAAATCCGTCGGGACACTTATAAGACCAATAGACTTTAAAAGTAGAAGATGAAATCCATCCATGACAAACACATTAATAGAAAAACCTTCGAGCCAAATCCGCAAGTTTGGCTATTTGATGCAAGACTTAAACTATTCCCTGGGAAACTGAGATCTAAGTGGACAGGACCATATCAAGTGGTCAGACCTTATCCCAATGGGGTGGTTGAAATTACTAATCCCAAGACTGGGCAAACCTTCACTCTTAATGGTCAACGACTAAAACACTTTCTTGCCTAGATCCCCCTGAGGGAAGTTGTGATCCTCATTGAGGGTTAAACTGGAGCTGCGCCTAGTTGGAGGCACAAAACTCAGCGCTTCTTAGGAGGAAACCCAGAGGATTCAAGCTGACTGTATTCATGATTACAACTCAGGTGATTTCTTTCTCTACTCCCTTGCATACATTTATTTTTCCAATGAGGACATTGTCCAACTTAGGCATGGGGGGTTGGTCATTCATAGGATCTTAGTACAAAATTGTCAGCTTGAACTAATTTTATTTATTTTTATAAAAAAATTAAAAAAAATAAAATTAGGAAAAGAAAACTTAGGTATTAGAAGCTTGTCGACTTTAGGAAATGATACGTTAGAAATGATACGTTAAAGACCTAATCGCTTAGACCCTTCAGGTCTTCGGACTTAATCAGTCTGGGTGTCCACTAAAATGTGGACTTGCTCTCGAGTCCTCGCCACTATAATTCATTTTAATCTGATCAATAAAATAGGGTGATAAGTATACGACTTATCAGCCTGCCCTTTGATTTGGGGGGGATTTTTAGTCTAGGCATCTACACACGTTTTGCACTTACTCACTCATCGGTAGTTCTAACAGAAATTGGCTAAGTAATGAACCTTCTAGGGTGGTATGGTTGGCAATTTGTCGTGGGTAACAGCCCATTGGTAGGTTGTCCAGAGCCCAGCCACAGGACCATTCTCTTTCACTATTGCCTTTAGGTAAATCTTAGATTAGGAAAGCCACCTATTTAAAATCAAAAGAAAGGAAAATAAAAAAGGAGAAAAGAAAAACAAAGAACTAAGCCACACTTCACCGCACGAGTATGGCTGGTAAGTTGTCGTGGGTAACATCCCATTAGCCGGTTGTCCAGATCCCAGCTCATAAAATGCACAAGAATTTCAAAACACTTAAGGAAGAAGCAGGGAAGTAGCATAATCCGGGGAGATATACACTAGGTTTGCCCTTGTGTTGACCTCACAAAAATAAAAAGTAGGGAGAAAGCTACCGATCAGATAGATACACCTTTAGGCAACATTATTTTCTTCTGGGTCACCTAGGAGAGTAAAAACCCGAAGTCTTTTTTAATTATTGTTGAGTGAGTCTATCACTTTACAATAGCATGCTTAGTACTAAGAATCCTTTTCGAGCCTTGGGTGGATTGGATAGCCGTAAAAAGAATAAGGTGACGAATCGGGCGGTCGGCATTTTGGCAGGCAAGCCGGACACTGTTGAGTCTTAGTGAGTTAGGTTTTTAGTAGAAATTTCCTCCTGTTGATAAGAGACGTTTACCTAAGTGATCAATTCATAATTTTAGTTATAAATAGCATTTAGATTAAACCTTGCTAGGGACTAGTAAGGGGTGGGCATGGGGGCATGATGACTCTACAATGTTCAGTGTTAATATTATCAATTAGAGTCAATTTCGAGGATACTTGTGTGATAATGACATATTATAATGGGTTTGGAAGCATTGCATGCATATTGCTTGATCTTTACATTTTAATCGCTTAGAATCAATGTTTAATGACCATGTGCATAAGTCCATTTTGAAATAGGTCTCAGATGAGCGATCGAACCATACAGATGTATCCAGATCGACGAATGGAGTCCAACGGACTCGAAATCACTTCGATCCGACTTCCGTAGCTCCCACAACAAGCCTGGTCATGCGTGTTTTGCATGTTAGAAATCGAGGTTACAAGTAACCTGTCGTCGTTGTTGCAAAACACGTCAATCAAATAAAATTTATACCGAAACTCCAAGGGAGTCCCGGGTTGAACATAGGGAGGCGAAATTTACTTTATTGAAAATCGTGCTTCGATTCGTTTCTTTTTGGTATTTTAGGGTTTTGTTATTTTTTTGTGTTTTTGAAATAAAAGACAAGAAAATGAATCGCAAGATAGAGATGTGGAATGAAAATGGTATATATATCAATCCAATGTCTATTACAATCTACTATGAAAGCATCAAAAGAGAGGGAGGTGAGAGGAAATCTCCCGAATCGGCTGTTTGGTGAGATGACGGCGCTTGGCGGAAGCTCGGACGAAGGAGGTGAGGAGCGAGACGACGGAGGTGAGATGCTAGAGGATGTCGGGTTGAGGAAAGCTTCGGCGTAGCTCCGGAATGGAAGTGAGAAGATGGAGTTGATCTACTACCGGAATGGAGGTGGGAGGCGGCTCCAAGGCGACCTATGAAGGGAGATGGGAAGTTGGAGGAGTATTTGGTGGGGCAGAGGTTCGCTACACTAACAGGCACCTTGGGAGCTTGAGAACAAGCTCTAATGGAGCGTTAGTAGGCTTGCTAGAGCTTGGGAGTAGGTAGAGATGGCTTGGAAGGGAGGGGGTGTAGTTCCTTTTATGGTGGAGGAGAGGCAAAAATCGTATCTGGGTCTTTACTGACGTCCACAAACGTCGTTGCAACTGTCGCTGAAGATTCGCCCTTAAATTCCTGTTACTGGCACGCGCGGGCCTTAGTGACAGCTGCAAGTGTCGCTAAAGGCCCTCATAAATGTTGCTGAAGATCCGCGTCTCCCTGCTGGCATGCGCTCCGCTGGCGCTGCGTGCTTCGTGCACCTGTGTCTCGGGCGCGCTGGCGCATGCTGGCATGCGCGTGCGCGTATGCTGCGCTGCTGTTGCAGCTTGTGCTGGCATGGCGTCATCCGCGCCAAGTGTGTGGATGCGTCGTGAGGAGGAGCTTGGTGCAAAGCTTCCCAGTCGTTGGATCTTGATCCATCAGCTAGGATTGAAGGGTGCGGATGAAGAAGGAATTGGACGGTGCTGCTGGCTGTTGTTGGGCGGCCTGGATGGCGCCACGTGGCACCATCTGGATCGTCCGTCTTCTTCTTCTTGTAGAGGGTTCCACGATGCTCAGATTCGGATGGTTCTCGCGATGTTGAACTGCAATCGTTGCTCCGGATCCATCCGTACGGTGGGATTATCCATCCGAAACCCATATCAATGTTGCATTGCCCCCTTGGCCGTTGATCTTCCTCGGGCTTAATGTGATGCTACGAAACTTCGATCTGGACGATTTCAAAGGCGTTAGTTTCCGATCGTCATCCCGATCAAATTCGTATGGTCTGATCATCCATCCGAGGCCCTGAAATAAATCCTCTTTTCTCTTGACCATAAAAAAGACCTAATTAACCTAACATATGAACAACTACTCTAAATGCAGAATGATGCATGCTATGCAATATTTATATCATGATATGCAGTGCTAAGCCTAGGAACTATCATAAATAAGCATTTTACGATGAATTTATATGTGTTTATCAAAGCCCGAGAAAGATCAATGTCCAGGGGGCAACGTGACATCCTTACAGTCCTCAGATGAAAAATCCAACCATATGGATGGATCCAGAGTGACGATCACAGTCCAGCAGCGTGAAAATCATCGTGATCCAAGCACCGGGGCATCTCCTACAACAAAAAGAAGATGGACAGCTCAGATGGCGCCACATGGTGCCATCTCGGCCGCCCAACGCTGGCCATCACCCCTCCATCTCCGGCACTCCTTCATCAACCAACCTAAGCCGTCTGATATGATTGGACGACTGAGGTGTGCAGCTGCCAGATGCAAAGACAAGACCAATGCGTGGCCTCAGCGCATTGGTCAAGACTTCACGCCTCCACCACACGACGTGGGTTCGACTCTCGCCGCACCTCAATTTCGCAATTTAGGCATGGCGCTGCAGGAGCAGGGATAGTGCAAGCAAGCGCATGCGCACGCAGGGAGCAGCGTGCGTGAGGCAATGCATGGAGACCAGCGTATGCCAGCATGCGTGCGCGACATGGTGCGCGAGGCACGCGGCACAATGTAGAGTGTTGAAGGTGAGATGGGAGGGGCTAAGACGATGCTTCCGGCGGGTCTTTAGCGACACCTTTGAATGTCGCTTTTGACCCGGTGACGAATTTGAGCCCTTTCGTCAACTATAAAAAGGGACCTATCCCTCCCATTTGCATCCATCATCTACCTAAGCAACTCCACCACTCCTTAGAGCTCTAAGCAATGTTGTGAAGTTTTCGAGCCCCTGACGAAAGCTCCTCCACCATCGTGGCTGCCTCGATGCTTTCTTCTTCCTTGTTCTTAGTTTTATTTTCTTTGGATAGTGTAGCTCATTTCTTTCATTTAAGCATTGATCTACATATTGTTGAACACTACATTTGATAGTCAATAGAGTAAATATTTGATATATTTTTCTCATATCTCTTATGATTCTCTAAGCCTATCTCCCTCTCTCTCTCTCATATTTTCTCAAATTGATTTTCAAGCACACAAATGACATATCTACGTGACACAAAAGCGAGTATTTGATCTAATTACTGCCTCCCTATGTTCAACACTTGGACTCACCTCCGATTCCTTATTTAAAATTGACTTCATAAGTGCACTACGAACGATTTTAAGCAAATGCATCCAGCGAACATCACCCTTGTCCTCCCCACCCCCTCTTGCCAGCACCTCCTCTTTCTCCTCTCTTCCTCCTTCCTCCCCCAAACCCTCGACCTCCTCGACCACTACCATTACTACCTCTCTGCCAGCATCGAGCTTTATTAGGTTTCCAAAGGCAAACTATTCTGCTAATGCTTTATTTTGTGCTTAAGCGACTACTGTAGCACCGAGCTAAATAGCTGCAATGGCTCTACCAATTATGGATATGCATTTGTAACTAATTTTCTCTTACTGTTATGCAGTTTGATGCCTTGGTATTGCTTGAGTTATTTTGCATAAAATTAGATCTTTTTTTTCAAGGGAAATGTCAGTTGGTAAATTACAGTGTTCCATCAGGATATCGTAATTTGGGGACTTTTGTTCATTGCAAACATATATTTGTACTTTATAATCATTGGTTGAATTGTTTACATTCTAGTCTATCTTTGATTGAAATGAGCAAGATTATGCTTGATAATTTCCTTCCAAGTTATCTTTGATCTTCTTTGACCTCTTCTACAATATTTACTATCAGTTTAATCCTGTAAAGATGTCAATTGATAGGCCTTGAATGGCATGCCATATAAAGTGTCATTCAAGACCTTTCTACATTCTCAAGGCAAGTTATATAATGAAATTTCCTTCGTTCTTCAAGTGCCATACTATCTTGATGAGGCTACGAGCTAGGTTTGGAGCTCTCCGAGGTAAAGAAGTAATTGGAGGAAGCTAAATCCAAGGGAATTACAATGCGTGTGTTGGTAGTGATCAACCCTGCCAACCCTACGAGTCAGGTTAGAATTTACTAACTTTCATCTTTCTATTCTTCTCAAGTGTTTACTCTGATACTTGCCAAGTATATCTTTGTGAACAGAGTTGCCGGTAGAACATTGTATATGGTTATCTTTGAGATATTTGTTTGCCCTATATGGGTTGTGTTTAGTCATTAATGTAACCATTTGCTGTGGTATTCCCAGTAGCTTTTATTAATATACATAAGAAAGACATTTTAAATATACAATTAGGGTTCCCTTTATTTGTTGTTGGCTATTGGAGATGTAGAACACGTAGCTGGTAAAAGAAGTATGTATGTACAGCTTGTGTGGCTATGAAATTCACTCTTAACCTTAGTTTGATCCTTGGAGAGCGTGCTTGCACTTGCCAAGCTCGAAGCATGTTTCGGATATTTCTTCTTTCAATAAACTTTTTTTTCTTGGTGAAAGGACTTAAGGAGATTAGAACCTTCTTGGTAGTCATTATCTTGGAGATTGGAATGTTTTACTCATGCTAATGCCAAGTATGGAGTCATTGAATTGATGGTGGTTGTTGTGACTTGCGAGTTGCTTCTATTTTTCTTATTGTATACCATATGCTCTATGGATTCATATAAAGAGCTTGGAAATGGTCCAACTCTATCTAGGTGCTTGCCGAAGAGAACCAATGGGAAATAGTTGAATTCTACAAACAAGAGGGTTTGGTTCTTCTTGCTGACAAGGTTAGTTAATTTGATTCCATTCTCCTTCCTTGATTGCTTGATCGGTGGATGTCTAGTTTGTTCAACTGCTGCTTAAGTCGATCAACATTGACCGATTACAGGCACTACATTTCTACATTCAAATAGTAGAAATTTATGTTGCACAATAGTGAAGTGAATCAATGACAACCATGTTTTCTCATCAGCTTAACAAGCATATAATTTGAATGTACATGTTGTTTTCAAGAGAAAAGGATGTGCATGCATGCAAGCATATTGAGTTTTATTTTCCAAATGATGGCATCTGGTTTGTCTGATTCTGATTGTTGGGATAAATGTCATTCAGGAAGGACTTGGAAAAGGAAATAGATCATGAAATGATGTACGTGAGATTTATATCCATACCATTGTGAAAATGGTGATAGATCGTCATGAATAATCGTTATATAGTTACATTAACAAAGTCTTTAGAATACTTGCGTGGTCTTATTAATTTAAATATATAAAGGAGCCATTCCTTACTGGTTTAATTGCACTTTTTCTATCCACCTTCTTTAACATTTGAATAGTTTGAACTATGTGATGAAGTTTTTGATGGTTGACTGCCAATACTTAGTGCTGAAATTTGAAAACGCAAATGTTTATTGTCGCATTATATTCTTATGTAACCAGGATGTACATGACACTTCCCACATTCTCCAGACGGTGGGGGTTGGCTATGATGGTGAACTAACTCTGAAGAGTGAATATTCCACCACACTTAGAAAATTGGGGAGTATGCTTGAGGCAAGTTCCTTCCTGTATCACCCAATTCATATTTTTTCTTTGGTAGCTGGATTTTAAATTTTGATTCTAATGTGAAAATTTAGTGCTCTCAGTACTCCAGTATCTAGATAAATCCAAACAGAATGAGAAGGCGAGTGGATATCTGTTGATTAATGCTATTGGTGGATTGAATCAGATGAGATTTGGGGTCTGATAAAATTTAGCTGACCTTGGCTTATGGAATGTATTTTTAAAGCATCCTAATGATCCATCCTCAAAATTTTTTATGTCACATTTTAGAGTAAGTAAATATAAATTATATCAAATTAGGTGGGTATAATGAAGTAATGAACTTATTCCACCCATGAGAGGAACAAGCTTCATTTAGAATTGCCACCCAAATTCTGGAACAAAGAGGTGGTTGGAAGATTGATGGGAACACCATCATGAGTCATAACTAGCTCATTTTGACGTAATTAAGTCAATAAATGCTCCTACATAACCGCTAAAGAACCATAACTCACTGTCTAACCATTCTGAGAGAAAAATAAGAAACTAGGGTTAAAACTGCAGCCAGCACATCATGAATGCAGTGCAACCATGGGTTTTCCTGGGGGTTCATTAAGGGTCAAAAGGTCCTAAAAAGTTAACAATTGGGTTGGATTAGTCAGAAAAGAGTTTGCACGTGTTTTGAGAATTAAATGACTTTTGAAATCCTAAAAATAGACCCACTTAATTAACCGAAGTTATGGTCAGGATAAAATTCACCTAAACCCTCTAAAAATCATAGAAAAATATTTTCAAGGGTTTAGTACCTTCAATTTGACCATTAGAACCCATCTTGACCCAAAATGGAGCCTTAGACAGATATTTACCCTAATTTGGGTTTTTGCATAAATTACCTAGTCAAACATGGTCAAAACCAAAATCCAACTTCACCAGTGGATTCCTTAGGTCTAAATTAGGTTTGTACCAAAATTTGGATTCAAGATGAGCTTGTCTTGACCTAGTTTGCAAAATGGTCTTGCCTAATTACATTTAGGCCCTTAACTTTCAAAATCCTTTCAAATAGCCCCCTAACTTTGTCATCATCTTCACAATTAGGTCCCTCTACCATTATCACGAAGAAATCCTTCTCCGACGACTTTTGATTGAAGAGAACTCTATTCAATCAATCCCTTCCAAAATTGGAAGGGAGATTCTTTGAGAAATCCTCTCCAATTTGAACCCATCCTTGAGCACCGAATCTTTCCCAATCTCTCATGCGAATGCATGAGAAATTTGGATATCAAGAAACATCCAATTCCGGCAAGGGTTTTCGAGCTTGGAAAGCTTGATTTCTAAGCTTTCCTTGCCTCTGGATCCCTATATAAGGGAGCCCAGATCTTCCCGAACTCCTCATGCTCGAAATCAGCCGAGATCCCTCTCAAATTCCTCTCTTTCATGGCCGAAGGCTCCTCGATGTCCGACGATCCCCTCTTCCTTTCTTCATTGTCCCTCCACAATACCAGTGGCAAATTCCTCTCCTTTGCTTCTGTCCGCGTCTCGTCGTACTAGCAGATGCCCTTTCCTCCACCCCCGTCGTTTTTACCTCACCAGAGCCACCTTCATCTTCGGCATTGGCGACACCGCATCCGATGCCATCTCTACCCCACTTCGTCCACCTACCTCCTAGCTAAGCTCCTTATCTCACCTACTTTCTTCTCCTCTCTTTGTTTTCCAAATCCGACCACTGATGCTTCTCCGCGACTTCATCATTTCCATCTCCGGCCATCTCCTCCGGTGAGACCATCTCACCTCCACAGACCACCAAATCACTCGTCGACCACCCTACAACCATCGCCACACCTCCTAATGTAAACATGTTTACACTACTTAAGATGTCTATTTATGCATGTTCTTAAGCATAGGATTGCATTGCATGCTATAAATATTGCATAACATGCATCATCTTGCATTTAGAGTAGCTTGAATAAAATGGAGGTTAATTGTCTCCTTTTATGTTCATGGACTGGCCAAACATTTTATCAGGGTCTCAGATCGAAGATCCAACCGTACAGATGTGATCAGGGCGACGATTGGAGTTCAACAACTCCAAGATCGCCCTAATCAGGCATCTATAGCATCAGATAGAGACTGAGGAACCTTAGAAGACAAGGGCCAAGATGGTGTGAATCCCCAGTTCAAATGACAAATCCGACCACATGGATGGATTTGGATCGACGATCATAGCCTAACGACATGAAAATCGACTTAATCCGACAACCATGGCACCATCTACATCATCTAGAAGATGGACGGCCAAGATGGCGCCACGTGGCACCATCTCAGCCGTCCAACCGGCCCTCAAGACTGCCGCTGCATCTCCAAAGGAAATCCAATGCACGATTTAGGCCATTGGATCTTCATCCAACGGCTGTGGATGCGCGCGCTTGAGTTCATCCGCGCGACCATCTCGCCGACGCAGCGCAGCAGGCGAAGGCTTTATCGCGAGCGGACGACGCATGTTCGAAATGCGAGAAGCGAGCGAGCGGTGCGGGCGAGCGGGCATGATTGACCGCTCGATTGCGATCGAATGGTCGCGTGCGTCCAATCCGCCCCACATGCTTTTGCACGCCTGCATGTGACGCGGGATCGTACGCGGGTGGACGCACGTTGAGGAGCGGGCGAAGGCGCGACTTAAGCTGTCCAATCGCTGAGATCGGCTGGACGTACGCGTGCGTTGAGCGCGCGACAGGCGAGGAGGCACGCGCGCGTCGCCCACTACAGCCACGTTCGGACCTTTAGCGATGGTTTTATCCATCACTAAAGGTCCTGAATTAATGTTTTAAGAGTTGTAATGACCAAATTGCCCCCACTCCTTGCAACTATAAAAGGAGACCCCCTCCACACGAAATTCTCATCCCTTCCTTCTCTTCTCTCCCTCTCCAAAGCTCAAGAGAAGCTTGTCCCACGCCCAGGATGCTTCTCGCGAGATAAAGTCAACTTTTCATCCCCCTTTCGGAAGCGAATCCCACGACGATGACGTGCTGCCCCATTCCCTTTCTTCCCGCTTCGTTCTCCTTCGTCCTGCTCCATCCTCCTTCGTCCAGGTGTCGTCCTGTTTGGCTCGTCCTCCAAGCGACCTTTGAGGAGGATATTTCTCTCCCCATTCTTTTACTGCTTTCTAGAGTAGTTTTACTGCTTTCTAGAATAGATTTACTGCTTTCTAGTTTAATCATTTTCTCGCTTTCTAGTCATAATGTTTAGTGTAACAAACAATCTTTTTGATGATGAATTCCATGTTCGTTCTACATCTCCTTTTGGTTTTTGTTTGTAATATTCTCTCTCTCTCTTATTCTCTCTCTCTCTTTTCTATTTATTGTAAATAGTTAAATAATTTTAATCAATTAATTTAGTTCATGACAAATAAATCAAATGTGAATTTTTTAAATCAAATGTCCGCCTCCCTGTGTTTGACCCAGGATTTCCATTCCGATATAAATTTTATTTGTTGAACATGAGTTCTTCGCTTTCATACTACGACGACAGGTTTCTCAAAACCAAACACGTTAGCGTAGCAACCCGTACGTTCAACACCTCCCCACTCATTTCCCCTCTCTTTATTCATCATTCTACTCACTCACATGCACCCCCGAACATACCTACTCTCACACACACAGTTCGACCTCGCCACGCACTCATAGACATCCACATGCCACACAAACACCCTCATCGCACTCGCCATTGTCCGACGACCCTCCCTGGGCATTTTGATGTGGGCGAAAGGCTGTTTTGTTGATTTCAGAAACTCGCCCTGTTCGCCATTGACGAACAAGCTTTTAGCTTGCTTGAAGCTCGCTCCAGGTCCTGCTATACCCATGTCAAAGCTCTAGGTTGTGCGGAAGCCTTTCGCGCATGCAACTAGGTAGCCAATCGGATGGATTAACCTCATCAGCAGAGGCAATTGAAGGGAGACAAGTTGCTGCAAGGTGTTGAAGCTATGAGTTGCTACGCTAACGTGTTTGGTTTTAAAAAACCTGTCGTCATAGTATGAAAGGGAAGAACTAGTGTTCAACAAATAAATATTATACCGGAATAGAAATCCCAGGTCGAACTCAGGGAGGTGGACGTTTGATTTAAAAGCACACGTTTGCTTTATTTGTCACGAAGTAATTTAATTGACTAGAAACTATCTATCTATTTACACTAAATAGAAGAGAAAGAGAGAGAGAGAGAATATTACAAACAAAAACCAAAAAGAGATGTAGAATGAACATGGAATTCATTATCAAAGGGATTGTTTGTTACACTAAACATTATGACTAGAAAGCGGGAAAATGATTACACTAGAAAGCAGTAAATCTACTCTAGAAAGCAGTAAAAAGAGTGGGGAGAGAGATATCCTCCTCGACGGTCTCTTGGAGGACGAGCTGAACAGGACGATGCCTGGAAGATAGGGAACAGAGCAGGATGAAGGAGAACAAAGTGGGAAGAATGGGAATGGGGCAGCACGTCGTCATCGTCGCGGGATCCGCTTTTGAAAGGGGGACGAAAATTTGACTTTATCTCGGGAGAAGCATCCCGGGTGTGGGACAAGCTTCTCTTGAGCTTTGAAGAGGGAGAGAAGAGAAGGAAGGGATGAAGATTTCGTATAGAGGAGGCCTCCTTTTATAGTTGCAAGGAATGAGGGCAAATTGGTCTTTTAAATCTCAAAACAAGGGGTCTTTAGTGACGGACAAAACCGTCGCTAAAGCCCCATCGTGAGCGACGTGGGCCGGAGTGCGTGCGCCTGCTGGCTTGTTCGCCCGTGAAACGCGCATTCACGATCTATAAATCTTAACCGTCTTATCGTGAGATCGGACTACTTAACTCGCCCTTCAGCCCGCCTTCGCATCGCGTGCTCCACGTCTGATCTCACATGAGGCACGAGCGTGCAATAGCGTGTGGGCGCTATCGAGTGCTCGTAGCCGACAAATGACGATCCAACGCTCCTTGCGCTCGCTCGCCCGTGCCCGCTCGCCGCGATTCGAACGCTCACCTGCACTTCGTGAACGCGCATTCGACCAACATGCTACAAGTGAGATTATGTCACAATTTCAATTCGTGCACACGCATCTGCAGCCGTTGGATGCACATCCAACGGTGGAGAATCGTTGAAGAAGAGAGGGCGTGGCGGGTGTAGCAGTTGGTTGGGCGGCTGAGATGGCGCCACGTGGCGCCATCTTGGCCGTCCATCTTCTGGATGATGTAGATGGTGCCACGGTTGTCGGATTGAGTCCATTTTCGTGCCATTAGGCTGCGATCGTCAATCCAAATCCATCTGTGTGGTCAGATTTGTCGTTTGAAGTGTGAATTCACACCATCTTGGCCCTTGATCTTCTAAGGTTCCTCGATCTCTATCTGATGCCACAGATGTCTGATTAGGGTGATCTTGGAGTCGTTGAACTCCAATCGTCGCCCTGATCAACTCCAAGATCGCCCTGATCACATCTATAAGATTGGATCTTCAATCCGATGGCCCGATAAAAATTTTGCCCTGTCCCTGAGCATAAAAGGAGACAATTAACCTCCATTTTATTGAAACTAATTTAAATGCAAGATGATGCATGTTAAGCAATATTTATAATATGCAATGCAATTCTATGCTTAAGAAAATGCATAAATGGACATCTTATGTAATGTAAACATGTTTACATCACACCCCCATGCCTATCTTTTGGTAGTCCCGAGCAAAAACTACATGCTATTTATAAAAGAATAGGTTGGATTATTTGGACATGAGTTATTTTCAATCATTAAGAAAATGTCTACTTAGGATCTGAACTTTCGAAGACACAATAATGCCTGGGTATCTACCAAAATGCAGATCGCCTCAAGCCCTCGCCTTATTTAAAGGAAAATTCCTTTTTCTCTTTTTCTTCTTTTCTATTTTTTTTGGATTTTCAAGTTTTAGGGTTTAAGAGTGGATTTCTATGGCCATTCAACTCACCCAAGCTTTGATGAGAACCCTAAGTTCTAAGCATCTTGTTGTGAATGTGATAGACTCGTTGACCGGCAGTAAAAACAGACTTTGGATTTCTACGCCTATAGGTGACCTTAAAAAGTGAATTCTGCCTAAAGGTGTATCTTTACAACCGGTAGCTTTCTCCCTACTTTTATTTTTACGGGGTCAACACAAGGGTGAATCCAGTGTATATCTCCCTGATTTATTCTACTTCTCCACATCTTCCTAAGTGTTTTGGGAATTTTCAATGCATTTATTGAGCTGGGTTCTAGACAACCGGTCGATGAGCTGTTACCACCGACAACTTGCCAGCCATACTCGTGCAGTGAAGTGTGGCTTATTTCTTTTTTCTTTTCTCCTTTTATATATTTTTTTTCTTTTATTTTTGACTCTCTTTTTTTAAGTAGGTGGCTTCCCTGGTCTAAGATTTACCTAAAGGTAGCAAAAAGAGAAAGGTCCTATGACTGGGCTCTAGATAACCTACCTATGGGTTGTTACCCACGATAACTTGCCATCCATATCACCCTAGAAGGTTCATTAGCTACCCAATTTCTGTTAGAATCGCTGATTAACGAGTTAGTGACAAGATAGTGTGTAGATGCTTAAAACTCAAAATTCCCTCAAATCAGAGGGCAGGTTGATAAGTCGTGTACTTATCACCCAAACTTATTTACTCCAATTACAATAGAATTAAGATGGCGAGGACTCGAAAAACAAATCCACATTTTAGTGGGTATACGGCTGATTAAGTCCAAAGATCTAAAGGGTCTTTGTGTTCAGATCATAATGTAGTATTTCCAAAGATTGAAAATTTTCTTAAACCCAAGTTCTCTTTCTTAATTCCAAAATTTCTTTTTTTTTATAAATAAAAGAAAATAAAACAAATCGACAGAGCTTACGAATAAATTTAGAGATGAATATCCACCCCCTCATGCCTATCTAATGCAATGTCCTCATTGTATTAAAAAGACATAAAACAGAGTGGAATAGAGTAGAAAGTACCTGAATTGCGTGGATGTCAAGTCCGCTCCGAGATAGAAACTAAAAAGAACTGTATACGTGCTGAATTTAGTGCCTTCAGCTAGTCACACTATACAAAGAAGAGAAATAAGGAATTCACAAGTGCAGGTTAGAATCAAAATAAAAAGATGAAACCTCGGACCTGCCAACAGATGTCACGGATGTGAACCAGATTGTGGTGCAGACCCATACCCCATAATCGAGAATATCTAAGGTTCTAGATAAAAATTACCCAAAACCTAAAATCAATATGCAAGCGGGGTCGGGCCTGCAATTTATGAGGATGCAACCCAAGACCAAAAAGTCGGGATACAGAGATATCAAAAGGATAATCAAAGAATGTGTGCTTGGGTTGAACATCCTTAGAACAAATGTCATAAGGGTTTTGGTTTGATGGTTTCAGATGAATTGGAACCCTTGGACACAGTCTTCTACTTCCTCCGGAGTTAACTACCCAAATCAAAACTTCCCAACTCTTATCCTCCTCAATCAGAATGTTAAATTTCAGGACCTCTTGCATATTAATCACCCCATCTGAAATTTCCAAGTCTAAAAGATGTGGCTGAATCAGAATTGACTTGGGTTTAGTTATCTCAAAAATAAAATCATCGATAAGCTCAATAGGATGTAACTGACAATCGAGGCATTTGATTGAATCCTCCAGAAAATGCAATTCTGGATCCGTAGTGTAAGCCCTAATAAGATCAGTTTCCTCAGTTATTAGGCTATCAAATGATCTATTAGATTCCTCAGGCCAAATCGTCTCATAGAAATAATATTCTGTAAACTTGCGTGAGTCTTCGCAACTTGAATCTTCACCATCAGAATCAAAGAAATTAAAATTCAGTATTAATGTATGTCTAAAAATCATCCATCACTTTCTGGTCCATGGAGACATATGTTTCCTCGTACCCCGGCTCAAGGATTTCAGGTGAAGAAATCAGATCATCCTTAATTAGTTGCTCTAATTCAATCTTGTCAGCCACGTAACACTTATCCTCCCAATAGGTGCTTGAGCGGGTTTTGAAATTGGCTCTCCTGAAGGGGGTTCATCCTGAGAATCATCCCACGATTGAACTAAAGCAACCACAAATTTCATCCTCAATTTCGCTAACTTCCCAAGTAGAAACTCACCCGGGTTCTTATCCTTAACATCCTGGAGCCAATCCAACAAATACATATTCAAATCATCAATCATCTGAATCAGGGGCTCCAATCTTTCAATGCAAGGTATTGGCTGAACTTCTAAAGATTGTATGATATTCCTCAAGTTAGCCAAAACCTTCTCTTGAACCTGGTTACCCTGAACCAAATGAGTTGGTTCAGGGTTGGGCGGGTTTGGGATCAATGCAGGGGAATTAACGAATTGAGATTCATTATACCCTTCCTGATAATAGGTCATTTTAGATTATTCAAAAGGTAGTGATGACCTAAAGGTAGTGTAATCAGAGGATGGGTAAGAATCAATGTATCCTTCTTGATTGAAGATCGTATTAGGTTGTCCATGAAAGGTTGACGATCTATAATCGATGTGGCTCTGAGAAAGATAGAAATCACGATCATAGTGTTTAGGGTTAGACCCTAAACACAGAGGTCTGGAACTATATCCGCAATCTGAGTTATCTCAACTAACTGATGGTTGATTACAGTACGAGTCGGGATAATCGTCATGTTGAGGATAATTCAAAACAGGAGGGAAAGAGCAGGAATGCATATAATATGTGGAAGTATTCATGATAAACGGGAGGAAGAAAGGTGCCCTGCAATACAAGCAATCAAACTTGTCCTTAAGTGGGCTAGCCTAATGACCTACAAACTCCCAAAACCCATCTTGAGATAAAGAAATGATTTGATCTACTTCTATCTGGTTCAATCCAACCAGTTAGAAGGAGGGACTGGGGAGAAGGTTCTTCCTTTGGCTTGTGCCTCCGGTTCCTAGTGTACCCCCCAACTGTGATCGTTTGATTATGCTCCCCTAGCTAGACATCAGATTGAACAGTAGCAACAAACTAATAGAAAATAATCTCATTCTGGGCTCTGAAGAGAGAGTCGAATCCTTAAGGCCAACATCTACTCTGTTTTATTTAGGGCTAGGTTTGAATGTGCTTTGGAATGTGATGGGCCCTTTATCTGGGTTGTGCCCTTAATGATTGATTGATGTGTGTGTGCGTGCCCAACCAGTGGTTTTCAAGCAAGATTACTTTTGATGCGGTGAATTTTAGGGTTCAAATCTTGCTTAGTAGCTTTTAGGACTCAACTTTAGGTATTTTCAAACAAGCTTTGTTGGCACACCAGGTTTTGAAAGAACAGGTGAAGATGTTTTCCTTTAAAACTTAAAAGAATGTGGAGTGCCTAGTAAATCCCTAATAGTTGAACTTATGTGGCAGCTACTTGATGAGTTGATTTTAATTGAAGTGGTGCGGTCCAATCAACTCAAACAATTGGCCTGTTGCACCACTTAATTCAGCACACAAGTGATTACCTAATCTAATTTCGACTCAATTATGTGTTTGGATGTGTGTACCGGCTCCAAAGATTGGTTTATCGGTTGAGTTTGAAAATCAGATGAGGTTGTGTACCTCTGTGAGATTTTTTTTTTCTTTTTAAATGTGGAGGTTGGGGCAGGTGCGGGAGTCAAACAAAAAAATAAAACTAACCTTAGAGTTTATAAGAACACCTAGTTTGATTGATGTTTGTGTTATTATGTGGTGAAATGAAAACTAATGGGTGGGAGGTGGGGGATAACTTACAGAACCTTCTAAAGCACTTTACTCCGATCTACCAGGTTTGCTCGTCTCAAAAGAGTACCTGCAATTACAATAAGAAAGGAGAGAAGTGAGGTAAATGATTTGTAGGTTAGAAAAATGCGAAAAAAAAAATCAAAGAGCGTCGCCTCCCCGGCAACGACGCCAAAATGTTGAAGCTACGAGTTGCTACACTAACGTGTTTGGTTTTAAAAAACCTGTCGTCGTAGTATGAAAGTGAAGAATTCGTTGAACTCCAATCGTCGCCCTGATCACATCTGTACGGTTGGATCTTCGATCCGAGGCCCCGATAAAAACCTGTCCTTGAAGATAAAAAGAGACAATTAACCTCCATTTTTTTGAAACTAATCTAAATGCAAGATGATGCATGTTATGCAATATTTACAATGTGCAATGCAATTCTATGCTTAAGAACATGCATAAATAGACATCTTATGCAATGTAAACAGGTTTACATCACAAGGCGCACAAAGAAGGGATGCACGGATAGTCCCATATCCGAAAGCGCTGAATCAGTGCACCCGCATAAATTGAATTTGTGAAAGGGTCTGTTCACCTCAGTTCACGAGGTAAGGTCCCTCTTACCCACTCACCTGGCCTCGTCCATGACACGTACATGCGGACCTGGCCAGATCCTGATAACCCAACTTGAACTCCTCACTCACCACCGCACGCCGGTGAGCCTGGACCCAGGTACGCACCTGAATCTGATAACCCGAATACCTGTGGCTCTGGGAGAGCGGATCCTAAGAGAGAAAGATAGAAGGAGAGTCGCATAGGTATGGGGAGGGCTTTTCCCTAAGAAGTTTGGCTTTGACACTTAGTCGGATTCGAAAGTGCTGAAGTGCCAGAGAGAAGGGTTAGAGAAGAAGAGAAGGTCGTAGCTGAGAAAGCAGATAAAGAAGAAGAGGCTGGTTTGAAGAGGAATAGGCTGCAGAAGAAAGGTAGAATCAGAGAAAGAACGAGTAGAAGAGGAAGAGCTGCAACACAAAGCAAAACATCAGACTTTAGTGGCAAGCTTTCAAATGCTGTGCAGAATCTGGGAGTGACAGAATATCCTATTAGTGGAGTTGAGTTCACTTGGAGAAATGGTAGTGGACAGTCATCTAGGTTGGACAGATTCTTTGGCAGTCCTAGATTGTTGGAGAGGCATCAATTATCAGCTGTTATGAGCCTTGATAGGCCTTTCTCTGATCACACTCCGCTAGTGTGGGACAGTGGGATGAACTTTGACATTGGATCTTATTTCAAACTCAAGAGATCTTGGTTTAGGGAGGAGGGGTTTGTGCAAATGGTGTCTCAGTGGTGGCAGAACAAGGCAGTGCAAGGATCGGCCACACAGCAGCTGGTTGCAAAGCTGACAGGCTTGCGTGACATGTTGAAAGAATATGGACAGGTAGTGGCACTGATCAGAGAACAAAGGAGGAGGGAGGCACTGGCAGTGATCAGAGAATTGGATCTGAAGGAGTGCAGGTAGTCTTTCAATCCCCATGAGTAGCAGCAAAGACAACAGATGCAATCAGTAGTGGGGGAGGAGGATCTGAAAAGAGAAGTGGACTGACGTGAAAGATCTAGATAGCTATGCTCAATGAGGGTGATGAAAACATGAAGTTCTTTCATCTCACGGCCAGTGCTAGGAGAAGATTCAATCTTATCTCATCAATTAAAGTAGATGAGAGAACTATTAACTCTATTAACGAAATCAGAAGTGAAGCAGGCAAATATTTCAAAGAATTGGCCAAGGATACACCAAGGGGCTCTTGGAGGATGGCATCGGTGGATTTCCCCAGTGTCAGTAGTGATTAGAGAGACATGTTAGTTACTTCTATATCTGAACAAGAAGTATTGAAAGCAATTAAAGACTTAAATAATGAAGGGGCCCCTGGTTCGGATGGGATTCAGGTTTTCTTTTACAAAGAACTGTGGAGTGTTGTCAAAATGGATGTAATGAAGGTTATTCATGAATTTGAATTGGGCAACTCTGGTTTTGAGAGATTGAATAAATCCTATCTGTTCCTACTTCCAAAAAAATCAAGTGCGGAGAAGTTTTCTGATTATAGACCCATTGCACTATCTAATTCTATTTACCTTATTATCAGTAAGATTATAGCCAACAGAATGCAGGAGGTATTGAAGGACTTGATAATGCAGGTCCAATCTGCCTTTCTTCCTGGGAGATCGCTATAGGAGTCCTTCATTATGGTGCAGGAGATGCTGATGGGATGGCACAGGTGAAAGACTAAGGCCTTTTTATGGAAAGTAGACTTCTCCAAGGCTTATGATTCAATCTCCTGGTCGTATTTATGGGAAATCCTTAAAAGGAGGAATTTTCCACCTCAGTTGATACAGTGGGTGAAGAGATGCATCACGACAGCCTCCTTTTCCCCATTGATAAATGGGAAACCATGCCAAACTTGGATTCAGCCCCAATGTGGAGTTAGGTAAGGATGTCCACTTGCCCCTCTAATTTTTAATCTTGCAGTGGATACACTGGCAAGATATGCATGCAAACTAGCAGCGGATGGTTTTATGAGGGGGTATTCAATGTCTAATAACAGGGCTTTAGCTCCCATCCTCCAATATGCAGATGACACTATTTTTTTGTGGAAGGGGGGAAGAGGGAAGCGTAAGTGCTTTTTCATATGGTTAAGATTTTTGGTGAGATTTTTGGTCTTAGGCTTAATGGAAACAAATCTTCCTAGTCTATTTTGGGATGAATGGAATGACCCAGAATGAAATCTCTACCACTTTGGGTATGCCTGTGGTCTCATTGCCTATCAAATATCTAGGATTGCCTCTGAAATGCACTAAAATGAGGAAAGTAGATTGGTCCTTCCTATATGAAAAGGTGGCTACGAAATTGGAGGGTTGGAGTAGTCGATACCTATCAAAAGGGGGGAGGTATAGATTACTGAATTATGTCATTACATCGATTCCAGTCTTTTTCTTCTCTATTCTCAAAGCCCCAAAATCAATTTGGAAAAAACTTGATGTGATGCGCAAAAGATTCTTCTGGAAAGGGGCCTCTCACCAAGGGGCTTTTCTTCAACCTTTAAAATGGGATTCGATTTGCAAGCCAAGAAAGATTGGTGGCATAGGTGTTAGATCCCTCAAGGAATTAAATGATGCTTTGCTGTTGAAGTGGGCCGTTCAACTGCTGTAGGGGAAAAAAAATGTGGACAGAAATAGTTCAGGATAGCTATGGGGCTGCCAATGATGAGAAGAACTGCCTAAATCCCCATAAACCATCTCCATTTTGATCTTCTGTGGCGCGTGCCTTGAGGGATAATTGGTTTTTGTTCAATTCCATACTAGGTGATGGGAAAAACTTCAAATTCTGGCTGGAGAATTGGGTACCTGGGGGGGTGATTAAAGACAGGTACCCCCTTGCTTATGTAGCAGCTTTGAATAAAAATGCTGTGGTTTCTGATTATTGGGATGTGGAGTCAGAGCAACGGTCATTGAATAATGCTATGGGGAATAATCATGAAACAAGAACACGAGAAGAGAATGAGCGCCTCATGCAAGAACTTGCTGCCTTCAAACCCACGCCTCATTAATATGACACATATAAGTGGGAGGGTAAGTTTTCTTCAGCGGCTACCTATAACAAGTTGATTAACTCTTCCAGGATGGCGGAACTTCATGAGGAGGGGAAAAGGTTATGGAAATTAAAAATACCACTGAAGGTACAAATTTTTTTGTGGCTCTGCAGAAGGGACGCTCTGATTACTGGAGATCTGAGGCACAGGAGAATGGGAACTCCCACCCAGTTTTGCCACTTATGTGGGATGCATAATGATTCCAGCACTCATATTTTTTCTTCGTATGTGATCATAGATTATATCTGGAGGAAAGTTTGTAATGATTCTCTTCCCACATGGGAGAATCCATGGTGTTATCTTGTGGATGGGAATAAGCCATGTTTACCTATGGTGGCTATGTTATGGTCTGTATGGAGGGCTAGGAATGAGTGTGTTTTTCAGGAGACTCCAGTGAATGTGGATAAGATTGTAAATTGCTGCTAGAGTCTCATACAGCAATGGGGTTCGAATATGTAATTGTGCTCATTTTTTATGAATAAAAGCTCTCCTTGTTTGCTATCGGTGACTCGATAGCATTCCTTTCCTTCTCAAAAAAAAAAAAAAACAACAGACTTTAAGCCGTCTGATTTCCAAATTAGATGATAGATTTGAGCTTTCATTTCATACATATACATTGAGTTCCTTAGCTATTATTGTAAGGAGTATATGGTGATTTAAACCACCATTTTACTCCCACCTTTTTGGCACATTGATACTTGGCATTCTTTTTGCAATACTTTACAAGTTAAATTGTGATCTTGATTTCTAAATCTCATATTGCTCCCTGTGTTCAACCTCGGAACTTTTTCGAGTAATAAAAATTGTATTTGTTTTCAAAGCAATTTCGACTATATTACAACACTTCATTTTAAACTCAATTTCGTCGTGTCAACATTTTGGCACCGTTGTCGAGGAGCAATGGGCAATTTAGAACTCTTGATTGCAATTCCTGATTTAGATTCTAACTTGCTATATCTCTTTTGCTGTGGTTGTTTCAGGGAGAAGATACATTCAAGGAAGATCAAAGGCATGATAAACACTAGGGGCAGATAAATTCTAACCACCCTCTCGTAAGCCCCTCATTCTGAAAAAGTTAAAAGGAAGAAAAAATGAATTAAAGCTACTTGCTTTCCATTCTTAGATAATTCATCAAGTTGCCCGATTTGATTTAAAAAAAAACAAGCTCTGATTTGTGCACCCACTTAAGGTAACTAGGGCTATCACTTTCTTGTTTGAGCCCTAGACACCACATTTGACAAACTAAATTGGACCAAAATCAAAGCCAATTAAGGATTCCAAGTTAGGGTCTTAGAAACACACTTACATAATCAAGAATGGATCTTTCCCAAACAATGTGTGCTAAGCCTTGGTTGAATTGATCTATTCAAGAAAATCCTAAAATCAGGCTCTTAATCTCACTTGAATCCTAAAAGAGGGACCTAAAATTTCTCAAAGGACAAATAGGTGAAGTTGACCCACCTTGTTGGGTCAACCAATCTTTAAATTAGGTCACTCTTGCACTCAATACATCTTAAAAAGTTCATGTGAAATCCTAAGCACCCTTGCTCTTAATAAAACTGGTGGACTTAAGAGGTCAAGTCCCCATTCTAATCTACCTGAAGCATCAGTGACAAGAGAGGTCGGGTGGGGGAAACCCTGTAACCCATGGGGGTGCTCTACCGTGTAGGGGTCTTCTCCGGACTCTCCCTCTCTGGTTGCCTAGGTAATTCACAGGTGGACGGCTTTTTGACTAAGGGGTATCATCCACCCCGAACCTTTATAGTCATCCAAAATTTTTGGGTGTCTTGATTGGGTCCATCACATTCTATTCTCATCTTGTCCATTGGTGCATGTTTGGTAGGAGGACCTTAAGACCACCCTTGAGGACTCCATTAGTTATTCACTCCCATTGAGGCCAGACCTCGACTTTCGTGTTTGTGTAGCAACCCCATCACATAGACATCTCTTATGATTCATCTGAGCCTAATTCTCCTTCATCCATCATCATGGCACAACCCACAGAAGAAGAGAACAACCTCGAGAATAAACTCCAGTGCCTTAATGATCTATTCCAAGCCTTTGTGAATCCACCGCAACGTCTTATGATGTGAGATCATTACAATCCCACTACGGTAGCGATTGAACCTCGAGTCCAAATCCCGGTTGGAGGTCCTGATACTGAACTCAAGCCTAACATGATTCATGCTATTCCGAAATTTCATGGGCTCAATTCTGAGGATCCTTTCTAACACATTAAACGACTCAAGCATCTGGCCCAGACCTTCGGGTCAGATGTTCATAATCGGGATATTCTTCTCATGAAGATGTTCTCCTTCTCTCTCATGGACAAAGCAGCTCACTGGTATCAGACTCAAATGTGTCCAATCAATACATGGGTTGAACTATAATCCGAGCTTCTAAAAAAGTTCTTCCCAGTTGGTCGGACGAATGCTTTACGACACTAGATCACGCACTTCACACAACAGCCTGGAGAACCACTTCATGAAGCATGGGATCATTTCCTGGATCTCATGCGAAAGTGCCCCCATCATGGAGTTCCTAAATGGGAACAAGTCTAGTCTTTTTACCAGGGACTCCATGAAGATATCTGATTATTCGTCAATGCAACTTGCAGAGGAAATATCATGGGTCAACACGAAGACACTGTGTGGGAAATTCTTAGAATATGTGTGAGAACTCCATCAATAATGACTCCATGGGCATGTTTGACCGGATGAATTCCCGTGCATCGATAGATCCAAGGGGAGCACATGAGATGCAGGGCCTGTCCTCTTCTGTCGACTTGAAATTGATGACCAATCGTTTGGACAAGGTATCTATTATTGAGAAGAAGGTGGATGAGCTAACTCAACATCTGCAACGAGCCACCTCTGCGCAAAAGCCGTTTGCACAGCCGCCCTCTGGGAGGGAAGCTGTGCATAACATCTACCACCGATCTTCTCAAGGGTTGGACCCGTATCCACCCTCGTCTGACTCTAAGGCTGGAGGAAACTCCAGACCTGCCTATTCTAGTTGGGGGAACTCTGAACCATCGTATTCTGACTTTCTGAGGTTCCTCAGAGTTGTGAGGACCTTAACACCATCCAGAACGACCTGTTCTCTAATACCTATAACACTAGATGATGAAATCATCCTAATTTCATGTGGGTAGGAAACAATCAGAATCAGAGACCACCATATCAGCCCCATCCACAAGCTTCTTGTCCATATCAGCCGCCTCAGCCTCGGCCCAACCCTACCTATCAATCTGGGCCAACTCAGACAGATCAAATGACTCTTATCCTTCAGACTCTGGCTGACATTCAAAAGATGAATGCGGCTATGCAGAAACAACACAAAGATGACATCACAAAGGTTCGCAATCAACTGGCCCAGATGGCAAATTCCCGCCAACCAGGTTACACTCCCTTCGCATCCTCTACTTAATCCCAATAACATACTAAATCAGAGGCGTGTTATAAACCCAAACCAAGGCCAAGCCCACATGGTTTATTAGGCCCCTTCTGCTCCATCACCCGACGGGATGGAAGCTTAGACATCATACTTGGAATTTCAGCAACAGCCACTTATTTTACCTACACCAAACCAGAACCAGGTAGGACTGAATTCAGTTACGATCCTTAGTGGCAAAGCAACATAGGACCCACCTTACCCAAGCCACTCGCATCCTGGTAGTGCTAACCCAAACCCTAGGATAGTCATCCAGGATACCCCTATCCCAGATCAAGAACCTGGACCTATTCCAGAGGAACCATCCAAGGTTTCATTTCTCAAGGCCTTGAACAAGGGAAAGAGGACAACCAAACCCGTGGCACTTGAAGAGGACTTGGTCAAGCTCTTTGAATAGGTCCATATAAACATCCACTTGTTGGATGCAATTCTCCACGTACCAGCTTACGCACGATTTCTGAAAGACGTGTGTACACCTAAGCGTAAGCTACGAACCAAAAGTGGGAGCCAAATCATATTGTCGGAACAAACCAGTTCCATCATTTTGAGTAGGCTCCCACCTAAGGCAAAAGACCTAGGTACTCCCCTAATTTCTTGTACAATTGGTGATATCTAATTTGATAGAGCATTATTGGATCTAGGAGCCTCCATAAACCTAATACCTACATCCCTACTTGACCATCTTGAGGAATCTGAGCTCAAACCAATAGAAGTGACATTACAGTTGGTAGATCGATCTATCAAGTCACCTAAAGGAGTTCTTGAAGATGTCATTGTCAGGGTTTGGGATTTCTATTTCCTGGTGGATTTCATAGTCTTGGATATGGATGCTCCAAAAAATCCGAGAAACACATCGATCATACTAGGGAGACCCTTTCTGGCCACTGCTAGGGCCAACATTAATTGTGAGGAGGGCCAAATTGAACTAAAATTTGGGAACTAGACACTAAAGATCGACATCTTTAAGGCCCAACAAGGGATTAATTGTGGGGTTATAGAACAAATATGTGATATCGAGGTTGTGGTTGATGATCGGTATATCGAGGAAAACCTGACTACTTCTGATCAACCACAAGATGATCAAAACCCACAATTAGAGGAGTCTGAACTCAACCTAAACACACCCATAACTCCTTCCCTTGCTCCTGACACCCACCCTGAACCACCCGTTGCTGCTGATAACCCTGTTTTAGAACTAAAGCCTCTTCCTGATCATCTAAAGTACGCCTTTTTGGGTTCCAATCAGACATTTCCTGTGATTATCAACTCCAGACTCACACCTGATCAGGAATCCCATCTGATTTCTATTCTCCAGCAACATTGATGAGCCATTGGATGGACTCTCGATGATTTGACTGTTATTAGCCCCTCTTACTGCACACACTGCATCTATACTGAAGAGGGCACACGACCCTCCCGTGAAATGTAGAGATGTTTGAATCCTAATCTGCAAGAGGTCATGAAAAAGGAGATCATTAAGTGGTTAGATGCTGGGATCATCTACCCAATCTTCGACAGTCGGTGGGTGAGTCCAATCCAGGTTGTGCCTAAGAAGGAAGGACTCACCGTGATCATGAATGAGACCGGAGAAATCATACCTACCTGTGTAGCAAATTCATGGAGAGTCTGCATTGATTACAGAAGACTCAATACCTCCATGAAGAAGGATCATTGATAACACTGCATCTTGGGGTGATAATTCTGTTAAATGGGATCCATCTTAAGAACAAAATGCACAGATAACACATCATAAATAGAATGGGAGCATTGCATGCATCATACATCAAGATTGCTTATAAAATAGTATTAATGGCCATTTGTATAAGTACTTGTCAAAGTAGGCCTCAGATGAACAATCGGATCGCACGGATGGATTCAAAGTGACGAATGGAGTCCAACGGACTCAAAATTGGCTAAATCCGACATCTGGAGCTCCCGCAATGGGCCCAAGAAGTCTGACCATTGATCTGATGATCAACGGCCCACGGCACGCCACGTGGCACCCGATTGCTGCATCCAGACCGCCGCCCACTTCCACCTTCACTCGGAGGACGAATCTCAGCTGTCGATCTTCGATCGAATGGCCAGGAACGCTTGTGTGCCCGACACTCGCCCTGACAATCCGCTGTGACAGCGTAGCGGTCGGCATCTCAACCTCGCAACCAGGGGCGCGGGTTCGAAACACACTGCACAACAAATCGAAGGTGAAGGCGCGCGCAGGCGAAATTGGACCATAGATCGGCAAGCGGACGGGGGCGATTGCGAGACGTGGCGCCCGCAGATGTGCCTTGACCAGACACGCGTGATGATGCACGTGATCCGCGCCAACGCCCTTCATGGAAGCCCTGCCATTCGATCGAAGAGCGCACACGCGGATCAGGCACGAAGAAGCACAGACGCGCGTGAGCGCTCGGTGGGCAGGGGCCTTCAAAGATGTTTTGGGAAGGGTTTTAGCGACGTCCCGAACGTCGCTAAAACCCCTTCTTCATTTGGAAAGCTCTTCTTGCTATTTAAACCCCTTCCAATCGCCCATGGGAGGCATTCACTCCACTTGCAAGTGTTCTACCCCCCTCCTAGCTACCATTAGCCCTCTTTATAATCGTCGGAGACGATGAGTCACCGACGGAGCCCCCCTCCACCACCGTGGCTACCTCATCGTCTTCTCTCTCTCTCTTTCCCTCTTTATCTTAAGCTTTACTTTACTTATGTTCAAGCATTTATCTAGAGTTGTAATTATGAACTAAAGTTGCATGTCAAATGAAGTTATTTTCTATTCAATTATGTTTGAACTGTATGCTGTGAATGAAGAAATTCTAACCCTATTCTCACACTCTCTCTCTCCCTCTCTCACTCGCTTTTCACCCGCGCCTTTTCGCAAGCAAAACCCCACGATTTTCGTGACATTAAGTGACAAGAAAAATTTGATTTTCACGCCTCCCTGAGATCGACACTCAAACTCACATCCGTTTCTTCATTTTAAAACCGACGTTGCGAGCACAAGCTATAACGACTCTTCTAAACACATGCGTCACGCACACGTCAGTTTTTGGCGCCGTTGCTAGGGAGGCAACGGATTTATTTTGTCACTTCCATTTTACATCCATGCTCACATCGTCTAATGCCTTGTCTCCTACTTGATGGCTGCAGGAATTCGACGCTTGGATGGCGAAGCAGCATAACTCATGACGGTAATGAGGGAGTAAGCGCATCAAGGACCGGTCGTGAGTATTTCTTCACTCATGGTTGTTTGCTTGCTTAAAAATCAAAAAAGAAATTTGTAAAAGTAAAAAAAAAATTGGTGTGGTGCATGATTGTCTGACCCACATCCTTAACACATCACCCAACAAAAAAAAATACACTCTAACATTTTGAATAAATTCTTGGAGTGTTCTTTTTTTCTTTTTGAGTGGTGTTTGTGAAGCCACCTTGATTTGACTTTGGCCGCACCACTCAACCCTAAAAGCGACTCATCTAATAGAAGCTACATGATCACTAGGATGAGTACATTAGGGTTTTAGTCTCTACACAACAAAAGGAAATCTACTTTCACCGAATTGTGTGCAAAACTTGACGTGCCCACTGAAACTTGTCTGAAAATATTAAGACACGTCAATCCTAAAAGACACTAAAGTAAGGATAAAACATTAAAAGACACCACACCTTAAAAAATCCTTGCTTGAAAATCATGTTTTGAGCACACACACTGAAAGTGGAAAATTAAGAGGCACTACCCCAATCAATGCCTCATCACATAACCCTAGCACAAGCACTATCCTAGCCCTTTTAAAACAGAGTAGATGTGCCCTAGGCAGGACTGGGTTAAGTCTCGAGAGGTGAGGTTTTGTTCGCTGGGCACTTGACATTCATTCCCTTAGTAGAATCTGGTAACTAGGCTGCGGGGCAGCGTCAAACGACTGCGGTTGTGGGGTCTATGGAACCGGCGGCACAAGCCAAAGGAAGAACCTTCCCTGCAATCCCCTCGTAATCAACCTGGCCAGATTAGCTTTGGGAAGGGGCATCCAGTGCTTATGGACTTGATCACCCTTTTGGAGATTTATAGGTCCCTTAAGGAATACACCATAAGGACTAGGCTTGTTTGCTTGGTTGAACACACAACTCTCTCTCATGTATTCTTCCCGCATCCCTCCATTTCTTCCAAACCATGGATTTCAATGCCTATCCATCTTACCCAAATTGCCCCCAACATGATTTGTATGCTAACCCAAGTAGAGCATATCACAGCTTACTTGGGCTAACCAACCACCAAGTTGGGGGTACGACCTAGAATATCCCTCCTGGCCCAACTATCTCAATTATGACCAAACCGCACCAACCTTTTATTGGGATACACCCAACATATCCACTCAAGGGTATGATTCAAATCGTGAGGCTCCATATCTCGATTCTCCTCACGACGCCTCATCATTTAGGTCCCACTCGCTCCCTAACCACTTTGATAGGACCTACACTCTAGGAGAACACCAAGAACCCTACCCTTCTCAGGACAATAGCCAAGAAAGGTCATCTGAATTTAACAACCTTTCCTACTTGACCTTTGGATTGGAAGGAATTCTAGACAAATGGAAATCAGAGAATGATCAGAAATCTAGGCAAGCCCAGGATCATCAACCTTTGAGTTGGTCCCCTGATGAAGAATCTGACCAGGAGGAGGACTTAGAACCTCAACTATTCTGGAGTAGGACCAAATAGAGAGTGGTTCCTCTTGAAGAACTGGACCCTGAACATGATAGAATAGAGGACCCACCTAAGAACCTAATCCCCAGTATGGATTCTAATCCACAACCTCAACCACACTCTCTTAACCTGGATTTCAAGGAGGAAATCCAAAGGACACCAAATGACACCCTGTCAATTCTTGATAACCTCCAGTTAGAGGTACACAGATAGAATCAAGAATTGGTTAAAGGGCAACATGCCATGTTGGATATGTTCCAACAATTGGGGGAAGAAGGCCATAGAAAGCTATTGCACACAACGCTATTCATGGAATTCGTAAAGCAAGGACCTACCAGATCAATTGGACTACACCCAGTCACCCTAATTTGGTTCAATCCACCATTGATACCCCCCAGGAGTTGGACAACGCAATGGATAAGGTCATTGAGGATTCCTCATAACACAATTTGGGGAGCATGGAGGACAAACATTAAGAGGAAACTGAGAATGTGAGGGGAGATGTCTTGGAATTTAAATCTAATCGGCCAGAGAGAAGTGATCCGGTGGGAACAACAGCCAACATAGGAGATGGGGAATGGAGTTACAATTTCAAAGAAATCGATTATGAATCGATTGGGATCCCCATCACAAATTTGAAGGAGGGCCGAGAGAAAGAATATGAAGTAGAGGATGAAATTGGCCCTACCTCTAATGCAACCTCAAATAGTGAATCTGATACAAAGGAGGTTGAAGAAAATATTCTTGACGTCAAGGGCTTGGAGGGAATGAGAAATGAAACCGTAGTTGCGGAAGAGATGGATTCATCTTTGGAGAGAGACCTCATGCTTGATTGTAGGGCTCATTATGAAACTCTTGATTTTGTTACCTGCCCTACCAGAATAAAGACCCCGCAACCCAAATGCACTGGAATTGATACACTTTTGACGGATTACAATTTTATGGGGACACAAGCTGAGTATAAAACCTACATCTTTAGTGTTTGGCATGTCATATTCAGGGTGCGCTCATCAACATCAACTTCTTTGCATGCCCGCAAACTAAGAGAGGATCTGACACGGGCATGCATGATACATCTGCTGCAGAATTCCCACCCCTTAGGAACGGGACTCCACCACAACCTTGTTCGCATCTGCGGACTTAAGATTTTGGGTTTGGCTGATTTTATACATGCCTCCTTGACCCAAACCATTCCTGTTTGTGCACTATGCCTAACTGAAGGTGTTAAACTCAGCGCTTCCTGGGAGGCAACCCAGAAGATTCAGACTGATCAGGTATCCTATGTCACTCAGGTAATATCTTTTCGAACCCCTGTTGCATCCATGTATTTGTCAATGAGGACATTGTCCAACTTAAGCATGGGGGGGTGGTAACTTGCATGATCCTGAGCTCATTTAATCAGTTTGAATAGAATAAAATTAAAAAAAAAATTGAATTTAGGAAGAAACTTAGGCATTAGAAATTTATCAATAGTGGGAAATAATACGGAAAGAACTTGAACACTTAGACTTTTCAGGCCTTCAGGCTTAATCAGCCCTGGTGTCCGTTAAAATATGGATTTAGCTTCAAATCCTTGCAACCTTATGCTACTCTAATCCACTAACTAAATATGGTGATAAGTCTACGACTCATCAACTCACCCTGTAACTCAGAAAGACTTTGAGTCTAAGCATCTGCACACATTTTTGCAGAGACTCACTCCTCGAAGATTCTGACAGAAATTGGGTAGCTAATGAACTCTCTAGGGTGGTATGGCTGGCAAGTTGTCGTGGATAACAGCCCATTGGCAGGTTGTCCAGAGCCCAACCATGGGACCACTTCTTCTTCATTTCCTCTAGGTAAATTTGAGATCAGGGAAGCCACCTACCAAATAAAAAAAGGGGAGAAAAAAGACAACAAAATAAACCACACTTCACTGCACGAGTATGGCTGGAAGTGATCGTGGGTAACAGCCCATTGGTCGGTTGTCCAGAGCCTAGCTCAGTAATTGCACAAAAAGAACCAAAACACTTAAGGAAGAAGTGGGGAAGCAGAGCAAGCCGGGGAGATATACACTGGAAAAATCCTTGTGTTGACCCCAATTAAAACAAACGTAGGGAGAAAGCTACCGATCGAACAAATACACCTTCAAGCAAAACACTTCCTCTTCTGGTCACCTAGGGGCGTAAAAACCCGAAGTCTATCTAAATTACCGTTGAGTGGGTCTATCACAATCTTCACACCAAGATGCTTAGCACTTAGAGTTTTGTCCGAGTTTTGGGTGGGTTTGGTTGCCGTAAAAAGTTACCAACACAATCTTAATTCCAAAAAAAATCTAAAAATAAGAAAAAAAATATATTTACATACATTAAAGCAAGGATTTAGGCGATTCATATTTTGGCAGACACCCAGGCATTGGTTAGTCTTCATAGATTAAGATCTTAGTATATTTCCTTCTATTAACAAGTAACTAAGTGTCTAAGTAGTTACTTCTTAAATTCTGACTAGAAATAAAGGCTAGAATAAACCTAACACTGCATCTTGGGGTGATAATTCAGTTAAATGGGATCCATCTTAAGAACAAAATGCACAGATAACACATTATAAATAGAATGGGAGCATTGCATGCATCATACTTCAAGATTGCTTATAAAATAGTATTAATGGCCATTTGTATAAGTACTTGTCAAAGCAGGCCTCAGATGAGCAATCGAACCGCATGGATGGATTCGGAGTGATGAACGGAATCCAACGGACTCGAAATTGGCCAAATTCGACATCCAGAGCTCCCATAATGGGCCCAAGAAGTTCTGACCATTGATCTGATGATCAACAACCCACGGTGCGCCATGTGGCACCCGATTGCTGCATCCAGACCCCACCTGCTTCCAGCTTTACCCGGAGGACGAATCTCAGCCATCGATCTTCGATCGAACGGCCGAGAATGCCCACGCACCCAATGCTCGCCGCGACAATCTGTTGCGACAGCGCAGCTTTCGGTGCCTCAACCTTGCAACTAGGGGCGTGGGTTTGAAACGCACTGCGCAGCAAATCGAAGGCGAAGGCATGTGCGAGCGAAATTGGACCGTAGATCGACGAGCAGACGGGCACGATTGCGAGACGTGGCACCCGCAGATGCACCTTGACCAGACGTGCGTGATGACGCACGCGATTCGCGCTAGCGCCCTGCACGGAAGCCCAGCCGTCCGATCTTCGATCGGATGGCTTACGATGTGCGCACGCAGATCAAGCGCGAAGAAGCACAGACGTGCGTGAGCAACCGGTGGGCAGGGGCCTTCACCGACATTTTGGGAAGGGTTTTAGCGACGTCCCGGACGTTGCTAAAACCCCTTCTTCATTTGGAAAGCCCTTCTTCCTATTTAAACCCCTTCCAACCACCCATGGGAGGCATGCACTCCACTTGCAAGTGTTCTACCCCCCTCCTAGCTACCATTAGCCCTCTTTGTAATCGTCGAAGATGACGACTCACCAATGGAGCCCCCCTCCACCGCCGTGGCTGCCTCGCCGTCTTCTCTCTGTCTCTCTTTCCCTCTTTATCTTAAGCTTTACTTTACTTATGTTCAAGCATTTATCTAGAGTTGTAATTATGAACTAAAGTTGCATGTCAAATGAAGTTGTTTTCTATTGAATTATGTTTGAATTGCATGCTATGAATGAAGAAATTCTAACCCTATTCTCACTCTCTCTCTCTCCCTCTCCCTCTCGCTCTCTTTCTCCCTCTCTCACTCACTTTTCACCCGCACCTTTTTGCAAGCAAAACCCCATGATTTTCGTGACATTAAGTGACAAGAAAAATCTGATTTTCACGCCTCCCTGAGATCAACACTCGGACTCACATCCATTTCTTCATTTTAAAACCGACGTTACGAGCACAAGCTATAACGACTCTTCTAAACACATGCGTCATGCACACGTCAATCATTTCCCACTACCGTTTATTGATCATATCCTTCAAAAACTAGCACGATATAGATTCTTCTACTTTTTGGATGGGTACTTCGGCTATAACCAGGTGGCAATCCATCCTGAGGACCAAGAGAAGACCAATTTCACCTATCGCTTCGAAACATACGCATTCCGAAGGATGCCTTTTGGTCTCTTCAATGCACCTGCTACTTTTCAGCGGTGCATGCTTGCCATATTCTTAGATATGGTAGGTAAATATCTGGAAGTCTTCATGGATGACTTCCCAGTTTTTGGCGAATCATTTGACGATTGCCTTCCACACTTGGTCCAGATCCTCAGGCAGTGCATTGATGTGAATCTGGTTCTTTCCTTGGAAAAGAGCCACTTCATGGTGCCTGAAGGAATTGTCCTGGGACATCTCATCTCCGAAAAAGGCATTTAGGTTGATCGAGCCAAGGTAAATCTGATTTCCAAACTCCCTATGCCTAGCTTGGTCAAAGGCATCTGATCCTTCCTAGGGCATGTCAGTTTTTACCATTGATTCATTCCAGACTTCTCGAAGATCATGCGCCCCCTAACTAATCTGCTATCTGAGGATGTCTCATTTGAAATCACTAAGGAATGCACTCAAACATTTGAGATCCTACATGATCGAGTTACCCAAGCTTCGATCCTACAGTCCCCTGATTGGTCTCAACCCTTTGAGATCATGTGCGATGCATCTGATTATGCTGTAGGTGCAGTACTTGGGTAAAAAATTGACGAGAAGCCTGTGGTCATCTACTACGCTAGCAAAACAATTGACGAGGCTTAGCGAAACTACACAGTTACTAAGAAAAAGCTACTAGCTGTAGTATTTTCCCTGGAAAAGTTCAGATCATATCTTCTGGGTTCCCGTGTTATCATTTACTCTGATCACACTACTATGAGGCACCTCCTTGCAAAGAAGGATGCGAAACCTTGACTAATCCGCTGGATCTTGCTATTACAAGAGTTTGGCCTCGAGATTCGTGATAAGGCAGGAAAACAGAACGTGGTAGCTGATCACTTGTCCCACCTTCCTTCTGACATTATCAACCCTTCCAGACCCATTATGGAACATTTTCCTAATGAGCACCTCCTGACTATCAGTACGGGGCTTCCATGGTTTGCTGATCTAGTAAACTACCCGTCATCACATAAGCTCCCATCCAATTGGCTGAAGGCCAAGAAAGACAAATTACTTTCCTATGCCAAGTACTACTTTTGAGAAGACCTGTATCTCTTCCACATTGGTGCTAATCAAATCATTCGACGATGTGTCTCGGAAGCGAAAATTCAGGACATCTTGTCCTTCTTCCATGACCAGGCATGCGGTGGACACTTCTCTGGTCATAAAACCACAGCAAAAGTCCTCCAGTGCGGCTTCTATTGGCCCACTATTTTCAAAGATGCATACAATCACTATAAGGCATGCACTCGTTGCCAGACCTTAGGCAACATGAGCCACCGTGATATGATGCCCTTACAACTGATTCTCATATGCAAAATCTTCGATGTCTGGGGGATTGATTTTATGGGACCCTTCCCTATTTCAGACGGCTTCGAGTACATTTTGCTCACTGTTGACTACGTGTCCAAATGGATCAAAGCCATTCCGACCACAACCAACATTCATAAAGTAGTAATCAAATTCATTCATTAGAACATCTTTTCTCAGTTCGAGATTCCAAGTGCCATAATCTCTGATGGAGGGACCCATTTCACGAATGCTCAGTTCAGGTCACTAATGACCAAATACAGGGTGTCACACCGAATCTCTACTCCTTATCACACCCAAACCAACAGTCTAGCTGATCTATCAAATCGGGAGATCAAGAAAATTCTCCAGGTCACTGTTCGACTTGACAAGAAAGACTAGTCATCCCGACTTCCAAAAGCTTTGTGGGCATATAGGACTGCCCACAAAACCTAATTAGGCATGTCCCCCTTCAGATTAGTGTATGGGAAGGCGTGTCACCTCCCAGTCGAATTGGAGCACAAAGCCTATTGGGCAGTACGGGACTGCAATCTCGATCTTTCTAAGGCAAGAACCCACAGAAAGCATCAAATGAGCAAGATCGATGAATTACGCCATGACGCATATTAGAACTCGCGAATTTACAAAGAGCGGGTTAAGGCCTTTCACAACAAGCACATATCCAGAAAGATCTTTTTCCTTGGTCAAAAACTCCTACTCTTTGATGCCAAACTCAAACTGTTCCCAGGAAAACTCAGATCAAAATGGATTGGACCTTACCTTGTCCGATGAATCTTTGGAAATGGAGCTATTGAAATTAGTCAACTCTGCCACGATTCAAAACCTTTTGTCATGAACGGTTAGAGACTCAAACCGTTCATCGAACTCACCGATACAAATTTGGTTGAGATATCTTTTACCCTCCATTCTCCCTGAGCTCATTGCACTCGGCTGATGGCGTAAAACTCAGTGCTTAATGGGAGGCAACCCGTCATTTTGAAAAATCCAAAACTCTTCCTGACACATCCTATGCTAAACTCATATTGCACTTTAGGGTTCATCCATTAGAACAGCCGACTCCACCTCTGGTATCCATACCCGAGCTTGAAATTGTCCGCAACAGTCATCTCGACCCATTCACCCACCCAAAACCTGTTCTAATGAATGATCTAAGCTAAACTCGAACCCACCTAATTTACAATGAGGACATTGCAAATCGTAAGCATGGGGGCCTAGTAAAGTGCAAAATGCCATGAAAATCATTTCATAAGAAAGGGTTTCATTAAAAAAAATCACATATCCCAAAAATACCAAAAAAATAAAAAAATTCTTGAAAAAGATCAAAAATATGAGAGAAAATTTTGATGGCATATCAAACTTTGCGGAGAAAAAGGGGAGGAGTTAAAAATGTCAAAAAGGAGCACAATTTGAAAAGAAAAAGAAATAGTCATTAGTAAAAGACTAAGGAATTGACTTAGTTCTAGACCATATCAAAAGAAAGAAAGGCAAAAGGTGCTAATGAAACAAAGAAGCGATTAGTAGGAATGCTGATTTTAGGCCTTTTGGGCTATAATCCTAGGCTTAAAAATTCAAGTATTCTCTAAGATTTGGATAGTCCTCAAGCGGTTGGGGAAAATGCGAAGCTTAAGTATTAGGTCTCAGGCTTAGGGAGTATTCGGCCTCGTTAACTGATCTCTAGTTTGAGGGACTCGGTAACCTAAGCACTGGAATCCACACACAGTTTGGTTCAGTGTGCCTAAGTATCAAAATCACGCAATGTGTTTAACTTGTTCTGAAAAAGTCATTTAGATTAGGAGCGGGTGATCAACACAAGTTGATTTGGATGAGTTCCCGATGCGGAGAGGAGGGAAATTCCCCTCGAAGATGCACAATAACGTATCGTCTCGTCGGTGCTTGTTTCCTAGGATATCTACATATCTTACCGGGGGCATGTAAGCACCCTGTGCTGGTTCAGATGCCATGGATGGAAATATCTCGAAATATAGATTACCAGGCTCTGGATTTAGCTACAGAATGCCATGGGCAGGATTATCTCGAAATCTCAAAAGCCAGGGTTCTGGGGGTTGCCATGGGCAGTGCTATCTCGAAGCATCAATTTCCAAGGACCCTACGAGGATTGATGATGGGGACTAGGAATCTGATACAGACCGTGTTGTAAAGCCAATTCGAAGCTAGAAATAAAAAGAAAATAGAGACAAAACTATGCAAAAACAAAGAAAAATTCGTCTGTCTCTCTGACAAAAATGCACTACAAACTCAACCGAGCCTAAAACATGTTACAAGCATAGGTGCTTTAACCGCAGAGTTCAACGAACCTTAGGTTAGTTCTTGTGGGCCTTAAAAATCTTCGCGGCAAACTGAGGTTAGAGTTGGTCAGGTCCGGATCTTTGTTGGTACTTGAGTACCTCTAGGCTTACTATCGGCATTCTAACCTAATCTACAAAAGGAAGCACACAACAAAATTTTTAAGTATCAAAAGATTTTATGGTCTAGAATCAAAGTTAATACCTTGAAATTTTGCTAAGGCACTAGCAAAAGCTAGGCATGGGGTATGATGGGAACACCATCATGAGCCATAACTATCTCATTTTGACCCAATTATGTCAATAAATGCTCCTACATAACCGCCAGAGAACCATAACTCACTGTCTAACCATTCTGAGAGAAAAATAAGAAACTAGGGTTAAAACTGCAACCAGCACATCATGAATGCAGTGCAACCATGTATTTTCCTAGGGGTTCATTAAGGGTCAAAAGGTCCTAAAAAGTTAACAAGTGGGTTAGATCAGTCAGAAAAAAGTTTGCACATGTTTTGAGAATTAAATGACTTTTGAAATCCTAAAAATAGTCTCACTTAATTAACCGAAGTTTTGGTCAGGATAAAATTCACCTAAATCCTCTAAAAATCATAGAAAAATATTCTCTAGGGTTTAGTACCTTCAATTTGACCATTAGAACCCATCTTGACCCAAAATGGGGCCTTAGACAGATATTTGCCCTAATTTGGGGTTTGCATAAATTACCTAGTCAAACATGGTCAAAAATAAAATCCAACTTCACCAGTGGATTTCTTAGGTCCAAATTAGGTTTGTACCAAAATTTGGATTCAAGATGAGCTTGTCTTGACCTAGTTTACAAAATGGTCCTATCTGATTACATTTGGGTCCTTCACTTTCAAAATCCTTTCAAATATCCCCCTAACTTTGTCATCATCTTCACAATTAGGTCTCTCTACCATTATCGCAGAGAAATCCTTCTCCGGCGACCTTTAATTGAAGAGAACTCCTCTATTCAATCAATCCCTTCCAAAATTGGAAGGGAGATTCTTTGAGAAATCCTCTCCAATCTAAACCCATCCTTGAGCACCGAATCTTTCCCAATCTCTCATGCAAACGCATGAGAGATTTGGGTACCAAGAAACACCCAATTCTGGCGAGGGTTTCTGATCTTGGAAAGTTTGATTTCCAAGCTTTCCTTGCCTCTGGATCCCTATATAAGGGAGCCCAGATCTTCCCGAACTCCTCATGCTCAAAATCAGTTGAGATCCCTCTCAAATTCGTCTCTCTTTCACGGTTGAAGGCTCCTCAACGTCCGGGGATCCTCTCTGCCTTTCCTCATTGTCCTTCCACAATGCCAGTGGCAGATTCCTCCCCCTTACTTCCATCTGCGTCTCGCCGTACCAGCAGAAGCCCTTTCCTCCTTCACCCTTGCCATTTCTACCTCACCGGAGACACCTTCATCTCCAGTGTTGGCAACACTGCATCTGACACCATCTCTACCTCACTTCGTCCACCTACCTCTTAGCTATGCTCCTTATCTCCCCTATTTCTTCTCCTCTCTTTATTTTCCAAATCCGACCACCGACGCTTCTCCGCGACTTCATCATTTCCATCTCCAGCCATCCCCTGTGGCGAGACCATCTCACCTCCACAGACCACCAAATCACTCGCTAACCACCCTATAACCATCGCCACACCACCCCTCTCATTGTCCCTCTCTTTATTCATCATTTCACTCACTTACATGCACCCTCGAACACACCCACTCTTACGCACGCAGTTCAACCTCACCACGCACTCATAGACATCCACACGCCACACAAACATGCTCATCGTACTCGCCGTTGTCCGACGACCCTCCCTAGGTGTTCTGACGTGGTCGAAAGGTCGTTTTGTTGATTTCAGGAACTTGCCCTATCCGCCATTGACGAGCAAGCCTTGAGCTTGCTTGAAGCTCGCTCCAGGTCTTGCTACGCCCAGGTCAAAGCTCCAGGTTGTGCGGAAGCCTTTCGTTCATGCAACTAGGCAGCCAATCGGAGGGATTAATCTCATCAGCTAAGGCAATTGAAGGGAGAAGAGCTGCTGCAAGGTGCGTGAAGAAGGGACGCGTGGATAGTCCCACATCGGAAAGCGTTGAAGCAGTGCACCCGCATAAATTGAATTTGTGAAAGGGACTATCTGCCTCATTTCACGGGGTGAGGTCCCTCTCACTCGCTCACCTGGCCTCGTCTGTGACACGTACACGCGGACCTAGCCTGAACCCGATAACCCGACCTGCACTCCTCGCTCACCACTACATGCAGGTGAGCCTGGACCTGGGTACGCGCCTGAATCCCATAACCTGAATACCCGTGGCTCTGGGAGAGCGGATCCTAAGAGAGAAAGAGAAAAGGAGAGTCGCGCAGGTAGGGGGAGGGTTTTGCCCTGAGAATTTGGGCTTTGACACTTAGCCGGATTCGAAAGTGCTGAAGGGCTAGAGAAGAAGGCTTAGAGAAGAAGAGAAGGTTGTACCTGAGAAAGCAGAGAAAGAAGAAGAGGCAGGTCTGAAGAGGAATAGGTTGCAGAAGAAAGGAAGAATCAGAGAAAGAAAGAGTAGTAGAAGAAGAAGAGCTGCAGCACAAAGCAAAACATCAGACTTTAAGCCGTCTGATTTCCAAATCAAATGACAGATTTGAGCTTTAATTTCATACATATACATTGAATTCCTTAGCTATTATTGTAAGGAGTATATGGTGATTTCAACCACCATTTTACTCCCATCTTTTTGGCACATTGATACTTGGCATTCTTGTTGCAATACTTTACAAGTTAAATTGTGATCTTGATTTCTAAATCCCATATTGCTCCCTGTTTTTGACCTCAGAACTTTTTCGAGTAATAAAAATTGTATTTGTTTTCAAAGCAATTTCGACTATATTACAACGCTTCATTTTAAACTCGATTTCGCCACGTCAACAAAGATTGTCACCCAAATTCTGGAATTTTCAGGTGGGTATAATAGTTTCTTGATGTGATATAAAGAGGTGCTTGGAAGTGTTTTAGGGAAGTGTAGGTGGGAAGAGGGTTGAGTGCAATATTGTAGGTGAAATAGAAAATGAAACTTACTTTGTAAAATGAATGGTATCTTGTGTTATTTCTTTTTCTCTAAGGATGTATTTGCAGTTTTACCCAAAAGAATCCGAAGCAGTTGCCACATTAAAGCATGAGGTTAAAAGTTTGTTTGCTCAATAAGAAAGTATTACTTTCTAAGAATTCCATCAAGGTTCTCTTGTTCATGTTGCTATTTTCTCAATTGCTATAGCAAGCCACATCTTGCTACCTATCATTCTTTTTGGAAATAGAAATGGCGAAGTTCACGTAATGTATTTTGATGGATTTGATACAGTATTATTTCTTGAAGTTCAAATACCTAAAACCTGACAAAATAATCTTTAGAAGGTAGTGAACTAAATCATCTGGATGTTTATTTGCATGTTGCTACTACTCGGGCATGTGTAAGGAGATGGTCCTTATCAAATTTAGATGATTCAAATGGCGGAGCTGTGTGATATGGTAACATGGTTTTTCCAAATATGCTCTTTACTTGATTTTACAAATGATTAGTTTGCAAATTGATCATTTTGGGAGAATTTTGGCAAGTTGATAAAAATCACATATCATTATCTTTCTTGATTAATTTGCTGCATGTATGGTATGACATCTCAGATGTTATACCATATTAAATGGCAACTTATTGGCAAATTCAACCAAACAAAGAAAAAGTAAAACAAGCCCCCCTGTCCAGATACCATAAGCATCTATTTACCATTTTTTAGTTTTTAAGGTTCCGTTGACCTTTTTCTGAGACACAAAGCTGATCCAACCTCATATATAGAGAAGAGAACATATCCTCCTAGTACCTTAGCTTAACCTGGTCTTGGTCATGGACTCATTCCAGCAGTACTACCAATATGGTCCAGGCAAGAATTTCCCTAGACAAAGTTGCCCACTATGGTTGCATACACCTAAGATGTAGCTCTTATTTATTTTTGGTACTGATGCTACGGAACCATTGTGCTTGATATTAAAATTTCAACCCTAGACTACAAACAAAATTAAATAAATTGCATGTATTGTAGGTGCAAGCTATTAGGCTTCACTAAGAAATTGCAGGACTTGCCATCCCATGCCGACGTACCACCCATGGTCCACCAGGAAATTCTTTATGTATTTTTTTAAGATTGTGTAATGATCCTAATTTTCAGAATTAAAAAAAATATATATCCCTAACTTTCTCGTCGGTTATTTCAATAACTGACATCATTAAAAGGTAATTTTTTTTAACAAAGGTGACTATTTGTTGTCGCTTATTACATAAAGCGATGACAAAAAAAGGTAAGTTTTTAGACCAAGAAATGTATTTGCCGTTGCTTTCTCATATAAGCAACGACACAACTGACTATTTGTCGTCGCTTATTACAGAAAGCGACGGCAAAAAAAGGTAAGTTTTTAGCACATGAAAGGTATTTTTTGTTTCTTTCTGATGTAAACATGTTTATATCACATAACCCATCTATTTTTGCATGTTCTTAGACATAAAGTTGCATCATACATTATAATTATTACATAACATGCATCATCATGCATTTAGATTAGGTTGTATAAATTTTAGGTTAATTTTCTCTTTTTGTGGTCAAGAAATAGGGAAATATCTTATTGGGCCTTAGATTGAAGATCCAACTGTACAGATCTAATCAGGGCGACAATCGAAGTTCAACGATTTCAAGATCGCTCCAATCGGACTTCTATAGCATCAGATGCAGTCTGAGAAAGATCAGAGGTCAAGCGGCCAAGTGGTGCAAATCCATTCTTCAGAGGATAAATTCGACTACATAGATGGGTTCAGATTGATGATCGTAGCCCAATGGCTTGAAAATCAATCTAATCTAACAACTGTGACACCACATACAAGCATGTAAAGATGGATTACCAAGATAGCGCCATGTGGCACCATCTCTGCCACCCAAATCGGCCCATCTAATATGGCGAGGACCCACTGCACCCTCTCTCTCCTCAACTGCATGATTAGATCTGGGCCGTTGGATCATGATCCAACAGCCATGAGCGTGCACGCCTCGGTTAGAAATTTGACAAAGCGGTGAGATAGCGTGTTGGGCGAGCACGCTTCTACAGAGCTGAGGTCACGAGTTCAAGCCCCCACATGCCTCAAATCAAGGCACGGGCATGGGAGTGGCTTAGTTCGACCATTGGATGAAGCGTGAACGGCACAGCTGCGGGCAATGTGGAGAGATGGATGGGGAAAGATCGCACATGCGCGCGATGACATGTGATCCAACGCACCATCGCATGCACAGGCACACGATGAAGGCATCGGCACGGTGCATTTAAGCTCTCCGATCTTGTGATCAGATGACTGTGAGCACTAGAACGTGCGCGTGCATTGAAGCCAAGGGAGAAGAAGCGGAGGGTGCAAGCGAGCTCACTAAGCCCACGTTCAGGGCTTTAGTGATGCTTAAATCTGTCACTAAAGGCCCTTGCATTAATGTTTTTAACTTGAAATGACCTAATTACCCCTTGAAACGTCACCTACAAATAGCCCTACGACCCCTGTATATTCTCATCCCTTCCTCTCTTTTCTCACCCCCTCCAAAGCTCTAAGAGCTTGTCCCAAACCTAGGATGCTCCTTTAGAGTTAAAAATATAATTTTTCCACCTTCTCATCTTGTTCGTGGAGCATTTTGCGGTTGTTTCCTCACTATCGTTCAGGAAGCAGATCCCATTGCGACGTCGCCCTACCCCATCCTCTGTCGTCCGTCATCATTCTCCTTCATCCTACATCTTACCACGCTCTTCCGAGTGCTCCGTCAATGCGGCTCATCCTCAAGCTACCGTCGAGGAGGATAACTTCTCTCCACCTTCTCTTTACTGTTGAGGCTACGGGTTACTACGCTATCGTATTTGGTTTTTGAAAGCTTGTCATTGTAGTTTGAAAGCGAAGAACTCGTGTTCAAGAAATAAAATTTATATCGAAATAGAAATCTCGTGTCGAACTCAGGGAGGCGGATGTTTGATTATAAATACGCATTTGTTTTATTTGTCACGAAATAAAATAGCTGATTGAAAACTATTTAACAAATAATAAATAGAAGAGAGAGAGAATATTACAAACAAAAGCAAAAAGAGATGTAGAATGAATATGGATTTCATTATCAAAGAGGTTATTCATTACACTACTCATTACGACTACAAAGCAGAAAATGATTACACTAGAAAGTAGTAAATCTACTCTAGAAAGCATTAAAAAGAATGGAGAGAGAGATATCCCCCTCGACGGTCGCTTGGAGGACGAGCTGGATGGGACGATGCCTGGAAGACAGGGAACGGAGCAGGAAGAAGGAGGACGAAGTGGGAAGAACGGGAACGGGGCAGCACGTCATCGTTGTCGCGGGATTTGCTTTCGAAATGGGGCGAAAATTTGACTTTATCTCTTGAGAAGCATCCCGAGTGTGGGACAAGCTTCTCTTGAGCTTTGGAGAGGGAGAGAAGAGAAGGATGGGATGAGAATTTCGTATGGAGGGGGTCTCCTTTTATAGTTGCAAGGAGTGAGGGCAATTTGGTCTTTTTAATTTGAAAATCATTAATTCAGGACCTTTAGTGATGGATAAATCTGTCGCTAAAGTTCCGAACGTGGGCGTAGTGGCGGTGTGCGCGCGCCTGCTCATCTCCTCAAGGCGTAACGCTTGCCCACGATCTTCAAATCTCTACTGTTCGATCGTGAGATCGAACGGCTGAGATGCATCCTCGCCGTGCCTCCTCATTGCACGCCTACACGTGCGATCCAGTGTCTTCGCCACGCATCTGATGGCGCGTGATCTGGATTGAGCGAGTGTGGCGGCTAGATCACCATTGGACCGTCAATCGTGCCCGCCCATCCGTGCCTCTACTCCTACTCCTCGCGGCTCGAACCCGTGTCCATCTGCGAGCGAACGCTCTATCCACTGCACTATGCGTGTGGATGGGCGGGCAGATCGACATCTGAGCGTGCGATCAGGACTGTCGGATTATGATCCAACGGTTAGGGCTACGTCTCCAAGTGATCCTTCAAAGTTTGAGAGCACTGGTTGGGATCCATTCTCAGCCGTTGGATCTTGATCCAACGGCGAAGATGCATGGGCACTAGCAGCTTCAGAAGTTGAGGGCGACCGGTTGGGCGACCAAGATGGCGCCACGTGGCGCCATCTTCGTTGTCTATCTTCTGGATGATGTAGATGGTACCACAGGTGTTTGATTGAATCGATTTTTGCACCGTTAGGCTACGATCGTCGATCCAAATCCATCCGTGTAGTTGGATTTGTCATCTGATGTGCGGATTCACACCATCTTAGCCCTTGATCTTCTAGGGTTCCTTGGTCTCTATCTGATGCTACAGATGTCTGATTAAGCCGATCTTGGAGTCGTTGAACTCCAATCATTGCCTTGATCAGATCTGTACAGTTGGATCTTCGATTCGAGGCCCTGATAAAAAGTTACTCTGTCCCTGAACATAAAAGGAGACAATTAACCTCCATTTTGTTCAAACTAATCTAAATTCAAGATGATGCATGCTATGCAATATTTTTTTTGAGAAAGAAAGGAATGCTATCGAATCATCGATAACAATATGTAATGCAATTCTATGCTTAAGAACATGCATAAATAGACATTTTATGTAATATAAATATGTTTACATCACAACCCCATGCCTATCTTTTGCTAGTCCCGAGCAAAAACTATATGCTATTTATAAAAGAATTAGGTTGGATTATTTAGGCATGAGTTGTTTTCAATCATTAAGAAAATGTTTACTTAGAATCTAAACTTTCAAAGACACAATAGTGCCCGGGTATCGGCCAAAATGCAGACCGCCTCAAGCCCTCGCCTTATTTAAAGAAAAAATTTCTTTTTCTCTTTTTCTTCTTTTCTAATCTTTTTGAATTTTGAGTTTAGGGTTTAAGAGTGGATTTCTATGGCTATTCAACTCACCCAAGATTTGATAAGAACCCTAAGTTCTAAGCATCTTATTGTGAATGTGATAAACTCGTTGATCGACAATTAGAATGGACTTTGGCTTTCTATGCCTCTAGGTGACCTTAAAAAGAGAGTTCTACATAAAGGTGCATTTTTACAACTGGTAGCTTTCTCCCTACTTTTATTTTTATGGGGTCAACACAAGGGTGGATCCAGTGTATATCTCCCCGATTTATTCTACTTCTCCACTTCTTCCTAAGTGTTTTGGGAATTTTAAGTGCATTTCTTGAGCTGGGTTCTGGACAATCGGTCGATGAGCTGTTACCACCGACAACTTGCCAGCCATACTTGTGCGGTGAAGTGTGGCTTATTTCTTTTGTTTTCTTTTTTTTTCTCTCTTCTCCTTTTCTTTTTCTTTTCTTTTTGACTTTCTTTTTCTCTTTTTTTTAAAGTAGGTGGCTTCCCTGGTCTAAGATTTACCTAAATGCAACAAGAAGAGAATGGTCCAGTGACTGGGTTCTGGACAACCTACTTATGGGCTGTTACCCCCGATAACTTGCTAGCCATATCACCCTAGAAGGTTCATTAGCTACCCAATTTCCATTAAAACCGCCAATCAACAAGTCAGTGAAAAGAAAGTGTGTAGATGCTTTAGACTTAAAGTTCCCTCAAATTAGAGGGCAGGTTAATAAGTCATGTATTTATCACCCAAACTTATTTACTCAAATTAAAATAGAATTCAGGTTCGCAAGGACTCGAAAAATAAATCTACATTTTAATGGATACACAGGCTGATTAAGTCTGAAGACCTGAAGGGTCTTCGTGTTCAGATCCTAATATAATATTTCCTAAGATTGAAAATATTTCTTAAACCCAAGTTCTCTTTCCTAATTCCACAAATTATATATATATATAAAAGAAAATAAAATGAATCTACGAAGCTGACAAATAAATTCAGAGATTAATATCCACCCCCCCATGCCTATCTAATGCAATGTGCTCATTGTATTAAAAAGACACAAAATCGAGTGGAATAGAGTAGAAAGCACCTGAATTGAGTGAATGTCGGATCCACTCCAAGATAAACTAAAAAACTGTATACGTGCTAAATTTAGTGCCTTCAGCTAGTCACACTATACAAAGAAGAGAAATAAAGAATTCACAGGTGTAGGTCAGAATCAGAATAAAAAGAAGAAACCTCTGACCAGCCAGCAGATGTCCACAAATGTGGACCATATTGTGGTGTAGACCCATACCCTATAATCAAGAATATCTAAGGTTCTGGATAAAAATTACCCAAAACCTAAAATCAATATGCAAGCAGGGTCGGGCCTGTGATTTATGAGGATGTAACCCAAGACCAAAGAGTCGGGTTATAGAGAATTCGATATCAAAAGGATAATCAATGAATGTATGCTTGGGTTGAACATCCTTAGAACAAATGTCGTAAGGGTCTTGGTTTGATGGTTTCAGATGAATTGGAACCCTTAGACTTAGTCTTCTATTTCCTCTGGAGTTTACTTCCCAAATCAGAATTTCCCGGCTTCTATTCTCCTCATTCAGAATGTCAAGTTTCGGGACCTCCTGCATATTAATCACCCTTTTTGAAATTTCCAAGTCTAAAAGATGTGGCTGAATCAGAATTGACTTGGGTCTAGTTATCTCAAAAATAGAATCGTCGGTAAGCTCAATGAGGTGTAATTGACAATTGAGGCATTGAATTGTTTCCTTCAGAAAATGTGATTGTGAATCCGTCTTGTGAGCCCCAATAAGATCATTTTCCTCAATTATTGGGCTATCAAATGATCTACAGATTCCTCAAGCCTAATCGTCTCATAGAAATCGTGTTCTGTAAACTCATGTGAGACTTCGCAAACTGAATCTTCACCATCAGAATCAAAGAAATCAAAATCCATATTAATGTATGTCCCAAAATCATCCGTCACTTTCTGATCCATAGAGACATATGGTTCCTCGTACCCCAGCTTAGGGATTTCAGGTGAAGAAATCAGATCATCCTTGATTGGTTGCTCTAATTCAATCCGGCCAGCCTCGTAACATGTGTCCCCCCCAATAGGTGCTTGAGCGGGTTCTGAACTTGGCCCTCCTGAAGGGAGTTCATCCTGGGAATCATCCCACGATTGACCTAAAGCAACCACAAATCTCATTCTCAATTTCGCTAACTCCCCAAGTAGAAACTCATTCGGGTTCTTATCCTCAACATCCTAGAGCCAATCCAACAAATACTTGTTCAAATTATCAATCATCTCAATCAGGGGCTCCAATCTTTCAATGCAAGGTATTGGCTGAACTTCTAAATATTGAATGGTATTCCTCGAGTTAGCCAAAACCTTATCTTGAACCTGGTTAACCTGAACCAAATGACTTGGTTCAGGGTTGGGTGGGTTTAGGTTTAGTGCAGAGGAGTTAACAAATTGAGATTCGTTATACCCTTCCTGATAATAGGTCATTTCGGATTATTCAAAAGGTAGTGATGACCTAAAGGCAATGTAATCAGAGGGTGGGTAAGGATCAATGTATCCTCCTTGTTTCTAGATCGTATTAGGTTGTCCATGAAAGGGTGATGATCTATAATTGATGTGGCTCTGGGAAGGATAGAAATCACAATCATAGTGTTTAGGGTTGGACCCTAAACACGGAGGTCCAGAACTGTATCCCCAATCTGAGGTATCCTGACTAACCAATGGTTGATCGCAATACGAATCGGGATAATCATTATGTTGAGGATAACTCATAACAGGAGGGAAAGAGCGGAAATGCATATAAAATATGGAAGGATTCATGATAGATGAGAGGAAGAAAGGCACCCTGCAATACAAGCAATCAAACCTGTCCTTAACTGGGCTAGCCTAAAGACCTATAGACTCCCAGAACCCATCTTGAGATAAAGAAATGATTTGATCTACCTCTGTCTATTCAATCCAACCAGTTAGAAGGAGGGACTGGGGAGAAGGTTCTTCCTTCAGCTTGCACCTCTGGTTCCTAGTGTACCCCCTAGCTACGATCGTTTGATTTTGCTCCCCTAGCTAGACATCAGATTGAATAGTAGAAACAGACTAATCAAAAATAATCTCGTTCTATGCTCCGAAGAATGAGTCAAATCCTTAAGGCCAATGTCTACTCTGTTTTATTTAGGGCTAGGTTTGAATGTGCTTTGGAATGTGATGGGCCCTTTATCTGGGTTGTGCCCTTAATGATTGATTGATTTGTGTGTGCATGCACAACTAGTGGTTTTCAAGCAAGATTATTTTTAATGCGGTGAATTTTAGGGTTCAAATCTTTCTTAGTAGCTTTTAGGATTCAACTTTAGGTATTTTCAAACAAGTTTTGTTGGCACACCAGGTTTTCAAGCACAGGTGAAGATGTTTTCCTTTGAAACTTAAAAGAAAATGGAGTGCCAGGTAAATCCCTAAGAGTTGAACCTATGTGACAGCTACTTGATGAGTTGATTTTAATTGAAGTGGTGCGGCTCAATCAACTCAAATAATTGGCCTATGGCACCACTTAATTAGTCACACAAGTGATTACCTAATATGATTTCTACTCAATTATGTGTTTGGATGTGTGTATCGGTTCTAAAGATAGATTTACCGGTTGAGTTTGAAAATCAGATGAGGTTGTGTACCTCTGTGAGATTTTTTTTATTTTTTTCTTTTTAAATGTGGAGGTTGAGGCGGGTGTAGGTGTCAAATAAACAAACAAAACTAACCTTAGAGTTTATAAGAACACCTAGGTTGATTTATGTTTGTGTTATTACGTGGTGGACTGAAAACTAATGGGTGGGAGGTGGGGGATAACTTACAGAACCTTCAACAGCACTTTGCTCCAATCTACTACTTTTGCTCGTCTCAAAAGAGTACCTGCAATCACAATAAGAAAGGAGAGAAGTGAGGTAAATGATTCGTAAGTTGGAAAACGTGAAAAAAACCAAAGAGCGTCGCCTCCCCAGCAACGGCGCCAAAATGTTGAGGCTACGGGTTACTAAGCTATCGTATTTGATTTTTGAAAACCTGTCGTTGTAGTTTGAAAGCAAAGAACTCGTGTTCAACAAATAAAATTTATACCGGAATAGAAATCCTGAGTCGAACTCAGGGAGGCAGACATTTGATTAGAAATACGCGTTTGTTTTATTTGTCACGAAATAGAATAGCTGATTGAAAACTATTTAACAAATAATAAATAGAAGAGAGAGAGAGAATATTACAAACAAAAGCAAAAAGAGATGTAGAATGAACATGGATTTCATTATCAAAGAGGTTGTTCGTTACACTACTTATTACGACTAGAAAGCAGAAAATGATTACACTAGAAAGCATTAAATCTACTCTAGAATGCATTAAAAAGAATGGAGAGAGAGATATCCTCCTCGACGGTCGCTTGGAGGACGAGCCGGACAGGACAACGCCTAGAAGATGATTAACAGAGTAGGAAGAAGGAGGACGAAGCGAGAAGAACGGGAATGGGGCAGCACGTCGTCGTCGTCGTGGGATTCGGTTCCGAAATGGGGGCGAAATTTTGACTTTATCTCTTGAGAAGCATCCCGGGTGTGGGACAAGCTTCTCTTGAGCTTTGGAGAAGGAGAGAAGAGAAGGAAGGGATGAGAATTTTGTATGGAGGGGGTCTCCTTTTATAGTTGCAAGGAGTGAGGGCAATTTGGTCTTTTTAATTTGAAAATAATTAATTCAGGACATGTAGTGACGAATAAATCTGTCGCTAAAGGTCCGAATATGGGTGTAGTGGCGGTGTGCGTGTGCCCGCTCATCTCCTCAAGGCGCAATGCTTGCCCACGATCTTCAAATCTCAGCCATTCGATCGTGAACGTGGGTGTAGTTGCGGTGCGTGCACTCCCACTCATCTCCTCAAGGCACAACGCTTGCCCATGATCTTCAAATCTCAGCCGTTCGATTGTGAGATCGAACAGCTGAGATGCATCCTCTCTGTGCCTCCTCATCGCGTGCCTACGCGTGCAATCTAGCGTCTTCGCCATGCATCTAATGGCACGTGATCTGGATTGGGCACGCGTGGTCGCTGGATCACCATCGGGCGGTTAATCGTGCTCGCCCATCCGTGCCTCTTCTCCCGCTCCTCGTGGCTCGAGCCCACACCCATCTATGAGTGAACACTCTATCCACTACGCTACACGCATGGATGGGCGGGTGGAGAGACATCTGAGCGTGCGATTAGGACCGTTGGATTAAGATCCAACAGTCAGGGCTGTGTCTCCAAGTGATCCTTCAGTGTTTGAGAGCACCGGTTGGGATCCATTCTTAGCCGTTGGATCTTGATCCAACGGCAGAGATGCGTGGGCGCTAGCAGCTTCAGAAGTTGAGGGTGGCCGGTTGGGTGACCAAGATGGCACCACGTGGTGCCATCTTGGCCGTCCATCTTTTGGATGAAGTAGATGGTGCCATGGGTGTCTAATTGAGTCGATTTTCATGTTGTTAGGCTGCGATCGTCGATCCGAATCCATCCGTGCGGTTGGATTTCTCATCTGAAGTGCAGACTCACATCATCTTGGCCCTTGACCTTTTAGGGTTCCTCGGTCTCTATCTAATGCTACAAATGTCTGATTAAGGCGATCTTGGAGTCGTTGAACTCCAATTATCGCCCTGATCAGATCTGTACGGTTGGATCTTCGATCCGAGGCCCCAATAAAAAGTTGTTTTGTCCCTGAACATAAAAGGAGACAATTAACCTCCATTTTATTCAAACTAATCTAAATGCAAGATGATGCATGCTATGCAATATTTATAGTATGTAATGCAATTCTATGCTTAAGAACATGCATAAATAGACATTTTATGTAATATAAACATGTTTACATCAACCACTTTCTAGACTATATTTACTGCTTTCTATCATAGATTTCCTACTTTCCAGTGTAACAAGTAGTTGTAATGATTAGTTGTAATGAATATCACTTAATGATTATGAAATCCATGTGTATTTTATCTCTATTTTGTCTTTATTGTAATATTCTCTCTCTTCTATTCATTATTCTTTAAGTAGATAACTAGTTTAGATTCAATTCGACTAGTTAATCTGCTTCGTGACAGTAAAACAAACATGATTTTTAATCAAACATCCACCTTCCTGTGTTTGACCTGGAATTCCTTTCGAGTTTCGGTTAAATTTATTTGTTGACGATTTTTCCTCGCAAATCACGCTACAACAACAGGTTTTCCAAACTCAAATCCTTTTGTGTAGATTTTCTGATACAACATTTTGGCGTCATTGCTGGGGAATATTCGTTCAACATTTTAGCGCTGTTGCCGAGGAGGTGACGCTCTTTAATTTTTCGTGTTTTTTGACTTACTGATCATTTACCTTACTTCTCTCCTTTCTTATTGTGATTGCAGGTACTCTCACATGGTGAGAAACAGCGATAGATTGGAGTAAAGTGCTGTTGAAGGGTCTGTAAGTTTACCCGCACCTCCCAACCCACTAGATTTCATTCCATCACCTAATAGCACAAACCCTAATTAACCTAGGTGCTTTCACAAACTCTAAGGTTAGTTTGATTGTTTGTTTATCACCTCCTCCCACCTCACCCTCCGCATATAAAGAAAAATTTTAAAAAAATCATACAGAGGTACACAACCTCTTCTAATTCTTCATACTCAACCTGCAACCTGATCTTTAGGGCCGGTACACTCATCAACACATAAATGAGTAGAAATTAGATTAGGTAATCACTTGTGTGACTAATTAAGTAGTGTATCAAGCCAATTGTTTGAGTTATTTGAGCTGCACCACTTCAACTAAAAATAACTCATCAAGTAGCCAAATAGGTTCAACTTTTACGGCTAAACCAGGCACTCCACATTTTTAGTTTGATTTCAAAGGAAAACATCTTCACCTATGCTTTCAAAACCTGGTGTGCCAACTGAACTTGATTGAATATAGCTGAAGTTGAATCCTAAAATCTACTGAGCAAGATTTAAACCCTAAAATTCACCACATCCAAAAATAATCTTGCTTGAAAACCACTGGTTGTGCATGCACACACACATCAATCAATCATTAAGGGCACAACCCAGATAAAGGGCCCATCACATTCCAAAGCATAGTCAAACCTAACCCTAATTAAAATAGAGTAGGCATTGGCCTTAAGGATTGGACTTGCTCTTCGGAGCCTAGGTCGAGATTATTTTCAATTAGTCTGTTTCTACCGTTCAATCTGATGTCTAGCTAGGGGAGCAGAATCAAACGATCGCTATTGGGGGGTACACTAGGAACTGGAGGCACAAGCCAAAGGAAGAACCTTCTCCCCAGCTCCTCCCTCTAATTGATTGGATTGACCAGAAAGAAGTAGATCAAATTGTTTCTTCATCTTAAGATAGGTTTTGGGAGTCTGTAGGTCTTTAGGCTAGCCCACTTAAGGATAGGTTTGATTATTTGTATTGTAGGGAGCCTTTCTTCCTCCCATTCTGTCATGGATCCTTCCACATTCTATTCACACTTCCACTCCTACCCTCTTACCACTACTTATTCCCAAAATGATTATTATTCCAACCAGACCTATTCTCATCCATCTTCTAGTTGGGATAATCCTAATTGGGAATAACCTTGAACACCATGATCTTATTCTTATCCTTCTTCGAGCTACATAGATTATAGATCACTACCCTCATTTGGACAACCTAATATGATCTACAATCAAGAAGGATATGTTGATCCTTACCCTTCCCCAGATTACATTGCATATAGGTCACCACCTCCTTATGGACAACTCAAAATGACCTATTATTAGGGAAGGTATCAAGAACCTCAATTCGTTGACTCCTTTGCATTGAACCCAAACTTGCCCAACCCTGAACGAAAACATTTAGTTCAAATTAACCAGGTCCAAGATAAGGTGTTGGCTAACTTAAGGAATACCATTCAAACTATAGAAGCTCAGCCAACACCATGCCCTAAACAATTGGAGCATCTGATTGAAATGATTGATGATCTTAACAAGTATTTGTTGGATTGGCTCCAGGAAGTTAATGATAAGGACTCAGGTGAGTTTTTATTTGGGAAGTTATCTAAATTGAGGATGATATTTGTGATCATTCTAGTCTAATCTTGGGAGGATTCCTAGGATGAACCCCTAACAAGAGAGCCGATGTTAGAATCCGCTCAGGCACCTGTAGGGGGAACGAGCTTTACGAGACAAGGGTTAATGATAGCGTGGGTTTGACCGGGTTGTGTTATATCGTTGTAGTAAAGCCGGTTGTTACCAACGTTTCATATAAAATTTTTTACTCGGAAAAATAAAAGAGTTCCCGAGGTCGAACTCAGGGAGCAAGTTGTATTCTAGAGATATACAAGTTCTATTACAAAAATAAAGAGAGAGAGAGAGAGATGAAAATTTGGCTTCTTCTTCTTTTCTTCTTTCTTCCTCTTTGTCTTTGGTGCTTTCTTCAGATTTTCCCCTCGTGCTCTTCTTCTTCTGTTCTTCCTTGTTTCCTTTCTTTCTTTTTCGTCAGATCGTCTTCTTTTCTTGCTTCTTGCTTCTCTTCATTCCTTCTTCTTCTTTGTCTTCACCTGCTTGACCTCTCTTTTTCTTCTTTCGCGATGGCCGTTGCTCTTCCTTCTTCTTCAGCGGGTCTTCTTCTTCTTCTTTGGCCTGCACACTTCAGAGTTTATTCGTCAAGAGGCAAAAACCTACTCTACCCCCCTCCCCCGCGTATCTCTCTCTCTGAAATCACTCTTCGGAAGCTCTCCCAGAGCGCTACCGGGTAATCGGGTTCGGGTCAGGCCCGGGTCCAGGCCACCGGCGTGCGTGGTGGGCGAGGAGTGCAGGTCAGTCTACTCGGGTCGGGCCAGGTCCGCGGAGCGTGGTCACGGACAAGGCCGAGTCGGGTCGGGTCGGGTGAGAGGGACCTCACCCCGTGGTAACTGAGGCAAACAGCATAAGGCAGTTTTTGCCTTTATGCGTCCGAGCGCCTTCGAGAGGTTCCGAGGTGGGACTAAATGTCCCACCCCAATTGAGCGCGCGTCGCGGATGGAGCAGTGGGCGATCGTGGCTTCCCGCGCGGCCTTCGCCCCGTCTGTGAACCAGGGACGTTTCGCGGAGAGTCCCTGCGCAACCTGGGAGTCAACCCTGGGCGAAGGCGTGCCTGCACCTGCAGGTGAAGCAGCTCTGCCTGCGCAGTAATGGCGACGGCGGGCGAGTCACCTGGTCACAGAAGAACAGCCTCTCGGCCAAATCAGACAGGCGGGGGACCTTCGCCGTGGCACGGCGAAGGTGGTCAGGGGGTCTGCAGGGGGCGAGATGGAGCTAACTGGTCGTCCTAGGTCAAACTGTGAGCGAGGGAGTGGGTGTGTTCGGTGGGTCTGCAGAGGGTGTTTGGTGGGAAGTGGAGGGGCGGAAGAGGATCAGGGTGAGGAGGCGGAGGTTCTGCGGTGGTCGGCGAGCCGTGTGGGTCGCTGAGGTGATGGGAGCGGCTCGCCGGAGGGTGGTCGGAGGCGGAGAGGATGAGGGTGAACAGGGTCGGTAGAGGGCTTAATTGACTAAATCGAAAGCGGGGAAAGAAAGAGGAGGAGAAGGGGAGTAAGTATAACTTAACTGCAGGGACGAAGGGGGAGGAACAGGGCGACAGTCGTATCGACTGTCGCCGGAGAAGATGATGCTCAGAGAGAGGGGCGGCGGCGAGCAGAGGGCTGGAGAGGCGCCAGCTGGGTGCGGCGTGGCGCGGGAAGAGCAGGGGAGGAAGTCTCTGCTGCTGGTAGTGCGGCAGAGCGAAGAGGTGGAGGGGGAGGAAGTCGCCGGAGCTGGTGAGCGTCTGCCGGAGAAAGAAGAGAAGAAAGCTGGGGGTTTTCTCCGTCAGATCCAGGCTGCCTTCGTCGGTGGAGCGGCGGGGGGTATTTATAGGGTTGAAGCAGGGAGGAAGGCGGAGGGAGACGACGTGTCTCCCTCGCCGGAGAATGGTCGGAATACGAACCCATACCGTCCGTGCGTTCGCACGGCCGGTATGGGGGGCTACAATGACCATGGGGGTGCTCCTGCGACGGCTGACGACGCAGGGCACCCCCGGTACACTTGCCAGGTCCTCCACCTCACCCTGCGCGGCGCCATGCTCCGCGCAAGGTCGCCGGAGCATGGTGCTGGCAGGGTTTTGCAGGAGGGACCTGTTTGCAAAGAACGAAGGAGAGTTAGGGGCCAAAATGCGAGGGTTCAAAAGTTGAGGGCCAAAGAGTAAATATATGAGGACCAAAGTGTGAAGTCGGTCAAGGAGGTTTCTTCTTAGGCTCAAGTTTTTATACATGACTAATTAGGACCTAAGGAATCTGATGGTGAATTTTATTTTCATATTAAACCTTGTTTGACCGGTCAATTTGCGCAAAAACCCAAATTAAGTTATTAATTGGGCATGGTTCTCAATGTAGGTCAAAATGGGTTCTAAAGGCCAAATTGATGGTTCTAAACCCCAGAGATTATTTTTCTATGAATTTTAGAGGGTTTATTCTATTTTTACTTTGCCTCGAACCTTGTGAATTGAAGTGGGTTGTTTTAGGGTTACAGATTATCATTTGGTTCCTTGGAAGTGCTGTAGCCCTTGCTAGATCATCTCATCCCACTTTTATTCTTATTAAGCTGTTTTGACCTATGTTTGGGCCCTGAATTACCCTGTATGCAGATTATACTGGTAAAATTGCACTTTTACCCCTTATGACTTGTTTTCTTCTCAAACTCAGAATTCTCTGAGTTAAGCTTTTCCTTGAGATATGTAGGAGCTTTTATCCTTTGTATTGGGTCAAAATGAGCTAGTTATGGCTCATGATGAGGTTCTCATCATACCCCCATGCCTAGCTTTTGCTAGTCCCTTAGCAAAAAAAAACTTAAGGTTTCAACCCTTGTTCTAGACCATGAAGTTTTCAATGGTTTTAGATAAGTGCCTTTTTATTTGAGCATAGATTAGGTTAGAATGCTGACCATAGGCCTAAAAGATACTCTAGTACCAATCAAGATCCAAATCTGTCTAGCCTTAGCCTCAGTCTTTTAGCAAAGGTTTTTAAGGCCCACAAGAACTAACCTAAGGTTTATTGGACTTCGTGGTTAAAGCACCCGTGCTTGAAATGATTTTAGCCCTGGCTCAGTTCGCAGTGCGTTTTGTAAGAGAGAGATAGAAAGTTTTTTCTGTTTGGAGAGTTTTCTCTCTCTTTTTCTTTTTAGTTCTAGTCTAGGATTGGCTTTTCAACACGGTCTGTATCAGATTCCTTGCTCCCATCATCAATCCTCAAGGGTTCCTGGCGATCGATGCTTCGAGATAGCACCGCCTATGGCAACCCCCGGAACCCTGGCTATTGAGATTTCGAGATAATCCCATCCATGGTATTCCGTGGCCGAATCCAGACCCTGGCAATTGACACTTCGAGATAATGCCATCCATGGAATCTGAACCAGCAGAGTGCTTACATGCCCCCCGTAGGATATGTAAATATCCTAAGAGACAAGCACCGAGGAGATGATATTTTGTTACGCATCTTCGAGGGGATTTCCCGCCTCTCCGCGCTGGGAACTCGTCCAAATCAACTTGTGTTGATCGGCCATTCCTATTCTAGGTGTTCTTTTCAGATTTTTGCGACGCTTCTGCGTGATTCTGATTTTTATGCTTACTGAACCAGGCTGTGTGTGAGATTAGGGTGCTTAGGTTACTGAGTCCCGTAAACCAAAAATTAGTTAACGAGGCCGAATACTCCCTAAGCCTTAGACCTAATACTTCAGCTTTTCATTTTCCTCAACCTCTTGAGGAGTGTCCAGATCTTAATGAGTACTAAGAGTCTATTCAAGAATGCCTAAGGTTTGCATTCTTACTAATCTCATTGTGCACTTTTCAGTTATTTTCTTGAATGAGGTCTAGAACTTAGGTTAATTCCTTAGTTCCTTACTAATGACTATCAACTTTTCTTATAATTTTGTGCTCCTTTTTCATTTTGTTTCTTTTCTCCTTCACAAAATTTTCCTTCTCCTCTTTTCCTCTTATTCTTTTTCGAAAAATTTTTTAATTTTTATGGTATTTTTGGCATATGTGAATTTTTTTTTTTTTTTTTTTTTTTGTTTGAAACCTTTTCTTACAAGTTTTTGCACTTTCCTACCCCCCCATGCCTAAGATTTGCAATGTCCTCATTGCAACCTAGGGGGTCTTAGTTCAGGGTGAACTTCGAGTGCTGAAAGGTGTCAGAACAAGTTTCAGGTTTTCAAAGAGAATGACGGGCTGCCTCCCGTTAAGCGCTGAGTTTTACGCCATCGGCTGGGCGCAATAAGCTCAAGGGGAAAGGAGGATATGAGATGCCTCAGCCAAATCAGTAGAAGTTACATCAATGAACGGCTTGAGTCTTTGACCATTCACGATGAAAGGTTCAGAATCGTGGCTGAGTGGACTGATTTCGATTGCTCCATTTCCAAAAACCTGTCGGACCAAATATGGTCCGACCCACTTAGATCTCAGTTTTCTTGGGAAGAGTTTGAGTCGGGCATCAAAGAGTAGGACCTTTTGACCAGGATGAAAGATCTTTCTCGAGATGTGTTTGTCGTGGAAGGCTTTAACCCGCTCCTTGTAGATTTGCGAGTTCTCGTACGCGTCTGTGCGTAATTCATCGATCTCGCTGATTTGGAGTTTTCTGTGGGTCCCAGCCTTGGAAAGATCTAGATTACAGTTCCGTACTGCCCAATAGGCTTTATGCTCCAGTTCGACGGGAAGGTGGCATGCCTTTCCGTACACCAATCTAAAGGGAGACATGCCCAATTGGGTCTTGTGGGCGGTCCTATAGGCCCACAATGCTTCCGGAAGTCGGGACGACCAGTCCTTCCTGTCAGGTCGAACAGTGACCTGTAGGATTTTCTTGATCTCCCGATTCGACAGCTCAGCTAGACCATTAGTTTGGGGGTGGTAAGGAGTAGAGATTCGGTGAGACACCCCGTATTTGGTCATCAGTGACCTAAACTGAGCATTTGTGAAATGGGTCCCCCCATCAGAGATTATTGCACGAGGAATCCCGAACCTTGAGAAAATGTGTTGATGAATGAATTTGAGAACGATTTTGTGATCACAGGTTCGGGTCGGTATGGCTTCGATCCATTTGGACACGTAGTCCACAGCCAACAGAATGTATTCGAAACCATCCGAAACAGGAAAGGGGCCCATAAAATCAATCCCCCAAACATCAAAGATTTCGCATACTAGAATCGGTTGCATAGGCATCATGTCGCGATGGCTCATGTTGCCCAAAGTCTGGCAACGACTGCATGCCTTGCAATGACTGTATGCGTCTTTGAACAGTGTGGGCCAGTAAAAGCCGCACTGGAGGACTTTTGATGCGATTTTATGCCCGGCAAAATGGCCACCGCATGCCTGGTCATGGCAGAAAGAGAGGATATTGTTGACTTCCCCTTCCGGGACACATCTCCGGATGATCTGATCGGCACCTATGCGGAAGAGGTACGGGTCTTCCCAAATGTAATACTTGGCATCGGAGCGTAATTTGTCTTTCTTGGCCTTCGGCCAATCGGACGGGGTTTGATGAGATGCCAAGTAATTTACAATATTAGCAAACCATGGAAGGCTAGTACCAATAGTCAGCAGGTGCTCATCGGGAAAATGCTCAGTGATGGGTCCGGAAGGGTCTATCATTTCAGAAGGAAGACGGGACAAGTGATCAGCTACCACGTTTTGTTTTCCCGCTTTATCGCGAATCTCGAGGTCAAATTCTTGCAACAGCAAGATCCATCGGATCAATCGAGGTTTCGCGTCCTTCTTTGCAAGGAGATGCCTCACAGCCGTGTGATCCGAGTATATGATGACATGGGAACCCAGAAGGTATGATCTGAATTTCTCTAGGGCAAATACTACAGCTAGCAGCTCTTTCTCAGTAACTGTATAGTTACGCTGAGCCTCATCGAGTGTTTTGCTGGCGTAGTAAATGACCACAGGTTTCTTGTCATTTTTCTGCCCCAAAACCGCTCCTACAGCGAAGTCGGATGCATCACACATGATCTCAAAGGGTTGAGACCAATCAGGGGACTGTAGGATCGGGGCTTGGGTGACTCGGTCACGCAGGATTTCAAATGCTTGAGTGCATTCCTTGGAGATTTCGAAGGGAACATCCTTGGAGAGAAGAGTGGTCAGGGGGCGTGCGATTTTTGAAAAATCAGGGATAAATCGTCGATAAAAACCGACATGCCCTAAAAAGGATCGGATGTCCCTGATCGAGCTAGGCATAGGAAGGCGAGAAATCAGATTAACCTTAGCTCGATCCACTTGGATACCTTTCTCCGAAATTGAGTGTCCCAGGACAATTCCCTCAGGCACCATGAAATGGCTCTTTTCCCAGGAAAGAACCAAATTCACGTCGATGCACCGCCTGAGTATCTGGACCAAGTGCTGGAGGCAATCGTCGAATGATGCTCCGAAAACTGAAAAGTCATCCATGAAGACTTCCAGATAATCACCTACCATATCTGAGAATATGGCAAGCATGCATCGCTGAAAAGTAGCGGGTGCATTGCAAAGACCGAAAGGCATCCTTCGGAAAGCGTATGTTCCGAAGGGGCAGGTGAATGTGGTCTTTTCTTGGTCCTCAGGATGGATTGCCACCTGGTTATAACCGGAGTACCCGTCAAGAAAGCAGAAGAACCTATTTCCCGCTAGTTTTTCGAGAATTTGATCAATGAAGGGTAGTGGGAAATGATCCTTCTTCGTGGAGGAATTGAGTCGACGGTAATCTATACAGACTCTCCACGAGTTGGCTAATCGGGTAGGAATGATTTCTCCGGTCTCAGTCGTTGTAGTGGTGAGTCCTGCCTTCTTAGGCACGACCTGAATTGGGCTCACCCAACGACTATCGGAGATCGGGTAGATGATCCCGGCATCTAACCACTTGATGATCTCCTTTTTCACGACCTCCTGCAGATTGGGGTTTAAGCGTCTCTGCATTTCACGAGAAGGTCGTGTGCCCTCTTCTGAATAGATATGATGAGTACAATAAGAGGGACTTATTCCAGTCAAATCATCGAGGGTCCATCCGATGGCTCTGCGATGTTGCTGGAGGACAACAATCAGACGGTATTCCTGTTCAGGATTGAGGTTGGAATTGATGATCACAGGAAGGGTCTGATTAGAACCCAAAAAGATGTATTTCAAATGAGCAGGAAGGGGTTTCAGTTCAAGGATGGGGTTTTCAGCAGCAGCGGGTGGTTCAGTATAGATGTGAGGTTCAAGGGTGGGAGTTACTGGGTTGTTCACATCCGGATTGGACTCCTCTATTTGCGGGTCAAGATCCTTCTGTGGTTGATGAGGCATACTCAAGTCATTCTGGAGGTGTGATTCATCAACCAAAGTCTTGATGTCACAAATTTGCTCGATGACGCCGCAATTAATTCCTTGCTGGGCCTTAAATATATCAATTTTCAGTGTTTGATCTCCAAACTTAAGCTCTATTTGGCCCTCCTCACAGCTGATGTTGGCTCTAGCAGTAGCCAAGAAAGGTCTCCCTAGAATGATTGGTGTATCCCTAGGGTTCTCAGGTGCATCCATGTCTAAGACTATAAAGTCCACTGGAAAATAGAAATCCCGCACTCTCACGATAACATCCTCGAGAATCCCTTTTGGTGACTTTATAGATCGATCTGCTAATTGTAATGTCACCTCGGTTGGTTTCAGCTCAGATTCTTCCAGATGGTCAAGTAAGGATGTGGGTATCAGATTTATAGATGCACCTAAGTCTAACAATGCTCTGTCAAATTGGGTACCACCTATCTTACAGGAGATCAGGGGAGTTCCAGGATCTTTTGCCTTGGGTGGGAGTCTACTAAGGATTACAGAGCTGGCTTGCTCTGACAGAACAATTGGGCTCCCTCCCTTGGTTCGCGGCTTACGCTGGGGTGTACATATATTCTTTAGAAATCGTGCGTAAGCTGGTACGTGGCGGATTGCATCCATCAAGGGGATGTTTATGTGGACCTGCTCAAAGAGCTTGACCAGGTCCTCCTCAGGGGCCACGGGTTTGGTGGTCTTCTTTCCCTTGGTCAGGGCTTCGGGAAACGGGATCTTGGTTGGTTCCTCTAGGATAGGTCCTGGTTGTGGATCTGGAACAGCGGTACCTTGGATAACTATCCTAGGGTCATGATTATCAGGCTGGGAGTGGTTTGGATAACGCGGGTCCTGAGTTGTCTTACCACTACGTGTTGTTACAGAATTTAATCCGGCCTGATTTTGGTTTGGATTTGGTAGGAGGGGTGGCTGCTGCTGAAATCCCGTATGAGAAGTAGAGGCTTCCATCTCGTCTGGAGATGGAGCAGTGGGGGCCTGATAAATCCATTGAGCTTGGCCTAAATTTGGATTCATAACGCGCTTCTGGGTTGGCACGTTATTTGGGTTAGGAAGGGGTTGGGAAGGGAGTGTGCCTGGCTGGCGAGAATTTGCCAACTGGGCCAGCTGAGTTTTAACTTCAGTAAGCTCGTCCTTGTGCTGTTTTTGAATGGCCGCATTCGATTTTTGAATGTCAGCCAGAGTCTGAAGGATTAAGGACATTTGATCTTGATTTGGCCCTGATGGATAAGTAGGGTTGGGCCGAGGCTGAGGCGGCTGGTAGTGATGAGAGGGCTGTGGGCGGGAATGAAAAGGTGGTCTTTGGGTTTGAGAATTTCCCGCCCACTGAAAATTTGGATGGTTTCGCCATCCAGGGTTGTAAGTGTTGGAGAATGGGTCGTTCTGGATGGCGTTGAGGTCCTCGCAGGTCTGAGGAACCTCCTGAGAATCAGGGAAAGGGGGAATGGAGTTCCCCCGGCTGGTGAAGAAAGGATCGGATGATCTTCCAGTCCAAGAATCAGATGGGGATGGATATGGATCCATCCCAGGGGAGGATCGGTGTAGGATGTTTTGCACAGTCTCCTGTGTGGAAGGAGGTTGTGCAAAGGAGTTACGCGCAGAGGTGGCTCGCTGCAAGTGCTGAGTCAGCTCATCCACCTTCTTTTCAATAATTGAGACCTTGTCCAATCGACTGGCCATTAATTCCAGGTCGACTGATGCGGACAGGCCCTGCGTCTCATGTGCTCCCTTAAGATTCGTCGCTGCGCGGGTATTCGTCATGTCGAATAATCCCATGGAGTCATTGTTGATGGAGTTTTCGCACATGTTTTCGAGAATCTCCCATACGGTGTCTTCATGTTGACCCATGATGTTTCCTCCGCAGGTTGCATTGACGAAAAGGCGGATGTCCTCACGGAGTCCCTGGTAAAAAGATTGGACTTGTTCCCATTTAGGAACTCCGTGATGGGGGCACTTCCTCATGAGATCCTGAAAACGATCCCATGCCTCATGGAGAGGTTCTCCTGATTGTTGAGTGAAGTGTGTAATCTGATGGCGCAAGGCGTTGGTCCGACCAACGGGAAAGAACTTTTTCAAAAACTCGGATTGAAGTTCTTCCCAAGTGTTGATCGGCCGGGTCTGAGTTTGATACCAATGGGCGGCCTTGTCCATAAGAGAAAAGGAGAACATCTTCATGAGAAGAATATCCCGATTTTGCGCATCTGATCCAAAAGTGTGGGCCAGATGCTTAAGCTGTTTGATGTGCTGGAAGGGATCTTCAGAATTAAGCCCATGGAATTTAGGTATAGCGTGAATCATGTTGGGCTTTAGTTCGGAATCAGGTCCTCCAATCGGGATTCTAACTCGAGGCTCAATTGCCACCGCAGCAGGATTGTAGTGGTCCCGCATCATAGGACGCTGTGGTGGGTGCACGAAGTTTTGGAAGAGGTCATTGAGTCGCTGGAGCTGGTGTTCCAGATTATTTTCTTCCTCAACTGGCTGAGCCATGATGGGGGAAGAAGAAGAACTTGGTTCTGAATCAGAAGAGAGAATAATGTGAGGGTGTTGCTGCACAAACACGGGCGTCGAGGCTTGGCCTTGACGAGAGTGAATTTCTAAAGGAGGTCTTAAGGGTGGTCTTAGAGACCTCCTTCCGTACATGCACAGTTGGGAGAGGTAAGTTTAGAAGGTGATGGACCCAATCAAGACACCCAAAAATGTGTTGGGTGACTATAGAGGTGCGGGGCAGATGGACCCCTTGATCAGAAAGATCGTCCACCTGAGAATTACCTGGGCAGCCAGAGAGGGAGAGTCCCGCGAAGACCCCTACACGGTAGAGCGTCCCCACGGGTTACAGGGTTTCCCCCACCCGACCTCTCTTGTCACTGCGGTTCCAGGTAGACCAGAATGGGGATCTTGACCTCTTAAGTCTACCAATTTTAAGATCAGGGTGCTTAAGGTTTCACTTGAACTTTAGTCTTTTTAAGTGCAAAGAGTGACCTAATTTAAGGTTGGTTAACCCAAGGGGTCAACTTTACCTATTGTTTTCTTTAAGAGCTTTTAGGTCCTGTCTTTTAGGGTTCAAGTGTTTAGAGAGAGCCAATTGTTTAGGATTTTTCTTGTTAATTATTTTCAATCAATGGCTTGGGCACACCTCTTTAGGATTTCCTCAATTCTTGATTAAGGGGTGTGTCTCTACTGAAATCCTAATGTTTGACCTTATGTTGGCTCTACTTGGTCCATTTAACTCTTTGTTGGGCAATTAGGGCTCAAGCAAGAATGTGTTAGCCCTTAAATACCCTTAATAGTGTGCAGGAGTGATGAGTTGAAAACATGCAACTTTTTATGGTTACTAAGTATGGAAGACAGGTTAGCCCTATATTGCTTTGTTCTTTTCTTTTCTTTCTCTTTAGAGTGTAGGGGTTAATAGTGAGAGAAAAGATTTACCTGTCTTCGGAGTGGTTGTCGTGTGGTTGCTTGTCTTCTTGAGTTCCTGTAGCTGCACAAAAGAGAGGAGATTATCAGAAATTAAAAGATACAGGAATGTTTACCTCTAGAATAGCCGTTGCTCCCCGGCAACGGCGCCAAAATGATAGCGTGGGTTTGACCGGGTTGTGTTATATCGTTGTAGTAAAGCCGGTTGTTACCAACGTTTCATATAAAATTTTTTACTCGGAAAAATAAAAGAGTTCCCGAGGTCGAACTCAGGGAGCAAGTTGTATTCTAGAGATATACAAGTTCTATTACAAAAATAAAGAGAGAGAGAGAGAGATGAAAATTTGGCTTCTTCTTCTTTTCTTCTTTCTTCCTCTTTGTCTTTGGTGCTTTCTTCAGATTTTCCCCTCGTGCTCTTCTTCTTCTGTTCTTCCTTGTTTCCTTTCTTTCTTTTTCGTCAGATCGTCTTCTTTTCTTGCTTCTTGCTTCTCTTCATTCCTTCTTCTTCTTTGTCTTCACCTGCCTTGACCTCTCTTTTTCTTCTTTCGCGATGGCCGTTGCTCTTCCTTCTTCTTCAGCGGGTCTTCTTCTTCTTCTTTGGCCTGCACACTTCAGAGTTTATTCGTCAAGAGGCAAAAACCTACTCTACCCCCCTCCCCCGCGTATCTCTCTCTCTGAAATCACTCTTCGGAAGCTCTCCCAGAGCGCTACCGGGTAATCGGGTTCGGGTCAGGCCCGGGTCCAGGCCCACCGGCGTGCGTGGTGGGCGAGGAGTGCAGGTCAGTCTACTCGGGTCGGGCCAGGTCCGCGGAGCGTGGTCACGGACGAGGCCGAGTCGGGTCGGGTCGGGTGAGAGGGACCTCACCCCGTGGTAACTGAGGCAAACAGCATAAGGCAGTTTTTGCCTTTATGCGTCCGCGCGCCTTCGAGAGGTTCCGAGGTGGGACTAAATGTCCCACCCCAATTGAGCGCGCGTCGCGGATGGAGCAGTGGGCGATCGTGGCTTCCCGCGCGGCCTTCGCCCCGTCTGTGAACCAGGGACGTTTCGCGGAGAGTCCCTGCGCAACCTGGGAGTCAACCCTGGGCGAAGGCGTGCCTGCACCTGCAGGTGAAGCAGCTCTGCCTGCGCAGTAATGGCGACGGCGGGCGAGTCACCTGGTCACAGAAGAACAGCCTCTCGGCCAAATCAGACAGGCGGGGGACCTTCGCCGTGGCACGGCGAAGGTGGTCAGGGGGTCTGCAGGGGCGAGATGGAGCTAACTGGTCGTCCTAGGTCAAACTGTGAGCGAGGGAGTGGGTGTGTTCGGTGGGTCTGCAGAGGGTGTTTGGTGGGAAGTGGAGGGGCGGAAGAGGATCAGGGTGAGGAGGCGGAGGTTCTGCGGTGGTCGGCGAGCCGTGTGGGTCGCTGAGGTGATGGGAGCGGCTCGCCGGAGGGTGGTCGGAGGCGGAGAGGATGAGGGTGAACAGGGTCGGTAGAGGGCTTAATTGACTAAATCGAAAGCGGGGAAAGAAAGAGGAGGAGAAGGGGAGTAAGTCTAACTTAACTGCAGGGACGAAGGGGGAGGAACAGGGCGACAGTCGTATCGACTGTCGCCGGAGAAGATGATGCTCAGAGAGAGGGGCGGCGGCGAGCAGAGGGCTGGAGAGGCGCCAGCTGGGTGCGGCGTGGCGCGGGAAGAGCAGGGGAGGAAGTCTCTGCTGCTGGTAGTGCGGCAGAGCGAAGAGGTGGAGGGGGAGGAAGTCGCCGGAGCTGGTGAGCGTCTGCCGGAGAAAGAAGAGAAGAAAGCTGGGGGTTTTCTCCGTCAGATCCAGGCTGCCTTCGTCGGTGGAGCGGCGGGGGGTATTTATAGGGTTGAAGCAGGGAGGAAGGCGGAGGGAGACGACGTGTCTCCCTCGCCGGAGAATGGTCGGAATACGAACCCATACCGTCCGTGCGTTCGCACGGCCGGTATGGGGGGCTACAATGACCATGGGGGTGCTCCTGCGACGGCTGACGACGCAGGGCACCCCCGGTACACTTGCCAGGTCCTCCACCTCACCCTGCGAGGCGCCATGCTCCGCGCAAGGTCGCCGGAGCATGGTGCTGGCAGGGTTTTGCAGGAGGGACCTGTTTGCAAAGAACGAAGGAGAGTTAGGGGCCAAAATGCGAGGGTTCAAAAGTTGAGGGCCAAAGAGTAAATATATGAGGACCAAAGTGTGAAGTCGGTCAAGGAGGTTTCTTCTTAGGCTCAAGTTTTTATACATGACTAATTAGGACCTAAGGAATCTGATGGTGAATTTTATTTTCATATTAAACCTTGTTTGACCGGTCAATTTGCGCAAAAACCCAAATTAAGTTATTAATTGGGCATGGTTCTCAATGTAGGTCAAAATGGGTTCTAAAGGCCAAATTGATGGTTCTAAACCCCAGAGATTATTTTTCTATGAATTTTAGAGGGTTTATTCTATTTTTACTTTGCCTCGAACCTTGTGAATTGAAGTGGGTTGTTTTAGGGTTACAGATTATCATTTGGTTCCTTGGAAGTGCTGTAGCCCTTGCTAGATCATCTCATCCCACTTTTATTCTTATTAAGCTGTTTTGACCTATGTTTGGGCCCTGAATTACCCTGTATGCAGATTATACTGGTAAAATTGCACTTTTACCCCTTATGACTTGTTTTCTTCTCAAACTCAGAATTCTCTGAGTTAAGCTTTTCCTTGAGATATGTAGGAGCTTTTATCCTTTGTATTGGGTCAAAATGAGCTAGTTATGGCTCATGATGAGGTTCTCATCAGTTAACCAGGTTGTTCTAGAGTAATCAAATAAGGATGAATTGATTTCTTCACCTGAGATCCCTGATCCAGGGTACGAGGAAACGTATGTCTCCATGGAACAAAAAGTGATTGATGATTTTGAGACATACATTAATGCGGATTTAGAATTCTTTGATTCTGAAGGTAAAGAATCATTATGTGATGTCTTACCTGAGTTTACATCACACAATTTCAGTGAGACAACTGTGTTTGTGGAATTTGATGAATCATTTAATGGCCCAATAACTGAGGAAATTGATCTTGTTGGGGCTAGCATGGTGGATTCAGATCCTGATTTCATGAAGGATTCAATTGATAGCCCTATTCCTCAATTACACCCCATCGAGCATAATGACGATTTTGATTTTGAGATCACTAGACCCAAGTCAATTTTGATTTAGCCATCAATCGTGGACATAGAAATTTTAAATGGGGTGATTATCATGGAAGAGGTCCCAGAATCTGAAGTCCTGATTGCGGAGGATAGGAATTGGGAAATGATGATATGGGAAACCAATTTCAGAGGAAGTAAATGACCAAGTCTAAGGGTTCCTATTTGTCTAAAACCACCAACCTTCTACCAGGACCCTTATGGCATCTTTGATTCAGAGGATGTCCAACCCAAGCACACATTCATTGATTACCCTTGTGAGCTTGATTTCTCTATAACCCAACTTTTTGTTCTTGGGTTTCTCCTCACAAATCGCAACCCTGACCCCGCTTGCATACTGATCTCAGGTTCTGGGTAATTTTTATCCAGAACCTTAGATATACTCGACCATGGGGTATGGGTTTGCATGACAATCTAGTCAACATCTGTGGATATCTGTTGGAAGGTCTTGAGGTGAATCTTTTTATCCTGATTTTGATCTGCACCTGTGAATTCTTTATTTCTTCTTCTTTGTATAGTGTGCCTAGTTGAAGGGACTAAATTCAGCACATATACAGTTTCTTTTCATCTTAGAGCTGACCTGATATTCATGCAATTCAGGTGCTTTCTACTCTACTCCACTATGTTTCATGTCTTTTTAATATAATGAGGACATTGCATTAGATAGGCATGGGAGGGTAGATATCATTATCTGAATCATCTTATTTTTTCCGTTGATTCTTTTTATTTTCTCTTTATTTTTGAAAAAAAAATTGAATTAGGAAAGAGAACTTGGGCTTTAGAAAATTTTCAATCTTAGAGAATAAAACTGTATGACTTGAACACTAAGATCCTTCAGGTCTTCGGGCTTAATCAGCCTAGGTATCCACTAAAATGTGGACTTGAGTCCTCACCAGTCTAAATATATTTCTAATTTGATTAAATAAGATGGGGTGATAAGTACACGACTTATCAACCCACCCTCTGATTTGAGAGAACTTTAAGTCTAAGCATCTACACATCTTTCACACTAACTCGTTGTTTGACGATTTTTACGAAAATTGGGTAGGTAATGAACCTTCTAAGGTGGAATGGCTAGCAAGTTATTGTGGGTAACAGCCCCTTGGTTGGTTGTCCAAAGCTCAGTCACATGACCATTCTTTTCTTGCTGACTTTAGGTAAATCTGAGATCAAGGAAACCACCTACTTAGAAAAAAAGAAAAAAATAGAAAAATATCCAAAAAGGAAAGAAAAAGAAATAGAAAAGGAGAAAAGAAAAGAAAAGGAAAATAAAAGAAATAAGCCACACTTCACCGCATGAGTATGGTTGGCAAGTTTTCATGAGTAACAGCCCATTAGTAGGTTATCCAGAATCGAGCTCAAGAAATGCATGTTTAATTCCTAAACACATTGGAAGAAGTAGAGAAGTAGAATAAGCAGGGGAGATATACATTGGGTTCACCGTTATGTTGACCCCATAAAAATAAAAGTAGGGAGAAAGCTACCGGTCGAATAGATACACCTTTAGGCATAATTTCTTTTTAAGGTCACCTAGGGGTGTAGAAACCCGAAGTCCGTTCTAATCGTCGATCAGTGTGTCTATCACATTTCACACATAAAGATGCTTAGAACTTAGGGTTCTCTTTAAGTCTTGGGTGGGTTGAGTGGACGAAGAAAGCTGCTCCGAAACCTTAAACTCAAAAATCTAAAAAAAAGAAAGAAAAGAAGAAAAAGAAAAAAAGATCCTTCTTTGAATAAGGCGAGGGCTTGAGGAGGTTTGCATTTTGGTAGACACCCAGGCGCTGTTGTGTCTCTGTAGTTCAAGTCTTAGCTGAACTTCATAAGAGTTGGAAAATAACTATTACCCAAGAAATCCGACCTAATTCTCTTATAAATAGCATGTAGTTTTGCTAGGGACTAGTAAAAGATAGGCATGGGGGTGTGATGTAAACACGTTTATATCATATAAATCATCTATTTTTGCTTGTTCTTAGACATAAAGTTGCATCATACATTATAAATATTGCATAACATGCATCATCATGCATTTAGATTAGCTTGTATAAATTTTAGGTTAATTTTCTCTTTTTGTGGTCAGGAAATAGGGCAATATCTTATCGGGGCCTCGGATTGAAGATCCAATAGTATGGATCTGATCAGGGCGACGATCAGAGTGAACAACTCCAAGATTGCCTCGATCGGACTTCTGTAGCATCAGATGTAGTCTGAGAAAGATCAGAGGTCAAGGGGCCAAGTGGTGTAAATCCGTTCTTCAGATGACAAATCTGACCGTACGGATGGGTTTAGATTGATGATTGCAGCCCAACGGTGTAAAAATTGGTCCAATCTAACATCCATGGCACCACCTACAAGCATGTGAAGATGGATGGCCAAGATGACACCATGTGGCACCATCTCGGCCCCCCAAACCGACCCAGCTAATATGGCGAGGACCTGTCGCACCCTCTCTCACCTCAACCGCATGATCAGATCTGTGTCGTTGGATCTTGATCCAACGGCCATGAGCATGCACGGATCGGTTAGAAATTTGACAAAGGGGGGAGATAGCACGTTGGGCGAGCACACTTTTGTGGAGCTGAGGTCACAGGTTTAAGCCCCTACGTGCCTCAAATCGAGGCATGGGCATAGGAGTGGCTCAATTCGACCGTTGGATGAAGCGTGAGCAGCACAGATGAGGGCGACATGGTGTGATGGATGGGTGAGGATCTCGCACACGCGTGATGATGCACGATCCAACGCACCATCGCACGCACAGGCGCACCATGAAAGTGAGGGAGTAGTGCATTTAAGCCGTCGGATCTTGTGATTGAACGACTGAGAGTGCTAGAATGTGCACGTGCATTGAAGCCAAGGGAGAAGAAGTGGCAGGCGCGGGTGAGCGAACTAAGCCCACATTCAGGGCTTTAGTGACGCTTAAATCCGTCACTAAAGGTCATTGCATTAATGTTTTTAACTTGAAATGACCTAATTGCCCCTTCAAACCTCACCTATAAATAGCCCTACGACCCCCACATATTCTCATCCCTTCCTCTCTTCTCTCACCCCCTCCAAAGCTCTAGGAGCTTGTCCCAAACCTGGGATGCTCCTCTAGAGTTAAAAATATAATTTTTCCACCTTCTCATCCTATTCGTGTAGTATTTTGTTGTTGTCTTCTCACCGCTGTTCAGGAAGCAAATCCCACTGCGACGTCGCCCTACCTCGTCCTCTGTCCTCTGTCTTCGTTCTCCTTCATCTCCCATCTCACCACGTTCCTCCGAGCACTCCATCAACGTGGCTCATCCTCTAAGCTGTCATCGAGGTGGATAACTTCTCTCCACCTTCTCCTTACCACTTTCTAGAGTAGATTTCCTACTTTCTAGCGTAGATTTCCTGCTTTCTACTGTAACAAGCAGCCATTTGTATTCTATCTCTATTTTATCTTTATTTGTAATATTCTCTCTCTCTTCTATTTATTATTCTTTAAGTAGATAGCTAGTTTAGATTCAATTTGACTAGTTAATCTATTTTGTGACAATTAAATAAATGTAGTTTTTAATCAAACATCCGCCTCCCTATGTTCGACCCAGAATTCCTTTCGAGTTTTAGTTAAATTTATTTGTTGATTTTTCCTCGCAAATCACGCTACAATGACGGGTTTTCTAAACTCAAATCATTTTGCGTTGATTTTTCGATACAACATTTTGGTGTCGTTGCCGGGGAATATTTGTTCAACACTTTCTCAAATAAGCGATAGCAAAACTATTTTTACCATCGCTTGTATAAGCAACATCGTTTTCTTTTAAAGAACAGTAAAACTCAAAAATGGTGCGTTAATGAGGGAAAAGGTAATGTAAAAACACCATCCCCTTTTTTACAAGAGATGGGAAATCCAATTTCCGTCGGTTGTAAAACGACGGCAAAAGATTAAATCCATGTGCTCGGTAATCAATATTTCTACGTCGAGTGTTCCTTATAATCGACAGGAAAAAGAAATAGTGATGCTACTTACGTCATCGTGTTTGGCATCGGTTAAGAGGGATTTGTCGTCAGTTTTCAACCAACGGCAAAAGTGAAAATTATTGTAGTGAATAAGAAGATCTCAGTCTATGCCACCACCAGGCATCAGGCCAAGGATGGAAGGAGGGTCATGATTTCTAAACAAGATAGTGCCATCATCTTAAATAAGCTCCCTCCTAAAAAGAAAGATCTGGGGACCTCCTTAGTTTCATGTGAGACAGATGGTTTTATCTTGGACTAAGCTTTACTGGATCTTGGTGCATCCATCAATTTAGTTGCCACTGAATTATATGAAGAGCTGGATTTAGGCCTCTTACAACACACTGATGTTACCCTTCAACTTGCTAATAGATCAACCAAGATTCTAAAGGGACTCTTATAGAATGTGATTGTAAACATGTGGGATTTTGAGTACCCTATGGACATTTAAGTCTTAGATAAGAAGGCATCAGACAACTTGAACCACACCCCAATAATCTTAGGAAGACCTTTCTTGCCCATAGCTAAGGCTCTGATCAACTATGAGATGGGAATATATGCAAATCACTTTTGGAAGGAAAACATGCCAACTTAATATCTTTGAGGTTTTCCAAAAGAATAAATTGAATTGTGGTTCAATTGAGGCTATGGGAACAATTGAGGAAGTATTGGCAATTCACACTATGGATAATCTAATTTCTACCAAGCTTCAAGATCAATACGATAGGCAAGGATGTGATGAGGAGAACAAATTACTTGAAGATGATTCTGATTTGCCAATTCCCATAGATAATAAAATTGAAATACCCTTTTATGAAAGAGACATCCATGAGATTGAGGAACTATTGGAAGTGTCTTATGATGAATTATATGATGATATAAAGAATCCTCAATATACCCATCATGAAATTCAAGAATTGTTGGATTTTGATGAGGTTCCGAAAATTGAACAACCAAATGGTATAAACCATGATTCAATATATAAGGAAAACAAAGATACAACATTAGAAAATGGAGCTCAAAACATGATTGATTGGGGAAGAAATTACAATCCAACTAGTTCAAATGGATGGCTTGATTCTAAGGAAGAGATAATTTTTTAGGTAATTTCTAATGAGGATTTTGAGGAATTCAACATAGCATTACCTACATCCTTGTTCGACCCACAATCTGGAGCAATTATGATCTATGATTACTTAGACCTATATGATTCTGATTTTGACTTAGACCTAAACTTCAATCTAGACCCTCCACCACCACTTCTTGTTTAAGCGTGAAAGTCGTCTTTTAGAGAAATATGTCATAGTATAGGATAAAAATCGCACAAACACTTAAATTTATAAAACTCTAAAATAATGTGAGCTCGAGGTCATTCGCACGGAGCAAAATGGCAAACTTCAATCACTAATCACAATTATCAATGAAAATATAATCAATTAGAATAATATTGCAATAAAAACCAAGAATGTGAGTGCACAAAAATGGGATTAAAATAGTGATTTGAATCACCAAATTAACCCTAATGTTTAAGCTCTGTAACCACTTAAATATTTCAATAGTATCAATCAAATATCTTAAATATCAGAACCAACACAAGCACTGGGTTAGATGTCTGTTTAAGGCTTCAGCCACCTTATTTCGAGCCTCAGAGAAGCGAAGGCACAATAGCAATAGAGGAACATAGAGGTACAAGGGCCTCTCACAAGAGCAAGGCATAAGGCCTCTTTAAGTCTTCAGTAGTGACTAAGTGTAGAGAGAGGAAAGGCAGGGCATGACTCTCGAGGTGGCAAAAATCCCCCTCCTCCCCTTTAGAGTTTCCTTCCTTAGATCCAAGTTGGACCTGGGTATTCGGGTAAACGAATGCACCACCCAGACTTGCAAGTGTGATCGCAAGTGAGGGCACGTGGAGAAGGGCATGTGAGCGTGTGCAGTGGGGTGTGCGTATGGGGACCTCACCCCCGGTGCGTACTAAGGCGAACAGCTGCCAACACAAATTCCATTTATATGCTGAGATCGTTTTTGAGACACATGATGTGGGACTATCCCATGTCTGTTCTTTGCATGCTTGCAGCCGAAGAACCCTGTGGCAATTGGGGTAGTAGCTGCAGTGGATGTACCTAGTTGAAGACTTGGAAGGCTTCCAAGATGAGTTTGGCAGGCTTTAGGTTTTGTAATTTAGCTGGAGATGGCCGGAGCATTGCAGGCAAACTTGAAGAAGATGAAGGTGGCAATAGACGTCCGGTGAACGCCTGCAATAACAAAACTGGCCTTGTGACCCAATTAAACTTGCTCAAGAGCTTCGCTGAGGGATGGCAACTGTAGTGGTAGCAGTGGTGAGGTGGTTGGGGTTGTAGGGTGGCAGGTCGAAGTCAGAGAAGGTGATGAAGGGCGTGTGTGTTCGGTGGAGAGATTGGATGGTGGTTTCATGAAATTGGTTGAGGGCTTTCCAAGGTGGAGATGAGGGGGATCTCATGGATGTGGTGGCACGGAGTTTGGTGGTCTATGGCATTGGCGCGAGCTCATCGGAGCTCCTACCAGCCATGAAGACGGTGGGCGAGAGGGTGATGTTGAATGTGAACCTAAGATCTAAGAGGTAGTGATGGGAACACCATCATAGGCCTTAACTAGCCACTTTTTGTCAAGTTTGAAAGATAAAATTATTCTACATAACCATTTGAGGGTTACAACTCCACATCATTCTGTTTTGAGAAAAGAACAAGAAATTAGGATTAATTCTGTAATTTTAATATCATATCATGAACATAGAATAACCAAGGGGTTTGCCAAGGGTAAGCTGAAGGTCAAATGAGCATTAAAGACAAATAAGGGGGTCCATGCAGAAATGGGATTTCACGTATTTCAAGAACCACAATAGCACATAAAATCCTAATTTCAGATCCACTTAAATTGAAGTGATTTTGATCAGGATAAAAATCATCTAAACCTTCTAAAATTCATAAAAAAATATTATGAGGGGCTTGGTATCTTTGGTTTGACCATCTAAACCCATTTTGACCTGGAATAGAGTCGCAAAGGGGATTTTTCCCTAATTTGGGTTTCTATGCAAATTGACCATTCAAACTTGGTTTTGACTTCCCCATTATATTTCTTGGGTCCAAATTAGGTTGGTACCAAAATTTGGGCCCAATCAGAGTTCATCTTGGCCTAGTTTGCAATTTAGCTCTTCAAACTCTATTTCTTACATTTAGCCCCTCAACTTTTGAAATATTTACGTCAGGTCCCTAACTTTATTTTCATTTTTGCAAAGTAGTCCCTTCCGCCATTAGTATGAATGGAGCTCCTCCACTGAGATTTGAGCGAGGTTTTCTCACTCGATTCTCAGTCAAATCATCCTAAAATTGGAAGGGAAAATCCTTGAAAGATCCTCTATTGATTGGAGCAAGTCCTGGAGCTTGATTTGCTCTAGAATCCTCATGCGAATGCTAGCAATATCAGGGATCCTTTTCCCTAAGTTTGTGAGTTCTCCAAGCTCCATACCTTTCTTGGAACAACCTCCGAGGACTTTAAATAGGTTCTTCCTGCGAAACCCAGCTCCTTAGCGAAGTTTAGAGCCGAAAAACCCTCTCTTCCTCATCTCCGGCTGTCCGCACCTTCGTCTCCAGCGAGCCCCTCCATCCTCTTCATTGAGCAGGCCAATGGTCAAATTGACTAGCTTAACATTCTCCCCTCATCCTTGCGACCATCGCCGGCCAAGCGCAACCGCCATCTCCCTCTCCTTCCTTGCTGTCGTATCGCCGTCAACTCCTCTAGGCCCAACCTATCATAGCCGGTCGCCTCCGCCCACTTTCTCCCTCTCTAAGTCTCTCTCTCTCTTCCTCTCTCCTTCTTGAATCTTTCTATCTCTTTCTCTCCCTATTTCGACAGACCAACGAACCACAACACCTTCATCTTCCTCCACTCCGACGACGCTCTGGAGAAGCTTCCTATATGCTACAGACCACCAAACCCCTTAGCACCACTTCCAAAACCTCCACCACGACTTTCCCTCTAAAAGCCCTAAATAAATTTAGGGTTCTACACACCCCAATGCCTCACTGAACAACCCACCTCATGCTCACCTTCTCCATCACCAACAGAACTCCTTAGACCTCCTTATGCCACGCGACTGCTACCACTTCACTCGTCGCTTCACAGTAAACCTTTTGAATGCTTTTGATGAGGTCGTAAGGCTGTGTTGTTGCCTTTTCAAGTCTGACCAGAGCTCCGCCATTGCAACCTTCTTCTCTGACCTCGGGAGTACCACTCTGGCCACTATCCACCTAGCTGTTGCCCTCAGAAAATGCAGCCCAATTCCAAGAGTCGTCCTAGGGTTTCAATTGGAACATGATGCCACTACAGCTGCCCTGATTTGGATGGAGCTCTCCTCAGTAGCATGCAGAGGAATGGGCACAAAAATAGTCCTACATCATTACAAATGCTCCAATAGCATACAAAAGAGATTCATGCTGTAGCCCGGTTGCCTCAGTGAGCACGGGGTGAGGTCCCTCCTTGCACATGCACACACACACCCTCACTTGCCATACATACAGGCAGGTCTGGGCTGATCCATTTACCTGATTACCCGGGTTCGGATTGAGTTGAAAGAAAGATAATTAGAGAGAGAGGGGGGCTGGTTTTTCTCCACCTTGGGATCTATGCCCTCTCTCCTCTCTGTATACTTAACAAAATTCTGAGAGGCCCTTAAGCCTTCATGGTTGCTGCTGTGCCTCTTCTAAGGCTTGAAGAAGAGAAGCCCTTATGCTTCTACTATGGTACTTGCCTTAATTTCTACTGAGGCTTTGAGGTTGATTCTACTGGTACTATTTTTTTTGAAAGAGTGAGGTGTGCCACTGTTAACAATGGCAGACCAGGAGCATTTTATTCAGATAAAAAAGCAATCATGAAAAAATTACAATGGAATTTTCCCACACCTCACTATAATATTTACAAGGAGACTCTCCACGCTCTCATTAACTCCCAACATTCATTGACAATGCTCCTCACATTTATTGATGTCCCACGAAATAACTTCTTGTCACGAGCACGCCAAATGCACCATAAGGCTCCAACCATAAATTGATTCTGTTGGTACTATTGAAACATTTACTTGAGCTGACGTGGATTACTAGTTGAGGTTTACTATACAAATATTTGAGTAGATTAAGAGATTAACATTGATGGTTAAATTGGTGATTCAAACCACCATTTTAACTTGATCTTTTTTCTCTGATATTCTATTTCCCATTGACATCATTATGAATATTTTTATTGGTTATTATTGCATATCTATCTTGATAAATTGTGATTAGTGAATTGAATTGCATAAGTGCTCCCTGCGAATGACCTCAGAGTCACTTTTGATTTTGAGTTTTATAAATTTAAGTGTTTTACGCAATTTTATCAACTATACTACGACGTATATCTTAAACAACAACGATTTCACACTCAACATTTTGGTGCCGTTACTGGGGGATAACACGCAGTTTTCATTTCACTTATTACAATTTTGATATGATTCTAACTTGTTTTATTTGATTTGTTGTGGATCTGCGAGGTACTCATGGAGAAGATCAACCACACGACAGCCACTCTAGGGGCAGGTAATCTTGTTTCCTTCTTCTTAAGCCCCTATTTCTGGAAGGAATTAAAAAGAAGAATCAATTAGGATCAACTTGCATTCTTTCTTAGACTTAATCACTTGAGTTACCTGATTTGATTTATTTAGACATCTCCTTCCAAATTTCTGCACCTACTAGGGACTTAAGTTTCCTAGGGCTATTCACCTTCTTGATTGAGCACTAGGTGCCAAATTTGGAAAGAATTGGACCTGGAAAGTAGAGTCACATCAGGGTTTCCATTTTAGGGTTTCAAGAAAACATAGTTGGCTGATTTAAAGAAAACTAAATTCCTGCATCATGTGTCACCTAAGCCCTAATTGAATTGATCTGAGTAAGAAAACCCTACAAGAAGGCTCTAACATTCACTTGAATCCCTAAAATTTAAGACTTAATAACCTTCTTGCAAACCACTCAAGGTGATTTTGGGTTTATTACCCAATTCATCTTAAACTTTAGGGCAAGTTAGGTTAAGTTGACCCACCTTGTGGGTTAACCAACCTTCAAATTAGGTCACAAAATACAAACCAATTCTAAAGTTCAAGTGAAATTCAAAGCATCATAATTCATGACTAAAGTTGGTAGACTTAAGGGGTCAAGTTGCTCATTCTGGTCTACTTGGATTCTCAGTGACAAGGAAGGTCAGGTGGGGGAAACCTTATAACCCATGGGGACGCTCTACTATGTAGAGGTCATTGCAGGGCTCTCCCTTCCTGGCTGCCCAAGTACTTCTTGGGTGAGTGACTTTCTAATCAAGAGGTATCATCTGCCTCGAACCTCCTTAGTCATCCAAAGCTTTTGGGTGCCTTGATTAGGTCCATTACACATTCTTTTCTTCATCTGGCTCATTAGTGCATGTTTGGGAGGAGGTCCTTAAGACCACCCTTAAGACCTCCATTAGCAGTTCATTCTCGTCGGGGTCAAGTCTCGACTCACTTGTTTGTGCCACCTTCCGACTAGATTGATATCTCTTCCAACTCTTCTGCTTCTGAGCCCAGATCTCCTTCATCTACATCCGTGGAGAATTAAGAGGAACCCAATCTCTAGAATCAGCTACAACACCTCAATGATCTATTTTAGGCATTCATGAACCCACTGCAGTGTCCTCAAATGCGAGATCATTACAATCCCACTGCAGTAGCAATCGAACCCAGGGTGCAAATTCCGGCTGGAGGATCTGATACTAAACTCAATCCCAATATGCTCCATGCTATCCCCAAATTCCATTGGCTAAACTTCAAAGATCATTTCCAACACATCCAGCAGTTGAAAATCTGGCCCATACTTTCCGGCCACCTATTCAGTTCTCCTTCTCCCTGATGGATAAGGTAGCCCACTAGTACTAGACTCTAACTTGACCGATCAACACTTGGGCAGAACTCCAATCTGAATTCCTTAAGAAAATTTTTTCGATTGGTCGGATGACTACTTTGAGGCACCAGATCATGCATTTCATGCAAAATGCAGGAGAACCACTTCATGAGTCATGAGATCACATTTTGGATCTCATGTTGAAATGCACCCATCACGGAGTTCCTAAATGGGAACAGGTCCAGTCTTTTTACCAGGGACTTTGTGAAGATATCAGACTTTTTGTCAATGCAAACTATGGTGGCAACATCATGGGTCAGCATGAAGATATCGTTTGGGAGATTCTTGAGAGTATGTTCGAGAACTCCATAAACAATTAATCTATGGGTATGCTTGACTAGATGACTACCCATGCATTGACAAACACATGGGGGGCACACGAGACTCAAGGTCAGTCTGCATGCATTGATATGGAACTGATGGCTAGTCGCCTGGATAAGGTCTCTATTATTGAGAAGAAGGTGGACGAATTGACTAGACATCTACAAAGAGCCACTTCAGCACAGCAGAGCACGTATGCGCAACCGCACTCTGATATGGAGGTTGTGCATAACATTTACCACCACTCATCAGGGGATGGACTCATATCTACCCCTATCTGATCCTCATTTCGGAGGAAACTCTGAGCCTACCTGCTATAGTTGGGGGAACTCTAAGCCCCCATATTCTGACTTCTCTAGAGTTCCTCAGACCTGCAAGGATCTCCATGCCATCCAGAATGATCCATTCTCAAACACCTGTAACCCTAGATGGTGCAATCATCCCAACTTTGCGTTGCTGGAGGATAATTAGAATCTGAGGTCTCAATTCTAACCTCGATAATGGCGGTATGACTAGGTTTTGTTATAGAAATGGCGTTGTAGTACAGATAGTCATTGCCACTATTACAATTTTTACTCGAAAATAAAAGATCTCCCGAGGTCGAACTCAGGGAGCAAACTGTATTCTAGAGATACAAAGTTTCTATTATAAAAATAAAGAGAGAGAGAGAAATTTGTCTTGTTGGCTTCTTCTTCTTTTCTCTTCTCTTTGGTTCTTCAGAGCTTCTTCTTCTTTTTCTTCTTCTTCTTCCTTGCGGTCCTCTGCGGTCTGAAGTAACCCGCTGCTACAGTCTGTCCTCCTTCCTTCTTTCTTCTCCTTCCTTTGCGGTCTGCCTTCTCTTCTTCTTCTTTTCTCTTGTGCCTGCACACTCGCAGTTTGGTCAGAGGGAAAAAACCTACTCTACCCTCCCCCGCATCTCTCTCTCTCTCAGAATTCACTCATAGGATAGCTCTCCCAGACCTGCCGGGTAGTCGGGTACAGGTCACTCCCGGGTCCAGGCCCACCAGTGTGCGGTGGTGGGCGAGGAGTGCAGGTCTGGTAAACGGGTCGGGCCAGGTCCGCGTGGGGTGGTCGCGGACGAGGCCGAGTCGAGTGGGTGAGAGGGACCTCACCCCGTGGTTAGGAGGCAAACAGGCTAAGGCACTTTTTGCCTTTATGCGGGTGTGCGGCTTCGAAATCCCATGATGTGGGACTAACTTCTGCTGCCTTCGCGCACGCCTGCAAGACGACTCCACCTCGCCCTATGATCAGCTGCAGTCGATGTCTGGGCCAACTGGAGAGGCAGAAGCCTTCGCGGACTTCGCCCCAACCTGCAGCACCTGGGAATCTGGGGCTGCAGGGCCTGGAGCTCGCCTCAAAGCTGCTTCAGTCGTCGCTAATGGCGGCTGGAGCAGCGAACCTGTTAGATAGGAATACGGCCCCTCGGCCTAATCAAACACGCGAGGGACCTTCGCCGTGGCAAGGCGAAGGTGGTGCGGGGTGTGGTAGGTCGTGGGATGGCGTCTGGTGGTGGGGCTAGGTCGGACTGTGGCCGCAAGAATGGGTTTGTTCGGTGGAGTATGGTGGGGGTGTGGAGTGGTAATGGGTGAGCGGAGGTTGATCAGGGTGAGGAGGCGGAGGTTCTGTGAGGGTCGGCGAGGCGTATGGGGCTGCAGAGCGATGGGAACGTCTCGCCAGAGGGTGGCTGGAGATGGAGAAGGTGAGGGTGATTAAGCGCGGTCGAAGGGCGGTTGAGCAAATTAAAGTAGGGAAAAGAAAGAGAGGAGGAAAGGGAAGAACTGTACCTACTTGGAGGGACGAGGGGGGCCAGAGCAGGGCGACAGTCGTATCGACTGTCGCCGGAGAAGAATGCGCCCAGAGAGAGAGGGCGACGGCGAGGAGAGAGCGGGAGAGAGCGCGCTGGGTACGGCGCGACGCGGGAAGAGCAGGTGAAGGCAGCTCTGCTGCTAGTAGTGCGGCAGAGCGACGAGGAGGAGGAGGAAGAACCGCCGGAGCAGGGGGGCTTCTGTCGGAGTGGGAAGAGAGGAAAAGGGGGGGTTTCTCCATCAGATCCGAGCTGGAGAGTGCGGCAGAGCGTCGAGGGCTTTTATAGAGTCGAAATCAGAGAGGAGGGCGGAGGGAGACGACGTGCCTCCCTCGCCGGAGGACGCCGGAGATGGAGACCCATACCTTCCACGCGTTCGCACGGAAGGTATGGGTGGTTGCAGAGACCATGGAGGTGTCCCTGCGACGGCAGAGGTCGCAGGGAACCCCCGGTTGACTTGGCAGAGGGTCCCCCTTACCCTGCGCGGCGCCACGCTCCGCGCAAAGTCGCTGGAGCATGGCACTGCTCAGGGTTTTGCAGGGAGGACCCAAATGCAAAGAATGAAGAAGAGTTAGGGGCCAAAATGCGAGGGTTTCAAAAGTTGAGGGTTAAAAAGTAATGAATGAGGACCAAAATGCAAAGTCGGTTAAGAAGGTCTCTTCTTAGGCTCAAGTTTTTATGCATGACTAAATGGGGCCTAAGGATTCTAATGGTGAATTTTATTTCTAGATCAGACCTTGTTTGATCGGTCAATTTACGTAAAAACCCAAATTAAGTCATTAGTTGGGCATGGTTCTCAATATAGGTCAAAATGGGTTCCTAAGGCCAAATTGAAGGTTCTAAACCCTAGAGATTATTTTTCTACGAATTGTAGAGGGTTTAGTCGATTTTTTCTTTGCCTCGAACCTCGTGAATTGAGGTGGGTTTGTTTTAGGGTTACAGATTGTCATTTAATTCCTTGGAGTTGCTGTAGCCCTTATCAGATCAGATCATCTCACTTCCCTTCTTATTAGGTTTGTTTGACCTGTGTTTGGACCCTGAATTATCTTGCTTGCAGATTGTGCTGGTAAAATTGCATTTTTACCCCTTATGACTTATTTTCTTCTTAAACTCAGAATTCTCTGAGTTAAGCCTTTCCTTGAGTTATGTAGGAGCTTTTATCCTTTGTATTAGGTCAAAATAAGCTAGTTATGGCTCATGATGAGGTTCTCATCATACCCCCATGCCTAGCTTTTGCTAGTCCCTTAGCAAAAAACTTAAGGTTTCAACCTTTGTTCTAGACCATGGAGTTCTTAATAGCTTTAGATAAGTGCTTTTTCATTTAAACTCAGATTAGGTTAGAATGCTGACCATAGGCCCAAAAGGTACTCTAGTACCAATCAAGATCCAGATCTGTCTAGACTCAGCCTCAGTCCTTAGCAAAGGTTTTTAACGCCTACAAGAACTAACTTAAGGTCTATTGGACTTTGTGATTAAAGCACCTGTGCTTGGAATGATTTTAGCCCTAGCTCAGTTCGCAGTGCATTTTGTAAGAGAGAGAGATAGAAAATTTTTCTGTTTTGGAGAGTTTTCTCTCTCTTTTTCTTTTTAATTCTAGCTTAGGATTGGCTTTTCAACACGGTCTGTATCAGATTCCTTGCCCCCATCATCAATCCTCAAGGGTTCCTGGCAATCGATGCTTCGAGATAGCACCACCCATGGCAACCCCCGAAACCCTGGCTATTGAGATTTCGAGATAATCCCATCCATGGTGTTCCATGGCCGAATCCAGACCCTGGCAATTGACACTTCGTGATAATGCCATCCATGGAATCTGAACCAGCAGAGTGCTTACATGTCCCCAGTAGGATATGTAAATATCCTAAGAGACAAGCACCGAGGAGATGATATTTTGTTACGCATCTTCGAGGGGATTTCCCGCCTCTCCACGCTGGGAACTCATCTAAATCAACTTGTGTTGATCGGCCGCTCCTACTCTAGGTGTACTTTTCAGAATTTTTTGCGACGCTTCTGCGTGATTTTGATTTTTACACTTACTGAACCAGGCTGTGTGTGAGGTTAGGGTGCTTAGGTTACTGAGTCCCGTAAACCAAAAGTTAGCTAACGAGGCCAAATACTTCCTAAGCCTTAGACCTAATATTTCAGCTTTTCATTTTCCTCAACCTCTTGAGGAGTGTCCAGATCTTAATGGGTACTAAGAGTCTATCCAAGAATGCCTAAGGTTTGCGTTCTTACTAATCCCTTTGTGCACTTTTCAGTTCTTTTCTTGAATGAGGTCTAGAACTTAGGTTAATTCCTTAGTTTCTTACTAATGACTACTTTTTTTCTCATATTTTTGTGCTCCTTTTTCATCTTTTTTTCTTTCCTTCCTCCACAAAATTTCCTTCTTTTATTCTTTTTCGATTTTTTTTTTTTTTTTAAACCTTTTCTTACAAGTTTTGCACTTTTATACTCCCCCCCCGTGCCTAAGGTTTGCAATGTCCTCATTGTGACTTAGGGGATTTTTTATTTACTTAGTTCATTCCTTAAGACAGAATGCAGATGATTTCTAATCCCAGATGCAAGCATCTGAGGTGGGGTCGGCTGTCTACAAGGGTGAACCTTAAGTGCAAAAAGGTGTCAGAAAAAGGTTTTGGATTTTTAGGAAAGTGACGGGTTGCCTCCTGTTAAGCGCTGAGTTTTACGCCATCGGCTGGGCGCAATAAGCTCAAGGGGAATGGAGGATATAAGATGCTTCAGCCAAATCAATAGAAGTCACATCAATGAACGGCTTGAGTCTCTGACCGTTCACGATGAAAGGTTCGGAATCGTGGCTGAGCGGACTGATTTCGATAGCTCCATTTCTAAAAACTTGTCGGACTAAATATGGTCCGACCCACTTGGATCGCAGCTTTCCCGAGAAAAGTTTGAGTCGGGCATCAAAGAGTAGGACCTTCTGACCAGGATGAAAGATTTTTCTTGAGATATGCTTGTCGTGGAAGGCTTTAACCCGCTCCTTGTAGATTCGCGAGCTCTCATACGCGTCTAGGCATAATTCATCGATCTCGTTGATTTGAAGTTTTCTGTGGGTTCCAGCCTTTGAAAAATCTAGATTACAGTTCCGTACTGCCCAATAGGCTTTATGCTCCAGTTCTACAGGAAGGTGACACGCCTTCCCGTACACCAGTCTAAAGGGAGACATGCCTAACTGGGTTTTGTGGGCGGTCCTATAGGCCCACAATGCTTCCGGAAGTCGGGATGACCAGTCCTTCCTGTCAGGTCGAACAGTGACTTGTAGTATTTTCTTGATCTCCCGATTAGACAGCTCAGCTAGACCATTGGTTTGGGGGTGGTAAGGAGTAGAGATTCGGTGAGACACCCCATCTTTGGTCATCAGTGACCTAAACTGAGCATTTGTGAAATGGGTCCCCCCATCAAAGATTATTGCACGAGGAATCCCGAACCTTGAGAAAATGTTTTGATGAATGAATTTGAGAATGATTTTGTGATGACAGGTTCGGGTCAGTATGGCTTCAATCCATTTGGACACGTAGTCCACAGCGAGCAGAATGTATTCGAAACCATCCGAAACAGGAAAGGGGCCCATAAAATCAATCCCCCAAACATCAAAGATTTCGCATACGAGAATCGGCTGCATAGGCATCATGTCGCGATGGCTCATGTTGCCCAAAGTCTGGCAATGACTGCATGCCTTGCAGTGATTGTACGCGTCTTTAAACAGTGTGGGCCAGTAAAAGCCGCACTGGAGGACTTTTGATGCAGTTTTATGCCCAGAGAAATGGCCACCGCATGCTTGGTCATGGCAGAAAGAGAGGATATTGTTGAATTCCTCTTCCGGGACACATCTTCGGATGATCTGATCAGCACCTATGCGGAAGAGGTACGGGTCTTCCCAAATGTAATACTTGGCATCAGAGCGCAATTTGTCTTTCTTGGCCTTCGGCCAATCAGACGGGATCTGATGAGATGCCAAGTAATTTACTATATTAGCAAACCATGGAAGGCTAGTACCAATAGTCAGGAGGTGCTCATCGGGAAAATGCTCTGTGATGGGTTCGGAAGGGTCAATCATTTCAGAAGGAAGGCGGGACAAGTGATCAGCTACCACATTTTGCTTTCCTACTTTGTCGCGAATCTCAAGGTCAAATTCTTGCAACAGCAAGATCCATCGGATTAATCGAGGTTTCGCATCCTTCTTTGCAAGGAGATGCCTCACAGCTGTGTGATCCGAGTATATGATGATACAGGAACACAGAAGGTAAGATCTAAATTTTTCTAGGGCAAATACTACAGCTAGCAGCTCTTTCTTAGTAACCGTGTAGTTACGCTGAGCCTCATCCAGTGTTTTGCTGGCGTAGTAAATGACCACAGGTTTCCCATCAATTTTCTGCCCCAAAACCACTCCTACAGCGAAGTCGGATGCATCACACATGATCTCAAAGGGTTGAGACCAATCAGGGGACTGTAGGATCGGGGCCTGGGTGACTCGGTCATGTAGGGCCTCAAATGCTTGAGTGCATTCCTTGGAAATTTTGAAAGGTACATCCTTGGAGAGAAGAGTGGTCAGGGGGCGTGCGATTTTTGAGAAATAAAGGATAAATTGACGGTAAAAACCGACGTGCCCCAAAAAAGATCGGATGTCCTTGATCGAGCTAGGCATAGAAAGGCGAGAGATCAGATCAACCTTAGCTCGGTCCACTTGGATGCCTTTTTCCGAGATTGAGTGTCCCAGGACAATTCCCTCAGGCACCATGAAATGGCTCTTTTCCCAGGAAAGAACCAAATTCACCTCGATGCATTGCCTGAGTATTTGGACCAAGTGTTGGAGGCAATCATCAAAAGATTCTCCAAAAATTGAAAAGTCATCCATGAAGACTTCCAGAAAATCACCTACCATATCTGAGAATATGGCAAGCATGCACCGCTGAAAGGTAGCAGGTGCATTGCAAAGATCGAAAGGCATCCTTCGGAAAGCGTATGTTCCGAAGGGGCAGGTGAACGTGGTCTTTTCTTGGTTTTCAGGATGGATTGCCACCTGGTTATAACCGGAGTACCCGTCAAGAAAGCAGAAGAACTTATTTCTCGCTAGTTTCTCGAGAATCTGATCAATGAAAGGCAGTGGGAAATGATCCTTCTTCGTGGAGGAATTGAGTCAGCGGTAATCTATACAGACTCTCCACGAGTTGGCTAATCGGGTAGGAATGATTTCTCCGGTCTCAGTCGTTATAGTGGTGAGTCCTGCCTTCTTGGGCACGACCTGAATTGGGCTCACCCAACGACTATCGGAGATCGGGTAGATGATCCCAGCATCTAACCACTTGATGATCTCCTTTTTCACGACCTCCTGCAGATTGGGGTTCAAGCGTCTCTGCATTTCATGAGAAGGTCATGCGCCCTCTTCTGAATAGATATGATGAGTACAATAAGAGGGACTTATTCCAGTCAAATCATCGAGAGTCCACCCGATGGCCCTGCGATGTTGCTGGAGGACAGCAATCAGACGAGATTCCTGTTAGGGATTGAGGTTGGAATTGATAATCACAGGAAGGGTCTGATTAGAACCCAAAAAGATGTATTTCAAGTGAGCAGGAAGTGGCTTCAGTTCGAGGATGGGGTTATCAGCAGCAGCGGGTGGTTCAGTATAGATGTGAGGTTCAAGGGTGGGAGTTACTGGGTTGTTATATCTGGATTCGAGTCCTTAGTTTGCGGGTCAAGATCTTTCTGCGGTTGATGAGGTATAATCAGGCCATTCTGGAAGTGTGTTTCATCAACCAAAGCCCTAACGTCACAAACTTGTTCAATGACACCGCAATTGATTCCTTGTTGGGCCTTAAATATATCAATTTTCAGAGTTTGATTCCCAAATTTGAGCTCTATTTGGCCCTCCTCATAGCTAATGTTGGCTCTAGCAGTAGCCAAGAAAGGTCTCCCTAAAATGATTGGTGTATCCCTAGGGTTCACAGGTGCATCCATGTCTAAGACTATAAAGTCTACAGGAAAATAGAAATCCCACACACAATAACATCCTCGAGAATCCCTTTTGGTGATTTTATAGATCGATTTGCTAATTGTAATGTTACCTCGGTTGGTTTTAACTCAGGTTCTTCTAGATGGTCAAGTAAGGATGTGGGTATCAGATTTATGGATGCGCCCAAGTCTAGCAAAGCTCTATCAAATTGGGTATCACCTATCTTGCAGGAAATCAGGGGAGTACCAGGGTCTTTAACCTTGGGTGGGAGTCTGCTTAGGATTACAGAGCTGGCTTGCTCTGACAGAATAATTGGACTCCCACTCTTGGTTCGCGGCTTACGCTGTGGTGTACACACATTCTTTAAGAATCGTGCGTAAGCCGGTACGTGGAGGATTGCATCCATCAAGGGGATGTTTATGTGGACCTGCTCAAAGAGCTTGACCAGGTCCTCCTCAGGTGCCACGGGCTTGGTGGTCTTCTTTCCCTTGGTCAAGGCCTCGGGAAACGGGATCTTGGTTGGTTCTTCTAGGATAGGTCCAGGTTTTGGATCTGGGATAGGGGTGGGAATGTCCTGGATTACTGTCCTAGGCTTGGGATCACTACCAGGCTTGGAGTGGTTTGGATGAGGTGGGTCTTGGGTTTCCTTACCACTACGGGTTGTTACGGAATTAAGTCCTGCCTGGTTTTGGTTGGGATTGGGTAAGATGGGTTGCTACTGGTAACCCGCAAAAGAAGTGGAGGCCTCTATCCCGTCTGGTGAAGGAACAGAGGGGCCTGATAAATCATATGGGCATGGCCCGAGTTTGGGTTCATAACGTGCCGCTGGGATGGCACGTTATTTGGATTAGGAAGAGGTTGGGAAGGAAGTGTGCCTGGCTGGCGAGAATTTGCCAACTGGGCCAATTGATTTCGGACCTCTATAATTTCGTCCTTGTGTTGCTTTTGAATAGCCGCATTCGTTCTTTGAATGTTAGCCAGAGTCTGAAGGATAAGGGAATTTGATCCTGATTTGGCCCTGATGGATAAGTAGGGTTGGGCCGAGGCTGAGGCGGCTGGTAAGGACGAGGGGGTTGTGGGCGGGGTTGAAAGGGTGGTCTTTGGGTTTAGGAATTTCCTACCCACTGAAAGTTGGGATGGTTTCGCCATCCAGGGTTATAGGTGTTGGAGAATGGGTCGTTCTGGATGGCGTTGAGGTCCTCGCAGGTCTGAGGAATCTCCAGAGAGTCAGAGAAAGAGGGAATGGAATTCCCCAGGTTGGTATAGAGAGGATCGGATGGACCTCTGGTTAGAGAATCAGATGGTGGATATGGATCCATCCTAGGAGAAGATTGATGAAGAATATTTTGCACAGTTTCCCTTGTGGAAAGAGGCTGTGCAAAGGGGTTATGCGTAGAGGTGGCTCGCTGCAGATGCTGAGTTAGTTCATCCACCTTCTTTTCAATAATCGAGACCTTGTCCAATCGAATGGCCATTAATTCCAGGTCGACTGATGCGGACAGGCCCTGCGTCTCATGTGCTCCCCTAAGATTCGTCGATGCGCGGGTATTCGACCTGTCGAATAATCCCATGGAGTCATTGTTGATGGAGTTCTCGCACATGTTTTCGAGAATCTCCCACACGGTGTCTTCATGTTGACCCATGATATTTCCTCCGCACGTTGCATTGACGAAAAGACGGATGTCCTCACGGAGTCCCTGGTAAAAAGATTGGACCTGTTCCCATTTAGGAACTCCGTGATGGGGGCACTTTCTCATGAGATCCTGAAAACGATCCCATGCCTCATGGAGAGGTTCCCCTGATTGCTAAGTGAAGTGAGTAATCTGATGGCGCAAGGCGTTGGTCCGACCAATGGGAAAGAACTTTTTCAAAAACTCGGATTGAAGTTCTTCCCAAGTGTTGATCGGCTGGGTCTGAGTCTGATACCAATGGGCGGCCTTGTCCGTAAGAGAAAAGTAGAACATCTTCATGAGAAGAATATCCCGATTTTGCACATCTGACCCAAAAGTTTGGGCCAGATGCTTTAGTTGTTTGATATGCTGGAAGGGATCTTCAGAATTAAGCCCATGGAATTTAGGTATAGCATGAATCATGTTGGGCTTCAATTCAGAATCAGGTCCTCCAGTCAGGATTCTAACTCAAGGCTCAATGGCCACCGCAGCAGGATTGTAGTGGTCCCGCATCATAGGATGCCGCGGTGGGTGCACGAAGTTTTGGAAGAGGTCATTGAGTCACTGGAGCTGATGCTCCAGATTATTTTCTTCCTCAACTAGCTGAGCCATGATGGGGGAAGAAGAAGAGCTTGGTTCTGAATCAGAAGAGAGAATAATGTGAGGGGGTTGCTGCACAAACACGGGCGTCGAGGCTTGGCCTTGACGAGAGTGAATTTCTAAAGGAGGTCTTAAGGACCTCCTACCGTACATGCACTGTTGGAGTGGAAGAGTTTAGAAGGTGCTGGACCCAATCAAGACAGCCAAAAATGTGTTGGGTGACTATAGAGGTGCGGGGCAGATGGACCCCTTGATCAGAAAGATCGTCCACCTGAGAATTACCTGGGCAGCCAGAGAGGGTGAGTCCCGCAAAGACCCCTACACGGTAGAGCGTCCCCACGGGTTACAGGGTTTCCCCCACCTGACCTCTCTTGTCACTGTGGTTCCAGGTAGACCAGAATGGGGATCTTGACCTCTTAAGTCTACCAATTTTAGTTTAAGATCAGGGTGCTTAAGGTTTCACTTGAACTCTTAGGTGTTTTTGTGAACAAAGTGGCCTAATTTGAAGGTTGGTTGACCCTAGGGGTCAACTTCACCCAGTGGTTCCCTTGAGAATTTAGGCCTTGTTTTTTTTTTTTTTTTTTAGTGTTTAGAGAGAGCCAATTGTTTAGGATTTTCCTTATTAATTATTTTCAATCAATGGCTTGGGCACACCTCTTTTGGATTTCCTCAATTCTTGATTAAGGGGTGCGTCTCTGAAATCCTAATGTTTGACCTTATGTTGGCTCTACTTGGTCCATTTAACTCTTTGTTTGGGTAATTAGGGCTCAGGCAAGGATGTGTTAGCCCCTAATCACCTTTAAAACTGTGTGCTGGAATAATAGTTTCTGAGAATATGCAGCTATTACTATGTATGAAAGACAGGTTATGCCTATTTCTTTTCTTTTTCTTTAAAATTTTAGGGTTTAATAGGAAGTTACCTGTCCTTGGAGTGGTTGTGGTGCGGCTGCGTCCTTTTGTTTCTTTCTGTACCTGCACAAAAGAGAGGAGAGATTATTAGAAACTTACAAATAGAAATTTTATTACTTCTAGAATAGCCGTTGCTCCCCAGCAACGGCGCCAAGAATAATGGCGATATGACTAGGTTTTGTTATAGAAATGGCATTGTAGTACAGATAGTCATTGCCACTATTACAATTTTTACTCGGAAATAAAAGATCTCCCGAGGTCGAACTCAGGGAGCAAACTGTATTCTAGAGATACAAAGTTTCTATTACAAAAAATAAAGAGAGAGAGAGAGAAATTTGTCTTGTTGGCTTCTTCTTTTCTCTTCTCTTTGGTTCTTCAGTTTTCTTCCTTCTTCTTGTTCTTCCTCTGTTCTTCTTTTTCTTTCTTTCTTCTTTCTGTTCTTCTCTTGGGTTCTTCAGAGCTTCTTCTTCTTCTTTTTCTTCTTCTTCTTCCTTACGGTCCTGTTCTTCTTTTCTTCTCCTTCTTCTTCGTCCTCGGAGCGTCGTCTGATTTTTCAATCAGACGACTTAAGTAACCCGCTGCTACAGTCCGTCCTCCTTCCTTCTTTCTTCTCCTTCCTCTGCGGTCTGCCTTCTCTTCTTCTTCTTTTCTCTTGTGCCTGCACACTCGCAGTTTGTTCAGAGGGCAAAAACCTACTCTACCCTCCCCCGCGTCTCTTTCTCACAGAATTCACTCATAGGATAGCTCTCCTAGAGCTGCCGGGTAGTCGGGTACGGGTCACGCCTGGGTCCAGGACCACCAGTGTACGGTGGTGGGCGAGGAGTGCAGGTCTGGTAAACGAGTCGGGACAGGTCCGCGTGGGGTGGTCGCGGACGAGGCCGAGTCGAGTGGGTGAGAGGGACCTCATCCCATGGTCAGGAGGCAAACAGGCTAAGGCACTTTTTGCCTTTATGCGGGTGTGCGGCTTCGAAATCCCACGAAGTGGGACTAACTTCTGCTGCCTTCGCGCACGCCCGCAGGACTATTCCACCTCGCCCTCTGATTAGCTACAGTCGATGTCTGGGCCAACTGGAGAGGCAGAAGCCTTCGCGGACTTCGCCCCAACCTGCAGCACCTAGGAATCTGGGGGTGCAGGGCCTGGAGCTCGCCTCGAAGCTGCTTCAGTTGTCGCTAATGGCGGCTGGAAGAGCGAACCTGTTAGACAGGAATACGACCCTTCGGCCTAATCAAAAACGCGAGGGACCTTCGCCGTGGCAAGGCGAAGGTGGTGCGGGGTGTGGCAGGTCGTGGGATGGCGTCTGGTGGCGGGGCTAGGTCGGACTGTGGCTGCAAGAATGGGTTTGTTTGGTGGAGTATGGTGGGGGTGTGGAGTGGTAATGGGTGAGCGGAGGTTGATCAGGGTGAGGAGGCGGAGGTTCTGTGAGGGTCGGCGAGGCGTATGGGGCTGCGGAGCGATGGGAACGTCTCGCCGGAGGGTGGCTGGAGATGGAGAAGGTGAGGGTGATTAAGCGCGGTCGAAGGGCGGTTGAGCAAATTAAAGTAGGGAAAAGAAAGAGAGGAGGAAAGGGAAGAACTGTGCCTACTTGGAGGGACGAGGGGGGCCGGAGCAGGGCGATAGTCGTATTGACTGTCGCCGGAGAAGAAGGTGCCCAGAGAGAGAGGGCGGCGACGAGGAGAGAGCGGGAGAGAGCGCGCTGGGTACGGCGCGACGCGGGAAGAGCAGGTGAAGGCAGCTCTGCTGCTGGTAGTGCGGCAGAGCGACGAGGAGGAGGAGGAAGAACCGCCGGAGCAGGGGGGCTTCTGTCGGAGTGGGAAGAGAGGAAAAGGGGGGGGTGGTTTCTCCGTCAGATCCGAGCTGGAGAGTGCGGCAGAGAGTCGAGGGCTTTTATAGAGTCGAAATCAGAGAGGAGGACGGAGGGAGACGACGTGCCTCCCTCGCCGGAGGATGCCGGAGATGGATACCCATACCTTCCACGCGTTCGCACGGAAGGTATGGGTGGTTGCAGAGACCATGGAGGTGTCCCTGCGACGGCAGAGGTCGCAGGGAACCCCCGGTTGACTTGGCAGAGGGTCCCCCTTACCCTGCGTGGTGCCATGCTCCGCGTAAAGTCGCCGGAGCATGGCGCTGCTCAAGGTTTTGCAGGGAGGACCCAAATGCAAAGAACGAAGAAGAGTTAGGGGCCAAAATACGAGGGTTTCAAAAGTTGAGGGTCAAAAAGTAATGAATGAGGACTAAAATGCAAAGTCGGTCAAGAAGGTCTCTTCTTAGGCTCAAGTTTTTATGGATGACTAAATGGGGCATAAGGATTCTAATGGTGAATTTTATTTCTAGATCAGACCTTGTTTGACCGGTAAATTTACGTAAAAACCCAAATTAAGTCATTAGTTGGGCATGGTTCTCAATATAGGTCAAAATGGGTTCCTAAGGCCAAATTGAAGGTTCTAATCCCTAGAGATTATTTTTCTATGAATTGTAGAGGGTTTAGTCGATTTTTTCTTTGCCTCAAACCTCGTGAATTGAAGTAGGTTTGTTTTAGGGTTACAGATTGTCATTTAATTCCTTGGAGTTGCTGTAGCCCTTATCAGATCAGATCATCCCAGTTCCCTTCTTATTAGGTTTGTTTGACCTGTGTTTGGACCCTGAATTGCCCTGCTTGCAGATTGTGCTGGTAAAATTGCATTTTTACCCCTTATGACTTATTTTCTTCTTAAACTCAGAATTCTCTGAGTTAAGCCTTTCCTTGAGTTATGTAGGAGCTTTTATCCTTTGTATTAGGTCAAAATGAGCTAGTTATGGCTCATGATGAGGTTCTCATCACTCGACCACAAGCTCCATGCCCATATCAGCTTGCTCAGCCTAGGCCCAATCCAAATTATCAATCCGAGCCATCAAGGGATGATCGAATGACTTTGATTTTTCAAACCCTGGCTGACATACAAAAGACCAATGCGGTTATGCAGAAATAGCATAAGGATGAGATCATAGAGGTTCGCAATCAGCTCGCATAGATGGCGAGTTCTCACCAGCCTTGTATGCTTCTATCTCAACCTTTTCCGAATCTAAATAACATGATGAACTAGAGGCACGTTATGAACCCGAATCAGGGCCAAGCTCACTATGTTTATCAGGCCCCTTCTGCTCCATCTCCCGACAGGATGGAGGCTTCGACATCATATTCGGGATATCAACAGCAACCACCACTTCTACCGAATCGAACCTAAACTAGGCAAGACTTAATTCTATTACCACCCATAATGGCAAGTCAACTCAGTATCTACCTTATCCGAGCCACTCTCATCCTGGTAGTTCAGATCCTAACCCTAGGTTGATTATCTAGGACACCCCTATCCCAAATCCAAAACCTGAACTAATCCTAGAGGAACCTATAGAGGTTCCATTTCCTGAGGCTTTGACCAAGGGAAAGAGGAAACCCAAACCTGTGGCATTAGAGGAAGATCTGGTCAAGCTCTTTAAGTAAGTCCAGATAAACATCCCCTTGGTGGATGCGATCTACCGCATATCGGCTTATGTGAGATTTCTGAAGGATCTATGTACACCAAAGAGTAAGCCATGAAGCAAAGATAGGAGTCCAATCGTCTTGTCTGAGCAAGTCAGCTCGATCATCTTGAGCAAACTCTTACAAAAAGAAAAAGATCCTGGTACCCCTTTGATCTCCTGCAAAATCAGTGATCTAGAATTTGATCGAGCATTATTGGATTTAGGAGCCTCCATAACTTGATGCCTACATCCCTACTAAACCATTTCGGGGAAACTGAGCTCAAACCGATTGAGGTGACTTTGTAGTTAGCAGATAGATCAATCAAGTCACCTAAAGGAATTCTTGAGGATGTTTTGGTATGGATCCGAGATTTATCTTTTTTGGTAGACTTCAACGTGTTAGACATGGATACTCTTGAAAATCTAAAGAGCACACCGATCATCTTAGGGAGACCATTCCTAGCTACAGCTAGGGTAAATATTAACTATGAAGAGGGCCAAATCGAGTTGAAATTCGGGAACCAGACACTAAAGATTGATATCTTTAAGGCCCAGAAAGGAATAAATTGTGGGGTAATCGAGGAAGTATGAGACATCACTTCTATGGTTGAGGATCTGCTTATAGAGGAAGACCCGATTATCTCTAATCCTTACCCTTGAGCAGATCTCAACCCTCAGATAGAGGAGCCCAGAGCTAATCTAAACTCACCCTTATCTCCCACTTTATCTTTTGAGGTCCATCCCGAACCCCCACCCGTTGTTGATAACCTGGTTATGGAGTTGAAACCTCTCCCAGATCATTTGAAATATGTGTTTTTGGGTTCTAATCAAACGTTTCCTATGATCATTAATTCCTGACTCACATCTGATCAGGAGACAAAGATGATTTCTGTTCTCCAGCAGCATCGGAGAGCCATTAAATGGACTCTCAATGATCTGACTGGTATCAATCCCTCATATTGCACACACCGTATCTGCACCGAAGAGGGCTTACAACCATCCTGAGAGATGCAGAGAAGACTCAATCCGAATCTGTAGGAGGTCGTGAAGAAAGAGATCATCAAGTGGTTTGATGCTGGTATCATCTACCCGATCTCTGATAGCCACTAGGCAAGCCCGATCCAAGTTGTGCCTAAGAAGGTAGGGCTCACCATTATCACAACTGAATCTGGAGAGACCATCCTGACATGTATTGCAAATTCGTGGAGTGTCTCCATAGACTATTAGAAATTGAATGCCTCCATGAAGAAAGATTATTTCCCACTTCCGTTCATTGACCAAATTCTCGAGAAACTGGTGGGAAATCGATTTTTCTATTTCTTGGATGGTTACTCCAGATATAATCAGGTGGCAATTCATTCAGAGGATCATGAAAAGACCACCTTTACCTGCCCCTACGATACGTATGCATTCCGTAGAATGCCATTTGGGCTATGCAACGCACCTGCCACCTTTCAGCGATGCATGCTAGCCATATTCTTTGATATGGTAGGTAAGTACCTTGAGGTCTTCATGGATGACTTCTCGGTATTTGGTGAATCATTTGATGAATGCCTCCTGCATTTGGTTCAAATCTTCAAGAGATGCATCAAAGTGAACTTGGTTCTCTCCTGGGAAAAGAGCCACTTCATGGTTTCTGAGGGCATCGTACTTGGATACCTCGTCTCTGAAAGAGGTATCCAGGTGACGAGCCGACTTTCCGCTTTGCATTGTAGTATTTAAGTGGTGGAAAAAATCGACTAATCAAAAATAAAAATAACCACTCATAGAAGAGCGGGTCGTGTCCACAGGGAGGCAATTATGCAATAAATTCTTAATTATTTTATATTCTTTCGGATAAGTACGAAATCCCTATTCAAATCTGACATAAAATGCGAAGGAAAGTAGATTCGTAATAACTTAAAAAGATAAGGGTATATGTGCAGTTTTCCCTCACTGAAATCCTCAATAAATTTATGATGATTTTATGCAATTTTCACGTGACGTGTACTAGAGAAAATTAGTGCTCAGGTTAAGCCCAAAATCAATCTTGAAATAGGTGAATATCATGAATGTGCAATTATTAGAGAATATGAGTGTGCATGCATAATTTCACCACAATATAATAATAATAAATAAAAATCAAATTCTATGGCAATGGAAGTGAATGTAAATATTAATTGACTTCAAAACAGAGCTTTTGCTCTCTCTCCTCCTCATGAGAGAGTGAGAGCACCGACGGGCGTTGGAGAGGCTAGGGAGGTCGGCGAGGATGAGGGCTGTTCGATGGCGGCTGCGGCGTCAACGGAGGTGGCCGACCGGCGGAGGATACTACTGCTACCGTTAAGGTCCTGTTGAAGGTTGAAGGCGCTGGCTGCAGGCGGAGTTTGGCATGCACGTGCCTGCAGATAGAGGCGCGGGTCGGCAGGCGCGCTAGGCGAATGCCTGCAGGCGCTGCAGATGGCGCTGGTGATGCAGCAGGTGCGCGGTGCAGAGAAGATGTGCCTACGAGGAGGCGTTGGAGGGTGGAAGCGATCTGCAGACGCAGCGGGTGAGCGGTGCGCCTGCGGTGCTTGAGAGGGGCACGCAAGGAGGTGCGCTCTGCACGTAGCGCCTGCAGGCGCGGCTGGAGGGAGCACTGGGTGGTGCTGGAGTGGGTGTAGGCCTGGCGCAGAGACTTGGCTGGAGGTTGAGATGGCTTGCGTGCACGCCTGCAGATGGCGCGGGCATCTTGTGGTGTGGGCGGTGCGTGCTTGCGGGTGCAGGGGCGTGGCTGCGGGTGCTTGCAGAGGTGCGTGCCTCGGGGAGCTTGGTGCGGTGGGAAGTTGTAGATACACATTGCACACTGGAGAAGATGGTGCAAGTTCTCTCTTCCTGGCTGATCTCCTCTCTCCCTAGATCCGCCTCTTCTTTTTAACTTCTCCTTGTTTGCGCCTACGAGAGTTAAGGGATTTTCAAATCCATTAACTATTTCTGGCCGGCGGCTGTTGAGGGTTCCCGGAGGATGGGGAAAAGAACAGCTGCCGGTTATTTGAGAAAGGGTAATTTATCCTTTTGTCCTCATTCTTTTGCCAATTATTTTTCCTGCACATAAAAAGAACATATTAAGTTATAGAATAGATGTAAACCTAAATCATGATCCATGCAAACATTCTATAACTTAATATAGTTATTAACAAATCTAAAAGATATAATTAAAGTTACTTAGGTGTAATATTAGTCCATTAAAATGGACTCATCAAATACCCTCATGACTAATATTTGCTAGCCCTAGCAAAAATGAAAAATAATAGAAGTAATCAGAAGATTTTTTCTTTTCTTACTTCAAAACTTTAGAAATCCAGACAAATGTGAAGTGCTGATAGCCTAGGTAACAGATCCAAGTGAAAGAACCGATTCGCATTGGAAGTTCGTACTTCACCCTTGTTAAATATTGCGTTGGGATAGGAAACTACTTCCCTTGGGGATAAAGCAGAGGATAATCTGTAATTTGACCCCAGCGTTTGGCTTAGGTAAGAGATATCGAGTTGCATGGATTTGTATTTGGTGGCACACACTCATCTGGTGCTACCTATAGTCTAATACTGCAGACCCTAGATCTCTAGATTATTAGACAAGTCAACTCTGAGCGAGGCTACACAACTGTGCTCTCTTGATGTTCCTAGGTACTCCCTCTTTTCTTTCTTTCTGAGATCACAAATCTCGCCAGATTTAGAAATTGTACTCACTATTTGGTGGCCTCACATGGCATCCACACTTCAATTAAAGTCCTAATAACTCTACAACTAAGTTAGAGTCCTCAACCATTATTCAGGCGATCAAAAATACTAGAAGGTAGGTATGGGTCATATTTGGTGGAATGCGATAGGTGTTTTGTTGCCTCAGAAATAGTGTTACATCATAAACCTGGACTGTTTTTTTTGTAATATAACTATTTCTTCTTTTTCTTCTTTCTGTTTCTTCTTTTTCTTCTTTTTTTCTCTCTTCTTTTTATTTATTTATTTATTTCTTCTTGTTTTTGTTTCTTTTTCAATCAACACAACACGATACATACTTTTATTTACGAGGCATTATTAGGGATGATGATGGTCAAGAGGAAGTTGTGTGGCTTATTTGGTGGAAGTGCCTATTCTCGGCACCGGGAAGGAAGGATAGGACAGGCGTATTTCTGACCATTGATACTATTACCCTCCTTCAGCCGAGGACTCTATAAAAGACGATCGTAATCATCCACCATAGTTATAGCTTTATTAAGACTCAATCTTTATGTATCTGCCTTATTTGGTGACTCTCAGGAATTCACTCAAAGTACGCACACAGGAATAGAGAGTGAAAACTACGCCTTACTCTGAAGTATCATCATCTAATTATCCAAAACTTAAGAGTCATTGCACTAGACTTAGTGCACCAGTAATCTCTCTACTTCTTCTCACAAATATGAGGTGGATCTACTAGAAGATAGTATGCTTGACTCCCTATGAACTGTCCAAGGGTTCAGTGGACTACAAATGCTTATTGGTTTTCCTCAAGGATCCATTACCCAGTCTACGTGCACGTGAAATAAATGTACTGGATTCTAAACTTAAGAAATAATTCTGGAAGAAAAACCTTCAATAACAAAGGTATTTTGCTAGGGACTAACCCAATCAGCTCAAGAAAAGAGAAATTTTTTTTTTATAATATATATATAAATATGTATGCAAATATTTGTAAATGCTATAAACATTCTTAGGTTATACCCCCCATGCTTAAGATTGACAATGTCCTCATTGGAAAAATACAAACATAGAAGAATATCACCTGAGGAGGAGAGTGGGAGGAGCTAAGGCTCCTCAAGCCGTAGTGCATCTAAAACCTAGCCATCTGAAAGAGTAATATACGGTTTAAGTCGCTGGCCATTTACTTTAAAGCTTGCTCTTGAAATAGGGTTCCTAATCTCTACAGCTCCATGAGGGAAAGTATTGATAACAACGTATGGCCCATCCCAGCGGGACTTGACCTTTCCAGGAAATAATTTAAGTCTAGAATTGAAAAGCCAGATCCACTGGTTGTGATCAAAAGTCTTTCTAATGATGTGCTTGTCATGGAAGAGTTTTGTACGTTGCTTGTAAGCTTGAGAAGTTTCATAAGCTTCATTACGAAGCTCCTCAAGCTCACTTAATTCTAACATATGTGCTTTTCCCGCTTTATCCAGATTTAAGTTAACGTTTTTAATAGCCCAATAAGCTTTATGTTGGATTTCAACGGGAAGGTGGCACGCTTTTCCGTAGACAAGATGGAAAGGAGACATGCCCAAGGGAGTCTTATAAGCAGTTCTGTAGGCCCAAAGAGCATCATTTAGTTTTTTAGACCAATCCTTCCGATCAGGCCTGCCAGTTTTTTCTAAAATTTTCTTAATCTCCCTATAAGACACTTCAACTTGTCCACTCGTTTGGGGATGATAAGGTGTGGCTATCATGTGGTTGACTCCCAAATTTTGGAGTAGTCTTGTGAAGTGTACATTCTTAAAGTGAGTTCCTCCATCACTTATGATCGTCCTTGGGCACCCATACCGAGAAATGATATTAGCCTTAACAAAGCCCAAGACCACAGAATGGTCATTGGTTCGCATGGGGATGGCTTCTATCCATATTGATACATGGTCAACAGCCACAAGGATGTATTCATATCCGAAGGACATAGGAAAGGGACCCATGAAGTCAATGCCCCAAATATCAAAGATTTCAACAGGGAGGATAGGTTGTTGGGGCATCTCATCCCTTTTTCCAATGGTTCTCGTCTGCTGGCAACATAGACATGCGCCCACATACGTATGCGCATCTCGGAATAATGTGGGCCACCAGAAACCAGACTGAAGAACCTTATGGGCAGTCTTCTTCCCACTAAAATGTCCCCCACAGTGGAGGTCATGGCAGAAACTCAGAACACTTCTTTGTTCTTCGTCAGGGACGCAACGGAGAAATAGCTGGTTAGGGCCTATTCTAAAAAGCTCGGGTTCCTCCCAGTGATAAAATTTAGCATTGGCGAGAAACTTGTCTCGCTTCTGCTTGTCCCAAGTACTGGGGGTGATGCCCGTGACCAGATAGTTCACTATGTCCGCGAACCAAGGAGTTTTAGCTTCCACGGCCATTAGAGACTCATCAGGGAAAGTCTCTTGAATATCGCCAGCAGGGTTTGATGACTCAATAGGGATCCTAGACAAATGATCTGCTACCACATTCTCAACTCCTTTCTTGTCTTTAATTTCCAGGTCAAATTCTTGGAGTAGCAGAATCCAACAAATTAGGCGAGGTTTGGTGTCCTTTTTAGCCAGAAGATTCTTAAGGGCTGAATGATCAATGAACACCACAACCTTGGATCCCAAAAGATAAGACCAAAACTTTTCCAAAGCAAATACTACAGCAAGTAATTCCTTTTCAGTGACCGTGTAGTTTTGCTGAGGATCCGTAAGGGTCTTGCTGGCATAATGCAGCACATGAGGTTTGCCATCAACCCTTTGACCTAAGACCGCTCCCACTGCAAAATCAGAAGCATCGCACATAAGCTCAAACGGGAGGGTCCAATATGGTGCTTGGAGAATCAGCGCGGTAATGAGGGCTTTCTTCAAAGCTTGGAAAGCCTTGCCACATCTATCATCAAAATCGAAGGAGACATCCTTCGCTAACAGGTTGTAGAGTGGCTTAGAGATTTTACTGAAATCTCTAATGAAGCGTCTATAAAATCTAGCATGGCCAAGGAAAGATCTAACCTGACAAACATTGGCGGGCAATGGAAGCTTGGAGATGGAACGATTTTTGCGGTGTCCACCTCTAATCCTCTCTCGGAAACTATATGCCCTAACACGATGCCCTGTTGGACCATAAAGTGGCTTTTCTCCCAGCTAAGCACCAGCTTTGCCTCTTCGCAACAGGTTAAGACTTTATCAAGGTGCGAAAGGCATAGGTCAAATGACGAGCCATAAATGGAGAAGTCATCCATGAAAATTTCAACGAACTCGTCGATCATATCAGAAAAGATAGCAATCATACAACGTTGGAAAGTGGCAGGAGAGTTACAAAATCCGAATGGCATTCGACGGAATGCAAAAGTGCCATAAGGACTCGTGAAGGTGGTACGCTCCTAATCATCAGGAAAAATGGCTATTTGATTGTACCCAAAGTACCCTTCAAGAAAATAAAAGTACTTGTTCCCCGCCAATCGTTCCAGAATTTGATCGATAAACGGTAAGGGGAAATGGTCTTTCTGGGTAGCCGTGTTTAAACGGTGGTAATCAATGTCGACCCTCCAACCAGTTGAGGGTCTAGTGGTCACCAGTTCTCCTTGGTCATTCTCCTCCACAGTGATTCTTGCCTTTTTCGAAACTACGTGAATAGGACTGACCCATTTACTATCTGAAATGGGATAGATAATCCCTACATCTAGCCATTTCAGAATCTCCTTTTTAACAACCTCTCGCATATTTGGATTGAGCCCTCTCTGCATATCTCATAAGGGCTTCACAGACTCGTCCGTGTATATATGATGCATGCAAAGAGAGGGATCAACACCCTTAATATCAGCAATTGTCCAGGCAATTGCTTCCTTGTGCCTTTGTAAACACTCAAGCAGAGCTCCTTCCTGCAATTCAGATAATGCAGACGAGATAATAATGGGGAGCGTGTTATTAGGGCCAAGGAAAGCATATTTCAATGTGCTCGAGAGGGGTGCGCAAGGAGGTGCGCTCTGCACGCAGCGCCTGCGGGCGCGGCTGGAGGGAGCACTGGGTGGTGCTAGAGCGGGTGCAGGCCTGGCGTAGAGACTTGGCTGGAGGTTGAGGTGGCTTGCGCGCGCCTGCAAAAGGCATGGGCATCTGGTGGTGTGGGCGATGCGTGCTTGCGGGCACAGGGGCATGGCTGTAGGCGCTTGCAGAGGCGTGTGCCTGCGGGGAGCTTGGTGCGATGGGAAGTTGTAGATACACAGTGCACGTTGGAGAAGATGGTGCAAGTTCTTCTCTTCCTGGCTGATCTCCTCTCTCCCTGGATCCGCCTCTTCTTTTTAACTTCTTTTTTGCACCTACGAGAGTTAAGGGATTTTCAAATCCATTAACTATTTCTGGCCGGCGGCTGTTGAGGGTTCCCGGAGGATGGGGAAAAGAACAGCCGTCGGTTATTTGAAAAAGGGTAATTTATCCTTTTCTCCTCATTCTTTTGCCAATTATTTTTCCTGCACATAAAAAGAACATATTAAGTTATAGAATAGATGTAAACCTAAATCATGATGCATGCAAACATTCTATAACTTAATATAGTTATTAACAAACCTAAAAGATATAATTATAGTTACTTAGGCATAATATTAGTCAAAGCGGAAAGTCGGCTCGTCAAATTGGCGCCGTTGCTGGGGAAGTTCTGTTGAAGGTTGAAGGCACTGGCTGCAGGCAGAGTTTGGCGTGCGTGCACCTGCGGGTAGAGGCACGGGTCAGCGGGCGTGCCAGGCGGATGCCTATAGGCACTGCAGATGGTGCTGGTGCTGCGACAGGCACGCGATGCGGAGAAGGTGTGCCTGCGAGGAGGCGCTGGAGGTGGAAGCAATCTGCAAACGCTGCGGGTGAGCGGTGCACCTGCGGTGCTTGGGAGGGGCGTGCAAGGAGGTGCGCTCTGCACGCAGCGCCTGCGGGCGCAGCTGAAGGGAGCACTTGGTGGTGCTGGAGCGGGTGCAAGCCTGGCGTAGAGACTTGGCTGGAGGTTGAGGTGGCTTGCGCATGCGCCTGCAGGTGGTGCGGGTGTCTGGTGGTGTGGGCAATGGATGTTTGCGGGCGCAGGGGCGTGGCTGCAGGCGCTTGCAGAGGCACGCGCTTGCGGGGAGTTTGGTGCGGTGGGAAGTTGTAGATACACAGTGCACGCTGGAGAAGATGGTGCAAGTTCTTCTCTTCCTGGCTGATCTCCTCTCTCCCTGGATCTGCCTCTTCTTTTTAACTTCTTGTTTGCACCTGCAAGAGTTAAGGGATTTTCAAATCCCTTAGCTATTTCTGGCCGGCGGCTGTTGAGGGTTCCTGGAGGATGGGGAAAAGAACAGCCGTCGGTTATTTGAAAAAGGGTAATTTATCCTTTTCTCCTCATTCTTTTGCCAATTATTTTTCCTGCACATAAAAAGAACATATTAAGTTATAGAATAGATATAAACCTAAATCATGATGCATGCAAACATTCTATAACTTAATATAGTTATTAACAAGCCTAAAAGATATAATTAAAGTTACTTAGGTGTAATATTAGTCCATTAAAATGGACTCATCACCAGGTCTACCGGGCTAAGGTAAATATGATTTCCAAATGACCTGTGCCTAACTCGGTCAAAGACATCATATCATTCCTGGGGCATGTTGGATTTTATCATCGATTCATATCTGATTTCTTTAAGATCGCATGCCCCATGGCAAATCTCCTCTCAAAAGACACACCTTTCTAGATGACGAGTCAGTGCATTCATGCATTTAAGATCCTTCGTGATCAAGTCACCCAAGCACTAATCCTACAATCTCCTGATTGGTCTCAACCTTTCAAGATCATGTGCGATGAGTCTGACTATGTAGTAGGAGCGGTGCTGGGTCAAAAAATTGATGGGAAACTAGTGGTCATTTATTACTCCAGTAAGACATTGGACGAGGGTCAGCATAATTATATTATTACAGAGAAAGAGCTGTTGGCCGTAGTATTTGTTATAGAGAAATTTAGATCATACCTCCTGGGTTCCCATATCAGCATATACTTGGATCACACTGCAGTGAGGCACTTACTCACAAAGAAGGACGTGAAGCCTAGATTAATCCGCTAGATCTTGCTATTGGAAGAATTCGATCTTGAAATTCGTGACAAGGCAGGAAAGCAGAATGTGGTAGCTGACCATTTGTCTTGCCCTCCTTCGGTCAATGACCCGTCCAGACCTATTACTGAGCACTTTTTAGATGAACATCTCTTGGCCATTAATAGACTTCCTTAGTTTGCTAACATCGTGAATTGCTTGGTTATGGGAAAGTTCCGCTAGATTAGACAACTTCCATGCGGGACAAGATGCTTTCCAATGCTAAGTACTATGTCTAGGAAGATTCGTATCTTTTCCATATCGGTAATGACCAAGTGATTCGGAGATACTTTCCCGATGATGAGGTCAAGGACGTCATCTCATTCTGTCATGACCAAGCCTACAGTGGCCATTACTCTGGGAGTAAACCACAGCAAAGATCGTCTAGTGTGGGTTCTTTTGGCTCACAATGTTTAAAGATGCACAATCCTATTATAAGGCATGTTCCTGTTATCGGACCCTCCGCAACATGGGCCCGCGCGACATGATGCGCTTGAATACAATCATCGTGTGCGAAATCTTTGACATATGGGGAATTGATTTCATCGGACCCTTTCCAAGATCTAACGGCTTCAAGTACATCTTACTCGTTGTTGATTATGTCTCAAAATGGATCGAAGCCACCCCCACTAGAACAAGTGACCATAAAGTTGTTCTTAGGTTCATTTAAAAGAACATATTTTCTAGATTTGGGGTTCCAAATGCCATCATCAACGATGGTGGGTCTCATTTTGCAAATGTGCACTTCCAGTCCTTGATGAAAAAGTACAGGGTGTCACATCGTATCTCGACTCCTTATCACCCCCAGACCAATGGATTGGCTGAACTGTCAAATTAGGAGATCAAGAAAATCCTTCAGGTCATTATCCAGCCTGATAGGAAGGATTGGTCTACCTGCCTTTTGGAAGCCTTGTGGGCCTATAAGACCGCCCATATGACCTAGTTAGGTATGTCTCCCTTCAGACTCGTGTACAAGAAGGCATGTCACCTTCCTATAGAAATGGAGCATAAAGCCTACTGGGTAGTACAGAAGTGCAATCTAGATCTTATGAAGGCTGGAATCCATCGCCGGTTGCAAATGAGCGAGATCGAGGAACTGCGCAATGATGTGTACGAGAACTCATGAATCTACAAGAGTGGGTCAAAGCCTTCATGACAAGCACATTTCGCGAAAGTCTTTCCATACTGGCCAAAAAGTGTTTCTCTTCGATGCCAAACTCAAGCTCTTCCCAGGAAAACTAAGATCAAAATGGATTGGACCATTCCTTGTGAGACGAGTATTCGGAAATGGAGCAGTTGAAATCAGTAAACTCAGCCATGAATCAGAATCATTTGTCATGAACGGTCAAAGACTCAAACCGTTCTTTGAACTCACTGACTCAAATCTGGCTACAGTATCTTTTGATCTCCATTCTCCAGAGCTTCATTGTGCCCAATTGATGGTGTTAAACTTAGAGCTTAACAGGAGGCAACCCGTCATCTTTGAAAAACTAGAAACCCTTGTAACCTATCTCTTTACTGAAATCATATTGCACTTTAGGGTTCTTCCATTAGAAGTGCCGACTCTGAAAATCCGATCTTCACTTTGGAAGTAGTTTTGCACATAAAATGATGCGTCGAAGTAGTATCTAAGTGGTGGAAAATCGTTAACTAAAACAATTAAAATAACCACTCAATGAGGAGCAAGTCATATCCACAGGGAGGCACTGGCCTATTAAAACTCTCACGAGTCAAAAATAGATGTTCACGATTAATTTCACCAAGAAATCAAGCCAAATCTGCCTTTTAAATAAGTTTACAATGTTATATAAAGCTAAAATGGCATTTTCATTTAAAGGTAAGGGTTTTCTCATAAAATCAACAAATAAACTATTCTTTAAATGAAAAAATGAGAAGTTTACAATGGCATGACATGCAAATTTTAATTAGGTACAAAATAGGGGAAAAGCTTTTTCTTGTGCTCACGCACAGAAGAGGCCACAACTGAAGGTGTGAAGCTCGTCATAGGTCCATTGGGCCGAGGGCTACGCAGCGGTGGAAGTGTGGTGGGAGGTGGCCGGAGCCAGTGGCAGTGAGGAGGAGACGATGGTGGGTCTCTTCCTACTACTTGCTGCTGGAGGTGTGGGTGTAGAGAGGAGAGGCACGCGCTACTGCTGGAGATGTGCTTGGAGGGGCGTGCGCACGTAGCTTGGGCCGCATGTGGGCATTGGTGGCGTGATGGCCGTGCACGCAAGGTACGTCGGCATGAGGTGGAGCTGGGGAGAAGCACACGCGAGGGCTGTCAATGCATGTAGGGGTTTGTGGCCGAGGGGTGCTGGTTGTGCGTAGGGGCATGTCGTTGAGGGTAGATGGTCACGCGGGTTGGAGGTGCAACAATGAGAGTTGGGCACGAAGAGGTGTTGTTGTCCATGAAGGTTGCAACTTTGGGTTCTTGCAGGAAGAGAGGACAAAGAAGAAAAGAAAGAAGTTGAAGAAGAAGAACTGACGTGGGAGGTGTGTGGTTGCTGGTGGGTGGCTATATAGAGGTGTGGCCGTGTGTAGGTAGGACTGGTTGTATGAAAGTGGTAGAATGGTCGACGATGGTGAAAAGGATGTTGTTGGGTTCTTTTGGAAGTAGAACAGAGGATGTGGTGGAGATGGAGTTGAACAATGAAGATGGTAGTATGAACGCCTGTGCGTGCTTACGGTGGAGCAGCATACACTCACGGTGATGCAAGCAAGCTCTGGATGGTAGTGCAGCCTATCACACCACACACCCATGGTGGTGGAGGCTTGCCGCCATGGTGGAGGCCAGCAGTGGTGGAGGTGAAGCATGGTGATGGAGTGGATGGTGGCCTCCTGATCTCAGTCGCTGGAGGTCTCTTCTTATGCTGCAGGAAGGTGGAGAGGGAGATGGAGAGTTCGCAAGTCAACCATCAATGCTAAATTTGGCATTCACGGCCATGACATCAACAATGAAATTGATCTTGCAGCCGTTGAAAGAAGAAGAGTCAATAAAATAATAAAAAGAATTTAGGGGTTGTTTATTTATAAGACCTTAGAAGAAATGTTAAATCAAACATTACATGTAATGCAACCTAAAAGATTAACTATTCTAATGCATGCTATTCTAAATGAATTCTAAATGATATTATCAATGCATATAATGCATGAAATAGGCAATTTTATGTTACCCTATTATTCTAATGTATGCTATATAAATGTACATGTTAACTTAATGTCTAGGAATCAAAATACATCAATAACCCGCAAATATGGGCTCATCAAATGCCCCCATGCCTAGTTTTTGCTAGTCCCTAGCAACATCTATGAAGAATTAACCATCAGGATGCCTTATTATATCTCACCTCTAGAGATTTGTTGAAATACTAACCTTAGACCTTAAGGTATCCAAGTACTAGTCAGACTTGATTTGCTTCAGTTTTGGTCTCAGGCAATGGTTTCTTAAACTCCTAAGTTTGTCCTATAGTTTGTAAATCTTAGAGGTTAAAGTGTTAGTACTGAGTGTATAATTTGATTAATGGGCATCCACACTTATTCTTCCCATACGTTCCAAGGACTGGACTTGCCCTTCATCTACCTAGACCTACCTAGGTTCAACCATACCTAGACTTGGCAGCTTTCTGCTCACTTTTTTTATTTTGAGGTCAACATAAGGGTGAACCTAGTGCATATCTCCTCATCTATTTCTCCATTATTTTTTTTATAATTCTAGTACCCATGTATAACGAGGTACTTTTTATTTTCAATGACTCCTATGTGTAACGAGGTGTTATTTCCCTCCTCATTTTCTTATTCTCCATTTCATTTTTCTTTCTATTTTTTTTTTCTTCTGGTGAGTGGCTCTCCTTCGTCCTTTCTAAATGCTTCACCTAAGTAAAATCTAGGAAGACTCAGGGTGCAAGGTTGGGCTCTGGATATCCCACACCTAGGGGTTACTGCTTGTGACATTCTAGCCATACCCCGCAAAGATCTCTATTAAGTTTGGATATAAGTTAAGATGCATTAATTTAGAGTCCCCAACCCCATTCTGACAGAACTCACGGTAAGTTCTCTGATGGTTGCCCTAGTTTTAAGTTCGTGTAAGTGAAAAAGACACTCCGATTTCAAGGATCCCCAAACCAAGGAATAAACAAAGTTCTATACTTCATAAGCCCTTGACTTAATACATCAGCTTCTCAAGTACCTCAATTGCTTGAGGCAAAATCTGTATCTTAACAAATACTTAGATTTTTAAGCCAACCCAGCCCTAAGGGTCTAAGACTAATATCTCTTCCTTATCTCCTAAAGCAAGACATTTAAGGTCTTATCTCATCATTCATTCTAGCTCAGAACTTTAGGTAACTCATCTACAGAGATTGTTGGGACTAATTGATGAGAGGCTCATCATGGCTTCTAATTACCCCTAATTAACTAGTCTTCCTAGTTAATTAGCTAGGAATATGTAAATATATGGGATAATTATAGATAAAGGATAAAACATTAAAGGGCCTTAAAATAAGTTTAAAATGTTATATTATTATCCAATTAAATATTATTAATAATTTATTTAATAAATGGACTCGAAATATCATCAATTATTTACCTAATTAATGTGTTAACTAACTTAAGTATAACTTATACCTAAGTATGTAATAACTTAAGTAACTTAACTAAATAAATTAAGCTAAAAAGGTCAAAAATGTAAACCCAAGGTTTAAATATAATATTTGTCTTATTTATAATCATATATAAAATGTTGAAAAAGATTTAAATTAAAATAAACCTTGAAAACCTTAGTTTGCATTTTAGTCCCTAAGTTTATTTCAATTGAGTCCTTCTTCACTTAGGTCCTTGGCTTTCATCACAGATAGGTCCCTGTAAACATCTTCTTCCTCTTCACTTCTTCAGCCTCTTCGACGGCTGACGACAGGACGTTTCCACACCCTGTCTTCGACGGCTGACGATAGGAGCACCATCCATTCGATGTCCGTCCTTCCCTGCCAAGCTCCTAGAGCTTGCGCTCACCATCCTCTTTTCATCCATCGGTCTGGATGATGCTTGAATCCTATTTAGGGCTTGAAGTTAACCTCACTGGCGTCGGAGAAGACACCGGTGGTTACTTCACTCCTAAACCTCTTTCCGTCCAGATTCACCCTTCTCAATCGCCACAACCTATAAATATCCCTCCACCTCTCCGATTTCAAGAGGTTAGCTCCCTTCCTCTGTCCCCCCACTAAGCTAGCAGATAGGCTATTCGCTCCAATTCCGGTGACCTTCCTCCGCTTCCTTTGTCTTCCTCCATTCGTCTTCGCTTGCTCTTGATCTCCGTCATCATCTACTGAGTCCTCTGACGCAGTGCCGACGTCGGGTTTCATCTCTACGCTTCACCTACACCTGCCGAACTTCTTCCTCCACCCTCTGATTTCCTCCTCCGTTAAGATCCTTCAACGGAGATCCTCTGCTCCCTTCATCCAGGTAACAGTAGGTTAGGTAAGTAGTTTAATTAGAGTAGTTAATTAGGTAGGTTAGTTAGATTTAATGCTAGATTTTCTGTCATCTTCCTCAGCTTCGGCGAGCTCTTTGAGCTTGACTGGAGCACTCTTTTGTCTTTTAATTTCATCGATCATCTTCCTTAATCCTCCATGATCACTTCTAACACTTTAATTCCCTGATTTGAACACCTAATCGCCTAATCCAGCTGCACCTTCACCAGCTGCTTCCGCTGTCCATGGTGGAAGTATCTGAGGGCAATTCACCTCCGTTGGGACCCTCCATCACTTAATCATCATCTTAGGGCCCCTATCCTCACTTTAATTAGATTAATAATCACCTATAACTAAAACACCTAAAATACATTCAACCTCCTGAGCTCGTTGTCAATGGTGGCTCAGGAGGAGTGTATCCACCTAATTAATCACCTATTCACCTTCGCCACACTCCACTGACATGATCTCTCCACTTAATTGAGTGAGAGAACATGTCCTGAGTTCTATCGAACTCAGATTATAGATCATATGAATCCAATGCTTATCTTTTAGTATGATTAATAATTAAATGAATTAATGTGTTCTTGAGGTTCCTTGTAACCTTAGGAAACTTTTCAGATCGTTCATGGCATGTTTTGATGATGTTTACTATCTTTTAGCCATTGTCTGAATTCACTAGAGCTCCAGCGAGCTACGATGAGTCAACTTGTACTCTTCAGCCTATGGAACTCCCTCAGAAGCTCCAGATCACTTATTTGAGGCTCAATGATCATTCTACAACATTTTATTTGAAATTTTAAGACCTGGAGTAAGATTTAGACCTTTGTCTTCTCCAACTCCGACAGAGTTGGAGAAGTTTGTCCAATAGGGATAATCTTAATTTTAAAGGTTTAGAAGCATCAGATGGATGCCCTGATGTCAAATTTGATGACCTTTCATTCAGATAGGCCTCAGCTTGTTCTGTCGAATAAACTAATTCTAGAGCCCAGGCGACAGACTTGAAACCATAGGTTTATAGGTCAAAACTCCCTTTTGAAACCCTGAACACATTCTTGAGATCAAATAGAGATGATTTGAAGTGTTAATTGCATCTGAGAATGCTCAATGATGAAAGTCAAATATTGAGGTTCAGTGGTCAAAATTTGGTCTAATATGATGATTTAGGTTTCAATTCAAGAAATTGATAAGTTCAAATTACTTCTGGGATGATTTTAGATAGATTTAATTCAATTTGGGTGAGTTTTAATCAAGGTTTTAGATGAATCGAACTTCTGTGCAGTCTGGGTTCATTTGAACCCAATACTAACTTCAGTACCTTTTCGATGAGATTTAAATGTAAACACTACCCAGATGGAGTCCTAACAACCTTCAGAGGTTGTTGAATTTGGTGCAACTAACCTTAAGTTGTCTGTGGAGCTTTTCAGAGCTTAATTTGAAGCTCTGAAGCTTTTGCTTGAAGCTTTTGAGTTTCTCCACCTCCCTGAAGCTTCTTGAACCTCCTTCCTTCACCTTTAGGAGCAGAATTAGCTCCTGAATCTCTTCAGTAACTCATATGAGGTCAAATAGCATTCTTGCAGGTCCTTAGACCTATGTTGCTCATCTGTAGCCAGAATGGACTTGGAAACTATTGATCTTCGCCCTTCAAATCGAAGGGTAGAAGCTGTCCTCAGAATTAAATTGATGCTACAATCCTTTAGATCTACTCTAGAGCTTTCCAACGAGCTTTAGTTTGCTCGATTTGGAGCTCTGAGTCGATCTGTCCCTCTAGCCAAAGTCTGGTCTAGAAGGGATAATAATAGTCCCACGTCGGTAAGGAAAGAGCGCATGCCATGGGATAAAAGTAAAAAGTGTTGTAAGCCATTCAGTTGCCAGCGTAGGGTGCATAAAGAGCATATGGTGTGTGTGGGTCCATGCGGTGCACGTGTCTGGGTGTGTGTGCGCTTGTGGGCATGCGAATGTGGGCCCGTGAGTGGGCATGTGCATGTGGGCCTAGGAGGCCGAAGACTATGAATATGTGATGATTAAACCAAAAAATAAACAAAATGTAATGAACCAGGATTGGATCCAGCAGGGACTAGTCCCACCTTGAGAGGGGTACTGTGTATCCTCGACCGGTCCGAGCTGCCAACCATAAAACCAAATTTTTGGTTCGGTTCAAATGCTATTCAAATGCATAGTTGAAAGATATGTAGAAAAGAAAGAGAAGAGAATAGGATAATAGACTTAAGGAATTCAGAGAAGAGGAGAAGAGCTCGTGAAGCTTAAGGGAAAAACAAAGGAGAAAGGTAAAGGAAAAAGGAAAGAGAAGTAAATAGAGAACAAAGGAAAAGAATAAAGAAAGAAAGAGTTGGCAGAAGAAGAAAAGAGAAAGAATGAAGGCTAAAGAATGAAGAAAGTAAATAAATGGAAAATCAAAGCTTTAGACGTCTGATAATTCAAGCTCATTTGTTTATGACCTCCAATTTTTGTACCTTACTCTAATACAATTTTTTTTAGAGTTTAATTGATAAAAAAGGTACTTCTACTTAATTGCATTTTTCTTTCTTGCCTTAAATCTTTTGTAAAAGAAAAGAAATTAATAAAAATAAACATGTTTACTTATTTTTAATAATTGATCTCATGTGTCAATATATTTGTCTTATGGAATATTGCATGTTTTTAATTAAATATCTTTTATGCAAGATTCATGATCTTAAAGTATTGTAATTATAATTCTAATTAATTAAGTAGTAATTAATACTTAGGATTAAATAGTGAATCAAATTAAGTTATGCCTTTCAGTGAACGACCTGGACTCAACTTGTTAAAAAAGAATTAAAATCTAAAATGTTACATTAGCTTGACCCTATACTGCTCAATCGGCATTAATTCAAGTTAACCTAAGTTACTTTTTCTTGCACTTAATTAAGCCTAATTAACTTAATTAACTGTGTTGAGAAAATAAATGAACACTAACAAATTAAGCTCAACAAATTAAAACTTTTTTTTTTAATGCAATATGAATGCATGAATGTAATATGTATACATGTTATAAACAATGCCTCAGGTCCTATCCCCCATGCCTGGTTCAAACAATGTCCTCATTTGAAGTAAAATAGCCAAAGGAAGATGTTACCTGAGGTGGAGAATGAAAGGAACTTAGGCTCCTCAAATGTGACCTCATCAACCAAATGGCCATCCAAAGTAACATATAGTTTTAATCATTGGCTGTTGATGGTAAAGGGCATTACTGAAGAGGAAGGGCTCTTGATCTCCACAACCCCATGCGGAAACACTTTGGTGATTATGTATGGCCCATCCCAACAAGATTTCAATTTGTCTAGAAAAAGCTTAAGTCTGGAATTGAAAAGCCAGACTTGTTGCTTGGGCTCAAAGGTCTTTCTAAGAATATACTTATCATGCAAGACCTTAGTTCTCTCTTTATAAGCTTAGGAGGTGTCATAAGGATCACTCCTTTGCCCCTCAAGCTTCATCAACTCTAGTAATCGTGCCTTACCTGCTTGCTTTAAATCCATGTTGACACTTCAGATGGCCTAGAGTGCCCTATGTTCAAGCTCAACAAGTAAATGACACGCTTTCCCATACACTATCCAAAAGGTAGACATACCTAAAGGGGTTTTGTAGCCTATTCAATAAGCCGATAAAGCATCATCAAGTTTTTGGGACCAGTCCTTCCTATCAGGCCTAACGGTCTTTTCCAAAATGTTCTTTATCTCCCTATTCAACACTTCAACTTGGCCACTCATCCAAGGATGGTAAGTGCAATATTGTTTGGCTTCAGTTCAGCAGTAAGGCCCCCAATGGGATAGCGTACCACAGGCATAGGTGGTGCAACTACAGGATTATAGTAATCTCGTAGTTGAGGTCTACGAGCCTGGGGACGGGGGTTTGCTCAAAGATTAACAACTTGAGTAAGTTATTGCACCTGTTGGGTAAGGGTATTCATCTGTAATTGTGTATCAAACAGGTATTGCAGGTTAGATTGTGGACCTCTCTTTGGTTGTGGTTGGTTAGGAAAGTTTGGGTATAGAGGAGATTGAAACCTATGAAGTGGAGGTGGTGGTGGTGGAGGATGTGCAAAAAGATGAGGAAGTTTTTTGAAATTATCAAATTGTGTAGAATCACGGTCATCCTCCAGATGAGTGGAGTGGTGAATGGGAGTTTGAGGCCTAGGAGGTATAGGATTGATGTGGAAGGCATAGAAGTAGAAGTGGAAACTTGGGCATCAGCACCCAAGGGCAGTGCAAGTTTGGGGTTCTGGGAACTCCTACCATCCATGAGTCAATTTTTGAAAAATGCTTTTGAAAAATTAGTCACAACTCATAGAAAGGCAATCTCACTCAATTTCAAAATAGAAATTAGAAATCCCAATAAATCTTAATCTCATAATCAAAGACCAATCAATATTTGACAAGTGAGATGAAAACACGTGTTTCTCCTAGAGTCTACTATGCGAAAAATATATAGTATGCAAATAGATTGTATATCAATACAATCATACACATCCTATAGAAAACCTAGTAGGGTGCAGACCTCTAAAATCCACCTAGAATCTGGATAAGTCTGGCATGCTAATCTAGACCCTGTGGTTGATCAAGGAGATGTGATAGAAACCCATGTGTTTGTGTACTTAAGTGATCGTGTAGTGTGTAATGATAATCAAGCATTAAATAGCAATGAAAACTCAGTCAGGGTTTCAAGAAAGTTATTGTCTCCTTTTGAATTTGATTTGATATTTAGAAATGAATTCTAGGCAACTGGTGTCGAGTGTGTGAAATCGTGATTTTAAATAATCTGTCGTAGTATAGCGCGAAAACATGTCGACAAATAAAATGTAACGAGAACTTGGTAGGTCCTGGTCGAACTCAGGGTGGCAGAAAGATGCGAAGTTGAAATCGATATGCTAACTTGACTCATATATATATATATATATATATATATATTGGGATTTTTTATTTGGAAAATAAAGATCTACTCTAACCATACACTAGAAAGAAATAGCATGAGAGATTTAAAGCAAATCAACTTTACAGATATCAAATAATGATTCCACATCTAGTTGAATGCTTGACAATATGATAAGTACTAGAACTACTAGAACTAAATATACTAGAAATTAACTAAGAAAACTAATGAGACAGACTATTTATAGAAAAAGGGCACCAAGGAGTAATTGTTGGTGGCCTTTGGAATGCGTAGCGGAGTAGCAACGGTCCACCAACGGTGGCCTTGGTGGACAGTGGAGGAGGGAGACAGATAGAAGTCTATCGGATGATGGTCTACATAGGAGGAAGGTCAGATGGGCATTTGGAGAGAGAGAGAGAGGATGCTGAGTCTATGTTGGAGGGGGGTCTTTATGGGGCATGGGATTTTTTTTTTGGTTGGAGAAATTTGGTGGAGGGGATAAAGGGGTTGAGGGATAGGGTTCGATGGTGGAGGATAATCAGTGGACATATTCGGTGGGGTCTTTTTTATGAGGGAAATTATTGGAAGGGCGGGGGAATATTGAATGGGATTTCGGTGGTTTTTTTTTTTTATAAGAGAGATAGAGTCAAGTCGGTGGAGGTCTGGTTGTTGTGGGGAGTTTGGTGACAAAAATAGGATTTAAAAAATATGGTTTCTAGAAAAAAGTGTCTGTGTACGTGATTGTGCGCGTGGGTGTGTTTTCATGAATATGTGTGGGTATGTGTGTGTATATGGGTTTAGGTGCTCTCTAAATAAGTTTTCTTGGTTGTCTAAGGTTTAGGGTAGGTGCAAGAATAGTATGGATAGAAATATGGATAGTGCTATCCATTCTTTAGGTTCTAAGGCCAAGATCTCCTAATGGAAATGGTTTTGGGTTTAGGAAGGTTGTCCTAGGATCTCTAAGGGTAGGGATAAGGCTATCCTCCTCTTTCCTCTGTCTGGATTAGTCTTCTTCTTTCTTTCTTTGCCTCTTCCTTGCTTCATTCCACTTTATTTCACACCCTAGCTTTATTTGAATCTTCTTATTACCTGCGAATAGCAACAAAAACATTAAATAGCAAGATAATCTCACCTTATTCCATGTACATCAATACAAAATGATGAAATGCATGATATGAATTATATGAATGTAATATTTACAAATTAAGCTAGGTTTCTAACATTATTTAGGTTGATCAAGACCTATGATTGCTACGTAATCAACTGGCCTCACTTTTTAGTCTCTTTCAAACAAGTGATGGTCTTTTTATCTTAAGTCAAATGCAAAAGATGGAAGGAGCTCAAGAGGGATAGAAATGCGTACCTGACTCGAGCAATTCTTCAAAAATGCAATTTGACTGAATTAAAATCTACCAGAAGAATGCAACTTAAGTATGGATGCCTATAACATGCTGCTGCTAGATAAGGGATGAAATATTTTTAATCTTTTTTATTTTATAATTTTTTTGGATTTTTGATAATGCAACAAGCAAAATCAAATCGAAAAAGAAATCATAACAAAAACTCGAGTCGATGAGAGATGAGTAGAGAGAATAAAATCCACAATCCAAGTTATTACATAAATGTGTGAGAATAGGCTCTCACAACTTATGCCTAACAAATATATCCTAAGTATATGCCTAAGTCTAAACTACACTACTAAAGCTGGAAACCTGTAGCTCCTGGAAAAACTCTTGGAAGTCAGGTCAGAATCATAGTGGGTCGACGTGGAAGAAGAGACTACTCCTACTCCTCCACAAGTGCTGCAAAAACACCAGATGATCAGTAAGACAATTATATACAAAACAAATCAAGGAATAAAATGAATAAAGGAAGCTATATACGACAAATAATGTCAATGAAAGAATGATTATATATAAAGAAATCAAAAATATGTACAAATAAAAAATAAAATAAAACTTTTGGCATATAGAGAGTTGCCTCCCCGAAAACGGTGCCAAAAAAATGATGGGCCAACATCGTGTTGCAATAAAAATCTTGTTTTAATGGTGTTGTTATCGTAGTATAGTTGTCACAATGTAAACATATGTCACGTCATTTTATTTATTTACATAATTTTTACTGGTTTATTTGAAGTCATTCACTGGGAGGTAATTATTGATATGCATCACTCTTTATGTTCCAAAAATGTTCTTTTATTCCAAAAATGTCAATTATATTTAGAAAATGAATTAATGAATTAAAGAATGAATGAATTAGTCAATTATGTATAAAAGAATCAATTAATATTCACTACAATGCCTTAAACAAATTTACAACTAAACAAGTTTAAAAAAAAACTAAGTATGACTACTCTATGTTAGTTATATACATCTATCTTAAATAATACCTAAATATAGGTACAAAAATAATATACACTAGATTAAATATACTAACATATACTAATAACTTTAATAACATATACTATATATATAGTTGTTGGTGCATAAGCAATTAGGCATCACATTAGCCTCTAATGATAGTTTTGATGATGACAAACGTCTCAAGTAATTGAGATTAAAATTGGATCTTATGCATAGATATTGTAAGATTGATTTTTAGGTTGAAGCTCTCTTGATGAAATTCGAAGCAAGAAGGAGAAGATCATGCTCTTCAAGTTTAGGTCTCCTTGAATTATAGGAATTGAGTTGTAATCTTTTATTCTTTAGAATGTAAGGAGAGCCCCAATTAGATCTCATATTAGCATAAATATAAGGGGTTCATATGCAATTCTCATAAGAATACCACACATAGCCTAAATAGGTCAAAATATGATAAGACATATTCATAGGTGTTGATGGATCATCCTAGAACCTCATAGGATCAACAAGGTTAGTTTGGACAGTTAGAGGGCCTTTTACAGGCCATCTAACATTAAGTATATGAGCCCTAACGTTAGGTAGTAAGGTTGGTGTCATTTGAAAGCTTTAGGGAATAACGAACTTTGCATTATACTTTGTACCTAATGTTAGGTAGTTGACCTAATGTTATATAGAGATTACCTAACGTTAGGTAGGATTTTTTGAAACAAATTAAACACCTCCAGGAGATAGCAAACTTTGCACCTAACTGCGTACCTAACATTAGATAGTTCACCTAATGTTAGATGACTTTTACATAATGTTAGATAAAGCACTTTTGGAGCATATTAGTTAGCCGTTGGCAAATCCAATTGGGAAACATTTTAGCCATTGAAGAGGGGCTTTATGCACACCTAAACTAGTCCATTCATCCCTATATATATATGAGATGGTTTCCCACTCTTTGGTAGAGATAGAACACCCCAAAACACACTCTAAAGTGCATTAAAGTATACATTCAGTTGAAGCATACATTTGGTGTTCTTGGAAGTGATGGAAGGTTTGATTCTCCAATTCACACTTGGTTGAAGCTTCATCACTTCAACTCCCAGCAGCATCATCTTCTTACATTCACTAAGGGAGTTCATTTTAGTCTTCTAGATAGCTATTTCATATAATTGATTGCATATCTTTTTAGGGCTATCCATAGGAGCTAATTTCTATTTTATTTCAATCTTATTCCTCATCTACTTGTAATCTGAGGGCCCGGGTTGTGGGTTGCTCTCCTCTTGAGTAAGAGGGGGTTTGCTCTTGATTGGGAAATCAAGAGGGCTTGTAAATGGGTTTGGTACCCCCATAAGTATTGGTTAGTATTCCGAGTTGGACTTGGGGCAAAATCCTAGATTGGGAGATCTAGGTAGTGATTTTGACCCGGGGTTGGGCTTTCGCTATAAATACTTGTGTTCTGGTTGATGATATAGTTGTGGAATTCTTGATTATATTTCATATCTGCATTAATTTCAATTAGCATTTTGTTTATTGCCTTTAGCATTAATCACCCCTCTCTTGTGCTTTCATTTGGTATTAGAACTTAGGTTGGTGTACTTTGGAGTAACTTCCATGCACCGATGATATTGGTGAAATTAAGCAACATGAGAATTGAGGGGTTGTCGACCCACTAACCTCCTTACTTTAATGGAAATGGATACACATATTCAAAGAGGAAGATGACAATCTACCTCAAATCAGCCACCGGAGATTTCTCACTGTGGAAAATGGTAGAAAAGGAATTCAAGCTGCCGGAGGTAGACACCACCACCGGAGACTATAAGCCTAAAGATGAGAAGAAGATATTAATCAATTGTAAGGCCATGAGCATGCTATATGGTGCCCTCTCTAATGATGAGTTTAATAGAATTTCATAGCTAGAGACGACACATGAGATTTGGGAATCCCTTAAAGTGACCCATGAAGGAACCTCAAGGGTGAAGGAGACATAAATTGGTCTTTTAACCCAAGAGTATTAGATGTTCAAGATGAAGCTGGGTGAAAGCATCAAAGAATTGAGTGTAAGATTAACCAACATCATGAACCCTCTCAAGGGGATTGGGAAGAATTATCCCTGAAATGAGATGGTGTCAAAATTCTTGAGGGCTCTAACCAAGGAATGGGAGCCAAAGGTCACTGCAATTGAGGAAGCAAAGGATTTAAAGAACATTAGCATGGATGAGATACTTGAAAGTCTAATGGCTCATGAAGTGAAGCTTCAACTATCCAATAAGGAGGAAAATGAAGCTTCTATCTCCAAGAAGAATAATTTGGCATTCAAAGCCAAGATTGAGAGTGATTTTGATCTCAATGACAAAGATAAAAATGAAGAGGATGAAGAGATGGCCATGTTCTCTAGAAGTTTTGAAAAATATGTGAGAACGAGAAAACAATTCGAAAGAAGAAAAGATGATGAGACCACCAGTTGCTATGGATGCAAGAAGAAAGGCCATATAAGGAAGGATTCTCCTCTACTCAATGAGGATGAGAAAGATAAGAAGGAAAGAAAGGAAATGAAAGAAAAGGAGAGAAGGATGGATGACAAATCAAGAAGGAAGTTCTTCAAGAAGAAGAAGAAGGCATTTGTGGCAACTTGGGATGACTCCGATCAAAGTACAAGTGATAGCACTGACTTCGACTCCGACTTCAATTCCAACTCAAGCAAGGAAGAAGTTGCACACGTGTGTCTCATGGCAAATGAGACTAAGGTACAAGACCCTACTTGTTTTGACGAGCTACTTGATGCATATGATGAGATTTTTCATGAATGTAAGAAAATAAAACATGAAAATAAAGCCTTGAAAATGCTTAGAGTAGAAGAAAATGACTTGCTAAACAAATATGAGCTTCTTATCAATGAGAATTTGGATCTAAAAAAGGAATATGCAAATCTAAAAATTGAATGTTTGAACTTAACTAGATCAATGAAAATTTTATTGCTTCTAACACTAGCATGCTTATTGAGAAAGACATATTGATGGAAGAGACTATTGAATTGAAAAACAAAATTGCTTGCTTAGAGAAAGATGCCGATGAGCTTAGGATAAACACAAATAGGTTGATTAATGACTTGACTAAGTTTACTAATGGTAGCAAGAACTTACAAAAGATGCTTGCAAGTCAATTGCCATCTACCTCTAGGCATGGTCTTGGTTATGTTGAATCTTTATATATAACAAAGAAGCCAATGAATTTTGTGAAGCCCAAAGTCAAAAACACCTTTGTGCCACCCAAGGATAAAAAACCAATCTATCATGCATACTTGTATAGCCATAAGGCTCCAAAGCAATCTTACAATGTACATGGTTTTAGCCATAATACTCAAAAACAATCTTACAATGCATATGCTTTCAACCAAAAGGCCTATAATAAATGGATTCCTAAAATAAACTATTTTTGGGAAAGGTATTCTAACACTCAAGAACCCAAGAAGGCATGGGTACCAAAAAGCGTTCTCAATTCTTGTTTTATAAGCCTCAAAGAGGATGAACAAATATAATATGGACAATGGTTGTTCAAGGCACATGATGGGAGACTCCATGCAATTTCTAATCCTCACGAAAGCCGATGAAGGATATGTGGCTATGGGAAACAACCAAAAATGCCATATTATTGGTAAGAGTACAGTAGGTAATTCTTTCAAGCAAGTTAGAAATGTTACCTTAGTAGATGGTTCAAAACATAATATTCTTAGTGTTAGTCAAATCCATGAAAGAGGATGTAAAATTGTTTTTGATAAAGATGGTTTTGAAATAAACTTTAGAAGATCTTTTGATAGGAAGAAGAGAAAAAGATATTCATGTTCTTGAATTTGATAAGGAAGAAATGGTCAATTGCTTTATGCCTTTAATGAAGAAGAGCATGTTTTAAGGGGAAGTATAGGACAAAATAGCTAGAAAAGAACTTGATTTTAGTTCCTCATACTCTAGCTTCAACATTTAAATGTATTTGTAAGAACATGGGCTGCATAAACTTTTTTAGTTTATATCCTTGGCATGCATTAACCAATAGGTATATTTCCTCGTTACACCTTGCACTTCTTTAAAGCTCGTGGTTTTGATGTTCCTATTATCATGTTGAGCTATATATGATGATGTCTATGATGCTATATGTGAGTTGATGGATTGTGTTGAATGGTACATAAAGTTATATTCTCATATGTTGAAATATGAACATGCCATGCCTCCTTTGATTTTTTTAATGATGTTAAAAGGGGGAGGATAATATATGAGAGGTTGAATAGGGGTTGAATAAATATTGAGATCATGATACTTGAATCTTGCTAAAATCTTGTTATGACATTATGTGCTATGTGCTCCTTGTGTATCATCTCTTAGACTTTATTTAGGAGAGAACTTAGATAGGGGGAGGCTTTCAACCTCTCCATTGAGTGTTTGTCATCATCAAAAAGGGGGAGAATGTTGGTGCATAAACAATTAGGCACCACATTATCCTTTAATGATGGTTTTGATGATGACAAATGTCTCAAGTAATTGAGATTAAAATTGGATCTTATACATAGATATTGCAAGATTGATTTTTAGGTTGAAGCTCTCTTGATGAAATCTGAAGACAAGGAGGAGATCATGCTCTTCAAGTTTAGGTCTCCGTGTATTATAGGAGTTGAGTGATAATCTTTTATTCTTTAGAATGTAAGGAGAGCCCTAGTCAGATCTCATATTAGCATAAACATAAGGGGTTCATATGCAATTCTTACAAGAACACCACACATAGCCTAAATAGGTCAAAATATGATAAAACATATCCTTAGGTGTTAATGGATCATCCTAGAACCTCATAGGATCAACAAGACTTGTTTGGATAGTTAGAGGGCCTTTTACAGGCCATCTAACATTAAGTAGATGAGAACTAACGTTAGATCGTAAGGCTGGTGTCATTAGGAAGCTCCAGGGAATAATGAACTTTGCACTGAGGCTATGTTGGAATAAATTGAACACCTCCAGGAGATAGTTAACTTTGCACCTAATTAAGTACCTAACGTTAGATAGTTCACCTAATGCTAGATAAAGCACTTTTGGAGCATATTAGTTTGATGTTGGCAAATCCAATTGGGAAACATTTTAGTCGTTGAAGAGGGGCCTTATGTACACCTAAACTAGTCCATTCACCCCTCTATATACATGAGATGGTTTCCCACTCTTTGGTAGAGATAGAACACCCTAAAACACACTCTAAAGTACATTCAAGTATACATTCAGTTAAAGCATACATTTGGTGTTCTTGGAAGTGATTGAAGCTTTGATTCTCCAATTCACACTTGCTTGATGCTTCATCACTTCAACGCCCAGCAGCATCATCTTCTCACATTCACTAAGAAAGTTTACTTTAGTCTCCTAGTTAGCTATTTCAAACATTTAATTGTGTATCTTTTTGGGGCTATGCAAAGGAGCTAATTTCTATTTTAATTCAATTTTATTCCTTCATCTACTTGCAATTTGAGGGCCTGTGTAACGAGCTCGTGCCCCAGACGTCTTTTAAGACGTCTGGGAGGTGGCCCAGACGTCTGTCAAGACGTCTGGGATCACATCCAGACGTCTGACCAGACGTCCGGGATAGTTTACAGACGTCTGACGAACAGTTATACTCGCACGGGATATTCGTCTGCGCGCCTGTGCGCGCAGACCTGCGATCCGCATCTTCTCTGCGGCTGCAGGCGACTGCGGCCGTCTCTCTCCTCCTCTCCGCGCGGCGTTAAAAGGGGGAGGGGGCGCGCCTCCCCTCCCGTCTCCACCATCTTCCTCCTCTCCTGCTGCGGGCGGAGCGAGCGGACGCAAGGGCGCAGCGGCAGCGGCGCAGCAGAAGGCGCGGAGGAGCTGCGGCGTGCGAGGGCAGGGCTCTGCCGTGAGGGCGAGCTCGCCGGGAGCGGCTTGGCCGGCCGGCGGAGGGCGCAGGGGGCGCAGAGCGTCGCGAAGAGGGACCTGCTGCGGGCGGAGCAGCGGACGCACGAGGTGCGACGCGGGCGGCGTCGCGAGCGGAGGCCGAGCGAGGTTCTGATTCTGGAAAAATCTCCAGAATCAGACGTCTGGACTGATATCCAGACGGCAAGGTCGACGTCTGTGTGATCATACAGACGTCTGAAGGGTGAGTTCCGCTTTCTCCTTCTTTTTTTGTCGACTGACCGTACTGAGGGAGGAGGGTTGGCTGTGCGCAGGTGTTCGGATTCGTCATCCTTTGCGAATCCGACGTCTGGAAGTTGTACCAGACGGCGGGAGTGACCTCCAGACGTCCGGAGAGACCATCGGACGTCTGGGATCTAGGAGAGACGTCGCCACAGACTTCTGGACGTCCGGGGAACCACGCCGAACAGGTAATTCTCTGATCCACCGTTTAAGACGTCTGGAAGGAGTTCCAGACGTCTGATTTTGCACAGTATTGTCTTTCTCGACCCGTTTAGGGCCCGTTTGGGCTCCGTCTTCCACGATTCGAGTTGCGTTCGATTCAGAATTTATTCCTCTACCCGCCTACAGTAGCTATACACTGTTTTGAGACACTCCTTGTGTTTGACCCTTGTGATAGGACCTCGTTCGGTTGCCGTCTTGAGAGTCGCGGAGGCGCGCGGGATTCCCGACCACGCCCCCATTACTTCCGTTGTACCTGGTAGAGTGGTTTTAAGCATTAATAAAATCTGTTGAAGTATGGAACCATAACTAGAACCTAGGGCATTGCATGAACCCTAGGAATGAGAAATGTATAGAATGATAGCTCCTAGGTGTTGCATGAATCCTAGGGCCGGAAAACTAGATTGTATGATAGATCCTAGGATATGGCATGAATCCTAGGATGGAAAAACTAGTGGAATGTATATTACTGCAGTCTTGGAAAAATGGAAAGGAATATATAAGCTGCCTGTGAAATTAATTAACAGCTGCCTGTTATGAACAAAGAAACATGTTTGAGATCATGGAAATTGAGAACGTGAATTTGGAAAGTGAAACATATGATGTTCTGAGATAAAGGGCTGGAACCCTACGGGGAATTAGGAGTGGAACTCCTGGAAAGAAAAGGAATGGAACTGAGATGTAGTTGTACTGTCTCTTGGGTACGCAGTACCAAGGGAAGTACCTGTACCTGTTTTAGTGTAGAGTGGGGCCAGCCGCCCCAGGGACCCGGGGTTAGGCTTGGCTGCTCTGTACCGACTTGTTGGCCCTCGTGTACGTAGTACCGAGGAGAGCTAGTAGTGTTAGGAGAGTACTAGCTACCCCACGGGCCCCGGGGTTCTGCTAGCCTCCTTCACCGACTTGTTAGGCCCACTAGGGCAAACCAGGGTAGTCAGGCGAGGGTGCGCGGACTGTGGAGGGGCAAGGCCCCGGTTTGGTTACTGTGGAGGGGTTGGACCCCTGTTACTGAGAGGGCTCTGCCCTGGTTCCGTGCTGTGCTTTGGGCGCACCCGTTAACGGAAACGACTGACCGCGTGCCAGTACGGGCTAGCTACCTGTGCGTTTATCGCGCGTGCCGTAGTCACCGTTACGTCTGTCAGTGACCTTGGGGTGGTTGACTGAGGGTAGGATCACCACGGGGGACTCTCCCGGCCAGGAGAGCACCACGTGCTACTTCTACTGTTGGAAAAGACTGCAATCAAGATCGTCCCACGAGGACATTCGAGATCAAGTAAAGGATCTGAGAAGTAAATGAAATAGTGAGAAAAATTGAAAGATGTAAATAAAGGAAGTAATAGAACATAACAGCTACTGTACACTCTACTGTTGCCTTTAGTTAGTTTGCCACTCTACTCAGCGTTTTGCTGACGTGTTACACTCGTTACCTTTTTCAGGACCAGGTGTTGAGCAGCCAGGGTCGGCGGCTGCAGAGGACGCTGGGCCGAGTAGGGTCCAGTAGAGTTGCCACAGCTTTGTACCTTCTTTTGTTTCTGTTCTAGTGAGTAGTTTTGTTTCTGCTGTACCTTCTTTACCTGCAGTTTTTGTTATATGATAAATGTTGTTTTACTGTTGTGGTGGTGCCTACTGTAGTAGTTTCTTTCCTTACTGCTGTACTTTTTACTGTTAGTTATATTCATGCTGAATGTGATTTATTTTACTGTCTTTTGGTTACTTCCTCGTTGGACGACTGGGTCTTGGGATTAGTCGAGTCGGTCCGGTTCTCGTGTCTCGTAGGGACTCGGGAACCGGGTCGTTACAAGATGGTATCAGAGCAAGGTCGTCCCGAGAAGTGAATCAACTGACTGGAAAATAACCAATTCACATGTTTATAGCTAGAGTAGCCACCACAACATATCTCTTGACATGAGCTCTTAGAAGTGTTGTTAGGTACCGTCTGTTTTGACGTTTCCGTTTTGTTTCGCGTCTCCATTGTAGGAGATGCCGCGTCGTGGAGCTAGGAGGGTGAGCCGCAGGCGCGGCCGAGGTCAGGGCCCGGGGGACAGATATGTCGGGCTTGGAATACATACTACCCCTCCTCTTCTCCTGAGTATACCGTCTCGGGACCTCGTCCAACTGATTCGAGAGGTGGTTCGAGAAGAATTTCAGCTTCCACCCACGTCGCCACCCCCTCCCCCTTCCGAGCGTACGACAGGGGAGTTAGTGGTGGAACGAGATTTCCGCCGCCACACCAGGCGTGTTAGGAGAATTCAACGGAGGCACGTGGCGTCCGCAGGAGAGCCGTCACGTTGCGCGGGGCCATCAGTGGCCTTTGGGGGCCCTCGACAGGGGCCAGTCGCCAGCACCGGACCCCCGCCTAGCCGACAGCAGGGACTCACTGAGGGCGGGAGTCGGGTTCCCCTCTGCTACCAATGTGGCCAGCCGGGCCACGTCAGGAGGGACTGCCCATCTAGGGCAGGAGGTCAGCAGATACTTCCCGCGCAGAGCACTGGAGGGCGCGCAGGAGGCCGCGGTTTCCAGGCGCGAGGAGGAGGACCGCAGTCGCGAGGAGGGTACCGGCCAGCACCTACCCGTCCGACGCAGAGTGTGGCTGCTTCGTCCGCACCTAGAGCTGAGGGGCGTATCAACGCCCTAACACACAGGGACGCCAGAGCTTCGGGATCGGTGGTAGCAGGTATGGTTTCAGTTTCTGGCAGACTCGTTTACACGCTTTTCGATTCCGGCGCTACGCACTCGTTTGTCGCAGACAGTTTCGCAGTTAGTTTGGACCAGGATTATACATTGCTAGAGAACCCGTTCGTAATCAGAGGCCCGAGTGGTCAGCTGTTTGTAGCTGAGGAGGTGTACACGGGTTGCGGGGTCAGCATCGGGGGACACAGCCTGCCAGCTGACCTGATTATGATACAGATGGAGGACTTTGGGGTGATCCTGGGGATGGATTGGCTGTCCGCTTACCACGCATTGGTAGACTGCTTTGAGAGGAAGATTGTCTTCTCCATTCCGGAGTTGCCTTCCTTCGAGTTTCACGGACAGCCAGTGGACGGAGGTTTCAGGTGCATTTCGGCACTTCGGGCGGCGAGACTTTTGAGCCAGGGGTGTGAGGGCTTCTTAGCTTGTGTGGTGGCAGAGCACAGCCCTGTGGCAGACTTCCAGAGCATCCCGGTGGTCAGAGAGTACCCCGACGTGTTTCCAGACGAGTTACCAGGACTACCGCCCGAGCGTGAGATCGAGTTTGAGATCTCACTAGTACCAGGGACCAACCCCATCTCCACCGCGCCATACAGGATGGCACCGCTTGAGCTGCGAGAGCTCAAGTCTCAGTTGCAGGACCTTTTGGAGAAGGGTTTCGTGAGGCCCAGTGCGTCTCCCTGGGGAGCCCCGGTACTGTTTGTGAAGAAGAAGGATGGGACCCTACGCCTTTGTGTGGACTACCGACAGCTGAATAGGGTCACCATCAAGAACAGATATCCGCTGCCGAGGATTGACGATATGTTTGACCAGTTGCGGGGTGCCACGGTGTTTTCCAAGATCGACTTGAGGTCTGGATACCACCAGTTGAGGATCAGGGAGACCGACGTCTCCAAGACAGCTTTCCGCACCCGGTACGGACACTACGAGTTTTTGGTCATGCCGTTTGGGCTGACCAATGCCCCCGCTGCTTTCATGGACCTGATGAACCGGGTGTTCAGACCGTACTTGGACCAGTTTGTGGTGGTTTTCATAGATGATGTACTCATCTATTCTAGAGATCGGACGCAGCACGGACAGCACTTGCGGATGGTTCTGGACACTCTGAGACGACGCAGGCTGTACGCCAAATACAGCAAGTGCGAATTCTGGTTGAGGGAGGTGACCTTTTTGGGTCATGTGATCTCTGGAGACGGCCTGGCGGTGGATCCCGCCAAGGTCGAGGCAGTGCTCAGGTGGGAGAGACCGCGTTCAGTCACTGAGATTCGCAGTTTCCTGGGACTGGCAGGTTACTACAGACGGTTCATCAGAGGGTTTTCGCAGATTGCACGTCCTATGACACAGTTGACTCGGAAGGATGTGCCTTTCACTTGGACAGACGCCTGTGAGGCGTGTTTTCTGGAGCTGAAGGAGAGGTTGACCTCGGCTCCCCTGCTCACCATTCCTGACAGTAGTGGCGGGTTCGTCGTGTACACGGACGCTTCCTTGCAGGGGTTAGGAGGTGTGCTCATGCAGAGGGGTCACGTGGTCGCTTACGCTTCGCGGCAACTGAAGCCCCATGAGCATACCTACCCTACCCATGACCTAGAGTTGGCAGCTGTTGTCTTCGCGCTGAAGACATGGAGGCACTACTTGTACGGTGAGACCTTCGAGATTTTTACAGATCACAAGAGCCTCAGATATCTTTTTGACCAGAAGGAGCTCAACATGAGACAGAGACGTTGGTTGGAGCTCCTGAAGGACTACGACTGCAGCATCTCCTACCACCCGGGAAAGGCCAATGTGGTGGCTGACGCCTTGAGCCGTAAGGCGCCCGCACGCTTGGCCAGTCTACAGTTACAGAGTTGGAGCCTTTTGGAGGAGGTGGGCAGTTGGCGACCTCTAGAGTTACGAGGATACTGTGGGGCAGTGACGGTGACACGGCAGACCAGACCAGAGTTGATAGACCGCATCATCACGGGACAGATGGCCGATCCGTACTTGCAGTCTTTGCGCGACAGAGTACTGTCAGGGGACCCAGGGGACTTCTCTTTCACAGACCAGGTGTTACGCTTGAGGGGACGGCTGTGCGTCCCCAGAGACGAGGAGCTGTTGAGAGAGCTCCTGACTGAGGCACACGGTTCCAGATTCACCATACATCCCGGAAACACGAAAATGTACCATGACTTGAGACGCGAGTTCTGGTGGAGAGGGATGAAGCGGGATGTGGGTGAGTTCGTGCAGCAGTGCTTAGTGTGCCAGCAGGTGAAAGCCGAGCATCAGAGGCCTGCAGGGCCGCTTCAGCCGCTTCCAGTGCCAGAGTGGAAGTGGGAGAGCATCACCATGGACTTGGTGGTGGGTTTACCTGTTACCCAGCGAGGACACGACGCGGTCTGGGTAATAGTGGATAGGTTGACGAAGACGGCACGATTCTTGCCGATCCGAGTCACTTTGGGACCAGCACAGTTGGCAGAGAGGTATATCCGTGATGTGGTGCGACTACACGGAGTTCCGCGGGAGATCGTATCCGACCGGGATACCCGCTTTACGTCCCAGTTTTGGGCTGAGTTTCAGCAGGCTTTGGGGACGAGGTTGAGGTTTAGCACGGCTTACCACCCCCAGACGGACGGACAGTCGGAACGCACGATACAGACACTTGAGGATCTTTTGCGTGCCTGTGTACTAGACTGGAGGGGCTCTTGGGAGGAACACCTGCCCCTGGCAGAGTTTGCATACAACAACAGTTATCACTCGAGCATCGGCATGGCTCCCTACGAGGCTCTGTACGGACGGAAATGCACGGCACCCTTGAGTTGGGTTGAGGTGGGGACCAAGTGGGAGGTTGGCCCCAGGTTGATCCGGCAGAGTCAGGAGGTAGTTGAACAGATCCACAGACGACTCCGCACTGTCAGGAGCAGACAGAAGAGCTACGCAGATCGCAGACGCAGAGAGGTGCAGTTCGAGGTTGGGGACCACGTCTTTCTTCGTGTTTCGCCCATGAAGGGCTTACAGCGGTTTGGGGTGAGAGGGAAGCTCGCGCCGAGGTTCGTGGGGCCCTTCGAGGTCCTGGAGCGGGTTGGACCCGTTGCTTACAGACTTGCCCTTCCCCCGCAGCTTTCTGGTGTGCACGACGTGTTCCACGTGTCCAACCTCAGGAAGTACGTAGCCGATCTCAGCCACGTACTGAGTCACGAGAGCGTCGAGGTGAGCGACGACCTGACCTACCCCGAGCGGCCAGTGCAGATCCTAGACCGAGCCGTCCGCAGGTTGAGACGAAAGCAAGTACCCCTGGTAAAGGTTTTGTGGAGGAGCCAGCGGTACGAGGAGGCTACCTGGGAGCCTGAGGCGGCAATGCGGGAGCGGTACCCAGAGCTTTTCGCGGGTACGTCTTTTCGGACCGGCTTCGGTCCTCTTTGAGTTTGTTATGGTTATTTGGACATCCTTTTTCCGCACCCTAGTTGGCGCAAGTTTCGGGGACGAAACTTCCTTTGAGTTTGTTATATTGTAACGAGCTCGTGCCCCAGACGTCTTTTAAGACGTCTGGGAGGTGGCCCAGACGTCTGTCAAGACGTCTGGGATCACATCCAGACGTCTGACCAGACGTCCGGGATAGTTTACAGACGTCTGACGAACAGTTATACTCGCACGGGATATTCGTCTGCGCGCCTGTGCGCGCAGACCTGCGATCCGCATCTTCTCTGCGGCTGCAGGCGACTGCGGCCGTCTCTCTCCTCCTCTCCGCGCGGCGTTAAAAGGGGGAGGGGGCGCGCCTCCCCTCCCGTCTCCACCATCTTCCTCCTCTCCTGCTGCGGGCGGAGCGAGCGGACGCAAGGGCGCAGCGGCAGCGGCGCAGCAGAAGGCGCGGAGGAGCTGCGGCGTGCGAGGGCAGGGCTCTGCCGTGAGGGCGAGCTCGCCGGGAGCGGCTTGGCCGGCCGGCGGAGGGTGCAGGGGGCGCAGAGCGTCGCGAAGAGGGACCTGCTGCGGGCGGAGCAGCGGACGCACGAGGTGCGACGCGGGCGGCGTCGCGAGCGGAGGCCGAGCGAGGTTCTGATTCTGGAAAAATCTCCAGAATCAGACGTCTGGACTGATATCCAGACGGCAAGGTCGACGTCTGTGTGATCATACAGACGTCTGAAGGGTGAGTTCCGCTTTCTCCTTCTTTTTTTGTCGACTGACCGTACTGAGGGAGGAGGGTTGGCTGTGCGCAGGTGTTCGGATTCGTCATCCTTTGCGAATCCGACGTCTGGAAGTTGTACCAGACGGCGGGAGTGACCTCCAGACGTCCGGAGAGACCATCGGACGTCTGGGATCTAGGAGAGACGTCGCCACAGACTTCTGGACGTCCGGGGAACCACGCCGAACAGGTAATTCTCTGATCCACCGTTTAAGACGTCTGGAAGGAGTTCCAGACGTCTGATTTTGCACAGTATTGTCTTTCTCGACCCGTTTAGGGCCCGTTTGGGCTCCGTCTTCCACGATTCGAGTTGCGTTCGATTCAGAATTTATTCCTCTACCCGCCTACAGTAGCTATACACTGTTTTGAGACACTCCTTGTGTTTGACCCTTGTGATAGGACCTCGTTCGGTTGCCGTCTTGAGAGTCGCGGAGGCGCGCGGGATTCCCGACCACGCCCCCATTACTTCCGTTGTACCTGGTAGAGTGGTTTTAAGCATTAATAAAATCTGTTGAAGTATGGAACCATAACTAGAACCTAGGGCATTGCATGAACCCTAGGAATGAGAAATGTATAGAATTATAGCTCCTAGGTGTTGCATGAATCCTAGGGCCGGAAAACTAGATTGTATGATAGATCCTAGGATATGGCATGAATCCTAGGATGGAAAAACTAGTGGAATGTATATTACTGCAGTCTTGGAAAAATGGAAAGGAATATATAAGCTGCCTGTGAAATTAATTAACAGCTGCCTGTTATGAACAAAGAAACATGTTTGAGATCATGGAAATTGAGAACGTGAATCTGGAAAGTGAAACATATGATGTTCTGAGATAAAGGGCTGGAACCCTACGGGGAATTAGGAGTGGAACTCCTGGAAAGAAAAGGAATGGAACTGAGATGTAGTTGTACTGTCTCTTGGGTACGCAGTACCAAGGGAAGTACCTGTACCTGTTTTAGTGCAGAGTGGGGCCAGCCGCCCCAGGGACCCGGGGTTAGGCTTGGCCGCTCTGTACCGACTTGTTGGCCCTCGTGTACGTAGTACCGAGGAGAGCTAGTAGTGTTAGGAGAGTACTAGCTACCCCACGGGCCCCGGGGTTCTGCTAGCCTCCTTCACCGACTTGTTAGGCCCACTAGGGCAAACCAGGGTAGTCAGGCGAGGGTGCGCGGACTGTGGAGGGGCAAGGCCCCGGTTTGGTTACTGTGGAGGGGTTGGACCCCTGTTACTGAGAGGGCTCTGCCCTGGTTCCGTGCTGTGCTTTGGGCGCACCCGTTAACGGAAACGACTGACCGCGTGCCAGTACGGGCTAGCTACCTGTGCGTTTATCGCGCGTGCCGTAGTCACCGTTACGTCTGTCAGTGACCTTGGGGTGGTTGACTGAGGGTAGGATCACCACGGGGGACTCTCCCGGCCAGGAGAGCACCACGTGCTACTTCTACTGTTGGAAAAGACTGCAATCAAGATCGTCCCACGAGGACATTCGAGATCAAGTAAAGGATCTGAGAAGTAAATGAAATAGTGAGAAAAATTGAAAGATGTAAATAAAGGAAGTAATAGAACATAACAGCTACTGTACACTCTACTGTTGCCTTTAGTTAGTTTGCCACTCTACTCAGCGTTTTGCTGACGTGTTACACTCGCTACCTTTTTCAGGACCAGGTGTTGAGCAGCCAGGGTCGGCGGCTGCAGAGGACGCTGGGCCGAGTAGGGTCCAGTAGAGTTGCCACAGCTTTGTACCTTCTTTTGTTTCTGCTGTACCTTCTTTACCTGCAGTTTTTGTTATATGATAAATGTTGTTTTACTGTTGTGGTGGTGCCTACTGTAGTAGTTTCTTTCCTTACTGCTGTACTTTTTACTGTTAGTTATATTCATGCTGAATGTGGTTTATTTTACTGTCTTTTGGTTACTTCCTCGTTGGACGACTGGGTCTTGGGATTAGTCGAGTCGGTCCGGTTCTCGTGTCTCGTAGGGACTCGGGAACCGGGTCGTTACAGCCTGGGTTGTGGGTTCCTTTTCTCTTAAGTAAGAGGGGGTTTGCTCTTGATTGGGAAATCAAGAGAGTTTGTAAAAGGGTTTGATATCCCATAAGTACCGATTAGCATTCTGAGTTGGACTCTGGGCAAAATCCTAGATTGGAAGATCTAGGTAGTGATTATTACCCGGGGTTGGGTTTCCACTATAAATACTTGTGTCGTGGTTGATGATATATTTATGGAATTCTTGATTATATTTCATATCTGCATTAATTTCAATTAGCATTTTGTTTACTGCCTTTAGCATAAATCACCCCTCTCTAGTGCTTTCAACTATAACATATAAAAGTGTCGCTGTAGCCTTAGTGAAATTATGTACAAAACATAAGGCAAACGAACTACATTTACTAACATTTCTACATATCTACAGTGAAGGAAACAACTATCACTAAAGCCTTAAAAAAAATATATATACATTAGCTCAAACAATATACACTACTTTATTTATATATATATAAATATATACATGTGCTGTACCTACATACTCGTATACCATATATATATGCATTACATATTTATATTACATGTATTATTATATTATACACTTATACTATATACATATACACATACTGCACACACTCACAGGCTTCGAAGCCTTCCAACACTTAGCCGCTCAAGCTATCCTCTCACCAGCACACACAGGCTTCGAAGCCTTCCAACACTTAGCCGCTTAAGCTATCCTCTCACCAGCACACACTCACAACACTTAGTCGAATTTAGGATCCTCTCTCACACACACACCCGGAGGGGTAGGACCAATACATAGCACCCCAAGGGGTGGGACCAAAGCACTACTAGACCTGGTTCTAGTTTCATTAGTGTGCATTGATGGTAACACCATCATGGTCCACAATTAGTCTGATTCAACAGGTAAATGCTCCTACTTGATCATCTGAGGATTACAATTTCACAATATTCTAACTTGGGAAGAAAATAAGAAAATAGGGTTAATTCTGTTGTTTTAACAGCACATCACAAATGCACATTAACCACAGGATTACTGAGGGTCAATTAAGGTCAATTGAGAATAAAAGTCTAAAAAGTGGGTTCACACTGACAAAATTAGGGTTTCAAGTATTTCGAGGACCAAAATAGGACTGAAAACCCTAATTATCAGCCACACTTAAATTGAAAAGGTTATGCTCAGGATAAAATTAATCTATACCTCCTAAAATTCATAGAAAAATATTCTAAGAGGTTTGATACCTTTGGTTTGACCATCTAAACCAATTTTGACCAAGAATAGAGTTTCAGATGGGAATTTGCCTTAATTTGGGCTTCTCTGCAATTTACCATTCAAACGTTGTCGAAACTCAAATCCAAGTTTACCATTAGATTTCTTGGATCTAAGTGAGGTTAACACCAACATTTAGGCCTAATCAAAGTCCATCTTGACCAAGTTTACATTTTAGCCTCTAAAATCTCTATTTCTCACACCCAGATCCCTAGGTTTCAAGTTTATTACAAAAAGCCCCCAACTTTGTCTTCTTCTTCACAAATGAGTCCCTGATGCTTGCAACTCCTACTTGAATGGTCAACTGACCTTTGACTGTGGGTATATCTCTCATTTTAAGTCCAAATCCCTTCAAATTTAGACGGATTGTTCATTAAGGGATTCTTCACGATTTAGACTTGATCTCTTGCCCATAATGGAGCTTGAGAAGCTCCATTGACCATGGGAAATCACAATTAGGAATCACCTCTAATCCTACTCCAATTGCTCGAATTCTTCCCAAGTAAGGTCGCAAGCACCCTCTATTTAAGTCCCTTGAACTTCCCATGTAAATTTGAGCCCGGTTTAGGCCTAAAAACCTTCTTCCTCTCTTCCGTCAGTTACCTCCGACCGTGGCTCCGGCGACACCCTTTGATCCTCTTCATCCAGCCACCGAACGACCATATTGGTTATCCCACAATCATCCTCAACTTCTTCTGCTTCTCGCCAGTTAAACCAAAGGCCCCTATCTCCATCATCGTCACCGCTTCTCACCACTGGAGTCTTCTTCGTCCTCGGGGTCGGCGAGTCAAGCCACCAAGCATTTCTCCCCCTCTTCATCCAACTAGATAGGTCTTCTTACTCCCTTTTTTTTCTAACTTAGGAGTAGACTCTTAGATCTTAGTTTTCACTGCCGAATCACCTTCTTAGATCATAGTTTTCTAGCTTAGGAGTAGACTCTTAGATCTTAGTTTTCTTAGCAACCGACGAAGCTCCGATGAGCTTCATCCGATCACTACACCCATCCAATCGACAAACTACCACCATGATTGCGCAGTAATCATAGGACTTAAATGATCTGAATTAAGTTAGAACTTAGCATAATTGTATTGTAATGCATGCATTAACAACATACATTGCATCTTTCCTGTTTTATCTAGATATGCATAAAATAATGTTACAATATACTGATTAGTGCATTATTTGGATTGTAAGCAATAAGAAGCTCAGGAGATGGCCTAAACCTGGATTTGAAGACAAGGAAGAAGCTAGAGCTGCAGCAGAGCTGGAGCAGAAGCCCTAAAATAAAGATAGAGGAAATAAAGTAGGGAGAGGTATACTATTCTACTAAGTGGAATTTTAAAATAGAGTTAAATTATGAAGAACATAGAACCTTTCCTAGCCTTAGGATTACCTTAGAGACCTTCCTTAACCCTATACACCCTTAGATTAGGTCACCCTAGCTTAGAATGCCTCAAAACCCTCATTCTAGCCCATATCTGGATGTCTAGGTAGGTTGTTGGATGTCCAAAACCCTTAGACACCACCCATAGACTTAGAACCCAATTCTATTAGAATATTGGACGTCCAGACAAGGTGTCAGATGCCCAATTTCTGCAAAATGCTAAGACAGAACCTAAACTCCTCCCTGACTCAACTTTGGACGTCCAAACCAGAGTTTTGGATTTCTGATTTTGAAGTATCTGGAACCCTTCTCCGATCCCTATTTTTGAAATCAAGCTTGGATCTTGATTTCCTAAGCCCCTAAACCCAATTCTACACCCTAAGAAGCCTAAATTAAGGTGCCCTAAGCCTAGTACACTACCTCAAGACCCTCCTAAGAACCTAATTAGGTTCTCAGTAAGCCCAATTGACTTGAATCTAAGTTAATCACACTCACCTAGTCAATTGGACTCATAGAGTCTAATTGAGCTTAGACCTCAACCAACACAAGTCTAATTGGAATCTGTGAGAGTCCAATTGACTCAAGCCTGACCTAGTTGGGTATTTTCTCTCCTAATTAGACATACATTCACTCAATTAAACTTGTGATAAGTTTAATTGCACATTCACTTTAGTATTAGGGTTTATAACCCTAATTCTAGGAGCCTACCCAAACCTAATCACCTAAACCTATAGGACTAGACCTAAACCACTCACACACACCTCCATAGTCACACACAGACACCCACACGCACACACATAGTTGCCCACTCTAGAGTTTTCTAGAGCCTTCCCTAAGTGGTGGCACTTTGAGTTGCCAAAAATAGTAACCAAAGTGGTTCATTCTTAGATCCACAATTTGTGGATCTAAGAAGACCCACTCAAGACAAGTGGACAGCCACCTAAGGGTATCTCTAGAGTCTTCTATAGTTCTCTAGAGAGGCCACTTGAAGGTTGCCCAAGAGTCTATTTAAAGGCCCTCTTGGATGACCATGCACCCAATCTAGCCATCTAGCTTTTAGCTGCATTCTATGTGCACCTCCATCTCCACGAGCTCCATCACCTCCATCATTCTCACCTCACATCCAAGGCTAGAGAAACTCTCCACCTCTCCAGAGGCCAGCCTACCCACCATTGGTCGTCCCTCTCTTCCCTCCTACCACCTCAAGGCACATAGGCCATTGGAGACCACCTCCAATGCCCTGAGTTCTGTTAGCTAGTTGCTCTTCATAGTTTAAACTTCTGCATTAATTTTCTATTAGTAGCATAGTAATCCTCTGCCTGAATGATGCATGTGTAATCTTCCGTAGATACACGCATGCATCCATTTTTTGCTAGCTAGAATTCATGCTTTAATCATTCATGTACACGCTTTCCTCGAAACATGATTGTAATGACAATATTTTTTAAGAAATGAAGTCATCACTTGCCTGATTCATATATCCATATTGTGATCATCAGTTTCCTAACTTAATCTCTCATGATATTGCAACAAGATGTTGGCTCCTGAAAATATAAACGACCTTGCGATTGACACATTTTCTGTTAATAGCCATCGCGAAGTTAGAATGGTGCGTACTAGCACACATGTTCACATTCATTGTCTATCTAACACATGCACACGTAGTTAGGGTTAACAACGCGACTGGCGAGACTTACATTCGCAGGATTGAAACTAGCATCCAATTTTAAGCAAGTAGTGTAGAAAAGAGTAAAAAATCATTCTTGCTTTTCTAAATGCCTCCCTGAGATCGACCGGGACTCACATCTCGTTACTTAATTTTGATTGAATTGGATTTCGTAACTATACTACGATGTTTTTCTATGAAAAATGCGACTTACGATTCCAACACACCACCACTAGTTTTGCCTCACCTCCACTATCAAAAGCCCTCTCCTAATTTAGGGCTTTAATTTCTCCTCCTCCCTGTCGAACAATGCATCCTCCGCTTACCTTCTCTGACTTCACCACACCAAGACACACATGCAAACCATCAATTAGCACCACCCCCGTACTCGCCATCCTCCGACAATCGTCCTAAGCTATTTAATTTAGGCTTTTAGCTCATTTTCATGATCGTAGGTATTTGCTGAACCTCCTCCTATCGCCATCGATTCACTACCATTGTTTGCCACTCTCCGACCACCAATGGACCTACTACCACATCTGGAAGCTGCAGAACCACTTCAGGAACCTTTTTCGAGCTTCAATTGGATGAGAGAATGCCTTCAGTAGCTGCAATCAAAGACTCTAATCCACAGCTTCGTGCAAAGAAGACAGGTACTTCATAGTACCAATAGACAGAGGGAAGAATTTAACATGACCTCTGATCCCTTAAGGAACATTCAGGTTAATGTGTCAGAAACAACAACCCTCCTTATGAACCGCACCGAGATGTTGTTAACACAAATGATACGTGGTTCAACCCAGGATGCTCTCATATCAGAATACAGTGAATTATGGAGATTGCATAGCATACAAGACTTACAATGTTTGACAAATCCACCACTTTGGGAAATACACCGGGATGTCATTGAAAAATGTGTGAATGGGCTAAATATGTTGAAAAAAGCAATTGATCAAAAATACCCATATTCCCACCCAGAAGTTGGCGAGACATCTTGGAGCAATTTTGAGGATCAATATAATTCTCTAATGCTCGGGTACGAAAATAGATGTTGTTATGGACCCCCAACCCAAATGGAACCCGATTCAAATTTTGTGTAGAATGACATACCTGATCATAATGTGGGTTGGACGGATCCAGTTACAGGTATTCCTAATTATGAGCCAGATTTCTCAAACACTTGTGATGAGCTTGACTCAAAATCTCTTGAGGATGTAACTCCCACACCTAGTCCTATTAAGGTATTCCTCAAGAATAGTTCTGACATCCCAATAGAACCAAGTCTAGATTCTAGTGACCCAAGTCCTACACCTAACCTAGAATCTAGATCTGAGCCTAGTTGGGATGATCATGAGGTCCAATGCGATGAGAACCATATTTTAGATCTGAATTATGATTTTGGGCCTATATTTGATGATTATACATCTCCAGACTGCTTAGAAGAATGGATTGATTTTTCGGAAGTCACACCGATTTATGATACAGAGGAGTTGGAAGAGGTGGGATTTGATTGGATCTACCTTAGGTACCCAGAACCTGAGCCTATGCCTAATAAGGATACCCCTGTGAGCTTGGAATTGAGACTAGGTTAGACCAAAGTCAAGTTGATGATTCCATGCATCTTGATTTATTCTATGGTGGAAACCCCGATCTTGAATCAAGTTCAGAAACTAATTGTTGCAAATTCTTTGATGAGTTTGAATGATACTCTGATTTTGGAGAACCATTGTTTCCAGATGATTCCGAGCTAGTTTACTACCTCAGTATTGATGATCTATTCTTTGATTCTGATTCTGGGGTTGATGATTTGGAACTTGAAGCAGCTCTTCCTCCGACTCTCGAGCCAGAGCCATTCAGAAACCGATCCCAACCCTGACCCGCCACCAGAATCAATCTCTATTCTAACTTACCTCTTCTTGATCCGGTTTCACCACCTTTTTTTAACAGGGAATCAGACATTGATCAAACTGATGACCACATTTTGTCCACCTTTGATCCCACTAGTAGGGTGCCTATACTTTTCACTGATCCATTTACTTTTGAGGACCCCTACTCTGATCTGGCTGAGTCAATTAAGCCAAACCCTAGATTCACATTTCCATATCTATTTGAGTCACAAAGCATCTGGTGGGCTCCACACCTATTGATTCACATCCACCAACCGACTAAACCGATTGGGTTTGGTTTACATCATCAGCCAATTGATCTAAACAAAGACTTGGTTTGATCAACCAGACTACTCATTAAAGTGCTTGTTCTACAAAATTTCTCTAATCTGACCACCCCTTCTCTTTGACCACCTTCGGCTCGGGTGAAGGCATTAAATTTAGCACTTAACGAGAGGCAACCCGTCATTTTAAAAAACTCGAGACCCTTCTGACTCTCTTTGAGCTGCATTCATATTGAAGTTTAGGGTTTAAACTTTGGAACAACTAACTCCACCTTTGATAATTGTATCAGAGCTTAAAATCATCTACAACAACCATCCCCACCCATTCACACACCCTTTAACCTTGTTCTAATCTTTGAATTAAGCTGAATTCATGCCCACTTGGTTTACAATGGTGACATTGCAAAACTTAGGCATAGAGGGGTATTAAAATGCAAAACAAACGGAAATTCAATTCTCTGAAGGGTTCTCATAAAAAAAAAAAACATATATAAAGAAAATGGTGGAAGGGGAGAAAAATTTTGAAAATTGAGTGAAAAATCTTTCTTAAGGAGGAAAAGAGGAGGAAATACAAAGAATGTCAAAGGAGAAAAATCAAAGAAAATTGATAGACCTAGCAATGGATTATGGATCCTGCTTAAAGTTCTAGACCAAATCAAAATAAGGATTAAGTCTTGAAGTGCGAGAGACAAGGAGAAAAGTAAGAGTACTGAACTTAGTCCTCTTGGGCTTATCTTAGAGCTTAAACACTCACGTATTTGTTAAGATACAGATTAGTCCCAAAGAGGTTGAGAAAAGTGCGAAGCTGATGTATTAAGTCTAAGGTTTAGGGATTATTCGGCCTCGTTGCCTGCCCTTTGGTTTATGGGACTTGGCAACCTAGGCTCCCAAAAATCACACACTGGTCTAGTTTAGTGCAGTTAATGAAGAAAAATGCCAAAAGTGTTCAGTTCTGGAAAGGTTTTCCCGAAGATCTAGCTTAGGAGCAGCTCGAAAACACAAGTTGATTGGACAAGTTCCCGACGTAGAGAGCTAGAATGAAAAATACTCCCCTCAAAGATGCATAATAACATATTGTCTCCTTGGTGCTTTCTCCTAGGATATCTAAATATCCTATTAGGGGCATGTAAGCACCTTGTGCTAGTTCACGTGCCATGGGCGGGATTATCCTAAAATGTTGATTGCTAGGGCTTGAATTTAGCTACAGAACTCCATGAGTGGCACTATCCCAAAGTGTTGAAAGCCAGGGTTTTGGGGGTTGTCATGGTGATGCTATCACGAAGCATTGAAAGCCAAGGACCCTTCGAGGATTGATGGTAGGGACAAGAAATCTGATACAGACCGTGTTTAGGGCCAATCTGATGTTGGATTTAGGGTAATATAAAAGAAAAGAGAAAAAACTCTCAAAATAAATATCCCTTTCTATTTCTCTTACCAAAAATGCACTGGCAAACTGAACTTGGACTTACTATGTTTACGTATGGGTGCTTTAACCGCTGAGGTCAACGAACCTCTGGGCAATTTTTATTGGTCTTAGAAATCTTTGCGGCAGACCCAAGGTTGAAGATGGTTAGGTCTAGATCTTGACTGGTACTTGAGTACCTCTAGGCCTATTGTTGGTATTCTGCTCTGATTTCTAGAGAAGAGGCACGAACAGGCATCTGAACATCAAAAACATAGTCTAGAGATATAGTTCTTTCCATAGGATTTTGCTAAGGACTAGCAAAAGCTAGGCATGGGGGTATGTTGGTAACACCATCATAGGCCCTAACTAGCCATAATTAGTCTAATTCAACTGGTAAATGCTCCTACTTGATCATCTGAGGATCATAATTCCGCAATATTCTGACTTGGGAAGAAAATAAGAAAGTAGGGTTAATTCTGCTATTTTAACAGCACATCACATATGTAGATAAACCACGAGATTACTGTTAACGCAGCGAAATCGAGTTTAAAATGTGTTGTAGTATAGTGGAAATCGCTTTGAAAACAAATACAATTTTTATTACTTGAATAAGTTTCGAGTTCGAACACAGGGATCAAGATGAAATTCACACACTAATCTCAACAATTAATGTAATTTGAACACAAAATATTACTGAAAAACTAATTTGCAATGTAGAGCATATGAGTATATGAAGAGTAAAAAGGATTTTAGACAAAATAATGGTGATTTGAATCACCAATTATAAGTCTAATACAAAGAATAATTACTCAAATTTACTAAAGGAGATATGAAATCATATGTCTGATTTTGCAATTAGACATCTTAAATGACGTTTGCTACAGTACTGCTTTAGCTTTTCTTTGTCTGCGTGCTACAGTACTACTTTAGCTTTTCTTTGTCTGCATGCCTCTTTTTCTTCTTTCTGCATCTAAACCTTTCTCTTTTCTTCTTCTTTCTTTCCTTGACCCTTTCTTTGCAACTCCTCTTCTTCTTCTTCACTTCTTCCCCTTCTTTTTCTTCACGCACAAAGGGCGGTCATCTCTGGCTTTCCTCTTCTGAATCTGGCTAAGTGTCAGTCGGACTTCCCTGTGGCAAAAACCCCCCTTCCCCAGTGTAACTCACCTTCTCTCTTTCTATCTTAAGTCACGCTCTTGAAGAGCCACAGGGTATCCGAGTTATCAGACCTAGCATACTCGGGACCAGGGCTGCCTGCAGTGGGTAGCAGCCAAGGAGTGCGGGCTAGGCGGGTTATCGAGTCGACCAGATCCGCAGGGGAGATGTCACAGATGAGACCAGTGAAGGTCTAGGAGGACCTCACCCTCACTGATTGGAGGCAAACAACCCCATTCACTTTTGGGTATTATGCGGCTACAAGTGGTTCTTCATATCCAAGGTGGGACATTTCTTCTGCGCAGTGTAGCAGTAAGGTACTCAGTCTAATTGACGAGGCTGTGGCTGCTGAAGCCCTCGTGTAAGGACTTGGACTCCTGCAGGCTTCAATTCCGCACGGCCTAGAGTTATCCCCTAGAGCGGAAACGCCCTGGAGTAGATTGAAGCTTACGTGAAGCACGATGTCAATGGCGGGTTTGGCCTGATACCTGATATTCAAGAAATGGGGCCTTATGGCCACATTAGATGGTTCAGTAGGATCACCGAGGCATGGCGAATGTGATGGTGGCAGTGGCGTGTTGTGCGAGTGGCTGTGGTGGCCGGACGGATGCGGTTATGTCCGGTGAGAGTGGGTTTGTTTGGGAAGTTGTTTGGGTGGATGGAACGGTGAATAGAGAGATGGGAAATGAGTGGAGAGGCGCAGTAGAGGTTGTGAGATTGTCGGCGTGGTGGATGGAGGTGCATTGCAGTGGGCACACCTCGTTGGAGGAGTGGCCGGAGCGAAGGATGAAGAGGGTGAAAGACGTAGTCGAGGGGTTTTTTTTTGGTTTTTAGTAGAGAGAACTAATCTAGGGGTCTTAAGGAAGCTTAACTACAAACGCTAAGTAGATGAGAGGGAGAGGACAACACCATTGATGATATGCCAGAGCTGGGGAAGAAGGTGCTCCAATGAAGGGAGCGACGACAACGACAGAGGTAGAAGGGCTCCTGCTAGTATGACCAAGAGCGCATGAGAGGGATGGGAGAGGAATCCACCACTGGTATTGTGGAAGGACGATGAGGAAAGGTAGAGGGGATTGCTTGACGTCGAGGAGCCTTCGATCATGAAAGAGAGAGGGGAATTGTGGGGATTCACAACCGATTTCGAGCATGAGGAGATCAGCGAGCTCTGAGGTTCCTTACAAAGGGTTCTAGGGGGTGGTTAGAGCTTGGGAAGCAAGCCTACCAAGCTTGGAAGGTCGTCGGATTTGGTTAATTCTTGAGACCAAAATCTCTCATGCATTCACATCAGAGATTGGGAAATATTCAGAGCATATGGATGGGTTTAGATTGAAGAGGACTCCTCAAAGAATCTCCCTTCCAATTTTGGAAGGGATTGATTGAATAGAGGAGTTCTTTTCAATCAAAGGTCATCGAAGAAGGATTTCTCTGCGATAATGGCGGAGGGATCTTATTGTGAAGACGTCGAAGAAGTTAGGGGCTGAGTGCAAGGGTTTTTGAAAGTTGGGGGTATAAATGTAATCAGATAGAACCATTTTGCAAACTAGGTCAAGAAAAGCTCATCTTGAGCCCAAATTTTGGTACAAACCTAATTTGGACATAAGAAATCCAATGGTGAAGTTGGATTTTGATTTTGACCATGTTTTACTTGGTAATTTATGTAAAAACCTAAATTGGGGCAAATATCTATTTGAGACTCCATTTTAGGTAAAGATGGATTTTGATGGCCAAATTGAAGGTACTAAGCCCTAGAGAATATTTTTTTTATAATTTTTAGAGGGTTTAGGTGAATTTTATCCTAACCAGAACCTTGATTAATTAAGTGGGTCTATTTTTAGGGTTTCGAAAGTCATTTAATTCTCAAAACACGTGCAAACCTTTTTCTGTTTGATCTAACCCACTTGTTATCTTATGAAGACCATTTGACCTTTATTCAGCTCTTGAGAAAATCCATGGTTATACTACATTCATGATAAGCTGGTAAAATTGCAATTTTAACCTTAGTTTCTTATTTTTCCCTCAGAATGCTTATGTAATGAATTATGACCTTTAGTTGGTTATGTAGGAGCATTTGTTGACTTAATTTGATCAGAAAGAGCTAGTTAGGGATCATGATGGTGTTCCCATCATACCCCCATGCCTAACTTTTGCTAGTCCCTTAGAAAATTTTAAGGTATTAACTTTGCTTCTCGACTATAAAATCCTTTGATGCTTAAAAACTTTGTTCTATGCTTCCTTTTGTAGATTAGGTTAGAATTTCGATAGCAGGCCTAGAGGTACTCAAGTATCAACCAAGATCCGGACCTGACCAGTGATGGAGAGATTCTCGCTTATTTATGATAGCAATAGAATGATATGTCGTTGTGTTTTATGTGGTGGAAAATCTCTCAACCAAACTAAATATCAAATTTAACCAAAATAAAGATGTTGCATCCACAGGGAGGAATAGACCAATAAATTCACTAGTAGAGGAATATACTGTTTGCAGACACTTTCGCTACTTCAATGCGAGGAATATGCTATTTTAAATGGAGCTTGCAATTTCATTAAAAGTTTAGGGTTATTTATGCAATTTTCACATCAGGAATTAAGATCCAAAATTATGTATATGATGCATGTGTAATGGAATATCATGTAAATTCAACTTGCATGTAAATCTGATTTGAAATTCAAAGTTAAATGATGCACATAACACAAGTGAAGTAATTTCAGGAAACTATAAGTGCATCAATGCAATGTGGCCTGCATAATATAATAATATCTAATGGCAATGGAATTCAATGTAAATATTAATTGAGGAGAAAATAGAGGATTTCTCCTCTCTCTTCCTTGCTTGGACGAGCATGCACGGTTGACGACGAGAGTCGAAGGGGTGGTGCGCCTCGACAAGTGCTTCGCGATGGTGGTGACGCGGCGGCTGGAGGTGGCTAGCGGTAGCCGAAAGGTGGAGAATAGCCATCGGCCTGTTGGATCTGTTGGAGGAGGAGCACCGCGCATGGAGAGGATGGTGCGGCTGCTGTAGCCTGCATGGATGTGTGTTGGGGTCTCATGCGCAAGGACGTGCTAGGGCACGCTGTGGCGTGGGTTGCTTGTGGGCGACTGCGGCCTGCGGGCGTGGTTTTCTTGCGGGCGCTGGCGAGGGTGCGCTATGGTCGTGTGCGTGGTTGCAGGCGCGCGGTGGGAGGTGAAGGCACTGCTGGGTGGACAGGCAGTGGAAGGCATGGCTGTGGTAGTGCAGTGAGGGCAAGAAGGAGATGGCATGGCTGTAGAGAGCTCAAGGAGCACTGTGGTAAAGGTAGGAGGGTGGTTGGTGCAGCGCCTGCGGGCACTTGGTGTGACTAGGACACGGGTGCAGGCTTGGGAACTGAAGGCGTTGGTGGCAGTGCGGTGAAGGACGCGGTTGTGGCTTGCAGGGGATTGGTGAAGGCGCTGGTGGCAGGGCGTGCGAGGGCAAGCTATGCAAGGGCGCGGTGGGCAGGCGGTGGGAGTTGTTGCGCACAGTGCACGCTCTCCCCACAGTGCACACCCTCTTCGTGGTTGGGTCCCCGCCAGGGGGAGAAGAAGAATCGAGCCCTCCTCTCCTTTGCTGAGCCTCTTTTTATCTCCTCCCCCATCCACAAGTGAAGGGATTTTTAAATCCCTTACTAAATTTGGCCTTCAGCTGTTGGGGAGGTGTTGAAGTCGGTCGGAGGCTGAGGAAGACTTAGTTGAGGGCGGCAGCTGAGGGGGAAATTTATCTTCACCATCCTGTTCTTTTCCAACATTATTCCTACAATAACAAAACATAAAATAATTACATACTAAGTTATAGAATGTGACAGAATAGATGTAAACTTAAATAATGATGCATGCAAACATTCTATAACTTAATGTAGTTATTAACAAACCTAAAAGGTAAGAATAGAGTTAACTTAGGCGTAACAATAGTCCATTAATATGGACTCATCAAATACCCCCATGCCTAAGATTTGCTAGTCCCTAGCAAAAATAAAAAATAATAGAAGTAATCAAATGATTTCTTCTTTTCTTATTTCAAAACTTTAGAGAATCAGACAAATGGGAAGTGATGATAGCCTAGGTAACAGATCCAAGTGAAAAACCGATTCGCATTAGGAGTTCATACTTCACCCTTGGTAAATATTTCTGTTGGGATAGGCAATTACTTCCCTCGGGGATAAAGCAGAAGATAATCTGTAATTTGACCCTGGCTTTTGACTTAGGTAGTAGATATCAAGTTGAATGGATTTGTATTTGGTGGCACACACTCATCTGGTGCTACATGTAGTCTAGCACTACAGACTCTAGATCTCTAGACTATTAGACAAGTCAACTTGGAGAGAGGCTAAACAACTGTGCTCTCTTGATGTTCCTTGGCACTCACTCTTTTCTTTATTTTCTTTCTGAGAACCCAAATCTTGCCAGATTTAGTAAGTGTACTCACTGTTTGGTGGCCTCACCTGGCATCCACACTTTAATTAAAGTCCTAATAACTCTACAACTAAGTTAGAGTCCTCAACTAGTATTCGGGCGATCAGAAATACTGAAAGGTAGGTATGGGTAATATTTGGTGGAACACGATAAGTATTTTTGTTGCCTCAAAAACAATGTTACAATGATAAAATATAACCTTAGACTCTTCTTTTTCTTTTCTCTCTTTCCTTTCTTCGTTTTTTTTCTCTCTCTTTTTTTTTTAATTGTTTCTTCTTCTCTTTTTCCTTTTTCTTTCTTTATCAATCAACATAACACGTTACAAACTTTTATTTATGAGGCATTATTAGGGATGATGATGGTCAAGAGGATATTGTGTGGCTTATTTGGTGGAAGTGCCTATTCTCGGCATCGGGAAGGAATGGATAGGACAGACGTATTTCTGACCTTTAACACTATTACCCTCCTTCAGCTGAGGACTCTATGAAGGACGGTCGTAACCATCCACCATAGTCATAGCTTTATTAAGACTCCATCTCTGTGTATCTGCCTTATTTGGTGACTCTCAGGAATTCACACAAAGTACACATACAGGAACAAAGAGCGAAAACTATGCCTAACTCTGAAGTATCATCATCTAATTGTCCAAAACTTAAGAGTCCTTGCACTAGACTTAGCACACCAATAATCTCTCTACTTTCATCTCACAAATATGGGGTGGATCTACTAGAAGATAGTATGCCTGACTCCCTATTAACTGTCCAAGGGTTCAGTAGACTACAAATGCTTATTGGTTTTCTACAAGGATCCATTACCCAGTCTACATGCATGTGAAATAAATGTACTGGATTCTAAGCTTAAGAAATAATTCAAGAAGAAAAACCTCCAATGACAAAGATATTTTGCTAGGGACTAACCCATTTAGCTCAAGAAAATAGTTTTTTTTTTTATATGCCAACCTAAATGCATGAATACTTCCTAAAATGCAAAATGCACCCCCCATGCCTAAATCCTACAATGTCCTCATTGTAAAATTAAAACAGGGGGAAAAAGGAAAGAAATCACCTGATGATGGTGTTACTCAGAATGCTGTGTTGCCTCCCAACAAGTGCTGCATTTTCTGTAAGCAGTCAGACTTATAAGGAACCTATAAGTCTAGTTCTAGACAGAAAAAGTTAGGCCCTAAAAATATGCGTAACAGTGCAGACCTAGAAAACAGGTAGCCACGAATGTTGGCGACCTGATGATGCAACGTAATCCCAAATTCTCGCCAAAAGATTTGAAAGCAAAAAATCTCGTTGGCTACCTGGGGAGGTCTAGGAATAACAAAAGGAAAATGAAAATAGGCCTCCCAAAATGAAATAAGTGGATGATAACAAGGATCCTCCAAAGCAGGATGGGTTTTAAAAGATATAAACATTAATATTTGAAACGCTTGAATGGCAAGACTAAAAGTACAAGCATCAATCCACACTCTCCATTCTACCCGAGGATGTACTGGCCTGATATGTTCTTCAGAAAGAATGTACATGAGCAGAGATCTGAGCCAAGGATTGGTTAGGGAGTGTAAGGGTTGTTTGTAGTGTTGGAAGGTAATGATTAGGTCCAATGAGGGCTTAGTTGGTGTTAGGTCCAATTCCAATAACGATTTAGATTGTGTATTCTCCCTAATAATTCTGGACAACTTCACGTTACCCTGCCTAGCATTAATGATCGGAATCATATTTTCACCTTTCAGTATATGTGAATCAAGGGTAGACTCCAAATTATAACTCTTTGATGGTAGGGTCAAAATATCAAAATCATTCTCATTAATCTCATCGCCGGATTCGTTTGGTTCACTCAAATTTTTGTCGGGGTGTATATGTGATTCATTAGTGAAGAAAGGAGTTGGATCAGTATCCTCAATTATTCCCAAAGGAGGATTAGCCTTAATGTTTTGAAGTAAGCCTATATCACTGAATTCGTTATTCTTCTCAGGGTATAAATCCTCAATTGATGTGTTTTATCCTCGAGAGTCTCCCCTAAGCTTCTCACTATTTTGTTTGTCCTTCTCTAATATCAACTCCTGTTTTGATGGAGGATGACTCTCAAAAGAAGGGAGGAATCTAGATTTCACCATATTATTTATATCCTTTGGAGGTAAATCCTCAAATAATAAATAATTTTGCTGTGATTCACTCTAGATTTTCAGTCCAGGTTCCTCTATTGGGGCTTCCTCATCCTCTTAAATAGACTCTTCATATCCCTGAGACCAAAATTAGTCTAATTCATCCTATATTCCCTTAGGGTCACCTTCATTGGGTACATTTAAATCCTCAGGATGCTGAATTGTAGGTGTTGATTCCCTAAGTGGAGGGTCAGGAGTAGGCTCACTAAGGGTAGAATGAGATTCCACCAGATAATCAATAGGGGAAGTGATAGGAATAATACAACCTTGACTCGGGTTAATACGGGTAAGGAGAATATTGTCATTGGGGTCAAGGTGCTCAAGAGGTACCATCTTCCCTTGCTTTTGACTCTAATATAGCTTGGGTGGATAATCACTAGGATCATTCTCCGTTAGTGGCCATGTCTCATTGGGAGAGTCTAAGTGATAGCAAAAAACTTGATCCCTATTGTCAATGGTTTCCTCATAATTATTTTCATGATCATGGTCATATGGGTAGGGATCAGAATTAATGGGAAGAGCGTAGCTAAGTTGCTTATTTCTTTGTCTAATTGTTGACTATTCCTCAACATCTCTCCCATAGATTCCATCATTTCCTTTTGTTGTTTTTGCATTTCTATCATAAAAGAGGAGAGGCTACTACTATTAGGTTAGGGAGGATAGTCAATTTCAGGCTCTGGTTGCCTAGGGGTATCGGTCCAACCTCGATACGGAAAATCATGAAGGGTGGGAGGGTTGGGTATGTGCATAGAAGTTGGGATTTCAGGGTTGGAAAATCTTGCTCCTAGGCTCTGCTCAAAAGTGGGAGCTATCGAGCCAGTACTCTCAGGATAAGAATATGAATGATCTCATGAATTGCCAATGTACCCATCAAAGGATGGATACGCTCGGGGCATGGGATCTTGGTTAAAAGATGGGAAGTATTGACTCTGATAATCTAAATGATAGGAATAATGGTGATCCATTTCTTTAAGCCAACAATTTTAACTCTCTTAGGATTTAGAAGAATTCAGAACACAAGCAGAAACTTCCTAGAGAGTTCTACTGTCAAAGCAAATGCAAATTCAGTGGGATCTAATTTTAGTAGATTGTAGGTCTTAGAATTAAATGTTCAGTTTGTGGCCAAACAAGTTTTGCACAAATTACACTTCCTAGGCCAACCTTCGTTGGTGCCTATAACTTACTCGCAAGGGATGGAAGTCTCAAATTGAGCCCACACACAAGGAACCGAAGTAACTTGGTGGATAGGCTTGTTGATTTTCAACTAACTTCCCTTGTGGTGCAAAAGAAGAGAGGTAGAAATTTATCTAGTGACCTTATATGTGATGTGCACAGTGTCTCAGGTGTGCAATCATATGAATGTGTTTTGAGCTTTGAAATTTCGCAAACAATATCCTTTTGCACACAATTTTAAGTCACAAATTTTATGGTTCAACCTCTTAGCAGTCCCAATTCTTAAAGTGACCACTGAATTAATTTGATTCAAGCACTTTAGTGGTTTTAGATTTAGGTTCAATGCAGATGCATGACAGGTAATTGATGCTTAAGAGAAGATGCACCTTACTCTAGCTTTCTTCGTGCAAGAATGTATGCAATACAGTAAAAATAAACTAGATGATGCTTATTCGGTCCTAGATGGTCGTCCTTTAGATATGCAGCTTCTAGCAGGCAGTTCGAATATTTTTTTTTATTTTTTTTAAATAATAATAATAAGCAAACAAACCTAATCTAACTAACTAACCAACATGCAGTTCAAACAATCTAAATGATCCAATAATCTAAATAAATGGGAACACGCTCCAAAAAATATGCTCTCGCATACAAGAGCGATAAGAAATAAAGAAACACTGGGAACACGTTCCCAAAAATACCCGACGAGGGTCCAAAAGACAGAAATTAAATTCTAATGTCTATCTAAACTAAATCTAAACTAAGCTCTAATGACTAAATCAGAAACAGGCTTCTCTGTAAGCCTATGTGCATGGGATCAAGGCCTACGTGTTCTTGTTGCTGGCCTCCAGGTAGTGTCAAGGTCCACCAAAAAGATCATCTCCACCGTGCGCGCTCTCCATGTTCGTCGTTCAAGGTCAATGTTGTTGCTCTACTGTGCCTATCGCCTTATCAGATTCCTCGTACAATAATATAAAGAATAATTGCGCAGCTCAGAATATTCAAAAATAATAAAGTGAATTTATTGCATCTGTTGCCCCCCGGCAATGGCGCCATTTGATGGAGAGATTCTCGCTTATTTATGATAGCAATAGAATGATATGTCGTTGTGTTTTATGTGGTGAAAAATCTCTCAATCAAACTAAATATCAAATTTAACCATAATAAAGATGTCGCATCCACAGGGAGGAATAGACCAATAAATTCATGAGTAGAGGAATATACTGTTTGCAGACACTTTCTTGACTTCAATGCGAGGAATATGCTGTTTTAAAGGGAGCTTGTAATTTCCTTAAAAGTTTAGGGTTATTTATGCAATTTTCACGTCAGGAATTAAGCTCCAAAAAATGTATGTGATGCATGTGTAATGGCATATCATGTAAATTCAACTTGCATGCAAATCTGATTTGAAATTCAAAGTTAAATGATGCACATAACACAAGTGAAGTAATTTCAGGAAACTATAAGTGCATCAATGCAATGTGGCTTGAATAAAATAATAATATCTAATGGAAATGGCATACAATGTAAATATTAATTGAGGAGAAAACAGAGGATTTCTCCTCTCTCTTCCTCGCTTGGACAGGAGTGCACGGTTGGCGACGAGAGTTGAAGGGGTGGTGCACCTCCACGCATGCTTCGTGATGGTAGTGACATGGCAGCCGGACGGTGGAGAATAGCCGCTGGCCTGTTGGCTCTATTGGAGGAGGAGCATTGCACGTGGAGAGGATGGTGCGACTACTGCAGCCTGCGTGGATGCGCATTGGGGTCGCGCGTGCAAGGGCATGCTAGGGTGCACTGTGGCATGGCCTACGGGCATGAGTTGCTTGTGGAAGGCTGCAGCCTGCAAGCATGGTCTGCCTGCGGGCTTGGCTGGCTGCCTACGGGCGCAGGCGAGGGCGCATTGTGGCAGTGCGCATGGTTGCAGGCGCGCGGTGGGTGGTGAAGGCGCTGCTAGGTAGGCAGGTGGTGGAAGGCATGGCTATGGCAGTGCGGTGAGGGTAGGAGGGCGATGGCTTGGCTGCAGGGCATGTAAGGAGCTCTATGGTAAGGGTAGGAGGGTGTTTGGTGCGGCACCTGCGGGCACTTGGTGTGGCTAGGACACGGGTGTAGGCAGTGCATGGGCGTGGTGGGAGGTGAAGGCGCTGGTGGCAGTGTGGTGAAGGACGCGGCTGTGGCTTGCTGGGGATTGGTGAAGGCACTGGTGGCAGGGTGTGCGAGGGCTGGCTGTGTAATGGTGTGGTAGGCAGGCGGTGGGAGTTGTTGCGCACAATGCATGCTCTCCCCACAGTGCACGCCCTCTTCATGGTTGGGTCCCCGCCAGGGGGAGAAGAAGAGCCGAGCCCTCCTCTCCTTTGCCGAGCCTCTTTTTATCTCCTCCCCCATCTGCAAGTCAAGGGATTTTTAAATCCCTTACTAAATTTGGCCTTCGGCTGTTGGGGAGGTGTTGAGGCCGGTCGGAGGTTGAGGAAGACTTAGTTGGGGCCAGCGGCTGAGGGGGAAATTTATCTTCACCATCCTGTTCTTTTCCAACATTATTCCTACAACAACAAAACATAAAATAATTACATACTAAGTTATAGAATGAGATAGAATAGATGTACAGTTAAATAATGATGCATGCAAAAATTCTATAACTTAATGTAGTTATTAACAAACCTAAAAGGTAAGAATAGAGTTAACTTAGGCGTAACAATAGTCCATTAAAATGGACTCACCAACTAGCTTTAGCCTCAGTCTGCTGCGAAGGTTTCTAAGGCCTACAGGAACTAAACTAAGGTTTGTTGAACTCCATGGTTAAAGCACCCGTGCTTGAAACATGTTTTAGCATTGGTTCAATTTGCAGTGCATTTTTGTCAGAGGGAGACAGAGGAATTTTTCTTTTTGGAGACTTTTCTCTCTCTTTTCTCTTTTTCCAGCTTCGGATTGGCTTTACAACACGGTCTGTATCGGATTCCTAATCCCTATCATCAATTCTCGTAGGGTCGTTGGCAATCGATGCTTCGAGATAGCCCCGCCCATGGCAACCCCCAAAACCTTGGCTTTCGAGATTTCGAGATAATCCTACTCATGGCGTTCTGTAGCTAAATCCAGACCTTAGCAATCGGCATTTCGGGATAATGCTACCTGGTCGATAACTTTCTCAACACATTTAATTAAGTTAATTATGCTTAATTATGTGCAAAAGAAAGTAACTTAGGTTAACTTGAATTCATGTCAATTAAGTAGTATAGGATCAAGTTAACCTAACATTTTAGATTTTAGTTCTTTTTAACTGGTTGAGTCCAGGTCATTTGCTGGGAGACATAATTTAGTTTGAATTCACCACTAAATCCTAAGCTACTTATGAGAATTATAATTAAATTTACTTTAAGAATATGAATCTTGCTTAAGGATTTCCAATTGAAAAACATGCAAAATTCCATAAGGAAAACATATTTACACATATGATTTGCTATTACAAACAAGTAAACATGCTATTTCTTTTAATTTCTTCTTATTTACAAAAGATTAAGGCAAGAAAAAGAAATTCCAATGAATACAAGTACCTTATTACATCAATTAAGCTAAAAAAGAAATTGTATTTAAGTAAAAATTACAAAAAGAAATTCCATTCTTTCTTATTAATCTTCAGCCTCAATCCTTCTTCTCTTCTTCTTCTACCTCTCTCTCTCTCTCTCTTTTCTCTTTTTACCTTTCTCTTAACTGTTCTGTCTCGAGCTCTTCTCTTAACATCTCTTCTTCTCTTTCTTTTCTTTCTTCTTAATATTTTCATTTCTTTTGCCTATTTACCTTTCCTTTGCTTTCAATTTTTTTTTCTATTCAACCAAACAAGCTCTCCTCTTCTCCTCCTTTTCCTTTGCAACAGAGCTAAATTGAACCGATTTGAACCCAAGATCTGAACCAAAAATTTGGTTTTACAATTGGTGGCTCAGATCAGTCGGGGATACATAGCACTCTTCTCAGGGTGGGACCAGACCCTACTGGATTTGAGCCTAGTTTTTATTCGGTTTGGTTTATTTTTGGTTCAGCATAGTCTCCAGGCTCTCCGGCTCACGGCCTCCCAAGCCACATGCATACGCCCTCACGGGCCTACGCTCGCACGCCCACAGGTGCACACACACCCAGGCACGCGCACCGCACACACCCACACACACACACATATGCTCATTTGTGTGCCTAGCGCTGACGATCAAACAACCCTATACACATTTTACTTTTATTCACAGGTGCGTGCTTCTCCTTTGCCGATGTGGGACTATGTTAATCCCCTCCAGACCAGACTTTGGTTAAGGATTCCAGCCAGCACAGAGGTTTAAATCGAGCAAATAAGGGCTCGTTGGAAAGCTCTAAAGGTTCTTTACAAGTTTGCAGCATCAATTTGATGCTCAAAAAAGATTTTGCCCCTCTATTTGAAGGGTGAAAGTTGAATGTCTTCACGGCTAATTTGGCCTGTAGAGGTGAACCTCAGGTCTAAAGACCTGCAACAATTCTGTTGACCTCCAGATGAGGTCCTGACTAGGCTTAGAAGGTATTTCCGCATCTACTGATGAAGGAAAGGGACTCTAAGGAGCTTCAGGAAGGCGAAGAAGCTTAAGAGCTTCACTAAGGAGCTTTAGATCTCCATTTCTCAGTCTGTTTAGTCCAATAGACAGCTAAAAATTTGCTTCATCAACTCAAACAACCTCTAAAGGTTGTTAAGGATCTGTCTGTTCAAATTTTTCATCTGAAATTCACCAAAAGCACACTGTCGTCAGTTTGGGTTCAAAAATAACCCAAACTGAACAGCAATCGAATTCATGTGAAATCCTAACCTAAACTCATTCAAATCAAATTTAAATAATTTAAAATCATTTTAGAAATCATTTCCACCCATCAATTCCCCTAATTGATGATTGAATCATTAATTTTGACCTGAGTTTGACCATTACTCCTCGAAACTTGACTTTCGTCATTAGGTTATCTCAAATGAAATTAATGACTTAATTCACTTCTATTTCTCCTTAGGAATAGATTCAGATTCTCAGAAGGAAGTTTCAACTAGAATTTCTAGGGTTTCAGGCCTGTCGCCTGAGATCCTAAGTGAGTTTGTTTGACAGAACAAACTAAGGCCTATCTAAGTGATTGATCTATTGGATTGATCTCAAGGCATCCTTCTGATGCTTCTAGACCTTTAAAATTTGGCTTAACCCTAACCAACAGTCATCTCCAACTCTGCCGGAGTTGGAGAAGATAGAGGTCTAGATGGAGCTCCAGGTCTTAAAACCTCAAACAAAATGTTACAGAATGCTCAGTGGACCTCAAATAAATAATCTGGAACTTCACGCAAAGTTCTATGGGCTGAAGAGTACATTTTGATTTGTTGGAGCTCACCGAAGCTTCGGTGAGTTTAGATTATAGCTAAAAGTGTATAAACAACATTAAAACATGCCATGGATGATCTGAAAAGTTTCCTGAAATCACAAGGATCCTCAGGAACTCATAAATTTCTTCAATTATTCATCATACTGAAAGTTATGCTTTGAATTCACAGTGAGTGAAATTTGAGTTTGATGGAACTCAGAACATGATCTCCCACTCAATTGGGTGGAGAAATCATATTAGTAGAGTGTGGCGATAGTGTTTATGTAATTAATTAGGTGGAGGAACTCCTCCCGAGCTGCCATTGATAGTGAGCTTAGGAGTTTGAATGAATTTTAGGCATTTAGGTTGTAGGTGATTATTACTCAAATTAAAGTGAAGATAGGGGCCCTTAAGTGATGGTTAAGTGGTGGAGGGCCCTAGTGGAGGTGAATTATCCTCAGATACTTCCACCATGGACAGTGGAAGCAGCTGGTGAAGGTGGAGGTGGATTAGGCGAATAGGTGTTCAAATCAGGGAATTAAGGTGTTAGAAATGATCATAGGAGATTAATGAAGGCGATTGATGTTTTAAAAAGACAAAAGAATGCTCTAGACAAGCTCAATGAGCTTGCTGAAGCTGAGGAAGATGATTGAAAATCTAACACTAAGTCTGTTTAATCTACCTAACTAACTATTCTAATTAAACTACTTACCTAACCTACTGTTACCTGGAAGAAGGGGGCAGAAGATCTCCATCGAAGGTCCTTAATGGAGGAGGAAATCAAAGGGGCGTGGAAAGAAGTCCGGTGGGTGTAGGCGGAGTGAAGTAGAGGAAATCCAGCGTTAGCACTGCGTCAAAAGACTTAGTGGACATCGGTGGAGATCTAGAGAGAACAAAGGTGGAAGGAGGAAGTGGAGGAAGGTCATCGGATTTTGGAGGGAATGTCCTATTTGTTAGCTCAGTGGAAGAAGAGGGAAGGGAGCTAACTGCTGAAATCGAGGGTGTGGAGGGGTATTTATAGGTTGTGGCGGCTAAAGAGGAGAATGTATCTGGATGGAGAAAGGTCTAGGAGTGAAGTAACCACCAGCGTCTTCTCCGACGCCGACGAGGTTAACTTCAACCTTAAAATAGGATTGCAGCTTCATCCAGACAGATGGATGAAAAGAGGATGGTGAGCACAAGCTCCAGGAACTTGGAAAGGAAGGATGTCAGATTCGCGGTGATCGATGGGTGTATGAACCTCCTGTCATCAGCCGTCGAAGAGGCTGAAGAAGGAAAGAAGTTTTCAGGGACTTACCTGTAATGAAAATTGAGGACCTAGGTGAAGAATAAGGACTCGATTGAAATAAAACATAAGGACTAAAATGTAAACTAAGGTTTTCAAGGTTTACTTTAATTTAAATCTTTTTCAACTTTATATATATGATTATAAATAAGACAATTATTACCTTGAATTTACATTTTTTACCTTTTTAGCTTAATTTATTTAATTAAGGTTACTTAAGTTATTACATACTTAGGTATAAATTATACTTAAGTTAGTTAACACATTAATTAGATAAATTACTGATGATATTTCGAGTCCACTTATTAATTAAATTAGTAATAATATTAATTGGATAATAATATAGCATTTTAAACTTATTTTAAAGTCCTTTACTATTTTATCCCTTATTTAATAATTAACCCATATATTTACATATTCCTAGCTAATTAACTGGGAAGACTAGTTAATTAGGGGTAATTAGAGACCATGATGAGCTTCTCATCACCACCCATGGCATTTGAATCAGCACAAGGTGCTTACATGCCCCCGGTAGGATATGTAGATATCCTAGGAGACAAGCATCAAGGAGATGATATGTTATTGCGCATCTTCGAGGGGAATTTCCTGCCTCTCCGCATCAGGAACTCATCCAAATCAACTTGTGTTGATCAGCTGCTCCTAATATAGATGACTTCTTTTTTTAGAACAATTTAAATGCATTTGCGTGATTTTGATACCTAGGCGCACTAAACCAGACTGTGTGGATTAGGGTGCTTAAGTTACCGAGTCCCGCAAACCAAAGGTCAGTTAACGAGGCTGAATTCTCCCTAGGCCTTAGACCTAATACTTAAGCTTTGCATTTTCCCCAACCTCTTGAGGACTATCCAGATCCTAGCGGGTATTTGAATTTTTAAGCCTAGGATTATAGCCCAAAAGGCCTAAAATCAGCATTCCTACGAATCTCTTCTCTGTTTTATTTTACCTTTTGCCTTTCTTTCCTTTACTTTTGATATGGTCTAGAACTAAGTCAATTCCTTAATCTTTTACTAATGACTACCTCTTTTTCTTTTCTTTCCAAATTGTGCTCCTTTTTGACATTTTTAGCTCCTCCCCTTTCTCTCCTTAAAGTCTGATATGCCATCAAAATTTCCTCTCCTCTCATATTTTTGTTCTTTTTCAAGAATTTTTTATTTCTTTGGTATTTTTGGAATATGTGATGTTTTGTGAGAACCCTTCCGAACTTTGATTTTTTTGTATGCTTGCACTTTACCACCCCCCATGCCTAAGTTTTGCAATGTCCTTATTGTAAATGGAGGGTGTGAAACAGTTTTGGGTTTAGGAATTAGAACAGGATTATCGGGTGGGCGAACAAGTCAGGAATGACTGTTGCGGATGATTTCAAGCTCTGGCATGTATACCAGAGGTGGGATCGATTGTTCTAAAATCGAACTCATGGTGTAATAGACGTGAAGTATAGAAGAATAATCAGAAGGATCTCGGTGTTTTTGGAATGATGGGTTGCCTCCCGTTAAGCGCTAAATTCAATGCCTTTAGCCGAGTGGGAAATGGTATGGAGGAGTGGTCAAATTAGATGAGTTTTGCAGAAAAGCACTTTGATCAAAAGCTTGGTCGGTCCAACCAGGTGCTTGTTCAGATCAACAGACTGATGATGCAGCCCAAACCCAATCAATCTGGTGGGTTGATAAATGTAGATCAAGAGATGTGGAACCCACCATATACTTTGGAACTCAAAAGGGTATGGAAGTGTATAGCTAGGGTTTGGATGAGTCGAATCAGCCTGATGTAAGTAGGGATCCTTAAATGAAAAAGAATCAGTGGAGGATGTAGGAACCCTACAGGAGTGATCAGAGAAGGATGCGGTGTGATTTGTAGTATGATAGATATCTGAAACCCAATAAAAATGTGGAGAATCATCTGCAACCAGCTCATTAAGAGGGGAATCAGAATAGAAATTGAGCCCAGTTGCGGGTCAGGGCTGAGATCAGGTTTGAATAGATTCTGTATATGTAGAGGAGGTGGCATCAATACGAATTGTGTGTGACGGCTCATCTAAAAAAGAATTAAAGGTGGGTTCATTTAGAGTGTCCTCATAGTAGCTGTCAAACTCAAAGGTAAATGCCTAAAGAGTGTTTATAGGATGAAAGAAATCGAAGTCAAGAAAAGATTCGAATTCTAGATTATAGGCACTCTTGGCAATTTCTATTTCTAATTCCTGAGTATCAAAAAGAAATGATTCCATCTCAATGGAACCTGAATTTAATCAATGATCTCAGGATTAGGGACCTCAAAGTCAGAGTTGAAGAATGGATCATGTATGCTGAGGTGATAGATTGGCTCATAGTCATCATGAAACAATGGTTCTTCGAAATCATAGTAAGATTCGAAATCGTCGAAGAAATTGCGAGAATCAAGATCTGAATTTGATTCGAGATCAGAGGTTCCACCACAGAATAAATCACAAGATGTAGACTCAGCAACCTGACTTGGTGGAGCACCCCCACGGGTTACAGGGTTTCCCCCACCTGACCTTCCTTGTCACTGAGGATCCAGGTAGACTAGAATGGATAACTTGACCTCTTAAGTCTACCAGTTTTATATCCTAATTTGTACCTTTGTTCTTACTTGAATTAACAGTTGATTTAACTTGTGACCTAATTTGGAGGTTGGTTGGCCTACAATGTAGACCAACTTTACCTGACCTGCCCTGAAGATGGTAGAATGAACTCTAGGTCAAGACCTAGAAATCACCTTGATTTGACTCCCAGGTTATTAGGTCTAAGGATTTTAGGGTTCAAGTGAATTTAGAACATGATTTTAGGGTTTTTCTTGATTAGATTTTTTCAATCAAGGGCCTGGGTAGTACACAAATGCGGTTGGGTTTGTTATCTTTAATGCAGGCAAATGTGAACTAGCACTCCAAAATCCTAAAAGTTGAAATCCTAATTGGTTCTATCTCCAAGTCCAATTAAAACAAATGTTCACTTTGGGCCTTTAAGCAAGAAATGTGTTTGTCCAACAATGATTTAGAAATTAAGCGTAGATTCTAAATAGGCACAGGAATTTTTTTGGGGTAGGGAATTCTTAGAATCGCTTCAAACTTCTCTTAGATTTGAAAAAAAAAATTTTGCAAATCAGGAAACTTGCCCTTTCAATTGATGATTACTATAACAAATAAGGCAGGTGATTCCTAATTTATTGTTTCCTTCTTTTCTTTTGTCTTCCCAAGATTAGGAGGTTTATTAGGGAAGAATGGAGAAGTTACCTGCCCTGGTGTGGTTGTTTTGCGTGGAAGATCTCCTCGTGAAGTATCTTGCAAAATCACAAGAAAGCAAATAGGGAAAGTTAGTGCTAAAATATAATCAAATAAGGCAAAGAGTAGTGGTGAATTGCGCATTGCTCCCTGGCAACAGCGCCAAAATGTTAATGCGACAAAATCGAGTTTAAACTGAAGCGTTGTAATATAGTTGAAATTACTTTGAAAACAAATACAATTTCTATTACTCGAATAAGGTCTGAGGTCAAACACAGGGAGCAAGATGGAATTCACACACTAATCTCAACAATTAATGTAATTTGAACACAAAATATTACTCAAAAACTAATTTGCAATGTAGAGCATATGAGTATATGAAGAGTAAAAAGGATTTTAGGCAAAATAATGGTGATTTGAATCACCAATTATAAGTCTAATACATAGAATAATTACTCAAATTTACTAAAGGATATATGAAATCAGATGTCTGATTTTGCAATCAGACGTCGTAAATGACGTTTGCTACAGTACCCCTTTTACTTTTCTTTGTCTGCGTGCCTCTTCCTTCTTTTCTATAGTTGAACCTTTCTCTTTTCTTCTTCTTTCTTTCTCTGACCCTTTCTTTGTAACTCCTCTTCTTCTTCTTCACTTCTTCCTCTTCCTTTTCTTCACATATGGAGGGCGGTCATCTCTAGCTTTCCTCTTCTGAATCCAGCTAATTGTCAGTCGAACTTCCCTGTGGCAAAAACCCCCTTCCCTTGCATAACTCACCTTCTCCCTTTCTCTCTTAGGTCACGCTCTCTCAGAGCCACAGGGTATCTGGTTATAGGACCTAGCATACCCAAGACCAAGGTTACCTGCAGTGGGTAGCAGTCGAGGAGTGCGATCTAGGCGGGTTATCGGGTAGGCTAGATCCACGGGGGAGATGCCACGGACGAGACTAGTGAAAGTGTAGGAGGACCTCACCCTCAATGATCAGAGGCAAACAACCCCATTCACTTTTGGGTATTATGCGGCTACAAGTGGTTCTTCATATCCGAGGTGGGACTAAATGTCCCACCTTTCTTACATGCAGCACAGCAGCAAGGTACTCGGTCAAATTGACGGGGCTATGGCTGCTGAATCCCTCACGTGAGGACTTGGACTCCTGCAGGCCTCAATTCCACATGGCCTGGAGTTATCATCTGGAGCGGAAACGCCCTGGAGCAGCTTGAAGCTTGCATGAAGCACGATGCCAATGGCGGGTTTGGCCTAATACCTAAAATTCAAGAAAGGGGCCTTATGGTTGCGTCAGAAGGTTCAGCAGGATCGCCGTGGCACGACGAATGTGACGATGGCAGTGGCGTGTTGTGCGAGTGGCTGTGGTGGCCGGACGGATGCGGTTATGGCCGGTGAGAGTGGGTTTGTTCGGGAAGGTGTTTGGGTGGATGGAATGGTGAATAGGGAGATGGGAAGTGAGCAGGGAGGAACGGTAGAAGTTGTGAGCTTGTCGGCGAGGTGGATGGAGGTGCATAGTGGTGGGCACACCTTGCCGGAGTAGTGGCTGGAGCGGAGGACGAAGAGGGTGAATGGCATAGTCGCGGGGTTGTTTTTTTGGTTTTTAGTAGAGAAAACTAATCTAGGGGTCTTAAGGAAGCTTAACTACCGACGCTAAGTAGATGAGAGGGAGAGGACAACATTGTTGATGGTATGCCAGAGCTGGGGAAGAAGGTGCTCTGATGAAGGGAGCGACGATGACACCGGAGGTAGAAGGGCTCCCACTAGTACGACTAAGAGCGAATGAGAGGGAAGGGAGAGGAATCCACCACTGGTATTGTGGAAGGACGATGAGGAAAGGCAGAGGGGAACGTCGGACGTCGAGGAGCCTTCGACTGTGAAAGAGAGAGAGGAATTGTGGGGATTCATAGCCAATTTCGAGCGTGAGGAGATCAGTGAGCTCTAAGGGTCCTTATAAAGGGTTCTAGGGGGCAGTTAGAGCTTGGGAAGCAAGCTTCCCAAGCTTGGAAGGTAGCTGGATTTGGGTAGTTCTTGAGACCCAAATCTCTCATGCATTCGCATGAGAGACTGGGAAAGATTCGGAGCACATGGACGGGTTCAGATTGAAGAGAACTCAAAGAATCCCCCTTCCAATTTTGGAAGGGATTGATTGAATAGAGGAGTTCTCTTCAATCAAAGGTTGCTGGAGAAGGATTTCTCTGCGATAATGGTGGAGGGACCTTATTGTGAAGTGTAACGACCCGGTTCCCGAGTCCCTACGAGACACGAGAACCGGACCGACTCGACTAATCCCAAGACCTAGTCGTCCAACGAGGAAGTAACCGAAAGAGCAGTAAAATAAACCACATTCGGCATGAATATAACTAACAGTAAGAAAGTACAGCAGTAAGGAAAGAAACTACTACAGTAGATACCACCACAACAGTAGAACAACATTTATCATATAACATGAACTGCAGGTAAAGAAAAGTACAGCGGAAACAAGAACTACTCATTATAACGGAAACAAAGAGGTACAAAAGACAGTAGTAACTCTACTGGACCCTACTCGACCCAGCGTCCTCTGCAGCCGCTGACCCTGGCTGCTCAACACCTGGTCCTGAAAAAGGTAACGAGTGTAACACGCCAGTAAAATGCTGAGTAAGTGGCAACTAAAATTAAAGACAACAGTAGAGTGTACAGTAGCTGTTATGTTCTATTACTTTCTTTATTTACATCTTTCAATTGTCTCACTATTTCATTTATTTCTCAGATCTTTTACTTGATCTCGAATGTTCCTCGGGGGAACGATCTTGATTGCAGTCTTTTCCAAAAAGTAGAAGTAGCACGTGGTGCCCTCCTGACCGGGAGAGTCCCCCGTGGTGATCCTACCCTCAGTCAACCACCCCAAGGTCACTGACAGACGTAACGGTGACTACGGCACGTGCGATAAACGCACAGGTAGCTAACCCGTACTGGCACGCGGTCAGTCATTTCCGTTAACGGGTGCGCCCAAAGCACAGCACGGAACCAGTCCAGGGCAGAGCCCCCTCAGTAACAGGGGTCCAACCCCTCCACAATAACCAAACCGGGGCCTTGCCCCTCCACAGTCCGTGCACCCTCGCCTGACTACCCTGGTTTGCCCCAGCGGGCCTAACAAGTCGGTGTGGGAGGCTAGCAGAACCCCGGGGCCCGTGGGGTAGCTAGTACCTCCCTACACTAGTAGCTCTCCTCAGTACTACGTACGCGACGGCCAGCAAGTCGGTACAGAGTGGCCAGTCCTAACCCCGGGTCCCTGGGGTGGCTGGCTCCGCTCTGCACTAAACAGAGGGACAGTCTCTCTCCTTGGTACTCCGTACTCAAGGGCCAGCTCACTTCCCCAAAACTATTCCATTCACTTTCCAGGAGTTCTACTCCTACTTCCCCGTAGGGTTCCATCCTTTTTACTCAAACATCCAGGTTTCACTTTCCAGTTTCACATTCTTACAATCCATGTTCTCAACCACGTTATCTATTCACAACAGGCAGCTTTATATCTCTTTCCATTTTCCAAGACTGCAGTATTATACATTCCACTAGTTTTCCCATCCTAGGATTCATGCCATATCCTAGGATCTATCATACAATCTAGTTTTCCAGCCTAGGATTCATGCAACACCTAGGAGCTATCATTCCATCTATTTCTCATTCCTAGGGTTCATGCAATGTCCTAGGTTCTATTTATGGTTTCATAATTTAACAGATTTTAATAACTTAAAGCCACTCTACCAGGTACAACGGGAGTAATGGGGGCGTGATCGGGAATCCCGCGTGCCTCCGCGACTCCCAAGACTGCAACTGAACGAGGTCCTATCACAAGGATCAAACATAAGGAAAGTCTCAAAACAGTGTATAGCTACTGTAGATGGGTAGAGGAATTAATTCTGAAAAGAACGCAACTCGAATCGCGGAAAACGGAGCCCGAACGGGCCCTAAACGGGTCGAAAACGACGACACTGTGTAAAATCAGACGTCTGGAACTTCTTCCAGACGTCTTAAAAAGTGGATCAGAGAATTACCTGCTCAGCGTGGTTTCCCAGATGTCCAGAAGTCTGCGGGGACGTCTGGCCTAGCTCACAGACGTCCGATGGTCACCCCGGACGTCTGGAGGTCACTCCCGCCGTCTGGTACAACTTCCAGACGTCTGATTCGCAAAGGATGGCGAATCAGCGAGCCTGCGCACAGCCAACTCCCTCCCTCAGTACAGTCAGTCGACAGGAAGGAAGAAGAAAGCGGAATACTCACCTTTCAGACGTCTGTATGATCTTCCAGACGTCTCCCTCGCCGTCTGGCTATAAACCCAGGCGTCTGATTCTGGAAATTTTTCCAGAACAGGGCACCGCTCGGCCTCCGCTCGCGACGCCGCCCGCGTCGCACCTCGCGCGTCTGCTGCTTAGACCGCAGCAGGTCCCTCTCCGCGTCGTTCCGCGCCCCCTGCGCCCTCCGCCGGCCGGCCAAGCCGCTCCGGCAAGCTCGCCCTCACGGCAGAGCTCCGCCCTCGCACGCCGCACCTCATCCGCGCTCACTGCGGCCGCTGCTGCCGCCCTCGCGCTCGCTCTCGCGCACAGGAAGTAGAAGAGGAAGGGGATGGTGGAGACGACAGGAGGGGAGGCGTGGCCTTTTAAGGCCGCGCGAGGAGGAGGGAGAGAGAGCACGGCAGGTTTGCAGCCGCAGAGAGAGAGGGAAAAAGAGAGAGAGAGAGGAATCGCGGGTCTGCGCGCACAGGCGCGCAGACGAATCTCTCGTGCGAATAATAACTATTTTACAGACGTCTGGAAACGATCCCAGATGTCTGGTCAGACTTCTGGATGTGCTCCCAGACGTCTTGTCAGACGTCTGGGCCACCTCCCAGACGTCTTAAAAGACGTCTGGGGCACGCGTTCGTTACAATATAACAAACTCAAAGGAAGTTTCATCCCCGAAACTTGCGCCAACTTGGGTGCGGGAAAAGACGTCCAAATAACCATAACAAACTCAAAGAGGACCGAAGCCGGTCCAAAAAGACGTACCCGCGAAAAGCTCCGGGTACCGCTCCCGCATTGCCGCCTCAGGCTCCCAGGTAGCCTCCTCGTACCACTGGCTCCTCCACAAAACCTTTACCAGGGGTACTTGCTTTTGTCTCAAACTGCGGACGGCTCGGTCTAGGATCTGCACTGGCCGCTCGGGGTAGGTCAGGTCGTCGCTCACCTCGACGCTCTCGTCACTCAGTACGTGACTGGAATCGGCTACGTACTTCCTGAGGTTGGACACGTGGAACACGTCGTGCACACCAGAAAGCTGCGGGGGAAGGGCAAGTCTGTAAGCAACGGGTCCAACCCGCTCCAGGACCTCAAAGGGCCCTACGAACCTCGGCGCGAGCTTCCCTCTCACCCCAAACCGCTGTAGGCCCTTCATGAGCGAAACACGAAGGAAGACGTGGTCCCCAACCTCAAACTGCACCTCTCTGCGTCTCCGATCCGCGTAGCTCTTCTGTCTGCTCCTGACAGTGCGGAGTCGTCTGTGGATCTGCTCAACTACCTCCTGACTCTGCCGGATCAACCTGGGGCCAACCTCCCACTTGGTCCCCACCTCAACCCAACTCAAGGGTGCCTTACACTTTCGTCTGTACAGAGCCTCGTAGGGAGCCATGCTGATGCTCGAGTGATAACTGTTGTTGTATGCAAACTCCGCCAGGGGCAGGTGCTCCTCCCAAGAGCCCCTCCAGTCCAGTACACAGGCACGCAAAAGGTCCTCAAGTGTCTGTATCGTGCGCTCAGACTGTCCATCCGTCTGGGGGTGGTAAGCCGTGCTAAACCTCAACCTCATCCCCAAGGCCTGCTGAAACTCAGCCCAAAACTGGGACGTAAAGCGGGTATTTCGGTCGGATACCATCTCCCGCGGAACTCCGTGTAGTCGTACCACATCACGGATATACCTCTCTGCCAACTGTGTTGGTCCCAAAGTGACTCGGATCGGCAAGAAACGCGTCGTCTTCGTCAGTCTATCCACTATTACCCAGACTGCGTCGTGTCCCCGCTGGGTAACGGGTAAGCCCACCACCAAGTCCATGGTGATGCTCTCCCACTTCCACTCTGGCACTGGAAGCGGCTGAAGTGGCCCTGCAGGCCTCTGATGCTCGGCTTTCACCTGCTGGCACACTAAGCACTGTTGCACGAACTCACCCACATCCCGCTTCATCCCTCTCCACCAAAACTCGCATCTCAAGTCATGGTACATTTTCGTGTTCCCGGGATGTATGGTGAATCTGGAACCGTGTGCCTCAGTCAGGAGCTCTCTCAACAGCTCCTCGTCTCTGGGAACGCACAGCCGTCCCCTCAAACGTAGCACCTGGTCTGTGAAAGAGAAGTCCCCAGGGTCTCCTGATAGTACTCTGTCGCGCAAAGACTGCAAGTACGGATCGGCCATCTGTCCTGTGATGATATGGTCTATCAGCTCTGGCCTGGTCTGCCGTGTCACCGTCACTGCCCCACAGTACCCTCGTAACTCTAGAGGTCGCCAACTTCCCACCTCCTCCAAAAGGCTCCAACTCTGTAACTGTAGACTGGCCAAGCGTGCGGGCGCCTTACGGCTCAAGGCGTCAGCCACCACATTGGCCTTTCCCGGGTGGTAGGAGATGCTGCAATCGTAGTCCTTCAGAAGCTCCAACCAACGTCTCTGTCTCATGTTGAGCTCCTTCTGGTCAAAAAGATATCTGAGGCTCTTGTGATCCGTAAAAATCTCGAAGGTCTCACCGTACAAGTAGTGCCTCCAGGTCTTCAGCGCGAAGACAACAGCTGCCAACTCTAGGTCGTGGGTAGGGTAGGTATGCTCATGGGGCTTCAGTTGCCGCGAAGCGTAAGCGACAACATGACCCCTCTGCATGAGCACACCTCCTAACCCCTGCAAGGAAGCGTCCGTGTACACAACGAACCCGCCACTACTGTCAGGGATGGTGAGCACGGAAGCCGAGGTCAACCTCTCCTTCAGCTCCAGAAAACACGCCTCACAGGCATCTGTCCAAGCGAAAGGCACGTCCTTCCGGGTCAACTGTGTCATAGGACGCGCAATCTGCGAAAACACTCTGATGAACCGTCTGTAGTAGCCAGCTAGTCCCAGGAAACTGCGGATCTCAGTGACTGAACGCGGTCTCTCCCACCTGAGCACTGCCTCGACCTTGGCGGGGTCCACCGCCAGGCAGTCTCCAGAGATCACATGACCCAAGAAGGTCACCTCCCTCAACCAGAACTCGCACTTGCTGTATTTGGCGTACAGCCTGCGTCGTCTCAGAGTGTCCAGAACCATCCACAAGTGCTGTCCGTGCTGCGTCCGATCTCTAGAATAGATGAGTACATCATCTATGAAAACCACCACGAACTGGTCCAAGTACGGTCTAAACACCCGGTTCATCAGGTCCATGAAAGCAGCGGGGGCATTGGTCAGCCCAAACGGCATGACCAAAAACTCGTAGTGTCCGTACCGGGTGCGGAAAGCTGTCTTGGAGACGTCGGCCTCCCTGATCCTCAACTGGTGGTATCCAGACCTCAAGTCTATCTTGGAAAACACCGTGGCACCTCGCAACTGGTCAAACAAATCGTCGATCCTCGGCAGCGGATATCTATTCTTGATGGTGACCCTATTCAGCTGTCGGTAGTCCACACAAAGGCGTAGGGTCCCATCCTTTTTCTTCACAAACAGTACCGGGGCTCCCCAGGGAGATGCACTGGGCCTCACGAAACCTTTCTCCAAAAGGTCCTGCAACTGGGACTTGAGCTCTCGCAGCTCAAGCGGTGCCATCCTGTATGGCACGGTGGAGATGGGGCTGGTCCCTGGTACTAGTGAGATCTCAAACTCGATCTCACGCTCGGGCGGTAGTCCTGGTAACTCGTCTGGAAACACGTCGGGGTACTCTCTGACCACCGGGATGCTCTGGAAGTCTGCCACAGGGCTGGGCTCTGCCACCACACAGGCTAGGAAGCCATCACACCCCTGGCTCAAAAGTCTCGCCGCCCGAAGTGCCGAAATGCACCTGAAACCTCCGTCCACTGGTTGTCCGTGAAACTCGAAAGAAGGAAACTCCGGAATGGAGACGACAATCTTCCTCTCAAAACAGTCCACCAAGGCGTGGTAAGCGGACAGCCAATCCATCCCCAGAATCACACCAAAGTCCTCAATCTGGATCATAATCAGGTCAGCTGGCAGGCTATGTCCTCCAACGCTGACCTCGCAATCCATGTACACCTCCTCAGCTACAAACAGCTGACCACTCGGACCTCTGATTACGAACGGATTTTCTAACAGTGTATAATCCTGGTCCAAACTAACTGCGAAACTGGCTGCGACAAACGAGTGCGTAGCGCCGGAATCGAAAAGTGTGTAAATGAGTCTGCCAGAAACTGCAACCATACCTGCTACCACGGATCCCGAAGCTCTGGCGTCCCTGTGTGTTAGGGCGTTGATATGCCCCTCAGCTCTAGGTGCGGACGAAGCAGCCACACTCTGCGTCGGACGGGTAGGTGCTGGCCGGTACCCTCCTCGCGACTGCTGTCCTCCTCCTCGTGCCTGGGAACCGCGGCCTCCTGCATGCCCTCCAGTGCTCTGCACGGGAAGTATCTGCTGACCTCCTGCCCTAGATGGGCAGTCCCTCCTGACGTGGCCCGGCTGGCCACACTGGTAGCAGAGGGGAACCCGACTCCCGCCCTCAGTGAGTCCCTGCTGTCGACTAGGCGGGGGTCCGGTGCTGGCGACTGGCCCCTGTCGAGGGCCCCCAAAGGCCACTGATGGCCCTGCACAACGTGACGGCTCTCCTGCGGACGCCACGTGTCTCCGTTCTCGCCGGCCCTGTGAGAAGTCTAGCTGAAAGGGCCTCTTCCGCCCGCCATCGATCTCTCGCATGGACGGGTTGGTCTCCTCGTAAGTCATAGCTGCCTCTACCACCCTCGAAAATGTAGGCAGCTTCAGGGGTTTGACATACCCCCGGATCGCAGGCCGGAGCCCCTCGGTGAACCTCCAAAGGTGCTCCTCCTCAGTGGCTACTGCTGTCGCTGCAAAGCGGGACAGCTCCAAGAAACGCGTGCGGTACGAGCTCACAGTCATCGTCCCTTGGCGGAGAGTGTGGAACTCCCGCCTCCTCTGGTCCTGCCACGTCTGGGGAAAGTACTGCTCGCAGAAGAGGGTAACGAACTGGTCCCATGTCGGCTCATCCCTCTCCTGTCCCCGGACCGCCCTCCACCACCGGTGTGCCACACTCTCCAGCTGGTACGTGGCAAAGGCCACGCGGCACTCCACCGGGGGGCGAAGGGTATCGAAGATCTTCTCCAGCTGCTCAAGCCAGTCCTCTGCCTCGGTCAGGTCCTCATCCCCCTTGAAGGAGGGGGGCTTCAGCTTCCGGAACTGTCCGAAAAGCTCGAAGTGGCGCTGTAGGGGAGGTGCTGGTGCACCTCCAGGCGAAGGTGCCTCGTGTACAGAAGTGTCGGAGGAAGGTGGGGGCGGCAGGGGCCCATCCCCTCCCTCGTGTCCAGTGCCGTGTCCGTCGCGTGGTCCCACAGAGGACTCCCCTTCTGCAGCCCCAGGAGGAGGCGCTCGGGGCGGTGGGTGGAGCTCCTCTCGTACAATATCTCGTATCAGTCTGGCGAGGTCCTGGGCCTGGATGCCCGGGAGTGGTGGCTGGTCCACCGAGACGTCAACAACAGCACGTCCACCTCGCCGACCCCACCCTCGGCCGCGCCCGCGGCCAGTCTCGCCAGTCCCACGATGAGGCATCTCCTGCAAGGAGACGCGAAACCAAACGAAAACGTCAAAACAGACGGTACCTAACGAAACTTCTAAGAGCTCAAGTCAGGAGATATGTTGTGGTGGCTACTCTAGCTATAAACATGCGAATTGGTTATTTTCCAGTCAGTTGATTCACTTCTCGGGACGACCTTGCTCTGATACCATCTTGTAACGACCCGGTTCCCGAGTCTCTATGAGACACGAGAACTGGACCGACTCGACTAATCCCAAGACCTAGTCGTCCAACAAGGAAGTAACCAAAAGAGCAATAAAATAAATCACATTCGGCACGAATATAACTAACAGTAAGAAAGTACAGCAGTAAGGAAAGAAACTATTACAGTAGATACCACCACAACAGTAGAACAACATTTATCATATAACATGAACTGCAGGTAAAGAAAAGTACAGCGGAAACAAGAACTACTCACTATAACGGAAACAAAGAGGTACAAAAGACAGTAGTAACTCTACTGGACCCTACTCGGCCCAGCGTCCTCTGCAGCCGCTGACCCTGGCTGCTCAACACCTGGTCCTGAAAAAGGTAACGAGTGTAACACGTCAGCAAAACGCTGAGTAGAGTGGCAACTAAAACTAAGGACAACAGTAGAGTGTACAGTAGCTGTTATGTTCTATTACTTTCTTTATTTACATCTTTCAATTGTCTCACTATTTCATTTATTTCTCAGATCTTTTACTTGATCTCGAATGTTCCTCGTGGGAACGATCTTGATTGCAGTCTTTTCCAAAAAGTAGAAGTAGCACGTGGTGCTCTCCTGGCCGGGAGAGTCCCCCGTGGTGATCCTACCCTCAGTCAACCACCCCAAGGTCACTGACAGACGTAACGGTGACTACGGCACGCACGATAAACGCACAGGTAGCTAACCCGTACTGGCACGCGGTCAGTCATTTCCGTTAACGGGTGCGCCCAAAGCACAGCACGGAACCAGTCCAGGGCAGAGCCCTCTCAATAATAGGGGTCCAACCCCTCCACAATAACCAAACCGGGGCCTTGCCCCTCCACAGTCTGCGTACCCTCGCCTGACTACCCTGGTTTGCCCCAGCGGGCCTAACAAGTCGGTGTGGGAGGCTAGCAGAACCCCGGGGCCCGTGGGGTAGCTAGTACCTCCCTACACTAGTAGCTCTCCTCGGTACTACGTACACGAGGGCCAGCAAGTCGGTACAGAGTGGCCAGTCCTAACCCCGGGTCCCTGGGGCGGCTGGCTCCGCTCTGCACTAAATAGGGGGACAGTCGCTCTCCTTGGTACTCCGTACTCAAGGGCCAGCTCACTTCCCCAAAACTATTCCATTCACTTTCCAGGAGTTCTACTCCTACTTCCCCGTAGTGTTCCATCCATTTTACATAAACATCCAGGCTTCACTTTCCAGTTTCACATTCTTACAATCCATGTTCTCAACCACGTTATCTATTCACAACAGGCAGCTTTATATCTCTTTCCATTTTCCAAGACTGCAGTATTATACATTCCACTAGTTTTCCCATCCTAGGATTCATGCCATATCCTAGGATCTATCATACAATCTAGTTTTCCAGTCCTAGGATTCATGCAACACCTAGGAGCTATCATTCCATCTATTTCTCATTCCTAGGGTTCATGCAATGCCCTAGGTTCTATTTATGGTTTCATAATTTAACAGATTTTAATAACTTAAAGCCACTCTACCAGGTACAACGGGAGTAATGGGGGCGTGATCGGGAATCCCGTGTGCCTCCACGACTCCTAAGACTGCAACTGAACGAGGTCCTATCACAAGGATCAAACACAAGAAAAGTCTCAAAACAGTGTATAGCTACTGTAGACGGGTAGAGGAATTAATTCTGAAAAGAACGCAACTCGAATCGCAGAAAACGGAGCCTGAACGGGCCCTAAACGGGTCGAAAACGACGACACTGTGTAAAATCAGACGTCTGGAACTTCTTCCAGACGTCTTAAAAAGTGGATCAGAGAATTACCTGCTCAGCATGGTTTCCCAGATGTTCAGAAGTCTACGGGGACGTCTGGCCTAGCTCACAGACGTCCGATGGTCACCCCAGACGTCTGGAGGTCACTCCCGCCGTCAGGTACAACTTCCAGACGTCTGATTCGCAAAGGATGGCGAATCAGCGAGCCTGCGCACAGCCAACTCCCTCCCTCAGTACAGTCAGTCGATAGGAAGGAAGAAGAAAGTGAAATACTCACCTTTCAGACGTCTGTATGATCTTCCAGACGTCTCCCTCGCCGTCTGGCTATAAACCCAGACGTCTGATTCTGGAAATTTTTCCATAACAGGGCACCTCTCGACCTCCGCTCGCGACGCCGCCCGCGTCGCACCTCGCGCGTCTGCTGCTCAGACCGCAGCAGGTCCCTCTCCGCGTCGTTCCGCGCCCCCTGTGCCCTCTGCCGGCTGGCCAAGCCGCTCCGGCGAGCTCGCCCTCACGGCAGAGCTCCGCCCTCGCAAGCCGCACCTCCTCCGCGCTCACTGCGGCCGCCGCTGCCGCCCTCGCGCTCGCTCGCTCTCGCGCATAGGAAGGAGAAGAGGAAGGGGACGGTGGAGACGACAGGAGGGGAGGCGTGGCCTTTTAAGGCCGCGCGAGGAGGAGGGAGAGAGAGCGCGGCAGGTATGCAACTGCAGAGAGAGAGGGAAAAAGAGAGAGAGAGGAATCGCGGGTCTGCGTGCACAGGCGCGTAGAGGAACCTCTCGTGCGAAAAATAACTATTTTACAGACGTCTGGAAACGATCCCAGACGTATGGTCAGACGTCTGGATGTGCTCCCAGACGTCTTGTCAGACGTCTGGGCCACCTCCCAGACGTCTTAAAAGACGTCTGGGGCACGCATTCGTTACATGAAGACAATGAAGAAGTTAGGGGGCTGAATGCAAGGGTTTTTGAAAGTTGGGGGATAAATGTAATCAGACAGGACCATTTTGCAAACTAGGTCAAGATAAGCTCATTTTGAGTCCAAATTTTGGTACAAACCTAATTTGGACCTAAGGAATCCAATGGTGAAGTTGGATTTTGGTTTTTCACCATGTTTGGCTAGGTAATTTATGCAAAAATCCAAAATTAAGGCAAATATCTATCGAAGACTCCATTTTAGGTTAAGATGGGTTCTGATGGACAAATTGAAGGTATTAAGCCCTGGAGAATATTTTTCTATGATTTTTAGAGGGTTTAGGTGAATTTTATCCTAACTAGATCCATGATTAATTAAGTGGGTCTATTTTTAGTATTTCAAAAGTAATTTAATTCTCAAAACACGTGCAAATCCTTTTCTGTCTGATCTAACCCACTTGTTATCTTATTAAGACCATTTGGACTTTATTCTGCCCATGAGAAAACCCATGGTTATACTACATTCATTGTAAGCTAGTGAAATTACAATTTTAACCCTAGTTTCTTATTTTTCCCTCAGAATGCTTATGCAATGAATTATGACCTTCAATTGGTTATGTAGGAACATTTAATGACTTAATTGGATCAAAAAGTGCTAGTTAGTGCTATTGATGGTTTTCCCATCAATTACATAGGGGTTAATTAAAGGTTAATTAAGCATAAAAGTCTAAAAAGTGGGTTCACACTGATAGAATCAGGGTTTCATGTATTTCGAGGACTAAAAACCCTAATATAAACCACACTTAAATTGTAAAGGTCCTGGTCTGGATAAAATCAATATATACCTCCTAAAAGTCATATAAAAATATTTTAAGAGGTTTGGTTCCTTTGGTTTGACTATCTAAACCTATTTTGACCATTAATAGAGTTTCAGTCAGGAATTTACCTTGATTTGGGCTTCTATGAAATTTACCCAGTCAAACATGGTCAAAACTCAAATCAAAGATTACCATTATATTCTTTAAGTCTAAATTAGGTTAACACCAAAGTTTAATCCCAATCAGAGTCCATCTTGACCGAGTTTGCATTTTGGCCCCTAAAATCTTTATTTCTTGACAAAAAGCTCCACAAATTTGTCATCTTCTTCACAAATGAGTCCCTGCCGCTTGCAACTCCTATGTGAATGGTCAATCGACCTTTGATCATGGGCATCTCTCTCATTTTATGTTCAAATAACTCCAAATTTGGAGGGATTGCTCATTAAGGGATTCTCCACGATTTAAACTTGATCTATTACCCAGATTGGACCTTGGGAAGCTTCATCAACCGTGGGAAATCACAATTAGGAATCACCTCTAATCCTAATCTAATTGCTCAAATTCTTCCTAACTAAGGTCGAAAACACCCTCTATTTAAGTTCCCTGAACCTCCAACGTCAATTTGAGCCTTGTTTAGGCCTAAAAACCTTCTTCCTCTCTTCCTTCAGCTGACTCCGACTGTGGCTCTGGTGACACCCTTCTATCCTCTTATTCCCGGCAGCCAATGGCCAAATTGGGCAGCCTACAATCTTCTTCAACTTCTTCCACTTCCCGCCAGTCAAACCAGAGGCCTCTATCTCCGTTGTCGTCGCCACTTCTCACAACCTCAGCGTCGGTGAGTCAAGCCACTGAGGATTTCTTCCTCTCTTCATCCAACTAGATAGGTCTTCTTACTTGACTTTCTCTCTATCTTAGGAGTAGACTGTTAAATCTTAGTTTTCACCATCAAATCACCCTCTTCCCCCTCGCCTTCTTAGTAGCCGATGCTCCCATGCATAGTTTTTGCTAGTCCCTAGCAAATTCAAGAAATAACCTAGCACTTCAAGTACACTAGCTAACCCAATCGATCTTCCTTTAGAAACATGCTAAGTTACAGACCTTAAACTTATGGTTCCCAAGTAGTTGCTAAGTTACAAATTAGGTCAGCTAAGGACAAGTTGCAGGCACAGGTTTCCTTTATTTCTAGCTCTGCCCTAGGGTTTATTGGCCCTAGAGATTAAAGCATCCATGCATGTGCATTGGTATAAGTTATTTGAGGTTGGTATGATTACCAACCTAGAAAGAGAGTAAGAAGGATTTTTTTTTCTTTCTTTGATTCCTCTAAGTCTAACCTTGGATCAGCTATCAACACGATCTATGTCGGATTCATTGTCCCCATCACCGAACTTCGAAGGGTGCTTGGCTTTTGATGCTTTGAGATAGCACCACCCATAGCAACCCCAAGAACTCCTAGCAATCGACACTTCGAGATAGCGAATTAAGGTCTGTGGCAATTGGTACTTCGAGATAGGGCCACCTATGGTACCTGAACCGCACAATGCGCTTACATGCCCCCAGTAGGATAGATATCCTAAGAGACAAGTGCTGAGGAGCTGACATGTTATCATTGCATCGTTAAGGTAAGTATATACTCCACCTCTCCTGCGGTAGGAACTCATCCAATAAAATTATGTTTTCAAGCTTCTCCTAAGTCTGAACTAAGAGAAGCAAATTTTCTTTAAGAAATTAAGGTGATCATTACTTACAAAAGACCAAGTGTATGTGAAATGTGGATGCTTAGGTTACGAGGACCCACAAACCAAAAGGTAGAAAAAGGCACCAAGTTCTACCCAACCTTTAACTTAATCCCTAATTTTCCTCCCTCAACCTCTTAAGGAATGGTCCGCAACTTAACTCCTACTTAAGTTTTTAAGTCCTCAAAGGACCCTAAAGGTCTAAATCTAGTATCTCAACTTAGCTTCTAAAGTCAGACACCTAGAGTCAACTCAGTCTAACATAAAGTTCTGGTCTTATGCCTAAGAATGCAGGGCCCAGCCAGTTAAGCTCAATTTAATTATAGGCCAAAATGCAAAAGATTTTTTTTCTCTCTTTCGCTTTGTTTTCTTTTAATCAATGCAAATGTATGCAATGCACAATGTTTTAACTAAATGCATGAATGCACTGTGTATCTCCCCAAGTACACCCCCCACATGCCTAAAATCTACAATGTCCCCATTGCATAGAAGGGTATTACCTGGGTCAGAGTTGGACTACCGTTATTTTTTTATCAGCCGAGTAGCCAAAGAACTTGCAAGTCAGGTTCCAAAACCAAAGTAATAGGCCCAAAAAATAAGCAAACACATGTTTAGAAAATAGATAACCTAGGATGTTGGCGAGCTGATGATGAATCCCAATGGCAAACACTCGTCCAATAAATATGGGAATGAAATCTTCTTAGGTCACCAGAGGAGATTCTAAATGATAGGTTGGAATAGTGACCTCCATAGGGGTAGGGGGAGGATGACAAGGACTATCCTAAAGAGATGGGGAAGGAATGGTGCAGAGATAAACCCCCAGGGTGATGGACTGATCATAGAAAGCATCAATCCATACCGGTACCCTATTACAAGAGATATTGGTTCGCTAAGCCCCTCGATCAGAATAGAAGTGAGTAGATCTCTAATCCAGGGATTATCTAGGGTGTCCAAGTTTCGAGGCTACAAGATGGCCATAAGATCTAGATTGGGTCTAATCGGCTTAGTGTCCATTCCTAATGGCCTTCCTAGTTCCTCAATCGCATCCCTAGCATTCCTTGTACTATCACAAGTATCTACCTGCAATTCATCAGTGATCATTTCAAGATATGGAGTCAAAATTTTGCCTTCAGACAGAGGCGAATCAGAGGGTGACTCCGAATCAAATGAAGGCAAATTGGAAGCAACAGATTTAGGGATTACCCTATCAATCTCATCCCCGGGCTCTTGTTCTTTTCTCGAATCCTCCCCGGAGTTTATATGTGAATCCACATAAATCTCAGAAGTTACTTCCACATTTTCCATTATTTCATCATGAGGAGGGATATCATCTGTAGGGGAATAGAGGAAACCTAAGTTGATCAAATTTGTGACATCCTCTGGGGCTAATTCTTTAAATAAGACACAATCACCCTTAGTGTCACTCTAGATCTTGAATGTAGGTTCCTCATATAATTCATCATTCTCCTCATCATACAATTCATCATGTACCCGAGGTTTAGAATCATCTAAAATCTCGACAGGTCCCCTAGGGCACTCTATCTGGGGTAAATGGTTCAAACTGGTAACATTAGACTCCTCAGATAGGTGAATTTCTTAAGGGTTAGGTTCCCTATGGGTGGGCTTGAGTTCCATCTCGTGACCAAAAGTAAGGGTGGGATTAACAACTTGACTTGGACTCACTTCATCAAATGTCACAAAAATACTATCATTTGGGTCAAGGTCTTCCAATGGTACCATCATTCCCTTCCTTTGACTCCAATATAATTCAGGTGGATACTCAACTTGATCATCATCTTCCTTGAGTTTCCACCTTTTTTCATCCAATGCATAGCTACTTTCATTCATATCCCCCTCTCACTTAAGCCGTGGACCTCTCAAGAAAGTATCATCTAGCGAGGAGGTTTCGAAATCAATCCTTGAAAAGTAGCAATAATCCCCAAACTTCCCCTCCAACTTAGGGTGTGGCTCTCCCACGGGAGATGCATCTAGCGTAGAGGGTTGCACATCATCCTCAATGGGGTAGATTGGGTGGCTAATTTCTTATTTTTCTTATTGCCCTGCTCTCAAAGATTCTCCTAATAATTCAATCATTTCATCTTGTATTTTTTGTATTTCCATCTTCAAGGAGGAGAGGTCATCATTTCTATCAAAAGAGAAGTCAAGCTCAAGCTTATAGTACCTAGGAGTTTCTGTCCAACCATTAAAATCATTCAGGGAGGGTGGGTTGGGTATTTCTTTGGTGTGTGGGATATGGGCAAGGCAAATCCAGCTCCTAGGTTCTACTCACTGATTTGGGGCTTAACCAAGCCAATACTCCTATAGTAGGAGTGGAAAGGATCCCAACTACTGTCATTATGTCCATCAAAGAATGGACCATCTCGGCATATGGGATCAAAGATTGAAGAGTGGGGGTAACGGTGTGGGCAAGAGGTGAAAGAGAGGTGATCAAATTGGTACATTCTAACTCACACCCAAGTCAGATTCTTCCCAATACAAACACAAATCAAAGGACTTTTTAGGTCTTTAATCAGTTGAGCTTTTGAGATTTAAGTCTAGTTGTAGGTGACAAATCAAGTTATCTAAATAATTACATGTCTACTTGTCGACCTATGATACGCCTAAGAAGACCAAACTGGGACTTACGTGAACCTCCTTAAAGCCCAAAAAGTTTAGTCACCACCAAACACAGCAAAGAGGGATGCAAGTAGGGTCAAGCCCTTTCTTTGAAGTGTTGCTTTCGCAATGCTTCTTAACTACCCTCAATCCGCAAGGTCTGGAGGCAACTTCATCTCTGAACTAAAGTTTGGATCACTTTAAACCCCAATAATAGGAGGTTCTAGTCCTAGTGGTTCCAAACCTAAGGAGTGTCTAAATGCATGCTGTGGTGCAAGATCATTCATGTGTACATACACCATAAAATTTTGAGTTTGAATTTTGTGAATCGCATGACAAGTTCTCAATTCAAGTCCTTGGTTTTTAATGTTCCTCCTCTAATTAAAGTCCTTTTTTACGAAAAATATGTGACCACTTGTTAGATCTTTTTAATTCAATTAAGTGATCTTGCAATTAAATCTAGATGCAAATGCGTGAACAAGATAGAATGCAAGGAAAAGAAACTCTACCTTGCCCCCAGCAATCAGCAATGAAATGTACGCAAATGTAAAATAAATCTAGAGGCTGCTCATACACACCTAAATGGTCATCCTAGGACATGCAGCTTCTAGCAAGCAGTTCGTGATTTTTTTTTTTATGTTTTATATCTAACCTAGTTATGCACAAACAAGAAAGGATAAACTCCATAAAAGAAAAACAAAAACCTAAAGCTAAAGAAATGGGAACAAACTCCCAAAAAATTACCCACGCAGGGACCTAAAATAATGGTAGGGAACAAACCCCTCCAAATGTACCCTAGAACAAGGGTCTTAAACCAAATGAGTATGCAAGAAAAATAAAATCAAGTTTAAAGTCTAAATCCTACACTACTCAGTTCAACATAGATGATAATCACTCCGGGCATCCTCCTTCAGCGGTGGAATCATGGTCCACCTCAATTGTCTATCGAGCCCCTACCTTTAGAAATGGAGCTCTTCGTGTCCTTTGCATAGTGGAAATAAGGTCCACCTCAGTGTCACTGAGGCTGGTGCAAAAACTCATCTTAGGATACACGTACCTCGCACCAAACAGTTAACCGAATTAAAATATGCCTCAACTAAAATATGAACAAATAAATAGATAAAAATTTAATAGGCCTGTTGCCTCCCCAGGAATGGTGCCATTTGATCGGGAGTTTTTGCTTGCAAATGATGTTGTATCAAAACAATACGTCGTTGCAGTATATAAATCGTGGTGGAAAATCCCGAACAAAAATATTTCAATAAAACTAACCATGCAGAGTTAGGTAGCATCCATAGGGACGAACGGATGCAATAAATCAACAAATATTTTTCCTTTGCATGCATCCAATCGAGTGCGAGAGTCATGCTTAAATCCGAGGTGAAATAAGGTGAAAAGAAGAAGACACAATAATTTGAGAATGCGAGGTTATGTGCATAATTTTCCTTCCTTGAAATAAATCGCAATGGCATGTAATGTAATTACACTCCAAGATATTGATCTTTTTCCTTTAAGTTTGATGACCTTTCATGCATTGATTTATGATCTAAGCCAACATATGATGATGTGGATGCATGAAATAAATACTTTGAAGCTTGAGGGCAAGTGTGCAAATTCAAATGAATAAACTAATCAAATCCCAAAAATGCATTTTCTCATCAATGGCATGAATGTAATATGTATTTAAACCCAAAATAGAAGACTTGGACCTCCTGGACGCACGTGCGCTGGAGGCCGTGGCTGGTCGCGAAAACTTCGGTGGAGGTCGGCCACGATGAGGGGAACTCGATGGTGGTCGCGGTTCGATGAATGGTGACCGGTAACGGTCGCCAGAGAGGAGGAGGCCACCAAGGGTGGAGGTGTGCTTGAGGCATGCGCATATTGCGGGGGACCTCCCGAAGGTGTAGGCGGCCTCATGAGGGTGAGACGAGGTCGTTGGCGTTGACAGAATGGAGTTTTGTGGTCAGAGGTAGCGGCTGCGTGTGGACGTGGACGGTGGGTGATGGGTTCCTTCCTCCCTGTTGGTGGTTATTAATTGCTCTGAAACAGGTTTTAAAATCAATGCGTGTAGTATATATCAAATCAGCGCAAAAAGTAAATAGAATTTATTACTCGAATGAAAATCTGAGGTCGAACACAGGAAGCAATTGGTAAAAATTCTTCTCAAGATTGCAATTCAACACAAATATATAATCAATAGAATTCCAAGCAAATATGAATGAAAGTGAATGTCAGATAATGCGAAAGGAATGAGGTAAAATGGTGATTTGAATCACCAATTACCCATAACAATTATCTCAAATATTTCAACAGTACTAAGCAATTCAATTCCATGTATGATAAGTGCACAGTGCACTTCAAATCAAGCTCAAACGTCTGCTTAGCTGGTTAGATGGGTTAAATCACTCACTGCTACAGTGCCAAGAGGGCACCCTTCCTCTTCTCTTCCTTTCTATGCCCCTTCTCTTTTGTAGCTACTCTTTCTTTCCTTCTTCTTCTTCTTCTTTTGGTTGTGCTGTCTCTCTTCTTTCTCTACTGCTTAGCCTTCCTCTCCTTCTTCCTTCTTCACATGCAAGGGGGAGGTTCTTTAAATGGCTAAGTGTCTACCATTGGTCCTGGTAGCAAAACCCCCTTGCCCTTGCAGCTTTCCTCTCCTTCTCTCTCTGGGATCCACCCTCTCAGGGCCTCGAGTTATCGAGTATTCAAGTAGTGTGCACCCGGGACTAGAGCTGCCAGCTGTGAGTGGCAGCCGAGGAGTGCGTAGGTTAGGCGGGTTATCGGATCAGCCAGACCTGCGTGTAAGGTGTCGCGGGTGAGGCGCGTTAGGGGCACGTGCAGGGACCTCACCCCCTGTGCTTGCTGAGGTGATAAGCCTATGCAACAAAATCACTTTATGCAGGTGCTAGTGCTCGTCAACTTCCGAGGTGGGACTATCCCACCTCCACTCCTCTACGCAGCAGTAGCAGCAACTCCTTCATCGAATTCATGTTCTCTACTGGTCAAAGGGTCCAATTGATAGCAGAAAAGGGAACCTGGAATGGTTCCGCATTGCCTGGGCATGATGCCTGGTGCTATCGAGCATGAAGCAAGCTTCAATCTTGCTCGAAGCTTGCCTTTAATGAAGGGCAAGACCTATAACTTGAAAACCAAGAATAAGGCCTCTTGGCCATGTTAAAGCACTAAGGAAGCATCACCGAACGATGACAAACGTAAACGTGGTGGTGCAGAGGTGATTGGCGGAGTGAGGAGGTCTGACGACCTCGGACTGTTGGTGCAGAGGGTGTGGTGTTCGGCAGGGGGTTTGGAGGTGTAATAGGGTGAAAATAGGATGGGGGTTTTGAAGAGGGTGGTGTGGCGAAGGTCGTAAGGTGGTTAGCGAGGTGTTTGGAGTAGTGGAATGAGCGGGGAGCCTCGTCGGAGGTCTGGTCGGAGCGGAGGAAGGTGAAGGTGGTTAGTGTGATACAGCGGTCGAAATGAAGTATGGTTGGTGTGTGAATAAAGTAAAGGAGTTAGGGAACTTATCTAGGTGATTGGCAGATGAAGAGGGGCAGAGGCGATGCCAGTTGTAGTATTGTCGACGTCGGAGATGAAGGTGACTCTGGTGGGGGAAGAACGGTGATGATGGAGATATAAGTGCTCACTGTTATGGCACGACGTGGAGGAGGATGAGGGAGGCAGATCCATCACCGGTATTGCGAATGGACGAGGAATGAGGATGGAAGAGGTCGTCGGAGCCCGAGGAGCATTTCTACCGGAAGAGGGAGGAAGAATATGGAGAGTTTCCAGCCAAAATCGGGCTTGAGAGTTCGACCGAGCCTTGGGCATGTTTATATAGGACTTAGGAGGTAGATTTAAGCTTGGAAGCCAAGCTTCCAAGCTAGCAATGTTCATTGAAGTAGGAATTCTCTAGGATACCTAAATCTCTCATGCGTTTGCATGAGAGATTGGGAAGGTTTTAGGGTGCGTCGGAATTGGCTTAAAAGGAAGGGAATTCCTTGACGAACTTCCCTTTTAAATCTGAGAGAGATTCGTCAAGGAATCAAGGAGAACTTGCCAAATTTAGGTTGCTGAAGTTTGTAAGAATAAGATTCATGGCGGTATGGACCTATTTGAAGAAAATGATGATAAAGATAGGGGCCTTTTTGTAGGGATTTTGAAAGTTAAGGGCATATGTGTGATATAGAATAATTAAACAGGACTAAATTGCAAACTAAGTCAACACAGTCTTAGATTAGGCCCAAATTTTGGTAAAAAGTTAATTTGAACCTAAGGAATCCAATGGTGAAGTTGGATTTTGGTTTTGACGTAGTTTGATTAGGTAATTTATGCAAAAACCTAAGTTAGGGTAAATGTTACTCTAAGACTTTGTTTTGGGTCAAGATGGGTTCTAATGGTCAAATTGAAGGTACTAAACCCTAGAGAATATTTTTATATGAATTTTAGAGGATTTAGGTGAATTTTATCCTGACCAAAACCACAGTTAATTAAGCGAGTCTATTTTTAGGGTTTTAAAAGTCATTTAATTTTCAAAACACGCGAAAACCCTTTTCTGTTTGTATTAACCCACTTGTTGGATATTTAAGACCATTTAACCCTTAATTACCCCCTATGAAAACTCGTGGTTATTCTGCATTCAAGATATGGTGGTAAAATTATAGTTTTAACCTAGTTTTCTTATCTTTCTCTCAGAATGATTATGCAATGAACTATGGCTCTTTGGTAGTTATGTTGGAGCATCTATTCCTTGATAATGACTAAATTGAGCTAGTTATGGCTTATGATAGTGTTCCCATAAGTGGTGAAGAAGAAGAGAAAGGAAAGTGGGTCTTGCGGTTGTGGCTGCACACACGGCGAGGAGGTGACCAACGGTGTGTAAGGGTGTGGCTTCATGCAAGGACGCCAGCTCTACAATGGCTATGCACGAGCATGGTTGTGTGCAAGGGTGATGTGCACGATGGGACTTGCTCACACGGGTTGCTAGTAGTGCGCGAAGGTGATGCGCACGGGAGGGTTGCTGGAGGTGATGCTTGCGGTGAGGTGGTGATGACGGCTTGGGTTATTTTTGGTGGATGAATAACAGGGGAAGAAGAAAAGGAAGAAGAAGAAGAAGATGGAGATGTTCGTGGTGGTGAGGATGACCGTGGACAGTGAGTGTGGAGGTGGTGGTGAAGGTGTTCTCCCCTCAGGGACTTGATGTGGATGAAGGCATGATGAATATGGGCACGATGAGGATAATTGCATGGTTGTGAGACACACATGCACAATGATGGTCGAGCTCGCCAGATTGGCGCGGTGGCCTGTCACCCTGCCAGCCCACGGTGTAGCGGTGCTTGACCTTGGAGATGCACGGTGGTGATGGATGCGAGCTCGAAGCTCTTCACGGTGGTGGAGTCAGGGCGGAGTCTCCCCGAGCACGGCTACCTCCATCTTCTTCTTATCGCAGTCGAGGAGACCAGATCCACTTCTCTCATCCCTCCTTGACTACCATCTTCATTGGCAAGTAGCTGGAATAAGAAGGCGACGTATTTCCTATAGAGAAGAGCGAATAAAAAATGAATAATAAAAAGATTTGTTTATTTATGTACAAAACCTCACTTAAAATGTTAATTCAAATACATGCATATAATGCAACCTAAAGACTAATGCATGCTAAATAATTTATATATGAATGTAATGCATACAAACAAATATATATAAACTAAATTATTTATATCTTAATGCATGCTATGTATATGCTAATATTAATCTAATGCTTAGGCACTTGAGTAACTAATTAGCCCACAAATATAGGCTCATCAGCCGGCGAAGCTCTGACAAGCTTCGACTAGTCACTACACACACCCAAGCGACAAATTACCGGCACCACTAATTTACCTCACCTCCACTATCAAAAGCCCTCTCCTAATTTAGGGCTTTAACCTCTCCTCCTCCTCGTCGAACAACACATCCACCGCTCACTTTCTCCAACTTTGCCACACCACCCATGCATGCAAACCAACAATCAACACCACCCCCACACTTGCCATCCTCCGACGATCGTCCTAAGCTACTTAATTTAGGCTTTTAGCCTGTTTTCGTGATCACAAGTACTCGTTGGACCTTCTCTTGTCACCATCGATTCACCACCATTGTCCTCTCTCCAACCACCAATGGACCTGCTACCACATTGGGAAGGTGCGGAACCACTTCAGGAACCTTTTCTGAGCTTCAATTGGATGAGACGATGCCTTTAGTAGCTGCAATCGAAGACTCTAATCCATAGCTTCGCGCAAAGAAGATAGGCACTTCTTAGTGCCATATCATAAAGGGAAGACTCAGGAAGTCGCATAAAGGGCAATTAGTGCATAGGTTATTCACCTCTCACATGGGGGTGAGGTCCCCTCATTTCATGTGCCCCTCACACCTCACCCACGACCACTACCTGCGGGTTTGGTCCCCTGTACATGACCTAATTACCCAATTAGAGATCTGATTAGGAAGATAAGGAAGGTTGCTAAGGAGGGAGGGGGAAGGTTTTTGGCTCGAGGTGCGTGCAAACGTGCCAACACTTAGTGGATTTCAGAGGGGTGTGCTACTGTGCTTGGTAACTTTAAGTCATCTGAGGTTTGCCTCCAACGTCTGATTGTGGCTTGGTTGAGACTACTGTGGAGATATTGGCTCTGTGCTAACGTGGTTAAGTGGTTGTGACCATTGTTGAAACATTTGATTTGGCTTAAGATAGAGAAATTGATTGGGATATGTGTTGATTGAAGAGATTAATTGGTGATTCAAATCACCATTTTTAGCTTCTAGTTATCATTTTATCCCATTGACTTATGAGATACAATTTAGTTCATTATTGAATATATTTTTGATTAATATTCTTTGCATATCTTTCTTATGAATTGGTTATTGTGCTCATTGCTTATTACTTTGTTTAGTGGTTTGAATTCCACATTTATTTCTTACGAATGACCTTGGAACTCACGATTTTTTTGAGCAATTATAAATTTAAATGTTGCATTGATTTTCGTTGATATACTACAATGCGATATTTTTACGATGATTTTTGATGCAACATGAATTTTAGTTGATTTTCTCAAGCCCAAGCTGGCCCACATTAGGCCCACACTGTGCACGAGCTCCCAGCCCATACATAAATCCAATATATGCTTACTATGCTCGAGAGGAGAGAGAGGGGTATATGGTATTAGCGCCTGATGCTTGTGATGACTGCATTGCCTATGGAGTGAATTCGTTTTACATGGCAACAATGGCTTTGAACTCCATGATGTGGTGCTATAACTCGACGCTCAATTGAGTGCTGCGACATTGTGCACGTGTGCTAATTTGTGATTTTATTCCTTGATTCGAGAGCCCTATTTAATTTCAATTTACAAATAAATTATATGGTTGTAAAGCCCAAACATAGGGCTACATAATTGTATAGTTAATTTAGGATTACACATTATTTAATTATATTTAAAAATTATCTAAATTTAGGGGTTTATGCATGTTAAATTAAGGTTTAATTTCTTAATTATTGTACAAATTACTAAATTATTCAAATAATTTACTTAATAATTAGTTAATTTATATAATAATTTATTTATTACACATTTTTTATTTTATTTTAAAACATTTATTTTAATTTATATACATTTAAATACACATATTTGAGAGGTATATACATCATTAAGTTATAAATACTATTGTACAGTATAAAAATATTTTAACTAGGTTAAATACATTTAAAATTAATATATATACATATACATTATCAATTACTTCAGTAATAACTTAATTTACTAATTTATTTTATTTAAACTTCCTAATTTACCTAATTAACTTAATAACTTGATTACCTACAATAAATACATAAATAAATTAATATACAGGTCTCATAAAGTATATAATAGTTACTTAAATACATATGAATAGTATCAGAAATGGTTATGGGTATGTACATAGTTATTTATAACTACTTAGTATTATATATGATGAGAACCTCATCATGAGCCATAACTAGCTCATTTTGATCTAATACAGAGGATAAAAGCTCCTACATAACTCAAGGAAAGGCTTAACTCAGAGAATTCTGAGTCTAAGAAGAAAACAAGTCATAAGGGGTAAAAATGCAATTTTACCAGCACAATCTACAAACAGGGTAACTCAGGGTCCAAACATAGGTCAAACTAACCTAATAAGAAGGAAAATGGGATGATCTGATCTGATAAGGGCTATAGCAACTCCAAGGAATTAAATGATAATCTGTAACCCTAAAACAAACCCACTTCAATTCACGAGGTTCGAGGCAAAAAAAATCTACTAAACCCTCTAAAATTCATATAAAAATAATCTCTAGGGTTTAGAACCTTCAATCTGGCCTTAGGAACCCATTTTGACCTACATTGAGAACCATGCCCAATTAGTGATTTAATTTGGGTTTTTACGTAAATTGGCCGATCAAACAAGGTCTGACCTAGAAATAAAATTCACCATTAGAATCCTTAGGTCCCATTCAATCATGCATAAAAACTTGAGCCTAAGAAGAGACCTTCTTGACCGACTTTTCATTTTGGTCCTCATCCATTACTTTTTGACCCTCAACTTTTGAAACCCTCGCATTTTGGCCCCTAATTCTTCATCATTTTTGCATTTGGGTCCTCCCTGCAAAACCCTGAGCAGCGCCATGCTCCGGCGAGGCATGGCACTACGCAGGGTGAGGGCGACCCCCTGCCAAGACAATGGGGTGTTCCCTGCGACGTCTGCTGTCGCAGGGACACCTCCACGATCTCTGTCGTCGCCCACACCTTCCGTACGAAAGCGCGGAAGGTATGGGTCGCGATCCGGCCATCCTCCGGCGAGGGAGGCACGTCGTCCCCCTCCGCCCTCCTCTCTGATTTCGCCTCTATAAAAACCGCCACCGTCTGCTGCATTCAGGAGCTCGGATCTGACGAAGAACACCCCCCCTTCCTCTCTTCCCACTCCGGTAGAAGCTCTCCAGCTCCGGCGGTTCCTCCTCCTCCTCCTCGTCGCTCTGTCGCAATACGAGCAACAGAGCCACCTTCGCCCGCTCTTCCCGCGTCGCGTCGTACCCAGCGTGCGCTCTTCCTCTCTCTCCTCGCCGCCGCCCCCTCTCTCTGGGCACCTTCTTCTCCGGCGACAGTCGATACGACTGTCGCCCCACTCCAGCCCCCTTCGCCCCTATAAGTAGGTAACAGTTACTTCTCTTCCTCCCCTCTTTCTTTTCCCTATTTTAATTTGTTCAATTAGACCCTCGACCGACCCGACCACCTTCACCTTCCACGCCTCCGGTCCACCTCCAACGAGTCGCTCCCATTATTCCGCCACTCCACACGACTCGCCGACCAACCCAAAACCTCTGCCTCATCCCACTGAACCGTTTCCGCCCCTTCACTGCCACACCTCACCTCCACATCACTCCCCCGAACAAACCCATTCCCCCAGCCACAGTCCGACCTAGGGCAGCCCCTACACGCCGCCCCACGCCTCGCCACCACCCGCACGAGCTTCGCCGCACTCCGGCGAAGCTCCCTGCACCTTCTGACTAGGTCGAGAGGCCGTATCTCTGTGCACAGGTTACCCGTCCTTCGCCGCCATTGCCGAACAGGTGAAGCTCCTTCGTTCTGCAGCTGCAGCTTCGCTTCCGCCTAGGCCTGCGCTCCAAGACGCGCGGATTGCAACCACGCAGCTGCCCAGGACTTCAGCTGAAGAGAGACCCTCGCGTACAGCTGCAATTGCCTACAGCTCTCTCAGCTGCAGGCGCCCAATTGGGGTGGGACATTTAGTCCCACCTCGGAAGATCCTGAAGCCGCACATCGGTTTAAATTGTAAAAGTGAAATAGCCTTATCGCCTCAGCACACGGGGTAAGGTCCCTCTCACCCGATCACCCGGCCTCGTCCACGACCACCCCCCGCGGACCTGGCCCGACCCGTTTACCCGACTTGCACTCCTCGCCCACCACCGCACGCCAGTGGGTCTGGACCCGGGCGCGACCCGTACCCGAATACCCGGCAGCTCTGGGAGAGCTATCCTACGAGAGAAATCTGAGAGAGAGAGACGCGGGGGAGGGTAGAGTAGGTTTTTTCCCCCGACCAATCTGTGAGTGTGCAGGCATAGAGGAAGAAGAAGAAGAGAAGGCAGACTACAGAGGAAGAAGGAGGAGCAGCCAGAGCTGTGGCTACTTGAAGACAAGCGAGGCAGAGAAGAAGAAGGCCGACGAAGAAAGACTGAAGGAAGAAGAAGGAGGAGCACCAAGCAGCACTATAGCAGCGGCGACTTAAGTCGTCTGAGTGGAAAATCAGATGATGCTTTGTAGAGGAAGAAAAGAAGGAAAGAAGAGTAGGCACCACAAAGAAAAAAAAAAGAAAGAAAGAAGAAGGAGCTCTGCAGCTGAGGTAGAAAGAAGAAGAAAGAAAAGAGAAGCTAAAGAAGAAGACGAGAAGCGCAAGGAAGACAGAGCTGAAAGAAGAGATGAAATAAAAGAAGCAGAAGAAGAAGAGGAACTGAAGGCAGAAGATCCAACAAATAAGAAGAAGAAAGAAGACAAAGATGAGAGAAAGAAGAGAAGAAAAAGCCAAGTGACCAACCTATCTCTCTCTCTCTCTCTTATTTTTGTAATAGAAACATTGTACTTGTAGAATACAACTTGCTCCCTGAGTTCGACCTCGGGAACTCTTTTTTCGAGTAACAAATTGTATTAAACTGGTAACCACTTCTCTATACTATACTACGACGAAATAATAAAAACTATAGGGGAGTCGCGTTCACCAGTTTTTGGCGCCGTTGCCGGGGAGCAACGGCTATTCTAGAAGATTTAAATTTCTTTCAAGAGATTGCTAATCTTTTTCTCTCTCTTGTGTGCAGGTAAAAATTGGAAGAGAGGCCGCACAACAAACACTCCAACAAACAGGTAATCTTCATTAGCCCTCTCTTAAACTCCCTTAAAATCTAAAAAGGAACAAAAAAATCAATCAACTTAGGGCTACCTGCATCATACATAGTAATTCCTCAAAGTTGCCTAAATTTTTCATTTCAACACATTTTAACTGTCCATCTAGCTAAGGTAACTAGGGCTAAAACCTTCTTGATTGAGCCCTAGATACTACATTTTTGAGGCAACTAAAATGGACCAACTAGAGCCAACTCAGGAATTGAAAAGCTAGGGTTTTTAGAGACACACCTTCTATTAACAAAGAAAAGATCTTCCCAAAAGGAGGTGTACCTAAACCTTGCTTGAAAAAAATCTACACAAGAGAAACCCTAAGTAATTGGCTCTCTAAACACTTGAACCCTAAAAAGAAAGGACCCAAAAGCTCTCAAAAGAACAAGAGGTGAAGTTGACCCCTTGGGTCAACAAACCTTAAAATTAGGTCACTTCACTCAAAAATACCTAAAAGTTCAAGTGAAACCTTAAGCACCCTGATCTTAAACTAAAATTGGTAGATTTAAGAGGTCAAGATCCCCATTCTGGTCTACCTGGAACCGTAGTGACAAGAGAGGTTGGGTGGGGGAAACCCTGTAACCCGTGGGGACGCTCTGCCGTGTAGGGGTCTTTGCGGGACTCACCCTCTCTGGCTGCCCAGGTAATTCTCAGGTGGACGATCTTTTTGATCAAGGGGTCCATCTGCCCCGCACCTCTTTAGTCACCCAACAATTTTTGGGTGTCTCGATTGGGTCCAGCACCTTCTAAACTCATCTATTTCAACAGTGCATGTACGGTAGGAGGTCCTTAAGACCACCCTTAAGACCTCCTTTAGAAATTCACTCTCGTCTAGGCCAAGTCTCGACTCCCGTGTGTGTGCAGCAACCCCACCACATTATTCTCTCCTCTGATTCAGAACCAAGCTCTTCTTCTTCCCCCATCATGGCTCAGCCAGTTGAGGAAGAAAACAATCTGGAGAATCAGCTCCAGCGACTTAATGACCTCTTCCAAAACTTCGTGCACCCACCGCAGCGTCCTATGATGCGGGACCATTACAATCCTGCTGCGGTGGCCATTGAGCCTCGAGTCAGAATCCCGACTGGAGGACCTGAGTCTGAATTGAAGCCCAACATGATTCATGCTATACCTAAATTCCATGGGCTTAATTCCGAAGATCCCTTCCAGCACATCAAACAGCTAAAGCATCCGACCCAAACTTTTGGGTCAGACGCGCAAAATCAGGATATTCTTCTCATGAAGATGTCTTCCTTTTCTCTTATGGACAAGGCCACTCATTGGTATCAAACTCAGACCCGGCCGATCAACACTTGGGAAGAACTTCAGTCTGAGTTCTTGAAAAAATTCTTCCCCGTTGGTCGGACCAATGCCTTGCGCCATCAGATTACGCACTTCACTCAACAAACAGGGGAACCTCTCCATGAGGCATGGGATTGCTTTCAGGATCTCATGAGGAAGTGCCCCCATCACGGAGTTCCTAAATGGGAACAGGTCCAATCTTTTTACCAGGGACTCCGTGAGGACATCCGTCTTTTCGTCAATGCAACTTGCGGAGGAAATATCATGGGTCAACATGAAGACACCGTGTGGGAGATTCTCGAAAACATGTGCGAGAACTCCATCAACAATGACTCCATGGGATTATTCGACAGGACGAATACTCGCGCATCGACGAATCTTAGGGGAGCACATGAGACGCAGGGCCTGTCCGCAACAGTCGACCTGGAGTTAATGGCCAGTCGATTAGACAAGGTCTCAATCATTGAGAAGAAGGTGGATGAGCTGACTCAGCACTTGCAACGAGCCACCTCTGCGCGTAACTCCTTTGCACAACCTCCTTCCACACAGGAGACTGTGCAAAAAATTCTCCACCGATCTTACCCTAGGATGGATTCATATCCATCCCCATCTGATTCTCGGATCAGAGGGTCATCTGATCCTTTCTACACCAGCCCGGGGAATTCCATTCCCCCTTTCTCTGATTCTCTAGAGGTTCCTCAGACCTGCCAGGACCTCAACGCCATCCAGAACGACCCATTCTCCAACACCTACAACCTTGGATGGCGAAACCATCCCAATTTTCAGTGGGCAGGAAATTCCCAAACCCAAAGACCACCCTTTCAGTCCCACCCACAGCCCCCTAGTCATTACCAGCTGCCTCAGCCTCGGCCCAACCCTACTTATCCATCAGGACCAAATCAGGATCAAATGTCCCTTATCCTTCAGACTCTGGCTGACATTCAAAGAATGAATGCGGCTATCCAAAAACAACACAAGGATGAACTTACAGAGGTTAGAACTCAACTGGCCTAGTTGGCAAATTCTCGCCAGCCAGGCACACTTCCTTCCCAACCTCTTCCTAACCCGAATAACGTGCCAACCCAGCGGCACGTTATGAACCCAAACCCGGGCCATGCCCATATGATTTATCAGACCCCCTCTGTTCCTTCACCCGACGAGATAGAGGCCTCCACTTCTTTTGCAGGTTACCAGCAGCAACCTATCTTACCCGATCCAAACCAAAATCAGGCCGGATTAAATTCTGTAACAACACGTAGTGGTAAAACAACTCAAGACCCGCATTATCCAAACCACTCCAAGCCTGATAACCAAGACCCTAGGATAGTTATCCAAGATACCACTGTCCCAAATCAAGAACCCGGACCTATCCTAGAAGAACCAACCAAGGTCCCATTTCCCGAAGCCTTAAACAAAGGAAAGAGAATAACCAAGCCCATGGCACCTGAGGAGGACCTGGTCAAGCTCTTTGAGCAGGTCCACATAAACATCCCTTTGATGGATGCAATCCGCCACATACCGGCTTACGCACGATTCTTAAAGAATGTGTGTACACCCCAGCGTAAGCCGCGAACCAAGAGTGGGAGTCCAATTGTTCTGTCAGAGCAAGCCAGCTCTGTAATCCTAAGCAGACTCCCACCCAAGGCTAAAGATCCTGGTACTCCCTTGATTTCCTGCAAGATAGGTGATACACAATTTGATAGAGCATTGCTAGACTTGGGTGTTTCCATAAATCTGATACCCACATCCTTACTTAACCATCTAGAAGAATCTGAGCTGAAACCAACTGAGGTGACATTACAATTAGCAGATCGATCTATAAAGTCACCAAAAGGGATTCTCGAGGATGTTATTGTAAGAGTGCGGGATTTATACTTTCCTGTAGACTTTATAGTCTTAGACATGGATGCACCTAAGAACCCTAGGGATACACCAATCATTTTAGGGTGACCTTTCTTGGCTACTGCTAGAGCCAACATTAGCTGTGAGGAGGGCCAAATAGAGCTCAAATTTGGGAATCAAACCCTGAAAATTGATATATTTAAGGCCCAATAAGGAATCAATTGCGGTGTCAACGAACAGATTTGTGACGTTAGGGCTTTGGTTGATGAAACACACTTCCAGAATGACCTGATTATACCTCATCAACCGCAGAAAGATCTTGACCCGCAAACTGAGGAGTCGAATCCAGATACGAACAACCCAGTAACTCCTACTACCCTTGAACCTCACGTCTATACTGAACCACCCGCTGCTGCTGATAACCCCATCCTCGAACTAAAGCCCCTTCCTGCTCATTTGAAATACATCTTTTTGGATTCTAATCAGACCCTTCCTGTGATTATCAATTCCAACCTCAATCCTAAATAGGAATCCCATCTGATTGCTGTCCTCCAGCAACATCGCAGAGCCATTGGATGGACTCTCGATGATTTGACTAGAATAAGTCCCTCTTATTGTACTCATCATATCTATTCAGAAGAGGGCGCACGACCTTCTCGTGAAATGCAGAGACGCTTGAACCCCAATCTGCAGGAGGTCGTGAAAAAGGAGATCATCAAGTGGTTAGATGCTGAGATCATCTACCCGATCTCCGATAGTCGTTGGGTGAGCCCAATTCAGGTCGTGCCCAAGAAGGCAGGACTCACCACTATAACGACTGAGACCGGAGAAATCATTCCTACCCGATTAGCCAACTCGTGGAGAGTCTGTATAGATTACTGTCGACTCAATTCCTCCACGAAGAAGGATCATTTCCCATTGCCTTTCATTGATCAGATTCTCGAGAAACTAGAGGGAAATAAGTTCTTCTGCTTTCTTGACGGGTACTTTGGTTACAACCAGGTGGCAATCCATCCTGAAGACCAAGAAAAGACCACGTTCACCTGCCCCTTCGGAACATACGCTTTCCAAAGGATGCCTTTCGGTCTTTGCAATGCACCTGCTACTTTTCAACAGTGCATGCTTGCCATATTCTCAGATATGGTAGGTAATTATCTAGAAGTCTTCATGGATGAATTTTTAGTTTTTGGAGCATCATTCGACGATTGCCTCCAACACTTGGTCCAGATACTCAGGCGGTGCATCGATGTGAATTTGGTTCTTTCCTGGGAAAAGAGCCATTTCATGGTGCTTGAGGGAATTGTCCTGGGACACTTAATTTCAGAACAAGGCATCGAAGTGGATCGAGCTAAGATTGATCTGATCTCTCACCTTCCTATGCCTAGCTCGATCAAGGACATCCGATCTTTTTTGGGGCACGTCGGTTTTTACCGTCGATTTATCCCTGATTTTTCAAAAATCACGCGCCCCCTGACCACTCTTCTCTCCAAGGATGTACCTTTCGAAATTTCCAAGGAATGCACTCAAGCATTTGAGATCCTACGTGACCGAGTTACCCAAGCCTCGATCCTACAGTCCCCTGATTGGTTTCAACCCTTTGAGATCATGTGCGATGCATCTGACTTCGCTGTAGGAGCAGTTTTGGGGCAAAAAATTTACGGGAAACCTGTGGTCATTTACTACACCAGCAAAACACTGGATGAGGCTCAGCGTAACTATACGGTTACTGAGAAAGAGCTGCTAGCTGTAGTATTTGCCCTAGAAAAATTTAGATCATACCTTCTGGGTTCCCATGTCATCATATGCTCGGATCACACAGCTGTGAGGCATCTCCTTGCAAAGAAGGACGCGAAACCTTGATTAATCCGATGGATCTTGCTGTTGCAAGAATTTGACCTTGAGATTCGCGACAAAGCGGGAAAGCAAAATGTGGTAGCTGATCACTTGACCCGTCTTCCTTCTGAAATAATTGACCCTTCCAGACCCATCACTGAGCATTTTCCCGATGAGCACCTGCTGACTATCGGTACTAGCCTTCCATGGTTTGCTAATATAGTAAATTACTTGGCATCTCATCAGATCCCGTCTGATTGGCCGAAAGCCAAGAAAGATAAATTGCGCTCTGATGCCAAGTATTACATTTAGGAAGACCCGTACCTCTTCCGCATAGGTGCTGATCAAATCATCCGGAGATGTGTCCCAGAAGAGGAATTCAACAATATCCTCTCTTTCTGCCATGACCAGGCATGCGGTGGCCATTTCTCTGGGCATAAAACCTCATCAAAAGTCCTCCAGTGCGGCTTTTACTGGCCCACACTGTTCAAAGACGCATACAGTCACTACAAGGCATGCAGTCGTTGCCAAACTTTAGGCAACATGAGCCATCGCGACATGATGCCTATGCAGCCGATTCTCGTATGCGAAATCTTTGATGTTTGGGGGATTGATTTTATGGGCCCCTTTCTTGTTTCGGATGGGTTCGAATACATTCTGCTGGCTGTGGACTACGTGTCCAAATGGATCGAAGCCATACCGACCCGAACCTGTGATCACAAAATCGTTCTCAAATTCATTCATCAAAACATTTTCTCAAGGTTCGGGATTCCTCGTTCTATAATCTCTGATGGGGGGACCCATTTCACAAACGCTCAGTTTAGGTCACTGATGACCAAATACGGGGTGTCTCACCGAATCTCTACTCCTTACCACCCCCAAACTAATGGTCTAGCTGAGCTGTCTAATCGGGAGATCAAGAAAATCCTGCAAGTCACTGTTCGGCCTGACAGGAAGGACTGGTCGTCCCGACTTCCGGAAGCATTGTGGGCCTATAGGATCGCCCACGAAACCCAATTAGGCATGTCTCCCTTTAGACTGCTGTACGGGAAGGCATGTCACCTTCCCGTAGAACTGGAGCATAAAGCCTATTGGGCAATATGGAACTGTAATCTAGATTTTTCGAAGGCTGGAACCCACAGAAAACTTCAAATCAGCGAGATCGATGAATTACGCCTAGACACGTATGAGAGCTCGTGAATCTACAAGGATAGGGTTAAAGCCTTCCATGACAAGCATATCTCAAGAAAAATCTTTCATCCTGGTCAGAAGGTCCTACTCTTTGATGCCCGACTCAAACTTTTCCCGGGAAAGCTACGATCCAAGTGGGTCGGACCATATTTAGTCCGACAGGTTTTTGGAAATGGAGCTATCGAAATCAGTCCGCTCAGCCACGATTCCGAACCTTTCATCGTGAACGGTCAGAGACTCAAGCCGTTCATTGATGTGACTTCTACTAATTTGGCTGAATCATCTTATATCCTCCACTCCCCTTGAGCTTATTGCGCCCAGCCGATGGCGTAAAACTCAGCGCTTAACGGGAGGCAACCCGTCATTTTCCTAAAAATCCAAAACCTTTTTCACACTTTTGTGCACTTAACGTTCACCCTTATAGACAGCCGACCCCACCTCAGATGCTTGCATCTGGGATTAGAAATCGTCCACAAAATTCATCCCAACCCATTCACTCATCCAAATTTCTGTCTTAAGGAATGAACTAAGTAAATAAAAAACCCCCTAAGTCACAATGAGGACATTGCAAACCTTAGGCATGGGGGGTATAAAAGTGCAAAACAACTTGTAAGAAAAGGTTTTAAACAAAAAAATTCACATATGCCAAAAACACCATAAAAAATTAAAATTTTTTATTCCAAAAAAAAAAAACAGAGAGAATAAGAGGAGAAAGGAAATTTTGTGGGAGGAGAAAAAGAAACAAAATGAAAAAGGAGCACAAAATTATGAGAAAAAAAGTAGTCATTAGTAAGAAACTAAGGAATTAACCTAAGTTCTAGACCCCATTCAAGAAAAGAACTGAAAAGTGCACAATGGGATTAGTAAGAATGCAAACCTTAGGCATTCTTGGATAGACTCTTAGTACTCATTAAGATCTGGGCACTCCTCAAGAGGTTGAGGAAAATGAAAAGCTGAAGTATTAGTTCTAAGGCTTAGGGAGTATTCGACCTCATTAACTAACTTTTGGTCTACGGGACTCAGTAACCTAAGCACCCTAACCTCACGCACAGCCTGGTTCAGTAAGCGTAAAAATCAAAATCACGCAGAAGCATCGCAAAATTCTGAAAAGTACACCTAGAGTAGGAGCGACCGATCAACACAAGTTGATTTGGACGAGATCCAAGCGCGGAGAGGCGGGAAATCCCCTCGAAGATGCGTAACAAAATATCATCTCCGTGGTGCTTGTCTCTTAGGATATTTACATATCCTACTGGGGGCATGTAAGCACTCTGCTGGTTTAGATTCCATGGATGGCAGTATCACGAAGTGTCAATTGCCAGGGTCTGGATTCGGCCACGGAACACCATGGATGGGATTATCTCAAAATCTCAATAGCCAGGGTTCCGGGGGTTGCCATGGGCGGTGCTATCTCGAAGCATCGATTGCCAGGAACCCTTGAGGATTGATGATGGGAGCAAGGAATCTGATACAGACCGTGTTGAAAAGCCAATCCTAAGCTAGAATTAAAAAGAAAAAGAGAGAGAAAACTCTCCAAACAGAAAAATTTTCTATCTCTCTCTCTCTTACAAAACGCACTGCGAGCTGAGTCGGGGCTAAAATCATTCCAAGCACGGGTGCTTTAACCACAAAGTCCAATAGACCTTAGGTTAGTTCTTGTAGGCCTTAAAAACCTTTGCTAAGGACTGAAGCTAAGGCTAGACAGATCTGAATCTTGATTGGTACCAGAGTACCTTTTAGGCCTAGGGTCAGCATTCTAACCTAATCTAAGCTCAATTGAAAAAGCACTTATCTGAAGCTATTAAGAACTTCATGGTCTAGAACAAAGGTTGAAACCTTAAGTTCTTGCTAAGGGACTAGCAAAAGCTAGGCATGGGGGTATGATGAGAACCTCATCATGAGCCATAACTAGCTCATTTTGACTTAATACAGAGATAAAAGCTCCTACATAACTCAAGGAAAGGCTTAACTCAGAGAATTCTGAGTCTAAGAAGAAAACAAGTCATAAGGGGTAAAAATGCAATTTTACCAGCACAATCTGCAAACAGGGTAACTCAGGGTCCAAACATAGGTCAAACTAACCTAATAAGAAGGAAAATGGGATGATCTGATCTGATAAGGGCTACAGCAACTTCAAGGAATTAAATGACAATCTCTAACCCTAAAACAAACTCACTTTAATTCACGAGGTTCGAGGCAAAAAAAAATCTACTAAACCCTCTAAAATTCATATAAAAATAATCTCTAGGGTTTAGAACCTTCAATCTGGCCTTAGGAACCCATTTTGACCTACATTGAGAACCATGCCCAATTAATGATTTAATTTGGGCTTTTACGTAAATTGGCCGATCAAACAAGGTCTGACCTAGAAATAAAATTCACCATTAGAATCCTTAGCTCCCATTTCATCATGCATAAAAACTTGAGCAGCGCCATGCTCCGGCGAGGCATGGCACCGCGCAGGGTGAGGGCGACCCCCTGCCAAGACAACGGGGTGTTCCCTGCGACGTCTGCTGTCGCAGGGACACCTCCACAATCTCTGCCATCGCCCACACCTTCCGTGCGAACGCGCGGAAGGTATGGGTCGTGATCCGGCCATCCTCCGGCGAGGGAGGCACGTCGTCCCCCTCCGCCCTCCTCTCTGATTTCGCCTCTATAAAAACCGCCACCGTCTGCCGCATTCAGTAGCTCGGATCTGACGGAGAACACCCCCCCTTCCTCTCTTCCCACTCCGGTAGAATCTCTCCAGCTCTAGCGGTTCCTCCTCCTCCTCCTCGTTGTTCTGCCGCAATACGAGTAGCAAAGCCACCTTCGCCCGCTCTTCCCGCGTCGCGCCGTACCCAGCGCGCGCTCTTCCTCTCTCTCCTCGCCGCCGCCCCCTCTCTCTGGGCACCTTCTTCTCCGGCGACAGTCTATACGACTTTCGCCCCACTCCGGCCTCCTTCGCCCCTATAAGTAGGTAACAGTTACTTCTCTTCCTCCCCTCTTTCTTTTCCCTATTTTAATTTGTTTAATTAGACCCTCGACCGACCCGACCACCTTCACCTTCCACGCCTCCGGCCCACCTCCGGCGAGTCGCTCCCATTATTCCGCCAATCCACACGACTCGCCGACCAACCCAAAGCCTCCGCCTCATCCCACTGAACCATTTCCGCCCCTTCACTGCCACTTCTCACCTCCACATCACTCCCTCGAACAAACCCATTCCCCCGGCCACAGTCCGACCTAGGGCAGCCCCTACATGCCGCCCCACGCCTCGCCACCACCCGCACGAGCTTCGCCGCACTCCAGCGAAGCTCCCTGCACCTTCTGACTAGGTCGAGAGGCCGTATCTCTGTGCACAGGTTACCCGTCCTTCGCCGCCATTGCCGAACAGGTGAAGCTCCTTCGTTCTGCAGCTGCAGCTTCGCTTCCACCCAGGCCTGCGCTCCAGGACGCACGGATTGCAACCACGCAGCTGCCCAGGCCTTCAGCTGAAGAGAGACCCTCGCGCACAGCTACAATTGCCTGCAGCTCTCTCAGCTGTAGGTGCCCAATTGGGGTGGGACATTTAGTCCCACCTCGGAAGATCCTGAAACCGCACACCGGTTTAAATTGTAAAAGTGAAATAGCCTTATTGCCTCAGCACACGGGGTGAGGTCCCTCTCACCCGATCACCCGGCCTCATCCGCGACCACCCCCCGCAGACCTGGCCCGACCCGTTTACCCGACCTGCACTCCTCGCCCACCACCGCACGCCAGTGGGTCTGGACCCGGGCGCGACCCGTACCGGAATACCCGGCAGCTCTGGGAGAGCTATCCTAGGAGCGAAATCTGAGAGAGAGAGACGCGGGGGAGGGTAGAGTAGGTTTTTTCCCCTGACCAATCTGTGAGTGTGCAGGCACAGAGGAAGAAGAAGAAGAGAAGGCAGACTACAGAGGAAGAAGGAGAAGAGAAAGAAGAAAGGAGCAGCTAGAGCTGTGGCTGCTTGAAGACAAGCGAGGCAGAGAAGAAGAAGGTCGACGAAGAAAGACTGAAGGAAGAAGAAGGAGGAGCACCAAGCAGCACTGTAGCAGCGGTGAATTAAGTCGTCTGAGTGGAAAATCAGACAACGCTCTGCAGAGGAAGAAAAGAAGAAGGAAAGAAGAGCAGGCACCACAAAGAAAAAAGAAAGAAAGAAAGAAGAAGGAGCTCTGCAGCTGAGGCAGAAAGAAGAAGAAAGAAAAGAGAAGCTAAAGAAGAAGACGAGAAGCGCAAGGAAGACTGAGCTGAAAGAAGAGACGAAATAAAAGAAGCAGAAGAAGAGGAACTGAAGGCAGAAGATCCAACAAATAAGAAGAAGAAAGAAGACAAAGATGAGAGAAAGAAGAGAAGAAAGAGCCAAGAGACTAACCTATCTCTCTCTCTCTTATTTTTGTAATAGAAACATTGTACTTCTAGAATACAACTTGCTCCCTGAGTTCGACCTCGGGAACTCTTTTTCCGAGTAACAAATTGTATTAAACTGGTAACCACTTCTCTATACTATACTACGACGAAATAATAAAAACTATAGGGGAGTCGCGTTCACCAATATACATTTACTTTATTATAAATTAATATATAATTATATAATAAGATTATATATGCAATAAATCATCCAAAATACTTAATTAAATATATATAATACAATTATAAGTTATTTATATACATTATTTGCATATACTAAATTATTTACATATAGCTTAGTATTAAGTTATATTTACAAGTATAAATACAATATATATGGTATTTTTGTATACTTTTGAGTTTTTTCTGATTTTTATGGTGTTTCTATGTATAATAGAGATAAAAGAAGAGAGAGAAAGAGTGAGATGACAGAAGAAGTGACTCTTTTTGGCTTGTTTAGATTATACTCTTTTATTAAGTTTTAAAGTATACTGAATCGTCGGCTGGTATGTTCAACCAAATTAGGGATTTAGAGTGCTTTATAACTTTGCAACCACTTAAAGAAATACTTAATCTTACTCAAGATAGGTTTATTTTATTTTTTATATGAATTTTTTATGGTTGTTATTTATTTACAAAGCTATCACAAATGAAGCCTTGCAAGGAGCTTTCAAGAAGAACCTAAGGCCTCATAAACCATTCTAAGTACTGAAAATGCAGTATGGTCATTCAAAAACATCCAACACATCATGTGCAATTTGAGTGAGCATGAAAACATATTTTCTACATTAAATTTGATCAAATTTACACATTGGATAGTTAAACACATCAGATAAGTTGACAAAGAATTTCAAAAGAAACTTACAAGCAATTCTCATCAAATAAAATTCTAATCCAAGTACAGGAATGCTTGTTCATGAATTTTTACAAATGAAATACAATGTTAGCCTATTACAACTCAAAGCATTCAGCTCAACTCATTTGTGAATTCAGTTTAGACCAATAGCAGCTACTAGTGTTCTGATTTTTAGCAGCGAGTACTGCTGTCAAAGAACCCAAATTAGACCTTCAAGATCTAATCTAAGGTAACTGAAGTATTCTCATATCTGAGCAACCACGTTTAAGTTCTAAACCAACAAGAAAAACATTTCATCCCAAAATCTATCAAAATCAGAAATGATTCACACCAAATCAGAGCAATTGCTACTACTCTTGAATCTCTCTCAGATCTGATTCAAACCTTCAAATCCACATTTCCTTTGTCTCAAATACACTCTTTACCAAATTAGAAACTCACTTCATGTCAAATAAGAAGTTGGAGATCTATAAAACCTTAATTTGATTCTCACACCACGCTATAAACAACATGAACATAAGAATCAAATTTGGACTTTAAATCATTGTAAAACTATCCCCAAATCTTCATTTAAAACCTTTCAGATCTTAATCAAAAAATTGTTCAGCAATTGAAACACATTCAGATTCAGATCAAATGTCATCCATCTGGACATTTTAATTTAAGCTCGCCAAGATGATTTGATCATCTAGAGGTCCTGCACACCATTGACTGGTGTATAGGAACTCTGGGCGATCATTCAAATATCATTGTATCATTACTCAAGCCTTGAATCAATGCTTCTTATTATCATGGACTTGAGCTACCAAAGTGACAAAAGTCAAAGATCAAGATTCAAATTGGGCAAGAACACATTCAATGATAAGAATCAAGTTAAAACAACTCAAGCCCATCACATTCAAACCAATTAAACTCATAAAAACCCAATTCACTTGATAAAAATCATTTCTCACCAAATTAACTCCCAAATCATGAGATTAGGCGTGAAAACCAAATCTAAAAGAATCAAGTGGATCGGTTCAATTGGAACCAGATTGGGGGGTCTTTGTGAATTGATGGAGTGAATGGGAGACCCCCCAGGTGAATTTTAGGCCCAAATTTAGATCTAGAAGCTGAAACTTCAGATTTGAATTTAGCCTTGATGAAGGGATGAATGATGAATAAAAAATCGAGGGAAAATCAGAAAGTGAATTATGGAGTGTTGAGGGAGATTAATGCATCAAAATGAAGGTGGAAAAACACCTCTCTGATATGAATTGTTCAGAGAGGGTGAGATCAATCCTAATATACTTGAACTCTAATCTAAGCTAATCAACCACTGAATTTGATATCTAATCTACTCCTAACTGATCTACACTACATTAACTAACACTATAACTAATCTAGAAAGCATTGGAACCTAATCTAATCAGAGGAATGGGACTTGTGAGAAGATCTGCAGCTGGTGGTTGTAGCGACGAATAGGGGAGGAGCTCCAGCGGATAGAAAGCTCACTACTGGAGCTCAGGTCGCCTTAGGGAGTTACAATATCCTTAGCGGCGAGGAGAGGTTGAAGGAAGTGGAGCTCCACTGTCGCAACAATGGAGTAGAGGTCAGAATGAGGAGATGAACTGGAGGGAGTGAAAGGATCAACTTGAGAGAGGTAGATAGGGAGCTGATTGTGTGCACGAGGATCTAAGGTGCTTCCTATATAGGTGTGTGAGTGATTCTAATCACCATTAGGTGCGATTAGACGATTAGGGCTTCAAGGGTTGGATGTGCACGCAAGGAGCGTGGGAAGTTTTATATCAAAGATGCACCATAGGATGGGATCTAAGGTCTGCTACGATCCTCTGCGTAAAGGCACGGGATCAGAGGATCACAATCAGCCGTTGGATGGATGAGGAAGAGGATTGACGGCTGATAGAGATCCAGTTCTTTACGATGAATAGTGAATCCTTGCTGCAAGTGTGTTGGACATTTTGCAAGAAAGGACCTCAAAGATGAAACAGTATGAAATTTGGATAAAAAACCCATAAGTAAGGAGATCCATACAGCCTAGTCCCTGAAGGCCTACAAAAAGATCCTTGTTGGCTTTTCAAATAAGTCCCTATGTGTTTTATGAGTGAACAATATGTTATGCATGATGATGTCAATGTAATCTAATAAATACATGATCCTATTAATATCTAAATGCCATGAGATTTTTATTAGAGTTCAATTGAGTATTTAAGAAGTTAATTCAACTCTTGTTTTGTACTTTCGAACTCAAACATGTGTTTAATTTACAATTGAATCATCATTTTGCATTTATGAATAAAATATCTCATTAATTAACCTAATTGTTCATTCTTAACATCAATTTGCTGTTTGAGGTCATTTATGTTAATTTTTACACTTAACATTTTTATCATGTTAATAATGCAGTATTTATCATAATTTTTAGCTTAACTTAAACATTTTAATTATAATGAGTTACACCTCATCAATAACTCTATTTTGATATTTAACAAAATTTACAATTATTATTGTATTTATATCTTATGATATATTTACATATCAATCAGTAATGAAAGATAAGAAAAATAGAAATCTTGAATACTTATGTCATTATAAGAAACTCTAAAATTTAATGAAGATTATCTTTATTTCATTCTAGAAATTTTATCAAAGAACCATTAACACTTATCCACGTCACTTTAATATTCCTTTAATTAAACATTTAATAAATTTCAACTGCTCGCACAATTCATTTTATTATGTACTTAGTTAACATAAAATTTATTACGTTGGTTTTTATCATTATGTAATCATTTTCTACACAAGCGATGCACCATTGCAAATCTTTTTTTTATTTATTAGCTCATTTATATAAAGAGCCAAACTAAAAAAATTACACTAAAAATTGACCACACGAACACATGTGTTTCCATAGTACAAATACTATACGTTTGCTTATTATATAATACTGTATTTACTATATCAACGTTTTCCTTCAATGATTTGTAACCAATCCTTTTCTAGAAATTAATATTATTGTGAAAACTCCTTACGTTTGGCTTTCCCAACGTTTCTCTGCGTTTAACTTTTACGAACACTCGAACCCTCTTGTAGAAAATAATTGATTTTCCTACACGTTCGTATCTCTTTGCGTTTAGCTACCATTCTTTCTAGAAACTTAGGTTTAGCGGAAGTTATACAACGTTTAAAATTTTATCAACGTTAATTTTTTAAGGGAAGTTATACAACTTATCTCTCGGATGCTTCAATCCGATAACTTCCATCAACACCTCCCTTTGCATCGTTTCTTAAACGAAGAGTATGAAAACTTCCTCTCAACGTTAATTATTTCTAAGTAGTTTTTTTAAAACGTTTAAAATATTCTATAACTTCTCCCAACTTTCTTTCTCGTAACTCCTCTTTTCCGATAGCATCTCTTGAGTCTCTCCAACGATAACTTTTAGTGCAGCGTTTAGATTAATTAGTTATTGTTTTTATTCTTCTATAAATCTCTCTCGGAAACTCTCTTTCTAACACAACATAAAAACAAAAACGCATACTTATACAAAAGATCATCCTATTGCAAAAGCTGTTGCTCTCTCATGTTTTCATGCCCACAACGTTGATAAAATCAAAGTGATTTTGAAAGGCATTCTCAAAGCTTTCAAGTGTCCATCCGATTACAAAAGCTTGGCAACCTTGCATGAAAATCCTCTCTACGTTAAATCTCTATACGTGAAAATTCTCTGCGAGAAGGTTTGATCAACATATTCAACTTTAGGTTCTTTCTACATAAAAATTTCTTTACCTTATAGGAATTTTGTAACACTATAATTTTTTGATTATTGCTATTGTTGGATTTCCAAGTGTGAAATCCTCGTTTTTCTTGAAGAGAACAAAATTGCTTTTTTATGAGTTGTACAAGAAAGTGACTATTGTAATTGAGGATTACTAGCCTCCGTTGAAAGTGGTAGCATAGTAAATTGCTTACTTGTGACAAGCGGAAAATCCTTGTTGGGAGACAAGGTAAAGATTTTTTCCAGGTTTTGAGTTTCCTCTATAACTCCTATGTTCAATTTGTGATTTGCACCTCTGAATTTATTGTGTAATATTATTGTTTTAAATTTTATATTTTTATATTTTGCATAATTCACCTCCTTTTTGTGTCATCCTCATTAGTATCAGAGCAGCTTATCACCACTTTTTGCAAAGTAAATCTTAGCTGATTTTTCCTCAGGCATTTGTGCTAGGTTATGTTTGTAATTAAATAAAAACTAAAAGTTTGATTAGTTGTTTCAAAACAACTATTTTTTGTTGATCATAATTTTTTTTAGTAATGCATGTTTACAACTCATTTGGAATTAATTGCCATGTGTATTATGTAAATTCCCTGCAATTAATTCATGTTCTTAATGTATTCTAATTATGTAATTAATTCAATAATTAATCTATTTGTAATAGCTTATTTAATCAATTAAATTAAGTAATATATAAATTAGTAGTGAGAGTAAATTAAGTAGAGTGTTAAGTTATAAGTATTTAAGCTAAAGTAGTATATGAGTATAAGTTTAATTATCCAAGTTAAGTCTAAAATTAAGTAGCTAAGATAAGTAATAAGTTAAGTAGTTAATTTGAACAATAAGTAAATCATTAATAAATATGTTTGTAGAGTAAATTATATATGTATAGCAATTAAACCTAAGTTATTCATATGTCATACACTATAATAGAAGCTTGTGTATTTATTATAAGTTAAGCATTACGTATAACCTCTAAGTTATTAGGCTTTAAGTATTATTAAGTATAACTTAACTTAATTAAGAGAATAAGAATAATTAAGAATAATTAGTGAATTTACTAATTAAGCTTCCCAGCGAGTGACCTGGACTCAATCCAGATATAAACTTTTAAAATATGTTGGTTATCTTGCTCTATATACTACAACAAAACGGCAATTCTTATAAATGCGATATAGCTTAACAACACTCCCTTCAATGTACATGGAGGTGTTTGGGCCATAACTACTTGAATTTTTTCGGGATTGGCCTCTATCCCTTTGTTAGAGACCAAAAAGCCCAAAAAATTTCCTAAAGAAATGCCAAAGGTGCACTTCTCAAGATTAAGGTGAAGCTAGGTGTCTCTTAAAGCTTGAAACACCTCAGCCAGGTTCGCCAAATGCTCTGAAAAAATTAAGCCCTTTACAGGCATATCATCAATATACACCTCAATTGATTTTCCTATTAAATGAAAAAAGATCATATTTATAAGGCGTTGATAAGTTGTTCCTACATTCTTTAAGCTAAAGGGCATAACTCTATATTGAAAAGACCCCTATCAGTTATGAATGAGGTATAAGGTCTATCTGCAGGAGCTAAACTTATCTAGTGATAGTCACTGTAGGCATCCAGGAAGGACATATGTGACTGTCCATTGCATGAATCGACGAGGGCATCAATCTTTAGTAGAGGAAGCTCATCTTTGGGGCAAGCTTCATTTAGGTTGGTGAAATCCAAACACATTTGCTATTCGCCTTCCAAACCATGACTATATTGGACAACCAGGCGAGATAGAGGGATTGCTCAATGAAGCTTGCTTCAAGAAGTTTATCAACTTCAAAAGCAGCTGGCTGCCATCGTTCGGCAAATATGTGCCAGCGAGCTTATTTCATCATTCGAGACTTTGGCTGGATGTTGAGTCGGTGTTTAATTAGCAATGGATCAACTCCCGACAAATCGTTAGTGAACTAAGCGAAAACGTTCGCGTTGCCTCTTAAAAGAAAGAGCAACATGCGGACTTCAGTGGGATGGAAATCCAGTCCCACCTGAACAATCTTGTCAGCTACGTCAAGGTAAAGCTGTATTGCCATGGTAGAGGAACTAGGTTGTACTTCTAGGGTAGTTGGCGAGACTGCTAAATCTTCCTGTTGGACCATCTACACCTAATTCCTCATTCTCCCCCATTTTTTGTGGTTTGGGAGGTTTTTTCTTTATGGAGTGCTCTAGTTCGATGCGTAGGAGTTCATCCTTGGCAGATTGGTCCCCATAAACAATTCTGACACCTCATGGAGTGTGGAAAAGCTTGAGCTGGAAGTAGGAGGGAATCAGCAAGAAAGTGTGTGTAACGACCCGATTCCCGAGTCCCTACGAGACACGAGAACCGGACCGACTCGACTAATCCCAAGACCCAGTCGTCCAACGAGGAAGTAACCAAAAGACAGTAAAATAAACCACATTCAGCATGAATATAACTAACAGTAAGAAAGTACAGCAGTAAGGAAAGAAACTACTACAGTAGGCACCACCACAACAGTAAAATAACATTTATCATATAACAAAACTGCAGGTAAGAAGGTACAGCGGAAACAGAAACTACTCACTAGAACAGAAACAAAAAGGGGTACAAAGCTGTGGTAACTCTACTGGACCCTACTCGGCCCAGCGTCCTCTGTAGCCGCCGACCCTGGCTGCTCAACACCTGGTCCTGAAAAAGGTAACGAGTGTAACACGTCAGCAAAACGCTGAGTAGAGTGGCAAACTAACTAAAGGCAACAGTAGAGTGTACAGTAGCTGTTATGTTCTATTACTTCCTTTATTTACATCTTTCAATTTTTTTCTCACTATTTCATTTACTTCTCAGATCCTTTACTTGATCTCGAATGTCCTCGTGGGACGATCTTGATTGCAGTCTTTTCCAAAAGTAGAAGTAGCACGTGGTGCTCTCCTGGCCGGGAGAGTCCCCCGTGGTGATCCTACCCTCAGTCAACCACCCCAAGGTCACTGACAGACGTAACGGTGACTACGGTACGCGCGATAAACGCACAGGTAGCTAGCCCGCACTGGCACGCGGTCAGTCGTTTCCGTTAACGGGTGCGCCCAAAGCACAGCACGGAACCAGGGCAGAGCCCTCTCAGTAACAGGGGTCCAACCCCTCCACAGTAACCAAACCGGGGCCTTGCCCCTCCACAGTCCGTGCACCCTCGCCTGACTACCCTGGTTTGCCCTAGTGGGCCTAACAAGTCGGTGAAGGAGGCTAGCAGAACCCCGGGGCCCGTGGGGTAGCTAGTACTCTCCTAACACTACTAGCTCTCCTCGGTACTACGTACACAAGGGCCAACAAGTCGGTACAGAGCGGCCAAGCCTAACCCCGGGTCCCTGGGGCGGCTGGCCCCACTCTGCACTAAAACAGGTACAGGTACTTCCCTTGGTACTGCGTACCCAAGAGACAGTACAAACTACATCTCAGTTCCATTCCTTTTCTTTCCAGGAGTTCCACTCCTAATTCCTCGTAGGGTTCCAGCTCTTTATCTCAGAACATCATATGTTTCACTTTCCAGATTCACGTTCTCAATTTCCATGATCTCAAACATGTTTCTTTGTTCATAACAGGCAGCTGTTAATTAAATTCACAGGCAGCTTATATATTCCTTTCCATTTTTCCAGGACTGCAGTAATATACATTCCACTAGTTTTTCCATCCTAGGATTCATGCCATATCCTAGGATCTATCATACAATCTAGTTTTCCGGCCCTAGGATTCATGCAACACCTAGGAGCTATCATTCCATATATTTCTCATTCCTAGGATTCATGCAATGCCCTAGGTTCTAGTTATGGTTCCATACTTTAACAGATTTTATTAATACTTAAAACCACTCTACCAGGTACAACGGGAGTAATGGGGGCGTGATCGGGAATCCCGCGCGCCTCTGCGACTCTCAAGACTACAACCGAACGAGGTCCTATCACAAGGATCAAACACAAGGAGTGTCTCAAAACAGTGTATAGCTACTGTAGGTGGGTAGAGGAATTAATTCTGAAACGAACGCAACTCAAATCACGGAAAACGGAGCCCAAACGGGCCCTAAACGGGTCGAGAAAGACGATACTGTGCAAAATCAGACGTCTGGAACTCCCTCCAGACGTCTTAAACGGTGGATCAGAGAATTACCTGCTCAGCGTGGTTCCCCGGACGTCCAGAAGTCTGTGGGGACGTCTGCCTAGATCGAAGACGTCCGATGGTCACTCCGGACGTCTGGAGGTCACTCCCGCCGTCTGGTACAAATTCCAGACGTCTGATTCGCAAAGATGACGAATCAGAGGACCTGCGCACAGCCAACCCCCCTCCCTCAGTACGGTCAGTCGACAAAAAAGAAGGGGAAAGTGGAAACTCACCTTTCAGACGTCTGTATGATCTCACAGACGTCGACCTTGCCGTCTGGATATCAATCCAGACGTCTGATTCTGGAAATTTTTCCAGAATCAGAACCTTGCTCGGCCTCCGCTCGCGACGCCGCCCGCGTCGCACCTCGCGCGTCCGCTGCTCCGCCCGCAGCAGGTCCCTCTCCGCGACGCTCTGCGCCCCCCTGCGCCCACCGCCGGCCGGCCAAGCCGCTCCCGGCGAGCTCGCCCTCACGGCAGAGCCCCGCCCTCGCACGCCGCAGCTCCTCCGCGCCTACTGCGGCTGCCGCTGCCGCTGCGCCCTCGCGTCCGCTCGCTCTCGCGCACAGGCAGGAGAAGAAGGAGGAAGATGGTGGAGAGGGGAGGCGTGCCCCCCCCCTTTTAACGCCGCGCGGAGAGGAGAGAGAAGGCGGTCGCAGTCGCCTGCAGCCGCAGAGAAAGAGGCAGGATCGCAGGTCTGCGCGCACAGGCGCGCAGACGAATATCCCGTGCGAGCATAACTGTTCGCCAGACGTCTGTAACTATCCCGGACGTCTGGTCAGACGTCTGGATGTGATCCCAGACGTCTTGACAGACGTCTGGGCCACCTCCCAGACGTCTTAAAATACGTCTGGGGCACGCGCTCGTTACAATATAACAAACTCAAAGGAAGTTTCATCCCCGAAACTTGCGCCAACTAGGGTGCGGGAAAAAGATGTCCAAATAACCATAACAAACTCAAAGAGGACCGAAGCCGGTCCGAAAAGACGTACCCGCGAAAAGCTCCGGGTACCGCTCCCGCATTGCCGCCTCAGGCTCCCAGGTAGCCTCCTCGTACCGCTGGCTCCTCCACAAAACCTTTACCAGGGGTACTTGCTTTCGTCTCAACCTGCGGACGGCTCGGTCTAGGATCTGTACTGGCCGCTCGGGGTAGGTCAGGTCGTCGCTCACCTCGACGCTCTCGTGACTCAGTACGTGGCTGGGATCGGCTACGTACTTCCTGAGGTTGGACACGTGGAACACGTCGTGCACACCAGAAAGCTGCGGGGGAAGGGCAAGTCTGTAAGCAACGGGTCCAACCCGCTCCAGGACCTCAAAGGGCCCTACGAACCTCGGCGCGAGCTTCCCTCTCACCCCAAACCGCTGTAAGCCCTTCATGGGCGAAACACGAAGAAAGACGTGGTCCCCAACCTCGAACTGCACCTCTCTGCGTCTGCGATCTGCGTAGCTCTTCTGTCTGCTCCTGACAGTGCGGAGTCGTCTATGGATCTGCTCAACCACCTCCTGACTCTGCCGGATCAACCTGGGGCCAACCTCCCACTTGGTCCCCACCTCAACCCAACTCAAGGGTGCCGTGCATTTCCGTCCGTACAGAGCCTCGTAGGGAGCCATGCCGATGCTCGAGTGATAACTGTTGTTGTATGCAAACTCCGCCAGGGGCAGGTGCTCCTCCCAAGAGCCCCTCCAGTCTAGTACACAGGCACGCAAAAGGTCCTCAAGTGTCTGTATCGTGCGTTCCGACTGTCCGTCCGTCTGGGGGTGGTAAGCCGTGCTAAACCTCAACCTCGTCCCCAAAGCCTGCTGAAACTCAGCCCAAAACTGGGACGTAAAGCGGGTATCTTGGTCGGATACGATCTCCCGCGGAACTCCGTGTAGTCTCACCACATCACGGATATACCTCTCTGCCAACTGTGCTGGTCCCAAAGTGACTCGGATCGGCAAGAATCGTGCCGTCTTCGTCAATCTATCCACTATTACCCAGACTGCGTCGTGTCCTCGCTGGGTAACAGGTAAGCCCACCACCAAGTCCATGGTGATGCTCTCCCACTTCCACTCTGGCATTGGAAGCGGCTGAAGCGGCCCTGCAGGCCTCTGATGCTCGGCTTTCACCTGCTGGCACACTAAGCACTGCTGCACGAACTCACCCACATCCCGCTTCATCCCTCTCCACCAGAATTCGCGTCTCAAGTCATGGTACATTTTCGTGTTTCCGGGATGTATGGTGAATCTGGAACCGTGTGCCTCAGTCAGGAGCTCTCTCAACAGCTCCTCGTCTCTGGGGACGCACAGCCGTCCCCTCAAGCGTAACACCTGGTCTGTGAAAGAGAAGTCCCCTGGGTCCCCTGACAGTACTCTGTCGCGCAAAGACTGCAAGTACGGATCGGCCATCTGTCCCGTGATGATGCGGTCTATCAACTCTGGTCTGGTCTGCCATGTCACCGTCACTGCCCCACAGTACCCTCGTAACTCTAGAGGTCGCCAACTGCCCACCTCCTCCAAAAGGCTCCAACTCTGTAACTGTAGACTGGCCAAGCGTGCGGGCGCCTTACGGCTCAAGGCGTCAGCCACCACATTGGCCTTTCCCGGGTGGTAGGAGATGCTGCAGTCGTAGTCCTTCAGGAGCTCCAACCAACGTCTCTGTCTCATGTTGAGCTCCTTCTGGTCAAAAAGATATCTGAGGCTCTTGTGATATGTAAAAATCTCGAAGGTCTCTCCATACAAGTAGTGCCTCCATGTCTTCAGTGCGAAGACAACAGCTGCCAACTCTAGATCGTGGGTAGGGTAGGTATGCTCATGGGGCTTCAGTTGCCGCGAAGCGTAAGCGACCACGTGACCCCTCTACATGAGCACACCTCCTAACCCCTGCAAGGAAGCGTCCGTGTACACAACGAACCCGCCACTACTGTCAGGGATGGTGAGCACGGGAGCCGAGGTCAACCTCTCCTTCAGCTCCAGAAAACACGCCTCACAGGCGTCTGTCCAAGCGAAAGGCACATCCTTCCGAGTCAACTGTGTCATAGGACGTGCAATCTGCGAAAACCCTCTGATGAACCGTCTGTAGTAACCTGCCAGTCCCAGGAAACTGCGAATCTCAGTGACTGAACGCGGTCTCTCCCACCTGAGCATTGCCTCGACCTTGGCGGGATCCACCGCCAGGCCGTCTCCAGAGATCACATGACCCAAAAAGGTCACCTCCCTCAACCAGAACTCGCACTTGCTGTATTTGGCGTACAGCCTGCGTCGTCTCAGAGTGTCCAGAACCATCTGCAAGTGCTGTCCGTGTTGCGTCCGATCTCTAGAATAGATGAGTACATCATCTATGAAAACCACCACAAACTGGTCCAAGTACGGTCTGAACACCCGGTTCATCAGGTCCATGAAAGCAGCGGGGGATTGGTCAGCCCAAACGGCATGACCAAAAACTCGTAGTGTCCGTAGCGGGTGCGGAAAGCTGTCTTGGAGACGTCGGTCTCCCTGATCCTCAACTGGTGGTATCCAGACCACAAGTCGATCTTGGAAAACACCGTGGCACCCCGCAACTGGTCAAACAAATCGTCAATCCTCGGCAGCGGATATCTGTTCTTGATGGTGACCCTATTCAGCTGTCGGTAGTCCACACAAAGGCGTAGGGTCCCATCCTTCTTCTTCACAAACAGTACCGGGGCTCCCCAGGGAGACGCACTGGGCCTCACGAAACCCTTCTCCAAAAGGTCCTGCAACTGAGACTTGAGCTCTCGCAGCTCAAGCGGTGCCATCCTGTATGGCGCGGTGGAGATGGGGCTGGTCCCTGGTACTAGTGAGATCTCAAACTCGATCTCACGCTCGGGCGGTAGTCCTGGTAACTCGTTTGGAAACACGTCGGGGTACTCTCTGACCACCGGGATGCTCTGGAAGTCTGCCATGGGGCTGTGCTCTGCCACCACACAAGCTAAGAAGCCCTCACACCCCTGGCTCAAAAGTCTCGCCGCCCGAAGTGCCGAAATGCACCTGAAACCTCCATCCACTGGCTGCCCGTGAAACTCGAAGGAAGGCAACTCCGGAATGGAGAAGACAATCTTCCTCTCAAAGCAGTCTACCAAGGCGTGGTAAGCGGACAGCCAATCCATCCCCAGAATCACTCCAAAGTCCTCCATCTGTATCATAATCAGGTCAGCTGGCAGGCTGTGTCCCCCGATGCTGACCCCGCAACCCGTGTACACCTCCTCAGCTACAAACGGCTGACCACTCGGACCTCTGATTACGAACGGATTCTCTAACAATGTATAATCCTGGTCCAAACTAACTGCGAAACTGGCTGCGACAAACGAGTGCGTAGCGCCGGAATCGAAAAGCGTGTAAACGAGTCTACCAGAAACTGAAGCCATACCTGCTACCACGGATCTCGAAGCTCTGGCGTCCCTGTGTGTTAGGGCGTTGATACGCCACTCAGCTCTAGGTGCGGACGAAGCAGCCACACTCTGCGTCGGACGGGTAGGTGCTGGCCGGTACCCTCCTCGCGACTGCGGTCCTCCTCCTCGCGCCTGGAAACCGCGGCCTCCTGCGCGCCCTCCAGTGCTCTGCGCGGGAAGTATCTGCTGACCTCCTGCCCTAGATGGGCAGTCCCTCCTGACGTGGCCCGGCTGGCCACACTGGTAGCAGAGGGGAACCCGACTCCCGCCCTCAGTGAGTCCCTGCTGTCGGCTAGGCGGGGGTCCGGTGCTGGCGACTGGCCCCTGTCGAGGGCCCCCAAAGGCCACTGATGGCCCTGCACAACGTGACGGCTCTCCTGCGGATGCCACGTGTCTTCGTTCTCGCCGGCCCTGTGAGAAGTCTGGCTGAAAGGGCCTCTTCCGCCCGCCGTCGGTCTCTCGCGCGGACGGGTTGGTCTCCTCGTAAGTCATAACTGCCTCTACCACCCTCGAAAACGTCGGCAGCTTCAGGGGTTTGACATACCCCCAGATCGCAGGCCGGAGCCCCTCGGTGAACCTCCAAAGGCGCTCCTCCTCAGTGGCTACCGCTGTCGCTGCAAAGCGGGACAGCTACAAGAAACGCGTGCGGTACGCGCTCACGGTCATCGTCCCTTGGCGGAGAGTGTGGAACTCCCGCCTCCTCTGGTCCTGCCACGTCTGGGGAAAGTACTGCTCGCAGAAGAGGGTGACGAACTGGTCCCACGTCGGCTCGTCCCTCTCCTGTCCCCGGACCGCCCTCCACCACCGGTGTGCCGCACTCTCCAGCTGGTACGTGGCAAAGGCCACGCGGCACTCCACTGGGGGGCGAAGGGTGTCGAAGATCTTCTCCAGCTGCTCAAGCCAGTCCTCTGCCTCGGTCGGGTCCTCATCCCCCTTGAAGGAGGGGGGCTTCAGCTTCCGGAACTGTCCGAAAAGCTCGAAGTGGTGCTGTAGGGGAGGTGCTGGTGCACCTCCAGGCGAAGGTGCCTCGTGTACAGAAGTGTCGGAGGAAGGTGGGGGCGGCAGGGGCCCATCCCCTCCCTCGTGTCCAGCGCCGCGTCCGTCGCGTGGTCCCACAGAGGACTCCCCCTCTGCAACCCCAGGAGGAGGTGCTCGGGGCGGTGGGTGGAGCTCCTCTCGTACAATATCCCGTATCAGTCTGGCGAGGTCCTGGGCCTGGATGCCAGGGAGTGGTGGCTGGTCCACCGAGACGTCAACGACAGCACGTCCACCTCGCCGACCTCGCCCTCGGCCGCGCCCGCGGCCAGTCTCGCCAGTCCCACGACGAGGCATCTCCTGCAAGGAGAGGCGAAACAAAATGGAAACGTCAAAACAGACGGTACCTAACAACACTTCTAAGAGCTCATGTCAAGAGATATGTTGTGGTGGCTACTCTAGCTATAAACATGTGAATTGGTTATTTTCCAGTCAGTTGATTCACTTCTCGGGACGACCTTGCTCTGATACCATCTTGTAACGACCCGATTCCCGAGTCCCTACGAGGCACGAGAACCGGACCGACTCGACTAATCCCAAGACCCAGTCGTCCAACGAGGAAGTAACCAAAAGACAGTAAAATAAACCACATTCAGCATGAATATAACTAACAGTAAGAAAGTACAGCAGTAAGGAAAGAAACTACTACAGTAGGCACCACCACAACAGTAAAACAACATTTGTCATATAACAAAACTGCAGGTAAGAAGGTACAGCGGAAACAGAAACTACTCACTAGAACAGAAACAAAAAGGGGTACAAAGCTGTGGTAACTCTACTGGACCCTACTCGGCCCAGCGTCCTCTGCAGCCGCCGACCCTGGCTGCTCAACACCTGGTCCTGAAAAAGGTAACGAGTGTAACACGTCAGCAAAACGCTGAGTAGAGTGGCAAACTAACTAAAGGCAACAGTAGAGTGTACAGTAGCTGTTATGTTCTATTACTTCCTTTATTTACATCTTTCAATTTTTCTCACTATTTCATTTACTTCTCAGATCCTTTACTTGATCTCGAATGTCCTCGTGGGACGATCTTGATTGCAGTCTTTTCCAAAAGTAGAAGTAGCACGTGGTGCTCTCCTGGCCGGGAGAGTCCCCCGTGGTGATCCTACCCTCAGTCAACCACCCCAAGGTCACTGACAGACGTAACGGTGACTACGGCACGCGTGATAAACGCACAGGTAGCTAGCCCGCACTGGCACGCGGTCAGTCGTTTCCGTTAACGGGTGCGCCCAAAGCACAGCACGGAACCAGGGCAGAGCCCTGTCAGTAACAGGGGTCCAACCCCTCCACAGTAACCAAACCGGGGCCTTGCCCCTCCACAGTCCGCGCACCCTCGCCTGACTACCCTGGTTTGCCCTAGTGGGCCTAACAAGTCGGTGAAGGAGGCTAGCAGAACCCCGGGGCCCGTGGGGTAGCTAGTACTCTCCTAACACTACTAGCTCTCCTCGGTACTACGTACACGAGGGCCAATAAGTCGGTACAGAGCGGCCAAGCCTAACCCCGGGTCCCTGGGGAGGCTGGCCCCACTCTGCACTAAAACAGGTACAGGTACTTCCCTTGGTACTGCGTACCCAAGAGACAGTACAAACTACATCTCAGTTCCATTCCTTTTCTTTCCAGGAGTTCCACTCCTAATTCCCCGTAGGGTTCCAGCTCTTTATCTCAGAACATCATATGTTTCACTTTCCAGATTCACGTTCTCAAATTCCATGATCTCAAACATGATTCTTTATGCATAACAGGCAGCTGTTAATTAAATTTACAGGCAGCTTTATATATATTCCTTTCCATTTTTCCAAGACTGCAGTAATATACATTCCACTAGTTTTTCCATCCTAGGATTCATGCCATATCCTAGGATCTATCATACAATCTAGTTTTCCGGCCCTAGGATTCATGCAACACCTAGGAGCTATCATTCCATATATTTCTCATTCCTAGGGTTCATGCAATGCCCTAGGTTCTAGTTATGGTTCCATACTTTAACAGATTTTATTAATACTTAAAACCACTCTACCAGGTACAACGGGAGTAATGGGGGCGTGATCGGGAATCCCGCGCGCCTCCGCGACTCTCAAGACTGCAATCGAACGAGGTCCTATCACAAGGATCAAACACAAGGAGTGTCTCAAAACAGTGTATAGCTACTGTAGGCGGGTAGAGGAATTAATTCTGAAACGAACGCAACTCGAATCACGGAAAACGGAGCCCAAACGGGCCCTAAACGGGTCGAGAAAGACGATACTGTGCAAAATCAGACGTCTGGAACTCCTTCCAGACGTCTTAAATGGTGGATCAGAGAATTACCTGTTCGGCTTGGTTCCCCGGACGTCCAGAAGTCTGTGGGGACGTCTGCCTAGATCCAAGACGTCCGATGATCACTCCGGACGTCTAGAGGTCACTCCCGCCGTCTGGTACAAATTCCAGACGTCTGATTCGCAAAGATGATGAATCAGAGGACCTGCGCACAGCCAACCCTCCTCCCTCAGTACGGTCAGTTGACAAAAAGTAGAAGAAAGCGGAAACTCACCTTTCAGACGTCTGTATGATCTCACAGACGTCGACCTTGCCGTCTGGATATCAATCCAGACGTCTGATTCTGGAAATTTTTCCAGAATCAGAACCTTGCTCGGCCTCCGCTCGCGACGCCGCCCGCGTCGCACCTCGCACGTCCGCTGCTCCGCCCGCAGCAGGTCCCTCTCCGCGACGCTCTGCGCCCCCTGCACCCTCCGTCGGCCGGCCAAGCCGCTCCCGGCGAGCTCGCCCTCACGGCAGAGCCCCGCCCTCGCACGCCGCAGCTCCTCCGCGCCTACTGCGGCTGCCGCTACCGCTGCGCCCTCGCGTCCGCTCGCTCTCGCGCAGAGGCAGGAGAAGAAGGAGGAAGGTGGTGGAGACGGGAGGGGAGGCGTGCCCCCCCTTTTAACGCCGCGCGGAGAGGAGAGAGAAGGCGGTCGCAGTCGCCTGCAGCCGCAGAGAAAGAGGCAGGATCGCAGGTCTGCGCGCACAGGCGCGCAGACGAATATCCCGTGCGAGCATAACTGTTCGCCAGACGTCTGTAAACTATCCCGGACGTCTGGTCAGACGTCTGGATGTGATCCCAGACGTCTTGACAGACGTTTGGGCCACCTCCCAGACGTCTTAAAAGACGTCTGGGGCACGCGCTCGTTACAAGATAGGATCGGAAAGACTTCTATTTTCACTACTAGACTTCCAATAATCTTTCTAGGTTATCTCTGTAACATCCCAAAACCCAGGTTCGGATTCATTTTAGAGTGGTTTGGGTTACTCAAACCTATAGACATGCTTTTGGTTTGGTACGAGTACAAACATCTCGTAAAACATGCAAAAGCATGTATTTTGAGTCATTCCCTAGTGAAACCTCATTAAAATTGTATCATATATAGTACCTTTGGATTCTTTTCATTGTAAGCTTTTTAATGACGCTTGTTTCGAGCGAATCTGAGGTGTGTAGCTCAAGTTATGCTCAAAACAAGTCAAAAAAGATCTAAATATAAGGTTAACCAAACCTATGGGTAATTTTGGTAATTTACCCACCAAACCTAAACCTAAAGCTACTTTGGGGTCTACAAAAGACCCACGTAGGGTTTAAAGCCATCATTACAACCTAAGGGTCTCCAAATCCTAAGAGAAAGAGAAAGGGAAACTTTAGGAAGTCAATTAGGATTTTCTTATTTAGGAAAGTTAGGGACCTAACTGCAATAGTGAGAAGTTCGGGCTTCCCCTTTGCAATTTTTTTGGAGGCAGCAGCGGTAGTGGACGTGAGCCATTGGAACTGGCAACGAGGCGTGGATTTGCTCCACGTTTGCAAGCTAATGATGCTGCGAGCATGCATGTACGTGCCTTCGCGCAGAGTGTGGGAGGTAGGCACTCAAAATCCCCAACACGTGGTGGCATCAATGGACAAGTGGTGTGGGGGCACGATCTTGAGCACATGGCGTGCACTAATCAATGACTGACATGTGGCACAGGTAGTCAGTTTGCATAAACCGATCTATCCAAAGTTCGTTTAGGACCCCCTCGTGTTATTTTGAGTGGTTCAAGGGCTTCCTGACCTCTAAATTTGACAAATAAGATACCGTTGGAATCGTCTCGACATGTACTACATGTTGGTATGTGTTTTTTTTTTTTTGACCACTATTTCCTTAGTGAAAAATCAGAAACGTGTCTAAGTGTTTCCCACCCTATTTTTTTATGCGAGGAAATTAGGATTTGTCCCCATGTATGAGTTATGAGGCAAGCGTGGTGACTGTTTCCAGGCCCTTTTCACACAGTTCGGAGTCACCATGACCCTCCAGTGACACTAGGTAGAGTAGTCTACTCTTCTCTTGTTTCCATCTTGTTTCCGGTAATCGTGGACTCGCCTTGTGTGATTCTTCGCGTGTACCGCATTGGTTGGCGTGAGTTTCTTCTTTTGCTGAGTCTGGAACCTTTTTGAAGTTTTACTCTAATTTTGGGCATTTTAATGTAAAATAATTGGATGTCATGTGAATGATTAAGATTTAGTGACCTAATGTACCCTTATTATTTCATTTGTGAAATGAACTCCAATTTTCGTGAAATAAGTTCCATTGTGTTCGTTAATTGACAAAAAATATGAGATCACTATCATAAATTGGAAACTAATTATAATTGGATAAGCTGGAGAATAACATGACAATTCTGGAAATAAATAAGTAAAATCGTTAGTATGGTTTGGTTTGGTGACAAGTGATGATATAATTATTTGGAATTGATTAAATACTCAAGATGACGTGTTTGTCGAGATATAAAGGTTGGATAACTAGATTTAGCCCCGCTACTTGCTTGATTTGGCTGCAACTTTAGTCTCTTAGACCGATTTTGGTGCTGGTTTAGGGAGTTGCTGGACTCCCTACAACTCTTTGGTTAGGCTTAGCTGTTAACTAGGATAGCAGGATATGTGGCTCAAGGTTTGGAGCTATTTCTTTCTCAACCGATGGGTGGGTCATTGGCTATTTGTGGTTCAATGTGCATAGTGCTTGTATGTGTTCACGTCACACGACGTAGCCGTCACCCCTTTCCGTAATGACCCCAAGGTAACGGAGTGTGGTAAATTGATGGGTACAAGCCATCTTCTAAGCCAAGAGGGTAGTTTATACTGGTCTTGCGCCTTAGGAATTTACACGAGATCATCTCGTTCCCCAAGACATTGATTGACAGAAATGTGGACTGTAATTAACGTGGGTTGTAATGCATAAACTGAATCAGATAAGTATTAATTAGTAAATGGAATAATTGTTGATATAGTGCCCTCTTTCCTTGACTCTTGTCGCTATTGTTACTCTGTTGTTCTACTCTACTCAGTTTTTACTGATGTGTTTCCTTAGGTTCCGTACTCAGGTGTTGTTGAGCAGTCGGGTACAGCAGCTACTGTTGGTCCATCTTTTGCAGGACCAAATCCTTTTGTAGGAGACGGTCTATACTGAGTACTGTGCCTCATTTAGTTTTGTTTCCATTGTTAGATTTCCTTTTCTAGTCATTTTTTTTGTGATTGTACTAGCACTTAAGCACTCATTACCTTTCTGCTTTCTTTGGTGAATTTTATTATGTTTGCCAGCACTTTATTTATTTTCATTTAATGCGTTATGAATAAATGTTTGACTATTGATGTGTTATGACTATGTGTTGGGTGGTTGCGATCTTGTGGTTGGTTTGTGCTTATTGTTATCACACAACGACATGGGTTTCGTTTGCTGGCGAGACTCAGGTCATCACAGTCTCGAACCCATTACTGGCTAGCAAAGTACTAGCAAAACTTGTCGATAAGCTCTTGGAAGTAGCCTATTTGTCCTGCCGACAATTCATTGAACCACTCATGAGCCATGCTAGAAAGGTATGATGGGAATACCCGATAGAGTATGTCATCAGGACAACCATGGATCAACATCATCTGGCGGTAGCTCTCGACAAAGCTATTGGGATTGGACCTCCCATTATACTAAGCCAGGATGGGGTTCTTGAACTTCTCAGGGAGAGGGGCAATCATTACCTTCACAGTGAACGAGTACGTAGTCACATACACTCGGGGGCATATGCCCCTCGTCGCTCGAGTGACCTAGCAGACTATCTTAGGGATGAATACTCCTCTACTGGTTGGCCATGGCTCCTGCAACTCTGTTGACTCCTGCAAAGGCGAGGGAGGAGCCTTCGTAGGATGAGGGAAACTTCACCCTTCTGACTACTGAGCTCGCATTTTAGCTTTTTGAGTTGTTTGCAAAGGTGGGCATTCTTCAACCACATGTTGCTATTTGAATTGGTCATTAGTGGGGTTGGAATTTTCAAGCTCCTCCATCTAGAACTTTGCCTTTTCTTTCAACAACCGAACTTCTTTGAGCTGGTTTGCCACCAGCTCCTGCTTTGCCCTTAAGGTGGTAAGCTTAGCCTCAAATTCTTCCTCTATTGCTTGCATTTCCAGGAGTGGATTCTCTTGGAGGTTCTCTTGACTACAAGGCTTAGGCTGGAGACTAGGCTGTGCCTCCCTTGCCTGGCTTGGTCCTGCAGCCTGACAGTGTCTCCTTGATACAAAAATGCTAGACTTCGTTGGAGCTTGCTTCTCAAGATAAGCATGAGAGGAATGATGTGTAGAGTGAGCCATCAAAAAAGCTTGAGGTTGAGAAATGTGATAATATTCAGTGTTTCCCGTAGATGGTGCCAATTGATCAAGCTCCTTAGAATAGGATACTCAACTTAAATGCAATCATAAGAAAGGGAACACAAAGAATTATTGACCCAGTTTTACTTGGAAAGGTGTATGTCTGGGGAGATAGGAACTCTCAAGTTCACTAGTTTTTGGTAAGGAATACAAATAAAACTTTCAAGCTCTTTTCTCTCTTAGATTGCGTAAAAAATACTATCTAGAGTAACCCAGATATATTAGGTTACGCTATCCTTGATCGTGGATATTGTAGGGTTTTCCCATGATTCTTTGATCTAATCATTAAGGAGAGTAAATTTTGTAAGCGTTAAACGGCAGTTGGGGTAATGATCAACGCAATGGCTCATGTGTTATGCCTTTGGTCAACCAGATCCATTAACAGGTTGATGGATTGATAGGTATGTCGGGTTGGCGGATCCGATCAGATTACCGGGTAGTCAGATTTAGTTAGGATGCCGGATAGTCAGATCCACTTAGGAAGCCAGGTTGTCGGATCTACTTGGGATGCCGGGTAGTCAAGTTAAGCCATGAAGTTTATGACATGATTTTTCTTCTCTCATCACCTCCTCATTTTTGGGTGTTATCCAATTGCAAACCCTATTGCCTTGTGAATTTTGTTACAATCCCCAACTACCTTCCTTCGGTCCAAAATGTTACCTTCTCTCAACGGTGCATAAGAATCACCTAGAGTTGTCATCCATTTCACACCAGTGGTAGGTGGCCATTCGTTGGAGTGAAGCTTTCTTTGCATATGAATACCATGAAAACATAACTGTATCATCATTTCCATGGTAGTACAAACTCATTCTGCACTAGTTGGAAAGTGGGTTTTGCTATTGCACGAGTGATTCTCATATTGGATAGAATCACATTTTGCAGTTACCAATAGAAAAGTTCGTTGTCTCCATTTATTTATAATATTGTCCATGTAGCTGTTGCTCTGTTATCTGCCTTGCTGCAAACCCCAAAATGTTTTCCAATTTGCACCGACAATAAGTTGTTGGGTGCCAGGAACTTTCAATCAGAATTTGCGACGCTGGAAAAAGGTTTTCAACATTTCATTTCTTAGGAGAAACGTAATTTCCACCCAAGCAAGTAGATGGTCGCTTTTGCATCACTCGATTTGAAATGGGGTGTACTATCACCGGCATCATGATTCGTTTATCACATTTAGTAAGCGAAATATAGAACCGGTGATTGTTTGAGCACACTATAGCACACTTTTACAAGGGGAGAATATCACCGATGGTTTTCCATTAAAGTGGCATTATTTTCTTCCACGTATCGGTGGGAACTGTTGGGACTAGGAGTAGTAATCTAGGGAATGACTTCAGTTAAGACTGCCTCAGAGATCTGCCGAAGGCTTGCATTCCGTCAGCTAGGATAGCTAACCGATGATATTTTAACTTCCTCATCACGGTTAATCTCACTTCAAAGTCATTGGTTCGTGTAGTTGACAATATTATAACTGGTGACAAATATTACCGCATGACAATAATGTCATGACCGTAGAATTTTTATTTTCTCTTTCGCCATTGAATGCTACATTTCATTATGACCATATATATTTAATTTTAAGATATTGACAATTATCATATGATATTATTATGGTGACCTTACTGATTCATCAGAAGATTTTCAGTTTAACAAGATAATATTAAGAACATAATTTGATTATTACAATTTATGTGGTGAAAAATTTTTAAATAAAATATTAATCAGTGCCACGAAAGTTAAGTTGAATCTATTGGAATGAATAATTTAGTAAACATACAAATATTTGGCAATAATATTAATAAATTCATGGAAAAAGTTGTTGAACGTAATAATAGAGAGAGATGAGAGAGAGAGAATATAAAAGCAAAAGCAAATGAATAGTACTTATTGAAAAAGAGAAACAAAAACACTAATAGATGAGACTGCTATAGAGAAATAGGGGACTTCAGGCACAAGTGTGCGTGGGGGCCATTGGCGACGGTGAGAAGGACAACAGTGGTTGGCGAGCTCACGGCCTTTGTGTTGGTGGCAGCGGCATGGACTTTGGTGGCTGGAGTTGGGCGGATGACGAAGAGGTGGCTGGAGACGATGGGTTCACGCGAGTGGCAGTGTAGTTGCTTGTGGGCGGTGTCGACGTTGTGGATGCACGCGGTGAGTGTGTAGGTACTGACGGCGGTGAGAGAGGGGTGGCTGGCAGTCGGGAGTGTGTGTGGCGAAGGTGACGTTGATGGGTTCATTGTGAAGGGGAAGTAGAAGAAGAATAAGATGGAAAAGGAGAAGGGAAGGAGAGGCTGTAGTGGTGGATATGGTGCAAGACCGCATGCTATCACCATGCGATCGATTGCGGTAAGGCTCGCGGTGACAGCTGCAGTGAAGGAGGCAGTGGCACAGTGAAAGGCATGGTTTGTGAGAAGAAAATCAGAGAAGGTGCGATGTTGATTTAGAGAGGGAGTGGGGAGCGTGGTGGTGGCACTGTGCGTGGGTTTAGAGGAAAAAATAATGAAGGGAGGGGGGCGTTTCTCCTGCAAAGAGGGTGGCTGTGAGATCAGAGGAAAAATATAAGAGGGAGAGAGAGCTGTATAGGGGTGGCAGTCGTCTTATCTGCAGATGCATGGGCATGTGTTGGTGTCAGGCGTGAGGGGAGAGGAGCTTGGGGGAGGGGGTGGGGTGTGTTAGAATTATAATGTGAACCTGCATATGTTATTATTACGGAATTATACGTTAAATATATACATACATTTAGACATCACATTTATAGTTATTAGAGTGGCCTAATTATGTAAATTGACCATTCACATCTCATTAGGATATGAGATTTAATACATAGAAACATTAAGGGAAATGTAATTCCGTGATAAGTGGAATTGTCATTTCATATTAAGCGGTTATGGTCCTTGGAGGGGTGAGGGCGAAGTGAGCATTCGATTTTCTGCTTCCCATAGCAGAAAAGTTATAAATAGAGCTAATGACAGAACCCAAAGGGTATGCTCCCATTTAGTTCTCTTCTGCTCTCGCTCTTTGAACCCTCTGGAAGTACCATTGCCACTGCCTCTCATTGGAGAAGCAAGCCCACAATTCCAAAGGATCTTCGTGATCTCCTCAATGCTTCCGCTATGATGGATTCAAGTATCCCTCCATTATTTCTCTTTTCAATTGATATGGGTTGATGTTTGATGATTAGGATTGATCTTGGGATTTGGTAGAAAATCATTCAGTTTTGATTTTATACATTTTAAAATCCATCAAGTGGTATTAGAGCCTTTCCTATTCATTGAACCATTACTTTTCGATTATTTTAAAGAACAATCATTGGGCTTTCAGGATTATTCTTGAGTTTGGTGTTTGATTCATTTTCAATCACATCTTGATGAATCAATGCCAACTAATGTTTGTTTTTGGCTTTCATGTTCATTTGCATACCATATGTGATCATCAAATCAAGTTTTCTCAATCAAAATCGTGATTTGGGGTGTTTTCCCCAAATCTCGATTTCAGATCATCGCCCTGGAATCGGACCGTAATCAGTCCAATACTGGTACTAATGATGAGTAACAGTACTAGCTGGGCACGGGTACCCATCGGGCACTTCCTTGAGCACTGCCAATATTGATGGAGTATCGGTACTTGATTGCACAACAATCATGCAACCTAAATTACCTGAATTAGGCTAGATTCTAGCATAACTTAGGAATAATGCATTCATAGGCATCGTAATTTGCACATTAGCTGGTTTGTTAGTCATATAGATAATGTTGTCATTTTATGACCTAAAAGAGAGATGATTTTAATCACAGATGATTCAAAGCCATGGATGATAAATCAGACTATACAGATCTGATCAGAACGACGACGGGAGTGCAACACTTCTAAAATCATCTCGATCAGAAAACTAGGCCATCTTGGGCAGTCCATAAAAGAATGGAGATCATAAAGCCAAAAGGAAAAGATCTGAGCCTCATATGAAGAATCCAACTACACGGATGAATCCGAATCGATGATCGCAGTCCAACGACGGGAAAATCAACCCGATCGGAGGTCTACAGCACTAGATGCAAGGAAAAGAAGATAGACAGCCATGATGGTATCACGTGGCGCCATCACAACCACCCCCTCAACATTGCCCAATCTCCAAAGAAGTCCCCCTCATGCATTGTGGGCCATTGGATCATGATCCAACGACCACCATGCGCCCACGTCGCCCCCGCCCCCACACTCCATCAACTAAGAAAAGATCTCAGTCGTTGGATCTCCATGCAACAACTGAGAGAGGAGTTGCCAAAAAAACCTAAATGCAACACAAAACATGCCTTAGCGTGTTGGTTAGCGCACCCACACACAAGTGCGAGATGCATGCTCGAGCCTCGCCGCACTCTAAATCAAGAAGGCAATGCACTTAATCTCAATTGGACCTTTAGATGATGAGGAGAGGGAGTAGATGAGAACATATGCGGCAGCGAAGGCCATCGAATGGCAACGCGGGATCTGACGCCGGCACAACTTGCGGTTGCATGCGTTAATCTTAAGGTTGAGATTATGCGCATTTTAAATTTGAAGCGCGCGATGAAAACGAGTGGTAGGTGCGAGGAGCGGGCTGGTGTGATCCAAGGGTGCAGCGGCTGCCACGTGCCAAGTAGTGGTGTGATCCACATGATGAAGTCACGTTGGTGGTTATTTTGAGGCCAGAACTGATCCGTTGATCTCCCGATCAACGGATCTGATCAAATAAGAGTTGTTGCATGAGATAAATGGGTTAAATACCTGCTTTGCCCCTCATTAAAACTATAGAAGAAGGCCCAGGGCCCCCTAGCTGAGGCATCTCTCTCCCATCAACTCTAGATATCTTCCACCTTCTCTACAACTCTCCGTCCCTCTACAACTTTGCTCAGACCTTCATCCCGACGCTTTGGATCTGAGGTGCTACCGCACCTCACACGAGCATCCTACAAGTGGTGTCGTCTCTCTGCCACTTTCTATCTCGCTCTCTATCTCTCTCTCTATCTATCTGTCTATTCGTTTCTAGTAGCATTCTCTATTGTGAAAACTCTATTTTAGTTACAATAAAATTCTGATTTTTTGAATGCATATATATCTGATTCCTATACATATATACATATATAAATATCTATTTAGAACAAGTTGAAGGTTCTATTGAAAAGCTTCTACATAAATTGCGATTGCTTCCCTACGAATGACCCGGTACTCACCAATCTTATAAATATTATTTGTCGACGTGTTTTTGCGCTATACTACAACTGAATTAACTTTTAAAATGCGAATTACTTGTCGAACAGTACTCATCATGAGTACCAGTATATGTGGGATACTGGTCAGGCTCTTACGGGCGCTACTAGTATCGATAGAGTACCAGTACTCATCATGAGTTCCAATATATGTGGGGTACTGGTCATGCCCAAAAGCGCTGCCAATATCGAAGGTGTTCCGATACTCGTCATGAGTACCGTTACATGAGGGATATTGGTCGGACCCAGGATCAGTCCAGTATCGATGGTGTACGGGTACTCATGATGAGTACCGGTACAAGTGGGATACTAGCAATGGTTCCAGGATCGGTCCAGTATTGATGTAGTATCGGTATATAAGATCAGTATCGATACACATCACTAAGGTACTGGTACAGAAGGACCAGTACCTGTACTTGGTCATTGCTATTGGTAATGGTACTCATCACAAGTAACGGTACTGACACGTTGATTGGGATATAATTTTGTGATCATGATATGAACATTAGCGATTAGTTTTAATGTATTAAGTACTTTGTCACATTTAGTAATTCTTGCTCAAGTGGGTTGCTTCTCGTGCCAGTTTATTTAAAACATTAAATTGATTATGTATGCTATTTTTCTATATGGGGCACTTAACCCAAAGTTGAACCGCCTCATTATTGAATGCATATGTACACATTTAATTATAAATTATCTATTGAATTATTAGGTTTCATGTGCGTAGTTAAGTTAATCCAAAGGTGTCTTAATTACTTACATGATTGTTTTCAATAGTTATTTATCATTCTTAAGACTGTCCTTTATAATATTAGTGTTTATCGTCCAAAAACTAAATATTAATGATTTGGTTTATTTCCTTTATTTTTTTCAATTAACTCCTTTGCATCTGCCATAACTGCCAACCTAAACTCTATTCCAGAACTAAATGGATCTAATTTTAAGTTCTGGAAAGAAAGTATCCTTATTATTTTGGCATGCATGGACCTAGACTATGCACTTCTGGTTGGTCCTCCTTCCCCTCTTACGGATGAGAGTTATTCTAATGAAATAAAAACTCTGAGAGGTAGGAGTGATCATATCACAAGTATTTAATGATCATGAAGTGTGCTATCCCAAAAAATTTTACGGGTGCTGTCTTAGAGGAATTGAATGCTAAGAAATTCCTTAATGAGATTGAGAAAAGATTTGCTAAGAATGAGAAAGTTGAGATAAACAATCTCCTTATTAAACTTATCTCTCATAAGTACAAGGGCACTAGAAACATTAGGGAGAATATTATGAAAATATCCCATTTAGCCTCGAAACTAAAAGTACTTAAGTTGGAGTTATCAGATGACCTCCTCGTGCATTTAGTTTTGATCTCCCTCCCTGCATAATATGGGCAGTTTAAGGTTAGTTATAACTGCCAAAGGGAGAAATTGACTCTTAATGAGCTCAATTCTCATTGTGTGCAAGAGGGAGAGGCTGAAACATGACAAACCAGAGAGTGGTCATCTAGTTTTTGGGTCTAAAAGGAAGCGGCCTAAGGATATAGCTGTTGCCAGTTCATCCTCCTCTAAATGGAGTTAGAAGAAGCTTAAGGCATCCTGCTTATTCTGCAAGGGAGGACACATGAAGAATGATTGTACCAAATATCATGCTTGGAGTGAAAAGAAAAATACATCACTCTCTTTTGTTTATTTAGAAGTTAATTATGCTTCTGTACCCTCATACATTTGGTGGATAGATTTGGGAACTACTATTCACATTAGTGTGTCTATGCAGGGTTGCCTAAGCTGCAGAATGCTAAGTGATGGTGAAAGATACATCTATGTGGGCGACGGCAAGAAGGTGGAGGTAGAAGCCAGTGTGGATTTTAGGCTATCACTTACTACCGATCACCAATTAGATTTAAGAGAACATTTATTGTATTGTCGTTCAGACGGAATTTAGTTTCTGATTATCTATTATACAAATTTGGTTATTCTTGGTCATTTGGAGATAGACAATTTTAATTATTTCTTAATTCAAATTTAGTTGGTTCTAGTTCTTTGTATGTTAGTGATAAATTATATATGCTACATATGTTTTCTTTCAATTTAGAAACCTTCAATGCAACTGAGTGGTGCAAAGCGCAAAATAACTCAAGAGAATTCCGCTTTACTGTGGCATAAGCGTTTAGGCCATATCTCTAAATAGAGAATGGATAAGGTTATTTCGAATCGAATTCTTGATTCCCTTGATTACATGGATTTGGATATTTGTGTAGACTGTTTAGAAGGGAAAAGAACAAAGAAAAGAGGTATAGGTTCCACTAGAGCTACAAATATCTTAGGACTAATACATATGAATATTTGTGGTTCATTCCCTATGGCTTCCTGGAATGGGCAACAGTACTCTATTACGTTCTTAGACGACTACTTCAGATATGGGTATCTATTTTTTCTTCATGAAATGTCACAGTCTTTGGATGCATTCAAGTCCTATAAGGCCGAGGTGGAAAACCAACTTGGGAAAAGGATTAAGGCCATCAAATCTGACCATTGTGGTGAGTACTACGGTAGATATGATGGATTTGGAGAACAACGTCCAGGACCATTTGCTTCTTTTAAGATGAGTGCGGCATAGTATCTCAGTACACCATGCTTGGGACACCAAGCGTGAATGGTGTTGCTGAATGCCGCAACAGGGCTCTTAGGGATAAGGTATGAAGTATGATTAGTCATACTTCTTTACCTGAGTCTCTATGGGGAGAAGTGCTCAAGACAGCTGTGTATGTTCTCATATCGAGTACTGACAAAAGCAGTGCCTAAAACTCCATATGAAATGTGGACTAATAAGGTACCTAGTCTGAAACATTTTCATATGTGGGGGTGTTCAGCTGAGGCTAGGCCATACAGGCCTGCTGAAAAGAAATTGGACTCTAAGACAGTCACCTACTATTTTGTAGGGTACTCTGAGTGGCCGAAGGGTTATAAGTTTTATGACCTAACGACTCGCTCATTCTTTGAGACTAGGAATGCCCATTTCTTCAAGGATGTTGGCTTGGGGGGTGATAGTCACCACATTATAATTAAAGAACCAGATCCTATTCATAAGGGAATCATTGAACATGGTTAAGTTCTTCTTCCAAACATTGTTCCAACAACATCAGGGGAAGAAAGTAGTGTGGATAATCTTCCCATTAATCAAATCGAACAACCTCAAAACATTCAAGATCCCTCACCCATTAGGAGATCCACTAGAGAAAGGAGAAGTATAATATCTAGTGATTACGTTGTATTTCTTCAGGAACTAGAAGCAAACCAAATGGATACAGATCCCATTTCGGTCACTCATGCCATGAGGAGTTCCCATTCTTAGGACTGGATCAATGTCATGAATGAAGAGATGAAATCCATGAGTGACAACGAGGTTTGGGATGTTGTCCCATTGCTTGAAGTTGTGAAGCCCATTGGTTGTAAATGGATATTTAAAACCAAATGGGATTCACAAGGCAATGTTGATAAATATAAGGCTTGTCTTATTGCTAAGAGATTTACTCAAAAGGAAGGCATAGACTATAAAGAGACATTTTTGCCAGTTTCATCTAAGGATTCATTTACAATAATAATGACTTTAGTTGCTCATTTTGATTTGGAGCTACATCAGATGGATGTAAAGACAACGTTTCTTAATGGAAACATTAATGAAACAATTTACATGGTGCAACAAGAAATCTTTGCATTATGAGATGTGAAGAAAATGGTTTGCAAGTTAAAGAAAGCCATTTATGGACTAAAGCAATCTTCAAGATAATGGTATTACAAATTTCATCAAGTAATTGTCTCATTTGATTTTGAGACAAATCTGGTTGATGATTGTGTATACCAGAAATTTTGTAGGAGAAAATATATTTTCTTGATTTTGTATGTGGATGTCATCCTCCTTGCCTGTAATAATAATGGTTTGCTTCAGGAAACCAAGACATTTCTCTCTAGTAATTTTGAAATGAATGATCTTGGTGAAGCTTGTTTTGTATTAGGAATCTAGATACAATGAGATCATTCTCGGAGTATCCTTGGATTATCACAAAGGAGATACATTGATACCATTCTAAGGTGATTTGGCATGGAGAATTGCAAACCAGGAGATACTCCAGTGGCTAAGGGAGATAAATTCCCTCTTGACCAATGCCTAAAGAATGAGTTCGAAGCTAAAGGGATGGAAAATGTTCCCCATGCATTGGCAGTGGAAAGTTTGATGTATGCCTAAGTCTGCACACGGGCAGACCTTACATATATTGTTGGCATGTTGGGTAGACATTTAAGCAAGCCTAGACCTAACCACTGGAAGGCAAACAAATGGGTAATGCACTACCTACAAAGAACAAAGGATTTCATGCTCACATATAGGAGATCAGATCATTTGGAGGTCCTCAGATATTCTAACTTTGACTTTGTGGGATGTCAAGATATCCGAAGATCTACTTCAGGAGACATTTTTCTGCTGGCTGGAGGGGCTATCTCGTGGTGGAGTGCAAAGCAAACCTTGATAGCTACCTCTAATGTGGAAGCATAATTCATAGTGTGGTTCGAGGCCTCAAATCATGGAGTATGGCTTAAGAATTTTGTAACAGCACTACGGATCATTGATGGTGTCGAAAGACCAGTTCGACTTTATTGTGATAATAATTCAGTGGTGATGTACTCCAACAGTAAGAAAAGTTTTCGAGCTCAAAGCACATTGATATCAAGTATTTAGCGATTAAGGAAAGAGTTCAAAGTGGACAAGTGTCCATTGAATACATTGGGACCAACTCCATGGTAGCAGATCCTCTCACTAAAGGGCTAACGTTAAAGGTTTTTCATGAGCATGTTATATGTATGGGTGTTGTATCAATTTTGTAATGCAACAATTCAGTGCGAGTTTGTTCTATTTTGGTGTTTTCATGTATGAACATGTTTTGGATAATGTGCATAGTAATAAAGTTTTCCATTCTTTGAACTCATTAGTCCTTGTCATATGATCTCTTGTATGATAAGGTTTTTAGACCAGTTGAAAATAGGCATGTGTAGATCACATTAACTTACAATTTTCATGCTATGTACCTATATCAAATCTATGTCATTATTTGTGTTAATGTATGTGATCATTGTTTGGTCTAGTCGATTTCATAATGGCAAAAGCAAACTTTAGTCGTATGTTAACTGAGTTTGAAAGAGATTGGTGGAGATGTGGTTTATTGTGATGTTGTATTAATGAGCTCATACAGGTATACATGAACGTATGATTATAAGAATGATAAATGTAGTTCGAGTGGGAGATTGTTAGAGTCATAATGCGAACCTACATATATTATTATTACGAAATTATATGTTAAATATATACAAACATTTAGACATCACATTTACGGTCATTAAAGTGGTCTAATTATGTACATTGACTATTCACATCTCATCAGGATATGGGATTTAATACATAGAAACATTAAGGGAAATGCAATTCCATGATGGGTGGGATTGCCATTTCATATTAAGCGGTTATGGTCCCTGGGAGGGTGAGGGCGAAGTGGGCATTTGATTTTCTACATCCTATCGCAGAAGAGTTATAAATAGAGCCCATGACAGAGCCTAAAGGGTACTCCCCCATTCAATTCTCTTCTGCACTCACTCTTTGAACTCTCTGGAAGTACCATTGCCATCACCTCTCATTGGAGAAGCAAGCCCACAGCTCCAAAGGATCTTCGTGATCTCCTCAATGCTTCCATTACAATGGATTCAGGTATCCCTCCATCATTTCTCTTTTCAATCAATATGGGTTGATGTTTTGATGATTAGGATTGGTCTTGGGATTTGGTAGAAAATCATATTCAATTTTGATTTTATTCGTTTTAAAACCCATCAGGGTGGTCTTCAAGTAGTAATTGCAGGAGGGGTTCTTCATTCAGCAGGGGAAAAAATTGAGGAGGGTTGTGGTGTTCTAAGATATTGATGAGGGTAGAGGGAGGACATTAAGAGTGCCCCATGCACTCGTGGTAAGAAAAAATTGAGAAGCGGGGTGGTGCCATTTGATGTTTGTGATAGAGAAAGAGTGTGGCCAATTAGGAAATAAAATTAGGAGGCCCTTGCTGTTTTAACATGGGATGCAGGTTTATAAATGCAAGAAATGACGTAAAATTTGACGTACATACATCGGACATGACACGCATCGACCTCAGATGCAAAACTTTATTAAATGCAGCTATGTCTCACACAAAAATCTACCAAAAAATATCCTCCATGCTTTTTCCACTCCTAAACACACTCCCCTTGCAATCTTGCTTTTTTGGACATCCTCTGTTGCTGTAGCAGCATCATCAAGCCCTACTACATTCACGCAAAGAAGCTCCATCAACATCATGAAAGCTCCACAATGGAAGAAGGTAGTAAGATGAGAAAAGGGAGCGGATCAAAGAGGTATGCTTCTAAAACCTCCGAAGCAAAGGATTTGTATATCATCGGAGATATTTCAATCTAGTGATATCTCGTAATTCGTCGATATCTCATCGAAAAATGAGAAAAACACCGGTGATTTTCCATTTTGTACCTGTGCTTTATCATAAGTAACATTCCTTCGAAGTAAACGATGTGTTTATCATTGAAGATATTTCAAATAATATCATTGGGTTTGGGTGATATCTCCTTCAGATAAATGACATGTCATTGAAAATGAGAAAAAGCACTGGTGATTTTCCCTTTTGCACCTTATATAAGTAAAAATATTACTTATATAAGTACAATCATCGAAGATAAGTAGTATTACTGTAAAATTTTACATTACATCAATGCAAAGTTGCATTACACTAGCGCAAAGTTTCATTGTCACTTTATTAATTTATTTTGCACCTGTGCAAAGTTGCATTGCACAAGTGCAATGTTGCATTACAAAGGTACAACGTTGCACTCACACTTTATTAATTTTATTTTGCACCGGCGCAAAGTTGCATTGCCACATTATTAAATTTATTTTGTACTGGTGTAAAGTTTCATTGTCACTTTATTAATTTATTTTTCATTGGTGCAAAGTTGCATTGCATAGGTGCAAAATTACACTCCCACTTTATTAATTTTATTTTGCACTGGTGCAAATTTTTATTGCACCATTGTAAAGTTGCATTGCAACTTTGTTAATTTATTTTGCATCGGTGCAAAGTTGCATTGCAAAGGTGCAAAGTTGCACTCCCACTTTATTAATTTTATTTTGCACCAATGCAAAGTTGCATTGCATAGGTCTAAAGTTGCATTGCACTGGTGCAAAGTTGCATTGCATAGGTGCAATATGTTATTGTTCAATGCTTCCTTTAGTTTTTGTTTTCGTAGACATGAGATCGACTCTAGATGCACAATCTATACCATATGAAAGGCGTGGAAAATGGTCAAAGAAGATATAAAGGAGGAGTTTCGAAGGACTCCCTTTAGCATCCTAGTTAGTGGTGGAAAAATGTACCCCAACCACAAAGACAAAGACCTATTTTTTGAATTGGTGCTTGCATATAATCCAAAAACAAGGGAGTTTCACCTGGAAAACCTAACAATGACTCTTACTCCAAATCACATTGAGGGAATACTTGGATTGAGGAATGAGGGAGAGAAAATCATCATAAGTAATGGAAAGATTAATGCAAATGATAGACCTATGATTTAGAGTGAGAACTTCACATCAATAAAGCCCAAGGTGAGAAAAATATCAGTGAAGATTCAAGAATACAATAAAGAAAATGACAAAGAAGGAAAGGAAGAAAAGAAGCACAAGAAATTCGGGGCTCAAGAAAGGAGAAACCAAGCAGAGAAAGAATCAAAGATGTTGGTTCTCCAAGCTCTAGGGGCATTTCTTCTACCATATGGAGACCAAGCGATTGTAACTTCATTATTTGACACAGTAGAAGATCTGGAGTCCCTAAGCGATTACAATTGGGTTGAATTGGTGTGTGGTTACATTCATGCGAGCCTAAGGGAAAAGGAGAAGGAGAAACAAACATATATCAAATGTTACACCATTACACTGCACCTATGGGCAGTTGAGATGTTTAACATCTTGGAACCCAATAATAATGAGGCAGCAATAGTTGTTGAAAGGTACAACCACGAATTCTCCTTCACAAACCATGCAACAACAATGGGTCTAAACATTAGAGAAGCAACTGAGAATGATTTGAGGAAAGACCTATTTGGAGGAGTTGATCCCCCAGAAACCAAAAAGAAGAGAAAGGAGGTGGAGGAGAAAGAAGAAACTCCAAATAGATGAAGTATGAACAAGAGGAGAAAGGAGGAGATGAAGAGAAAAAGAAAGGAGAAGAAAAAGCGGAAGAGAAACCAAAAATGGTTAAAGTTGGAGAGATCTACCTCAACAACTTGAAAAAAGAAACCAAGGAAATGAAGAAAATAAAAAAATGAATAGAATATTGAAGAGAAGAAATGAGGAAAATGCTACTTTGAAGAATCAAATTGCTGAGTTAAAGGAAAATTTGACTGCTTTCCTTCGTCAAACACAATGTAGTTTTGAAACCCAACAAACTTAACAACAGTAGCAACATGAAGAGGTGGAGAGAGCAATGAGGGAAGAAATAATGGTGGAACAAGAGGAAGAGCAGTAGCAGCATCAGCATCAGCATCAGCAGCATCTACATCAGCAGCAATAGCATCAGCATCAGCAGTAGCAAAAGCATCAGCATCACCATCTTTAGCAAAATGATGATTGAATGGAGGGGCTCGAGGGCCAAGAGAAGTAGTGGCAGTAGATGAGAGAGGCAGTAGCAGCAGTAGCAGCAATGGAGACCAAGATGCAACATGAAGCCATGCAATAGGAGCAGCAGCACGAAGGAAAACAGCAGCAGCGACAGCAACATGGTGGAGACGGCCAGCAAGAGCAGCAAATCGAGGTTCTATTTATATATCATCGATGCAATTATAGGTTATCACAAGTGATATGTCACTTATCACTGGTGATAAGTGACACTTGTTCTATTTCACTTAAATATCACTGGTGGTAACATATTTATCATCGGTGATAAAGTGACACCGTTGTTATTTCACTTAAATATCATCGATGATAACATATTTATCACCGGTGCTATTCACTTAAATATCACCGGTGATATATGTCTTATCACTGGTGCAAATATAGGTTATCACCGATGATAACAGATTTTGCATCGATGAATTTCAGTTAAAAGAAATACTTATTTTCTTTTCTTGTTCAAAATAGAAAGAAGAGGACCAAAAAAAAGTTAGAAGGCCTCCAGCGAAGAGAGTGATATTCAGAAGAATAAAAAATTTGGATCCAACTCTCTTCAAATGCGTCGATGACCCACAAAGAAAGCTTCTTTCAAGACTAATAGATATGAGAAAGGAAAAACACCAAAATTTATGGAGAAAGGAAAATATTTTTTTGAAAGAGTATATATGCAAGAAGTGTTACAAATAGGTGGATCCACAGAGAGCCATGTAAGTTATAAAGCACATCTAATTTATATATCATACATTTGTCTTATTTTATAACACTAACATGTGACAAAATTGTAGGTCATTGATGCAGTTGTAGAAATAGTCAATGAGAAAATAAAAAATAAAGGGGTATTTCCAACAACCTTCTCATTCGACACAAATTTTTTTACATAAATAGGGTTCAATAACATAAAAGAAGTAAATGCATACTTCAATAGAGCCATTGACTCTTTGAGTAATTGTATAAAGATACTTATACCAATAAACACTAAGGATGCTACCCATTGGCACTTGTGGCTGTCAACCTTGAAGACAGAAGATTGACAAAATACGACAGCTATATTGGATATTATCCATAGCACACCAACAGAGATGTCAATAAACTGGTATGAACCATTTTTTATCACCGCTGCTAATTTAAGAACCATTTTATTCAAGTGTTGAGGTGCAAAGTAAGATTGCATCGATACAACATCATCTTGCACCGGTGTAATTCAAGTGTTGAGGTGCAATGTAAGATTGCACCTATGCAACATCATTTTGCATTGGCAAAATGAACAATTAGTTCAACTTTTTCTCTCTCCATATTTTTGCCTTTTTAGAAACTAACTAGAGGAAAATATTTTTTTCTCTTTTAGTTTGAAGTGATGAAAGGACAACTATACAATAGATTCGCCATTGATAAAGAAGGGTGGCAAGAAGAATTAAAACTTGATGCACCCCAACAAGGATGGCGATCAATGACTGTGGCATCTTTGTAATAAGATGGATGGAGTGCATGCTTCATGGGTTGGATCCAGTTGAAACCACAAGGAACGAAGATGTCCACAAGTTCCGGGCATATTACATAGCAGTGATTCTATTGGATAGAAATGCATATCATTATTTGATATAAGTTTTAGGAACTACATTCCTTTTTTTTCTAAGGGAACCATGTCACTTTTGTGCAAAATATTTTTGTAGAAAATGTACCTTCTGTAAATATGAATAGCCTTTTACTCTACAATGTGTTTCTTTTGTGATTTTTTCCTATATGATTTGTGTTATCACTGGTGCAAAATGTACTTAAATTTAGCTTTATTCACATAGCAACTGCTAGAAGTAAATATCACCATTGCAATTTATGTTATCATTGGTGCAAATCAAAAAAACCTGTGATCACTGGATTAACATTTAAATATCACCGATGCAATCTATGTTATCATTGGTACAATATTTAATATCATCAGTGCAAACCCAAAATCACCTCTAATCACTGAAGCAATATTTAAATATTGCTGGTGCAATCTATGTTATCACCGGTGCAAATCCAAAATCATCTCTGATCCCTAGTGCAAACCCAAAATCACCTCTGATCATTGGAGTAATATTTAAATATCACTAATGTAATCTATGTAATCACCAGCGTAATATTTAATATCACTGGTGAAAATCCAAAAACACTTCTGATCACCGATGTAATATTTAATATCGCCGGTGCAATCTATGTTATTATCGGTGCAATACACATATAAGTTGGTATTATCACTTGTGCAAAGACTTTTATCACCTAAATATCTTAAAAACCAACACATATAGAAAAAACTAATGTATTATAATGAAAACTTTTGATGTATCCTACTATATAATCAAAGCTAAAACTAAAATGCAGAAACCCCCAAGGATGAAGATGGGCAACCATTTGTCATGTTCTTTTTCTTCCTCCTCTTTACAAGAGAAACCTCGCATGGTTTCTTGAATCTCTTTTTACACGGCCTGCCATGATGTCTTGTTTGCTTTGGAGCATAAATGGTTGGAGAATTTGATGCACCCTAAAAAAATAAAAAATAAAAAAATCTATTATAAAAAACATAAAAATAATAAAAGAAGAAATAAGAAACAGCTATACCTGCTCTGTGAATCCTGTCAAAGACACTAATTGCTTGAATGGATCATCAAGCACCTTCAAGCATATATCATGGTTGGAAGAGGATGTGGCACCAACATCAGCAAATTTCACCATCCTTGAGCATATATTCTCATATTTATTTGTAAGATCATCAAGAGAGACAATAGCCTCAAAACTACTTATCACAGAGGGAAGCTTCACATCTTTCCTCCAATGATCAATAATGTATTTAGATGGAAGATTATATATGCCAAATTCCATTAAAACAAAAATGAAATGCTTGTAGAGGATCCCTTCAATCTCAAACAGACAACATGAACATGATACTGATGTTGAAGACTTCTCAAATAGGATAGAAAAAGGCAAAGAGCTTGGTGAATCAAACTTCTCAACAACAATGGAATAATTATCACCAATTCCATGCTCAAAAGTGAAAGTTCTTTTGCAATAGATGATCTTCTGCAACTTCTTCTGAAATTAAAAAAACTTCATAACAGTATAGGCATCCCTTACTTAAGCCTCCATAGGAAACTTAGAATATAAAATAGAAGACTTAAACTAAGAATCAAAATTAACTTTACGAGTCCTCTCTTGTTTTGCTTGAAGACCAAGCTCATATTGCCTCACAAATTGCTTCAAAGTGATTTTTGAATTAACATATCCATCAAAAAATGCATTGATCCCCTCACTTCTTTGAGTACTAGACATGCCAGTCTAGAACATGTCATTAAAAAGACAAGGGATCCACATATGTCGAATCTAAAACAAATCATGAAGCCATTTATTGCCCTCCAAATAACTCTTTAACCATTGCAGCCTACTCCTCGTCAAAATCTTTCTTTGATCTCGAACTAAGAACAACTTGATTAAAAGCTTCCATAGTATGCTTATCTCTAGGAAACTTCTAAGGAAGCTTACCTTTGATGTGCCAAATACAAAGTTGATGACTAATACCATGGAACACAACTGATACAGCATTAATAATAGCTTGACATTATTCTGTAATCATACCTTTGGGATATATACCCCACATGTAAGATAAAAATGTTTGAAATAACCATGTAAAATTTCCTATTGTCTCATCTCCCAATAGAGCACAACCAAATAAAATTGTATGACCATGATTATTTACTCCAACAAAAGGAGCAAAAAGCATGTCATATTGATTAGTCAAGTATGTTGTGTCAAATGAGAATACATCATTAAAAAACTTGTAAGCTAACTGGCTACTAAAATTAGACCAAAAAATATTATAGATGCAACCATCACCATCAAAATCTATAGAATAAAAGAAGTTTGTTGATTTCATCCTAACGAAATAACTTTGAATAGTCTCTGCATCACCTACACCAAGATTCAAATTCCTTATTTTATGTATTGCACTCCTTATATCTTTTGTGGTAAATTACAAGTTCTCAAATCCATTGTCCTCAATAGCAAAGTGACTGACTTTGACAAACTATTGCCTGCTTGATTATTTAACACCATCCGACATTTCCTTCCCAATGATATTTTCTTCTTTGATCAAAGGTACTTCATCATAGTTGAATCGTAAAACTCATGATTATGGTTATTACAATAAGAAACAACGATATACTTGCTAGAGCTATCACAAAATCGAAAGCGAACATGTGCCTTGCATCTAACTTTAAATGTCAATCTCTTTAAATAGTAAGGATTGCATGACTTCTTAAGAAGCTCACCTCCTATTGAACAAATAAGCTTCACTCTATGTATAAAATTCTTATCAACCTCATCATAATTGTACTCTTTAAAGAATACTCAAAGCAACTACGATGAGCAAAATCTTGACAAGAAGAAATAGTAGCCTCAAAAGAATCAAATTCCATCCCAACTTCAATATTTTGTTCACCTAAAAGCATGCCAAAGAAACATAGATGAGTTAAATAACTGCAAAGTTAAATTGCATTGGTGCAAAGTGTAATTACACTGGTACAAAACAAAAGAAAATGGAAATGCTCCGATGCAAAACAAAATTACACCAATGCAAAGTATAATTACACTAGTGCAAAATAATTCAAAATGGAAATGCTTAGATGCAACAAAAAATTACACTAGAGCAAAATAATTACACCAATGCAAAATGTAATTGCAACGATGCAAAAATATAGAATCCTACCTAAAACCTAAAATAGAATTGCATTAATGAAAAATATTTCAGAAATACACAAAAAAACAAAGATAACATCCACACCTTCATCTATATTAGTAGTAGAGTTGTCCTGATCGCTCAGACGAGAAGATGAAGAGTTAAAGGGAGATTCATGCTCATCTCCATCATAGGAACCCAAAACTCACACAACATTCAGATCCATAACAACACTAGCAAAAATAAAAAATGAAACCACAATGATGATCGCAAATACAAACATAAATAAAAACTTCAAAGAAATCGATGAAGAAACCTCAATAGCAAATTGCACCAAAAGGACGAAGGTGGGGAGCAAAACAGCTGCAAACGAAGAAGACAAGATCTGGAAAAAACAAATGAGATTCGTGGAAGGAGGAGAAGAGCAAATGATTTATATAGGGAGAGTTGTGTGGGGACCACCCATAAAAAACCCCATGCAGTTGGGCCTACGAAGCCCCCGTAGACGAGTGCCCAAGTAGTGTAGGTCAAAATGCATAGAGTTTTGTGTCACTCGATGCATTTACCTAAGTTTTGGCTTTAAAGTGATCAGCCTTAAAAAAAACATAGAGAGATAGATTTAGCTGATTTCTCTCCTGATTTACACTTTATTTTCTTAATTTTTAATGGGAACTCAAAATGTCAAGATGGCATTCTTAATTTGAACCTTAATTAATCTTGCAAAAATATGCATGCATAAATAATAAATTAGTACACAATTGTGCATTAAGTAAAGAACATATGGAAATGGAGTATATCAATTAAATAAAAATGTAGGAATAACAAATCACAAGGTTAACTAATTTTCCAATGCAATGCATTCTTGAAATTTACTTTAATAGATAAATTTAATGTTCTTAGGCGTAATTGTAGTCTACTAAAGTGGACCTATCAAATATCCCTATGCCTCAGCTTTGTTAATCTCGAGAAAAATCATATGGAGAAGTACTAGATCTCTAGACCAAAATTTTTCCATTGGGTTGCGTTATCGTGCCTTGCCATTAGATATTAGTTTGAAATACTAGCCCTAGTCCTTAACAACTCAAGTACCGATCAAGATACAGACTTGATCGGCTTAAGCTTTGGGTCTCCGACAAACGTTTCCTAGGCCCCTAATGCTTGCCCAAGGGCTACCCCAATGCCTGCTCAAGGGTTTGTTGACTCTAGAGGTTAAGGCACTCGTGCGTTCATGCAAGTGGTCCAGATTCAGCTTGTTAGTGTAATTTTCAGAATAGAGGGGAAATGACTTTTTGAAAATTTTCCTTTTGTAATTTTTTTTGTGATTCCTCTAAATCTAACCTTAGATTGGCTCTCAACATGGTTTGTGTCGAATTCCTTATTCCCATCACTGATCCTCGAAGGATTCCTAGCATTTGATACTTCGAGATAACATCGTCCACGGTAACCATAAGAACCTTGGTAATCAACACTTCCTGATTGTGTTGTTGATAAGGTACTCATCATAGCTCTTAATTCACTTAAAATAGCTGGTTTACCTAGTTAATTAGTATCAAATATCTTAAAATCAGGGTTAAGCATGTACATAGTTAAAAGCTAATAATAGGCATGATACTAAAATACCAATTAATTAAGCCTTTTTATAAGCAAGAAAATACATTATTAATCTAAGTTAAAATAAAGGTCTTAGAATCATGAATTAAATAATTTAAAACTTTATTAATTAAGTTAATAGTTAATTAAGGTTTAAAGTAGCACTTAAAAGTCTTAATTTGAGCATTAAATTATATGCTAAATCTTGGGACAAAAGTACAATTTGACCTCATAACTGAGTTCCATAATGTTCATATAACCTTAAATAACAAGTTGGTGGAAAAATAATTTTATTTTCACCATTGAATAAGGCATTTGCATTCTAGTCCCTCTGAATATTTCAAATTGATCCCTGTGAATAGTCATCTTCTTCCTTAGAGACAATGGCCAACCATCATCCATCTTTGTCTTCTCCGATGTTTAGTGATCTTATAGCCAGTCATCATTTCCATGATTGCCAAGCTTCTATGTAACCTCCTCTCCTCATCTAACGGTCCTGATCTACTGTATGTAGCCTAGAATTACGTGCATGTATCGTCGATGTTGAAGACAACGACAATTCAAACGAATCTAAACACCTTCCCATCTAGGTTCACCACTTTGGACCTTGTCAGCACTTGTAAATACCCCCTTCAATCTCTAATGACTCTACAGTTTGTAACGTTAATTGTATCAAATAGTGTCAATTTCGAGGGCTCGTGCGCATAAATATAATAATATAGTGGGTCTGGGAGCAATGCATGCATAGAGTATAATCTTTACATTAAGATTACTTGAAATTTATGTTTAATGGCCAAGTTGTACAAGTGCGTATTAAAATAGGTCCCAAATGAGCAATCAAGTTGCACAGATGGATCCGAGATGAAAGTCAGAGTCTAGCAGCTCTGAAATCACCCAAATCCGACCTTTGTAGCTCACACAAAGAGCCTGGGAAGGCCTGACGGTTGATCTGATGATCAGTGACATTTGATGCGCCATGTGTCGACTGCACAGCTATCCATTGCATGCTAGCAGTGCGTGCCTTCTCTCCTCAGCGCATGGGCACGTGCTGATTAGCCCAAATTTATGAGCTATTTAAATATGTAAATGCCTAGATATTAAGATATCCTTAACATTTAGCTAACATATATTAGGATGTACATAAATTACTTCATATTTTTAGCTTAATTGCATAACTCATTCATTGCATGCATTTAGACTTAGCTTAAAATTGCATGCATTTGATTAGTTAATCAATTAGGTGAATTACTTGCAATGTTTTAATTTAACATCAAAGTTAAGGATTTGTGCATAAATAACCATAATATTTTATTATTTTCTTATTCTCTTCTTCCACAGGTAATGGCTACTTCTCCTCGTGCTCCCATTCACGCACAACTGCAAGCATTCATTTTCCATGAGGAGGATCTGATCCTGCCTCTTTGTTTTCAAATTCATCACGTGCAACTACAAATGGAGGAGGAGATGACCATGCACAGGGAGGCCACCACCCACTCCATCACCATGCTCCACTCATCACCGTCGGCCTCAACCGTGTGCATAAGTTCACACCACCGCAGGCAGGTGGGGTGACAGATCGCTGCGCCATCAGTGGCTTGTGCAGCTTACGTGAGCATGTGCTTGAAGGCCATGTAGTTATCATTCCTCTCTCCACCTTCACCGTGTGCCAACACCATCACCGCAAACCTTCGTCCCTCGACTGCATCCCAAACTCAATGCCACTATTCATCTTCTTCTCCCCATCTTCTCTTCTTCCTTTGTTTTTCATCAGCAAAAACAAACCCAACACCAACGACCATCAGCAACCACCTCCAACACCATGCCATCTCCACGCGTGCCACGCACGGCCATCCACGCGCACAAGCACCAGTAGCATTTCCCTCTTCTCCACACATGACTGCAGCGCATACCACCTTCTCCGAGCCATGCCTTCGCCCGCGTGTAGCAAAGGTCGTGCGCCACCTAGTGCGCTTCTCCGCTGCTGCACCTTCACATGCCTTGCACTCCAGCACGCACGTTGCCCTCGCACCAGTAGATGCTCACCGCACACCATGCGAACCCCTCATGTACCAGCTGCAAGCTACAGTAGCCATCACTTGACACCTCGCGAACATCATAACGCGTAGCAGACCAGTGCCCTCAGCCGCGCCATCGTGTGCACCTCTAGCAAGTAGCCACCAATCTCCTCTCCGTGCGCATCATGCACGGCCAGCAAACCTCCTGCGCCGCTCGCATGGAGCTCTTCCTAGTAGAAGTAGCCACAGGAACCCATCTCCTTGGCTGCTCCAAGCGATCACCTTCGACCATCTCGCGACTCGTCGCCACCATTGCCGCGAAGCCCTCAACTCACTCATCTCCTCCGCCAAATCTCGCCTCCAACCAAGCCCTCCTTAATGTGTGTGATCCTTGCAACAAAATCCTCTATTTTGCTTGTAATTAATAATTACATTTTTTGCCATTGAGGGGGAAGGGATTTTTAGGTATTAATATTTTATTCTATTGATTTTATGAGTATCTCCCTCTTGTTTTGCATAATTACAATAGTAGCATGATAATGTCTTATTATCTCAATTGAAAAGCGATTTTGATCTGATTTCTTGATGAAACTAATCGTAAACATCTATTTTTAACTGGTGCGAGTTTAAATAGGCCATTGCCTCCCTGTGGATATGACCTACTCCTCATTGAGTGATTATTTTAATTACTTTGATTAGTCGATTTTCCACTACTTAGAAATACAACGACAAATCATCTTAATCATCATTTTCGAAAGCGAAAATCGACTCGTCAAATGGCGCCGTTGCTAGGGAGGCAACGAGCCTGTTAGACTCGCATTTATTTAATTATTTGTTCACATTTTATTTGAGGCATATTTTAATTCGATTATCTGTTTGGTGCGAGGTACGCATATTACATACGAGTTGTCGCGCCTACCTCAGCAATGCCTTGGTGGACCTTGTTTCCACCGCTGGAGGAGATATCTGGAGGACCACATCTTCATCTCATCCATTTAACTATAGATAGCTTTTTTTATTTTTCTTTCTTCTCTATATTTTAGTACATTAATTTGTACAACCCTTGTTCTGGGGTACAAGTTTAGGGGTTTGTTTCCTGATTTTGTTTTAAGCCCGTGTTGGGTAATATTTTCCGAGAGCCTATTCCCTTTGCTTTAGATCTAGGTTTTTATTTTATTTTGTGGTTGTTTATCCTTTTCTTTATTTGTACATAAATAGATATGTATATAAATATAGAACAACAATGCGAGCTGCCTACCCCTAGGTTGTATCATTTAAGATTGAATGAACAGCATCTAGATCTAATTTCCTATCTTGCATATTGCATGAAGAATGTTGGCATCAAGTATGCACTTCTAACTTTGCATTTCTACCTGTCATGCAAATGCATTTGGATTAATTTCAAGACCACCTAATCTGTATTGAATAGATCTAACAAGTGGTCACATTTATTTTTTTTTGAAAAATGACTAATTAAAGGAGGGACATTTAAAAACCAAGGACTTGATTTTCAAACTTGGCGTGTGATTCAAAATTCAAATTTTTTTGCGGTGTATGCACACTTATATTTATTGCACCATGGCACGCATTTAGACACTCCTTAGGTTTGGAACCACTAGGACTAGAGCCTCCTATTGCTGGGGTCTAAAGTGACCCAAACTTTAGTTTAGAGTTAAAGTTGCCTCCAAACCTTATAGATTGAGGGTAGTTAAGAAGCACCACAAAAGCAATGCTTCAAAGGAAGGGTTTGACCCTACTTGCATCCCTCTTTGCCGTGTTTGGTGGTGACTAAACTTTTTGGGCATTAGGGAGGATCACCTAAGTCCCAGTTAGGTCTTCTTAAGCGTATCATAAGTCGACAAGTAGGCACTCAACTTTTTAGATAACTTGATTTGTCACCTACAAGTGGACTTAAAATCTCAAAAGCCTAACTTATTAAAGACCTAAAAAGTCCTCTAATTTGTGTTTGCTTGGGGAATCTGATTGTGGTGTGAGTTAGAATGGATCATGTTGACTTTCATCCTTTCACATCTTGCCCACACCCTTACCCCCACTCTACGATCTTTGATCCCATATGCCGAGATGGTCCATCCTTTGATGGACATAATGATAATCATTGGGATCCCTTTTACTCCAACTATAGGAGTATCGTCATGATTAAGCCCCAAATTAGTGAGCAGAACCTAGGAGCGGGATTTGCCTTGCCTAATATCCCACACACCATAGAAATACCCAACCCACCCTCCCTGAATAATTATAATGGCTGTACAGAAACTCCTAGGAACTATAAGCCTGAGCCTAACTTCTCTCCTGATAGAAATGATGACCTCTCCTCCTTGAAGATGGAAATACAGAAAATGCAAGACGAAATGATTGAATTATTAGGAGAATCTTCAAGAGCAGGCCAACAAGAAAAAGAATAAATTAGCCACCCAATCTACCCCATTGAGGATTATGTGCACACCTTTACACTAGATGCATCTCCCATGGGAGAGCCACACCCTAAGTTGGAGGGGAATTTTGGGGATTATGTAAGGGAAAATAGCTACTTTTCGAGGATTGATTTTCAAAACCTCCCTGCTAGATGATACTTCTTTGAGAGGTCCACGCCTTAAGTGGGAGGAGGATACATATAAAAGTAGCTATGCATTGGATGAAGAAAGGTGGCAACCTGAGGAAGAAGCTGATCAGGTTGAGTGTCCACTTGAATTATATTGGAGTCAAAAGAAGGGAATGATGGTACCATTGGAAGACCTTGACCCAGATGATAGTATTTTTGTCACATTTGATGATGTCGGCCAAAGTCAAGTTGTTAATCCCACCCTCCCTTCTGATCACGAGATGGAACTCAAGCCCACCCTTAGGGAACCTAACCCTCAAGAAATTCACCTATTTGAGGAGTCCGATGTTACTAGTGTAAACCATTTACCCCAGATAGAGTGCCCTAGGGGATCTATTGAGATGTTAGATGATTCTAGACTTTGGGTACATGATGAATCATTTGATGAGGAGAAGGATGAATTATATGAGGAATCTACATTCAAGATTTGGAGTGACATAAAGGGTGATTTTGTCTTATTTGAAGAATTAGCCCTTGAGGATGTCACAAATTTGGTCAAATTAGGTTTCCTTAGCACACCCATTGATGATATCTCTCCTCATGATGAAATAATGGAAAATGTGGAAGCAACTTTTGAGATTTATGTGGATTCACATGAATACTCTAGGGAGGATTTGAGTAAAGAAGAAGAACTCGGGGATGAGATTGATAGGGTAATCCCTAAATCTGTTGCTCCAACCTGCCTTCATTTGATTCGGAGTCATCCTCTGATTCACCTATGCATGAAGGCAAAATGTTAACTCCATACGTTGAAATGATCACTGATGAAGTGCATGTAGATACTTGTGATAGTACAAGGAATGCTAGGGATGCAATCAAGGAATTGGAAAGATTGTTAGAGACACCGAGCCAACTAAACCCAACCTAGATCTTATGACCATCCTGTAATCTCGAAACTTGGACACCCTAGATGATCCTTGGCTTAAAGACATGCTCACTTCTATTTTGACTGGGGGGCTTAACAGACCAATATCTCTTATAATGGTATATTGGGTATGGATTGATGATTTCTATGGTCCTTCCATTGCCCTGGGGGTTTATCTCTGCACCATTCCTTCCCCATTCCTTTTGGAGGATCCTGTCATCCTCCCCCTACCCCTTTGAAGGTTGTTATGCCAGTTCATCCTTTAGAACCTCCTCTGGTGACCTGGGAAGATTTCATTCCCATCTTGGTTGGGCGAGCGTTTGCTATTGGGATTCATTATCAGCTCGCCAACATCCTAGGTTACCTATTTTCTAGGCCAGCATTACTTTGCTCATTTTTAGGGCCTATTTTTGTGATCCTTGACCCTGATTTGCATGTTCTTTGGCTACTCGGCTGCAAACAAAACAATGGCAGCCCAACTCTGACCCAGGTAATACCCTTCCTCGCCACGCCTTAGCTCGCGTGCAGCAAAGGTTGCGTGCCACCTAGTGCGTTGCTCCGCTGCTGCACCTTCACGCGCCTTGCCCTTCAGCGTGCACATAACCCTCGCACCAGTAGAAGCTCACCGTGTGCCATGCGAACCCCTCACGCAGTAGCTACAAGCTACAACAGCCACCGCTTGACACCTCGCGCACAACCCAGCACGTCGCAGACCAGCGCCCTCCACCACGCCATCACGTGCACCTCTAGCAAGCTGCCACCACTCTCCTCTTTGTGCGCATCATGCATGGCCAGCAAACCTCCTGCGTCACTCGCATGGAGCTCTTCCCAGTAGCAGCAGCCACTGCAACCCATCTCCTTGGTCACTCTAAGTGACCACCTCCGGCCACCTCACGACTTGCCGCCACCACTGCCGCGAAGCCCTCGGCTCACTTATCTCCTCCGCCAAATCTCACCTCCAGCCAAACCCTCCTCAATGCGTGAGATCCTCACAACAAAATCCTCTGTTTTGCTTGTAATTAATAATTACATTTTTTGCCATTGAGGGGGAAGGAATTTTTAGGTATTAATATTTTATTCTGTTGATTTTTTGAGCATCTCACTCTTGTTTTGCATAATTACAATATCAGCATGATAATGTCTTATTATCTGAATTGAAAAGCGATTTTGATCCGATTTCTTGACGAAACTAATCATGAACATCTGTTTTTAATCGGTGGGAGTTTAAATAGGCCATTGCCTCCTGATGGATACGACCAACTCATTGAGTGGTTATTTTAATTACTTTGATTAGTCAATTTTCCACCACTTAGAAATATAGTGACAAATCATCTTAATCATCATTCTTGAAAGCGAGAATCGACTCGTTAGGCATGATCACCACTGTTTGATCACCATCGGACACATCTTGTAGCACCACGCCTCCCCTCAATGTCAACCGTATGATGAAGGATGGATGACCAAGATTGCATCTCGTCATGAGCAACACAACGGTTAGTAGCACAACGATTAAGTCCATGGCCTTGAGCGTGAGCGACGCAAGATTGAATCGCGATCCTCTCATCCTCCCTTCATGAAGCACGTGCAATTAAGCTATCTGATTTGCCATCAACAACTTGGATGAAGCCACGTTCACTATGTGCGATCTCAAGTGCAGGAATCTCCACTGCTGGCACACGATTCTTTGATCTTCATTGTGCCATGCGGCTAGTACGGACGGGTGTGATCGTGATCGCGTGATGAAGGGCACGATGAAGGCACGATCGGGGTTGCTTCTCAGCTGTCGGATGAGAAGATCAATGGTCCTCATGAAGTTGCATTGGCACTGTGTGCCGGTGCATGTTCCAGTGAGTGTGTGCACATGGAGGCACCAGTTCAGTCAAGAGCAGTGTTCCAACGTGGTTTAAGGCGGTCCAAGCACGATTTGGGGGTTGTTCGAGGCTGAATCTTGGTGTTTCTTCACCTATGAAAGGCCCTTGAGACCCCCATTTGAAGCATCTCTTCCATAAGCAATTCTCCACCTTCTAAAGCTTTAATGTAAATCCCTGGTGCTGTCGAGCCGCCGACGAAGGTTCGTCCACCACCGTGGCTACCTCGACAAGGCTCCATTTCACCGATGCTCTTCTTCTTTACATAGTTTATAACATTTTTCTTTTCAAGATTTCTTCTAGCCTTGGTACTCATTTTTTTTTGTAAACCACTTGCTACATGATTCATAGTAATACTTGTTGTTATTATGCATTTGGATTTAGGCTCTCATTCTTATTATAGTATGCCTATTGTAATGTTTAGTGCTTAGTTATGTTATTGTGTAGCTAGCAATCATATTCTACTTTAGATTTTTAACCTTACTCTCTCTTTTCCTCTTCACAGAAGCAAATAAAATAACTCATCATGATGCAATAAACTAAGCCACAAAAAGGATTTGATTTCTCGCCTCCCTGTGTTCGACACTTGGACTCATCATCCATCTTCTTTTTAAAATTGATGTCGTAACTGCATGCTACAAGGTACAAATTATATCATCATATTTTCCAACATCAGTTTTTGGCACTATTACCTGGGAGGCAATGAATATTATTTGTCGCTTTTACATTTGCATTAGTGATATTCATAAGATTTGACTCTCTCTTCTTTCTCAACTGATTTGATTTCAATAACCTGGCGCGAAAGCGATAGGAGGAGCACACTCAAAGATGGTAGATTGGGAGTAAAGTGCGATGAAGACCTCAGTGAGTATCATCTTATCTAGCATAGTTTCATCCATTCTTCTATCATAAAAAGAAAAGAAAATATGGCATAAATCTTAGGTTAGATTGTTTGCTTCCTTTAAAAAAAAAATCTAAAAAAATATAAAATAGTAAAAAATTTTGGTGTGGTGAATTGTTACTTGATCCACATCTCAAACCCACCACCTAAAAAAAAAAATACACTCTAATTTCTTAAGAAAATCTTCCTGAGTGTCTTCTCGAGTGGTGTTTGCAAAGACAGCTATGTTTTGAACTATGCTGCACCACTCAAAATTAAAATCAATTCACCAGAAAGAATTTCATGAACAATAAGGGTGGAAACTCTTAGGGCTTTTGATTAAGCAGGTTTTCGTGAAGAAAAGTTAGGGTTTTGAGAAACTCGTCATTGTAGTCGCAAAACTCCCTATCAAATAAAATTTACCGAAACTCGAAAAGGAGTCCTGGTCGAACACGGGGAAGCGATGTTTATTTCTTTGAAATCCATGTTTTGCATTATTTCTTTTTGATGTTTTTGGGGTTTTGTGATTTTTTTTAGTATTTTTGTAATGAAGAAATAGTCAAGATAATCTTCGGGCAAGGATAAATAAAGAGGTAGAGAGTAGAGAAATGAAGCAAATCTGATATATCAAAATGTTGTTTATTACACTAATCAGAAATATGCTAAAAAAAAAAACCAGAGAATGAAGAGGGGAAGGAATCTCCCAAAGCTTATGTATGGTGAGACGATGGTGCTTGGCGGTGGCATGGATGGACGAGATGAGATGCTAGATGTCAGGGATGAGGTGTAGGAGGAGCCTATGTAGAGGGCCTCTTGATCGAGCTGAGGGAATGGTGATGAGGAGATGGAGGTGATCGCCTACCTGAATGGAGGTGAGGGGACGGCTCTGTGGTCTCCTATGAAGGAGGTGAGGGTATGGTTGAATGCTTGGTGGAGTAAAGGAATGCTACACTAATAGGAGGTTGTGGAGCTTGGAAAAGAGCTCTTGGGAGCTTGGGAGGCTTCTTGAAGCTCTAGAGTAGCTAAGGAATGGCTAGGTAGAGATGAAGGCAAATGGGGAGGTGTAGGTGGGTTTATATAGTGGTGGAGAACAAGCTTTCCGAGCGTGGGCAATTAGTGACATCCGCAATCTTTGCTAAAGATTCGCCCTAGCTGTCGTTGAAGATCCATGCAGTGCTGCTGGCACATGCTATGCACTGCCTTGTCGTGCACACGTGCATTGGTTATGCGTTGCGTCGTTGTGCACTGTGTTGTGCTGCATTGGCACGTGCTTGACATGCACATGCGTTGGCTATGCATCGTTACAAATTGAAGGATTGGGGGGGCTTTGCCGATTTTGAACCCATGCCCCTCCTTTGGGAGTGGACGCCTCAACCAATGCACCACGCTAGCACATGAGTCGAGAAGAGCTGCTACGGGTGCACGGTGGAGGAGGCTTCTCAGCCGTTGGATTTTCATCCAACAACTGAGATCGCATGTTGGAAGGCCTTTGGAGGGATGTTGAGCGACGTTGGGCACTCTGGATGGTGCCACATGGCACCATCTGGATTGTCCATAATTCTTTGCTTGCAGAAGATGCTATGGTGCTCGGATTGAGGTGATTTCTATGTTGCCGGACTACGATCGTTGCTCCGAATTCATCCGTATGATTGGATTTTGTATTTGAAGCTTCAAAATGTCGTGCCATGTCTCCTGGCCACAATAATGCAAGAATTATTGTACAATTTATAAACATTACATCAAATGCAGTATGATGAATGTTATGCAGTATTTATACTATGAAATGCAATGCTAGGCTTAGGAACTATCATAATTAAGCATTTAATCATGAATGCATGCGTGTTTATCTTACCTCCATGCTTACCTTTTGGTAGTCCCTATCAAAATTAAACTAAATGCTATGTATAAAAATAGAATCAAGATTTGATTACTTAGGAAAGATTTGTTGATTCCTTTAGAAAATTTCACTAAGGACCTAATTACAAAAACTCAACAGTGCCCGAGTGCCTTCTAGAATGCAGATCGGCCAAGTCCTCATGTTACTTTTAGAAGGGAAGATACTTTTTTTTTTGCTCTTTCTTCTTTTCTAAATTTTTTTTAGAATTTTGGAGTTGAGAGTTTCGGGATAACTTTTTATGGCTACCCAACCCGCCCAAGACTCAAAAAGGACTCTAAGTGCTAAGCATCTTGTGAAAGAGTGATAGACTCACTAGGTGGCTGTTAAAATGGACTTCAGGTTTCCATGAGCCTAAGTGACCTTAAGAGTTTTTGCCTAAAGGTTTATCTTTTCGATCGGTAGCTTTCTCCGTACTTTTTTTATTTTTTATGGGGTTAACATGTTAACACGCGAAATTGATGTTTTAAAGGATGTAATCGCTATAGCAAGTTAAAATCACTCGAAAACACTTAAAATTTATAACTCATAAGTACAAGGTCGTTTACTGGGAGCAATTCAAGAGCAATCCATTCTTATATATTACAATTATAAGCAAAATATGAGCAATTGAGATCAGAAGAATAATTCAGAGTAACATATCAATAGATCCAAATACCAATGTGCAAAAAGGTTAGGGTAAAATGGTGATTTGAATCACGAAATTACCCTTTAAGTTTAAACCTCACAAATACTTAAATATATGAATAGTAAGCTCAACCACAGAATCAAATGCCTAAAAAATTAGATGACAGAAATAAGCCGCAGATGGCTTAAATGAAGCCTGCTATAGTGCCTTCAAGAGGTTCAAGGGCCTCTTCCTTCCTTCTTCTTGAGCCTCAGGAGAGACTCAGAACAGCATCAGCACCAACACCAACAGAGGCACGAAAGCCTCCCAGCAGCTAAATATAGAGAGGGCAGGAGCAAGGGCAAAAATCCCCTACTCTCTCTCTCTCTTCTTTTCCTCTTCACGCCTGCCTAACCAGATCAGTACACGGGTTGACAGGGGGGTAATCCGGTAGAGAGCAAGGACCAGGGCTACCGAGCGTGGGAGGTAGAGCGAGTGTGAGTGAAGAGGGACTCGACCCCTTGTGACTGGACGAGGGGTCCAAGGGATGATTTCCTTTTGTATGCGGCGACCGAGTCCTCCATTTATGATGTGGGACAACACCCACTGGTTTCTACGTGTGTCAATCAATAATAGGTCGATCTCTCAATTGTGAGCGATTAAGGCGATGACTTATCCAATTGTCAATCTGGGCATACTCCTGGAAGGCATCCACGTGACCTGGATGAGCAGGCAAGGTTGAATGCTATTGGAGCACTACTCCAAGGTTGCACGAAGAAGCTCTATTAGTGGTGGCCAAGGGCGAACACCTACAAAGACAGAAATGACCTATCGACCTTGTCAGAAATGTTCAAGATGATCCCGTGCATGTGGCGAAGGTGGTGGTGGCAGTCGCGTGCCATGGAGGTGGTCGTAGAGGGCTGGCGAAGGCGAAATATGGAATTGAAGGGGGAGGTGTTTTGTGGATCGATTGGTGCAGCAATCCCCTCAATTTCTTGAGGGGTTCTACTCGCGTGGACACGACAATGTTGTACGAGTTGGAGGTGAGTGGTTTGGTGGAGTGGTGTTCAAATGAGGTTGCCGGAGGTATGCCGGAGATAGTGAAGATGATGGTGGAGCGGGCGGATTCGTGAGCAGATCTAAAGTCTAATGATGTTGGGAGGATTAGTGGACGAAGAGGAGTCGAAGAAGATCACTAGCGAATGAAGAAGAGATGAAGGAGGCACCGGCTATGATAGGCCAGTGACGGAGATGATGAAGGCTCCCAAGAAGAAGACAGTGATGAGGAGGAGGTTGGAAAGTGCCATGTTGGTATTGCAAGACGCAAACGAGCTTGAGGAAGGAAAACTGGCTGATTATTGTCTGTGGCAACCGGTGAGAAGGCGGACGGAGAAGCTCGCCGAAGCTTGTGGAGAGTTTGGCTAGAGGGAGGGGAAGAAGGGTGGAATTCGGTCCAAGCCAAGCTAAGTTCAGATGGTAGAAGTTCCAGAGCTTAAATAGAACTCCAATGAGGGCTTTAGATTAAGAAAGAGCTCAAATTTGCTCTTTAGGAAATCAAGAAGCACCTATTGATTTCATGCATTCTCACGCACGAATCAAATGGTTTAGGAGTTAGGATATGTCCTAAGAGGCTTGTCAAAGTGTGAACATCAATCCCACCAAATTTCGTGGGATTTGATGAAGATTTGATTGCATTTTAGGAAGGTCAAAGTCAGCCTGGAGGTTGATTGACCTCCAATGGTGGTAAAGCCCTTTTTTGTGAAGAAGATAAGAAACTTAGGGGGCTTTATGCAATTAATTCAAAATGTAGGGTCCTTTCTGAAAGAAGAGTCTGATTGGACAAAAATGCAAACTAGGTCGAGATGATCTCTGATTGGGCCCAAATTTTAGTACAAACAAAATTTGGATCCAAGGAATCTGATGGTGAAGTTGGATTTTTGGTTTTGATCAAGTGTAACTAGGAAATTTACGTTGAAACCCAAACTAGGGTAATTTTCTGTTTGAGACTCTATTTTAGGTCAAAATGGGTTCCAATGGTCAAATCAAGGATACCAAACCTTATAGAATTTTTTTTATGAATTTTAGAAGGTTTAGGTGAATTTTATCATAACCAAAACCTCTATTAATTAAACAGGTCTGAAATTAGGGTTTCGGGTTGCTGTTTATTCTTGAAATGCCCGAAAACCCATTTCTATCTATACGGACCCTCTTATTAGTCATTAATGAACATATAGCCTTTAGTTAACCCTTGAGAAACCATGTAATGAACTTTGCATTTATGATCTTCTATTAAAATTGCAGAAGTAACCCTTTTTTAATGCATTCTTCTCAGAAAGGATATTTAGTGAATTACAACTCTCTAGCAATTATGTAGGAGCATTTGTCTCTTCATTGTGACTAATTAAAGCTAGTTATGATGTATGATGGCACTATCATCATACCCCCATTCCTAACTTTTGCTAGTCCCTTAACAAAATCTTATGGAAAGAACTAAAGTTCTGGACCATGCATTGAAGTTCAGATGCATGATTTGCATTACTTTTTAGAAATTAGGTTAGAATGCTAATAGTAGGCCTAGAGGTACTCAAGTATCAATCAAGTTCCAGACTTGACCAGCTTCAGCCTAAGCCTACCGTAAAGGTTTCTAAGGCCCGCAAAAACTGTCCAGAGGTTCGTTGAGTTCAGCTGTTAAAGCACTCGTGCATAAACATAACAGATCCAGGTTTAGTTTTCCAGTGCATTTTTTGTGTAAGAGAGAGGGGTAGAAGTAGATTTTTCTCTCTCTTTTCTTTTTAGATTTCTTTAGATCTAGCCTCGAATTGGCCCTAAACATAGTTTGTATCTAATTCCTTCTCCCACCATCAATCCTTGAAGGGTCCCTAGCTTTCGATGCTTCAGGATAGCACCGCCCATGGCAATCCCCAAAACCTTGTCTTTCGATACTTCAAGATAGTGCCACCCATGTTATTCTATAGCTAAATTCAGGCCCTGGCAATCGACATTTTGGGATAATCCCGCACATGGCACCTGAACCAGCACAAGGTGGTTACGTTCCCCCGATAGGATATTTAGATATCCTAGGAGACAAGCACCGAGGAGACGATATGTTATTACACATCTTTGAGAGGAATTTCCTACCTCTCCATGCTGGGAACTCGCCCAATCAACTTGTGTTGTCGAGCCGCTCCTAAGCTAGATCTTCAAGATCACTTTTCATAATTGAACACTTTTGGTAGATTTTTCTTTATTAAGCACACAAAACTAGACTAAGTGTATGATTTTAGGTGCTTCGGTTACCAAGTCCTGCAAACCAAAGGGCAGGCAATGGGGCCGAATAATCTCTAAACCTTAGACCTAATACATCAACTTCATACTTTCCTCAACCTCTTGAGGACTAATCCGGATCTTAATTGATGCGTGAATGTTTAAGCCCTAGAACAAGCCCAAGAGGCCTAAGATCAGCACTCATACTAATCTCCTTGTCTCTCTATTTCTTGAGGACTTAATTTTTCTTTTCTTTTGATTAGGTCTAGAACTTAGGTAATATCCATAATCAAGTTCTAATGACTACCAATTTTTGTTCTTGAATGTTGCTCCTTTTTTACATTTGAATTCTCCTCTCTTTTCCTCCTCATGAATGATATGCAATCAATTCTAAAAATTTTCCTCCCCTTTCTCCATTTTTTTTGCCCTTTTTCAATATTTTTATCATTTTTTGAATATGTATTTTTTTTGTGAGAACCCTTCAGAGAATTGGTTTTTTGTCTGTTTGCACTTTAACACCCCCCCATGCCTATGTTTTGCAATGTCCTCATTGTAAACCAAAGGGTATGAAATCAGCTTGGTTCAAGGATTAGAATAGGATCTAAGGGTGGGTGAATGGGTTAGGATGACTATTGCATTCGATTTCAAGCTCTGGTACAAGTATTAAAGGTGGAGTCGGCTGTTCTAAAGTTGAACTCAAAAGTACAATAGGAGTGTAGCTCAAAAGATGATCAGAAGGGTCTCGAATTTTTGGAATGACGGGTTGCCACCCGTTAAGCACTAAATTCAATGCCTTCATCCAAGCAGAAAGTTGTGAAGGAGAGGGTTTGGTTAAATCAGATGAGTTTTGTAGAACAAGCACCTTGATCAATAGCTTGGTTGGTCCAACCAGGTGCTTGTTCAGATCGACAGGCTAATGATGTAGCCCAAACCCAGTCAATTTGGTGGGTTGATGGATGTGAATCAATAGATGTGGAGCCCACTAGATTCTTTGAAGCTCAAACAGATATGGAAATGAAAATCTAAGGCTTGGCTGAGTCGATTCAGCCTGATTAGAGTAGGGATCCTCAAAAGAAAATGGGGCAGTAGAGGATGTAGTAACCCTATTGGTGTGATCAGAGATGGATAGGACGTGATTTGCGGTATAATCAATGTTCGAATCCCAATCAAAAGATGGAGAAGGATCATATGTGACCGGATCAGAGAGAGGTGAATCAGAGTAGAAGTTGATTCTGGTGGCGGGTCAGGGTTGCAAATGGGTTTTGGAAGGCTTTGTATGTGGATGAGAAAGTGTGGCTTCTTTGAAATCTGTGTATGTTAAGGGCTCCTTTAGAAAAGATTCAAAGGTAGGTTCATCTAGAGGGTCCTCATGATGCTCGTCAAAATCAAAGGTAAATGCCTGGAGAGTGCTTATAGGATCATGGAAATCTGAGTCAATAAAAGATTCAAATTCTGGAGTGTGGGCATTCTCGATACTTATTGTTTCTGATTCCTGCAGATCATAAAATAATGATTCCATCTCAATGGAACATGATTTTGAATCAATGAACTCAGGATTAGGGACCTTAGAGTCAGAGTCAAAGAACGGATCATGGATGCTGAGGTTGTAAATTGGTTTGTAATCATCAGGAAACAATGGCTCTCCGAAATCAGAGTATGATTCAAAATCATCGGAGAATTTGCAAAGATCAGTTTCTGAACCTGATTCCAGATCAAGATTTCCACCATTGAATGAATCAAGATGTCTAGAATCAGCAACCTGACTTGGATCTAGTATAATTTTAAATTCTGAGCTCAAAGAGATGTCCTTATTAGGCATGGGCTCAGGTTATTGGTTCCTAGGATAGACCCAATCGAATCCCAGCTCTTCCAACCCCTAGATTTCTGTATCATAAATTGGTTAAACTTTCGAGAAATCAATCTGTATCTCTGAGGCGGTTGGAGAGGTGTAATCATCAAATATAGGCCCACAATCATAATCTAGATTCAAAATCTTATTCTCATCACATTAGGCCTCTTTATCATCCCAAATAAGCTCAAATCTAGATTCTAGGTTAAATGTAGGTGTTGGGTCACTAGAATTTATACTAGGCTCTATTAGGATGTCATAATCATTCTCTTGAACTACCTTAACAGGATAAGGCTCGAGAATTACATTCTCGAGAGGTTCTGACTCAGGCTTATTATTATAGGTGTCTGGGGAATATAGGCTTGATTGACCAGCTTCAAGGCTTTCTAAGGCTGATTCAGAATTAAGAACACTTGTAATCGGATCCTCCCAACCCATCTCACGATCAGGTGTGTCATTCTATATATAGTTTGTAACTAATTCCATTTGGGTTGGGGGTCCACAGCAATTCTGAGTGTCTAACCCAGGCTCTGGAAAGGCTCTAGAATCACTCCAAGATGTCCCAATGGCTTGTAGTAATAGATTTAGAATATCTACACGTTGCTTAATGATATCTTGGTGTATCTCCTAGAGTGATGGATTTGCAAAGCAATATAAACCCTCCATGCTATGCAATTCCTAAACTTCATTGAATTCTGGTACGAGGGTCTCTTGGGTTGAACCATTTTTTAATTGAGTAAGCAGTAGACAAGCACAGTTCAAAATAAATTTTGTTGTTTCCGGGACATTAACCTAAATCATGTTGGCTGGATAATCTTCAAAATATTTAATGGTAGCCTCAATCACTTTGTCATTTATGATCACTTGGAGTTCAGGTTTCCTAATTGGTTTTCCTAAGTTGCCAGGTTGCATTTTCAAATTAGGTGGTGGATCAAGATGTAGAATCAAACTCAGGTTCAGATTGAAGTAATCAGATCATATTAGAAATACCTGTAGATGATCTAATGAGGTCTCTTAGGTTCAAAAGCTAGTGACCTTTCCTGTGTATGTGCTCTACAGAAGGGATGAGGGACTAGATGTGAATTGGGCCCAATCACGACACCCAAAGATTTTTGGATGATTAAGGCTACGAGGCGGATGATACCACTGAATCAGAAATTTGCACACCTGAGAATTACCTGGGTAGCCAAGAAGGGAGAGCCCCACAAAGACCCCTACACGGTAGAGCATCCCCACGGGTTACAAGGTTTCCCCCACTCGACCTTGTCATTGCAGTTCTAAGTAGACCGGCATGTGTGAATTGAGACCTTAATCTACCAATTTTATTCCTAATTTGTGCCTTGGATTTCACCTGATTAGAAGTTAATTTAGTTTGTGACCTAATTTTGAGGTTGATTGGCCTACACAGTAGACCAACTTCACCTGACTTGCCCTAAAAGATGCAGAATGAATTCTGAGTCAAGACCCAATGATTACCCTGAATTGACTCTCAGGTTATTAGGTATACAATTTTTGGATTCATGTGAGATTTAGAGCATGATTTTAGGGTTCTTCTGATTAGATCTTTTCAAATAAGGGCTTGGTTGGAACACAAATGCAGGAAGTTTGATTTCCTTTAATGCAGGCAACTGTGAACTAACATTCCCAAAAACCCTAGAGTAGAACCCTAATTGGCTCTATTCCAAGTCCGATTAAATGTCAAGATGTACACCTTGGACTTCAAACAAGAAGGTGTGTAGTCCAAGATGTTTATATTTAAGTGTAAATCCCTAGTAGGTACAGGCAATTTGGATAGGGATCTCTAAACAGAATTGTCATAGGCTTCAATCAGATATTGATTTTGAATTTGCAAATCAAGAAACTTGCCTTTTAAGTGATTGTTACTAAAAAAGTAAGGTAGATGAATCCTAATTAATTTTGTTTCATTTTCTCTCTTCCAAAGATTAGGAGATTGATTAGGGAAGAGAAGAGAGTTACTTGCCCCTAGAGTTGTTGACTTGCGCGAAAGATTTCTTTATGATGTACCTCGCAAAAATCACAATCAAAGAAAATAGTGCAAGTTTGTGTTTAGATAAATCAAGAAAGATAAGATTAATGTGTGAATATTGTGTTGCTCCCCGGCAACGACACCAAAATGTTAAATGTGTGAAATTGATGTTTTAAAGGATGTAATTGTCGTAACAAGAGTAATTCAAGAGCAATTCCTTCTCACAGATTACAATTATAAGTAAAATATGAGCAATTGAGATCAGAAGAACAATTCAGAATAATATATCAATAGATCCAAATACCAATGTGCAAAAGATTAGGGTAAAATGGTGATTTGAATCACCAAATTACCCTTTATTTTAAACCTCACAAATACTCACATTATGAATAGTAAGCTCAACCACAGAATCAAATGCATCAGAAATTAGACAATAGAAATAAGCCCCAGATGGCTTAAATGAAGCTTGCTACAGTGCCTTCAAGAGGCTCAAGGGTCTCTTCCTTCCTTCTTCTCGAGCCTCAAGAGAGACTTAGCATAGCACCAGCACCAACACCAACAGAGGCACGAAAGCCTCCCAGTAGCTAAGTATAGAGAGGGCAGGAGCAAGGGCACCCCCACTCTCTTTCTCTCTTCTTTTCCTCTTCATGCCCACCTAATTGGATCAGTAAGCGGGTTAACAAGAGAGTAATTGAGCGAGTGTGAGTGAAGAGGGACCCGACCCCTTGTGACTGGGAGAGGGGTCCAGGGGACGATTTCCTTTTGTATGTGGCAGCTGAGTCCTCCGTCTATGGTGTGGGACAAAACCCATAGGTTTCTACATGTGTCAATCAGCAGTAGGTTGATCTCTTAGCTGTGAGTGAGGAAGGTGACGACTTCTCCAATTGTCGACCTGGGAGTACTCCTAGAAGCATCCACATGACCTGGATTTGCAGGAGAGGTTGAATGCCGCTGGAGCATAGCTCCAAGGTTGTACAAAGAAGCTCTATTAATGGCGGCTGAGGATGAACACCTGTAATGATGTAAATGGCTTATCAGCCATGCCATAAATGATGAGGATGATCTCAGGGATGTGGGGAAGGCGGTGGTGGTGGTGGAGTGCCGTGAAGGTGGTCGTAGAGGGTTGGCGAAAGCGGAATGTGGAAGTAAAGGGGGAGGCATTCGATGGATCAATTGGCGCAGTAATCCCCTCAATTTCTTAAGGGGTTTTGCTCGCATGGACATGGAGATGGTGTAGGAGTCAGAGGTGAGTGGTTTGGTGGAGTGTGGTGTTCAAATGGGGTCGTCGGAGGTATGCTGGAGATGGTGAAGATGATGGTGGAGCAGGCGGATTCATTAGTAGACCTAAAGTCTAATGATGTTGGGAGGATCAATGGATGAAAAGGAGTCGAAGAAGATCACTAGCGAATGAATAAGAGATGAAGGAGGCACTGGCTATGATAGGCCGGTGTCAGAGATGATGAAGGCTCTGAGGAAGGAGACATTGATGAGGAGGAGGTCGGAAAGTGTTGTGTTGGTATTGCAAGATGCGGACGAGCTTGAGGAAGGAGAACTGACCAACTATTGTCTGTGGCAGCCGACGAAGAAGGTGGATAGAGAAGCTTATCGGAGCTTTGGAGAGTTAGATCGGAGAGACGAGAAGAAGGGTGGAATCCAGTCCAAACCAAGCTAAGTTCAGAAGGCAGAAACTCCAAAGCTTAAATAGAGCTCCAACGAGGGCTCTAGATTAGGAAAGAGCTCTAATTTGCTTTTTAGGAAATCAAGAAGCACCTATTGATTTTTTACATTTGCACGCATGAATCAAAGGATTTTAGGAGTTAAGATCTGTCCCAATAGGTTTGTCTAAGTGTGAACATCAATCCCACCAAATTTGGTGGGATTTGATGAAGATTTGATTGTGTTTCAAGAAGGTCAAAGTCAGCTTGGAGGTCGGTTGACCTCTAATGACGATAGGGCCCTTTTTTGTGAAGAAAACAAGAAACCTGGGGGGCTTTATGCAATTAATTCAAAAGGTAGGGGCCTTTCTGAAAGAAGAGTCTGACTGGACCAAAATGCAAACTAGGTTGAGATGATCTCTGATTGGGCCCAAATTTTGGTGAAAACCTAATTTGGACCCAGGAAATCTGATGGTGAAGTTGGATTTTGGTTTTGACCAAGTTTGTCTAGGCAATTTACGTAGAAACCCAAATTAGGGCAACTTTCTGTCTGAGATGCTATTTTAGGTCAAAATGGGTTCCAATGGTCAAATCAAGTATACCAAACCTTATGAAATAATTTTCTATGAATTTTAGAAGGTTTAGGTGAATTTTATCCTAACCATAACTTCTGTTAATTAAGCAGGTTTGAAATTAGGGTTTGGGGTTGCTATTTATTCTCGAAATGTGTAAAAACCTATTTTGTCTGCACGAACTCTCTTATTAGTCATTAATGAACATATGACCTTCAGTTAACCCCTAGGAAACCTCATGATTACTCTGGATTTATGATCTTCTATTAAAATTATAGAATTAACCTTATTTCAATGACTCTTTTCAAAAAGGATATTTAGTGAATTACAACTCTCCAGCAATTATGTAGGAGCATTTGTTTCTTGATTGTGACTAATTAAAGCTAGTTATGGCGCATGATGACATTATCATTGTAACACAAGGGCAAACCCAGCTTATATCTCCCCGATTTATTCTACTTTCCCGCTTCTTCCCTAAGTGTTTTGGGAATTATTTGTGCATTTTTGTGAGTTAGGCTTTAGATAATCGGCTAATGGGTTGTTACCCACAGCAACTTGCCAACCATACTCATGCGGTGAAGTGTGGTTTATTTTTCTATTTTTATTTTTTTCTACTTTTTCTATTTTTCTTTTTTTTTTTCTTTTTTTCTTTTTCTAAGTAGGTTGCTTCCTTGATCTAAGATTTATATAAAAGCAATAGAATGAGTATGGTCATGTAGCTGGGCTCTAGACAACCAGCCATGGGTTATTACCCATGAAAACTTGCCAGCCATACTACCCTAGAAAGTTCATTAGCTACCTAATTTTCGTAAAAACCGTCGAAAAGTGAGTTAGTGCAAATAGTGTGTAGATGTTTAGACTTAAACTCCCCTTAAATTAGAGAGTAGGTTGATAAGTCATGTACTTATTACCCCAATTTATTGGCCAAATTAGAATAAAATTACTTGGCGAGGACTTGGGATCAAGTCTGCATTTGAGTGGACACCCGGGCTGATTAAGCTTAAAGACATAAAGAGTCTAAGTGTTCAGGTCCTAAAGTATCATTTCCTAAAGTTTGCTACTCCTAATTACTAAGTTCTCTTCTCCTAATTCTAGTTTTTATTTTTCTTTAAATAACAGGAGATTACTGTTATGGGCTAACAACATGATTATGTGATGAGTGGCTACTCATCATAGCTAAAAGGCCGAAATTAAGCTAGACACTAAGCAAAACAATATCAAATTAACATATAAAAAGGGTTAAGTGTGGGAATTAAAGAAAAGACCTAAAACTTTTAATGTGTGTTAAAACCTCCTAATTAGGTCACAAAAATGAGATATTCTGAAAACTAAAGAACAAATGATGATCCATGCATCAATTGAACACATAAACAAGTTTGAAAAGATAAATTAGAAGTAAAATCAATGTCTTAAATGTTCAATTAAGCACATGTAAAAATTTGAAAGAAATTGGACATCATTTAGGCTTAGAAATAAATAGATTACAATTAGGTCCTTCATGCATTACATTTCTACCCTTCAAAACTCCTTCTTGGACCTTTTTGCAAGCTGCATGGACCCTTCTGTATGACTGCAAGGCCCTTCCAGTTATAGTTCTTCTCACTTTTGGACCTGCACGCTATTCTTCTACCCCTTCGTTCAAGGGTCTTCCTGCAAGTTTTCCCTCATTTCAGAGAGAAGCCTGTGTTCTTCACGCGCACTGTAGCACGCGAAGAACACAGCCATTCTCGACCGTCCATCGCACTTTTGATCTCGATCTGCGGCTGGAATCAAATGGAACCTTCGTGCGATTCGGTGCGTGCGTTCACCTCTCTTCCCAGATCTCATCTGACGATCAGATCTCTCTCTTGACTCGCCGCGTGCTCTACCCATTTCATCCTCACCGCCGGCTTAATTTTGATTAACCTCACCCTTGCGATGATTCCAGTCACTGAGCTGCTATTTAAGCACCTCAGTGGTGTCGCGCGCAAAGGATCGCTCCCTCCTACATCTCTTAGCGATCAGTTCGTCCACTCCAGTCTCTCCTCCTCATCTAGACCCTGATTTCACAGCCGCCGGCTGTGGAATCATCGCCTGCTCTCGACCCTCCTCGTCGCTAAGGACCTCGTAGCACCTGAGGACGACCCTGGAGTCTCACTAGCAGACTCTTCCCTCCGCTGGAGTCACCCTCCTCCTTTCTTCCTCCTTAGCCGCCGGCTAAGGACCCATAGGTCCCATTCTTCCTTTTAGTTTAGGTTTTTAATTCTGCACAAGTAGTGTTAGATTTAGTTTGCAGTAGTTTAGAATAGATTTAGTTTTAATTGTTAGTGTTTAATGTTAGCTGTAGTTAGATTAGTCTTAGGAGTAGAATTAGTATTAGATCCCCTCCCTCACCTCCTCTGATCAGTCCAGATCAAAGGGGAAGAATCATCTATTCATTGTTCAATTTATCTCCCTCTTCATGTTTTGTTTTTCCATCATCCAAATTCTGATTCTTGTTTTTCCTTTTAATGATGAATTTTTCATCAATCACCCACACATCCTGACCCAATTTCAGATCTGATGGTGCATTGCCTCAGATCTGAAAGTGGCGTCACAAGCACCATTTGGGGCATCTCACTCACTCCATTTGTTTCACAAAAGCCCCTCTGTTTTAAATGGATTGCCTCAGTTTGTCAGAGCACTTTTGATTTGGATTTTAAAGGATTTTTACTCTCTGAAATGTTTTGACAGATCTGATAAATTGAAGGGATTTTTGGTTTTCATTGTGGGCAAGGACTCTGAGAAGTTCTCTGGTGACAGAGAGCCAATCAGAAGAGCCTTTCATGATTCTGTTTATACTTTGTTTTGAATGCATTCGCCAGCTTCCATTAAATTTCCTTAATGCATTCTTAGTCTCTTTTTGCAATTTCAGAACTGCCATACACTATTTGTGTTGATGATCATTTCTGTATGGTGATTCTCTAACCTAAGGAGTTTTCCATACCCCTTAAGGTTGCAAGAAACTGGGATTGTATGTTGTTGGTTTTAATTGATTGAGCTAAGTCTTCCTTCAAGCTGTCTATGGCATTAGGAAGACTAACTCAATGCCATTTGCTGTTTTGATCTAAAATGATGCTTCTGATAAGGTTTTTCCTAATGAGTATTTGAGCTGAATTTACATGAGATTTTCGTGAGATTTAAACCCTTATCAGATTTGGATTTCAACTCTCAAAATTTTTAGTTTGGTTTGAATTTTCTCTTATTCCCAGTTACATAGCAACATGCTGCATCTAGCAGCTACATTCCCCTCTTCTCTAAACTCCCTTCTTCTCTAAATTTTCCTCTCATCTGTTGAATACATCCCTCTCTTCAAGTGGACTAACTGCAGCAGCAGCTAGCCCATTTGACAGTGGCTTAAGCCACTGCTGATGCTAAACAAAACACCCTGAACAGCACACCTTCTCATCCCTCTCCATCTCCTCTGACAGTAGCTGCGGCTGTTGTCTAAACTCAAATAAAAACTTAATCAACCCTAATTTCCTAACTTCCTACTAAAACCTAATTGTACATACTTATTTTAAAATAGTAAATATACCTATCCATAGTATTATAACTATAACATATAGCCTAATTATGTAAGTAAGATACATAGTTATACTGTAAATATGTATAAAACCTGTACATAAATCCATATACATATGTAATCTATGTAAATATATGTATATATACTAAACTATTATGTATGTATCTACTTAATAATGTATATATATATAAACAGATTCCTATTTACATATTTAGTAGCTATATTATAGATTAACTTAGCTAAATTAATAATTTAGAGCTATAATTAAATTAAATACATCTATAAACTTAGGATAATATATATAGTAAGTAATTTAAGATAATTAAAGTGTATTTATACCTAGTACAACTTACTGTAACTTAGTTTTAATTTATAAACACACAGAACTGCTATTTTAGCCTAAATAAAACATGAATAAATTCATAAAAATACAATAAAAATATGTTTTAAATACTTAAGTATGTAAATTGAAACTGTTTAAGGTCAATTAGACCATTTATTAATTATTTCATAAGTAATTAACTATTTAATCACTTAAATAAACTTGTATAATCAGCCTAGTTTAACTAATTTATTTGTACAGTAAACATATTTAAAATTCAAAATTAATAAATCAATTATGTAGTATTATGTAAATATTTTATTTACCATATTTTATTTTATTTTTTATAATAATTTATGGCCCCCAAATCGAGGGCCAAAAGCACGCACAGAAGCAGCTGCGGCTGACTTCCAGCGCACGATGTGGCGCTGGAATAGCGCCACATCGTGTGCTGCAAGTCAAGCGTAGCGCTTTATATGTTAATTATGCTGTAGGCTTAACAGTCGTTGCGGCGCCGGGCGCCCGAAACAGCGTCCTACTCCACTGGATCCGATTACCCATTAGACATGAACTGTCTGATTTGCGATGAATTGTGTGTGGAGGCCAGGGGCCCGAGCGTGCGAGCATGTGGCGTTTGGCTGAGGCCTGACGCCGAGCTAAAAACGTAACTAAGCAACCTAATCTGAGATTAGGGCACGTTTAGTAGAGGTCTGGTCCCACCCTCTGGGTGCAATGTATCCCTCGAAAAGCGTGCCCGCGAACTAAGCACGTTTTAAACTTATGACATTAGCCTAACCCCCTCCCCACTGCAGCCTCTGAAGTATCTTTAGACAGAAGAGTTAACACAGAAGAAAAGAACAGACGAGTTAAGTTAACAGAAGAGATAACAAGAACAGAAAGACAGTAGAATAAGTAATACACATACGTATAAGTAAACCCACATAATTACTAACAGAATAAAATGACACTATAAACGTCGCTAAAGACCTCAGTTTGCTTCTTTAGGTTGTATATAGTGTTTTCTGAGATTTAGCGACGCTTATATCTGTCACTGAAACTGCTGTATATGTTGCTATAAATAACAAACTGATAAGTTAAGCCTCTACACCATTGCATCCTAAGGTATTGTATACTATTATGTTAGTATTAATAGTATAACTTGTAAATACATAGTTTAGAGTATAATAATAGATTGTTTGATGCTTGTTCATAGTTAGTATTTTTGCAAGCGTTTCTTAGTAATTAGGTAAATAAAACACACATTCATTCATTCTTTAATAAGATGTAAAGTTTCTTTTTGGAATTAGAGGATAATTTTGAGATAAAAGAGTGACCGAATTAAATTCAATAAATTGCCTCCCAGAGAACGACCTGGAACAAAACCAGTAAAAATTAGATAAATAAGCAAATGATAATAATGGTTGTAATGACTGGTACTCACCCATACTCACCACTATACGACATCCTTAATGTTATATTATACACCCTATACTACAACGACATGATCATAACAATAATCATTCATCATCATACAACCATTGTGTTATATACACATTGTAGATCATCGGTGTCATTGTTATAATTGTCATTCACACATTACACACATTACACCATCATCATCATTATGTCACAAAATGTCCACACCCCATGCCTAGCTAATGAAATGTCCTCATTGTAAAATAAAAGCATACAGGAGGGCAGAATAGGAATAATATCACCTGAATTCCGTGAAACTCCGGTTAGCTCCAATAGTTATACACGTGCTAAGTTTAGTGCCTTCAATTAGGCAATGTCCGGCCAACAGAGATTTGGGCAAGGTGAGAGCAACCTTGTTCGAACAGGTTCAGGGAGTACATGCTCAGAATAGAGTTTGAGACATTGCCCATTGACCTTTAAGGAATTACCCGTCTTTAGGTCATAAATTTTGATGGCCCCGTTAGAAAAAATCCACTCAATAATGAACAGGTCGTTCCACTTAGACCTAAGCTTGCCTGAGAAAAGCTTAAGTCGAGAATCAAAAAGCCAGACCCTCTACTTTGACTCAAAGCTCTTATAGGAAATCATCTGGTCATGAAGAGCTTTGGTCCTTGCCTTATAGATTATGGCATTCTTGTAGGTATCATTTTTAAGATATTCCAACTTAGATAGTTGGAGTTTCCTGGTCATCCCGGCTAACTCTTTGTCAAGATTGCATTTCCTGATGGCCCAAAATGACCCGTGTTCTAATTCTACAAGTAAGTGACACACCTTACCAAACACTAGATGAAACGGAGACATACCGATAGACGTTTTGTACGCCATACGGTAAGCCCAATGAGTATCATCCAGCTTTTGGGTCCAATCCTTTATATCAGGCCTAACCATTTTCTGCAGAATGTTCTTGATCTCCCGATTGGAGACCTCAGCCTATCCGTTCATCTAGGGGTGGTAGGGTGTGGAAACTCGATGATTCACCACGTATTTTGCAAGTAAATTCCTGAACTGGGCATGAGTGAAATGTGTTGCACCATCACTAATAATAGCCCAAGGAATCCTGAATCGATTGAAGATATTTTTCTTCACAAAATTGATGACCACCTTTTGGTCATTGGTCCAGGTGGGAATTGCCTCAATCTAGTTGGACATGTAATCCACAGCAACCAGAATATACTAGTGTCCAAATGAAGGAGGAAAGAGTCCCATGAAATTGATGCCCCAAATGTTGAAAATTTCGACGGGAAGTATCAAGTTTAAGGGCATCATGTCTCTCTTGGCCATGTTCCCGAGTGTCTGGCATCGGGCGCACGACCTTGAGAATTTCTGGGCATCCTTAGATAATGACGGCCAATAGAATTTGGATTGCAAAATTTTTTCCACCGTCTTTTTCCTAGAAAAGTGTCCACCACACTCAAATGCATGTCAAAACTTAAGTATACTATGGAACACATTTTCGGGGATGCATCGGCGAATAATCTAGTTGGCATCGATGTAGTATAGCTTAGGATCATCCCAAATATAATATTTGGACTCGGACATAAGTCTATCCTGCTGTTGCTTTGTCCAATCTTGGGGGATTTGACCAATGGCCAAATAATTAACGATATCTGTAAACCAGGGTGTTCGGATACCTGAGACTGTAAGGATAGCCTCATCCAAAAGAGTGTTAGAGATAGGGATATTCGGATGAGGGGAATCAATCAGCATTCTTGAAAGGTGATCTGCCACTATGTTTTATGCTCTGGATTTATCTTTGATTTCAAGATCAAATTCTTGAAGTAAAAGAATCCAGCGAATAAGCTGGGGGTTGGCATCCTTTCTTGCCAAGAGATGTTTCAAGGTTGAGTAGTTGGTGTAGATGATAATATGAGAACCTAAAAGATAAGCCCTAAATTTTTCCAAAGCAAAAACTACAGCTAGCAACTCTTTTTCAGTAACGATGTAGTTCCTCTGGGCCTCATGCAGAGTTTTGCTAGCGTAGTAGATAATAGAGGGCTTCTTATCTATTTTCTAACCCAAGATAGCATCGACTGCATAATCAGATGCTTCAACCATAATCTGAAATGGGGCTGTCCAGACTGGTGGTTGAAACACCGAGGTGCAGGTGACTGCCATTTTCAATAAATCAAATGCCTTGTGGCATGATTTGTCAAACTCGAACGGCGTGTCTTTGGCTAGAAGGTTATGTAAGGGTCGAGAAACCTTCGAGAAGTCCTTGACGAATCTTCGATAAAAACCCACATGACCCAGGAATGAATGGATTTGTTTCACAGATGTGGGTGGAGGAAGTTTAGAGAAGGCATCCACCTTAGCCTTATCAACCTCAATTCCCCAATTAAAGATCACACAACCTAAGACAATGGCTTCTTGAGTCATAAAGTGGCTCTTTTCCCAGCTAAGGACCAGTCGTGTCTTGGTGAATCTCTTGAGGATCAATTCCAAGTTAGCTAGGCATGACTCGAAGGAATCTCCGAAAATGGAGAAATCATCCATGAACACCTCAAGACAATCTCCCACCATGTCAGAAAAGATGGCTAGCATGCACCTTGGAAAAGTCACGGGTGCATTGCAAAGCCTAAAAGGCATCCTACGGAATGCGAAGGTTCCGTAGGGACATTTGAAAGTTGTCATTTCCTGGTCTTCGAGATGGTTAGGGAGTTGGTTATATCTTGAATAATCGTCCAAGAAGCAAAAGTACTTTTGCCCAACTAACCTTTCTATGATTTGATCAATGAATGGCCAAGGGAAATGGTCCTTCTTGGTGGCTGTGTTCAGCTTCCTATAATCAATACAAACTCTCCAAGCAGAAGCTAAATGGGTGGTGAAAGATTCCCCTTTCTCATTAATCATGACAGTTATCCCCACCTCTTTAGGCACAATTGGAACAGGGCTAACCCACAGGCTATCCGAGATTGGGTAAATAATGCCTGCATCGAGCCACTTGATTATTTCCTTCTTGGCCACTTCTCGCATATTAGGGTTTAGTCATCTTTGCATCTCACGAGAAGGGTGGGATCCATCTTCCATGAAAATACGATGATTACAGTAAGATGCCTCTATCCCCCTAAGGTCATGGATGTTCCAACCAATTACCTCTTTATTCTTCTTAAGGACCTTAATCAATCTCAATTCTTGCTCCTTAGTCAAATCAGCACTGATAATCACAGGAAGCGTATTCTTAGGCTCGAAGAACTTGCATTTTAAATTCTCAGGCAATGGTTTCAATTCTAGCTGAGGTGGGTTTAGTATAGTGGGTAAGGAGGATGCTGATGAAGATTCATCAGGACGATCCAGTGGAAGACGTTGGGGGTGAACAAAATCAGCATCCTCTTCAGGGTGTGGCGAGTTTTCCATAGAGGGTTGTGGGTTAGGTTTGCTAGTGCTGGTCGAGTCCTCGAGTACATTGATTGACATACATGTCTCAACATTGAAATCATGATCCTCGATCTCCTCAATAAATCCACAATCCTTAAATCCTTTTATCGCCTTGAAAATATCAAGTGTCAATTTCCTATCTCCAAAGGCAATCTCCATACTACCGCTTTCACAATTGATGTTGGTCTTGGCGGTAGCTAGGAACAGGTGCCCTGGAATGATGGGTGTGTTCCTCAAATCTCCAGGTACATCCATGTCAAGGACTAGGAAATCTATGAGAAAATAGGAGCCTTGACCTTGATAATAACATCCTCAATAATGCCTTTCAGTGTGGTGACTGAACGGTCCGCTGACTATAGCATTGCTAAGGTTGGCTTGAGTTCACCTAAACTAAACCTTTCATAAAGAGAGGTCAGGATTAGGTTAATGGATGCACCTAGATCCAATAGTGCCCTATCTAAAAGTGTAATCCCCAATGACACATGAAATCGAGGGGGCACCTGGATCTCTCATCTTCTGAGGAAGGTGATGCAAGATAACAGAACTCGCCTGCTCAGAGAGAATCACCTTCCTCGGGGTGGGTTCTTTTGGCTCACGCTTTTGGGTACATAGATCTTTCAGGAGTTTAGAGTAAGCCGAGATGTGCTTAATAACATTGAGGAATAGGATATTGTCTCTACACTCTTGAATAAATTCAGGAGCTCCTCATTGCTATCTAGGGTTTTCTTCTTCCTAGTTTTCAATAAGGCCTCAGGGAAGGAGATGTGGGTGGTGTCCTCAGTTTCAGGTCTGTGGGCCTTGTTTTCTTCTTCAACCTCCTCCTTTAATCCTCAGGCTCTCCAGGGTTTTGGTTGCTAGAAGGTTGCTTAGGGATCCTAGGTTTGTTTCCCGCTCCTCAAGGTGACAAAATTTGTAGACGCATAAGGGATCGGGTCTTGGGGAGGGTTAGGAAAGATAGGAGGGGATTGATTAACCAGATAACCAGGGTTAGAAGAAGAAAGACCCTGCTTAGCCACTTGAGCATGTGTGTGTGGGTCCCTTTGATTCTTGTACCCTTGGGCCCTATTGCCTTGATTTTGTACATTGTGAGGGTTGGGTACGGGTTGGGATGCTAGAGATCCGGGCTGTCGGGTGTTGGCAATAGTCCAGATTGCAAGTTGTCTAGTGATGTCTACATTTGTTGTATAAGCTAGAGCATAGATCCTTGCATTTCTACCATCTGCCAGTTTAAATCAGCTTGCCCTGTGGGTTGTTGGGCATTCCAAGATGGCTAAGTGACCAGTCTCGGGGGCAACTGGATGTATACTTGACCCTGACCCATAGGCCTTTGAGGTGCATAGTTGCTGGGTCATGTTTGGGTCTGTTGCCCTTGATTTTTCTAGGAGAAATTAGGCTGGTTCCTCTAACTCAAGTTATACATGTTGGAATACAGGTTGGACCTAGCATTCTCTTGTATCGCATATGCATCCTCATAGGGCGAGGATGGAGAGAAGGAAGGATCAGAAAAACTGGGATCAAAAGCCCCAGTTTGGAACCATAAGGTTCCAAGAAATTCTGGCGGTTGAGTTGACTCTAGTTTGTTCACGAACTCCCACCTTGTGGAAGCTCGTGAGGGATGGAAATCTAAATTCTGGGATTGAGTGGGTGTAGAAGTGTCTCTTGAGTTTCCAGCCATCCACTCTTCCATCCTTTTAGCAACCAGGTTCACCATATACAATTTGTTGCAAATCAATTCCATGTCAAATGAATGAGAGTTCTAAATCTCATTAGGATTTGACCTAGGTTGTTGGGACTGATTGAAAGTATAAATGAAGGCATGATTTATCAAATTCTCACTCATTTCCTCGAATCGGTCATATGCGTTATCTGCATCCCTGTTAAGGAAATTACCTTCGCAAGAGGCATCCACATGATTATGGAGTTTTTCGACCAACCTGTGATAAAATATTTGCACGAGTTGCCACTTTGGCACCTCGTGATGTGGACACTTCCTCAAAAGATCCTGGAATCACTCCCAAGTACCATGAAATGGTTCCCCCGGCCGCTGGGCGAAAGTGGTAAGCGCCCGTCGCAAAGCATTAGTCCGTCTAATTGGGAAGAATTTCTTCAGGAAAGCCAACTTAAGAGTAGCCCATGTTTCTATTGGCCTTCCAATGGTCTGGTATCAATGTGCGGCCTTATCCCTGAGAGAACGGGGGAAAAGCCTCATGATCATTTGCTCTTCATTCACATTCCTAGCTTTGGTGGTATGAAACAAAGTTGTCAAATCCTCCAAGTGCTGGAATTGGTCCTTCGAGCCAAGCCCGTGGAAATGTTTAATCAAACTTAAGACCTGGGGCTTGATTTCGACGTCTCCGGCAGGAATCATGACGTTGAGATGTTCCCCATAATTTGAAGGATCATAAAAATCCTTCAAGGGCTGAGTGCCCTAACCATTCATTCATTGGAGCCATTGCTTCATCTACTGTAATTCTTCCAACTGCCTCTGAATTAGCTCTTGCTAGTTTGGGGGTGGGGGAGGTGGTTGTTGATTAGCCATGGGATCTGCTTGGCTATAACTCAACCTCCACCTCCGAGAATAGTCTAAAGGTCCTTCCAAGCGAGTGTTCAATGACCTTCTTCCAGGCATGCACTGGAAGGAATTCGGAAGGATAGGGAAAAAAAAATGGAACCCTACAGCACAAAAATACAAGCCTGTCCTTAAATTGGGTAGCCTAAGAACCTACGCTTCAAAAATAAACTCCAACCACACCACAAATTTGGTGTTGTCCTTACTTTCGAAGATGGTAAAGTCGGGTCGGCGAAGTACGGGGAGTGTGTCTCGAAGGTTGCTAATTATGCCAAACCCCTACTTAAGTTGTTTAACAATCGGGCCCCCCAACTTAGCACCTTTTGAAGCAAGCAAATGTCACTAATTTGAAGTGCATTCAAGAGAGTACCCTGAAATGCACTTTGTGAATCCTAGGGCCAATGCCTATTCAATTTTAGTTAGGCTTGGGATATTAGTGCTTTCAGAATGTAATGGGCCCTATTAATGAGTTGTGCCCTTAATAGTTCATTTTAAAATGTGTGAATGTTCACAACTAAGAGTTTTCAAGCAAGATTATTGAGGATGAAGTGAGTTTTAGGATTCAAATATTGCTTACTAGATTTTAGGATTCAAATATTAGGTGTTTTCAACCAAGTTTTTGAGAGGCAACCAAGTTTGAAAGCATGGGTTCAAGTATTTTCCTTTATGAATCAAGAAAATAGGGAGTGCCTAGCTTGACCTAACTATTTGAATCCTATGGGATAGCTACAGGATGAATCAGTTTTAAGTTAGGTGGTATAGCCCAAACAATTAAACCAATTAGCCTAAATGCACCACCAATTAAGGCACACAAAAGGTGATTAACCTAATCTAATTTCTACTCTTTTATGTGTGTTGATGGGTGTATCGGTTCCATGGGTTGGAATCTCGATTGAGTAGATATAATCAAAAGAGGTTATGTGCCTCAAATGTGGGTGTGTGTAGTGTGTATGTTAATTTTGTCTCATAATCAAAAAGAATGTATATATTTTTCTGTTGTTTTTTCTATACGGGGGTGAGATGCGTGAAGGTGGCAAACAAGACAAACAATTTCTATCCTAAAGTTCGTGAAAACCTAAGTAGATTAGGTCTTGATTATTAAGGTGGTGAAATGATCTAGTTAGTGGGAAAGTGGGTGGAAACTTACAAATATCTCTACCCACACTTTACTCCAATCTACTGCCTTCAGCACTCGATCAAGTTCCTGCAAGACAGTGAATCGAAGAAGAAAGATAGGTTAGAAAAAATGTAAGTAATGCTGAAAAACATGGAATATTGAATCAAAGTTCATTGCCTCCCCAGCAACAACGCCAAAATGATTAAGCGGGTTTTCACGAAGAAAAGTTAGGGTTTTGAGGAACTCGTCATTGTAGTCGCAAAACTCACTATGAAATAAAATTTACTGAAACTTGAAAAGGAGTCCTAGGTTGAATACGGGGAGGCAACATTTGTTTCTTTGAAATCCACATTTTTCTTTGTTTCTTTTTGGTGCTTTTAGGGTTTTGTGATTTTTTTACTAATTTTGTAATGAAGAAATAGCTGAGATAACCTTTGGGAAAGGATAAATAAAGAGAGAGAGTAGCAAAATGAAGCAAATCTGATATATCAAAATGTTGTTTATTACACTAATAAGAAATATGCTAAACAAAATAACAAGAGAATGAAGATGAGAAGGAATCTCCCAAAGCAGATGTCTGGTGAGACAACAACGCTTGGTGGTGGCTTGGATGGAGGAGATGAGATGCTGGATGTTGGGGATGAGGTGCAGGAGGAACTCGGGTAGAGGGTCGCTTAACCGAACTGAGGGAATCGTGATGAGGAGGTGGAGGTGATCATCTACCTAAATGGAGGTGAAGGGATGACTCTATGGTCTCCTATAAAGGAGGTGAGGCTATGGTTGAATGCTTGGTGGAGTAAGGGAATGCTACACTAATAGGAGGGCATGGAGCTTGGGAAAGAGCTCTTGGGAGCTTGGGAGGCTTCTTGAAGCTCTAGAGTAGGTGAGGAATGGCTAGGTAGAGATGAAGGCAAATGGGGAGGTGTAGGTGGGTTTATATAGTGGTGGAGAAGGAGCTTTCCAAGCATTGACATTTAGTGACATCTGCAATCATTGCTAAAGATCCGCCCTAGCTGTCGTTGAAGATCCGTGCGGCACTGCTGGTGTGCACTATGCGCTGCCTTGTCGTGCACGTGTGTGCTAGCTATGCGTTACATCGCTGTGTGCTATGCTGGCACGTGCTTCATGTGCACATGTCGTGCGCATGCGCTGGCATGATGCGCTGCGTTGGCCATGCATCACTACCAATTGAGGGATTGGGGGGGCCTTGTGGGTTTCGAACCCATACCCCTCCTTTGGGAGTGGATGCCTCAATCAATGCACCATGCTAGCACATGAGTCGAGAAGGGCTACTGTGGGTGCACAGTGGAAGAGGATTCTCAGCCGTTATTCTTAGCCATTGGATTTTCATCCAACGGCTGAGATCGCATGTTGGAAGGCCTTTGGAGGGATGCTGGGCAACATTGGGAGCTCTGGATGGTGCCACATGGCACCATCTAGACTGTCCACCTTTCTTTGCTTGCAGATGATGCTATGGTGCTCGGATCGAGATGATTTCTACATTGCCAGATTGCGATCGTCACTCTGGATTCATCCGTATGGTCAGATTTTGCATTTGAAGCTTTGAAATTTCACACCCTGTCTCCTGGCCACAATAATGCAGGAATTATTATACAATTGATACATATTACACCAAATGCAGTATGATGAATGTTATGTAGTATTTATACTTTGGAATGCAATGCTAGGCTTAAGAACTATCATAAGTAAGCATTTAATCATGAATACATGCGTGTTTATCAGCTTCTATTTCTTAGAGACACACACATTCCTAAAGGAAAAAGAGAAAAACACCTGTGTTTGCATAACCTCTTGTGTGTTTAAACAAAACTTGGTTGAATCAACCTAAGAATTAGAACCCTAAAAAGAACTAAACAAGGTTGAACTTTAAAAGGCACCTTATATTAAACCTTGTTTCCAAATCCCTTGCTTGTACACCACATTATACACTCTGAAGTTGAACATTAAGGGGCATAAACCCGAAACAATGCCCCCTCACATTCCCAAGCACTACTAGATCCTAGCCCTAAATTAAAATCAAGTAGATGTGTCTTAGGTAGGAGCAATTTAAGTCTTAAGAGTGTGATTGGGTTTGTTAAGTAGTTAGCCTTAATTCCCATTGCTAAATTTGGTGTTTAGGCTGCAGGGTAGGGTCAAACGACTATGATTGGGGGTTATTAAAGGAACATGAGGTGAAAGCTTTGGGAAGTACCTTCCCCTCAACTCCATCATATTCAACCTGTCCAAATTGATTTTTGGAAGGAAGGTATAAGTGCTTGAAAGCTTAATTATTCCCTGTACGGCTTTAGGTTACTAAGGTCAACACTATAAGGCTTAGTTTTGTTTGCACACACAATTCTCTCTTCTGTCTCCTTTGCATCTCTCCTGATTCTTCTAGTGGATGCACGGAAGGCACTCACTTAACCCTGATTTAGGCACTAGATAGACTCCCAAGAAGGAGACTCAGGTATTCTAGGGCTAGAATTGCGAACATGACTGACCTAAGAATTGAGGATATGGAGGACTAACCTCTACATGATGCTATGGCCATTATCGAAGCTCAAATTATAGCTAATCACCAACTCTGGAAACAATAGATCCAGACCATTATGCAGGTCATACACCAACTACAAAACCCTGAAGGGCCACCAAACCCACTAAGACCCCCTTAGGACCAACCTAGGCCTCTATGTGATTTATATGATCCTTTAGCTATCCCAATTGAACCTTCTCTTAGGGTCCTCGAAGGGCGAGATGATTTTGAGCTTAAACCCAATGTCCTTAGCTTGATCCAAAGCCACTTTCGAGGGAGCTCAAATCAAGACCCCTTCCAACACGTGGAGGATTTAGACCAGATTGACCAGACCGTAAAACCTAGGAACATCCACCTTTATATTGTCTTGATGAAGATGTTCCTCTTCTCCCTAAAAGGCAAAGCTTCCCATTGGCTCAGAACATTAGGGAGATCCATCTCCACTTTTGAGGAATTTAGGCATGCCTTCCTGAAGAAGTTTTTCCCCATAGGAAAGGCCAATGCACTCAAAAGAGCCATTACCACATTCACCCTGTAGAGTGGAGAGCAATTTAATGAGGCGTGGGAACGATTTAATGAATTATTGAGGAAATACCAACACCATGAAGTTCCGAGGTGGCAATTGGCCTAGATCTTCTACTATGGTCTGGATAGCACCCTTAGCCTGACCCTTTCTCAAACATATACAACCCTGGATGGCACAACCACCCAAACTTTGCCAGGTCAAATAAAAAATCAAACCAATACCAGAACCAACTTAGGCCTAATCCTTCCTCCTACCAGCAAGGACAACCTAATAGACCACCCTATAACCAAAATAGGGCAGGTCCTACAAAACAAAGCCAAATGGGCACCTTAATTAAGATGATGACTGATATGAACAAAATACATCAGGACGAAATGGCTTTAGTGAAGGGACAATTGAGTTAGCTATTGGATACAAAACAACAGGGATCCCTTCCATCTCAGCCACACCCGAACCCGAGGAATGTAATGAACAGAGGCCACAATCCTAAGGGTTCAACAAAACTAGGGATAAGCCCATGTGATATTACAAGCCCCTCAAACACCCCCTGGATTTGTCGCTTCTTCTTCTCAAGGATCCAACCTTGGTTCCAATGCCTCAACCAATGCAATTACCTTGAGAAGCAGTGCCCAAACGTAGGACCCCCAATGGCCAACCCCTCCTATAATTGCCAAGCCCAAGATAATTGATGATTTTGAGGATGAGCGGGAGGAACCCAAGGTTCAGGAACGTATCCCAATTCAAACCTAAATCCCATACCCTGAAGCCTTGGATAAGGTCAAGAAGAAGAAAAATGTGACCAATAATGAGTTATTGGAGATATTCAAACCAGTGCAAATTAACATACCACTCTTTGAAGCAATTAAGCATATCTTGACTTACGCAAAATTTTTGAAAGATGTTTTTACACCCAAGCGTAAGCTGAGAACCCAAGCACCCAAGAAGGTAGTTCTATCAGAGCAGGCTAATTCGATGATTTTAAGTAGCCTACCTCTTAAAAGGAAAGACCTTGGAGCACCTTTAATCTCTTGCAATATTGGTAATTTGACCTTTGACAGAGAAGTCTTTGATTTAGTGATGGGAACACCATCATGAGCCCTAACTAGCTCATTTTGACTTAGAAAAGAGAACAAAAGCTCCTACATAACATAGAGAAGGATCTAATTCAAGGAATAACTGTTCTGAGAATAAAATAAGAAATAAAGGGTAAAACTGTAATTTTACCATTGCAATACATCAACGGTATTTCTTAGGGGCTAAACATAGGTCAAATGATCTTAACAAGATAAAAAGTGAGTTGGTTCAATCAGAAATGGGTTCATGTGCAATCTAAGAATTAAATGACATCCTGTAACCCTAAATCAAATCCACTTAATTTAACAAGGTTTGGGTCTAGATAAGAATAAAATAAACTCTCTAGAATTCATAACAAAATATCCCCTATGGTTTAGAATCTTCAATTTTGCCTTTGGAACTTGTTTTGACCTAAATAGGGGTCCTAGTTAAATAGTTACCCTAAATTGGATTTCTGTGTAAAATATCCAGTCAAACGTGGTCAAACCTAAAATTCAACTTCACCATTGGATTTCTTAGGTCAAAATTAGGTTTGTACCAAAATTTGGACTTAAGGGGAGGTCACCTTGACCTACTATGCAAAACAGTCCACCCAATTACATTTTGACCCCTAGCTTTTGAAAATCATTGCGAAGACCCCCATATCTTCCTCTCCACTCTTTTCAATTAGGTCCCACAGCGGAGAAGTCCTACTCCGGCGAGGATTCCATAGGAGTTTTCTCTCTGATTCCTCAGAGACTCCCTCTCAAATTTGAAAGGGAGATTCTCTGAGGAATTCCCTATCATCTGAACACAATCTCAAGCTTTGATTCGCACCCAATCTCTCGGGTGAATGCACGAGAGATTTGGGTATCTCGTACATTCCATCTCCAGTGAGGATTCTTACGCTTGGAAGCTTGTCTTCCAAGCACAAGGACCTCTGCCAGTACCTATAAAAAGATCCTCTGACCCTGCCACTCAGATTCAGCTTGGTTTGGCTGGAGAACAACCTCCAATTTCTTCCCATCTCCTCCAGCCAAGCGTCCAGCGAGCTCCGGCGACATCTCCTCCTTCTCGTCGCTCTGCCACAATACCAGTGGCAAAGCTATCTTCACCTCCTTCCTCCGCATTGCGCCGTACCAGCACTGATGCCAAACAACCCTTCATCGTCGCCGTCACTCCTCTACTGGCACCTTCGTCTCCGACGGTGGTAGGTATGCGCCAGCTGCTCTCCTGTCCCCCTTCGTCCCTTAAGTAGGTTAAAACTCTTCCCCTATCTCCTCTCTTCATTTCCCCCTTCTTTATTTCTACTTTAGACCCCTCGACACCGCCGACCACCACTGTCTTCTCCACCTCCGGCAAACCACCAGCGAGGTGTCTCTATGACCTCCATGCACCCATCCACCTCGCCAGACTTCTCAAAACCTCTGCCACCATCCTCTGATCACTTTCCCCATCTCCATTGACCACCATACCCTCCACAAGCTCCCCCTGACCACACCCATCACAACGACCACAGACTGACCTAGGCATGCATGCTTAGGCCACCCTGTGGCCAGCCATCCACCTAGACACCTTCGTTGTGCCACGACGAAGCTACCTGTGTGTTCTAATGTGGTCGAAAGGTCGAATTGCTTGAAACGCAGGTTCGACCTCCTCAGCCATTAGAGCAGACGTGAAGGAGCTCGCAAGCTTTCTCCAGTCAATCAGGCTCCAGGTGAATAGGTCCAGGAGATGCGAAATGAGTTCACGCACATGTCTAGCTAGAGAGTGGCATTGAGAGAGCACTGCAGCCGCGGTGATTGAGTAGGCATCCTTTTGCAGGCGCAAGCGAAGCGGGTGGGACTTTTAGTCCCACCTCGGAGAGTTTAAAGTGCGATGAGTTATATAAGTTGAATTTGTGTTTTGTCTGGGTTGCCTCAGAACACGGGATGAGGCAACCCTCACCTGCTCACTTGCCTAGTCCGCGACCCACACTCTGCAGACTTGGCTTGCCTGACCCGTTTACCATGCACTCCTCGCTCACCACTCACATCGGTGCACCTAGACCATGGTGCACTTGACTTGACCCGAATACCCGATTGGCTCTAGGAGAGCAAACCTAAGAGAGAAAAGAGAGAGAGCATACGCAGGGGCAGGTAGGGGTAGTTTTTGCACTCGTGTATGCAAGGAAAGGAAGAAGGAAGAGGAAGCTAAGGCTAGAGAAGGAAAGAAGGAGGAAGCAGCCGTAGAGAAGAAGCCAAAGCTAAGGGATAAGGAAGCTAAGGGAAAGGAAGAAGATCGCAGAGGAAGGAGAAATCAAGGAAGAAGAAGAAGATAAAGAAGAGGAAAGAGGAAGCTAAGGAAGAAGAAGCACTGTAGCAGAGGGGGCACAGTTGAAGAAAAGGCAAAGGCAAACCTAAGGCAAGAAAGAAGGAAGAAGGAAGGAGAAAGTCAAAGAAGAAAAGAGAAAGGAGAGAAGCTAAAGACCAAAGCCAAGGAAGAAGAAGGAAGAAGAAAATCAAAGAAGAAGAAAAAGGAGAAAGGCACTATTGCAAGAGATGTCAGAGAAAGAAGAAAGGACTAAGGCTAAAGGTAGAAAGGCAAGGATATCAAAAAGCCAAAGTCAGAGAAGGAAAAGAAAGAAGAAAGAGAAAGAAGAGAAGCCAAGAAGGAGAAGAGAAAGAAAGAACAGAAGAAGAAGAGAGAAGCTAAAGATCAAAAAGCTAAGGAAGAGAAGATCCAAAGAAAGAAGAACAAAGAAGAAAAGAAGAGAAAGAGAAAAAGCAAGAGAAGAGAAAAACCAAACCTTTTTAAGACATCTCAATTCCTTATATAGACGTCCAATTTTGTCGAATTTCTCCTTTGCTACATTTTAGTATTCATAAACTCCTGCATTATATTTTGAATTAGATTTTGAGTAGATTTAAGTGTTCAAATTACATCTATTGAGATTAGTGAATAAATTCCATTTTCTCCCGATATTCGACCTCGGACTTAACATTCGAGTAATAAAATTCTTATTTGTTTTTAATGCTTTTTCGACTATACTGCAACACCACCTTTTTAAAACCTGACTAAGCGTGTAAACATTTTGGCACCGTTGCCGGGGAGCAACGTGTAATTTATCACTAATCTCTGCATTATTTTTGATTATATCTGAACACTAACTTGCCCTATTTTGTTTTGCTATGATTTTGCAAGGTATTTCACGAGGAAATCTCCCACGCAAATCAACCACACCAGGGTAGGTAAATTCTCTCTTCTTCCCTAAATCCATCTCCTAATCCTAGGAAGACAAAAGGAAGCAATTAAAGTAGGAATCAATTGCCTTCTTTCTATAGTAATTACCATTTAAAGGAAAAAGTTTCCTAATTTTGCGAAAATTTTTCAAATCTTATTGAAAGAGAAGCGATTTTTTTAGAGATCCTACCCCTCAAGTTCTTGTGCCTATTAGGGATCATGCTTAAATTATAAATCTCTTCGGACTACACACTTCTTGTTTTAAGTCCAAAGAGAACTTTTGTGAAAAGCAAAGAGGATTGGAAATAGAACCAAATTAGGGTTTCTGAAGTAAGGTTTTGGAGTGCTAGTTCACACATGCTTGCATAAAAGGAAATAAACCTACCCGCATCAGTGTGCTACCCAAGCCCTTGATTAAAAAAATCTAAGCAAGACAAACCCTAAAATTGAGCTCTAAAATCACTTGAATCTTAAAAACCTTGGACCTAATAACCTGGTAGTCAAATCAGGGTGATTCCTAGGTCTTGACCTAGAATCATTCTGCCATCTTTAGGGCAGGTCAGGTGAAGTTGACCCCTTGGGTCAACAAACCTCCAAATTAGGTCACAACACCAAAACATCTAAAGTTCAAGTGAAAACCCTAAAGCACCATCAATATAAAATTGGTAGACTTGAGAGGTCAAGGTCCCCATTCTAGTCTACCTGGAATCTCAGTGACAAGAGAGGTCGGGTGGGGGAAACCCTGTATCCTATGGGGATACTCTATCGTGTAGGGGTCTTTGCGGAACTCTCCCTCTCTAGCTACCCAGGTAATTCTCAGGTGGACGACTTTCCGATCCATGGGTATCATCCTCCCCGAACCTCCATAGTCATCCAAACATCTTTAGGTACCTTGATTGGGTCAAAAACACATCCAGTCTCTCATCCCTTCTCTTTAGAGCACACATTTTCAGTGGGACTCTCTATTCAGATCTAATCACTTCACAACTTCATTCTACATCTTGATTCCACCACCTGATCCAAATATGCAGCCAAGTTACTTAGGACTACCTTTCAAAAAACTTGAATCCCAGAGATCCATGAGAGATAGGATGATTGAGGATGCCCTTGACTTCTATGAAATTGAATACAAAACCTCAACACCAATAGAAGACATTCAAGTTAATGTCCCAACAACCACAACCTTCATCATAAACTGTGTCCAAATTTTATTGATAGAAGCCACAAACGGATCAACCCGAGACATTCTCATAACAGGATACATTGAGATAGAAAAATTACACAACTTTGAATACCTTCAATGCATAACAAATCCTGTACTTTGGGAATAACACCAAGATGATCTTGAAAAATGGGAAGAGATGATGAGACTATTGAAACAAATTATCGATCAGAAATACCCATACATGCCCCAAACAGATGATGAACCATCTTGGAGTAGTATTGAGGATCAATTCGATTTCCCAGATCTCAGGTTTGAGGCACAGAGTCATTATGGATTCCCAACCCAGATGGAGTACAATGTGCCTGATATTGAAGAAGGTTGGGAAGCTCCAATTGCAGGAGAACACAATGTTAAGCCAATCATAGACCCTGGATCACCAAGCATAGAATTCCAAGACTCCTGCAATAATAATGGGATTAGCACTGAACCTCTCGAGGGTGTAAATCCCGCCCCTTATTCTTATAAGGTGACACTCGAAGGTTATTTGGACCTAGATTCTAGTGATTCAACCCACATCCTAGGCATGGAATCTAGATCTGAAACTTATTGGGAAGATTACGAGGCTCTATATGAAGAAGATCAAATTTTCAATGAAAAGTATGATTCTGGGCCTCTTTTTGATGAATATCCCTCTCCAACATCCTCAGAGAATCAGATCAATTTTTTGGAAGTCACACAATTTATGATACAGAAACCGAGGAGTTGGGTGAGTGGGGTTTCAATTGAGTCTTTCCTACAAGCCTAGAACTTGAGCCTAAACCAAATAAAAACACCTTTTTTAGCTTAGAATTTACATATAGTCTAGACCCCAGTCAGGCTGCTGAATCTACATCATATGATTTATTCTATGGTGGAACTTTTGATCTTGAATCTCGTTCAAAATTTGATTTTCACAGTATCTCCGATGATTTAGAATCTGACCATCATTTCAAAGAAACTCTGCTTCCTGAATACGACAAGCCAATCTATGACCTCAGCTCACATGATTCATCCTCTGACACCAACTCTGAGGTCCCGATTCCCGAGATCACTGATTTAAGTTCAGGTTCCAGTAACATGGAATCATTTCTTTTCGATCCTCAGGAACCAAAACCAAAAAATGCCAAGAGTGACTGCAACCCAGAGTTCAAATCTTTTCTCAACTCAGATTTCCATCATCCTATTGACACTATTTAGGCATTCACTTTTGACTTTGAAAGCTACTATGAGGACTCTCTACATGAAACCACCTGTAACTCCTTTTTAGAAGAGCACTCATACACAATCCTCATGGAAGCCACCTCTTCCAAATATATAGAACCCATCAAAACTCATTTTCTACCTCGACCTGCAACCGGACTCAATTTCTATTCCGATTTTCCTCTTACTGAGCCATTTGCAAATGATTCAACTCCACACATATAACGGGTATCAAACATTGATCAGATTGAAAAACATGCTCCATCATTCTCTAATCACCCCTGTAGGGTTTCCGCACCATTCACTGATTACTTTTCAGATCCTTACTCTGACAAGGCTGAGTCGACTCAGCCAAAATCCAAATTTACACTTCCACATCCATCCGAGCTTCATAGCATATGGTGGGTTCCACATCTCTTGATCTACATTTATCAACCCACCAGATTAATAGGGTTTGGGTTGCATCATTAGCCTACTGATCTGAACAAGCACCTGGTTGGACCAACCTGGATCCTAATCAAGGTGCTTGTTCTACAAAACTCTGCTGATGTGACCATTCCCTCTCCATACCATTTCCCGCACGGCTGAAGGCATTGAATTTAGCACTTAACGGGAGGCAACCCATCATTCCAAAAACCCAAGATCTATCTGATTATCCATCTATACTCCACGTCTATTACACCTTGAGTTCAGCCTTAGACCAGTCGATCCCACCTCTGGTACATGTACCAGAGCTTGAAATCATCTGCATCAGTCATTTCCCGACCCATTCACCCACCCGATATATCCTATTCTAAGTCCCTGGACCCAATACTATTTCACACCCTCCGTTTACAATGAGGACATTGCAAAACTTAAGCATGGGGGGGTGGTAAAGTGCAAACATACAAAACCAAGAAAAGTCAGAAGGATTCTCACAAAAAATTCACATATGTCAAAAATACCAAAAAAATAGAAAAATTATGAAAAAGAACAAAAAATTGGAGGAGAGAAAATTTTGGAACCATATAAACATGAGGAGGAAAAGAGCAAAATGATAAAAAGGAGCACAAAATAAAAAAGAAAAAGATTAGTCATTAGTAAGAAATTAAGGGATTAACCGAAGTTCTAGACCACATCAAGGAAAAAGAGAAAAATGATGAAAAAAAGTGCTAATGAGACACCAAAAAGAGATTAGTAGGAACGCTGATCTTAGGCCTTTTGGGCTAGACTCTTAGGCTTAAAAATTCAAGTACCTGCTAAGATCTGGATAATCCTCAAGAGGTTGGGGAAAATGCGAAGCTTAAGTATTAGATCTAAGGCTTAGGGAGTATTCATCCTCATTAACTGACCTTTGGTTTGCAGGACTCGGTAACTTGAGCACCCTAACTCGCACATAGTCTGGTTCAGTGAGCATAACTATCAAAATCACGCAAAAGCATTTAAATATTCTGAAAAATGTCTCTTAGATTAGGAACGACCGATCAACACAAGTTGATTTGGATGAGTTCCCGATGCGGAGAGGTGGGAAATTCCCCTCGAAGATGCGCAACAACACATTGTCTCCTCGGTGCTTGTCTCCTAAGATATTTACATATCTTACCAGGGGCATGTAAGCACTCTGCTGGTTCAGATGCCATGGGCGGCATTATCACGAAATGTGGATTGCCAGGGTCTGGATTTGGCTACGGAACGCCATGGGCGGGATTATCTTGAAATCTCGAAAGCCAGGGTTCTGGGGGTTGCTATGGGCAGTGCTATCACGAAACATCGATTGCCAGGGACCTTTGAGGATTGATGATGGAGACAAGGAATCCGATACAAACCGTGTTGAGAAGCCAATCTGAAGCTAGAAATAAAAAGAAAAGAGAGAGAAAACTCTCCAAACAAGTAAATCCTTTGTCTCTCTCTTACAAAAATGCACTGCAAACTAAACCAAGGCTAAAATATGTCTCAAGCATGGGTGCTTTAACTACGGAGCCCAACAAACCTTAGGATAGTTCCTGCAGGCCTTAAAACCTTCACGGAGGATCGAGGCTAGAGCTGGTCAGGTCCGGATCTTGGTTGGTACTTCAGTACCTTTAGGCCCACTGTCGGCATTCTAACCTGATCAAAAGAAAAAAGAAAAAGCACTTATCATAAATTGTGAAAGAAACTCATGGTCTAGAACAAAAGTTAAAACCTTGAAATTTTGCTAAGGGACTAGCAAAATTTAGGCATGGGGGTATGATGGGAACACCATCATGAGCCTTAACTAGCTCATTTTGACCTATAAAAGAGAACAAATGCTCCTACATAACCTAGAGAAGGGTCTAATTCAAGGAATAACTGTTTTAAGAAGAAAATAAGAAACAAAGGGTAAAACTACAATTTTACCATTGCATTACATCAACGGGATTTCTCAGAGGCTAAACATAGGTCAAATGGCCTTAACAGGATAAAAAGTGAGTTGGTTCAGTCAAAAATGGGTTCATGTGCAATCTAAGAATTAAATGACATCTTGTATCCCTAAAACAAACCCACTTAATTTAACAAGGTTCGGGTCTAGATAAAAATCAACTAAACCCTCTAAAATTCGTTAAAAAATATCCCCTAGGGCTTAGAACCTTCAATTTGGCCTTTGGAACCTATTTTGACCCAAATAGGGCTCCTAGCTAAATATTTGCCCTAAATTGGATTTCTATGTAAAATATCTAGTCAAACGTGGTCAAACCTAAAATCCAACTTCACCATTGGATTTCTTAGGTCCAAATTAGGTTTTTACCAAAATTTGGACTTAAGGGGAGGTCACCTTGACCTACTTTGCAAAATAGTCCACCCAATTACATTTTGACCCCTAGCTTTTTTAAATCATTGCGAAGCCCCCATATCTTCCTCTCCACTCTTTTCAATTAGGTCCCTCCACCATTACAGCGGAGGAGTCCTACTCCGGCGAGGATTCCATAGGGGTTTTCTCTCTGATTCCTCAGAGAGTCCCTCTCAAATTTGAAAGGGAGATTCTCTGAGGAATTCCCTATCTTCTGAACGCAATCTCTGGAACCTAGGATTCAGAGAATGTCGATCCCGACGGCCGGCGGTTTAGGTGCGATGGCTGGTGGGATTAGGGAGGGTGAGGGGTGGCATACTTGGAGGTCAAAAGGATGGAGGAGGATGGAACGGGGGAATTCTGATGCATACAGGCAAAGGGGGATGGAGGCGAGGTGGTCTGAGATAAGAGGAACAAAGCCAACCAGCATGACTGTTTGCTTCCGATGCTGACGGCGGGGACACTTGGTGACCACCTGTCGATCTCCTATGGTATGTCTGGGGTGTGGGGGATTCAGCCATAAAAGGGATTCGTGTAGGGGTTTGGGGGGGCAGATGAGTTATCGCCGTTTCCCGTGCTCTGGAAATTTGAATTCTAGGGCTAGGCGGACGCCGCCTCTGCCCCCACTTCTACGCAACTCGGGAGGGATTATGGCTGATGTGGAGGTTCCTATGACGGCGAGCATCAAGGCTGCAGAGATGGCCTTGCGAGAAGCTCTGGTTGGGGAGGTTATGACTGGAAGACCGACGGCGGAGAATGTTTGCTCCCTGGTAACCTCTCTGTCCCTTTCGACTGATTCCTGGCAGATCTCTTTTCTGTCAAGTACACATTTTGTGCTCTTTGGTTTGGGTGCGGGGGATGTTGAGAAATTGCGATTCCGTACATCGTGTAACGACGGCGTCATGGTGATCTGGAGGCTGGTCTCTCCTTTTGATGGAGCCCTATCGGAGAGACTGCCACAGAGAGTGGGAATTAGGTCTGGAAATCTTGAGATTGAGGGACTTCCTCTGCATCTGAGGTCGAAGGAGGTAGTGTCATCAATGATCTCAGGCTTTGCATCTGTGGTAGAAGACGCGGTCGCCAGACTACTTGAGGGAAATGGGCGTCTACTAAGTGTGAGGGTCGATGTCTTCATCGCTGGCTCTATACCTGATCATCTGATTTTGAGATGTGGTGGAAGTTCCCGGATGCTGAGGTTGAGGTTCCTGGTGGGGGATGTTGTAGCAAAGCAGCGTAAGTCATCTGAACCTACAGCTGATGAGGAGGCGATTGCTCAGGAGTTGTACATGGACCATGGCGATAAATCCCTGGCTGCCGAGACATGTAAGGACCTGTGTGACGGGGAGACGGGGACGCTTCAGAATGAAGAAATGGAGGAATTGGGCGGTGGAGAATTGGCAGGACCACCGACCACGGTGGCAGGGGATGTGCTGTCATGTGGTAGGGAGACTCAGGAGTAGGGGAACCTTGATACCCAGCCTAAATCTCTGAATGGCAAACAGGTCTTGCATGGGAAGGAAGATCTTGAATGTGAAGGGGGATCATGCGCAAAGATCAATAAGGGGAGATCACCATACAATCTTCGACAAAGAAAATTAAAGGCTATCATTCTGATGGATGAAGGCGAAGTTGCCAAAGTTATGCAAGTGTGCAGTTGCCAGACCCTCAGGAGAGAGGGTTCCAATGAGGAGTGATGAGAATCCTCACTTGGAACATGCGTGGGTTGCGCGACAAATGCCGGAGGGCATCTTTGGTGAGATACTTGAGAGAATGGGGAATTGAATGTGCGCTCATTCAAGAGACACACATTGAAAGTAATTCTGATAGACTTTAGTCCAGCTTGTTAAATGCAGGGATGAATGAATGTGTACAGATTGATGCGCATGGGAGGTCGGGGGGCATTTCTATCTGGTGGAGGAAGAGGTGGGCTCAGTACTTGGAAGTTCACAAAGCCAGACATATGTTAACATGCAAGTTTCAGATTCAACAGGGGCAGGAGTGTATCTGGATTACTGGGGTTTATGGACCTTGTATTGCTTCTGCCAGGAAGGAGCGTTGGGCGGAATGGTCCACAGTAGTTGAGTTGGTGCAGCGGGAAATGTGGCTGACGGGAGGAGATTTTAATTATGGTTTAATAGGGGCTGATAGGCCTATTGCCAGCACAGACAAATCGGCCATTGGATTTCAGATGACGATTCAGTCACTGCAGTTGAGTGAATATCCATCCTCTGGTGTGGAATTTACTTGGCGTAATGGAAACGGGCAGGTTTCCAGGCTTGATAGATTTTTTGGGAATGTGGACATGCTTGTCAGATTCCAATTGTCGAATGTGAATGGGTTGAGCCGACCTTTCTCTGATCATACCCCCTAGTATGGGACAGTGGGGAAGAAACTCTGGCTGGCACCTATTTCAAACTGAAAAGATCATGGCTGACTGAACTGGGTTTTTACCAGATGATCTGTTCTTGGTGGAGAGCTAGAAAGGTACAGGGGTCTGCTACTGTCAGATTATCAACTAAGCTAGCAGGATTGCATGCGATCTTAAAAGAATATGGATCTGCTGTTACCTTGGTGAGGGAACAAAGGAGAAGGGAAGCTCTGAGTAGAATCCAGGAGCTGGACTCCAAGGAAGCTGCTAGCACTCTGTCTGAAGATGAATAGGCTGACAGGAAAATGTGGCAAGGTGTGGTACTGGATGAAGACATTGAACAGGAAATCGATTAGAGGGAGAGATCTAGGCAGTTATGGCTTAAGGAGGGGGATGCCAATATGAAAATTTTCCACCTTGCAGCTAGCTCTCGGAGGCGGTTTAGCTTCATTTCCTCTATTCTTTGTGATGGACATAGGGTCTCCTCTAATTAGGAGATTAAATCTGAAGCCATCAAATTTTTCAGGGAAGCTTCTTGGGCAACTAGGAGGGGGAAATGGGGAATGGCAGGAGACATTGGTCCTAGGGTGACAAGCGAACAAGTCGACCAACTAACTGCACTAATTACAGAACAGGAAACTTTACAAGCAATCAAAGAATTAAATGCGGAAGGCTCCCCGGGCCCGGATGGAATACAAGTTTTCTTTTACAAAGAGATATGGAGTGTGGTGTGTAAGGAGGTGATGGATGTTATCAGAGAATTTGAGGTGGGTAATGCTGGTTTCGAGAGGATTAACAAGTCATATCTTTTCCTCTTGCCTAAATCAATGGGAGCTGAACAATTTTCAGATTTCAGGTCGATTGCCCTTTCAAACTCCATCTATCTTATCATCAGCAAGGTCTTGGCTAATAGGCTAAGAATTGTTCTACAAGACCTGATTCATCCGATACAGGTTGCTTTCTTGCCCAACGGATCACTTCAGGAGTCCTTTATTTTGGCTCAGGAAATGGTTAATGGTTGGCACCGGAGGAAATGCAAGGCCTTCTTGTGGAAAGTAGATTTCCAGAAAGCTTATGACTCGATTTCCTGGCCGTATCTTTGGGAGGTGTTTAGAAGAAGAGGCTTCCCCTCCCTTTGGATTCAATGGATGAAACGCTGCATCACCACTCCTTCATTCTCTCCTTTGATCAATGGGAAGCCATGTGGAGCCTGGATCCAGCCTTAGCGTGGGGTTAGACAAGGGTGTCCCCTGGCCCCACTGGTTTTTAACCTTGCGGTAGATGGGCTTGCAAGGTACGCTTGCAAATTGGCAGAGATGGGTATAATTAAAGGGTACTCGCTATCAAACAGGAGACATTTGGCCCCCATTTTACAATATGCAGAAGACACTATGTTCTTTGTGGAAGGGTCCAAATCTGAGGCACATGCTTTGGGATTATTGGTGAAGATCTTCAGTGACATTTCAGGTTTATGTTTGAACAATGACAAGTCTGTTTTGATCTGTTTTGGTATGAATGAACAGGAGCAGATGGAATTGGAGGGTACACTGGGCTCACCCGGTACTAAATTGCCTCTGAGATACCTTGGATTACCTTTAGGGGCTACAAAACTGAAAAAAATAGACTAGAATGTCTTGTTCGAGAAGGTGGCTGGAAAGCTAAAAGGGTGGAGTAGTAAATTCCTATCTAAGGGTGGGATACTGATTTTGCTCAACTCGGTTATCATTGCCATACTAGTCTTCTACTTCAGCATATTTAAGGCCCCTAAATGCATCTGGAAGAGATTGGATATTATGAGGAAGAGGTTCTTCTGGAAAGGAGCAGGACATAAGGGCAGGTTCATGTAGCCCATCAAATGGAACACTATCTGCAGAGAAAAGGAAGCTGGGGGGTTGGGAATTAAAGCATTAAAAGAGTTCAGTGAGGCCCTACTGCTGAAATGGGCCATTAGAATTTTGGATTGCAAGGAGGGGCTGATGCATGATCTGATCAGGGATAGCTATGGGGGATCCAATAGTTGTCTGCAAAGGCTTCAGCCGAAGAGGCCCTCCCCCTTTTGGCGATCAGTGAATTTTGCAATCACCTGTTACTGGCATCTGCTACAACCTAAACTTGGAGATGGCAGATGTTTTAGCTTATGGAATGAGAGGTGGTCTAAATTGGGCCTACTGAAAGAGACCTTCCCGAGGGTGTATGGTGCTGCTGCTGACAAATATGCCACAGTTAGCAATCTGTGGTCCCAGGCTGAAGGTTGCTGGCGGTTGGAAGAGCTACAACAGTGCAGGCCGAGCACTCGACTATGGGAGGAGAGGCAGAAACTGATGGAGAAACTGCAGCATCTATATCTTATGACAGATGTGAAGGACACATACTGCTGGCAGGGTATTTTCTCAGTGAAGCACGCATATGAAAAAATTATTAGATCTAACAATGATGTGGAATGGGATCTTATTGACAGAAAGATTTGGCTTTTGAGAATTCCTCTGAAGGTCCAGATTTTCATGTGGCTTTGTAGACGGGAAGGGTTGATCACTGGTGATCTTAAGCACAGAAGGATGGGAATTGATCTGAATGCCTACCCTCTATGTGGATGACACTCTGATAGTGCAACACACATCTTCTCCTCTTGCTTGATCACGGATAAAATCTGGAGGTTGGTGTGCTTAGAACCCCTCCCTCCCTGGGATGCTATGTGGCAGAGGTTCATCAACCCTGTTTGACCATTGGGGGCAATGGCAGTCGTTCTGTGGTGTGTGTGGAAGACGCGGAATGATAAGCTATTTCAGGGGAGACCGGTGAGATGTGAGAATGTTGTAAAGGAATGTTGGTCTCTCATACATAGTTGGGCAACTTTTTTGTAATACTCTTTTGATATGCAATACAATACCCTCCGGATCGCTATCGGTTTATGATAGCAATCCTCACTGATTAAAAAAAAAAAAAAATCATCTGAACGCAATCTCAAGCTTTGATTCACACCCAATCTCTCATGCGAAGGCATGAGAGATTTTGGTATCTCACACATTCCATCTCCGACGAGGATTCTTGGGCTTGGAAGCTTGTCTTCCAAGCACAAGGACCTTTGCCAGTACCTATAAAAGGATCCCCTAACCCTACCACTCAGATTCAGCTTGGTTTGGCCGGAGAACAACCTCCAATTTCTTCCCTTCTCCTCCGACCAAGTGTCCAGCGAGCTCCGGTGACATCTCCTCCTTCTCGTCGCTCTGCCACATGACCAGTGGTAGAGCCATCTTCACTTCCTTCCTCCACGTCGCGTCGTACCAGCACTGGTGCCAAACACCCCTTCGTCGTCGCCATCACCCCTCTACTGGCATCTTCGTCTCCGATGGTGGCAGGTACGCGCCAGCTGCCCTCCTGTCCCCCTTCGTCCCTTAAGTAGGATAAAACTCTTCCCCTCTCTCCTCTCTTCATTTCCCCCTTCTTTATTTCTACTTTCGACCCCTCGACACCGCAAACCACCACCGTCTTCTCCACCTCCTGCAGACGACCGATGAGGTGTCTCCATCACCTCCACACACCCATCCACCTCGCCAGACGCCTTAGAACCTTCGCCACCATCCACAGATCACTTTCTCCATCTCCATTGACCACCATACCCTCCACAAGCTCCCCCCGACCACACCCATCACAACAGCCACAGGTCGACCTAGGCACGCATGCCTTGGTCGCCCCGAGGCTAGCCACCCACCTAGACACCTTCGCCGTGCCACGACGAAGCTGGCTATGTGTTCTAATGAGGCCGAAAGGCCATATTGCTTGAAACGCAGGTCCGACCTTCGCGGCCATTATATCAGACGTGAAAGAGCTCTCAAGCTTGCTCCAGGCAGTCAAGCTCCAAGTGAACAGGTCCAGGTGACGCGGAATGAGTTCTCACACACATCCAACCAGAGAGCGGCTTTGAGAGAGCACTATAGCCGCAGTGATTGAGCAGGCATCCTTCTGCAGGTGCAAGCAAAGCGGGTGGGACTTTTAGTCCCACCTCAGAGAGTTCAAAGCGTGGTGAGTAATATAAGTTGAATTTGTGTTTCCTCTCGGTTGCCTCAGAACATGGGGTGAGGTCCCCTTGCCGGCTCACTCACCTCGTCCGCGACCTATGCTCTGCGGACCTGGCTTGCCTGACCCGTTTACCGTGTACTCCTCACACACCACACACGCCGGTGCGCCTGGACTCGGGTGTGGTTGACCTGACCCGAATACCCGATTGGCTCTGGGAGAGCAACCTAAGAGAGAAAAGAGCGAGAGTGTATGCGGGGGCGGGTAGGGGTTGGTTTTGCACTCGTGTGTGCAGTGAAAGGAAGAAGGAAGAGGAAGCTAAGGCTAGAGAAGGAAAGAAGGAGGAAGCAGCCACAGAGAAGAAGTCAAAGCTAAGGGCTGAGGATGCTAAGGGAAAGGAAGAAGACTGCAGAGGATGGAGAAATCAAGGAAGAAGAATATAAAGAAGAAGAAAGAGGAAGCTAAGGAAGGAAGAAGAAGCACTATAGCAAAGAGGGTGCAGCTGAAGAAAAGGCAAAGGCAAAGCTAAGGCAAGAAAGAAGGAAGAAGGAAGGAGAAAGTCAAAGAAGAAAAGAGAAAGGAGAGAAGCTAAAAATCAAAGCCAAGGAAGAAGGAAGAAGGAAATCAAAGAAGAAGAAGACAAAGAAGGAGAAAGGCACTGTTGCAAGAGGCGTCAGAGAAAGAAGAAAGGACTAAGGTTAAAGGTAGAAAGGCAAGGAGATCAGAAAGCCAAAGTCTGAGAAGGAAAAAAAAGAAGAAAGGGAAAGAAGAGAAGCCAAGAAGGAGAAGAGAAAGAAAGAATAGAAGAAGAAGAGAGAAGCTAAAGATCAGAACGCTAGGGCAAAGAAGATCCAAAGAAAGAAGAACAAAGAAGAGAAAGAGAAAAAGCTAGAGAAGGGAAATACCAAACCTTTTTTAGACGTCTCAATTCCTTATATAGACGTCCAATTTTGTCGAATTTCTCCTTTGCTACATTTTAGTATTCATAAACTCTTGCATTATATTTTGAATTAGAATTTGAGTAGATTTAAGTGTTCAAATTACATCTATTGAGATTAGTGAATAAATTCTATTTGCTACCTGTGTTCGACCTCAGACTTAACATTCGAGTAATAAAATTCTTATTTGTTTTCAACGCTTTTTCGACTATACTGCAATGCCACCTTTTTAAAACCCGACTAAGCATGTAAACATTTAGGTGCTTCAATAAACCTAATCCCGACTACCCTTTATCATCAGTTTGGATTTGGAGAACTCAAGCCTACACCTGTGACTATCCAACTGGCTGACCGATCTATAAAAACCCCAAATGGGGTAGTCGAGGATGTAATTGTTTGGGTTAAGGACTTCTACTTCCTATTTGAATTTTTAGCCCTTGACATGGAAGTCCTCGAACAATTACAAAATACACCCATCATCCTAGGTAGACCCTTTTTGGCTTCATCTAAAGCAAACATTGACTGTGACACAAGATGTATGGAAATTGCCTTCAGAGATAAGAAGATGCAACTAGATATCTTCAAGGAAACTAAGCCTTTTGATTGTGGCTGGGATGAGGAATGCAATCTCGTGGATACCCTGGTTGAAGAATGCTTGACATTTAGTTCCTTAGGGGACCATCAGACTCAACCAGCTGTAGATTACCCTGACCCATCCCAATCCCTGGAGGTTGCGAATCTATGCAGAACTGACTATCATCAGCAACCTCCCCCCAAAGAGATTGATGTCACACAACTCCCTCCCTTCCCTTACCCATCCACATTGGACCATCTACACTTGAACTCAAAACTTTGGCCGACAACCTTAAATATGTCTTCCTAGGACTTGACAACACCTTCCCTGTGTTTATAAATGCACACCTGACTAGGGACCAAGAGCTTAGGTTGACTATGACCTTAGTAGAACACTAAACAGCCATTGGGTGGACAATTTCTGACCTCAAAAGGATTAAACCTAGCTACTGCACACACAAGATCTACTTAGAAGATGGGGCCCGGCCTTCTCACCAGATGCAAAGGTGACTGAACCCAAACATGTGAGTTGTCATTAAAAAAGAGATCATAAAATAGCTTGATGCAGGAATCCTCTATTCGATTTCCGACAGCCCCTGGGTAAGCCCTACACAAGTGGTACCAAAAAAGCTAGGCTAACTGCTGTCATAATGACAAAAGTGAATCCATCACCACCTGTACCACCACTACATGGTGGGTGTGTATCTATTATAGGAAGATTAATGAGGCCACCAAGAAAGATCACTTCCCCCTACCATTCATTGACCAGATTCTCGAACATCTGGTAAGGCTAGAATATTTTTGCTTCCTGGATGGATATTCAGGATATAGCTAGGTTGCTAGTGCACATGAGGATTAGAAGACCATGTTCACTTGCCTATATGGACACTTGCATTCTCCCATATGCCATTCAGGTTATGCAATACACCCGCTACCTTTTAGTGTTGCATGCTAGCCATCGCTTCTGAGATGGTGGGTAAATATCTGGAGGTCTTGATGGACGATTTCTCTGTCTTTGGAGACTCAATGGACCATTGCTTGAGCAACCTAGATAAAATCTTGAAGTGATGTATCGAGGTCAACCTTGTTTTAAGCTAGGAAAAGAGCCATTTTATGGTTCAAGAAGGGATTGTCCTTGGTCACATTGTTTCGTAAAGGGGCCTAGAGGTTGACCGAGCTAAAGTTGACTTGATTTCCAAGATCCTACCAACTAGCTCGGTCAAACAAATAAGATCCATCCTAGGACACGTTGGCTTTTACAGAAGGTTTATAAAGGATTTCTCAAAAATATCTAAGCCCCTGACTAACCTTCTAGCCAACGATGTACAATTTGATTTGACACCTAATTGCATCCAAGCCTACACTACTTTAACAGATACAGTCTCGACTTCACCTATCTTACAAACCCCAGACTGGTCCCAAGACTTTGAGATAATGTGTGGTGCATCAAACTTTGCTATTGGAGCTGTCCTAGGACAAAGACACAAGAAGAAACCCGTGGTGATTTACTACGCATGCAAAACCTTAGATGAGGCTCAACACAATTATACTGTCATAGAAAAGGAGTTGCTTAAAATAGTTTTTGGATTAGAAAAGTTTAGATCATACCTTCTAGGATCCCACATGACAATCTATACTGACCACTCAGTTATCCAATACTTGTTAGCCAAAAAGGATGCAAAACCTAGGGTGATCAAATGGATTCTACTCCTGCAGGAATTCAACCTAGAAATACCTGACAAGGCCAGATCTAAAAACATCATAGCCGATCACTTATCTAGAATTAGCTCGGAACATAGTGGACCTTCATTACCCATGATTGATACATTTCTTGATGAGCATATTCTAGTCGTGCATGGAAAGAATCTCCCTTAGTAGGCAGACTTGGTTAATTACTTAGTTGTAGGGCAGGTTCCGCACGATTTGTCTAGACAACAACGGGACAAGTTCTTGGCTGGGCTAAACATTATGACGTAAACATGTTTGTATCACATAAAACGTCTATTTTTGCGCATTCTTAGACATAGAGTTGCATCGTATATTATAAATATTGCATAACATGCATCATCTTGCATTTAGGTTAGGTTGTACAAAGTTTAGGTTAATTATCCCTTTTTGTGGTCAGGTAATAGGGAAACATTTAATCAAGGCCTCAGATTGAAGATCCAACCATACGAATCTAATCAGGACGACGATCGGAGTTCAACAACTCCAAGATCGCCCTGATCGGACTTCCATAGCATCAGATGCAGTCTGAGAAAGATCAGAGGTCAAGGGGCCAAGATGGTGTAAATTCGTACATCAGATGACAAATCCGATTGCACAGATGGGTTCGAATTGACGATCGTAGCCCAACGGCGGTAAAATTGATCCAATTCGACATCCGTGACACCATCTACAACTCACAAAAGATGGACGGCCAAGATGTTGCCACGTGGTGCCATCCTAGCCGCCCAATACTCGCTAAGGCCTCCCGCTCCACTGCTCCAAGTGATCATCGATTCTTGATCTCAACTGTTGGATGATGATCCAATAGCTGAGATCGGCTATGCAAAAAAAGTCCACGCTCCTTAAACAGCTGCGTAGCACAGTGGTTAGGGTGTTCTACCACAAGGAGCGACGTTCGAATCACCGCACTGTGCCTTCCTTCTTATGCACGAGCGTAAAATCATGTTGCCCGATCAAGGGTCAACAGCTCAGATGGATCAATTGGTTGCATGCACGAGATTACGCCCGATCTCATGCGAGATTAGACGTGCAGGTGGCGTGATTTGAAAAGGCGTGTGATCATGTGTTCTAGGCCATTGATTCATCATCGAATGATGGAGATGCGGCCACGTCGGTGCATAGTGCGTGAAGAGGAAGCGGTGTACGTGTGTTTAAGATCGGACAACTGAGGATGCGTGTATGTGGAGAAACGTTTAATGCATGAAAACAAAGGGGCAGGGGTGCGCATGGATGTTCTTCAGCAACATGGGGTCTTTAGTGACATTTATATCCATCACTAAAGACCCCCATTTAATGATTTAAGATAAAATGACCTTTTTTCCCATTCAAACTTCACCTATAAATAGCCCTACGACCCCCACACTTTCTTCATCCCTTCCTCTCTTCTCTCACTCCCTCTAAAGCCCTAAGAGCTTGTCACAAACCCAGGATGCTCCATTAGAGTTTAAAATACAATTTTTCCACCTTCTCACCCTGTTCATGGAGCATTCCGCGGTGGTCCTCTAATCGCCATTTGGGAAGCGGATCCCGCTACGATGTCGTCTTGCCCCATTCTCCATCGTCCTTCATCATTCCCCTTCATCCTGCATCTCACCACCTTAGTCCGGGCACTCCGTTGTTGCGACTTGTCCTCCAAGCAGCCATCGAGGATGATAACTTCTCTCCACCTTCTTTTACGTCTTTCTAGTGTATATTTCCTGCTTTCTAGTGTAGCAAGTAGTTGTAGCAAGTAGTTGTAATGAACATTGCTCTATGGCAATGAAATCCATGTTTATTCTATGTTTGTTTTCTCTTTATTTGTAATATTCTCTCTTTTTCTTCTATTATTTATTCTTTGAGTAGATAGCTAGTTTAGATTCAATTCGACCGGCTAATCTGCTTCGTGACAAATAAAACAACTGCGATTTTTAATCAAACGTTTGCCTCCCTGTGTTCGACTTGGAATTCTTTTCGAGTTTTGGTCAAATTTATCTGTTGACATTTTTTCTCACAAATCACACTACAACGACGGGTTTTCAAAACTCAACAACATTTTTGCAACGATTTTTCGCTCCAACACATTATTTCTGGGATGATCCCATGTTGTTTAGACTTTGTGTCAATCAGAACATTAGGAGACGCATCCCCGTGGATGAGGTTCATAGTGTGTTGTCCTTCTGTCACGACCAAGCATGTGGTTGCCACTTCTCTGGAAAACAAACGACTAGACAAGTTTTGCAATTAGATTTTTATTAGCCATCACTATTCAAGGATGCACACAATTTTGCTAAAACTTGCACAAGATGCCAGACTCTAGGGACGATGACTAAGAAAGATATGATGCCTCTCCAGGCTATTCTTATCATTAAAATATTCGATGTCTAGGGAATTGATTTCATGGGTCCCTTCCCACCATCTAACAGCTTCGAGTACATACTAGTCTCAATAGACTACATCTCAAAATGGATTGAAGCCGTGCCTACCCGAAAATGTGATCATAAGGACGTCATGGATTTTGTTCAGAAGAACATCTTCTCCCGATTCAGGATACCCAAGGCCATGATCAGTGATGGTAGGAGTTACTTTATTAATGCCTAGTTTCGTATTTTACTAAGGAAATATGGGATTACTCACCGCATTGCCACCTGTATCACCCACAAACGAATGGGCAAACTGAGGTCTCAAATAGGTAGATCAAGAATATCTTACAAAAGACCTGACTGGAAGGATTGGTCCACCTGACTTGATGATGCTCTCTGGGCATATAGAACCTCTTATAAGACCCCTATCGGTATGTCACCATACCGATTGGTCTTTAGCAAAGCTTACCACCTTCCGGTTGAGCTAGAGCACAGGCATATTGGGCTATCAAATAATGCAATATAGATTCCCATATGGTTGGTACCCAAAGGAAGCTCGAACTCTTTGAGCTCGAAGAGATTCGTTGGGACGCTTATGAGAATAATAGATTGTATAAAGAAAAAATGAATGTTGTCCACTACTGACTTATTAATAAGAAAATCATTGAGCCACATCAATGATTCTGGCTCTTTGATGAATGAGTCAAACTCTTCCCTAGGAAGTTACGATCCAAGTGGATGAGACCTTATCGGGTGATCAGGCTGTTTTCCAACAGGGCAGTTGAAATTGCCAATCCTAATATTGGGCAGACATTTACAATGAATGGATAGAGACTTAAACACTTTCTTTCACAGGTACCCCAAAAGGAAATAGCAACCCTCATTGAGGGTTAACTTAGATCTCCATCTAGCAGGAGGAAATAAACTCAGCTCCTCCTGAGAGGCAACCTAGAGGATTCAAGCTAACCGATTACAAAATTGATACTCAGGTGATTTCTATCTTTACTCCCTTGCATGTATTTATTTTCCAATGAGGACATTGCGCTAGATAGGCATGGGGGGTGGTAATTCTTATTTTATGAATATGAAATTGTCAGCTTGAACAATTTTTTTTTTAATTTATTAAAAAAAAAGTAATAAAGAAAAGAAGAGCTAGGAAATTTGGGTACCGAATTTTACCCATCTTAGGAAATAATACTGTTAGGATATTTTCACTAAGACTCTTCAGGCTGAGCGGCTTAATTAGTCCTCATGTTTACTAAGATATAGATTTGTTCCCCTGGTCCTTGCCAACCTAAGTTTTGAAAGGAGCCTTACCAACTTAATTTAACCACAATAAAGTAAATAAAGTGGGGTGGTAAGTAGGCGACTTATCAACTCACCCTCTGATTTGGAGCGATCTAGAAGGCTAAGCATCTACACACATTACACACTAGCTCATTATGCGGTCGATCATAGAGGAAATTAGGGAGCCAATAAGCCTAGTGGTGGTATGGAAGGCACGTTGCAGTGGGTAACCCCCATTGCTAGGTGTCCAGAGCCCAACCATCAGACGTATCTCTCTTTGGCTGCCACCTTTAGGTACGTCTCAGATTAGGGAAGCCACCTGCTTGGAAAAGAAAATAGAAAAGTACTACAAAAAAAAGAAAAAAAAGGAGAAAAAGAAAGAAAAGGAGAAAAGAAGAAAATACAATAAATCACACTTCATTGCACAGGTATGGCTGGCAAGTTATCGTTGGTAACCCTACATTGCTAGTTGTCCAGAGCCCAACCTACGAAAAGCACGAATAAATCCTTAAGTAAGAAGCGGAGGACTAGAAATAAAAGACCCAGGGAGATATATAGTGGGTGCACCTGGTGTTGACCCTAAAAAAATGTAGCAGGGAGAAAGCTACCAGTCTGAGAGATAAACTTTTAGGTGGTAATAACTTCATTTTAGGGTCACCTAGAGCTTATGGATACCTGAGGTCTATTTTAGTTGCCTGTATAGTGAGTCAATCACATACACAATAAGATGCTTAGCACTTTTCAATCATTTCGAGTCCTGGGTGGGATGGGTAGCTGTAGAACGTTGCTCCAAACCCTTAACACAAAAAAAGAAAAAATAATATATACATATTTGTATATGAATAAGGCAAGGACTAGGGTGATTTGTATCTTGGTCGGCATCATGACACTGTTGAGTCTTAGTAGTTAAGACCTTAGGTATTAAATTTCCTCTAGATGGCAGATAATTAGACCCTTGCAATTGCTTCTCGATTCCATTGTTTTTGATTAACCTTGCTAAGGACTAGCAAGGGATAGGCATGGAGGTATGATGACTCTACAGTTTGTAACGTTAATTATATCAATTAGAGTCAATTTTGAAGGTTCATGCATGTAAGTATAAAAATAGTGGGTCTGGGAGCAATGAATGCATAAGTGTAATCTTTACATTAAGATTGCTTGACAATAATGTTTAATGGCCAAGTTATACAAGTGCATATTAAAACAAATCCTAGATGAGAAATCTAGCCTCACGGATGGGTCCAAGATGAAAATCGGGCTCTAAAGGCTCTAAAATTACCCTTATCCGACCTCTGTAGCTCCCACATAGAGCTCGAGAAGTCTTGGCTATTGATCAGATGATCAGCGACCCTTGATGTACAATTTGTCGACTGCACAGACATCCATAGTGTGCTAGCAGTGCGCACCTTCTCTCAGCATGCGGGCACATGCGATCACCACTATTCGATCTCCATCGGATGCATCTCGTAGCGCCATGCCTCCTCTCAATGTTGCTCGTACAATGAAGGATGGACAGTCTAGATTGCATCTCACTGTGAGTAGCACAATGGTAAAGTCCATGGCCTCATGCGCGAGCAATGTTGGATCACATTGTGTTTGCACATCCTCTATTCGTGAAGCATGTGCAATTAAGTTATCTGATTCGCCATCAACAGCTCGGATGATGCCACACGATCGTGCAATCTCAAGCACATGTTGGCCAGCAAATCTCCACCGCTAGCGAGCAATCTTGGGGCCTTCATTGCGCCACGAGGCCAGTACCGATGAGCATGATCACAATTGCGTAATGAAGGCATGATCGGGGGAGCTTCTTGGCCATTGGATGATATGAGCAATAGTCCTCATGAAGCCACATCCATACCACGTGCCAGTGTGCGTTTGCGGCTGTGGGTGTTGGTCGGGCGAGAGCAGCGGTCCAGTGTGGTTCGAGGGTGTCGAAGCATGATTTTGGGGTGGTTTAATGCCAAATCTTGGTGTTTCTTCACCTATAAAAGGCCCATAAGACCCCTATTGCAAAGCATCTCTTCCACAAGCAAGTCTCCACCTTCTAGAGCTTCAATGCAAGTCCCCGGAGCCATCGACGGAGCTTCCTCCACCATCATGGCTACCTCAACAAGCCTCCATTTCGCTGATGCTATTCTTCTTTACACAGTTTATAGCATTGTTATTTTCAAGCTTTCTTCTAGCCTTGACACTCATTTTTTTGTAAACCACTTGCTACATGATTCATAGTAATACTTGTTATGCATTCAGATTTAGGCTCTCATTCTAGTTATAGTATGCTTATTGTTATATTTAGTGCTTAGTTATGTTATTGTGTAACTAGCAATCATATTCCACTTTGGATTTCTAACCTTACTCCCTCTCTCTCTCTTCACGCAAGTGATAAATGCCAGTTTATCATCATTCTTATGCCCTAAAACAAACCTATCTCTTAGGATTTTAACTCCTCAAATGGGTTTTTAGGCTGCATTTAGGCATCACTTAGGTTAGGCATGCATTGCATAATTTGTTGTGTTTTTGACACATTTGTTTGAGTGTTAGGGACAAACAGATAGACAGATCCCCTAAAACCCTATCACTCAAGAAGGCAACTGGTGAAGAGAAAGCTCATTCCAGTTGGGACTCTGCCATATCCAGCTCATCATAGCTGGATACCAGCTCACTTGAGTTAGGGTTAGCTCCATTAAGCTCCATTCAGCTCATCTTAGTTGAATGGAAGCTCGGGGTAGCTCATCTTAGCTCACCCTAGCACAAGTTAGCTTAGACCCTGCTCAACTTAGTCGAGTCTAGCTCAACTTAGCTCCAATCAGTACACTGGGAGCTCTAGCTAGCTCAATTAAGTTGACAAGAGTTCACCTCAGCTCAGGTCCAGCTACCTCTAGCTCTACTCAACTCAAGTCAGCTGAAGATGATTTCAAATAGCTTAGGCCAGCTCAAGTCCAACTCCCGAGGACTCCACTTAGCTCAACTTAGTTGAGCTAAGCTATCTTAGCTACTAGCTAGGTCCTCCCGGGAAGATCAGACCCAGCTCACCTCAGCACATTTCAGTAGAAGCTAGCTCACTTTAGCTTGGCTTAGCAGGTAACAAAGAACTAGCAAGCTAAGCTAGCTAAAGTAGCTCCCTACAATTCCCTTCAGTAGCTACCAGCTTTAGTTTAGCTCCAGACATTTCTTCCTCAGCTCTTCCCTAAACCCTAGCTCCATCCCACCTCCTCCTCTACTCAACTACTAGCTAAGCTAGCTTAGCTTAGCTACACCTTAGCTCCCAATGGCCGTCCACCACCTATAACTAACCCTAGAACCCATCTACCTAAGCCCCACTACTTAGACCTAAGCATAGTCCACCCTAGCTCTTACTTTTGGCGCCAACATTAAACACCTCTTAGCCCCTCAACCACCACCAAGAGCCACCTTGTTTTGGTGCCAAAATACCCTTCTAGAAGCCCTTTGTTTTAATGCCAAAACACCACCATATCATGGCCTTACACCTCATCACCAAAATCGTCTCCACCCTCCATTAAGTGGCACCAACCATGCCCCTTCTAGAACCCCCTTTTTGGCTCCAACTCAAGAGGCACCAAGGATGATAATCACCACCTTTGAGTTGGAAACAACCTATAGTAGCCCTAGGATCAACTAACTACCCTAAAAACCCATCCTAACCATCCATCCCAAAAGCCACCTACAACCCCCATCCTTTCCTATATGTATCCCCATTAACAACCACCATACCTTCATCCTTGGGATTCATTAATTCCACCATCAATCCACCTTATAGTTGGCCAAGAAAAGAAGGAGAAGAAGAAGATTAATGGTACACTCTGTCCCCTTGGTGCTTTCCCCTCTTCCCTTCTCTCTTGTGCCCTGATCAGATCTATACGGTCAGATCGTCAATCTGAGGCTCTGAATTAAATCTCCTTCTCTCTTGGCCATAAAAGGATGCAATTAACTTAAAATATACACAAACTACTTTAAATGTAGAATGATGCATGCTATGCAATATTTATAGTATGGAATGCATATCTAAGCCTAGAGACATGCATAAATAGGCATTTTAACCTAAATGGATGTGTCTACATCATGCCCCCACCAGCCAAAGGAGTAGCCAGGCAAGGAGGACCTTAGGAGGAGGTCTTGAGGGTGGTGCATGCCACCCTAGGAGGAGTCTTGTGGGTAGAGAACATCCACCCTTGGAGGATCAAGGGGATGCCCCCTAGGGCTTGCTAAGGAGGACACCAACTTGGAGGACCATTTCAAGAAAGGAGAAGAAGGAGAACTTCTTTTCAAGCCTAGGAGCACTGAGCTTGGAGCAAGAAGCCTCTCCCCTTCATCATTATCATGAAGAGGATTTGTGTTTTACTTATTCTGTATTGTCATTTTAGAGTAGAAGCATTCCTCTACTTGTCTTTTGTAAAATATATTTCTACTTAATTAAAGTTGCCTTCTCTTCATTTGTGTTGCATTTTTTTTGTTGGTTGTAGCACTTTTCACTCTCTCTCTAATTACCCTAGGCCACCACATGCCTAGGGTGATTTTAGAGAGAAGACTAGCTTGTCACTTTGGTGTTAGCATTAGTAAGTTAGGTGTAGTCTCTTTCTCCGCTTTAAATTTTGTAGTTTCCCGTTATTTCAAAACCAACAAAATCTTATATCCAAAAACCTAAAAAGAAAGTTGATTTCCTTTTAGTCAAGCAAGATTTTTAAAAGTGCATTCTCGCCTCCTTGGATGACCCTAGATATCACCACTATCTAGGTTTATAAATTTTAAAAGTGATTACGAATTAGCATGTTACAATGACTCAAAACCTACTTTTTACAAATCACGCTTTTCTTCGCATTAGCAAGAAAATTAAATAATGCATCATGACACAGTAAACTAAGTGACAAAAAGGATTTGATTTCTCACCTCCCTATGTTCGACACTTGGACTCACCATCCATCTTCTTTTTAAAATTGATGTTGTAAGAGCTTGCTAAAATGTACGAATTATATCATGTTTTCCTACGTCAACCTCCGATCGAGCTATCACGAACCCCTTCCCTCTTCCCCAATAGTGCTTGGATCGTAGGTTTCATCTAACAACTTCGACGCCTCTCTCACCACCTCTCTAGCTCACTCCGGTGAAGTGGATGTCTCTCTCACCTCCCCTTCCTCAGCCCTCACCTTGCCAACGGTGGGGATGAACCCCACCTCCTTCCTTGCATTGCTTCGATAGACTGAAGTTCTTCTCTCACCTCAACTATTTTATCTCTGCTTTGGTGAGCCATTGCCACTGCCCTTCTCACCATTTCATCCAGGTAAATTGTCCAAGCTTCTCACCCACTTCTGTAGTATAGTTCTAACCTTTTAATTACTAGGAATAGGTAGTCAAATATCCAAGCTTCCCACCTCCTTCATCAGCCACCACCAATTCCGGTGGTGGAAGGCATGATGCCATGCAATTGACATCACAAACACCATATTTACCTCCTCACGATCACATTACACTTTCTCTTCCTTGATTTTATCCACTCTATGCAAAACGACCAAAATCCACCCCCACCGGAGCTTCGCACAATCTCCAGTGAGCTCCTTTGACATTGTCACACCCAATTGGCCCTCCATCCACCTTAGTAAACTTCTATGGGCCATTTTGCCCAATCTAATTTCATAACTCCATCACTCAATCGATCCATCCACCTCAATCTTCCTTTCTAGCTAGTCTGACTTCTCATCATCTTTAGGATCATTTTCTGATCAAACTCTTCATCTTCCTGACATTAGGTGGAAGCCTCTGAGCTATTCCTTATGCGATTTCATGGTGTGTAGTACCTTGTCGATCGCTGTCACCTACAGCACTGTCACTTCGGTCACCTCTTCCACCTCTAGTAACCTTAAACTTCCACCAAATAGATCCTAATAGACTGAAATAGACACCAACCAATTCCACATCTTTTGCATATTATTTTCCCACCCTTAAATTTGATTTCCATCTATTCATCTTCGTTGAGTAGCTCCTCCTTCCTCATCTCTAGTGAAGTATCTGATGTACTAATTCCACCACTTCAAACCTTGGCGATAGGTTCAGAAGCTTCACTGAGCTTCCCTCAGTTTGAATCCATGGTGTGCATGGCTGTTAGCTTCACCATTTGATTGATGAACTCACCCATTCATTAGTGAAGCTTGACCTATAGATTTCAACAGGAGTAATAAATTCCATTAGATTTTAGATCCAATAGCTTTTAAAGGTTGAGTCGAGTCTAATTAAGCCTTCAAATTTGTTTAAAACTCTTTCAAGTGCCAAGCCAACCCATGAACTGACAGAGTCAACTTTCGGTTGTCATGAGAGCTCGAGAAGCTCTGGTATTGTGTTTTTAGATCCTGAATGCATCCTAGATCAATTAGGAAGCATTGGGAACTTGCTTGGAAATAATGAGCGAGCATGTAGTTGTAGTTTGTTAGGATTTTATCTAGAATTGTAGGTGCTTCTCTGCCATTATGTCAAATCCATCACCAGATGTTCTCTGGTGACTTCTTCACCACCTGAAGGCTTGAATGTATTCACTGATGTTCTAAGATGAAGAATGAAGCTTTAACCATCTATTGTAGTTCTAGATTGGAAGTAGCAACAACGGAGAGATGATGAGAAGCATTGTCACCATTACCAGTCCACGTATCGCAAATTATTGAAGAAAAGGCAGATGTATAGTCCTACATCGGTTGCAGAAGACCTCTTTGATGTAGATATATTGATCTGCACCCTCAGCGAGAGCTATGTGCCTGCGAAGGCATGCGATATCTGATATTGCCTAATTCTATCTTGAGCATATATTGAGCCCCATTAGGGGTGGCACATTGTGTGGCCTACGGGTGTTGATTGGTCCTGTGGACCTTGATTGTGTCAGTTTAAAAGCTTTCAATAGGCTTAAATCATTTGTATAATATGCTTAACACTCAGTTTATATGTGAATACATTTTGTAATGACCCGGTTCCCGAGTCCCTACGAGGCACGAGAACCGGACCGACTCAACTAATCCCAAGACCTAGTCGTCCAACGAGGAAGTAACCAAAAGAGCAGTAAAATAAACCACATTCAGCATGAATATAACTAACAGTAAGAAAGTACAGCAGTAAGGAAAGAAACTACCACAGTATGTACCACCACAACAGTAGAACAACATTCATAATATAATTTGAACTGCAGGTAAAGAAAGTACAGCGGAAACAAGAACTACTCACTACAACGTAACAAAAAGAGGTACAAGAGACAGTGGTAACTCTACTGGACCCTACTTGGCCCAGCATCCTCTGCAGCCGCTGACCCTGGCTGCTCAACACCTGGTCCTGAAAAGGGTAACAAGTGTAACACGTCAGCAAAACGCTGAGTAGAGTGGCAACTAAACTAAAGACAACAGTAGAGTGTACAGTAGCTGTTATGTTCGATTACTTTCTTTATTCACATCTTTCAATTGTCTCACTATTTCATTTATTCCTCAGATCTTTTTCTTGATCTCTAATGTTCCTCGTGGGAACGATCTTGATTGCAGTCTTTTCCAAAAAGTAGAAGTAGCACGTGGTGCTCTCCTGGCCGGGAGAGTCCCCCGTGGTGATCCTACCCTCAGTCAACCACCCCAAGGTCACTGACAGACGTAACGGTGACTACGGCACGCGCGATAAACGCACAGGTAGCTAACCCGTACTGGCACGCGGTCAGTCGTTTCCGTTAACGAGTGCGCCCAAAGCACAGCACGGAACCAGTCCAGGGCAGAGCCCTCTCAGTAACAGGGGTCTAACCCCTCCACAGTAACCAAACCGGGGCATTGCCCCTCCATAGTCCGCGCACCCTCGCCTGACTACCCTGGTTTGCCCCAGCGGGCCTAACAAGTCGGTGTGGGAGGCTAGCAGAACCCCGGGGCCCGTGGGGTAGCTAGTACCTCCCTACACTAGTAGCTCTCCTCGGTACTACGTATGCGAGGGCCAGCAAGTCGGTACAGAGTGGCCAGTCCTAACCCCGGGTCCCTGGGGCAGCTGGCTCTGCTCTGCACTAAACAGGGGGACAGTCGCTCTCCTTGGTACTCCGTACTCAAGGGCCAGCTCACTTCCCTAATACTATTCCATTCACTTTCCAGGAGTTCTACTCCTATTTCCCCGTAGGGTTCCATCCTTTTTACTCAAACATCCAGGTTTCACTTTCCAGTTTCACATTCTTACAATCCATGTTCTCAACCACGTTATTTATTCACAACAGGCAGCTGTTAATTCAAATTACAGGCAGCTTTGTATCTCTTTCCATTTTCCAAGACTGCAGTATTATACATTCCACTAGTTTTCCCATCCTAGGATTCATGCCATATCCTAGGATCTATCATACAATCTAGTTTTCCAGCCCTAGGATTCATGCAACACCTAGGAGCTATCATTCCATCTATTTCTCATTCCTAGGATTCATGTAATGTCCTAGGTTCTATTTATGGTTCCATAATTTAACAGATTTTATTGATAACATAAAGCCACTCTACCAGGTACAACGGGAGAAATGGGGGCGTGGTCGGGAATCCCGCGTGCCTTCGCGACCCCCGAGACTGTAATAGAACAGGGTCCTATCACAAGGATCAAACACAAGGAGTGCCTCAAAACAGTGTATAGCTACTGTAGACGGGTAGAGGAATTAATTCTGAAAAGAACGCAACTCGAATTGCGGAAAATGGAACCCAAACGGGCCCTAAACGGGTCAAAAACGACGACACTGTGCAAAATCAGACGTCTGGAACTTCTTCCAGATGTCTTAAAAAGTGGATCAGAGAATTACCTTGTTCAGTGTGGTTTCCCAGACGTCCGGAAGTCTGCGGGGATGTCTGGCCTAGCTCCCAGACGTCCGATGGTCACCCTGGACGTCTGGAGATCGCTTCCGCCGTCTGGTACTACTGCCAGACGTCTGATTCGCGATAGATGGCGAATCACCGAGCCTGCGCACACCCATCTCCCTCCCTCAGTACGGTCAGTCGACAGGAAGGAAGAAGGAGATGGAAAACTCACCTTTCAGACGTCTGGATGGTCTTCCAAACGTCGCCCTCGCCGTCTGGCTATCAACCCAGACGTCTGATTCTAGAAATTTTTCCAGAATCAGGGTGCCACTCGGCCTCCGCTCGTGACGCCGCTCGCGTCGCACCTCGCGCGCCTGCTGCTCAAACCGCAGCAGTCCCCCCTCCGCGTCGCTCCGCACCCCCTGCGCCCTCTGCCGGCTGTCCCTAGCAGCCCCGGCGAGCTCGCCCTCACGGCAGAGCTCCGCTCTCGCACGCAGCACCTCCTCCGCTCTCACTGCGGCCACCGCTGCTGCCCTCGCTCTCGCGCTCACGCTCACTGGCTGAAGGAGAAGAGGGAGGAGACGGTGGTGACGGAAGTGAGGGGAGGCGTGGCCTTTTAAGGCCGTGCGAGGAGGAGAGAGGACGCGGCAGGGCGTCTGCAGTCGCAGGGAATAAATGAATATGCGGGTCTGCGTGCTCAGGCGTGTAGACGACCCGCGCGTGTGGAAGATAACAGATTTTCAGATGTTTGGAAACGATCCCAGACGTCTGGTCCGACGTCTGGGCCACCTCCCAGATGTCTTAAAAGACGTCTGGGGCACGCGTTCGTTACACATTTGTAGTTGATTTAAACGCATTTTTTTTAGCATTCCTTTTATATACTCTTATGCATTTGAAATAGAAATTAATTTCTATATCTTTGCTGATCTCATTAACATTAGTTAGACTAAGTACGATACTTAAATTCATTCCTTTTGCAATAAGTCTCTATGCTTAAACTTATTTATAATTATGAGCTCTTTAGAAAATAATTAAATCTACTAACTTAATTAGTATTATTTACATAAGTTATAATCTTATCTAAATATTAATTACAAACTTAACTTAATTAGTTAACCTAATCTTAACTTGCAATCTTAAGTAAGTTATAATTCCTTAAATTGATAATGTTAAGTTATAATACAACACTTTAAGTTATCCTATTAATTTAATAATTGAATCCCTTTATTGTGGGGAGCTAAATTAATATAATTAAAGTAAGTACAAGATAATTAAGCAATAATTGGGTGAATTAAATTATAATAAGCCTCCCAATGAATGATCTAGACTAAATCAGTATAAATTTATAAAATGTGTAGGTTATTTTGCACACTATACTATGACTTAATAACACTTATTACAACTATAAAGTAGCCTAACATCATTTTTTCAGCACTGTTGTTGGGGAGGCAACTCATTCGCCATTATTATTTTTGAATTATTTTGTATCATTTATGATATTATTTCTTATCTATACTAATTTCGTGTTTTGTTTCATTTCATCTAGGAGAAGAGCATATTTTATCTCCTACTAAAGCTTCATGAGTTATTTCCTACTTTTCTTAGTTTTATTTCTTAGAATTTTGTATTAGGTATTTGAAGTGAGAGAGAGGCTCTCTTGTATGAAATAACCTAATTTGTATTCTACTTCTTTACTTCCTGCTTTTTGTTTGTGCATTTAAAATACAAAAATACAAAAAAAAATCATCTTTACCTGTCTAGCAATAGCACGTATTAGGGAATCCATTTTAGGATGCATGATTATCTGCTAGATTTCTTTTCTACATTGCATCTCTTTATAGAGTGTTGGAGGCAAGTATGCTTTTTATTGTTTTCTACTCTTTTCATCTTTTCATTCTCACTTAAGCAAAGACCATTAATTATTTTCAAGAGATTAACAAGTGAGAACACTTAACCTTTCTGTTATTTTAAAAGCAAGTAATAAAGAGGAAATTTCTTAAAACTCATGTCTTAATTGGTTGACAATCTTGTGTGTGGTTTTCATCACTCTGTTGATTGGCTATTGTATCACATAGTGCAATAACTTAAGGACACACAAGTCATTATTTCTATCTCTCCTCTTTACAGTTCTTAGGACCTTAGTTGAAGATCAACAAGGTCATCTTACTACTTGAGCGTCAGGGAGCTAGTAGTGAACTTTTTTTATCCTAAACTTTGGACTTTTGAGCTTTAGGTTGTGCACATCGTAAGTCACACTTAGGATGCATATTATGTATTAATATAGTACTTGTTTGCATCTACTATTTTGTGCATAAACAGATTCATTCTTTTCTTTAGAAAACAAGAATCCCATGTTTTCACGTTGTTTTGTGTTTTGTCTTGGCGTAGTTTTATAGATTGAGTGTGAGTGTGCATTTGCACATTTTTTTCTATTTATACGCAGAAGGCGGTCTCAAAAATCGCCTCTCATGTCTTTCTTAACGAGTAGTTGATCCGAAGAAATCGCTAAGTGATAATGTTCGCTGTAGTGTGATTCTTCGAGACAAAAATAAATAACCATGACCTTGGTGAGTTCTGGGTCAAATATGGGGAGGCGAAGGATCGTTCTAACCTATATGCAAGAAAATATGAAATGAAACACTAACTTTTTTTTTTTGGTATTTTTGAATAAAGAGAATGGTGATGAGAAGATGGAAATAACCCAAAGATGATATTTGAAAATAGAATGGGGGTGAGAAGCATTGATTGTAATATAAAAATAATGTGAAATAAAACTTTACTGCTAATAAGTAGAGTACAAATATTACAACTAATAGGGAGACTACAATAAAAATAAAAACAAAGAAGAAGATGGTGAGTTGGAGCGTGGTCCTATCGTGATGGAAACAAGCATGGAGTTGAGGTAGAGACACAGCCAAGTCAAAGTTGATGAAGACGAAATTTCGAGAGTCGAGAGGTAGAGAAAGAATTGAGGGGGAGATGAAGTCGTAGGTGTATGGTGAGAGAGAAAAGTGTTCGGTGGAAAAATCAATCCATTTCGGTGGAGGAATCATTGGGTTTTTATAGAGGGCTGTGGGGGAAATTATGTTGCGGGGGGGCGGTTGGGGGGTAAGTGGAGTACGCCGGTTGTTGTTCGGTGCATGGATTTTTGAGGGAAATAAATTACGTTGCATGGGTATAGGATTGGCTTTGAGGGGGTGTTTAGTGGATAAGTTGGGTGTAGCGTGGGATATGCATGGGAACAGTGCGTACGTAAGATAGAGTTGGGTTCAGAGGAGTCCGGTGGAGTTTGTTTAGAGGGGAGTACGCGTATGGGATTTTCCGTGAGATACGTAGGGAAGGTGTTGTGTTTGATGCAATTGGATAGAGAGCGCTGACGTGGGCGTGGAATTGGTGAGGGGTTCGGTGGAATTTGGAGATAAGGGAGTGGGGTGTTATGTAAGTAGGCTTGGGATAGAGGTGCATGGAGGTTTGACGTGAGGGGATGTGTTCGGGGGATGTGCATGGGGGAGAGCGGTGGATATCTTGATTGGGTTACGTAGGTACGTGGGTTGCATGCGTAGGGCGGCTAAGGTTTTGGTATAGTAAATTAGGTCTCTAATAGGCTGTTGCTGAGGTATAGGAAATAGGTTAAGTCCCATCAGAAAATCTGAGCTCAAGATGATTATGCGTTAAGGCAAAGCTCTAATTGGATTAGGATTGGTACCTACACAAATATAAATAAATCTCATCAAGATACCAGATATAAGTAACAATAAAATTATAACTAAATCCCTAAAAATGTAATATTTACATAATGCTACAATATGACTAATCTAACCTAATCTAATGCAATGTGACCCCATGTACCCTTAAAATAACACTAGTTAGGCATAAATTATATAAATAAATATGAATTTATCATTAGTCCTAAAAACCCTGCATCAACCTCTCACTCTTTTAGGTCTACACTTGACCTACCACATCCTAATCATATGTCATATTAGCTTCGACAGAATCCTCTTGATCCTCTGGTGAGTGTAAATTTTGCAAGAAAAATTGGAGTTATAGAAAACCCGCCATCGTAGTCGCAAAATATTGCTTCCAAATAAAATTATCGAAGCTTAAGGTGAGCCCTAGGTTGAACATAGGAAAGTGACATTTGATTCTTTGAAATCCGCATTTCGATTTGTTTCTTTTTGGTAATTTGTATTTGGTAATTTTTTGGTATTTTGTGATAGCGAGCAAATAAGAAGAAATATTATCTAAACTAAACTATTCTAGAAAGCAGGAAAGAGCTATTCTACTTGGAAATAATAAAGAGAAAAATAGAAAACTACTTCTAGATATATTCTTAACAAATGTTGGGGTCGAGGAGTAGCACAGTTTGTGCATCCCCTCCACATAAGTGCCTCCCTCTTGGGGGGCGTGGGTTCAAGTCCCCATCCACTCCCTTTGTGGTAAATTGCTCCATCTCTCATCCCCTCCTCTAGTGGCTGAGCTCGGCTCCCGCTTTGGGTTGTAGGTTCGATATCCCATGTGGTCAATTTGCTTGCCACCTGCGGCAAGCTCTAGGTTCGTATCTCCACCCCGATCAAGTGGTTCTTCAATCAATTGACTCATCGCCTGTGGCAAGCTCTTAGGCTTGCATCTCTACCCCCGATCAAGTGGTTCTTCGATGAGCACCTTTCGGTGCAGTAAGTCATGCAGTCATCATGCCCTAAGCCTCCCGATGAAATGTAGGTCTCAATTTTGAGGTTGCACTTGATATATCCAAAGGGGTGAGTGGAATCCTTTTTGTCGACTGCTTGGAGGGTGAAGCTTTGTTGACGAGGCCAAGAGGAAGAAGTTGCGGAGTTGGAGGAAGGAGAATGGCGTCTGAAGATGAGGTGAGGAAGGCCAGCGTTGCGGCGTGATCCGCTTTCTAGAAAGGGGTTGAGAGGACGGCTGATGGGAGCTCCATGAATGGTGGTGAGATGGTGGAAAAATATTTTTACTTTTTTCTAGTGGAGCATCCCAAAAGCTTTGGACATAAGCTCAAGAAGATTTTGAGCTCTAGAGAAGGTAAGGAGACCGTAGGAAGGGACGAAGAAGAATGGGAGGGGTGGTGATCCTTTTATAGTGGAGATATGAAGGCTAAAAACATGTATGAGTCAACAGAGACATTTAAAGCGTCATTGAAGACCTGCCGCAAGTGTTGTTGAAGGTTCACTGGCTCTCGCACATGCACGTGCGGTGCGTGCGCTCTATTGGCTATGGCGAGGATGGATCTCCACTGTTAGATCTTCATCGGAGAGCTTTGAAATCATATTGAATCGCACGTACATCTGCATGTGATCACACACATCTATGCTGTTGGTCATCCATGCGGCCATGTGGAGTCATCCGCACCATCCATCACTGATCGAGCGGCTCAATTTAGGCATGCCTCGCTGCTGCTGTGAATTGGAGGTGCTGGAGGAGTCGAACTCGCACCTTTGTTTAAGAGGTGCGTGGGTAACCATTGCACCAAGCATCAACTTGTGCCCTGATGTGGTTTTGATGGCCATGTGTTTGTGGCTGTTGGATAAAGATCCAACAGCCTACAATCCATGAGGAGGCAACTTTGGAGGTGTGATCTGATGGAGCGGCTACATGGCTGTGTATCCACCGTTGGATTGAAATCGGACAGTGTAGATTCCACGCTAGGCGTGCTGTTGAAGTTGAACAAGGCTCATGGCGGCTTGTGGGAGGCTGGAATGGTGCCATGTGATGCCATCCTAGCCATCTGTCTTCCTTCCTTTGTTGGGACTACTACAGACGACGAATCGAGATGATTTTTGCATTGTCGGATTATGATGGTTGTTCTAGATCCATCTGTATGGTCAAATTTTTCATTCAAAGCCCATAAAGATGTCGCATTGTCCCCTTGCCACACAAAATGTAAAGATAAATATACAAATTACATAAACCACCCTAAATGCAATATGATGAATGTTATGCATTATTCACAATGTTAAATGCAATATTAAGCTTAAGAACTGACATAAGTAAGCATTTTATCATGAATAAACACGTCTTTATCATCCTCCTCTTAATCAAGATGAGATACTTCATCTTGGTATTTATCCGGATATTCTAGCACATAACCTACAAATGTTAGAGCAAAATCGTTAAATCAATCTGCTGACGGCTGCTATGCAGAATCTTCAAGCCCGACAAGTTGAGCGAAGACCTGATCCACATCCACCTCCACTTTGACCTCCTCTTAGAGATTATTATAATCCTACTAATGCATAGGTGAAACCTGATATTTCAATATGTATTTACATTAATTACGCCTAACTTACACTATCTAAGGGCTAGTTAGGGTAGAATGCATTTAGTTAGGTTAGTTTAGTCATATAGGTGCATTATGTAAATAATGCATAAGTTTAGGATTTTCTACAATTTTTTACAAACTTATATCTGGTACCTTGATGTCTTTTGTGTAATATGTGTAGGTCTCAGGTTTAGAGCAATTTGTAGCCCTGTAGATAGGATATTGAAGATTGAGATCACTTGGAAGAGGATTGAGTCAGTTTCTACAATTGGACCCGAACTCAATTAACCTAGGTCTAACCCAATTTAGGAACCTAATTAACCTTAGCCTAGAGCTTAATTCACTAATAGAAAAATGGGAATTGGTCATGGTTACTTGGTCACGGCTTTAGGAATTGTGACCAAACATAACTTATGGTCACGGTTCCACCTAAAATCATAACCAAAAGGGGGAGTAAGATTTATTTTGTATTTGGACTTTTTGTCACGATTTTAAAAATCGTTACCGAAACCTTTGGTGACAATTCCACTTAGAACCATGACCGAAGCCTTTGGTGACGGTTTCAAAAATCGTGACAAAAGGTGGGAAATTTTGATTCACACGCCGCGCCTGCCCTTCCCCCCTCCCCCCATCCAAAAGGTTTTCTTTTTTTTTTTTGGTCAAACAGTTGCCTTTCCCCTTCACATACCCTACCTCAACATGAAACCCTCCCTGGCCTCTCCTCTAATCAACCCCCTCACCTCCTCTTCCTCACATCCAATTCTCTCTCTCTCTCTCTCCCCCCTTCCCTTCTCTCTTCTCCTATACCTTCGGCGACAACGCCCCATCTCACTCCCTTCTCTTGCATTTTGCCAAACCATAGATCGGATCCCCACCATCGGGCACATCGAACATGGCATGGCCACCCTCATCGTCCCTGAGGTGTGTGGAGCTCCTCCAGGCTTGGAGGATGCACATCAACAAGTATGGGATGGTCCACATCTTCGCGCACATCACCGTGTTGCTGAACCATCAGACTGGGAAGTCTAGCAGCGTCACGATTGCGAGGAGCTTCGACAGTTTCACATATATGATCTTTTCATGAAAGTTGGATGACATGCACAAGGAGTTGAATTGTAAGGAGTTCAGGCGGCAGAACGTCGCGCTTAAGTTGCTTGCGGCCGTGGTTCGGCGAGGGATCGGTCTAGTGATGAAGGTCACGAGGAGCTTTGACTTCAAGCATCCCATGCTGGCTATGCTCTCAGGGATGCAGAAGAGGAAGGGTAGGAAGGATGGGATGGGGCGGTAGGGGAGGTGCCTGACGAGGAAGATGCTTGTCCAGTTCATGATCTCATTTCTAGAATTCATCATAGTGTTTCTTGATGGAGAATAACAACCCTGCCATGGTGGGGAACGGGCACCCCCCGACGTCGAGTGTAGTGGTGTCCCCCAACGAGGTGAAGGAGTCGAAGCAGGGGTTGAACCAGGTGATTGGGTTGATCTAGAAGACCCTGGGGATCCTCCACCAGCTCCACCTCACCGTCTCATCCTTCAGAGTTCAGCTGCAGCTCCCCCTCCAACACCTCAACTCCCTCATCTCTGAGATCAACAACCTCCAAAGGCTTGCCAACCACTACAACATCCAGGTCCCCATGGAGGTCATCAAGTTAGTTGTGCCTTCCCTTCCCTTCCCTTCCCCTACTTAAACACTTATACATGCCCTAATTGAACAACAGCAACAACAACAAGTAGTTTGGATTTTGATGCTTTCGTTTTGTGTGGATGGATTCGCAGCTTGATCGATGATGGCATGAACTTGGATGAGTTCACGAGGGAGGTGCTGAACTGGTGCATCACCAAGAATCAGGTCACCAAGGGGAAGATTGATTCCAATAACTCTATTTGTTATACTTAAATCTAAAGGATTTCTCTTGTAGGTATTTTTCATGAATGCTATTTTCAATTTTATTTGTTAGGAAGGTATGTGATATCTATTTGGTTGAACACCAAAGCCTTGTCAGGATGAATTATGCCTGGATTGAGGGATGGTGTGGTGTTCACAGTTTGAAATGCCTATCATTTCTAATGTTATTCACACTTGCATGGAGAATACATCTGATTGTAAAATTGAAAAAAAGATATGTTATACATGTTATTTTTCTATGTTCCATTGTTGCTACTAAAGGGTTGGCTCCATGGTAGATCACCCCACTGGCATCTTAAATGTCATGGGATGAAATCCCATGCCTAATACATTTACCTTCTCAAATAATGTTGTTCCATTATTCTCTGAAATATGGATATATATATTTTTTGAGGAGAGTGTAGATGTATACGTCTGTCAGAAGTAAAAGTGGTTGATTTGAATCTTAACCAAGTATTAACTTGCCATCTTGGACCTATTTGTATGTGAACCCAATGTAAAGAATTGGGATCGGTCTATTCTATCTTTTCATGAGACCTTGTATGCTGAAAAATGAATTAGAGCTCCAATAGTCAACCTCTCACCATCAAAAACCAAAACAGGTAACCTTGGAAACAAATCAATTGAGACAACTTAGGAAGCCTAGTTATCATCCTAGAACTAGAAATCAGAACCATTCCCCAGTCTAGCAAAACAGATGGGCATCACATTTGCTTCAATCCCTATTAGACCCTTCCTAAAAGTAGATGCCTTTTGGTTAGGCTCTATATTTGTTGCACAATTTTTTTTTGGAAGTCACTCAAGTTAATTGTTAGCCATAACAAGCATCAAGCACATGTTGCACCAATGGCTCCCCTATCCTGTAAACTATCTTATCCACTTGGCCAATCGAGCATTATCCTTCATCCACAAATCTAGTACTCCAAGCTCTCTTTTGCAATAAGACAAGACACCACAGCTCAAGCCACCAACATGGAGCCTTGCTCTCCATCTCCAACCAGGTACATACACATGGGATGTAGGAAAGAATTAGTGAACAACCATGTCACTTGGAACTATGACACTTTAATTCAAGGAGACCATTTGACTTTTTTAAAACAAAATGAAATGTCAATTTATTTGGAAAGATAGGTACCTATGAAGGTTACCTAGAGAGGAAGGATCAAGATAAGGTATAGGCAAAGGTTTGCTCCTCACAAGGATACCACTTATTTCTTGAGTTCTTTGGAGAATTGCAACCATTTGCTTTTTGCTTGTTCTTACCATTTGTTTAAATTCCTACATCCAATATGATTCCAAGTAGTGCCTTAAAATAATGTTAGATAATGTATAATCCTGGTCTAAAATTATTCCCCTGATTTTGACTTCCAATAAGGAACTTTTAAATTCTAGCATATTTAACCCTTTTAAATTCGCATCCAACATATAGTTGCATGCTATTATGGAAACAGCTTCAAATTGTATATTTTTCTAATCATATTTTGTTACTTTCTAATAATCATTTTTTCTCCGCGGGGTGTTGGTAATAATGACCAAAAGGTTCTTATTCTCGCTTCTACAAATACTCCTTATGCCCTTGATTAGGTAATATAGACTCTCCTTGCAGTTCTTAGGCCTATTTTTTTGTGGGGTTTATCATTCCTAGACAACTTATTGCAAGTAGGGTAATCCTATTTCTTGTTTAGTTGTATGCTGGGTTTCTATGGGCTGTAAGTGGTGGGAGGGAGAAATAAGGTAGGAGTAGGTGACTTGCTCATTTTTCCCACTTAATATTGGAATTTTAATTCTAGGATAAGTAGAGTCATGACTCATAACATACTATACTCCCAACCAAAATAATAGAGGTAATAATTTAAGAGTCGTAAAGATCTCTTTAGGACTCTTAAATAGGCTTAAACTTTCCTACTTAATAGGCCTTTTTTTGGGCTTATTGTTGGGCTTTGAGTCCTAAAGATCTCTTTTAAGAGTTGAACTTGGATAAGAATTTTGCTTCCCTCATTAAAACCATTACTATAATTGAGAGAACTAATGTGATGATAGCAAAAAACAATCCACAAGGGATAAGGAAGTTGCATGTCATTGGCAAGTGGCAAATGGCAAGTGGAATAACAACTAGTTCAATAATGCCAGTATTGTAATTCTAGAAAGCATAAACTTTCTAATACCAAAAGTTTAAGAAAAATTTGGAAGCATTTCAAAAGCTAAGGTATTTTCAAGCTTTTCTTTAGAGATTTTTTCATTCTTAAAGTTTATGATGATATCTTGATAGAAATATACAACCAAAAGGGAATGAGAAAGTAGTATATGATTGGCTAGTGGAGTTATAATAAGCACTAGTTCAGAAATACTTATAAATCTGATTCCCAAAAGAACAAATTTCTAAAATCAAAGCATTCGATATTGTCTATAGATGGTTCATGAAGGGTGGTTGTATGTGCTAATTTTTAGGACAATAAGCAAGCCCTTGCTTTCAGAGAGAGAGGTGCACTAGATGAGCTACGTGAGACTTGTGGACAGATGTGTTGTTCACTTGTTAAGGATATTACTTACACTAGGATGGTAGGTGCTTCAAGTTTTTGGAAGAGTATGACTAGCCTAATCAGAAGGTGGCACCAATCATTGTGCTATTGCTAAGGTTGGGAGACATCCTTTCTAGAGTGATAATTACTTTAGTTGTTGGTTATTGGAGTAGACTTTACGATGTTGCTTTGGAAGTTGGACTAAAAACCTTCAGGTTGGTGGCCCATTTATCAGATCAAGGGATGGCAAAACTGATGGAGGTGTTGGAACTATTTCACAATTTATTACCTTTTGGAGTATGAAGATGCAATGTTTTTGGGAACACGATTCCCTCTCAAAACAAAAGGAAATTGGGAGCATGGAGTTCTTCTATTCGCAAAGCTTATCAGAGGATGAGGGTGAATTTGGCCATCTAGTATTTGGTCTTGCTTCATGAATATAGGTTGTTTCACTCTTTGAGGTGTCCCTTGAAAGTGCATATTTTTGCATAGTTGCTACAATATGGCAAGATTTTTTTTGAAAGGTGCAGTATGGCAAGATTGCCACCAAGGATTACAAATCACAACGGGCAACTTATGTAGATGCTTCTTTCACTTTTATGGATTGGATTGTAAGAAAACACTACGTCTTTTCTTTGAGATTTATAGGTTAGATGGTGGTGTAGTTGTAGCATTTATAGATTGATCATTAAATAGTCGATAATTTTTGGGTCCTCCTTAGTTGTGGTAGGGCTAAGGGTGGGACTACCATATGTAGATGTATGCTTGAAATGAAAGGGTGAGCGTGCTAGCTGTGTTGTGGTAATTTAGTTTGGGAGGAATGCTCTCTTGTTACTAGGTTTGAAGCCATTTACCAAAATTGTATTTTGTTGTGATTTGTACTTGGCTTGTTTTGGGGGATTTTCTTAACATTGTCGATGTAATCCTTTTTTTTCTTAAAAAGGAGTCAATGTAATCCTTTTGTTGGCTCCTTAATAAAACTTGGGGCTACTGATCTTGAGTAGTAGCCCTCTTACCTCTTGGAAAAAAAAACTCTTCCCTAGATTGCCAATGCTTGTCGAGGAAAGATCCTCAGGCTATCAATTTTTTCCCCATCTATTCCTATATCATGCTCATCATGCATGAAGGACAAATAGCACCCTCCCCTCCCTCCCTTGAAATTTAAATGGCATTTTGATCCTCAGAGCATTCACAAATTTGACTTTTTTCAACTTTGTGTTTTTTTCCTTTCTGTCCGGATTCCCTGATGAAATTGTTCCATCAATCAAGAGTTGACAATCATGTAGTGCTTCCATCCAGTACAAACCCTTATATTAATCATGAAATGCCTGGATAAATATGACAGTGCAACTTGGCACCTATTGTTCACCAATTCCCTCTTTGCTTGGAAGGATTTTCGTCAGCCAACTAAAGGAGGTGGCTTCGGGGTACAATGGGTGTAAGCCATGAATGATACCAGAGATGCTCAGGTTTTATGGCAAGTTCCTTGATTGGGATGAACAATTCATCACATTTGACAGAGTGTTTAATTTTTAGAAGGATTTACTAAAGATTTTCCACAGTTGGAGAACCATTTTGTATGATCATACTGCATGTGTTTCCATAGTTGGAGTAGCACTTTGTACCAAGAGTTGGCCTTGGCATTGGCTTTTAGGTTTAGAGGGATACTTGGTGGCCTATTGGACCTCTATTTGCTTTCCCTTGACTCTCCACTTTGATTTAGGATCAAGATGCTACTCTCAGGTTGTTGGAGTGGCTCTTTGATGGATGGAGTAGGAAATTGGATAGCTCATCCAGCGTCGGTCTACTGTCTCTCAAAGGCTTCCATGGCTGAATTATTGTGCGTGAGTCTATTGGTTGCTTGGCTTTATGCTAAGATGTGGTTAATGAGTAGGAGTGGAAAGGTGGGGAGCTCACTGCTGGTAGGGTATATGATTCTTTGAGGCTTATTTTGGACCAATATGATGAAATCCTTTAGGATTGTAGGCTATTGTGAATAATAAAGTCCCCTGTGGAAGTCCCCTTTTCCACTTTAGATGTGACGGAAGTGGATTATAATGAAAATGGGGTGGAAAAAATGGGATCCAAACATGGATTTTGCTTGCTCTTTCTGAGTTAAGGGGTAGGAAGATGTTGACCATCTCTTTTTCTCTAACACTTTGTCATAAGGGTGTAGACTACGATGGGACTTTCTTGGATAAACCATTATTCTTTTGACAAGTTTTAGAAGTCTTTCAGGAGTGGAAGGCAATCTTTGGGACCAGTTCGATACAGATCCAATAAGGAAAGGGTTGCACTGCTAGTGATTTCTTGGGCTATCTGGTTGGAGGCGAATAGGGTGATTTTTGAGTTTAAAAGACCTTATGTATAGCATGGTCTGCCATGAGTCTTTGTGGTTTCATCATACTTCCTTTGAGGACTTTGATCAGTAGCATTCAATGTTTTGCATAGGTTGCCATGATGTGTAAAGTTCATGAAAATACTTGTATTGTAAGCCCAATGGAGGAACCACGTAGGTAGTGGTTTGTCTACATGAACTTTTAAAACTTATGGTGCATAATTAAACCACTCTGAAGAGTGTTACTTTCTCAATTTTGTGTTCAATTCATGATATAGAGACTCATTAAATATATGCCTTTGTCCTTTCCAATATTTAATATTATGTTTTTCCTTTTCTTTTCTTCTAATTCTATTGTTGTATGTTAGGTTTCCATCTACATTTTGGAGATATTTCATATCAGTTGTTGATCATTGTCAGATCAATTTCAAGTTTTCTGCTGATGGTCAATTCATGAAAGTGCAGAGCACCTTGCATCCACGAGTCCATCTTGTATGCTCTCTGAGGCTACTAAAGTCAATCAAGAGTACAAGCGTAATGAGCCTACTGAACTAGGATTCATTTGTAATATTCAATTCTCACTTCAATTCCATACTCTGTAGGTTCCATATCATATTGAAGGGGGCCAGCCTTCATACTTGATCATTGTTGGTCTGGTGTCTTCTCCTCTATCAGAACCCTTAATTAAGTTATTTCAAGCTGCAAAAAAGTCAAAATTTGATTCTATATACTCTGCTACCTTATGCACTTTAGTGAATAATTTGCATGTTAGGTTTTATCATATTATGACCAATGTAGATATTGTTGAGTATCTCCTTATTTTCTTGTTAGTATCCTTCATATGGTAAATACTAAACAACTTTGTGTTCCATTATGAGATTGGGGTAAGTACAAGTGTAAAGGGAGCTTCTCTTGATTTGCTGACACAAGACTCAGCTTATATCCAAAACATTTTAGAACAATAAAGCTATTGGCCCCATCAAACATATTTACATTTATTTATTTTTGTTTTAAGATACTCTTGGTCACGGTTTATAAACCGTGACCAAAGAAAACCTTTGGTGATAGTGGCCCCTTCGGTGACGGTTAAGGAACTGTGAGCAAAGGAGCCCTTCTTTCTTCCCTGGCAGACTTTGGTCATGTTTATAAACCGTGACTAAAGCTTTTTTGTTACGGTTCTACGACCATGACTAAAATGCTTTGGTCACAGTTTATAACCATGACCAAAACTATTGAACCTAGCTAACGGTGGGGGCTTCGGTGATGGATTTATGTGGAACGGTGACCAAAGCTCTCCGGCTTTGGTAACGATTTTGGGTGGAATCGTAACCAAAGACTCTTCTGCAACACAACTTTTGTTGTCACTAATTGGTAGCGGTTATAAGCCTTTTGGTCTCATTTTTTAACCGTGACCAAAACCCTTATTTATTGTAGTGATTACCTAACCTAATTAACCAACCTAGAGTCCAACCATGAGCCTTAATTTTAGATCCAATATGATTGGCCAAAAATAGGTCTTATCCCTTTGAAAAACAAAAGCTAAACTAAATCCTATTCATAATCTTGAAATTCGTAACAGCCTGACACATCTTTTGTATTTTGGCCATAAAGTTTGTATTTTAAGTCCAAATTGAGTGATTTAAGTTGCATTTGAAAGCTGATTTCAAGAGCTATAACTTTTTTTTATATGCAATTTGAAATTTAGAACAGAACAAGGCCAAAAATTTGAGACAAGTGAAGGGAATCCTATAAGGCTATTGCAACAACCTCCATCAAATTCCAACAAAAACAACCTAGCCTATCTACCTTGACTTGATCCTAGCCTTTAATCCTAACCTAGTTAAGTCTAGTCCATCCACATCATTGATCTGTGGCACACATGTTGGACCAATAAAAAATCTCTACCTTTCCTATAAAAACCCATAGGTCATGCCCCCTTAATCATCTCTTCCTCCACCAAAAATCCTGCACCTTTTTCCACCACCTTTTAAGTAGAACACCTAGAATTTCCAACATGACTGTCCCTCCCCCTTAGGTCCACCCTCTTCCACCAAGCATTCCTCTACTAGACGTCCTCCTTTGCATCCTCTCCAACTCTATTGATGGATCTCTCCACCGCTGTGATTATGCTCTAGATCTTTTTGCATTCTCTCTCTGTTCTAGTTGTTCTAGTAGAATAGCATCTAGTTTATTTTTCAAAACTCTATGTGTAATCATTTTGCTAGTATAAATAAAAGTTTTTTTATCTCCATCCCTTTCTCTCTCTCTCTATTATTTTAGTTAGTATTGGTTCATATTTGCTTTTGTTTGCATATGTGAATTCCTATTATTGCCTCTTTATGTTCGACCTGGACTCCCAATCTAATTATTAAAATTGATAGTGATTCTACGCACTACAATGAACACTATTAACTTATCGTGTAGATCCATCATCAGAACCTAATATTAGGAATCTCGTAGGGGATAATGATCCAGAATTAAAGCTAAATATTATCAGTCATATCCCACACTTTCACAATCTCAATTATAAGGACTCGTTTCAACACATTGAAGATCTTGAAAATCTGAGTCAAACTTTAGTTCCCAAAAATCAAAACTAGGAAATCCTTTTGATGAAGATCTCATTTAGCCTAAAAGACAAAGCCTCTTATTATTACTGCACTTTTGCTAGACCTATCATCACTTGGACTAAAATAGACACCACATTCTTGAAGAAATTCTTTCCAATAGGTCGCAAAAATGCACTTAGGAGAGCTATCAATCTCGACTTTCACACAAAATCAAGGAGAACCAATTCATGAAGCATGGGAATGCTTTCATGAATTGTAGAGAAAATGCTCTCATCATGACATCCCACGTTAGCAATTAATCATATCTTCTACTATGGACTTCAAGAGGGTGTTCAAAATCTGGTAGATGTTTCTTTTAGAGGCAACTTTCTGAATAGAGATGAAGAATCTGGTCTCAAACTGTTTGAAGGTATGATACAGAATTCGATAAATAACGCCTCCATGTCCCAGTTCAGTAGAGGAAGCACAACTACATGGAGCATTCATTAGATCCAAGGACAATCCAGTTCACGAGACGTAGAGATTATAGCTGGGTAAATGGATAAAGTCTACATCATAGCTAAACACCTTGGTGAGGTCCGAAACACTGTGCATAATCTTACACCTCTTTTAGCTACTCATTCTACACAAAGATCTAGTTCTCAAACTTCCATGAGGAGAGAGTTTGTGAATAATTTGTATATTCAAGATCCATTTTCCTTGGACTTCCATCTGACTCAAGTCTAAGGAGGGACCTTTGTTCCCTCTTTTCCTTCTTTTTCCCTTTTGACTCCTAATTTGGAATACACGTAGAATTTTTAAGATCTCTATGTCATTCGGGGCTACAATACATGATCAAATCCTTTTTCTAATACCTATAACTCTGGATGGAGAAATCTTCCTAACTTTTCTTAGTCTGACCAGAACTAAAGGCCATTCCATTATCAAAATCAGACCCGACAAAACTCATTTGCACTACCATTTTAGCAACCATAGGTAAGGTCATCCTAGTCGAATTTGTAAAATTATTCGAGGTTGTCTAGAGATTCACAGCTAGACTAGATACTTAGAATTGTGAATGAGAGCCAAAGATGGAATGCTAAGGTTCTCGCTAAAATCCAAAGGCAGCGTATAGCTGAATTGGCTACACTTAGAGGCCAAATCATGCAATTGGATGAATATTGTCAGCTAGGGCCTTACCATCTTAGCCAATTCCCAATCAAAGAAATATGTAGAATTCTAGATTTATTGTAGCAAATCAAAATCAAGAATAAGGCCAAGCACATGTAATAAATTAGGCTAATCAAAATCCACCTTCTGCACTACTTGAGATTGAGTTATCTTGTTCGACTCAGCAACAACCTTTGTTGTATCAAGTAGATCAATTATTCTTCCTAATCAAACCTAACACTGTTGCTGATCCTATGCCACAAATTGAACTCAAACCTTTGCCTGATGATGAGGTGTGCCGCATCATAGTTAAAATGCCTAAGTTAAGCTAGAAATTGAGTCAAAGCACTATAATTAACTCAAGAAAAGGGTTAAGTGTGGGATTAATGGAAACTGATCTAAAACACTCACTTTATGGTAAAAAAGCAAAATTAAGTCAAATTAAAGAGATTCCGTATTAGGGTTGTAAAATGGTTGAATCAAATCGTAATTGGATACAAAATAAGCTCCAACTCACAAATTAATTGTTGGAATAATTTCTAATAAGTTCAAATTATATGCCATAAAACATTACATTGCATTTTAACCTCATTTGGACCTTGAAATTGATGATTTACATTTAGGTCCTTTCCATATTTCCAAGACTTCACATTCTCTAAACACAAAAATTGTCAGGGATTTCTTTGAAAGCTGCCAGGGACTAGTTTGCATTAAAAATGTCACTTATGGATTCTTTGCACAATTGTTCCTCCAGTTTGCATAAGGGCTTCACTTGCAAATAGCCCAACACACCTGATGCACTTCAATTCTTTACAAGCTAAATAATGAAGAACTCGAGCATTATGGACTATCCATTCCTAGTATGATCGATCCTACGATGGATCTGCCACCAACCTTTTATCACTGGTGCACACAGTTGTGTGCCATCACCTAGATCTTATCCAACAATTCTAATTTGGCCTAGTGATCCCTACGCTCTTTAGATCCTTCCATAGCTATTGATACCCAACAACCTCTACCTATGATTCCCAGTCACCTTCCATCTCTACTTGTTATATAAACACCTCCCCAATGGCCTGTGACCCCCTGAGCCACTCCTTTCTTCCCCTTCTAGTTCCAATTCTCCTCTTTTGCAGTTGGTGATAGCAAATGCAACCCCTTCCACCCTTCGTCCATGTCGCTAGAATTCTCGTAACATTTGACGATGCCCCAGAACACTGAAAGCAACTCCCTCCTCTTCATCACTGCAGTGACCAATTGCAGCTTTCGTTAGGTCCCATTCATTTGATTGGTGTAGGATTTATTTGGTTTTCTATGTTAGTGTAGTTTAATTAGGTAGTTTAGATTATCTACTGTATCCAGTCCTCCGCACCCGTAAGATCCTCATCTCCCTTGAAGGTTGGGGGCTTCAGCTTCCTAAACTTAGTGAAGATCTGTCGATATTAATGCAGAGGGTCCACTAGTTTAACCTTTGGTGGGGGAGGCTCATGGTTCTCCTCGCTTTCCTCTTGAGGAGATATACTTTTTGTTAGAACCAAGTACTACTCCTGATCATCCCCTCCCCCTCCTCCCACTTGCAACATGGGAGGTAGCCTCTACTCCAGCATCTTGAAGAAGGTCTCCGTGAAGGCCTGGAATCGAGCGACTAGGTCAAGAGCCTACTAAGGGGGATAAGCCTATTGATCTCCATCATTCCAGCTAGTAGCACTAGCCTATCTGATCCTACATGAAGCCATCTCCCCCTGCATGGTGGAAATTTCAATGTTAGCAATCAGATGTCCGCAAATAAAACCATAGTATGAGAAAAATCATGTGAATTAGGTTTTCCATCAAATAATGGATGGGTACTGGTTATTTAACACATTGTGAACATCTGCATGACTTTTTTGGACTATTCTATGACTTAGTGGGATGACCTTGCTTTGATACTATATGTCACAACCCGAGTCCTGCTAATTAGCAAAACTTGAGATGCTACGTGCTAACCGCAAGCATAATCCAATTATATGATTATAGTCACCCAGAACATAATCATAGAACATCAATAGCCAAATATTTATTTCTAATGCATTAAATAAAAGGAATAAAGTGCTGACAAAGTATAAAGAAGAATCCACCAAAGAAAGTAGGAAAGTAATAAGTGTTCAAGTGCTAGTACAATCACAAGGACTGGAAAATAAATCTAAGCAAAACAAAAAGAGCCACAGTGCTTAGAATGCACTACAACAAACAAGGGTTTTTGGTCACAGTTAAAAACCATGACCAAAGTGTTTAGATTGGTCACCAATAAGCGTCACTAAAAGTTGCATGGTGGAAGAGTTTGGCTCACTGTTCCACCCAAAATTGTGACCAAAAGTCCCCTCTTTTAGTCAATGTTTAAAAACTATGATGAAAGGCTGTGGTCACGGTTTCACTCAAAACCATGTCCAAAGCCCCCATCATTAACTGGGTTCAAGAGCCTTTCGTCATGGTTATAAACTGTGACTAAAGCCTTTTAGTAATGATTTTAAACCCATGACTAAAAGTCTTTGGTCACAATTAATAACCATGACGAAAGACTTGGAGTTGAAGACAAAAAAGATTTGGTAACGGGTAATGAATTGTGACCAAAGGTCCCTTAAAATAAAAAAAAAAGTAATTAAACCCTCATTTGAAAAATAATAAATTACTATAGATTCAAGATAGTACAAAATACAAGAAAACTTAGTTGTCCAATTATTACAAAAGCCAAAAAATTACAATAGACTAATAAAGATACAATAGGATAGTCCAAAAAATACCACAAATTGCAAAATGCCTGATTGGAACACCATCATGAGTCAAAACTAGCTCAATTTGATCTGATTAAGTCATTAAATGCCCTTACATAATCACCAGAGGACTGTAATTCATTGCATAATCATTATGAGAGAAAGACAAGAAACTAGGGTTAAAGCTGCAATCTTACCATCATATCATGAATGCAGTGCAACCACAGGTTTTCCAGAGGGTAATTAAATGTCAAATTATCCTAAAAGGCTAACAAGTGGGTTACGACAGACAGAAAAGGGTTTTCACGTGTTTTGAGAATTAAATGACTTCTAAAACCCTAAAAATAGACCACTTAATTAACTGAGGTTCTGATCAGGATAACATTCACCTAAATCCTTTAAAATTCATAGAAAAATATTCTCTAGGGTTTGGTACCTTCAATTTGACCATCATAACCCATCCTGACCCAAAATAGATCTCCGATTGACATTTGCCCTAATTTGGATTTTTGCATAAATTACCCAATCAAACAAATTCAAAACCAAAATCCAACTTCACCATTGGATTCCTTAGGTATACATTAGGTTTGTCTTAAAATTTGGACTCAAACTGAGATTATCTTGACCTAGTTTGGAACTTGGTTTCGTCAGATCACACATATGCCCTTAACTTTCAAAATCCTTACAAAAAAGGCCCCTAACTTTGTCATCATCTTCGCAAATAGGTCCATGGTGCCATTAAAGGCAACTTTGAGCTTCACCATTGAGATCAAGTGAGGATTTCTCGCTCGATTCTTAATTAATCAGTCCCAAAATAGATACTCAGATTCTTAACGAAGTTGCCTTCTATTTGAGCCACATCTTGGGCTCTAAGACTTGTCCAAAGTGCCATGCGAATCATTTGAGAATTTGGCTTCCTTCTCTAGCGACCTTCTAAGCTTGGGAAGCTTTCTCCCCAAGCTCTAATCACCCTCTGATGACCTATCAAAGACTCCCCAAATTAGACCGAAGATCCCAAGCTAGAATTCAGACAGAAACACCTCCAATTCTTCTCTTCTTTTCTCGACCGAAGTGCTCCTCGACGTCTGGTGACACCCCCTGCCTCTCCTTGTCATCTGACCATGATACCGGCAGCAGATCCTTCTTCCTACCTTCTTCCACATTGAGCTGTACTAGCCGGCGCCCCTATCCTCTTCATCCTTGCTGTCCAACCCCTACTGGAGCTCCTTCCTTCTCCGACGCTAGCCATATTACAACCAGTGCTATTTTCGCTCTTCGTCATCTGCTACCTCTCTCAAACGGCTCCTCAGCTTCTCCTCATCACAACACTAACTCCAACACTCTGCTTCAACCTCCGCACAATCGTCCGCGACTCCGTCTTCCAACTTGTCGGCATACATCCGGCGAGCCCTGGCGGCTTCCATACACTGCCAAACTGCCCGCTCCCGCACTCCATGCCTTCGCCATTCACCGTAGATCAAAAGCCCTAACATAGTTTGGGCTATTGATCCATCCTGCACTCCCCCAAACACACCCACCTCCACCTTCATTTTCTGCGTTAGCCAGCGCTCTTCACACACACTCACAGCACACCACTACCGCCATTACACTCGTCGTGCTCCGACGATTGTTCCTTAGCTTATGACCAAAAGCTTTATTTTTGACTTCAAGTACCAACCCCCTTCGCCATTGATGTCGCAAGATTCGAGCTTGCTTGAAGCTCTCTCGAGCATCTGCAACCCAAGGTACTCGTCCCAGGTAGCACGGAATCCTTCCAGGAACATAACCCAGGGACCAATTGAGTCCTTGGACCGAGCCTTGACTGGAATTGGATGAGGGAGTTGCTGCTACCTGGTGCGTGAAGAATAGGGGGATGGATAGTCCCACATCAGATACAAATAACTGCTCCGTGCTGCATAAATTGTATTTATCATACAGGCTTATCTCCTCGTACACAAGGGGTAAGGTCCCTCACACCCCTCACTCTCCTCCTCCGTGACATTACCCTGGCGGATCTGGTGCAGATCTAATTACTTGCCTAAGCTATCCACTCCTCGCTCACCACCCACTGTCGGTGAGCCTGGACCTGGGTGCGCTCTAGGTCCAATTACTTATATACTCGATACTGTTGAAGGCTCTAGGAGAGCGTGACCCAGAGAGAGAAAGAGAGAGCATGTGGGGGTTAGGGGGGTTTGCTCTTTGGAGAATTGGATGAACACTTAGACAAATTTGAGACCCCTTCCACCTTTGCATGAAGAAGATAAGCAGAGAAGGAAGCGAGGGAGAATAGTAGAAGTCTACAAGAAGCAAAAGAGTAGAGAAAGAAGATGAGGAGAGGAAGAAAGAAGACAAAGCTGAAGAAGAGAAGCAAAAGAGTCTGTGAAGAAGGAAAGCAGTTGAAGAAGAGCCATAAAGAAAGAGAAGAAGAACTGTTCATCAGACGTTTAAGACATCGGATCATTCAATCAGATGGCTGATTTGAGTTTATTTCATACATAGCTATTGAGTTCCACTTGCTATTATTGTAGGGAGTAATTAGTGATTTAAATCACCATTTTACTCCATTCTTTTTGTAGTTTGACATTAGATATTATTGCCACATTATTTTGAATCAATTTCTGATCATAATTTCTTATCTCTATTATTTAAAATTGCAATCTTGAGAATCGAATTCCTACTTGTTCCTAGCAAACGACCTCCGATTTTTCGAGTATAAATTTTATTTATTTTCATGAGATTTTGACTATACTGCGACGAAACAATTTGAAACATCGATCTCGCACGACTAACATTTTGATGCCGTTGCCGGGGAGCATCTCGTAATTTAGATCTCTTGATTACAATATCAGGTTTGCTACTAACTTGCTCTATCTCTTTTGATTGTGATATGTTTCAAGGACTCATTGAAAGAAGATCAGCCGCACATCAACCACTCCAGGGGCAGGTAAACTCCATCTATCTTCTTCTAAGCCCCTGATTATGAAAAAGCTAAAAAAAAAGGAAAAAATCAATTAGGGCTACTTTCATTATATTTATAGATTAATCATCAAGTTGCCTGATTTGATACATTCTATTTAGACAACATTCAAACCCTGATTTGTGCACCTACTTGAAGCTTAAGGTATTTAGGGCTATCACATTCTTATTTGAGCCCTAGGTACCACATTTGGATAAATTAAATTGGATCAATCAGATCCAATTAAGGATTCCAGTTTAGGGTTTTAGAGACACACTTGCTTAATCAAGAATTGATCTTTCCAAACAATGTGTGACTAAGCCTTGATTGAATTGATCTATTCAAGCAAACCCTAAAATCAGGCTCTTAATTTCATTTGAATACTAAAAGAGGGACCTAAATTTCTCAAAGGACAATACAAGTGAAGTTGACCCACCTTGTTGGGTTAACCAATCTTTAAATTAGGTCACTTTGCACAAAAACATCTTAAAAGTTCAAGTGAAATCATAAGCACCCTTGCTCTTAATTAAAAACTGGTAGACTTAAGAGGTCAAGTCCCCATTCTGGTCTACCTGGATCATCAATGACAAGAGAGGTCGGGTGGGGGAAACCTTGTAACTCATGGGGCGCTCTGCTGTGTAGGGGTCTTTGCGAGACTCTCCCTCTCTGGCTGCCCAGGTAATTCTTAGGTGGACGGCTTTCTAACTAAGGGGTATCATCTGCCTGGAACCTTTATAGTCTTCCAAAATTTTTGGGTGTCTTGATTGGGTCCATCACATTCTATCTCTCATTTAATCCTTTGGTGCATATTTGGGAGGAGGTCCTTAAGACCATCCTTGAGGCCTCCATTAGATATTGACTCTCGTCGAGGTTGAGCCTTGACTTCCGTGTTTGTGCAACAGCCTGATCACATTAACATATCCTCTGATTAAGAACTTACTTCCCCTTCATCAGCTATGGATCACCAAGAAGAACAACCTATTCTTGAGCAACAATTCAATGATTTCCAAAATTGAATTAATGACATCACAAACCCACCTCCGCATCCTCAAATGCGAGATCACTATAATCCTGCAGCCATGGAGATCAAACCTCGAATCAACATTCCTGTGGGAGGACCCAAGGTAGATATCAAGCCTAGCATTCTTCATATGACCCCAAAATTTCATGGCTTGAACTCCGAGGATCCTTTCCAGCACATCAAAAACCTAAAACATCTATCCCACACCTTTGGGGCAGACGTACAAAATCGGGATGGATTACTCTTAAAGCTCTTCTCATTCTCTCTGGCTGACAAAGCCACTCACTGGTTTCAGACTCAACCACACATGATCAACACATGGGGAGAACTTCAAACTGCCTTCCTGCAAAAGTTCTACCCCATTGGTCATACCAACACGATGCGGCACCAAATCTTGCACTTCACCCAAGGGATGGGAGAATCTCTACACGAAGCATGGGATCGCTTTCTGGATCTCATGCGTAAGTGCCCCCATCACGGAGTTCAAAAGTGGGAACAAGTCCAATCCTTTTACCATGGACTCCATTAAGATATCAAGCTCTTTGTCAATGCAACCTGTGGTGGTAGCATCATGGGTCAACATGAAGACGCGATCTAGGAAATTCTCGAAAACATGTGCAAGAACTCCCTGAACAATGAGTCATTGGGTGTGTACGACTGGACGTCCACCCATGCATTGGCAAATAATCATCGGTGGGTACACGAATCCCAAGGCCTTTCCACATCCGTTGATCTGGAGTTGGTAGCCAATCAATTAGACAAGGTCTCCATTATCGAGAAAAAGGTGGACGACATCACTCGTCATCTACACAGATCCACGTCTACACCTCAAAGCACGTATGCGCACCCGCCCATGGGAAGGGAGGCTGGGCACAACATCTACCACTCCCCAGGGATGGATGCATATCCACCTTCGTCTAATTATGGCTTCGGAGGCAACTCCGGGTCATCCCACCATAGTTGGGGGAACTCTGAAACCCTGTACCTTGATTATCTCGGAGCTCCTCAGACCTACGAGGATTTTCATGCCATTCAGAATAATCCTTTCTCCAACACTTACAACTCTGGATGGCGTAATCATCCTAACCTTTCGTGGTCGGGAAATAACCAAATCTAAGACCTCAAATTCAACCCCAGCCATAGGATCCTTGATATAGACACATCTACATTGGTTAAAATGCCTATTCATGCATCTTCCTAGGCTTAGATTTGCATTTCATGTTATAAATATTGCATAACATGCATCATTTTGCATTTAGAGTAGTTGTATATATTTTAGGTTAACTACATCCTTTTTATGGTCAGGAGAGAAGAAGACTTATTTTAGGGCCTCGGATGGATGATCATACCATATGGATTTGATTAAGACGGCGATCAGAGTCTAACGCCTCTGAAATCGTCTAGATCGAAGAACCGCAGCATCATACAAAGTTCTAGGAAGATCAATGGCCAGGGGGCAATGCGACATCCATATGGGTTTTAGATGGAAAATCCAACTGTACGGATGGATTCAGAGCGACGATCGTAGTCCAGCAAAATAAGAATCATCTTGATCTGAGCACTGTGGCACCCTCTACAAAAGAAAGAAAAATGGACGGCCCAGATGGCACCACGTGGCACTATCCAAGCCGCCAAATGTCGGCCAGCCGCACAGTGCATGCTAGCGCACACACGTGCATGACACGGGGAGCATGGGCACATAAGGCACGCAGTTCATGATGCGCACGCCAGCGGAGTGGGTGCCAGCAGGGTAGGCGTGGATCTTCAGTGACGACGGCCTTTAGTGATGCTTGCAGCTGCCACTAATGGTTTGCATACGGCAAAAAGAGGAATTGAAGGGGGGATCTTCAACAACGTTTATAGATGTCAGTAATGACCCAGATGCGAATTTGTTCTTCCTCCTCCAATATAAAAGGACCTACCCACCACCATTTCAAACCATATCTTCCTCTCACCACCTCTAAGGCTCTAGAGAGAGCTTGTCCCAAGCCCGGGATGCTCCTCTAGAGTAGAAAATCAAATAGTTTTCCCTCCTCTCATCCCCATTCATGGAGTATCCCGTGGTCATCCTCTCACCGCCCTTCGGGAAGAAGATCCTCGTCGCGACGCCGTCCTGCCCCATCCTTCGTCCTTCGACTTTGTCCTCCTTCGTCCCGCTCCTCACCACCTTCCTCCAGGCGATGTCAAAGCAAGCTGTCCTCCAAGCGACCATCGAGGGGGATTTCTCTCACCTCATTCTATCTTTTTACGCTTTTGTAGTGTAACAAACAATTCTTTATGAATAGATGATTGTTTCTCTCTCTTTCTCTTTCTCCCTCTCTCTTATTTTTGCAAGTAGATAAAGTTTTCATTGACCGAATCTCTTGCTTGCTAAAAATACCAAAATAATTAGAAAAGATAAAAACAACCAAAAATAAATAAAATTGAAGTGAGGTTTTCAATTAAAGTAAACGTTGCCGCCCAATGTTCGACGCGAGACTCCCTTGGAGTTTAGGTATATATTTTATTTGATCACGAGTTTTGCAACTACGAAGACAGGTTACTCGTAACCCTGATTTCAAACTCGCGAAACCCATGCAATCACTCCGCATCCTTATCAGCCCACCCAAAATTTCCAATCTTGACCACCTATGGAAGATCACACATCTTTGATTCTCCAGACCTTGGTTAACATGCAGAAACAACACAAAGAAGGCATCACTAAACTTTGCAATCAAATGATTCAGCTGGCAAGCTTTCGCCAGCTTGGCACACTTCCTTCCCAACCTCTGCCAAATCCTAACAACATGTTGACCCAAAAACACATTGTAAACCAAATCCAAGGTCAAACATTTTATACCCAACCTGGTCCAACGACTCATTCCTGTGTATTTTCTCTATCCACTTCAACTAAGCCAAAACACACCATGAGTTACCCAACACCACCCCCACAACAACAGCAAGGTCCGACTTTTCCCTATCCACCTCCCCACCATGATTGTGCTATGATCAATGTTATGAAGCCCATCCTTAAAGATAGCCAATCTATTCCCTTATCCCAAGTCATATCTCACCTCCATACTAAAGGATTGTCAGAAATTGATATAACGAGACCTTTGAGGAATGCCAAGTCACTATTCCACTACTTGATATCCTCACTCTCAACCCAAACTCACCTGACTTACCCAGAAGGGAGATGAAAGAACAAACACTAGGAAAGGTAGTGCTATCTGAAAATATAAGTGCCATAATCCAAAACAGTCTACCTCCTAAGAAATCTGATCGAGGCACCCTGCTAATTCCTTGCAATATCTGTGATTCAAAATTCAAGCGGGTTGTACCAGACTTGGGCGCCTCAGTCAACCACATCCCTACCAACCTATTTGAAAAATTATAGATTGGACAGCTAAAACCTACTCATGTCACTTTGCAACTAGCTGACTGAACCCTAATCACACCAATTGGGATGATATAGGATGTGGTAATTAAAGTTAAGGATTTCAGCTACCTAGTAGATTTCCTAATTCTTGACATGGAGACAACACAACAGATATAGGATATGCCCATGATTTTGGGAAGACCATTCTTAGCCACTGCGAGAGCCATAATCAATTGTGAATCAGGGCATATGATGATTGCCCTAGGAGATCAACATACTAAGATTAATATTTTTGAGGCAACAAAAGAAAAATGCCTGACAGAGCAACTAGGTTTTATACAGGACCTCATGACCATATCCTTAATAGAAAACCTAGAACCAAAATTAGAAACCTTTCACATCTTAGGTGATGATCTAGTCGAGCATAATGACATGAGTATAGTGGAGGCTTTCACCTTTGAACTTGAGGATATACCTAGGAATGTTAGGAAACATGGTGACAGACCAAATTTAGAGTCCATGGATATGGAAACTTTTTGTTTCGAGGACCACTAGGAATCAGGATTGGACGACCTTCACCCAGAATATGAATCCTTTACAGATTTCAACTTTAATGATTCAAAAGGCACTCTCCAAGCATTCACTTTAATTGGGATAAAGGTTATAGGGAAGATTCATTTGAAGACCCAATCTATGAGTCATTTCTTGAGGAGACAATCTCAAACCTGAAAGAAAAGAGTCATAATGACTCATCAGGTATCAATTTGATAGGTCACAGAGCACAAGAGGAATCACACATCTGGGGTATACTAACTAGACCCATTTCTATTGAGCCTTGGAAACACCATAACCCTACTACAAAATTCCATGAGCACCACACCTTCCAACTATTTCCTCCACAGAAACTTAAGAAAGATCATCCAGAAACAAATCAGCCGGACTTATATCAGAGACATTCTAGAATGACTCTCCACCATGCCTTGATACTTATCTGTGGCCATCCAATTCTCATCCATCATGATCATATCATTCGTGAAGACAATCACATCTCCTTGAGCTCATTTGCACCTGGCTGATGGTGTTAAACTCAGTGCTTGACAGAAGGCAACCCGTCATCTTTTTGAAAAACTCGAAACCCTTCTTGACACATCTTATGCTGAACTCATATTGCACTTTAGGGTTCATCCATTAGAACAGCCGACTCCACCTGTGCTACCCGTACCCGAGCTTGAAATCATCCGCAATAATCTCCCCGATCGGTCCACCCACCTAAAACCTATTCTAATGTACGATCTAAGCTGAACTCGATCCCACCTAATTTACAATGAGGACATTGTAAATCGTAGACATGGGGGGGTATTAAAGTGAAAAGTGCTTTGAGAATCACTTCATAAGAAAGGGATTTCATCAAAAAAATTACATATTCCAAAAAACCAAAAAAAATAAAAAATTGAAAAGAACAAAAAATAGAGAAGGGAGGAAATTTTGAGTGAATCAATTGCATATCATTTTTGAAGAGAAAAAGGGGAGGTGATACAAATGACAAAAAGGAGCACAATTTGAAAAGAAAAAAGAGATAGTCATTAGTAAAAGATTAAGGAATCGACATAGTTGTAGAGAAAATCAAAAAGAAAGAAAATGAAAGACAAAAAGTGCTAAGAAATAAAAGGAGATTAGTATGAACACTGATCTTAGGCCTCTTGGGCTGTGATTTTAGGCTTAAAATTTCAAGTATTCGTTAAGATCTGGATAATCCTCAAGAGGTTGGGGAAAATGTGAAGCTTAAGTATTAGGTCTAAGGCTTAAGGAGTATTCGGCCTCATTAACTGACCCCTGGTTTGCAGGACTCGATAACTTAAGCACCCCAATCCACACACAGTCTGGTTTAGTATGCTTAATTATAAAAATCACGCAAGCACGCTAAATCTGTTATATGAAAAGGTTACCTAGATTAGGAGCGACTGATTGACTTAAGTTGATTTGGAAGAGTTCCTGGTGTGGAGAGGCAAGAAATTCCCCTCGAAGATGCATAATAACATATCATCTGCTCGGTGCCAAGGGCATGTAAGCACCTTGTGTTGGTTCAGATGCCATGGGCGACATTATCTTGAAATGTTGATTACCAGGGTCTGAATTTAGCTACAGAATTCCATGGGCGAGATTATCTCGAAATCTCGAAAGCTAGGGTTCTGGGGGTTGCTATGGCCAGTGCTATCTCGAAGCATCGATTGCTAGGGACCCTGCGAGGATTGATGGTGGGAACTAGGAATCCGATACAGACTGTGTTGTAAAGCAAATCCGAAGCTAGAAATAAAAAGAAAAAAGAGAGAAAAATCTCCAAAAATAAAGAAAAAAATTCTTCTATCTCTCACTTACAAAAGCACACTACAACTGAACTTGGGCTAAAACATGTTACAAGCACAGGTGCTTTAACCGCAGAGTTCAACGAACCTTAGGTTAGTTCCTGTGGGCCTTAGAAACCTTCGTGGCAGACTGAGGCTAGAGTTGGTCAATTCTGGATCTTGGTTGGTACTTGAGTACCTCTAGGCCTACTATCGGCATTCTGATCTAAGCTACAAAAGAAAGCACACATCTAAGCATAAAAACGCATGTGGTCTAGAATTTAAGTTAAATTCCTTGAGATTTTGCTAAGGAACTAGCAAAAGCTAAGCATAGGGGTATGATGGGAACACCATCATGAGCCATAACTAGCTCAATTTGATCTGATTAAGACATTAAATGCCCCTACATAATCGCCAGAGGACTATAATTCATTACATAATCATTCAAAGAGAGATAGAAAAATAGGGTTAAAATTGTAATGTTACTATCATATCATGAGTGCAGTACAACCACGAGTTTCCCCAAGGGGTAATTAAAGGTCAAATGGTTCTAAAAGTCTACCAACTGGGTTAAGACAGATAGAAAAGGGCTTTTGCATGTTTTGATAATTAAATGACTTCTGAAACCCTAAAAATAGACCCACTTAATTAACAGAGGTTTTGGTCAGGATAAAATTCACCTAAATCCTCTAAAATTCATAGAAAAATATTATCTAGGGTTTGGTACCTTCAATTTGACCATCAGAACCCATCTTGACCCAAAATAGAGTCTCGGACTGACATTTGCCCTAATTTAGGTTTTTACATAAATTACCCAATAAAACGAGATCAAAACTAAAATCCAACTTCACCATTGGATTATTTAGGTTTAAATTAGGTTTGTACCAAAATTTGGACCCAATTTGAGATTATCTTGACCTAGTATGCAAATTAGTCCTGTCTGATCACATATATGACCTTAACTTTCAAAATCCTTACAAAAAAGACCCTAACTTTGTCGTTGTCTTCGCATATAGGTCCCTGGTGCCATTAAAGGCAACTTTGAGCTTCACTGTTGAGATCAAACGAGGATTTCTCACTCGATTCTCAATCAATCAGTCCCAAAATAGATACTCAGATTCATGACGAAGTTGTCTTCCATTTGAGCCACATCTTAGGCTCCAAGACTTGCCCAAAGTGCCATGCAAATCATTTGAAAATTGGGCTTCCTTCTCTGGCGACCTTCTGAGCTTGGAAAGCTTGCTTCACAAGCTCTAATTGCCCTCTGATGACCTATAAAAGACTCCCCAGATCAGACCGAAGATCCCACGCTAAAATTCAACTAGAAACACCTCCAATTCTTCTCTTCTTTTCTCAACCGAAGTGCTCCTCGACGTCCGACGACTCCCTCAACCTCTCCTGATCATCTTATTGCGATATCGGTAGCAAATCCTTATTCCCTACCTTCTTCCACATCGAGTAGTACTAGCCGGCGCCCCTATCCTCTTCATCCTCGCCGTCCAACCCCTACCGGTGCTCCTTCCTTCTCCAGCACTAGCCATACCGCAACTAGTGCCATCTCTTCTCCCCTTCATATGCTACCTTGCTCAAATGACTACTAAGCTTCTCCTCATCACAATAGCAACTCCAACACTCCACTTCAACCCCTGCACAGCCGTTCGCGACTCTGTCTTCCAACTCGCCGGCTTACCTCCGGCGAGCCTTAGTAGCTTCCACACACTGCCAAACCAACCACTCCCGCACTCCACACCTTCACCGTTCACTGTAGATAGGGCTATTGATCCATCCTGCACTCCCTCGGACACACCCACCTCCACCATCAATTTCTGCGTTCGCCGGCACTCTTCACACACTCTCACAACACACCACTGCCACCATCACAGTCGCCATGCTCCGTCGATCGTTCCTGAGCATTCTGACGTGGTCGAAGGCCTTATTGTTGACTTCATGTACCAGCCTCCTCTGCCATTGATGCCGCAAGCTTTGAGCTTGCTTGAAGCTCTCTCCAACATCTGTAGCCCCAGGCACTTGTCCCAGGCAGCACAGAATCCTTCCAAGAACATAACCTAGGGACCAATTGAGTCCTTCGACTAGGCCTTGACTGGAATTGGACAAAGGAGCTGCTGCTACCTATTGCACGAAGAACAGGTGTTCTCACATTTTTGTGTGGGTTTAAAGTATATCACGTTGTAGTATAACCGACAAAACGTTTAAACAAATATAAGAAATTTTATTACTCGAAAAACTAAAGTATCCGAGGTCGAGCACAGGGAGCAAGCTCAGTACTTTTTAAAACCAAAGAATACAACTGTTAAATGAAAAGGATTGATTCAAAGAGAGAATTTTAAAAAGGATTTGTGAAATAAAAATAGAATTGGACGTCTGATTTCTGTATCAGACGTCTTAAATGTAATCTCCTTTCTCTCTTCTTCTTCGTTGCTCTTCTCTCTTTCTGCCTTTGCTTCTTGTCTTGTGCAGGCTTCTTCTTCCTACCTTTGTTTCTTTTCTCTTATTTCTTCTTCTGCCTTGCCTTTCTTCTTCTTCACTTGGCCTCTCTTCGAAAGCTTCTCCTTCTTTTACAGCCTCTTCTTCTTTCTTCTCTTCCTGTTTTGCAGCTGCTTCCTTTGCTTCTTCCTTCTTGCACACACCACAGCCGAAGCAAAACCTACCCCCGTCCATCTACCCAAGCGTCTCTCTCTCTCATAAGCAATTCGCTCAAGGACGCTCTCCCAGAGCCACACGGGTAGTCGGGTCGGATTCGCACCCGGGACCAGGTGCACCGGCAAGTGGTGGTGCGCGAGGAGTGCTCAAAGGTTTGGGTCGCTGGTCGGATCCCACCAGATCCGCGAGGTCAAGCCGCGGACGAGGTGGGTGTGAGGGACCTCACCCCTGTGCTTACGGAGGCAATGAGAGTAAAACACAAAAATAATTTATACTATACCTATGTTTTGCGATCCCACGATGTGGGACTATCTGGTCAGGCCTGCTTTCACGCGCGCCCGCAGAATTCTCGTCATGCAATTGCCCCAGCTGCTGGCTTCGCAGCGTGACTTGCTGGCCTAAGTCGCTTCGCAACACCTGCGTGCACCTGCAACCTGGAAGCCCTGGTGCGTGAAGCTGCTTCAAGCTCCTCGCTGCTTCGACCGTCAATGGCGGCAAGAGCTACAACCTGTTACACACAAGAACGACCTATTGGCCCAATCAGATTAGCTGGAAACTTTCACCGTGGCACGGCGAAGGCGGTGGGCGGTGCTGCAGGCTGCAGGTCGGCCTAGGCGTGCGTGTCTAGGTCAACTTGTAGCTGGAGATGTGGGGTTGTTTGGGGGGCTACTGTGGCGGTCGGGAGTGGCAGTGGAGGGGTGGAATGAGTTCCTGGTGGTGAGGCGGAGCTCATGAGGGGGTTGGCAAGCCGTGTGGAGGGGAGGAGTGGTGTGGGCGGCTCGCCGGAGGTCGGTCGAAGGCGAGGACGATGGAGGTGGTTAGGCACTGTCGGGGGGTAATCAGATAAACTAGCAGGGGGAAAAGAGAGAGGAGAGGATGGAGAGGGTATCTGGGGTGATCTGGAAGGAAGGGAGGCAGTGGAGTGGATGGCGCGTAACTGCCGTCATCAGGGAAGAAGGACCCTGAGGGAGGGAGCAGCGACGAGGAAGAGGTCAGGAACACGCGCGCTTGGTACGGTGCGACGTGGGAGGAAGCGGCGGAGTTGACTCTACTGCTGGTATGGCAGCAGAGCGACGAGAAGGAGGAGAGGAGGTCGCCAGAGCTTGCAGGTCTTTTGGCCGGAGATGGGAGAGAGGGAAATTGGAGGGGATCTTCCTCAAAATCAAGCTTAGGTTCTGCGGCAGAGTCTGGGGAGCCTTTTATAGGCGCTGACCGAACCTTCTAGCGCGTGGAGACCCCGCAATCACCTCCGCCGGCTCGTCGGAGTTGGAAAGAGGGTGGATACCCCAATCTCTCGTGCGTTCACACGAGATATTGGGTTCACACCAGCGATTGTAATTGGCTTTAGAAGGAAGGGAATTCCTCAGAGAATCCCCTTCCATTTCTAGGAGGGAATCTCTGAGGGATTAGAGAGTAATCCCTCCCTAAACCTCGCCGGAGCTCGGTTCTACCCTAACAATGGCGGCAGGACCGGATTGCAAAGGGGGTGGAAAACTTAGGGGGCTCTCTGCAGAGATATTCAAAAGATAGGGACCAAATTGTGCTTTGGGTGTAATAAATTGCAAAGTAGGTCAAGATGACCTTCCCTTAGGTCCAAATTTTGGTACAGACCTAATTTGGACCTAAGGAATCCAATGGTGAAGTTGGATTTTAGGTTTGACATCGTTTGTCTGGACATTTTGTGTAAAAATCCAAATTAGGTTAATTGAAGAGCTAGGACCCTAATCTAGGTCAAACTGGGTTCCAAGGGCCAAATTAAGTGTTCCAAACCCTGGAGAATGTTTTTCCATGATTTTTAGAGGGTTTACTTGATTTTTATTCTGACAGAACCTTGTTAATGTTGGTGCTAGAGTACCACGATCATTTGTTTTGATGATAACAAAACACGTGTTATTTAACATTTGCAATTTGAGTCCTAGATTTCAGGTCAATTGCAAATGTGGACGTGTTTAGATGGAACTCAAGCTCGCATCCAGGATGGATTGGAGGAGCTTAATGAAGAACAGAGGAGGTTCGCGTGGAGCGACAGATTGAAGATAGAAGACAAGAAGAATATGATAGATTCTTTTTAATCCTTTCTTGTATCTCTTGTCTTTATTTTCTTGCTCTTATTTTCCTTAGAATATTATGTTAAAGAGCCTCAAAGAACCCTAACAGTAGTCCTAGGAACACCGGCACAACCCTAGGATACTTAGGTTTTCTGTAGAATACTTAGAAAACCAATATAGGGTTCAAACAGCACTTCCAGATGTCTAATTCCCAAATCAGACGTCTGATAAAGTATTTTAAGACGTCTGACTATTCTTTCAGACGTCTGATAACTGTTAGGCTAGACATACTTGGTTCTGTCTGATGAAATCAGACGTCCATACCTTATACCAGACGTCTTAGGAGACGTCTGATGGACTTGCTAGACGTCCAGATAGTGGACCATTGGCTAGCTTAGCAGGCACTGCAGATTATGACCGTTAGAGCCTTATCAGACGTCCTTAGGCCTTTCTAGACGTCTGATAAATGACCATTTTGCCTCGGCTGACCCAAAATCTCTTCTCAGAGATTTTCTAGCCATTGCAACGTTTGGAAAATCCATTCCCACAGTAAAAGTAGGTTTCCAGACGTCCGGGCATAGTGCCAGACGTCCTGTATGTCGTCTGATCAACTTGAACAAAAACCCTGTTTAGATCTGATTCAAGTCAGGAGGAAACCCGCATAGAATCAGACATCTGACCTTGAAATCAGACGTCTTAAAGTGGCCTTCCAGACGTCTGATGCCAGAATTAGACGTCTGATCACCCTGTCAAGTGTAATCATTGTCCTGATTTCGACCTGATTCTCTTGGGCTTTGCACCCAATGGCTATGGAAGCATTTCCAAGCCTTCCAAAGCCTTCCTAAGGCCTCTATAAATAGAGGGGAACCTTTGCAACACAAGATACACACTAAGAGAAACAAGAGACACACCTAAGCAACTTAGTTCCACTCTTTTGTGTCCAAGAGAAGCCCTTGCTCTCCAAGCTCTAGCTCCATTCCCTTGAGAGCATCAAACCTTCGCGCACCCGCTCTCCCGCCGTTGTTCACGAGAGCGACATTGCGCCATCGCGTGGCACACGCACCGCGTCATCAACTTGACGCACTCCTTGCAAAGGGGAGTTTCCTATTTCCTATAGAAGCTAGGTTCATAATTACTTTGTTGGCTCTATAGGACTTCTTGTTTATTTTATCTTTGTCTTTTGGTTGGGTATTCGCTTTGCGAATTCCCGTCTCCTTCGTGGGACAAAATCCTTCTCGTGGAGAGAAGGGGTTGAGGAACGCTACCCTTGTACTTGTAGCGTGGTTGTACTGAGGTTGAATCACCCTCATTTTAAAGTGATTCGGTTAGTGGATTTGATCAACTAGGTTGATCGGAAAATCCTAACTCGAGAGGGTTAGGTGGTGGTTTTCACCCGGTTTGGGTTTCCACCTAAAAACAATTGTGTACATTGTGTGATTGATTGTTTCTTTGGTGAGATTGCTTTACATTTTATTTCCGCATTTTATTACGTCACCCCTCCTCGTAGGGCCAAACTTTCAATTGGTATCAGTGCAGGTTCTTGCAAGATCGGAGTAACACCCGGCAAGAAGATCATGGAGGGAAGCTGTTCCACAAGCAGGATTTCCGAGGGGCAGTCCACAACCCATCCGCCGTTCTTCGATGGGAGCAACTACCCCTACTGGAAGTTGCGGATGAAGACCTGGCTTCAAGCCACCAATTTCACAGTCTGGGCCAGGTGCGAGACCCCCTTCGACATCCCAGAGAAACCCGCCGGAGGATACTCGCAGCAGCAGATCCGGGAGCTCTCTCTCAACGCAAAAACAATGAACGTGTTGTATTGCGCGCTCAACTCGGAGGAGTTCAACAGCATCTCGCAATGCGCCACCGCATACGAGATCTGGCACACACTTGAGGTAACTCACGAAGGTACCTCTAAGGTAAAAACTTCTAAACTCAATTTACTTTCACAAGAATTTGAGGCTTTCTCTATGAAATCTAACGAAACTTTAAGTGAGATGAACACTAGGTTCACTCTCATAGTAAACAATTTAAAAGCTTTAGGGAAGACCTTCATCAAGGGGGAGCTTCAAGGGAAGCTTCTTCGTTCCCTTGGACCGGAGTGGGAACAGAAAGTCACCGCCATCGAGGAGGCGAACGAAGTAGAGGAGCTCAACATGGAAGATCTCCTAGGCAATCTAATGGCCTACGAGACAAAGTTGGAGCAGAAAAAGAAGGATACACCGGAGCCAAAATTGAAGAAGACTCTTGCCTTCAGAGCCACGTCGGATAGCGAGGTAAGTTCCAACGACGAAGACTTTAGAATTTTACTTAAAAATTTTTCCAAGCTTTGTAGGGAATTAAAGAAAGAGAAAAAGGAGAAGAAGGAAAGCCCGAGACGTTGCTACCATTGCAACGAGAAAGGGCACCTACGACCAAAATTCCCTCTTCTCAAAAAGGAGAAGAAAAAGGAAAAGGAAAAGAATTCTAAGAAGGCGTTCCAAGCCACTTGGGACGATTCCAGCTCGGAGGAAGAAGAAGAAAAGGAAGAAACCGCTTGCTTTGGTTTCATGGCCAGAGGAAGCAACAGCGACAGCGAAAGCGGAAGCGATGACAGCGACAATGAGGTAAATTTCGATTTACAAGAAGCTTTTAATGAACTATTTGAGATTAGTAAATCACTTAAAATAGAAAATAAAAGTATTAAAAAGAACCTTAGTTTTCTTAAAAATGAAAATGATAGGTTAGAAAAATAACTTAAGGACATAGAAGCTAGTCCTAGAATTGATAACCTATTATTAGAAAATCAAAACCTCATCAATGAAAATAATAAATTGATTGAGGAAAATGATAGTCTAAAGTTAGAAATCTCTAATTTAAAGACTAAGATGAGTATTATAGAAAAAGAAATTGCATGTCTTAGGGAAAACTCCAACAAATTAATCAATAAAGTAGATAATTTTTATAGCCCTAAGGTTGAGAAAGGATCTCCATCAAGGAGACCCGCTAACAGATCCGGATCCAAGCCCACTTGTATACCGAAAAAAGAATTAGAATCTTGTTTTGTAGGGTTCAGGGATAATTACAACATAAACGACTGGACCTACAAGCTCAAGTCTGGTCAACTCGAGTTGGGAGAACCAAGGAGTAGACCAAGGAGGAGAACAAGAAGACCGACGAGACGGCGAACAAACGACGGACCCACCACACGTCGACCACCAGATTGGAGACCGGCGCCGATGCCCGGGCCTCCAAGCTACGGATGGGAGCCCCATCCGATGTGGCATCCACCACCACCATTCGAGCCATTTTACTGGCAATGGTAGGTGAGGTAAAAATTCTTAACCCTATCTTATTATCATAAGCATTTAGATAGGGGGAGTTAAAAAATGATAAGCTAATTGTCAAATTTTAAGGGGGAGATATAAGTTAGCTAAATTTCCTTTAGTAAGGGGGAGAAAAATAATAGCTATCTTGTTGTTACAAAAAGGGGGAGAGTATCACCTTTGTTAAAAGAAACTCATAGAAGATCATGTTTTAAGGGGGAGTTATAGGAAATGTAAAGTCAATTAAACCTTTTTCATAATGTCAAAAAGGGGGAGGATTTTTTGCATTAGTATCTATGGTTTTGTCATCATCAAAAAGGGGGAGATTGTTGGTGCTAGAGCACCACGATCATTTGTTTTGATGATAACAAAACACGTGTTATTTAACATTTGCAATTTGAGTCCTAGATTTCAGGTCAATTGCAAATGTGGACGTGTTTAGACGGAACTCGAGTTCGCATCCAGGATGGATTGGAGGAGCTTAATGAAGAACAGAGGAGGTTCGCGTGGAGCGACAGATTGAAGATAGAAGACAAGAAGAATAGGATAGATTCTTTTTAATCCTTTCTTGTATCTCTTGTCTTTATTTTCTTGCTCTTATTTTCCTTAGAATATTATGTTAAAGATCCTCAAAGAACCCTAACAGTAGTCCTAGGAACACCGGGACAACCCTAGGATACTTAGGTTTTCTGTAGAATACTTATAAAACCAATATAGGGTTCAAACAGCACTTCCAGACGTCTGATAAAGTATTTTAAGACGTCTGACTGTTGTTTCAGATGTCTGATAACTGTTAGTCTGGACATACTTAGTTCTGTCTGATGAAATCAGACGTCCATACCTTATACTAGACGTCTTAGGAGACGTCTAATGGACTTGCCAGACGTCCAGATAGTGGACCGTTGGCTAGCTTAGCAGGCACTGCAGATTATGATCGTTAGAGCCTTATCAGACGTCCTTAGGCCTTTCCAGATGTTTGATAAATGACCGTTTTGCCTCGGCTGACCCAAAGTCTCTTCTCAGAGATTTCTAGCCGTTGCAACGTTTGGAAAATCCATTCCCACAGTAAAAGTAGGTTTCCAGATGTCCGGGCATAGTGCCAGACGTCCTGTATGTCGTCTGATCAACTTGAACAAAAACCCTGTTTAGATCTGATTCAAGTCAGGAGGAAACCCGCATAGAATCAGACGTCTGACCTTGAAATCAGACGTCTTAAAGTGGCCTTCCAGACGTCTGATGCCAGAATTAGACGTCTGATCACCCTGTCAAGTGTAATCATTGTCCTGATTTCGGCCTGATTCTCTTGGGCTTTGCACCCAACGGCTATGGAAGCATTTCCAAGCCTTCCAAAGCCTTCCCAAGGCCTCTATAAATAGAGGGGAACCTTTGCAACACAAGATACACACTAAGAGAAATAAGAGACACACCTAAGCAACTTAGTTCCACTCTTTTGTGTCCAAGAGAAGCCCTTGCTCTCCAAGCTCTAGCTCCATTCCCTTGAGAGCATCAAACCTTCGCGCACCCGCTCTCCCGCCGTTGTTCACGAGAGCGACATTGCGCCATCGCGTGGCACACGCACCGCGTCATCAACTCGACGCACTCCTTGCAAAGGGGAGTTTCCTATTTCCTATAGAAGCTAGGTTCATAATTACTTTGTTGGCTCTATAGGACTTGTTGTTTATTTTATCTTTGTCTTTTGGTTGGGTATTCGCTTTGCGAATTCCTGTCTCCTTCGTGGGACAAAATCCTTCTCGTGGAGAGAAGGGGTTGAGGAATGCTACCCTCGTACTTGTAGCGTGGTTGTACTGAGGTTGAATCACCCTCATTTTAAAGTGATTCGGTTAGTGGATTTGATCAACTAGGTTGATCGGAAAATCCTAACTCGAGAGGGTTAGGTGGTGGTTTTCACCCAGTTTGGGTTTCCACCTAAAAACAATTGTGTACATTGTGTGATTGATTGTTTCTTTGGTGAGATTGCTTTATATTTTATTTTCGCATTTTATTACGTCACCCCTCCTCGTAGGGCCAAACTTTCAGTTAATTTATGCGGGTCTGTTTTAGGGTTACCAAGTGTAATTTAATTCTTAGATTGCACATAAACCCATTTCTTATTGACTCAACCCACTTTTTATCTCATTTAGACCATTTGACCTATGTTTTGCCTCTGAGAAATCCCGTTTATGAACTGCAATGGTAAAATTGCATTTTTAACCTTTATTTCATGCTTTCTTCTCAGAGCACTTGTTCCTTCAGTTAAGCCGTCTTCTAGGTTATGTAGGAGCTTTTATCTTCTTTATTGGGTCAAAATGAGCTAGTTATGGCTCATGATGAGGCTCTCATCAACAGGGGGACGGATAGTCCCACATCAGATACGGACAACTGCTCTGCGCTTCATAAATTGTATTTGGATATGGGCTTATCACCTCGTACAGAAGGGGTGAGGTCCCTTACACCCCTCATGCTCCTCATTTGTGACATTGCCCTCATAGATCTGCTGCAGACCTGATTACCCACCTACACTTTCCACTCCTCGCTCACCACCCACTTCCAGTGAGACTGGACTTGGGTGCTCTCTAGGTTAGATTACCCGTATACCTAGTTCTATTGAAGGCTCTGGGAGAGCGTGACACAGAGAGAGAAAGAGAGAGAGCATGTAGGGGTTAGAGGAGTTTTTCTCTCTAAAGAATTGGCTAATGACTTAGCCAAATTTGAGACCCCTTCCCCTTCTACGTGAAGAAGAGAAGCAGAGAAGAAAGTGAGGGAGAGCAGTAGAAGTCTGCATGGAGGAAAAGAGCAGAGAAAGAAGAAAAGGAGAGGAAGAAAGAAGACAAAGCCGAAGAAGAGAAGCAGAAGGGTCTTTGAAGAAGAAGAAGGAAAGCAGTTGAAGAAGAGTCGCAGAGAGAGAAAAACTATTCGTTAGACATTTAAGACGTCTGATCATTCAATCAGACGGCTGATTTGAGTTTATTTCATGCATAGTTATTGAGTTCCACTTGCTATTATTATAGGGAGTAATTGGTGATTTAAGTCACCATTTTACTCCATTCTTTTTGCAATTTGACACTAGATATTATTGCCACATTATTCTAAATCAATTTCTGATCATAATTTCTTATCTCTATTATGTAAAATTGCAATGTTGAGAATCGAATTCCTACTTGCTCTCACTGAACGACCTCAGACTTTTCAAGTATAAATTTTATCTATTTTTCATGAGATTTCAACTATACTGCAACGCAACGATTTATAACATCGATCTCACACGACTAAAATGCCCATTGCTACAAAATTATTTTTTCAAATTAAGGGGCGGTTATCCCATAGATAACCACCTAAATTCATTCCACCTTAGAATAAAATTACATCGGCAATTTCAAAATGGACCTCTAGAAACCAATTTGGGAGGAGATAGAGGATACAAAGTTCACAACATAAGGCCTCTCCCCCCTAAACACCACCCCATTCCTCCCCAGCCACACTCCCCACAAAATAGCCAAGACCTTTACTTGATCATGCTTAGAGCGAAAGGTGAAGACTCCGCCACTTGCACTTCCCCTGTGAAAGGAAGACCAAAAGCTAGTAGCATCCTGGTGGGAGATCCAGCCAATCCCCATCACCTGCCAAACCTATGCTACAAACGGGCACTGAAGCAGAAGATGTTGCACATCCTCAACAACCCTCCCACAAAGGGGGCACACTAGATCATCTGTCTGAGCCCATCTTGCTCTCCACTACTTTGTCATGATCCTTCCTCTTCTCACCAAGCAGACAAAGATCTTCACTTTCAATGGGCATTTCACCATCCATATCAGTCTGTAGTCCCACATGAAGTCAACCCCACATCCAAATTAACCTCACCAGTCCCCAACGTGCGGTACACCTTTGCCACCCAGAAGTCTCCCTCCTCCCAATAAAATCCATCAAGGCCTTCGCCTGATGCCCAACCCACCAACTCCTACAATAGCAGCTAGAAGTCCTCACATCGCTGATCTGAAAGACCCCCCGGAATATGGGGCACCAGGATCTGTCCCAGCATTCACCAACCATTGTCGAAATATTCACCACACTACTCACTAAGCAAGCAAACCTCTCCCTTAGAGTAGAGTCGGTCCCCTACCAGTCATCCTACTAGAAACGAAAGGAATCCCTTGCACCGAGCATTGGGTCAAAGAAGCTTCGCACTCTCACAACCACCACCGCCAGGCCCCTGAAGAAGTGAGATGCTTCAGGAGGAGGGGAGCAGAGAGGTCCCCATGATAGGAAATCACCGTAGCATCGCCGCATAACATCTCCAAGAAGCCTTTGCTCATGCCCCACCAACCTTACGATTTGTAAGAAGACTGATGTTCGTTCTATCCACATGTCTGACCCCAAGGCCCCCCTCTTGTGTAGGCTTGCACACCTCCTCCCATGCCACCAGCCTCGCCCCCCTACCTATCACCCCTACAGTAGACCAGAAGAAGTCTCTCATCAATCCCGAGACCTTCTTCTCAATCTGGCGTGGCAATAGGAAGATCGACAAGTAGGATGGTATGTAGGCTAGAACTGCCTTCACCAAGGTCAGTCACCCGCCCCAAGACAAAAGTCTAGAGGACCACCCTACCCCGTTTCCCTCCATTCTTTCCAGCAACGAGAGCCAATCTTGCAGCTTGAGATGATGGTTCGACAGAGGAAGGCCTAGATACACCAATGGCAAGGAACCCATCTCTATCTCCAAAGCAGCACCCACCCTCTCTTTCTCCGTAGTGAACAAATTGACCGGAACAAAGTTTGATTTCTAATAGCTAATCTATAGCCCTGACACCTCACCAAAGAGCTCTAGTAGGATCCTCAACCTCCTTGAATCCAACACAGTTCCTTCGACTAGGAAGAGTGTATCATCAGCATACTATAGGACCACCACCTCCCTGCCACCACCAAAGTCAAAGGCCCTAAATTGCCCCATACTGCAAGCTCTGTGTGTCACCCGTGCAAGTGCGTCTGCCGTAGGAACATATAGCATGGGCGCAAGAGGGCACCCCTGTCTGACCCCTCTTTTAGGCTGGACCAAACCTCCCGTCGGGTTCTTGTTGATAAGGACTACAAAGGATGCTGTCATCACACATCTCTTCATCCAATCAATCCATATCATAGGGAAACCCCTCCTCTACAGAGATGTCCACAAGAAGTCCCACTAAACCTAGCATACACCTTACTGAAATCCACCTTCCATAGAAAAGTCTGCTTCTTCTCCCTTCACCACGTTGCCAAGGCTTCCATCACAATCATAAAACCATCTAAAATTCCTCTCCCTGGAACAAAAGTTGTCTGAATAGGGGAGACCAAATCCCCCAGAAGGCCCCTCAGTCTGTTAGCCAGGACCTTAGCCACAATATGGTAAACTGCATTAGACAGGGTGATCGGTCTAAAGTCCTGGATGGCCTCCGCCCCTTCCTTCTTAGGCAGCAGAAATAGGTAGTATCTATTCAGCTTCTTAAAACCTCTATTGTCGGATGCAAACTCCTCCACCACCTGCATCACATCTACACCCACCAAAGGCCAGAACTCCCTAAAGAAGAAGATAGGGAAGCCGTCTAGGCCAGGGCATCCCTCTGCATTGAGGCCCTACACTGCCTGCCTCACCTCCTCCTATGAGAAGCTATCCGTAAGACCCTCCGCCTGGGTCTCCATGATATGCTGCACATCCTCCCCCCTCCACTTCCAGCCTCCCCTGGATCATTTCCTAGTGAACTCTCTGAAATAATCTGTCACCTCCTGCCCCACCTCCTCCCTACCTGAGAAAGCATTCCTGCCAATCACCACCTTATCTATCTAGTTCCTCCTCCTCCTGGCAGAGGCCATTTGGTGGAAGAACCTTGTGTTGGAGTCCCCTTCCTTCAACCATCTCTACCTAGATCTTACCTTCCATTCCATCTTTGTCCATCTGTCTTCCTCCTGGATCACTTTCGACATCCTCGCCTTGATCTCCATATCCTCCGAAGAGATGGGGGCCTGGTCCACCTATCTATAAATTCTGCTAATTTCTGCCAAAGCCTCCTCCTTCCTGCCCATGTTAGCTATCTTAATCTCCCTCCTAGAAAGCTTCAAATGGTCGCGCAACAAGGAAAGTTTCTTTGCCAGATAGAAGGTCGCTGAACCTTCCACCTCCATGGAGTTTCAATTCTCCACCAACACCTTCAACCCCTTCTCTAGTAGCCATGACCTATCAAATTTAAAGTATGTGCCAAACCGTACTCACTCATTCAGCCGCCACAACAAAGGAGTGTGATCCGAGAAAGGCCTCTCTAATGCACAGACATCTTCCACAGGGAATGCCTCAACCAGCTCCACATTGGATAGAAACCTGTCAATCCTAGACATCTGGCCATTGTTATTCCTCCATGTGTATGCACAAGATGTAGGGGACCAGTCCACAAGACCATGAGTCTTAACAAAATCTACAAAAATGTCTGACTTGGGGTCCTACCTCCCCCGTCCACCTGCTCTATCCTCCAGTCCCAAGTGCCTCCGATTTCTCTCTGGACTCGTCTACATAATCAACCAACTTAGTTTCCTACAACACTACAATGTCTTCCCTCCATTACCTGATGTACCTCCCCAAAATGGACCTCGTCGAAGGGTCATTGAGGCCCCGCACATTCCAGGTGATACATTCCAGGTAATCACCCCATACATCTAGGCGATGTGGTATACTCTTTTGTGGCCTGCCTGAAGCCACCGGCTTCCGCCATCTTATGCACCTCCTTATCATCACCATTTAGCACCTCTCTTGACATTGGGCTTTTCGGAGCTCTCCCATGACCATCCACCACCACCTGTGGTCTCTATCTACCATGAAACGACCACCTCCTTCAATAGCGGAGACCACCACCGCACCCCCAGCCCACCAAGCGTGGTGTCCACCCTACCAAAGAGATCTCCATGGGGTTAACCCCCACCGAGGAGTTCCAAACTGGCTGCTACTTCCTCCAGCCATGATGAGAACCTCGTCATAAACCCTAAACTAGCACCATTTAACCCAGATTTGCAAGAAAAAGCTCCTACATAACTCTAGAAAGGCTTGGCTCAGAGAAATTCTGAGTTTGTAAAGAAAACAGAAACTAAGGGGTAAAAATGAAATTTCACCAATTCAACCTAAAAACAGGGTAACTCAGGATCCAAACATAGGTCAAAATAACCTAATAGGAAGAAAAGTGGGATGAGATGATCCAATAAGGGCTACAGCAACTACAAGGAATTAAATGACATCCTGTAACCCTACAAACAAATCCACTTCAATTCACGAGGTTCGAGGAAAATAAGAAATTGACTAAAACCTCTAAAATTCATAGAAAAGTAATCTCTAGGGTTTAGAACCTCCAATTTGGCCTTAGGAACCCATTTTGACCTACATTGAGAACCATGCCCAATTAATAACTTAATTTGAGTTTTTACGTAAATTGACTGGTCAAACAAGGTCTGACCTAGAAATAAAATTCACCATTAGAATCCTTAGGTCCCATTTAGTCATGCATAAAAACTTGAGCCTATGAAGAGACCTTCTTGACCAACTTTGCATTTTGGTCCTCATCCATTACTTTTTGACCCTCAACTTTTGAAACCCTCGCATTTTGGCCCCTAATTCTTCATCATTTTTTGCATTTGGGTCCTCCCTGCAAAACCCTGAGCAGCGCCATTCTCCGGCGAGGCATGGCACCGCGCAGGGTGAGGGCGACCCCCTGCCAAGACAACGGGGTGTTCCCTGCGACGTTTGCTGTCGCAGGGACACCTCCACGATCTCTGCCATCGGCCACACCTTCCGTGCGAACGTGTGGAAGGTATGGGTCGCGATCCGGCCATCCTCCGGCGAGGGAGGCACGTCGTCTCCCTCCGCCCTCCTCTCTGATTTTGCCTCTATAAAAGCCACCACCGTCTGCCGCTTTCAGTAGCTCGATTCTGACGGAGAACCACCCACAACTTTCTTCTCTTCCCACTCCGGCAGACACCCAACGAGCTCCGGCGAGCCCCCTTTCCTTTCCTCTTTGCTCTGCCACAAAACCAATGGCAGAGACTTCTTCTTAATTCTCCTCCGCGTCACGCAATACCCGCGCGCGCTGCTTCAGCCCCATCGTCGCCGCCGTCCGCCCCCACTGGGTACCTTCTTCTCCGGCGACAGTCGACACGACTGCCGCCCTGCTCCTCCCCCTTCGTCCCTGCAAGTAGGTAATAGTTACTTCTCTTCCTCCCCACTTTCTTTTTCCTATTTTAATTTGCTCAATCAAACCCTCGACCGACCCGACCACCATCATCTTCCACGCCTCCGGCCCACCTCCGGCGAGTCGCTCCCATCATTCCGCCACTCCATACGATTCACCGACCGACCCAAAACCTCCTCCTCGTCCCACTGAACCGTTTCTGCCCCTTCACTGCCACTCCTCACCTCCACCATACTCCACCGAACAAACCCATTCTCGCGGCTACAGTCCGACCTAGCCCCGCCACCAGACGCCGACCCACGACCTGCCACACCCGCACCACCTTCGCCTTGCCACGGCGAAGGTCCCCCGCGTGTTTGATTAGGCTGAAGGGCCGTATTCCTATCTAACTGGTTCGCTGCTCCAGCTGCCATTAGCGATGACTGAAGCAGCTTCGAGGAGAGCTCCAGGCCCTGCAGCCCCAGATTCCCAGGTGCTGCAGGTTGGGGCGAAGTCCGCAAAGGCTTCTGCCTCTTCAGTTGGCCCAGACATTGGCTGCAGCTAATCAGAGGGCGAGGTAGAGTCGTCCTGCGAGCGCACGCGAAGGCAGTAGAAGATAGTCCCACATCGTGGGATTTCGAGGCCGCGCGCCCGCATAAAGGAAAAAAGTGCCTTAGTCTCTTCGCCTCCTGACCAAGGGGTGAGGACCCTCTCACCCGCTCGACCCGGCCTCGTTCGCGACCACCCCCCGCGGACCTGGCCCGACTCGTTTACCCGACCTGCACTCCTCGCCCACCACCGCACGCCAGTGGGCCTGGACCCGGGCGCAACCCGTACTCGAATACCCGGCAGCTCTGGGAGAGCTATCCTACGAGTGAATTCTGAGAGAGAGAGAAGCGGGGGAGGGTAGAGTAGGTTTTTGCCCTCTGACCAAACTACGAGTGTGCAGGCACAGGAGAAGAAGAAGAAGAGAACCATAGAGAGAAGAAGGAAAGAAGATGTACTGTAGCAAAAGCTACTTAAGTCGTCTGATTGAAAAATCAGACGATGGCCTGTAGGAAGAAAAGAAGAAGCTTGGAAGAAGAAATGAAAGAAAGAAGGCATAACCTCAAGCAAGGAAAGAAAAGAAAGAAAAAAGAAGAGGAGGATCACCACTGCTGCAGAGAAGAAAAAGAGAAAGAGAAGAAGAAGCTCTGAAGAAGAAAGAAAGAAGAAGAACAGAAGGAAGAAGACTGAAGAACCCAAAAGAAGAGAAGAGAAGAAGACAACGATGAGAAAGAAGAGAGAAGAAGAAAAAGCCAAAAAAATAAATCTCTCTCTCTCTCTTTTCACTTTTGTAATAGAAACTTTGTATCTCTAGAATACAGTTTGCTCGCTGAGTTCGACCTCGGGAGATCTTTTATTTCCGAGTAAAAATTTTAATAGTGGCAATAACTATCTGTACTACAATGCCATTTCTATAACAAAACAACAAAACCTAGTCATACCGCCATTAAGCCATTCCGAAGGTTCTCCTCGTTCGAGAACCACCTCGCCTGTCAGTACCAATGGAGTATCTTCCCCCATTGCCACCACTAGTTGGGCCTCCCTTGGTAGGGACCAGACCTCCTCATCCACCCCGTGCAGCACCATCACTCGGCCAGATCTCTCTTCCTGTTCTGAACTTGGCACCTCCTCTGGTGATCCCAGGGGTTGTACGAAGCAGCTGGAGGGTCCACTGCCCTCAAGAGAGACCTTAGGTCTCTGTTCTCCAAGGGGGGAACCGATGTTTAAAACTCGGAGCACGAATTCGGATCTAGATCTATATCTGCTCTGCCTTCGGTGCCCCATGCCCCATCAGGTGCCGCGCATGTGCTAGGGTTTGAAAAGCCCTCACCTCTACATTCAGAGCGTCGCCCTACAAAAGCATCTTCTAACCTTTCCACTTTTGAGGCGCCATGATCATCAGCTTCGCTCCGACCTTCAACTCGACCAGCGCAACCATTGAGCCCTTCGGCAGCCCAAGTGCCCCGTAGCTTCTGACCCAAGCCAAAGGTGCCATGATCGCCTCCACCACCTCGACCAAGCATAGCCACCATGGGACTCCAGTAATGGTGACGTCCAGCACCGTCCATTTGGGTGGGCTCTTCAGCGAGGCCCCATCATGCAGTGATGGACGCCTCCATCACCACCTCCCTCCCCAAGTAGTGCACACCATGAATGGTTGCTCACTCCACTTCTCAGTTGGGAGTCCACTTGCCACAAACACCCCCTCCACCACTTGCAGCACCTTAGCCCCTCCCCTCGCAACCTCGCCCAATGAGTTCTCCACCATTGACCCCAAAACCCTACCTTCCAAAGCCTCTCCAACGATGCTCTCCTCCACCACTCTCCTCAAAACCCTAACACCCTCTGACTAGGGGGCCTCCACCTCCATCTCCGGTAACCCTTTCAGGGGCGGTGGTGGCAGCCCCTTCCCTCTTTCGACTGTGGCTCCCCGTCAACAGCTATCACTCCTATGGCTAAGACCTCCACACCTTTAGCATCGCCATGGTTCCCGACAATCCCTGAAGCAATGGTCGCTATCGAGGCACTTGTAACACCTTCGATGCCTGGCCGCATCTTCTCGATCTCACACGGATACCCGTTGAGCATTTAGGCCCTACTCCTCTCGATTTTGACCTACCACCTCTGACTATTATAGGCCTCCGGTCACACCTCCACAACCCTCTTCCCTCTGAAAGGTCCTCCCTCTACCCTTCTCCCCTCTCCTACCTTCTCCCTCACCTCCCTGTCCCGACACTCGCTCTCTCTCCCCAATGCCCCTTCGCCCTCGCACGTTCTCACTCCCTCACTCTCTTACTCTCTCTCCCCAATGCCCCTTCGCCCTCACACGTTCTCACTCCCTCGCTCTCTTACTCTCTCCCTCGCTCGCTCTCTCCATCTCTCCCCTTCAAAAAGCCCATTGCTACAAAATTATATAATAAGAAAAAAATTACAATTAGAAAATGAAATAAAGAAGAATCCTACTTCATCAATGGAGCTTGTACCCTTCTTTGCAAAATTAGATAGCAAATCCAATGCATCAATTGAATATATACTTATCATCTGCAAGCACAACATTGCACATTACGAGAAGTGCTAATAGACACTCGTATACACTAAGCATAAATCTTGCATTACACATCGATATTCCATATTTTAGACCAATTATCCAAACAATTGAAAAATAAAAAGAAAAAATAACAATGGTAATGAGCGATTGAAATTTGTAATCTTGACAGTTTTACTATCAACAGTAGTATCAAACCGGGTAATATATGTCATTTGAAAATTAATAGAAAATCAATTAAATGCCACTATAATTAAACATGGTAAAAAAAAGAATCAAGAAGCTGACCTTCTCAAGTGTTTCCTCAATGGCTTCATCACTTAATTTCTCACTTCCACCCTTGAGAATATTGTCATTGCTAGCAACTCAACACTTGAACTGCTAGCAACACCCTTGTTGCAGAAGACCTCAAAAGCCAATCTGAGTGCCTATAGAAAAGGTAAACAAGATTAAGAAATCTCTAAAAAGGATAATAAATAAATGAGAGAATATCAAGATGTTCTTCCTTAGTTTGAGTCATATTGAAGCACACATAGAACCTAGCCCCTCAGATACCATTATATTAGCAAGTGTCTAGTCATGTTTGTCTAGAAAATATCAGAAAATAATTAAGGTTAAATCTTTCCTTTATCATTCCCATGTTCATTTTATGCATTCAAGTTTATTACAAGCAAAGGAAGGCATAATAATGAAGGCATAGCAAGCATGTACTTAACTGCACAAATGGCATTGATATTTACCCTACTCATTGCATTTGAAAGGAATGATCCTTCAAAGAAGGAGCCATGTGAGGCATCTGTCAAGGACACCTTTTGTGTTGAGATGGTAGACCATTTAGACATATGCAACATTTGTTTCAAGATGTTAGGAGGGGTCTAGAAAAAAGTGATGGGCTTTCCAATGTCATTATTTTCTTTAGTCTTCAACAGTAAAAACTCAAATAGATAAATGCCTAGGCACGTAATGTGGTGAGATCATATCCTATACTATTTTGAGCATACATTTTTGTTGTATTTCAATTTACAATGTGCTTTAATTAGTTCTTAGATTCAAGTCAGTTGGATCACATAACATTTTTTTCTTGAGAGTTATTTTTATTGATTTACCTTGAAATCTTCCATTATGTTGGAGTTGACCAATTAGTTGCAGTAGTCAAGAAAAAAAGTTGTAGTTTACCCCACAAAACCAATAACTTTCTCATATATAATTTTGAGAAATTCTACTTAAGACATGGTTATAATACATAAAGATCGAGTTGCCATACCCAATTTGTGCTCATCAATAAAGGTTAAATAAAATACATGAAAAAATGTTCATAGTCAATACAAACCTTGTGGAAAAGAGTGTGGTTCTGAAAATAATCACTGACATGTAGCTCAATAACTTTTTAATGAAAACATGCAGTTACTAGATATGAGCATCAAGAATATGATCTCACACATACAAAAAAAGAAAATGTTTCCCAGTTTACATGCTCCTGAAGACCAATAACGCCCTTCTTTTCTACCTGTAAATAAAAATACATTAATGTATTCAAGTTGTCAGGAAACCAAAAAACACAATTGTATATATCATATAGATCCATATCAATGACAATAAGATGAATTTCCTAGATGCATGTATCCTTGGTAAGAATAGCACGATGCTTTTAAGCCATAATAGTTAAACATATGCAACATGAAAAGATTTTGTGTAGGTTTAAAGAATAATGATTAAAAAAAACTTTCTTTCTTTTTCGAAATGGCTAATTAAAAAAAGAACTTAAAGGATACCCTGGAAATATTAAAGAAAACCATGTTATGAAATATAGAATGAATTTGCTAGCATCTGAAGAGAATAATGTAATAAAAGGTCATGCTCACAAAGAGCTGTACTTATGAAGAGAATGAGGAATATTTGAAAAGTTGGTAGCCAACAAAACTAGGAAGAGAGGTCCTAAAAGTTTCTCAAGTGAAGGTCCTTAAATAGATTTCCATAGTTTCCACCAAAACCTTTGCTGACACAAGTGATGTGGTGGATATTCGCTGCGGAAAGGTTTGAGTTTGGAAAACCCATTGAAGTAGTTTGATTCGCAAGAAAATTCGTTAATCAGATAAAATTTATAATCGAAACTCGAGTTGAGCCTCGGGTCGAACACATGGAGGCGAACGTTTGGTTTGAAAATCCACGTTTCATTATTTTATTTATTTTTGTCATTTTTATCTTTTATAATTTTTTTTATATTTTTATCAAGAAAGAGATTAGGTTGATGAAAACTTTATCTACTTACAAAAATAATGCAGAGAGGGAGAGGGAGAGAGAGAAACAATCATGGATTTCTAACCAAATGTTTATTACAACTATGAAAGTGGGAAAACTACACTACAAAAGCAAAAAGATAGAGATAGGTAAGAAGAATCCCCTTTGACAGTCGCTTGGAGGATGGCTCGCTCTGATGGTGGCCCGAAGGAGGTGGCTAGGAGCGCAATGAGGGAGGACGTTGGCAGAGGAAGGAGAATGGGGCAGGATGTCGATGCAGCGAGGATCTTCTTCCTGAAAGAGGTGAGAGGACAGCTGCATGATGCTCCACGAAAGGGGATGAGAGGAGGGAAAATATTTGATTCTACTCTAAATGAGCATCCCAGGCTTGGGACAAGCTCTCTCTAGAGCCTTGGAGGTGGTGAGGTGAAGAGCGGTAGGGGTCCTTTTATAGTGGAGGAAAGGATCAATTTCGCATATTGGGCATTTTGTGACGGTCATAAACATCGCTGAAGATCCAACGTAAATGTCACTGAAGACAGCCTTGCACCCACACTGGCGCTCGCTCTGCGCACCCATGTTGCACGTCGTGTCGCACACGGGTGCTCTGGGATGCACTACGCTACCACTGCTGCTGCCTCCGTGCGCGCCTGTTGCGCTGCTGTGCTTGCATGCCTCCACGCGCGCATGCACACCAACGCTACTATGCACGTACGGTGACACGTGCGTGTGCATGGGCATCCTGGGTTGCGTTACGTGGTGTGATCTAGTCCGTCGATCTTCTTTCCTTTGTAGGGGTCGCTATAGGGGTCGGATTGAGTCGATTCTCATGCCATTGGGCTACGATCGTCGATTCGAATCCATCCGTGCGGTCGGATTTATCATTTGAAGCTCCAGATTGCATCAACTGGTCCCTCAACCATTGATCTTCCTTGGACTGCATATGGTGCTATGGGACTCTCATTAAGGCGATTTTAGAGGCATTGGACACTGATCATCGCCCTGATCAGATCCATATGATTGGATCGTCAATCCGAGGCTCTGAATTAAATCTCCTTCTCCCCTAGTCATAAAAAGGATGCAATTAACCTAAGATATACACAACTACACTAAATGCAGAACATGCTATGTAATATTTATAATATGAAATGAATATCTAAGCCTAGAAACATGTATGAATAGGCATTTTATCCTCAATAATTGTGTCTATATCATAATCCCATGCCTATCTTTTGCTAGTCCCTAGTAAAATTAAATTATATGCTATGTATAAAAATGGAATTAGGGCTCGATCGCTTAAGGCATTTATTGTTTATTAACAAAAGGAAATTTTCAACTAAAGTCCTAAACTATGAAAACTAGATAGTACCCGAGTATCTAACAGAATGCAGACCACCCAAGTCCTCACCTTATTTGAAAAGGGAAGAAACTTTTTTTTTTGCTTTTCTCTTCTTTTCTAATTTTTTGGACTTTTGGAGTTTTAGTGTTTCGGGATAACTTTTTATGGCTACCAGATCCACCCAAAACTTGAAAAGGATTCTAAGTGCTAAGCATCTTGTAAAAGGGTGATAGACTCTCTAAGTGGCTGTTAAAACTGACTTTAGGTTTCTACTACCATAGGTGACCTAAAAAATTTTGCCTAAAGGTTTATCTTTTCGATCGGTAGCTTTCTCCCTACTTTTCTTATTTTTTTATGAGATCAACACAAGCGAACCCAATGTATGTTTCCCTGGTTTATTCTAATTCCCTACTTCTTCCCTAAGTGTTTTGGGAATTATTTTTCCATTTTTGTGAGATGGACTCTAGATAACCGACCAATGACTGTTATACACGGTAACTTGCTAGCCATACTTGTGCGGTAAAGTGTGGTTTTATTTTTTTTATTTTCTCCCATTTCTATTTTCTTTTCATTTTCAATTTTTTTCTTTCTTTCTTTTTATTTTTGAGTATCATTTTTTTCTTTTTCTGAAGAGGTGGCTTCCTTGATCTAAGATTTACCTAAAAGAAATAGAATGAGTATGGTCATGTAGCTGGGCTTTGGACAATCAGCCAATGGGTTGTTACCCACGACAACTTGTCAGCCACACTACCCTAGAAAGTTCATTAGCTACCTAATTTTCATAAAGTCGCTGAAAAGTGAGTCAGTGCAAATATTGTGTAGATGCTTAGGCTTAAAGTCCCCTCAAATTAGAGGGCGGGTTGATAAGTCATGTACTTATCACCCCAATTTATTTACCAAATTAAAATAAAATTAACTTGGCAAGGACTCGAGACTAAGTCCACATTTGAGTGGACACCTAGGCTGATTAAGCCCAAAGACCTGAAGAATCTAAATATTTAGGTCCTATCGTATCATTTCCTAAAGTTAACAACGCCTAATGCCTAAGTTCACTTCTCCTAATTCTTTTTCTTTTTTTAAATAAAATAAAAGAAATAAATTCCACGAAGTTAACAAAATGATTTCAGGATTAATTATCCACCCCCGCATGCCTAAATGATGCAATGCCTCATTGTAAAAATAGAGACATGAAAAGGGTGGAGTAAACAGAATATCACGTGAATTTCATGAAAATCTGGTAAGCTCCATAGAGAAGGTGGAATATACACATGTGCTAAATTTATTGCCTTCAGCTAGTCACGATTCACAAGTAATGAAGACATTAAAAGTTCAGAAGTACAGGTCAAAATTAGAATAAGAAGATTGATTTTGGGACCTGCAAAAAGATGTCCGCAGATGTGGACCAGATTGTGATGCAGACCCATGCCCCAAAGTCGTGTGGTTCTCAGGTTCTAGATGAAAATCACCCAGAACCGGAGATTATTGTGCTTGTGGGGCCAAGCCTAAAGTTTGGTGGTGTGCAACCCAAGACTAAAGTGGCTGACAATGGGTAGATCTGATTCACTAAACTCGAATGTGCACTTAGAGTTCAGCTCAGGAAGATAGTCAATTATTTCAAGGTTGGGTTGCATGTCGAACATATCGTAATGGTTCTGATAGAAGGTAGGTGGTTCAGGTCAACAGTAGCCCTTAGATCCAAAATCAAATTTCCCTCAGAAGTAGCTTTCCAGATTTTAACTTCCAAATTCCTATCCTCTAAAATCAATGTTTCCAGGACCTCCAAATCATTGTACACCCCATTTAAAATATCCAAGTCTAACAGTTGTGGTTGAATCAGGATTGACTTGGGCACAATGATCTCAAAAGTATGATCATTCAGCTCTTTGGGGTGCAGTAGAGGAAAGGGGTAACTAATTGAATCATCTAGTAAATGTGGATTCAGATCCTCCAAGTTAGCCCCAACCAGATCACAATCTTCAATAATCAGGCTATCAAATGGTTCGTCATACTCCTCGAGCCCGTTTGTCTCACTAAAATCATTTTCCTTAACTTCATGTGAGACATCACCTAAAGATTCTTCACCCTCAGAGTCAAAGAATTCTTTATTCTCATTTACATATGTCTCAAAATAGCATGTCATTTCCTGGTCCATAGAGACATATTTTTCCTCACTCCCTGTCTTGGGGAACTCGGTTGAAGCAATCGGTTCATCCTCAATTGGTTGCTCTAGACCAACCTGGTCATCTCCAATCTTAGAACATGTATCCCCCCTGACAGGTGCCTGAGCAGGTTTAGATATTGGCTCTCCTGAAGGGGGTTCATCTTGAGAATCATCCCAAGATTGGACTAGGGAAACCATAAATTTCATCCTCAACATCAGTAATTTCCCAAGAAGAAACACACCTGGGCCTCGATCCTTAACATCTTGGAGCAAATTCAATAAAGAGCTATTCAACTCATTAATCATTTTGTTCAAAGGATCCAATGCTTCAGTGTATGGTGTTGGCTGAGCTTCTAAAGATTGTATGGCGTTTCTCAAGTTAGCCAACACCCTATCTTAGACCTGGTTCACCTAAATCGAATGGTTCGGTTCAAGGTTGGGTGGGTTCGGGTTAAATCTAGGGGAGTAAGATATTGAGGTTCTCAAGGTCCTCCTTGATAGTAGGTTGTTTTGGGTTGTTCAAGGAATGGTGGTGACCAATATTCAGTGGAATACTAGGGAGGGTAGGTGTTATAATCAACATACCCTTCCTGATTGTAGATCGGGTTGGCTTGGTCATCAAAGAGTGGAGATCTATAATCATTCTAAGCATGAGAAGGATAATAATCATAGTCTTGTTGTCCAAGGTTAGGCCCTGGACACCGAGGTCCTTATTCATATCCCCAAACAAAGTTATCTCGGTTAAGAGATGGGTAGTCATAAGTCAAGTCAGGATAGTAATCATCTTGGGGATAAGTGTTGGTAGGAGGGTAGGATTGGAAATGTGTGAAAGATGTGGAAGGATACATTGTCGAGTAGGAGGGAAAACAGAAGAATGAAAGGTTCCCTGCAGTACAATCAACCAAACCTATCCTTATGTGGGTAGCCTAAAGACCTACAGACTCCCAGGACCCATCTTGAGATGACAGAAATGATTTGGTCTACATCTATTTGGTCAATCCAACCAGTTAGAGGGAGGGGCTGGGGAGAAGATTCTTCCTCTATCTTGCGCCTCCAGTTCCTTTGATACCCCCCAACCATGGTTGTTTGATGCTACTCCCCTAGTTAGACATTAGATGGACCAGTAGAAGTAGATTAATTTAAAAAAATCTCAAACTAAGCCCTGAAGAGTGAATCAATCCTTAAGTCCAACATCTACTCAGTTTTAGTTAGGCTTGGGATGATCGTCCTCTTGGAATGTGATGGGCCCTTTAGATGGGTTGTGCCCTTAATGATTAGTTAAAATGTGTGTACGTGCACAACCAGGGTTTGCAAACAAGGTTATTTGATGATGTATCTTTTTGGGTTTAACCTTGTTTAGTAGCTTTTTGGGTTTAATGTTTAGGTTCATTCAATCAACTTTAGTAGAACACTCCATGTTTTGAAAGCACTGGTGATGATATATTCCTTTAGAAATCAAAAAAAAAAAAAGTGGTGTACCTAGTTCAGCCCTAGAAATCAACCCTATGGGGCAAGCTATTGATGAATCACTTTTATCTTAAGTGGTGCGGCCGAAAATAGCTCAACCAATTGGCCTGTTGCACCACTTAGTTAAAGCACACAAATGTTTAACCTATTCAACTTTCTAGTCACTTATTTGTGTGTTACGTTGAAGTGTACCGGGTCCACAGGTTAGATCCCGAGATAAGTTTTAGAATCAAAGTGATTGTTCACTTTAGGATTAGAAATTATGGGTGTTAAGTGTGTCGCTTTTAAGTTAATCCCACAAGAAGAGAATTTCTTTTTGTATTTTTAATTTATGCGGAAGGGTAAGCTGAGAGAAAGTGACAATCAAACAATCAGATCTATCCTAGGGTTTATAAAAGCACCTAAGTTTATTTGAGTTTGAGTTATTAGTGTGGCGAAATGGAAACTAGGGTGGGGTTGGTGCGGTAAACTTACAGAACTTTCTAACTGCACTTTACTCTGATCTATCTGCTTTGGCTCACCTTGGAAGGGTACCTGTAATCACAGAAAGAAAGGGGCAAAGTGAGCTAAAAAGTTAAGTAAGGTGGAAAAATACGAGAAAAAACCAAAGAACATTGCCCCTACAACAATGCCAAAATGATGTAGCGGATATTCGTCGCGAAAAGGTTTGAGATTGGAAAACCCGTTGTTGTAGTTTGTTTCGAAAGAAAATCTGTCGACCAAATAAAATTTATAACCAAAACTTGAGTTGAGCCCCGGGTCGAACACGAGGAGGTGAACATTTGGTTTGAAAAATCTCCATTTTATTTTTTTAATTATTTTTTTCATTTTTATGTTTTATAATTTTTTTTGTATTTTGATCAAGCAAGAGATTAGGCTGATGATAACTTTATCTACTTGCAAAAATAATGCAGAGAGAGAGAGAAACAATCATGGATTTCTAATCAAATGTTTACTACAACTATGAAAGTGGGAAAACTACACTACAAAAGCAAAAAGAAAGAGATAGGTGAGAATCCCCCTTAATAGTCGCTTGGAGGATAGCTTGCTCTGACGGCTCCCCGAAGAAGGTGGTGAGGAGCTGAACGAGGGAGAACAAAGGTGGAGGAAGGAGGATGGGGTAGGACATAGTCGCGGCAAGGATTTTCTTTTGGAAGGAGGTGAGAGGACGGTTGCGGGATGCTCCATGAAGGGGGATGAGAGGAGGGAAAATATTTGATTCTACTCTAAAGGAGCATCTCGGGCTTGGGACAAGCTCTCTCTAATGTCTTGGAGGTGGTGAGGAGAAGAAAGGAAGAGATGAAGAAGAATGGGAGGGGTAGGGGTCCTTTTATAATGAAGGAAATGATTAATTTCATATACAGGACATTCAGTGTTGATCATAAACATCGTTGAAGATCCACCGTAAACGTAGCTGAAGACAACCTTGCGCCCATGTCACCCGTGCATACGTTGGCATGCGATGCGCTGCCACTGCTGTTGCCTCCATATGCACCCGTGTGCGCCCACTATGTTGCTACGCGTGCGTGCCTCCGCACGCGCACGTGCACCCACGCTGCTGTGCACGTGCAGTGGTGCATGGGTGTGCAGGGGTGGCCTTGATTGCATCATGTGGCCCAATCTAGGCCATCCATCTTCTTTCCTCTGTAGGGGCTGCTAAAGAGGTCAGATTGAGTCTATTCTCACGTCGTTGGACTGCAATCGTCGACCCGAATCCATCCGTGCAGTCGGATTTGTCATTTGAAGCTCTGGATTTCCTCACCTAGTCCCTTGGCCGTTGACCTTCCTCAAATTGCATATGGTGCTTGATAGCGTGGGTTTGACCGGGTTGTGTTATATCGTTGTAGTAAAGCCGGTTGTTACCAACGTTTCATATAAAATTTTTTACTCGGAAAAATAAAAGAGTTCCCGAGGTCGAACTCAGGGAGCAAGTTGTATTCTAGAGATATACAAGTTCTATTACAAAAATAAAGAGAGAGAGAGAGAGATGAAAATTTGGCTTCTTCTTCTTTTCTTCTTTCTTCCTCTTTGTCTTTGGTGCTTTCTTCAGATTTTCCCCTCGTGCTCTTCTTCTTCTGTTCTTCCTTGTTTCCTTTCTTTCTTTTTCGTCAGATCGTCTTCTTTTCTTGCTTCTTGCTTCTCTTCATTCCTTCTTCTTCTTTGTCTTCACCTGCCTTGACCTCTCTTTTTCTTCTTTCGCGATGGCCGTTGCTCTTCCTTCTTCTTCAGCGGGTCTTCTTCTTCTTCTTTGGCCTGCACACTTCAGAGTTTATTCGTCAAGAGGCAAAAACCTACTCTACCCCCCTCCCCCGCGTATCTCTCTCTCTGAAATCACTCTTCGGAAGCTCTCCCAGAGCGCTACCGGGTAATCGGGTTCGGGTCAGGCCCGGGTCCAGGCCCACCGGCGTGCGTGGTGGGCGAGGAGTGCAGGTCAGTCTACTCGGGTCGGGCCAGGTCCGCGGAGCGTGGTCACGGACGAGGCCGAGTCGGGTCGGGTCGGGTGAGAGGGACCTCACCCCGTGGTAACTGAGGCAAACAGCATAAGGCAGTTTTTGCCTTTATGCGTCCGCGCGCCTTCGAGAGGTTCCGAGGTGGGACTAAATGTCCCACCCCAATTGAGCGCGCGTCGCGGATGGAGCAGTGGGTGATCGTGGCTTCCCGCGCGGCCTTCGCCCCGTCTGTGAACCAGGGACGTTTCGCGGAGAGTCCCTGCGCAACCTGGGAGTCAACCCTGGGCGAAGGCGTGCCTGCACCTGCAGGTGAAGCAGCTCTGCCTGCGCAGTAATGGCGACGGCGGGCGAGTCACCTGGTCACAGAAGAACAGCCTCTCGGCCAAATCAGACAGGCGGGGGACCTTCGCCGTGGCACGGCGAAGGTGGTCAGGGGGTCTGCAGGGGGCGAGATGGAGCTAACTGGTCGTCCTAGGTCAAACTGTGAGCGAGGGAGTGGGTGTGTTCGGTGGGTCTGCAGAGGGTGTTTGGTGGGAAGTGGAGGGGCGGAAGAGGATCAGGGTGAGGAGGCGGAGGTTCTGCGGTGGTCGGCGAGCCGTGTGGGTCGCTGAGGTGATGGGAGCGGCTCGCCGGAGGGTGGTCGGAGGCGGAGAGGATGAGGGTGAACAGGGTCGGTAGAGGGCTTAATTGACTAAATCGAAAGCGGGGAAAGAAAGAGGAGGAGAAGGGGAGTAAGTCTAACTTAACTGCAGGGACGAAGGGGGAGGAACAGGGCGACAGTCGTATCGACTGTCGCCGGAGAAGATGATGCTCAGAGAGAGGGGCGGCGGCGAGCAGAGGGCTGGAGAGGCGCCAGCTGGGTGCGGCGTGGCGCGGGAAGAGCAGGGGAGGAAGTCTCTGCTGCTGGTAGTGCGGCAGAGCGAAGAGGTGGAGGGGGAGGAAGTCGCCGGAGCTGGTGAGCGTCTGCCGGAGAAAGAAGAGAAGAAAGCTGGGGGTTTTCTCCGTCAGATCCAGGCTGCCTTCGTCGGTGGAGCGGCGGGGGGTATTTATAGGGTTGAAGCAGGGAGGAAGGCGGAGGGAGACGACGTGTCTCCCTCGCCGGAGAATGGTCGGAATACGAACCCATACCGTCCGTGCGTTCGCACGGCCGGTATGGGGGGCTACAATGACCATGGGGGTGCTCCTGCGACGGCTGACGACGCAGGGCACCCCCGGTACACTTGCCAGGTCCTCCACCTCACCCTGCGCGGCGCCATGCTCCGCGCAAGGTCGCCGGAGCATGGTGCTGGCAGGGTTTTGCAGGAGGGACCTGTTTGCAAAGAATGAAGGAGAGTTAGGGGCCAAAATGCGAGGGTTCAAAAGTTGAGGGCCAAAGAGTAAATATATGAGGACCAAAGTGTGAAGTCGGTCAAGGAGGTTTCTTCTTAGGCTCAAGTTTCTATACATGACTAATTAGGACCTAAGGAATCTGATGGTGAATTTTATTTTCATATTAAACCTTGTTTGACCGATCAATTTGCGCAAAAACCCAAATTAAGTTATTAATTGGGCATGGTTCTCAATGTAGGTCAAAATGGGTTCTAAAGGCCAAATTGATGGTTCTAAACCCTAGAGATTATTTTTCTATGAATTTTAGAGGGTTTATTCTATTTTTACTTTGCCTCGAACCTTGTGAATTGAAGTGGGTTGTTTTAGGGTTACAGATTATCATTTGGTTCCTTGGAAGTGCTGTAGCCCTTGCTAGATCATCTCATCCCACTTTTATTCTTATTAAGCTGTTTTGACCTATGTTTGGGCCCTGAATTACCCTGTATGCAGATTATACTGGTAAAATTGCACTTTTACCCCTTATGACTTGTTTTCTTCTCAAACTCAGAATTCTCTGAGTTAAGCTTTTCCTTGAGATATGTAGGAGCTTTTATCCTTTGTATTGGGTCAAAATGAGCTAGTTATGGCTCATGATGAGGTTCTCATCATACCCCCATGCCTAGCTTTTGCTAGTCCCTTAGCAAAAAAAAACTTAAGGTTTCAACCCTTGTTCTAGACCATGAAGTTTTCAATGGTTTTAGATAAGTGCCTTTTTATTTGAGCATAGATTAGGTTAGAATGCTGACCATAGGCCTAAAAGATACTCTAGTACCAATCAAGATCCAAATCTGTCTAGCCTTAGCCTCAGTCTTTTAGCAAAGGTTTTTAAGGCCCACAAGAACTAACCTAAGGTTTATTGGACTTCGTGGTTAAAGCACCCGTGCTTGAAATGATTTTAGCCCTGGCTCAGTTCGCAGTGCGTTTTGTAAGAGAGAGATAGAAAGTTTTTTCTGTTTGGAGAGTTTTCTCTCTCTTTTTCTTTTTAGTTCTAGTCTAGGATTGGCTTTTCAACACGGTCTGTATCAGATTCCTTGCTCCCATCATCAATCCTCAAGGGTTCCTGGCGATCGATGCTTCGAGATAGCACCGCCCATGGCAACCCCCGGAACCCTGGCTATTGAGATTTCGAGATAATCCCATCCATGGTATTCCGTGGCCGAATCCAGACCCTGGCAATTGACACTTCGAGATAATGCCATCCATGGAATCTGAACCAGCAGAGTGCTTACATGCCCCCCGTAGGATATGTAAATATCCTAAGAGACAAGCACCGAGGAGATGATATTTTGTTACGCATCTTCGAGGGGATTTCCCGCCTCTCCGCGCTGGGAACTCGTCCAAATCAACTTGTGTTGATCGGCCATTCCTATTCTAGGTGTTCTTTTCAGATTTTTGCGACGCTTCTGCGTGATTCTGATTTTTATGCTTACTGAACCAGGCTGTGTGTGAGATTAGGGTGCTTAGGTTACTGAGTCCCGTAAACCAAAAATTAGTTAACGAGGCCGAATACTCCCTAAGCCTTAGACCTAATACTTCAGCTTTTCATTTTCCTCAACCTCTTGAGGAGTGTCCAGATCTTAATGAGTACTAAGAGTCTATTCAAGAATGCCTAAGGTTTGCATTCTTACTAATCTCATTGTGCACTTTTCAGTTATTTTCTTGAATGAGGTCTAGAACTTAGGTTAATTCCTTAGTTCCTTACTAATGACTATCAACTTTTCTTATAATTTTGTGCTCCTTTTTCATTTTGTTTCTTTTCTCCTTCACAAAATTTTCCTTCTCCTCTTTTCCTCTTATTCTTTTTCGAAAAATTTTTTAATTTTTATGGTATTTTTGGCATATGTGAATTTTTTTTTTTTTTTTTTTTTTGTTTGAAACCTTTTCTTACAAGTTTTTGCACTTTCCTACCCCCCCATGCCTAAGATTTGCAATGTCCTCATTGCAACCTAGGGGGTCTTAGTTCAGGGTGAACTTCGAGTGCTGAAAGGTGTCAGAACAAGTTTCAGGTTTTCAAAGAGAATGACGGGCTGCCTCCCGTTAAGCGCTGAGTTTTACGCCATCGGCTGGGCGCAATAAGCTCAAGGGGAAAGGAGGATATGAGATGCCTCAGCCAAATCAGTAGAAGTTACATCAATGAACGGCTTGAGTCTTTGACCATTCACGATGAAAGGTTCAGAATCGTGGCTGAGTGGACTGATTTCGATTGCTCCATTTCCAAAAACCTGTCGGACCAAATATGGTCCGACCCACTTAGATCTCAGTTTTCCTGGGAAGAGTTTGAGTCGGGCATCAAAGAGTAGGACCTTTTGACCAGGATGAAAGATCTTTCTCGAGATGTGTTTGTCGTGGAAGGCTTTAACCCGCTCCTTGTAGATTTGCGAGTTCTCGTACGCGTCTGTGCGTAATTCATCGATCTCGCTGATTTGGAGTTTTCTGTGGGTCCCAGCCTTGGAAAGATCTAGATTACAGTTCCGTACTGCCCAATAGGCTTTATGCTCCAGTTCGACGGGAAGGTGGCATGCCTTTCCGTACACCAATCTAAAGGGAGACATGCCCAATTGGGTCTTGTGGGCGGTCCTATAGGCCCACAATGCTTCCGGAAGTCGGGACGACCAGTCCTTCCTGTCAGGTCGAACAGTGACCTGTAGGATTTTCTTGATCTCCCGATTCGACAGCTCAGCTAGACCATTAGTTTGGGGGTGGTAAGGAGTAGAGATTCGGTGAGACACCCCGTATTTGGTCATCAGTGACCTAAACTGAGCATTTGTGAAATGGGTCCCCCCATCAGAGATTATTGCACGAGGAATCCCGAACCTTGAGAAAATGTGTTGATGAATGAATTTGAGAACGATTTTGTGATCACAGGTTCGGGTCGGTATGGCTTCGATCCATTTGGACACGTAGTCCACAGCCAACAGAATGTATTCGAAACCATCCGAAACAGGAAAGGGGCCCATAAAATCAATCCCCCAAACATCAAAGATTTCGCATACTAGAATCGGTTGCATAGGCATCATGTCGCGATGGCTCATGTTGCCCAAAGTCTGGCAACGACTGCATGCCTTGCAATGACTGTATGCGTCTTTGAACAGTGTGGGCCAGTAAAAGCCGCACTGGAGGACTTTTGATGCGGTTTTATGCCCGGCAAAATGGCCACCGCATGCCTGGTCATGGCAGAAAGAGAGGATATTGTTGACTTCCCCTTCCGGGACACATCTCCGGATGATCTGATCGGCACCTATGCGGAAGAGGTACGGGTCTTCCCAAATGTAATACTTGGCATCGGAGCGTAATTTGTCTTTCTTGGCCTTCGGCCAATCGGACGGGGTTTGATGAGATGCCAAGTAATTTACAATATTAGCAAACCATGGAAGGCTAGTACCAATAGTCAGCAGGTGCTCATCGGGAAAATGCTCAGTGATGGGTCCGGAAGGGTCTATCATTTCAGAAGGAAGACGGGACAAGTGATCAGCTACCACGTTTTGTTTTCCCGCTTTATCGCGAATCTCGAGGTCAAATTCTTGCAACAGCAAGATCCATCGGATCAATCGAGGTTTCGCGTCCTTCTTTGCAAGGAGATGCCTCACAGCCGTGTGATCCGAGTATATGATGACATGGGAACCCAGAAGGTATGATCTGAATTTCTCTAGGGCAAATACTACAGCTAGCAGCTCTTTCTCAGTAACTGTATAGTTACGCTGAGCCTCATCGAGTGTTTTGCTGGCGTAGTAAATGACCACAGGTTTCTTGTCATTTTTCTGCCCCAAAACCGCTCCTACAGCGAAGTCGGATGCATCACACATGATCTCAAAGGGTTGAGACCAATCAGGGGACTGTAGGATCGGGGCTTGGGTGACTCGGTCACGCAGGATTTCAAATGCTTGAGTGCATTCCTTGGAGATTTCGAAGGGAACATCCTTGGAGAGAAGAGTGGTCAGGGGGCGTGCGATTTTTGAAAAATCAGGGATAAATCGTCGATAAAAACCGACATGCCCTAAAAAGGATCGGATGTCCCTGATCGAGCTAGGCATAGGAAGGCGAGAAATCAGATTAACCTTAGCTCGATCCACTTGGATACCTTTCTCCGAAATTGAGTGTCCCAGGACAATTCCCTCAGGCACCATGAAATGGCTCTTTTCCCAGGAAAGAACCAAATTCACGTCGATGCACCGCCTGAGTATCTGGACCAAGTGCTGGAGGCAATCGTCGAATGATGCTCCGAAAACTGAAAAGTCATCCATGAAGACTTCCAGATAATCACCTACCATATCTGAGAATATGGCAAGCATGCATCGCTGAAAAGTAGCGGGTGCATTGCAAAGACCGAAAGGCATCCTTCGGAAAGCGTATGTTCCGAAGGGGCAGGTGAATGTGGTCTTTTCTTGGTCCTCAGGATGGATTGGCACCTGGTTATAACCGGAGTACCCGTCAAGAAAGCAGAAGAACCTATTTCCCGCTAGTTTTTCGAGAATTTGATCAATGAAGGGTAGTGGGAAATGATCCTTCTTCGTGGAGGAATTGAGTCGACGGTAATCTATACAGACTCTCCACGAGTTGGCTAATCGGGTAGGAATGATTTCTCCGGTCTCAGTCGTTGTAGTGGTGAGTCCTGCCTTCTTAGGCACGACCTGAATTGGGCTCACCCAACGACTATCGGAGATCGGGTAGATGATCCCGGCATCTAACCACTTGATGATCTCCTTTTTCACGACCTCCTGCAGATTGGGGTTTAAGCGTCTCTGCATTTCACGAGAAGGTCGTGTGCCCTCTTCTGAATAGATATGATGAGTACAATAAGAGGGACTTATTCCAGTCAAATCATCGAGGGTCCATCCGATGGCTCTGCGATGTTGCTGGAGGACAACAATCAGACGGTATTCCTGTTCAGGATTGAGGTTGGAATTGATGATCACAGGAAGGGTCTGATTAGAACCCAAAAAGATGTATTTCAAATGAGCAGGAAGGGGTTTCAGTTCAAGGATGGGGTTTTCAGCAGCAGCGGGTGGTTCAGTATAGATGTGAGGTTCAAGGGTGGGAGTTACTGGGTTGTTCACATCCGGATTGGACTCCTCTATTTGCGGGTCAAGATCCTTCTGTGGTTGATGAGGCATACTCAAGTCATTCTGGAGGTGTGATTCATCAACCAAAGTCTTGATGTCACAAATTTGCTCGATGACGCCGCAATTAATTCCTTGCTGGGCCTTAAATATATCAATTTTCAGTGTTTGATCTCTAAACTTAAGCTCTATTTGGCCCTCCTCACAGCTGATGTTGGCTCTAGCAGTAGCCAAGAAAGGTCTCCCTAGAATGATTGGTGTATCCCTAGGGTTCTCAGGTGCATCCATGTCTAAGACTATAAAGTCCACTGGAAAATAGAAATCCCGCACTCTCACGATAACATCCTCGAGAATCCCTTTTGGTGACTTTATAGATCGATCTGCTAATTGTAATGTCACCTCGGTTGGTTTCAGCTCAGATTCTTCCAGATGGTCAAGTAAGGATGTGGGTATCAGATTTATAGATGCACCTAAGTCTAACAATGCTCTGTCAAATTGGGTACCACCTATCTTACAGGAGATCAGGGGAGTTCCAGGATCTTTTGCCTTGGGTGGGAGTCTACTAAGGATTACAGAGCTGGCTTGCTCTGACAGAACAATTGGGCTCCCTCCCTTGGTTCGCGGCTTACGCTGGGGTGTACATATATTCTTTAGAAATCGTGCGTAAGCTGGTACGTGGCGGATTGCATCCATCAAGGGGATGTTTATGTGGACCTGCTCAAAGAGCTTGACCAGGTCCTCCTCAGGGGCCACGGGTTTGGTGGTCTTCTTTCCCTTGGTCAGGGCTTCGGGAAACGGGATCTTGGTTGGTTCCTCTAGGATAGGTCCTGGTTGTGGATCTGGAACAGCGGTACCTTGGATAACTATCCTAGGGTCATGATTATCAGGCTGGGAGTGGTTTGGATAACGCGGGTCCTGAGTTGTCTTACCACTGCGTGTTGTTACAGAATTTAATCCGGCCTGATTTTGGTTTGGATTTGGTAGGAGGGGTGGCTGCTGCTGAAATCCCGTATGAGAAGTAGAGGCTTCCATCTCGTCTGGAGATGGAGCAGTGGGGGCCTGATAAATCCATTGAGCTTGGCCTAAATTTGGATTCATAACGCGCTTCTGGGTTGGCACGTTATTTGGGTTAGGAAGGGGTTGGGAAGGGAGTGTGCCTGGCTGGCGAGAATTTGCCAACTGGGCCAGCTGAGTTTTAACTTCAGTAAGCTCGTCCTTGTGCTGTTTTTGAATGGCCGCATTCGATTTTTGAATGTCAGCCAGAGTCTGAAGGATTAAGGACATTTGATCTTGATTTGGCCCTGATGGATAAGTAGGGTTGGGCCGAGGCTGAGGCGGCTGGTAGTGATGAGAGGGCTGTGGGCGGGAATGAAAAGGTGGTCTTTGGGTTTGAGAATTTCCCGCCCACTGAAAATTTGGATGGTTTCGCCATCCAGGGTTGTAAGTGTTGGAGAATGGGTCGTTCTGGATGGCGTTGAGGTCCTCGCAGGTCTGAGGAACCTCCTGAGAATCAGGGAAAGGGGGAATGGAGTTCCCCCGGCTGGTGAAGAAAGGATCGGATGATCTTCCAGTCCAAGAATCAGATGGGGATGGATATGGATCCATCCCAGGGGAGGATCGGTGTAGGATGTTTTGCACAGTCTCCTGTGTGGAAGGAGGTTGTGCAAAGGAGTTACGCGCAGAGGTGGCTCGCTGCAAGTGCTGAGTCAGCTCATCCACCTTCTTTTCAATAATTGAGACCTTGTCCAATCGACTGGCCATTAATTCCAGGTCGACTGATGCGGACAGGCCCTGCGTCTCATGTGCTCCCTTAAGATTCGTCGCTACGCGGGTATTCGTCCTGTCGAATAATCCCATGGAGTCATTGTTGATGGAGTTCTCGCACATGTTTTCGAGAATCTCCCATACGGTGTCTTCATGTTGACCCATGATGTTTCCTCCGCAGGTTGCATTGACGAAAAGGCGGATGTCCTCACGGAGTCCCTGGTAAAAAGATTGGACTTGTTCCCATTTAGGAACTCCGTGATGGGGGCACTTCCTCATGAGATCCTGAAAACGATCCCATGCCTCATGGAGAGGTTCTCCTGATTGTTGAGTGAAGTGTGTAATCTGATGGCGCAAGGCGTTGGTCCGACCAACGGGAAAGAACTTTTTCAAAAACTCGGATTGAAGTTCTTCCCAAGTGTTGATCGGCCGGGTCTGAGTTTGATACCAATGGGCGGCCTTGTCCATAAGAGAAAAGGAGAACATCTTCATGAGAAGAATATCCCGATTTTGCGCATCTGATCCAAAAGTGTGGGCCAGATGCTTAAGCTGTTTGATGTGCTGGAAGGGATCTTCAGAATTAAGCCCATGGAATTTAGGTATAGCGTGAATCATGTTGGGCTTTAGTTCGGAATCAGGTCCTCCAATCGGGATTCTAACTCGAGGCTCAATTGCCACCGCAGCAGGATTGTAGTGGTCCCGCATCATAGGACGCTGTGGTGGGTGCACGAAGTTTTGGAAGAGGTCATTGAGTCGCTGGAGCTGGTGTTCCAGATTATTTTCTTCCTCAACTGGCTGAGCCATGATGGGGGAAGAAGAAGAACTTGGTTCTGAATCAGAAGAGAGAATAATGTGAGGGTGTTGCTGCACAAACACGGGCGTCGAGGCTTGGCCTTGACGAGAGTGAATTTCTAAAGGAGGTCTTAAGGGTGGTCTTAGAGACCTCCTTCCGTACATGCACAGTTGGGAGAGGTAAGTTTAGAAGGTGATGGACCCAATCAAGACACCCAAAAATGTGTTGGGTGACTATAGAGGTGCGGGGCAGATGGACCCCTTGATCAGAAAGATCGTCCACCTGAGAATTACCTGGGCAGCCAGAGAGGGAGAGTCCCGCGAAGACCCCTACACGGTAGAGCGTCCCCACGGGTTACAGGGTTTCCCCCACCCGACCTCTCTTGTCACTGCGGTTCCAGGTAGACCAGAATGGGGATCTTGACCTCTTAAGTCTACCAATTTTAAGATCAGGGTGCTTAAGGTTTCACTTGAACTTTAGTCTTTTTAAGTGCAAAGAGTGACCTAATTTAAGGTTGGTTAACCCAAGGGGTCAACTTTACCTATTGTTTTCTTTAAGAGCTTTTAGGTCCTGTCTTTTAGGGTTCAAGTGTTTAGAGAGAGCCAATTGTTTAGGATTTTTCTTGTTAATTATTTTCAATCAATGGCTTGGGCACACCTCTTTAGGATTTCCTCAATTCTTGATTAAGGGGTGTGTCTCTACTGAAATCCTAATGTTTGACCTTATGTTGGCTCTACTTGGTCCATTTAACTCTTTGTTGGGCAATTAGGGCTCAAGCAAGAATGTGTTAGCCCTTAAATACCCTTAATAGTGTGCAGGAGTGATGAGTTGAAAACATGCAACTTTTTATGGTTACTAAGTATGGAAGACAGGTTAGCCCTATATTGCTTTGTTCTTTTCTTTTCTTTCTCTTTAGAGTGTAGGGGTTAATAGTGAGAGAAAAGATTTACCTGTCTTCGGAGTGGTTGTCGTGTGGTTGCTTGTCTTCTTGAGTTCCTGTAGCTGCACAAAAGAGAGGAGATTATCAGAAATTAAAAGATACAGGAATGTTTACCTCTAAAATAGCCGTTGCTCCCCGGCAACGGCGCCAAAATGATAGCGTGGGTTTGACCGGGTTGTGTTATATCGTTGTAGTAAAGCCGGTTGTTACCAACGTTTCATATAAAATTTTTTACTCGGAAAAATAAAAGAGTTCCCGAGGTCGAACTCAGGGAGCAAGTTGTATTCTAGAGATATACAAGTTCTATTACAAAAATAAAGAGAGAGAGAGAGAGATGAAAATTTGGCTTCTTCTTCTTTTCTTCTTTCTTCCTCTTTGTCTTTGGTGCTTTCTTCAGATTTTCCCCTCGTGCTCTTCTTCTTCTGTTCTTCCTTGTTTCCTTTCTTTCTTTTTCGTCAGATCGTCTTCTTTTCTTGCTTCTTGCTTCTCTTCATTCCTTCTTCTTCTTTGTCTTCACCTGCCTTGACCTCTCTTTTTCTTCTTTCGCGATGGCCGTTGCTCTTCCTTCTTCTTCAGCGGGTCTTCTTCTTCTTCTTTGGCCTGCACACTTCAGAGTTTATTCGTCAAGAGGCAAAAACCTACTCTACCCCCCTCCCCCGCGTATCTCTCTCTCTGAAATCACTCTTCGGAAGCTCTCCCAGAGCGCTACCGGGTAATCGGGTTCGGGTCAGGCCCGGGTCCAGGCCCACCGGCGTGCGTGGTGGGCGAGGAGTGCAGGTCAGTCTACTCGGGTCGGGCCAGGTCCGCGGAGCGTGGTCACGGACGAGGCCGAGTCGGGTCGGGTCGGGTGAGAGGGACCTCACCCCGTGGTAACTGAGGCAAACAGCATAAGGCAGTTTTTGCCTTTATGCGTCCGCGCGCCTTCGAGAGGTTCCGAGGTGGGACTAAATGTCCCACCCCAATTGAGCGCGCGTCGCGGATGGAGCAGTGGGCGATCGTGGCTTCCCGCGCGGCCTTCGCCCCGTCTGTGAACCAGGGACGTTTCGCGGAGAGTCCCTGCGCAACCTGGGAGTCAACCCTGGGCGAAGGCGTGCCTGCACCTGCAGGTGAAGCAGCTCTGCCTGCGCAGTAATGGCGACGGCGGGCGAGTCACCTGGTCACAGAAGAACAGCCTCTCGGCCAAATCAGACAGGCGGGGGACCTTCGCCGTGGCACGGCGAAGGTGGTCAGGGGGTCTGCAGGGGGCGAGATGGAGCTAACTGGTCGTCCTAGGTCAAACTGTGAGCGAGGGAGTGGGTGTGTTCGGTGGGTCTGCAGAGGGTGTTTGGTGGGAAGTGGAGGGGCGGAAGAGGATCAGGGTGAGGAGGCGGAGGTTCTGCGGTGGTCGGCGAGCCGTGTGGGTCGCTGAGGTGATGGGAGCGGCTCGCCGGAGGGTGGTCGGAGGCGGAGAGGATGAGGGTGAACAGGGTCGGTAGAGGGCTTAATTGACTAAATCGAAAGCGGGGAAAGAAAGAGGAGGAGAAGGGGAGTAAGTCTAACTTAACTGCAGGGACGAAGGGGGAGGAACAGGGCGACAGTCGTATCGACTGTCGCCGGAGAAGATGATGCTCAGAGAGAGGGGCGGCGGCGAGCAGAGGGCTGGAGAGGCGCCAGCTGGGTGCGGCGTGGCGCGGGAAGAGCAGGGGAGGAAGTCTCTGCTGCTGGTAGTGCGGCAGAGCGAAGAGGTGGAGGGGGAGGAAGTCGCCGGAGCTGGTGAGCGTCTGCCGGAGAAAGAAGAGAAGAAAGCTGGGGGTTTTCTCCGTCAGATCCAGGCTGCCTTCGTCGGTGGAGCGGCGGGGGGTATTTATAGGGTTGAAGCAGGGAGGAAGGCGGAGGGAGACGACGTGTCTCCCTCGCCGGAGAATGGTCGGAATACGAACCCATACCGTCCGTGCGTTCGCACGGCCGGTATGGGGGGCTACAATGACCATGGGGGTGCTCCTGCGACGGCTGACGACGCAGGGCACCCCCGGTACACTTGCCAGGTCCTCCACCTCACCCTGCGCGGCGCCATGCTCCGCGCAAGGTCGCCGGAGCATGGTGCTGGCAGGGTTTTGCAGGAGGGACCTGTTTGCAAAGAACGAAGGAGAGTTAGGGGCCAAAATGCGAGGGTTCAAAAGTTGAGGGCCAAAGAGTAAATATATGAGGACCAAAGTGTGAAGTCGGTCAAGGAGGTTTCTTCTTAGGCTCAAGTTTTTATACATGACTAATTAGGACCTAAGGAATCTGATGGTGAATTTTATTTTCATATTAAACCTTGTTTGACCGGTCAATTTGCGCAAAAACCCAAATTAAGTTATTAATTGGGCATGGTTCTCAATGTAGGTCAAAATGGGTTCTAAAGGCCAAATTGATGGTTCTAAACCCCAGAGATTATTTTTCTATGAATTTTAGAGGGTTTATTCTATTTTTACTTTGCCTCGAACCTTGTGAATTGAAGTGGGTTGTTTTAGGGTTACAGATTATCATTTGGTTCCTTGGAAGTGCTGTAGCCCTTGCTAGATCATCTCATCCCACTTTTATTCTTATTAAGCTGTTTTGACCTATGTTTGGGCCCTGAATTACCCTGTATGCAGATTATACTGGTAAAATTGCACTTTTACCCCTTATGACTTGTTTTCTTCTCAAACTCAGAATTCTCTGAGTTAAGCTTTTCCTTGAGATATGTAGGAACTTTTATCCTTTGTATTGGGTCAAAATGAGCTAGTTATGGCTCATGATGAGGTTCTCATCAGTGCTACAGGACTCCAATCAATGTGATTTCAGAGGCGTTGGACTCCGATCGTTGTCCTGATAAGATCCGTATGGTTGGATCATCAATCCGAGGCTCCAAATTAAATCTCCTTTTCCCCGACCATAAAAATGATACAATTAACCTAAAATATACACAACTACTCTAAATGTAGAATGATGTATGCTGTGTAATATTTATAATATGAGATGCATTTCTAAGTCTAGGAACATGCATGAATGGGAATTTTATCCTGAATAATTGTGTCTACATCAACAAGAAAACAATGCCAGGAATATTGAAAAGCACTATCTTCTGCAACACTTATGTCAGGCCTTTTTTTTAGAAAAAGAAGGCCATTTCAAATCTTCACATGTAACTTTCATTCCTTTTTATCATTTTCTAGACTTAAGATACAAAGATGTAGATGTGTGAAGCTTCTTTTGCTTCACGAAGAATCCCCTATCAAATCCATGTGTGAAACCTAATACTATAACCACCAAAACTTTTTTGAAATGAGAAACAATCTAATTTTGAAAAAGAAAGCAAGGGACCTTCATAAATTTTGTCAGAATCCAATACAAACTACTCTTAAAGTTTGGGCAACCACATATTTCACCTGGTTAGAATGGTTTTGACTTTCTACCATTGCCCTTGAAACCCCCAACAACCTAACAATAACATACGCAATCATTGGAAGGGAGACATTGGGTACCACTCCAATGGCTAAATGGAGTTCTCCTAAGTTATATAAAGATTGGTATAGACCTTCTTTTGAACACAAAAATTTGAAAAAAGAGATTTTTGAAGGTAAATAGCATTTCATTCAACTTTTTCAAGTACAAAGGTTCAAAAATGCATTGCAGCAATTATGGATCAAATTTCACAAGAGTTTTACAATGACACATCTAAAGAGAGATTTGAACCGTCATAAAATCATGAAACATCTTCTCAATCATCATTCACGAAACATCCTGGAAACATTTTCTCAATCATCTAAAGAGACGTTGACTGGTCACTACTACCGAACAAGGGGAGATAGAAAGCTCTTAAGTTAAACTAGAACACTAGTAAATGCAAAACCCACTATGTATTAAAAGTAGTCCAAAAAAATGCCAAAAGCATAATATAGCTAACAGAAGCAGATACCAAAATTCCAAATTTGCAATTAGAGTTGGGTTTTGTAATTTTGTTGTTCCTACTATTTGGGTTAAGTGCTAATGTAATATGTTGGGCCTTCCCACTCAAGTCAATTGATTTTGAGTTGAATGCACACATAATGTATTTATGTTTTTCCTATGCTTTCCTAGTACTTCATCTTAAAAGTGACCGTGTAGGATTTGGTAGTGATATCCAAAGAAATAATAGTCATAGTACTCCAACAAAGGTACAAGATATAACCAATGCACAATCAAACATCAAAATAGAAACCAAGAAAAAGCTTGAATGGTAAGAACTAAGCCCTTCAAGTTTGATACCAGTCCAAACACAATGAGGACGATGATAATGGAGAACTGCATGTAATTAGAGTAGACATTAAATCTCACAATGTAAAGTGCGAAGCCACCTAGAAATCAAATAACTCAAGTGAGTACTAACAACACCAAAGCAATGGAGACCTCCAATGTAATTAGACTAGCCATTAAGAGCAAAGTATGAGCCAATTGGAAATCAAACAACTTAAGTATAGACAACAATATATCGATTTTGTGAGAATTCAATACTGTATTTATCAAGGGGGTGTGAATTGTTTGGCTGAGTCATTATCATACGAAGAACAGTGGTAGCAGTAGATGGGATCTAGTAAATGGAGTGAACTACAACTAGAAGGGTGAATGAGGTACCTGTCAAAAAGGTAAAGTGGAGGAAATGTATTTGACTTGCTCAATCATCACAAGGTGCATGTTACATGTATTTATAGACCACACAAGAGGATAGAGTTAGTTCTTACATTTGTTTTGTTGGGAAGTTAAAGGAGATAAAAGAGGATTAAATATCAATACGCTGATGTAGGCACGTTTATTTATGATAAAATGCCTATTTATGCATGTTTTTAAGCTTAAAGATGCATTTCATATTATAAATATTACATAAGATGTATCATTCTTCATTTAGAATAGTTTGAATAAATTTTAGGTTAATTTGTGTCCTTTTGTGGCCAGGAGAGGAGATTTACTTCGGGGCCTTGGATTGACAATTTGACCATACAGATCTGATTAGGATGACGATCAGAGTCCAATGCCTTCTAAATCATCTTGATCGGAGTCTCGTAGCACATTATGCAGTTCGAGGAAGATCAAAGGCCAAGGGGCAAGATGGCACCAATCTGAACCTCAAATGTTAAATCCGACCGCATGGATGGACCCGGATCAATGATCGTAGCCCAACAGTGTGGAAATCAACCAAATCCGATGTCCGTGGTGCCACCTACAAAGAAAAGAAGATGGACGGCCACAATGGTGCCATCACAGCTATGCAAATGCACTCAAACCCCTTTGATCAACTTCATTAAACAATCCCAACCGTTGGATCTCAATCCAACAACTGAGATTCACGTACGCCCGACATTCAAATTCAAAGGAGAATTTGGAGATGAGATCTCTACTATTGGATCGAGATCCAACAATCGAGAGTGTGTGCACACAAAATCTAACCACGAGATAATCCACGGTCTTAGCGCAGTGGTTGCGGGCGTTGTTCTTAAATCGTGAGCGTGAGTTCAAGTCGCAGCGAGGGGACGAATCCAAAAGCCATGACACACGATTGGGATTGGACCATGCGATGAAGATCTGGTAGTGGAGAGAGTGGCAACATGGCATGACGTGCGTCACACGATGCGGACACATGCTAGTCGATGCGCGATCATATGCTGGGCCAGAGTGCGAACTCAAGCACGATTAGCGTGCGATTGTGACCATTCGATGGAAATCTGATGGTGGAGATTCATCCGTGTGCGACAGCTGTGACCAGGTGCATGCACAAGCGTGAACTGGAGGCTACAGTGACGCTTGAGCTAGAGCTTTAGCGACATCTTTGCTGTCGCTAATTGTCCCATGCTCATTTTAGCCCCCTCTCCTTCACTATAAAAAGGCCTACACCCCTCCATTCATAACCATCTCTTCCTTTCTCTCCCTTACTATCTCCAAGATTCTAAAGAGAGCTTGTCCCAAGCCTGGGATGCTCCTCTAGAGTAAAAAATCAAATATTTTTCCCACTTCTCACCTCCCTTCATGGAGCATCTCATTGCCATCCTCTCACCACCTTTTGGAAGAAGATCCTCGCCGCAATGTCATCTTGCCCCATCCTCCTTCCTACAACACCATTCTCCTTCGTTAAGTTCTTCACCACCATCTTCTAGGCATCGTAAAAGTGAGTTGTCCTCTAAGTGACCGTTGAGGGGTATTCTTCTCACCTTTATCTTTTATTGCTTTTTAGTCTAGTTGTAATTATCTTGATTATCTATATCAAACTCTTTTTTATATACATTGATGTTCTCTCTCTCTCTTATTTTGCAAGTAGATTAGTTAGATAAAGTTTCATCGATCTGATCTCTTGCCTATTAAAATATCAAAAAAATTGCAAAATATAAAAACAACATAAATAAATAAAGTCGAAGTGCAGATTTCAAAACCAAACATTTACCTCCCTGTGTTCGACCAAGGACTCACTTTGAGTTTCGGTATAAATTTTATCTAGTAGCAATATTTTATGACTACGATGATGGGTTCTCCAAAACCTTAACTTTTCACTCACAAAATATATGCTCACCATATGCCAATCCTTCAAAAATAAGGCTTCGATAAGACATTGAATCAGAATACAAGACTTGGTCAATGCTATTGGTTAATTAACAAAAATCCTCGCCTGAGAATAGAAAAATATAGCACAAATAATGCTATCCTTGGAAGGACAACATCTTATCTCAAATAAATAATCCATGAATCTATGAATGGGATTCCATGAAGACATTCAATGACTTTCCCCTTCAAGTTTCTTGCATTGGAATCTAAATGTCTTTCTTCACGAGGAGTGATTTCATCTTCCTCATTAAATGATGGTTGTCCTTAAAATCAGTTGGCAAAGTTTTGTTGCCTTGACAATTCCCTTGTATACTGAGATGAAAAGAAAATACTCCAACCACACTGATATCGTGTTCCATGATGCCAAAATCAAAGCAGATGCTCTAAGCCATATGAAGCTCATAATAAAGCCAGTAAAATTAGGAGCTAGTGTTATTAATGCCATGGGACATTCTAGGAAGCCATTTCCATCAAGAATACAGAAATGAAGGGTTTGTGACAGTGAAAGAACAGAACTAATGTTGAGGACCATTGATTGGGTTTATTGGGATGCAGAAGTTGAATCAACCTCTGTACTATTACTTTTATATATCTATCCCATTAGATCTTCAAAGAGAATGGATATTAAAAATAATGATGAACACCAAGTAAGTAAATTAGCCTTGTCCTTGAATGCTTTCATTTTGATTGTTGCACATGGTTTTTCTTATCTACATCAATGGTCAACGATGAAATGGTTTTCAGATGTATTTTGGATCTCATTCTGTGAAGATGCCACATCATATTGCTTACTTTTCGATCTTCATTTACTTAGAATTACCTTCTATTCTAACTAAATCATCCTGAATATTTGCCTATCTTTAGTGGAGCCGTTATTGAAATGACCAAGCACTTGGAAAACAGACCAAACATGAAACAACACAAAAGTTAGCGGAGGTAATTACAGACAGTGCCTCTGATATAAACCAAAAGTGGGCTTGGTTGGTAGCACATCTTTTACCTTATCTTTACGTCGATAAACAATGTCTTTTTTTAGAAGTGTGTGGATGTTTCTTGGTGAGTTATCATTCATCCTTCTTGGTGGACAAAAGAGGGTGATTTCTTGAGGTCAGGGATCATCCATATCATTAACACCTTGGAAAAAAGTTACAAGCATTATAAAGAAAACAAACTTTCAACAGTGTAGCTAACTAGTGTTGAAAGAGAAAGCTCTGAAAATAATATTGTCAACATTAGGTAGCTATTGACTCTTGGGAGAGCTTTTAGGAGTCCATGCATTGAGGCTCTTTCAAATCAAAAGAACAGGTAGAGCCTTTTGTGGTTTTGTGGGGTGTTTGGCTCCAAAGAAATGTGGTCATCCTTAAAAAGGATGGAATGTTTATTGAAAATGCTTGTGGGGATATTTAAGGACTTTTGTCTCTCTAGAACATTCTCTAACATTCTTTTAAACTTATATCCCATTTTCTTTTCAATAAAGCTGATAATCACGAATCATGTGTGATCATTCTTTTTCATTTCAAAAAAAAGAACCCCAGAGTATTCTACCATAAAGATAACACCATCAGTGTAGCCAAATAGCTCAAAGAATATCCAAGGGGTAAGCACACAGTTATAAATGACTTAGTGCTACATGTGATCCCAAAAAAAAATTTGCAAGAGCAACTGTATTCCTCTAAACCTTGGAAAAGATTTTGCAGAAGACAAAAATGTCATATCTTTATTGGTTATCTTCTGTATATTCTGATTGTTATTCTTCCTTGCGAGCCTATTTTTTTTGGGTTGATTAATATACTATACATAATCTGATACATAGTCTAAATACTTTTCTATTGGTTGTATTATATTTAGTTGGCGTTGCTGTCATGAAATCGGCACTAAACAAGCAAAAATGATCCTACAAGGATGGTGTGATGGTGATTAGCAAAATTTAGGTCGCCAATCCAACAATGTTTGGTTGAGGAATGGGTCCACTTATCAATCCACTTGTGGCACATTTTACTCCCAAACAAAATTTAGAACATGCGCCAACAAGTGATTGGCTAAGTGGAAGAGCACGTCACTAGTATCTAAGAAGTCATTGGATCAAATTCCTTATCCATTGCATTTGCCTTCTCAATAAAAGAAAGAAAGAATTTAGAACAGGTAGGGGTGTTCGAGATAATTGAATTGCATGTGTATCCAACTTGAAGGAAAAATCCATATTGAGCACTGTTGATACCAATGTATTTTTTCCCATGGACCTCTGTCCCAACTTATGGGCTGTGGTACCATAAGTTGGGTACCACGATGTCTTGCCTGCTCCACCTGATTAGATCTCCCCACTCTGAGCTCAAACACCAGCTGGCCAAAGTTGGATTCTTTTTATAGTCACAGCTTAGATTCAAGTTCTTGTAGCCATCAACTTTGAATCTTCATGTAGTTTGAAGTTCTATGCTTTAGCTTTAAGGGTGAGATTGGTGATTTGGATATTGTTTGAAGTCTTTTCCCTCTGATATGACTGGAAATTCTGTGTTTGAGATAATATATTGATTTATAATTGTGTTTTATGTTTTCCTAAGTTATCTGGGGTGTTCAGAGCCTTGTGTCAAAATTAGATTGGGTTACTCATCAAGACATGATGGATTCTGCATACAAGTCCTCTGATTCATTATACAGAATCGATGCATAATCTGTAACATGTAAGTGAACTTAGATTTGTGATCCTTGCCTATATTAGTGGTTTCTTGGGGGGAATATATGAAGCACCCAAATTGGTAATTACCTATATTGTAAATTGGTCCCTCTTATAACTTGCTACTCAATTTTTTGATTTCCCCATTTGATACGAATATAATATATAATAAATTATGCACACAATTAATGGAAGGAAAAAGGGATAAGCCTTTATTGCTAGGTTTGACATGTGGAGATCATCCCCGACTTCCTCGCGTAGGCAAAGATCCCGTCGGCCTTGATGACTGGTCTGGCATCCCCGATGGGCTTCAATTGGTACACCTTCCCCGTGGTGTGATTGATTAGCTTGCTCTCCTTGCTTATGGTCTCGACAGGGTAGATCTCTCCCTTGGTGATGGAGTTGTGGAAGAAGATCATGGTGGAGGACCCTACAACGGTGGTGCAAACCCAAAAGGCACCGACGGCGATAAGTGCATACTTGCGAGAGATGCCACAACCAAAGTTGGAGCCGGCGACGACGATGGGGAAGGGGATTGTGTTGGCATCGGAGTCGACGAAGTGGAGATAGGAGGAGAGGCTGCAAAGGGTGAGGGCATGAGGCAGTGATAGCGGAGTATACCATAGGGTGATGGGGGGGAGTGGGGAAGGGAAAGGGTTTTGGGGGGAGTTTTACTTTTCAAATGCAAAAATCCTTTGGTCACGATTTTGAGTGGAACCATGACCAAAGGTATTGGTCATGATTTTTAAACTTGTGACAACAAGTGTCAGCATAAAACAGAACTGATTAATCTTTTCGGTCACGATTATAGGTGGAACCGTCATCATAAGTTAGTTTTGGTCACGATTTTAGGAACCGTGACCAAATGGCCGTGTCGAAAACTAATGTTTGTAGTAGTGACGGACCATCTGCTATAGCAAGATTCGATCCCGTAGTAGTCGAACCAACAGCAGCTGCTACACACCTGATTGCTCAGCAACACCAAAGTACGGAACCCGTGAAACATCTTAGTAAAAACTAAGTAGAGTAGTCTCCACATCTCTTATTTCCGAGTTGTTTCCAGGTAACCGTGGACTAATTTTTGGCTGGTTCTGTGTGTATATCGCATTAGTTGGCATGGTGATTCCTGTTTTTGCTGAGTTTGGAACCTTCTTAAAGATTTAACTATGATTTTGGGTACTTTATTGTGAAATAATTGGATACTATGTGAATGATTACGAATTAATGATCCAATGTACCCTTATCATTGCATGCGTGAAACGAACTCTGGTTTACATGAAATAAATTTTGTTGTGTTCATTAATTGATAAATAATATGGGACCACTATTATAACTTTGAAAATACTGATGAACGTATGAATTGGGGAATAACATAAATATCTAAAAATCCTAGAATTAATATATGTAACTGTTAGTATGCTTTAGTTTGATGACAATAAAAGATATAGTTATTTGGAAATGACTAGGTAATTAATATGACTGGTTAGTTCAAACTTAGAGGATGGATAACTGGTTTTAGTCGCACTACTCACCAGAATTGGTTGTAACTTTAGTCTTTCAGACCGATTTTGGGCTGGTTTATGGAGTTGTTGGCCTCCCTACAATTTTTTGGTTAGGCTTAGCGGCTAACTAGGATAGCAGGATGCATGGATTGAGGTTGGGAGTGGTTTCTTCTTGACCAGTGGGTGGGTCATTGGTTGTCTATGGTTCAATGTATATAGCACTTATATGTGTTCACGCTACATGACGTAGCTGCCACGCCTTCCATAATGACCATCGGGCGACATAGCGTGGTGACTTCATGGGTATAAGCTATCTTCTCAACTAAGAGGGTGGCTTATATTGGTCATGCGCCTCAGGAAGTTACACAAGATCATCTCGTCCCTCGAGACGTTGATTGATGAATTGTGGATTGTAATAATGTAGGCTTAAATGCATAAACCAAAGTGGATAAGTAACAATTAATAAATGAAATAATTGCTAATGCAATGCTCTCTTTCCTTACTCTTGTCGTTGTTGCTACTTTATTATAGTTGTTCTACTCTGCTCAATTTTTATTGATGTGTTTCTCAGATTCCGTACTTAGGTGTTATTGAGCAATTGGATGAACGACTATTGTTGATTGATGAGAACCTCATCATGAACCTTAACTAGCACATTTTGACCTAATAAATTGGACAAGAGCTCCTACATAATCTAAGGAAAGCCCTAAATCAGAGAATTGCAAATCCGAGAATAAAACATTATACAAGGGATAAAATTGTAATTTTATCATTGTAGTACATGAATGGGATTTTTAAGGGTCTAGACATAGGTTAAGTGGACTTAATAAGAGAAAAAGTGGGATGGTTTGGTCAGAAAAGCATTATGACAAAATTTGGGAATTAAATGACATTCTATAACCCTAAAACAAACCCACTTTAATTTATGAAATTTCAGGTAAGATAAAAATCAATTAAACCCTCTAAAATTCATGAAAAAATATCCCCTAGGGTTTAGAACCTTCAATTTGGCCGTTGGAACCTATCTTGACCTAGATTGAGAACTATACCCAATGTTTAATCTAATTTGAGTTTTTGTGCAAAATACCCAGTCAAACATGGTCAAACCTAAAATCCAACTTCACCATTGGATTCCTTAGGTCCAAATTAGGTTTATACCAAAATTTGGACCTAAGGGAAGGTCGCCTTGACCCATTTTACAAAATGGTCCTTAATAATTACTTTTTGACCCTTAACTTTTTGAAACCTTGCAAAAAACCCCCTATCTTTCCCGTCGTCTTCTTCAATCGGGTCCCTCTGCCACCCGCCTGCGTAGGCCATACCTTCGGCGACTTTGCGTGGAGGATGGCACCGCGCATGCATGGGGAGCCGGCCCTAGATTTGAAAGGGGAGCTCCCTACGAAGTCCCCTACCGCATGGGTTGGCTCCCATGCCGTGTCGGCCGCCATACCTCTAGTGCGAATGCATGAGAGGTATGGGTCTTCGTCTGCCCACATCTCCGACGGGGTTTTTCTCGCCTCTTTTGCGTGCTTCGCGGCTGGCCGACGCCTATTTAAGGAGCGGCACCCTCTGCCACAACCTTCAAGCTTGTCTTGGCTAGAGATAACCCCCCAATTTCGTCTCCTCCTCCTCTGGCCATTTGCCTGTAGGCTCCAACGACTCTCCTCCTCCTTTCTCGTCGCCCTGCCACCATACCAGTGCCAGGGTTACCTCCACCGTCTTCCGTCGTGCCTCGCCATACCAGCAGTCGCCCTCCAGCCCCTCTTCCTCGTCGCTGTCTCTTCCCCTGAGCACCTTCGTCTTCGGCGATGGCAGCACAACCGCTCGCCACCTCCGCCTCCTCCGTTCACTCCTGACCTACTAGCTAAGTCCCTCTTACCCTTCTATTTAATTACCCTCTATCAATTTTTCGTTTCGACCCCCCTACACCACTGTCCACCCTCACCATCTCCACCTCTGACCAGATCACCGATGAAGTGCTCCCGCCACTCCACGCGTCCATCAATTTCGCTAATCACCTCAAAACCTCCGCCACCATCCACTAAGCACTTTCCCCATCTCCACTGCCCGCCACACACACTCCACACCTCCACCGACCTAACTCACCTTCACGGCCACAGAGCGACCTAGGCTCACACGCCTAGGCCATCCCGCAACCAGCCAACCCCCGCCTCACCTTCATCGTGATACGGCGAAGGTTTTCCTATGGTCTGACAGGACCGCAAGACCGTATTCGTGCATTTCATGGTCGTGCCTCCGCCACCATTAGCGCCGAGCTTGGAGCAAGCTCGCAAGTAGTTCTAGGCTCTTCCAGCTCCTGGAGGCATGCCCAGGTTGCGCGGAAGGCTTCTATGCACATCTCCAGGTCTTCAGTAGGCAGCGAAGACCTCGGCCTTGGCAGCTATTGCTTGCGCTCCCTGCTACGGGTGTCCAAGAGAGGTGGGATGCAGGTAGTCCCACCTCGGGCATTTTCAAGCGGTCCGCGGTACATAAATTGCAAAAGTGATTAAGGCTTATCGCCTCAGTCACACAGGATGAGGTCCCTCTCACCCGCTCACCTGACCTCATCCGCGACCACCCCCTGCAGACCTGGCCCGACCCGATTACCCAACCTGTGCACACCTCGCCCACCACCGCACACCAGTGGGCTTGGTCCCAGGCACGTCACCCGACCTTCATACCCGAATAGGCTCTGGGAGAGTGAACCTTGGAGTGAAACAGAGAGAGAGACACAGGGAGGGTAGGGGTTAGGTTTTGCCTGACCTTATGCCTGTGCGGGAAATAGGAGAAGAAGCAAAGAAGGAGCGGCTGAAGATTGAGCCGCGAGAGCAGCTGCGGGCAGAGAGAAGAGAAGAAGGCTCAGGAGCAGAAGGAGAAAAGGAACAGAAAGAAGAAGACAGAAACTAAAGCAAAAGAAGAGGAAGGGGAGAAGCCACCTGAGGAAGGAAAGAACAGAAAGAAGCTGTTGCAGAAAGGAAGGCCAAGCAACTGAAAGAAGAGAAAAAGAAGAAGCCAAGAAGAAGAAGTAGCAACAGCAGCAACTAAAAGAAAGCAGAAGGAGAGCACAAGCACTGTAGCAAGTGGCTACTTAAGGTGTCTGATCCATGGAGTCAGACATCTGAAGATAAAGAGAAAGGAGGAGAAAAGAAGTAAGAGAGAAGAAAAGGGAAGAGACAAATTTTTATTTCCTCTCTTTAATCTTTTTGTAAAATAGTATATTGTAAATTATGATTTTCTACGCTTCTAGAATCAAGCTTGCTCCCTGAGTTTGACCTCGGAGAATTTTTGTATTCGAGTAATAAAATAAAATCAAACTGGTCGGTTTTACACCGCTACCAGTTCTTGGCACCATTGCCGGGGAGCAACGAGCATTTTAGAAGCTTCAAAATCACAATTTTTGATTTTATACTAATTAATCTCTCTTTTGTTGTACAAGAAAGGAAGGCAAGGAAGAACAAGCAGCCGCACAACAAACACACCAGATGACAGGTTACCCTAAATCCTCTCTTAAACCCCCACATTCTAAAGAGGAAAAAGAAAAGAAAAAAAATCAATCTAGGGCTACTTGTCTTCTATACATAGTAATTCACAGAGTTGCCTGTTTTTTAAATTTCAACACATTTTATCTGCATATCCACTTAAGGTAACTAGGGCTAAAACCTTCTTGCTTAAGCCCTAGGTACCCATTTCTGTGGCAACTAATTGGACCAACTAGAGCCAACCTAGGATTCTAAGCTAAGGTTTTAGAGACACATCTTCTAATCAAGAACTAAAATTTCCAAAAGGAGGTGTGCCTAAACCATTGCTTGAAAAGATCTATTAAGAGAAACCCTAAGAAATCTGGCTCTTAATTCACTTGAACACTAAAAGAAAGGACCTAATAAGCTCTCACAGGAACGAAGAGGTAAAGTTGATCCCTTGGATCAACCAACCTTCAAATTAGGTCACTTTTGCACAACAAAAGGTTTAAAGTTCAAGTGAAACCCTAAGCACCTTGATCTTAATTAAAAGTGGCAGACTTAAGAGGTCAAGGTCCCCATTCTAGTCTACCTGGAATCTCAGTGACAAGAGAGGTTGGGTGGGGGAAACCCTGTAACCCGTGGGGGTGCTCTACCGTGTAAGGGTCTTCACGGGACTCACCCTCTCTGGCTGCCCAGGTAATTCTCAGGTGGATGACCTTTTGATCAAGGGGTATCATCCGCCCTGAACCTCTATAGTCACCCAACATATTTTGGGTGTCTTGATTGGGTCCAACACCTTCTAACCTCATCCAGTCCACCAGTGCATGTTTGGTAGGAGGTCCTTGAAACCTCCTCTAGAAATCCACTCTCCCCAAGGCCAAGCCTCGGCACCATTGTTTGTGCAACAACCACTTCACATAGACCTCTCTTCTGATTCTGAACCTAGTTTCCCTTCTTCCATCATGGCTTAGCTTGTTGAAGAAGAGAATAATCTTGAGCACCAGCTCCAGCGTCTTAATGATCTCTTCCAGAATTTCATGAACCCACCGCAGCGCCCCATGATGCGAGATCACAATAATCCCGCTGCAGTGGCAATTGAGCCTCGAGTCAGAATCTCGACTAGAGGACCTGATTCCGAATTGAAGCCCAATATGGTTCATGCCAAACCTAAATTCTATGGGCTTAACTCTAAAGATCCCTTCCAACATATTAAACAGCTTAAGCATCTGGCCCAGACCTTCGGGTCAGATGTGCAGAATCGAGATATCTTACTCATGAAGATGTTCTCTTTCTCCCTTATGGACAAGGCAGCTCATTGGTATTAAACACAAACTCGCCCGATCAACACTTGGGAAGAACTTCAGTCCGAATTTTGGAAGAAGTTCTTTCCTGTTAGTCGGACAAATGCCTTGCGCCATCAGATTACTCACTTCATATAGCAGATGGGAGAACCTCTTCATGAGGCATGGGATCGATTCTAGGATCTCATGAGAAAGTGTCCCCATCACGGAGTTCCTAAATGGGAACAAGTCCAGTCTTTTTACCAGGGACTCCATGAAGATATTAGATTGGTCGTCAATGCAACTTGCGGAGGGAATATCATGGGTCAACATGAAGACACCGTGTTGGAGATTCTTGAGAATATGTGCGAGAACTCCATCAACAATGACTCCATGGGATTATTCGACCGAATGAATACTCGTGTAGTGACGAACCTTAGGGGAGCACATGAGACGTAGGGCCTGTCCGCATCAGTCGACCTGGAACTAATGGCCAGTCGGTTGGACAAGGTCTCAATTATTGAGAAGAAGGTGGACGAGCTGACTCAGCACTTGCAGCGAGCCACCTCTACACAGAACTCCTTCGCACAGCCAGCTCCCGCAAGGGAAACTATGTAGAACATTTTCCACCGACCTCCTGGGATGGACTCGTATCCGTCCCCATCTGACTCCAGGATCGGAGGGACCTCCGATCCTTTCTATTCTTGTCGGGGGAACTCTACTCCCCCATTTTCCTACTTTCCTGAGGCTCCTCAGACTTGTGAGGACCTCAATGCCATCCAGAATGACCCATTTTCCAACACCTACAACCCTGGATGGTGAAACCATCCCAATTTCCAGTGGGCGGGAAATTCTCAGAACCCAAGACAACCCTTTCAGCCCCGTCCACAAGCCCCTCATCCTTATCAGCTGCCTCAGCCTTGGCCCAACCCCACTTATCCATCCAGGCTCAACCAAGACCAAATGTCCCTCATCCTCCAAACTCTGGCTGACATTCAAAGAACGAATGCGGCTATCCAGAAACAACACAAGGACGAAATCACAGAGGTCCGCAACCAACTCGCCCAGTTGGCAAATTCTCGCCAACCGGGCACACTTCCTTCTCAACCTCTACCTAACCCGAATAATGTGCCGACCCAGCGGCGTGTTATGAACCCGAACCCAGGCCAAGCACACTTGATCTATCAGGCCCCTTCTATTCCATCACTTGACGGGATGGAAGCATCAACCTCTTATGCGGGTTACCAACAACAGCAGCCCCTCTTACCAACCCCCAACCAGAACCAGGCATGACTAAATTCTGTGACAACTCGTAGTGGTAAAGCAACCCAAGAACCCCCTTTTCCAGACCACTCCAAGCTTGGAAGTGACCCAAACCCTAGGATAGTTATCCAGGATGTTCCTATCCCTGTCCCAGATCAAAAACCTGGACCTATCCTAGAGGAACCAACCAAGGTTCCATTTCTCGAGGCTTTGACCAAGGGAAAGAGGACAGCTAAACCTGTGGCTCCTGAGGAGGACCTGATCAAGCTCTTTGAGCAGGTCCAAATAAACATCCCCTTGATGGATGTAATCCGCCATGTACCGACTTATGCACGATTCTTGAAAAACTTGTTTACACCCCAGCGTAAGCTGCGAACCAAGAGTGGGAGTTCGATTGTACTATCAGAGCAAGCTAGCTCTGTGATCCTGAGTAAACTCCCACCCAAGGCAAAAGACCTAGGCACTCCCCTGATTTCATGTAAGATTGGTGAAACCTAGTTTGATAGAGCATTATTAGACCTAGGTGCCTCCATAAACCTGATACCCACATCCCTGCTTAGCCACCTAGAAGAATCTGAATTGAAACCGACTGAGGTGACATTGCAGTTAGCCGATCAATCCATCAAGTCACCTAAGGGAATTCTTAATGGTGTTATTGTTAGGGTGCGGGATTTCTATTTGCCTGTAGATTTCATAGTTCTAGACATGGACGCACCTGAGAATCCAAGGGATACACCAATCATACTAGGGAGACCTTTTCTGGCCACTGCAAGGGCCAACATAAGTTGTGAAGAGGGCCAAATAGAGCTGAAATTTGGGAATCAGACTCTCAAGATTGATATTTTTAAGGCCCAAAAAGGGATTAATTGCAGTGTGTAGAGCAAATTTGTGACATCAGAGCCGTGGTTGATGAACCACAAATTGAGGACAACATGATTATCCCTCATCAACCACAAGAAGATCTAAAACTACAATTAGAGGAGTCAGAACTTGATATAGACAAACCCATAGCTCCTACCCTTGTTCCCCACACCCACTCTGACCCACCCGCTGCTGTTGACAACCTTGTTCTAGAACTCAAGCCCCTTCCCGATCATTTGAAATATGTCTTTCTGGGTTCCAATCAGACATTTCTGGTGATTATAAATTCCAGACTCACACCTGATCAGGAATCCCGTCTGATTGTTGTTCTCCAGCAACATCGCAGAGCCATTGGTTGGACTCTCGATGATTTGACTGGAATAAGCCCCTCTTATTGCACACACCACATCTATTCTGAAGAGGGCACTTGACCTTCACGTGAGATGTAGAGACGTCTGAACCCCAATCTGCAGGAGGTTGTGAAAAAGGAGATCATTAAGTGGTTAGATGCAGGGATCATCTACTCGATCTCTGACAGTCGCTGGGTGAGCCCAATCTAGGTTGTGCCTAAGAAGGTAGGGCTCACCACCATCACAATTGAAACTGGAGAGGTCATACCTACCTGTATAGCCAACTCATGGAGAGTCTGCATAGATTACCGAAGACTCAATTCCTCCACGAAGAAGGATCATTTCCCACTACCGTTTATTGATCAAATTCTCAAAAAACTAGCAGGAAATAGATTCTTCTACTTTCTTGACGGCTACTCCGATTACAACCAAGTGGTGATTCATCCAAAGGACCAAGAGAAGACCACGTTCACCTGCCCCTTCGGGACATACGCGTTCCGAAGGATGCCTTTCGGTCTCTGCAATGCACTCGCAACTTTTCAGCGGTGCATGCTTGCCATATTTTCTGATATGGTAGGTGATTATCTGGAAGTTTTCATGGATGACTTCTCAGTTTATGGGGCATCATTTGATGATTGCCTCCAACACTTGGTTCATATACTTAGGCATTGTATTGACATAAATCTTGTTCTTTCTTGGGAAAAGAGCCACTTTATGGTGCCTGAGGGGATCATCCTGGGACACTTAATTTTGGAGAGAGGCATCCAAGTGGATCGAGCCAAGGTTAACCTGATTTCTAGACTTCCTATGCCTAGCTCGATCAGGGACATCCAATCTTTTTGGGGCACATCGATTTTTATCGTTGTTTCATCCTTGAGTTCTCAAAAATCACGCGCCCCCTAACTACTCTTCTCTCCAAGGATGTACCCTTTGAGATTTCCAAGGAATGCACTCAAGCTTTTGAAATCCTTCGTGACCAAGTCACCCAAGCCCCGATAATATAGTCCCTGATTGGTCTCAACCCTTTGAGATCATGTGCGATGCATCTGACTTCGCTGTAGGAGCGATTCTAGGGCAAAAGATTGATGGGAAACCCGTGGTCATCTACTACGCTAGCAAGACACTTGACGAGACTCAGTGTAACTACATGGTTATGGAGAAAGAGCTGCTAGATGCAGTATTTTCCCTTGAAAAATTCTGATCTTATCTCCTGGGTTCCCATGTTATAATCTACTTAGATCACACAGCTGTGAGGCATCTCCTTGAGAAGAAGGACGCAAAGCCTTGATTAATCCGATGGATCATGCTGTTGCAAGAATTTGACCTCGAGATTTGTGACAAGGCAGGAAGACAGAATGTGGTAGATGACCACTTGTCTCAGCTTCCTTCTGAGATCATCGACCCTTCTGGACCCATCACGGAGCATTTTCCTGATGAGCACCTCTTGACTATTGGTACTAGGCTTCCATGGTTTGCTGATATAGTAAGCTACTTGGCATCACACCAGATCCCGTCTGATTGGCCGAAGGCCAAGAAAGACAAATTGTGCTCCAATGCCAAGTACTACATCTGGGAGGTCCCGTACTTATTCCGCATAGGTGCTGACCAAATTATCTGGCGATGTGTCCCGGAGGTCGAAATCAATGACATAGTCTCTTTTTGCCATGACCAGCCATGAGGTGGCCATTTTTTTGGGCATAAAACTGCATCAAAAGTCCTCCAGTGTGGCTTTTACTGGCCCACTATCTTCAAGGATGCATACAGTCACTGTAAGGCATGCAGCCGTTGCCAAACTTTGGGCAGCATGAGCCATCGCGACATGATTCCTTTACAGTCGATTCTCGTATGCGAGATTTTTGATATGTAAGGGATTAATTTTATGGGCTCCTTCCCTATCTTGAATGGCTTCGAGTACATTTTACTCACTGTTGACTATGTGTCCAAATGGATTGAAGCCATTCTAACCTGAACCTGTGATCACAAGATCATCATCAAATTCATTCATTAGAATATCTTCTCACGGTTCGGGATTCCTCGAGCTATCATCTCTGATGGAAGGCCCATTTCACCAATGCTCAATTCAGGTCACTGATGACCAAATACAGGGTGTCGCACCAAATCTCTACTCCTTACCACCCCTAGACTAATGGTCTAGCTGAGCTATCAAATTGGGAGATCAAGAAAATCCTGTAGGTTATTGTTCGACCTAACAGGAAGGACTGGTCATCCTAACTTCCGGAAGATTTGTGGGCTTATAAGACCTCCCACAAGACCCAATTAGGCATGTCTCCTTTTAGACTGGTGTATGGGAAGGCTTGTCACCTTCCTGTTGAACTGGAGCATAAAGCCTATTGGGTAGTACGAAACTGCAACATTGATCTTTCTAAGACTGGAACCCACAGAAAGCTTCAGATAAGCGAGATTGATGAATTATGCCTTGATGCATATGAAAACTCGTGAATCTACAAAGAGCGGGTTAAAGCCTTTCACGACAAGCACATACCTAGAAAGATGTTTCACCCTGGTCAGAAGGTCCTACTCTTCGATGCCCGACTTAAATTGTTCCCTGGAAAACTGCGATCCAAGTGGGTCGGACCATATCTTCTCTGAGAGATTTTTGGAAATGAAGCCGTAGAGATCAGTCCGCTCAGCCACGATTTTTAACCTTTCATCGTGAACGGCTAGAGACTCAAACCATTCATTGACGTAACTGATTGCGCAGCAATCATAACTCTTAATTGACCTAGATTAGGCTAGAACTTAGCATAAATTAGGGAAATTCATGCATGCATAAGCATTATTTGCATCTTTACTACTTTTCTTTAGTTATGCATAAAATAATGTTATAATGTGCTAATTAAGTGCATTATGTCGATTGTAGGAAATAAGCAGATCTGGAGTTGGATCTGGAGCTGGATCTGGAGTAGGATCTAAAGCTGGATCAGGAATAACGGGAGTTGCAGCAGAACGGGAGCAGAAGGCTAAGTTTAGATATAGAAACAATAATGCAAGGGAGTTAAAGGTTTGCTATGCTATTAAGTAGGAATAAAGTAGTAAAATGTGAAGAGCTTAGGTCCATCCTAGCCCTAGGATAGCCTAGAGACCTCCCAAGCCTTAGCCACCCTTAGATTAGGTCACAACACCCTAGGAAGACCTAAAACCCTAGTTCCCACCCTCATCTGGACGTCCAGGTAAGTTATAGGACGTCCAGGACCCTTAGCCATCTCCCGCACACTTCAAACCAACTTCTGCAGTGTTATTGGATGTCCAGACACTTTGTCAGACGTCCAATTTCTACAGAATACCCAAAACAAAACTTGAAATCCTTCCTAACTCTGATTCGGCATCCAGACAACAAGTCTGGACTTCTGATTTTTGAGCATAAGACATCTGATTCTATTATTAGACGTCCGATACTACTCTCCAATTCCTATTTTGAGATTTAAGCCTTGATCTTGGATCTCTAGGTCCCTAAACCCAATTCCAACCCCATAGGAAACTAAATTAAGGTGTCCTAACCCTAGTACATCACCTCTAGACCTCACTAAGGACCTAATTAGGTCCTCACTAAACCTAATTGACTTGGATCTTAGTCGATTCCATCAGCCTGTTCAATTGGACTCATTGAGTCCAATTGAGCACTGATCTCAGCACACACTGTCCAATTGGACTCAGTGAGAGTCCAATTGACCTAGAACAAAATTAATTGAGTTGTTTTACAATCAATTAAGTTTCCACACACCCAATTAAACTTGTATTAAGTTTAATTGCACTTTACCTTAGTGAATTAGGGTTTCTAACCCTAGTTTGAGACATACCTTGACCTAAACCCACTAGAACCTAACCTAATCAACCTAGCCACCTAAGTTTTGACCCACACACACCCACACACACCATCCACACGAAAATTTCTAGCCTAGAGTTCTCTAGAACTCTCTACCATGCGTGGTTGCCTTGGTTGCCAAAAATAGCAACCAAGAGCCATTCAATTTTTAGATCCACATTTGGTGGATCTAAGAACCACCATCCACCCTCTCTCTCTCACTCTCCCACGAGCTCCCACCATAGGCCTCTCTAGAGAATTCCATAATTCTCTAGAGAGCTTCCCTTAGGTCTATAAAAAGACCCAACGGGTGGCCATTTGCACCCATTCACTTCCTTGGCATTCATTCCACTTAGGCTAGCCACTTCCATCTGCACTCCACCTCCACGAGTTGAGCACCACCATGGAGACCACCATCTCCACTCCAGGAAGCTGGATCAGCTCCCCAACCTCTCTCCAAGGGCCGACCTAAGCTCCATTGGCCGCCCCTCCTTCTCTCAGCCACTCAAAGGCCATCGGAGACCACCTCTAAATGCCCTTCCTTTTGCTAGATTAGTAGTTTAGCTTTTCGTATATTTAAGGCTTTTATTTACCGCTTAGTAGTGTAGTCTTATTTCTCCCCAAATGATGCATGCGAAATCCCCCCGTTGATTCTTGTATGCGATTATTTTCTGGTAGCTACGTTTGATTTCCAAGCATTTATATATAAGCTTTCCTCTACGTTTTATGTTGCAAATGACTCTCCCACTGAATGAATAAAAATGCTTATATATATGTTTGTCTCTATATGTTTGAAATCACCATGAGCTTAATAATTGTCATTCTTTTTGTGTGATTCAAGTTGCCCGTGTCCAACTCCTAATATCCTTGCAACTAAGCATGTCATACCTAAATATTTAATAATCACGAACTGGCATGCGATTCTAAACAAAGTAGAGTAAGATCGATTTCAGAAGTAAACAAATGCCTCCCAGAGACGAACGACCGGGACTCAAAGTCTCATTATTTTTATAAAATAATATCTTTGTTTGATCATATTTCACGACTATACTACGACGCTTTTATCAAAAACACGAGCTACGATTTTTCACCAACAAAATGGCATCGTTGCCGGGGAGGCAACGTCATTTTTCTTGAGTTCGATCTTTTAATCTATCACTGACGAATTTTCCGCTACTTTATTTTTGATGTGCAGGAAAACACGGTAAGAAAATGGAATCTGCGCACACATCGAGCATGGCAAGGAAAAATCAGGTGCACATCACATTCTCTTAGATTAGGTTTATTTTCTAAACCCTAGGATTAGATCTACTTTCTGCAATCACTTTTGTGAAAAAAAAATATATTTTTCTCATTTTCGTGAAAAAGAAAAAAAAATCAAAAAGAAAAATTTTGGAAAAAAATATAGATTAGGTTTCCTTTCGAATCTAGGTTAGTTGAAAAAAAAAAGATATTTCCTATGAATCTTTTGAAAAAATCTTTTTGAAAAAAAAAAGTGCAAAAGTTTTGAAAAAGAAAAAAAAATATTTTTGGTGGAAGGCTTGAATTTCAAGTTCAAACCTCTTTAAAAGCTTTTCCACCATCTTTTGATTTTTAGTCAGATTTCAAATCTAACTTAAAAATTCTATTGCTGAAAAATTCTTTAGCGAAAAATTCTGAAATTCAGGATGAACATTCATTTTTAAACTTTCTTTCAAATGCCACAATTACTTTGAAAAAATTACAAGTATAAAATTTTTAAAAATTCACAAAGTGTACAAAGGTCAAACTGACATAGATTCAAAATTTTTTAAATTTCAGAAAGTGATTCCGAGCAATCTGCGGATCTGTTTTGACTAGAAATGGTGGGATTTGAAAGCTAATCTCATTAGCTTTATTTTCCATATTTTTTATGAATTAGTGAAGGTCATTTGATACTGTTTCAAAGTGAAAAATCATCCAGGGGTCAAAGTTTCAGATCTGACCCCCTAACATTCAAAATTCCCTAAAAATTCGATTGAAATAGTAAAACTTCCAAAAAAATATTCTCTGAAAAACTAATTGAAAAAGGAATCTACTCGCAAAATTTCCAATTAATTTGATTCCAATTATTATCAGAAAAACAACGTTATTTTTGTGGTCTGCTGAAACAGAGAAAAAACCCTAGAAGTGCATGCAACTTAGGTTAAATCCTTAGGGTTACAAGTAGAGACCACACGTTGGGCTAACCTAGACTTAATCAAGTCTAGTTAGCTAGTGAGCTTGGTCACCTTGTGGGCTACTCACCACAAACCCCACTGAAGAAACCAGGTTAAAATTAACTTTAAAATACGAAATCAACCCGAGTTCGTTGTCGTACTACTGGGTGAATTTAATCTCTCTTGCCAAACCTGGTGACTAAGTCTGCGGGGTAGTGTCAAACGACCGTGGCTCGGGGGTCAATGGAACCGGAGGCATAAGCCAAAGGAAGAACCTTCCCCTTAGTCCCCTCATAACCAGACTGGCTAGGTTAGCTTGAGAGGTGAGGTTCACTTTCAGTCGGTTGTACGAAGAACTTATCTTCAGGAATTTAAATCCATAACGAAAAATCTGGTCACCTGATCTATAAGGACCATTTGATTGACAGGGCCTTAGCCTTGTCTTGCATGGCTACACCAACCCAGGGGTTGGGCGGTGTATGCATGGAAGGAGGTCACTTCGACCTCACTTGGTTGGACCTTGGGAGCCACTCCCAAGGAGGCGAGTCACCTCACCCAGACCATTTTCTCCCCCCATTTCTTCTACTCCAAGAGCCACCATGGCAAATCCTGGGTCTGGACCTAGACCGGGTCAGGACATTGAGAATCTGGACCCGATGGCTCGTCTGGAAGCCTGGGTCGTCGAATCTGAAGAGCGGCATCAGCAGAGCATGGATCATATTCTGACGACGCTTGACAGGATGCAGCACCCACCACGAGGAGAACAACTACAGGATTTCTACGACCCAGCCTCACCTATCGTCGCACCACTAGTCAGAATTCCCGCAGGTGGAGACGCATTTGAGCTCAAGCCCAATGTAATTGGGTTGATCAGCACTCATTTCTACAGGAACTCAAGCGAAGATCCGTTCCAGCACCTTGAGGACTTGAGTCGATTCGCTGAAATGATTCGACCTAGGAATATTGATCTCGGGATCGTTCTGATGAAGCTTTTCCCATTCTCGCTGAGGGACAAAGCTTCATACTGGTTCAAGACTATTGGGAAGCCAATTGGAACCTGGCTGGAATTACGACGTGAATTCTTGCAAAAGTTCTTCCCAATCGATCAAACAAATGCAATGCGGCGTGCAATCACGACTTTCTCCCAGGGAGCTGGGGATAGATTTCACGACCTTCTCTGGAAATGCCCACATCATGGTATCCTAGATGGCACTTAGCTCAGATTTTTTACCATGGGCTGGATGACACACATCGGTATCTGGCTGATGCATCTAGCGGTGGGAATTTTCTCGCAAAAGACGAGAACAACGCATTTGAGCTGTTCGAATCATTAGCAGAGAACTTGATGAATGCCGCATCTATGAACCAGTTCCAGTGGCCTGGTCAGCAGTGGGTTGGTGTCCACGAGGCTCACACCGATTCTATTCGAGCTGACATGGATATCATTGTCAAGCAGCTGGATAGAATAAACCTAATTGAGAAGAAGATTGACCAGATCAGTCAAGGTCAATCCGACTCGAGCTCTACCGCTGCAAGATCCTCCTATGCACCCTGAGCCCCACCTGCTCGAGTTAATCTACTCACTCGGGATGCATCTTCTCCGTATTTAGGAGATCCCGCATATCAGGATCCTGTGAATAATCCAGATCTGGCACCTTACGACCAGGGTTACGCACCACTTGCAGATTATAATGCATATCCCCTTGATGGATATACGTCTCAGATATCTTCAGCCTACAAGGACATCAGTGCTATCCAAGGATACGGGCGTAATAACCCGTACTCGGAGACGTATAACCTTGGTTGGCGCCAGCATCCGAACTTCTCCTGGTCTGGTAATTCACAGCGACCACATCAAGATCCACACTACCAGATCATGCAATACGGGAATGCGCAAAACAGGTATCCTAGGTAGTAGCCATTCCCGCCTCAGCAGCAGCAACCCCTCTCATTATACCAGCCGCTGCACCAAGCTGCCAACCAACCTCCAAAGCAGGTCGACCCTTTGGAGGCGCTGAAAGAAGAGCTGCAAGAATCGATGAGGAAGTCCACACAAGATAGCTTGCAGATGGTGAAGGTGATGGCTGATCAGATCCAGACCATACAGAATACGTAGAACTAGCTGTTGCAGGAGCATAGGACTCAGGGAGCCTTGCCCTCCCAACCCATCCCAAATCCTCGATATGTGCAGAACTAGGGCATCTCGCCTAGGTTTCAGGCACCATAAGGACAGGCACATGCCATACTATAAGCGCCTCCTGCACCACCCGGTTACATGCAAGGCCAGCCGCCTTTGCAGAATCCCATGTATTCTGCCCCTTCCGCTCCCCCACCACCTCATGGACAGCAAGCGGACGCACACGCTATTTCTTTGTGGAGTGGAAGGAAGACATTCGACCCACCACCTAGGCAGGCAGGTTCTAATTTTTCCCACCCTTTGCCACAGGCAGATTCGAGCCCTTCATCATCTCAGGAGCCACCTGCGGTAGATAAGGGTAAGAGGCCACTTATCCCTGAGATTCACGTCCCTTTTCCTAAGGCTCTGACACGAAATGTAGTACGGAAAAAGGACACGCGGAATTTCGAGGACCTGAAATCGATGTTTAAGGAAGTACATATTCAGGTCCCCCTCCTCGAGGCTATCGATCACATTCCCGTTGTCGCTAGGTTCTTCAAGGACTACTGTACCTCGAAGCGACAGCCGAGAATTGGACGACAGGCGGTACTGTCGAAAGAAGCTAGCGCCATGATTCTAGCTGACCTACCACCGAAGAAGAAAGACCCTGGCACCCCACTCATATCTTGCTTCTTGCAGGATTCTCCATTTGATTGGGCCCTTCTAGATTTGGCTTCATCCATTAACTTAACTCCCACCGCCGTATTTGATCGATTTCGATTTGGGGAGTTGAAACCCACCTCGGTTACGATTCAACTGGCTGACAGATCAGTCAAAACACTGAGGGGGGTGGTTGAGAACGTGATCGTGAAAGTCTGCAGGTTCTGCTTTCCCGCAGATTTTTTCGTTCTCGATATGGAAGTTCCTCCTAATCTCCGAGATGCACCAATTATTTTGGGTCGCCCATTTCTAGCGACAGCCCGAGCGAACATCGATTGTGCAACTGGGTGTATGGAGATTGCCCTAGGCAATGAGCGACTTCGACTAGACATATTCAAGGCAGCAAAGAACTTCGACTGTGATCGAATAGAGGAGGATGGTGAAGACGAAGATTTGGCTTACTGTGGTAACATTGGGCTCCTTTGTGACAACCCAATGTCTCATTCGTCTACACTATCAGTGTTCTTGGACCTCGATCCACACGGGACTGAAACCATTGCATTACACATATCCCCCCGAGGATATGACTGTTTGGGGTGCACTTTTGACCACAGCACCCCTGAATCCAGCTATCTTGATCCATATATTATTGAATCGCCCCTGTTATTGCAGGAAGACGTGACTATAGCTAATAGGTTTCCCGTTAATGCAGTCACAACTGATTTCACAGGGAGTGACTCAGCGGGAATTCATGTGCACACGGATCAGCAGATTCCCACCTCGAGTTTGCTCCTCCCACTTCCATTTTTGACTCAGACCCACCCGTGATCAAATTGAAGCCTGTACCCACTCCACACTTTCTTATAGCTAGACTTTTTGGAGTAGGGGTGCACAATTAGCTAGTTCGCATCTCTGAACCACTGATCTTAGGAGCATACGAGCATATCTTTCTCTTAATCTTAGCCGGCTCCTATGTTAGAAATGACGCATCTGATTGAGTGCTCGCCTAGCTGGAGGCGTTAAACTCAGCACATATAGATACCATTTGCCCCACATTCCACCATCATTTATATATAACCATTTTTATACATAGCATATTTTTCTTTTAGCATATTTCCCTTATGTATATTGCATGTTAACAGGTTGGCCGGTGCTGAATATAATTTCAGGAGCAATTACAGGTGACTTCTACCCACTCATCCTCTGTCAGATTTATTTTCTTTTATATTCATGCATGAGGACATGCAAGAACTTAGGCATGGGGGGGGTAGATATAGAAAAACTAAAAAATTTTTTGCCAACACTTAGGAAACCTTGGAGCTGCATGTAAAACTTACTTTAGGACCTTAAATAAAAGAACAACTGACTCCACCTCCAATGCTTGCATTGGAGCTAGAAATCGTTCGCAACAGCCACTTCAGACTCACCTGCTCACCTATTGTTCTAAATTTAGGGTCAAGCTGATTGTAACCCGATACAGGAAATTCACGAAGTACAAATTATGCGAAGTTAGATTTCTATAGCATATATACATATTGCATTCATGAATAAGATTATTTTATTAAGAGAATGAATTAGGGATTTTATCCTTTAGTTGATTCCTGTAATATGGAATCTAGTACAACTTTTCACACACACGTAGATTTTGCAATGGATTCACGGTGAAGGCTGATAAACGTCTTCAGTCTGTCGAGAAGAAGCAGTGCTTCTTTTCCTGAACCCTTGGACAGTGTTTTGGGAGTCAGGCAGATTTTCCTCTAAAAATCCACCAAATAGTGTGAGATGAGAGTAGAGTGTACTGGTGATCTAAGATTAGCACGAGGAATCTGGAATCCTAGATAATTAGGTGATGATACTCTGAGATTAGACATAGTTTTCGCTCTTGATTCCCGCATATACATTTTTGTGCGAAATTGTGGGAGCCACCAAACAAGGCAAATATGTGGAGAGCGAGTTTTCATAAAACTAGGGCTAAGGTGGATGGTTACGACCATTTTTTACGGAATCCTCGGCTGAAGGAGGGTATTGATGTCAAGGTTAGAAATACACCATCCTATCTGTCTCTCCCGGTGCCATGAGTAGGCACTTCCACCAAATAAGCCACCCAATGTCTCTTGAGTACCACCAATTCCCAATAATGCCTCCTCAATAAAGTTCATGGATGTATGCGAGTTGTGTTATGCTAAAAAAAAAAAGAAAAAAAAATTGAAATGAAAAAAAAATGATGAAAAGAAAAAGAAATTGAAAAAAAAAATCTTAGAAAAAGAAGAAAAAGCAAAGAAAAAAAAAGAATGAATATATAGTGTTTATTTCATCGAGGCAATACCACCAAATTGGGCTTTACAAAATATGGCCTTAACCTATTTTTCTTGTGTTTCTGACCGCCCAAATACTGGATGAGGAATTCCGACTTAGTGTTAGGGTTATAAGAACTCAATTAAAGTGTTAATGCCTAGTGAGACCACCAAATACAGATCATATGTATGAATCTAGTGAGATAGTGAGCTCTAAGAAAAGGAGTAAGAGAGAATGAATACAAAGGAATCAAAGAGAGCATAGTTTTTCTCGTCTTTCTCTAAGTTGAGTTACTTAGTAATCCAGGAATCTGGACTCTGTAGTATTAGTCTCTATGTAGCTCCAAGTGAGAATGAGCCACCAAATATATAATCATTTCCCCCAGAGATTCTCAACCTTAGCCTAAAGCCGAGGTGATATTCATAGAATATTTTGAATACCCCGAGGGAATAAGTCCGCCTATCCCACTAGAATTTCTACTAGGGGTCAAGTACAGGCTTTAGAGGTGTATTAGTTTTCACTCGAATCCATTGCAAAAGCTACATAGCCGCACTTTCACGATTGTCTGGATTTCTAGAGCATAGGATGAAAACAAAAAGGAGAAAAATCTCTACTCATACACTTGATAAAATAATCAGGCCCTTAGGGACCCTTGCTGTAAATAATTTAGTCTTACATTTGCTAGGGACTAGCAAGATTTAGGCATGGGGGCATGATTGCGTAGCAATCATAAGTCTTAATTGACCTAGAGTAGGCAAGAACTTAGCATAAGTTAGGGAAATTCATGCACGCATAAGCATTATTTGCATCTTTACTGCTTTTCTTTAGTTATGCATAAAATAATGTTATAATGTGCTAATTAACTGCATTATGTCGATTGCAGGCAAAAGCAGATCTGGAGCTGGATCAGGAATAACGGGAGTTGCAGCAAAGCGGGAGCAGAAGGCTAAGTTTAGATATAGGAACAATAATGTAAGGGAGTTAAAGTTTTTCTATGCTATTAAGTAAGAATAAAGTAGTAAAATGTGAAGAGCTTAGGTCCATCCTAGCCCTAGGATAGCCTAGAGACCTCCACAAGCCTTAGCCACCCTTAGATTAGGTCACAACACACTAGGAAGCCCTAAAACCCTAGTTCCAACCCTCATCTGGACGTCCAGATAAGATCTAGGACATCCAGGACCCTTAGCCATCTCCCACACACTTCAAACCAACTTCTGCAGTGTTATTGGACATCCAGACACTTTGTCAGACATCCAATTTCTGTAGAATACCCAATACAAAACCCGAAATCCTTCCTGACTCTGATTGGACATCCAGACAACAAGTCTGGACTTCTGATTTTTGAGTATAAGATGTTTGATTATATTATTAGACGTCTGATACTGCTCTCCAATTCCTATTTTGAGATTTAAGCCTTGATCTTGGATCTCTATGTCCCTAAACCCAATTCCAACCCCATAGGAACCTAAATTAAGGTGCCCTAACCCTAGTACATCACCTATAGACCACCCTAAGGACCTAATTAGGTCCTCACTAAACCTAATTGACTTGGATCTTAGTCAATTCCATCAGCCTATTCAATTGGACTCATTGAGTCCAATTGAGCCCTGATCTCAGCACACACTGTCTAATTGGACTCAGTGAGAGTCCAATTGACCTAGACCTAAACTAATTGAGTTGTTTTACTCTCAATTAAGTTTCCACACACCCAATTAAACTTGTATTAAGTTTAATTTCACTTTACCTTATTGAATTAGGGTTTATAACCCTAGTTTGAGACATACCTTGACCTAAACCCACTAGAACCTAACCTAATCAAACTAGCCACCTAAGTTTTGACCCACACACACCCGCACACACCCACACACACCATCCACATGAAAATACCTATCCTAGAGTTCTCTAGAACTCTCTACCATGTGTGGTTCACTTGGTTGCCAAAAATAGCAACCAAGAGCCATTCAATTTTTAGATCCACATTTGGTGGATCTAAAAACCACCATCCACCCTCTCTCTCACTCTCCCACGAGCTCCCACCATAGGCCTCTCTAGAGAATTCCATAATTCTCTAGAGAGCTTCCCTTAGGTCTATAAAAAGACCCAATGGGTGGCTATTTGCACCCATTCACTTCCTTGGCATTCATTCCACTTAGGGTAGCCACTTCCATCTCCACTCCACCTCCATGAGTTGAGCACCACCATGGAGGCAACCATCTCCACGCCAGGAAGCTGGATCAGCTCCCCAACCTCTCTCCAAGGGCCGACCTAAGCTCCATTGGCCACCCCTCGTTCTTCTCTCAGCCACTCAAAGGCCATCAAAGACCACCTCCGAATGCCCTTCCTTCTGCTAGATTAGTAGTTTAGCTTTTCTTATATTTACTGCTTTTATTTACCACTTAGTAGTGTAGTCTTACTTCTCCCCCAATGATGCATGCGAAATCCCCCTGTTGATTCTTGTATGAGATCATTTTCTGGTAGCTAGGTTTAATTTCCAAGCATTTTTGTATAAGCTTTTCTCTATGTTTTATGTTGCAAATGACTCTCCCGCCGAATGAATAAAAATGCTTTTATATATATATTTGTCTCTATATGTTTGAAATCACCATGAGCTTAATAATTATCATTCTTTTTGTGTGATTCAAGTTGCTTATTTCCAACTCCTAATATTCTTGCAACTAAGCATGTCATACCTAAATACGTAATAATCACGAACTGGCATGTGATTCTAAACAAAGTAGAGTAAGATCGATTTCAGAAGTAAACAAATGCCTCCCTGAGACGAACGACCGGGACTCAAAGTCTCGTTATTTTTATAAAATAATATCTTTGTTGGATCGTATTTCGCGACTATACTACAACACTTTTATCAAAAGTGTGAGCTACGATTTTTCACCAACAGTAACCAATACAGATTTGGCTAATTCATCATTTATCCCCCATTCTCCCTGAACTAATTGCGCCCAACCGATGGCGTAAAACTCAGCACTTAACAAGAGGCAACCCGTCATTCTTTTTGAAAACCCGAAACCTTTTCTGACATTTCTTTGCACTTTAGGTTCATTCCTTAGGACAGCTGACTTCACCTCAGGTACTCGTACTTGAGATTAGAAATTGTCCCCAACAGTCACCTTGACCCATCTACTCACCTAATATCTATCCTAATGCATGGACCAAGCCAAATAAAAAATCCACCTAATGTACATTGAGGACATTGCAAGCCTTAGGCATGGGGGGGTATGAAAGTGCAATGAAAAGTCATAAGAAGAAAAGGTTTCAACAAAAAAATTCACATATGTCAAAAGAAAAAAAAAGGGGGGGGAAGAGGGAAGCACTTTTTGGTGAGCTTTACAAAAGGAGGAGAAGGCAAAGAACAAAATATTAAAAAGGAGCACAAAATGAAAAAGAAAAGGGATAATCATTAGTAAGAAATTAAGGAATTAACCAAAGTTCTAAACCACATTAAAGAAAAGTAAAGTGAAAGTGCACAAAAAGATTAGTAAGAACGCTAACCTTAGGCCTTCTTGGCTAGACTCTTAGTACTCATTAAGATCTAGATATTCGTCAAGAGGTTGAGGAAAATGAAAAGCTTAAGTATTAGGTCTAAGGCTTAGGGAGCATTCGACCTCGTTAACTGACCTTCGATTTACAGGACTCGGTAACCTAAGCACCCAAATTTACACAGCCTGGTTCAGTGAGAATAAATATCAAAATCATGTAGAAGCATTTCAAATGTTCTGAAAATGTCACCTAGATTAGGAGTGGCTAATCAACACAAGTTGATTTAGATGAGTTCCTAGCGTGGAGAGGTGGAAAATTCCCCTCGAAGATGCGTAACAACATATCATCTCCTCGGTGCTTATCTCCTAGGATATTTACATATCCTACTGGGGGCATGTAAGCACTCTGCTGGTTCAGATTCCATGGATGGCATTATCACAAAATGTCAATTGCCAGGGTCTGAATTCGGCCACGGAACACCATGGGTGGGATTATCTCAAAATCTTGAAAGTTAGGGTTTTGAGGGTTACCATGGGTGGTGCTATCTCGAAGCATCGATTGCCAGGAACCTTTGAGGAATGATGATGGGGACGAAGAATCCGATACAGACCGTGTTGTGAAGCCAATCTTAAGCTAGAATTAGAAAGAAAAGAGAGAGAAAACTCTCCTAACAAATAAACCCTTTGTCAAAATGCACTACAAACAGAACCAAGGCTAAAAATGTCTCAAGCATGAGTGTTTTAACCACGGAGTCCCATAAAATTTAGGGTAGTTCCTGTGGGCCTTAAAAACCATTACTAAAGATTGAGGCTAAAGCTAGATAGATCTGGATCTTGTTGGTACTAGAGTACCTTTTAGGCCTATGGTTGGCATTCTGACCTAATTAAGGAGACATGAGAAAAAAGCACTTATCAAATTTGATGAAAGGAATAGAGGTTAAAACCTTAAAATTTTGCTAAGCGACTAGCAAAAGCTAGGCATTGGGGTATGATGAGAACCTCATCATGAACCCTAACTAGCACATTTTGACCTAATAAATTGGACAAAAGCTCCTACATAATCTAAGGAAAGGCCTAAATCAGAGAATTGCAAATATGAGAATAAAACATTATACAAGGGGTAAAATTGTAATTTTACCATTGCAGTACATGAACAGGATTTTTAAGGGTCTAGACATAGGTCAAGTGGACTTAATAAGAGAAAAAGTGGGATGGTTTGGTCAAAAAGGGTTATGACAAAATGTGGGAATTAAATGACATTTTGTAACCCTAAAACAAATCCACTTTAATTCACGAAGTTCCAGGCAAGATAAAAATCAATTAAACCCTCTAAAATTCATGAAAAAATATACCCAATTTTTAACCTAATTTGGGTTTTTGTGCAAAATGTCTGGTGAAACATCGTCAAACCTAAAATCCAACTTCACCATTGGATTTCTTAGGTCTAAATTAGGTTTATACCAAAATTTGGACCTAAGAGAAGGTCGCCTTGACTCACTTTACAAAATGGTCCTCAATAATTACTTTTTGACCCTTAGCTTTTTCAAACCTTGCAAAATCCCCCCTATCTTTCCCGTCGTCTTCTTTAATTGGGTCCCTCTGCCACCCGCCTGCGCAGGCCATACCTCTAATGACTTTGCGCGAAGGATGGCATCGTGCATGCATAGGGAGCTGGCCCAAGATTTGAAAGGGGAGCTCCCTGCGAAGTCCCCTACTGCATGGGCCAACTCCCATGCCCTGTCGGCCGCCACACCTCTCGTGCGAACGCGCGAGAGGTATGGGTCTCCGTCTGCCCACAACTTCGATGGGGTTTTTCTCGCCTCTTTTGCGGCTTCGCGTCCGGCCGACACATATTTAAGGAGCGGCACCCTCTACCGTATCCTTCAAGACTATCTTGGCCAGAGATAACCCCCCAATTTTGTCTCCTCCTCCTCCAGCCATCTGCCCACGGGCTCTGGCAACTCTCCTCCTCCTTACTCGTCGCCCTGCCACCATACCAATGGTAAGGTTACCTCCGCCGTCTTTCGCTATGCCTCGCCGTACCAACAGGCACCCTCCATCCCCTCTTCCTCGTTGCTGTCTCTTCCCCTGGGCACCTTCATCTACGGCGACAGTAGCACAGCCGCTCGCCACCTCTGCCTCCTCCATTCACTCCTGACCTACCGGCTAAGTCCCTCTTACCCTTCTCTTCAATTCCCCTCTATCAATTTGTTTTTTCGACCCCCCTACACCACTGTCCACCCTCACCATCTCCACCTCCGACCATATCACTGGCGAAGTGCTCCCACCACTCCACACATCCATCCACTTCTCCAATCACCTCAAAACCTCTTCCACCATCCACTGATCACTTTCCCCTTCTCCACTACCCGCCACACACACTCCACACCTCCACCGACCTAACCCACCTACACGGCCACAGAGCGACCTAGGCACACACGCCTAAGCCTTCCCGCGGCCAGCCAACCCCCGCCTCACCTTTGCTGTGATACGGCAAAGGTTTTCCTATGGTCTGATAGGGCCACGAGGCTATATTCATGCATTTTGTGGTTGCGCCTCCGCCGCCATTAGCGCCGAGCTTGGAGCAAGCTCGCAAGCAGCTCCAAGATCTTCTGACTCCAGGAGGCGTGCCTAGGTTGCACGGAAGGCTTCCGCGCACATCTCCAGGTCTTCAGTTGGCAGCGAGGACCTCGGCCTTGGCAGCTATTGCTTGCGCTCCCTGCTGGGGGTGCGCGAGAGAGGTGGGATGCTGATAGTCCCACCTCAGGCATTTTCAAGTGCCCCGCGGCGCATAAATTGCAAAAGTGATTGAGGCTTATCACCTCAGTCACACGGGGTGAGGTCCCTCTCACCTGCTCACCTAGCCTCGTTCGCAACCACCCCCCGCGGACCTGGCCCGACCCGATTCCCCAACCTGTGCACACCTTACCCACCACCGCATGCCGATGGGCCTAGTCCTGGGCACATCACTCGACCTGCATACCCGAATAGGCTGTGGGAGAGCGAACCTTGAAGTGAAACAAAAAGAGAGATATGCAGGGAGGGTAGGGGTTAGGTTTTGCCTAACCATATGCCTGTGCAGGAAACAAGAGAAGAAGCAAGGAAGGAGCGGCTGAAGAGTTAGCCGCGAAAGCAACTGCGGGTAGAGAGAAGAGAAGAAGAAGGCTCAAGTGCAGAAGGAGCAAAGGAAGAGAAAGAAGAAGACGGAAGCTGAAGAAAAAGAAGAGGAAGGGGAGAAGCCACCTGAGGAAGGAAAGAAGAGAAAGAAGCTGCCGCAAAAAGGAAGGCCAAGCAACTGAAAGAAGAGAAAAAGAAGAAGCCAAGAAGAAGAAGAAGCAGTAGCAGCAGCTGAAAGAAAGAAGAAGGAAAGCACAAGCACTATAGCAAGTGGCTACTTAAGGCGTCTGATCCATGGAGTCAGACGTCTGAAGACAGAGAGAAAGGAGGATAAAAGAAGAAAGAGAGAAGAAAAGAGAAGAGGCAAATTTTTATTTCCTCTCTTTAATCTTTTTGTAAAATAGTATATTGTAAATTGTGATTTTCTACGCTTCTAGAATCAAGCTTGCTCCCTGAGTTCGACCTCGAAGAATTTTTGTATTCGAGTAATAAAATAAAATCAAACTGGTCAGTTTTACACCGCTACCATTGATCTTCTACTGCGGGACCGAATTGTACTGTATAAGATGGTCCGTTCTGAGCACTGTGGCTCTTTTCATTTTGTTTTCACTGTTATATTTCCTTTCCGATCTTTATGATTGTACTAGCACTTGAGCACTTATTACTTTCCTACTTTCTATGGTTGATTCTTCTTTATATTTCGTCAGCACTTTATTCCTTTTAATTAATGCCTTATGAATGAATGTTTGACTATTGATGTTCTATGGTTATGTGCTGAGTGATTGCAATCATGTAGTTGGATTATGTTTGTGGTTAGATCATCCATCCATTCTGATCCATAAGCCTCCCTATATGTTCCACGATCACCTATCCGCCATTGTAGCCATGACGACTGAAGCTATCAAGCTCTCATGGCATGCTAGATCCACTCGAGGGTTATCCTATTCACTTCATTAAATCACAATGGTCCTCCCCCTGGTTTGAATTGATTTAATTTGATGGAATGTATTGGATTTGATTTCAATGATTGATTGAATGATTTGAGATGTGATGAGCTCGCACCCAAATTTAAATATGGATACTATTTTCTTCTTTGCTGAGAGAGTGAGGACTTGTTAAACTCGATGCACTAAGATGAGGTCCTCACGATGATCTAACAGGTTCTAGCGCATTGTCTCATCATCCTAAACACCAATTAATGGTGTGCAGGATGATTATATGACCATATCATCTTGGCGATCACACACTGACATCATAGGTTGGAGATAATGTATTCTCCAATCAAAATGTTTTAATTTTCCAATTAAGGGTTAAATGATGTTTGATGGAACTTATTGTTGATGTGAAAAAGGTTTGCAACTAATATTAATACTGAATTTGATTTCTCTACTTCATGTTGTCTATAGCTCAAGGAGATCAGACTAGGGTTTCTGGGGTTCAATGTATGTCAATTTGATTTTTTTAGGATTCCATATCCCTTTAGGAATATTTGCAATGCACCTATAGGCTGTGTAATGGATTTAAGTCTGATTTGGGATTTTTGATCTTAAAGCTCAGGTTCCAATCTGATCTGGAGACCTGATACTTCAATCAAGTTTTGGATGCTTGGAACAAGATTCTAAAATGATTTTCTATGATTTGAGCTTTCAAATCAAACCTGAGATGGTTCTGTATAGAGTAGTAGTAATTTTCTGAACAGAGTTTTGAATGGATTCTTATCAAGGAATTTAATTGGTTTTTGGGATGATCTAAGGCATGTAGAGAGTTTTTAGAATAGAATTGGCATGGAATTATTCTTCAGATGTTTGGAAAAGATTTGAAATACACAAATCAAGCCTTGCTTTGGTTTGAATCAGTATTAAAGAATGTCAACTATATGAAGAACTGTCAGAGATCGTAAATGTTTGATTTGAGAATTTGATGAAGTTTCTAATCTTATTTGAAGCTCCAGATAAGTCTTTAAGATGGTTTTATCTTAGATCTACATGTCAAAAGAATTCATGTACCTTTAGTTGGTTTTATTTTAAGTGAAGAACTTGTATAACATTATAAAAAAATCTATATTAGCAAGTGTGATATCTGTTAACTATACAAATTGTTTTGTTGCTAATCCCAATGCTTAATTCATCTTTTTATGTTTGAATCTGATTTCAATTGATTTTTGGATGTTTATAATGCTTTATCCTTTATTTCCAACATTTTTAGTATAATTTTAGGGCTTGCATTGATTTTCCAACCATTAATTGGCCAAAATTATGCTTTATTACTACAAATATGGTGAAAAATAGAAAAATAGTGTAAATAAATAAAATAAAAGTGTAGTGAGTGAGAGTTGAGTGTACTGAACTTGGGTGGGTAGTTAGATTGAGATTTCTAGGTGTTTAGCTATTATAAAATGCAGTAAATGTTTAGTAATTTTGGAGTTTTGGAAGCTTCTCTAGACAGACATCATGGCAACTCTCATGGAATTCAGGGAAGGTAATTTTTGCTTTGAAAGGTTAAATCAGTCTTTCTCTTCTTGTTACCTAAGAAGCTAGGTGCAAATTGCTTGGGTGATTTTCGATCCATTACTCTTTCCAACTCCTATCTGCTGGAGGGGAAGATTATGGTAAATTGTTTAAGGGAGGTTTTGGGGGAGCATATCATCCAGGTCCAGTTTTCTTTCCTTAAAGGGTGCTCACTTCAAGAGTCCTTTCTTAGCCTAAGAGATAGTTTTTGGCTAGATGTGGATGAAGGTAAGGCTTTTCTTTGGAAAGTTAATTTTGTAAAGCTTATGATTCCTTATCATGGCCTTATCTTTGGGAGGTGCTGCGACGGAGAAATTTTTTGGAGCAGTGGGTCCAATGGATGAAAAGATGTATCACTACCTCTTCTTTCACTCCCTTGGCCAATGGGAGTCTAACTAGCCAGTGGATTCAGCCGCAGAAGGGGGTCTGATAGGGGTGCCCAGTGGCCCCTTTACTCTTTATTCTTGTAGTTGATACCTTGGTGAGGCTGACCTTTAAAGCCTTCGAGGGTGGTTTGATTCATGGCTATTCTTTTTGGTCCTCCCAGCATGCTCTGTCTTCTATCCTTCAGTTTGTTGATGACACTATCTTTTTGTTGAAGGAGTGATTGAGTAGACAATTATGCTTCAACATTTGGTTAGCTTCTTTGGTGAGCTCTCGGGCTTGAGGATTATTGGGGCAAAGTCCACCTTGGTTTGTTTTGGCTTGGATGGTGAGACATGATTGGGGCTGGCATCACAATTGAATGCTCCTATGATTGACTTCCCACTCCGTTATTTAGGGTTACCTCTTAGGGGTAAGAAGATGAAGAATGCAGACTAGGCAGACCTATTTGAGATGCTTTCGACTCGCCTTTTTGGGTGGAGGGGGAAGCTCCTCTCAAAAGGCGGTAGATTGATTCTTTTGAATTTTGTCCTTTCTGCTATTCCGGTATTTCTCTTATCTGTGTTCAGGCCCTCCAAGATGGTGATCAAGTGGCTAGAGGTGGTGCGGAAGCGCTTCTTTTCGAAGGGGACCCAGGTTGAGGAGCAGATCATGTAGCCTATGAAGTGGGACCTAATAAACACCAGTTTATCATCACTTTTATGCCTTAAAACACATCTATCCCTTAGGTTTTGCACATTGCAATGTGGTTTGGGAATTGCATTTAGGCATTCATATAGTTTAAGCATGCATTGCATTATTTTCCTTTAGCTTTTGCTTTTATATGCTTCTTGTCAATGTTAAGGATGATCACAGTGGAAATCGCCTAAACCCTGGCAATGTAGAAAGTAGAAGCTGAAGATAGTGCTCATTCCTGCTGAATTTCAACTCATTCCAACTCACCTCAGCTGAATTCCAGCTCAACCCAACTTAATGTAGTTGGATCGAGCTCATTCTAGCTCAACATAGCTCTACTTAGCTCATGGGAGCTCCAATCAACTTAGCTTAGCTACTAGTCCTTAGCTAGCTAAGCTAAGTTAGCTAAGAAGTCCACAACTAGCTCAAGGCAGCTCAACACCAGCTCATGAAGACTCACCTAAGCTAGCTAGTTTAGCTAGCTATGAAGTCTTCATGGAGATTAGAACTAGCTCCCCTCAGGTCCAAAATAGTTGAGATGAACTCAACTTAGCTAAACCTACTCAACTTAGTAGCTAGCAAAGAACTAGCTAGCTAAGCGAAGTAGCTGAGCTCCTAGAAGACCTTCTTCAGTAGCAGTTAGCTCCAACAAGCCTCAGAGTAGCTCAAGTCTCCTTCTTCTTGGCTAAACCTAGATACTCCTCCACTACTCTACTAGCTAAGCTAGCTCCACCTAAGCTCCCTACTCATGGTCGACCATCCTGCCTAAGCTCCACAAAAAATACCACTTCATTTTGGCGCCAACCTAGAGGCAACCCTTAGCCCACAACCACCACCAAAGGCCACCTTCATTTTGGCACCAACCCACCTATAACTACCCCCTCAACTTTCCCTCCAAAAATCCCCTACATCTCCACCCTACACATCATCACCTAATCTATCCTAGCCCTTGGATTTTGGCATAAAAACCACCCCCTTCAAGAAGCCAAAGTTGGCACCAACTTTAGTCCACAGCTCTTCACCATGGATGGCCACCAAGGGTGGCCTTCAACATACAAATACCCCCCTTCACATCCCATTAGTTGGCACCATTTAATCCAAGCCCCAGATCCCATAACCACCCACCAAAAGGCCCTCCTTGCCCTCCATTATATCCATGCCAACCGTCCTTCCTCCCTTCCTATATAAACCCCCTTTCTACCACCAAAAAAAAAAATCCTTGGCTACCATAATTTCCTACCATATATACCATAGTAGACATCCAAAGGAGGAGTAGAGAGAAGAAGACTAAGGAAGCCATCTTGTGCTTCCTTGGTGCCTTCTTCTTCTCCCTTCTACCTTGGACCAAGCCAAGAAGCAACACCTTAGTGGAGGATGGCCAAGCAGAGGTGATCATAGGGTCAAGATGTCCACCATTGGAGGAGTTCAAAGAGAAGTTGCCAAGGAGAAGGAAGGACCCTTCTTCAAGTTCAGAAGCTGCTGAGCTTGGAGCAAAGGCGACTTCCATCTATGCGAAGATTCTTCTATCTTTTTCCTTTTCTTTATTTTGTACTCAGTAGTGTAGAAGAAGCATTCCTCTACTTGGGGATTTTTTGTGTGGTTCCCATTCACACATGTGAGCTCTCCAAGTGGTTGTAGACCATCCATTTTTATCAATCAATCAAGTGTGTTTCTATATTTTGTGCCTTGTTATTTTATGTGCTTTTGATTCTTAGTTTTTAGAATTTTTAAGCACCCACCTTACCATTTCAATTACCCTAGTCCCACTTGCCTAAGGTGAGCTTGGAAGGGTAGGCTTACTTTAATTGCAAGCACTTAGGCGTAGTTTTATTTCATTACGGCTCGATTATCATTTGAAATCCTAAGAAAAATCAAAACAACAAAAACACAAAAAGGAAGATTCGAGTTTTGCAAGAGAGAAGCATTTTAAAAACACCAATTACCTCCTTGGACGACCCTAGATACTTGCCCTATCTAGGTTTATAAATTTAAGGATTGATTGAATTTTAGGCCTTGCAATGGCATTAATTACATCAATTAACAAATCGCATATTTTCTACATCAGGAGCTCATCTGCCAGCCAAAAAAGAAGGGTAAGCTTGGGGTGCTGTGGCTGGCAGAATTCGGGGACTCCCTCCTCCTTAAGTGGGTCGACCACTTTATGCGAGGAGAGAGAAGTTTGTGGTGGTATATTATTTTGGATTCCTATGGGGGTCTAGTGAGCAACCAATAGATTCCTAGTGCCATGTCTCCCTTCTAGTGCTCGGTTACTTCGGCCCTAGGTGCTCACTGGGACCAATTTGCCAAGTCCTTGGGGGATGGTAGGACTTTTAGGTTTTGGTTGGATGACTGGACGGGTTTGAGGCCCTTGACATCCCACTTTCCTTGGTGTTATGGGCTCTCAAGAAACCAGGATGCCTTGGTTTTGGATTGCTGGGATACTTCTACCTGGACCATTCCCCTTCCTGACAAGCCTTTGGTGGGTTGAATGGAGGAGGAGACAGGTTAGCTAGAGGCTCTTCTTCGAAAATTTTCTATGGGCTTGGCCTCTAATGGTATATCCTAGAAGGGTGGACCCTATCAACCTAGGAAGGCGTACAAGAAGCTATTGGATTTGTCGATGCCTTCAAAGCAAGACAAAACATGTAGGAATCTCTGGTTGGTTTGGGTTCCCTTGAAGGTAAAGATTTTTCTATGGCTAGCTAAGAGAGATGGGCTGATCACCATGGGACTTAGAGGACATTGATGAGTACCCCTCTTTAGTAGTGACTTCTTTTTTCGATTGGGGAGGATCATATTCAGCACTTGTTCTTGGAGTGCCCATTTACTAGAGATGTTTGGGAGAAGGCTATACAATTAGCATTGCCAACTTGGGATGAATTATGGATTGCCTTGGGGGATGCTTTCCGAAATCCAAAGCTCATCTCTGTGATTCTTTGGCCAGTCTGGTAGGCTCGAAATGATGTCTTCTTTAGGAGGGGTCGGGCATGCATTGAAAATGTGAGTAGGAAGGTTCTTGAATGCGCAGCAATCATAGGTCTTAATTGACCTAAATTAGGCTAGAACATAGCATAAGTAGGGTTATTCATGCATACATACGCATTATCTGCATCTTTACTGCTTTCCTTTAGCTATGCATAAAATAATGTTATAATGTGCCGATTAAGTGCATTATGTCGATTGCAGGGAATAAGCTGATCAGGAGCTGGATTTGAAGCTGGATCAGGAATAACGGGAGTTGCAGCAGAGCTGGAGTAGAAGGCTTAGTTTAGATATAGGAACAATAATGTAAGGGGGTTAAAGGTTTTCTATTCTATTAAGTAGAAATAAAGTAGTAAAATGTGAAAAGCATAGGTCCATCCTAGCCCTAGGATAGCCTAGAGACTTCCCCAAGCCTTAGCCACCCTTAGATTAGGTCACAACACCTTAGGAAGCCCTAAAACCCTAGTTCCAACCCTTATCTGGATGTCCAGATAAGTTATAGGACGTCCAGGACCCTTAGCCATCTCCTGCATACCTCAAACCCACTTCTGTAGTGTTATTGGACATCCAGACACTTTGTCAGACGTCCAATTTCTGCAGAATACCCAAAACAGAACCCAAAATCCCTCTTGACTCTGATTAGACGTCCAGACAACAAGTCTGAACTTCTGATTTTTGAGTATAAGATGTCTGACACTATTATTAGACGTTTGATACTGCTCTCCAGTTCCTGTTTTGAGATTTAAGCCTTGATCTTGGATCTCTAGGTCCTTAAACCCAATTCCAACCCCATAGGAACTTAAATTAAGGTGCCCTAACCCTAGTACATCACCTCTAGACCTCCCTAAGGACCTAATTAGGTCCTCACTAAACCTAATTGACTTGGATCTTAGTCAATTCCATCAGCCTATTCAATTGGACTCATTGAGTCCAATTGAGCCCTGATCTCAGCACACACTGTCAAATTGGACTCAGTGAGAGTTCAATTGACCTAGACCTAAATTAATTGATTTTTTTTACTCTCAATTAGGTTTCCACACACCCAATTAAACTTGTATTAAGTTTATTTTCACTTTACCTTAGTGAATTAGGGTTTATAACCCTCATTTGAGACATACCTTGACCTAAATCCACTAGAACCTAACCTAATCAACCTAGCCACCTAAGTTTCGACCCACACACACCCACACACACCATCCACACGAAAATACCTAGCCTAGAGTTCTCTAGAACTCTCTACCATGTGTGGTTGCCTTGGTTGCCAAAATTAGCAACCAAGAGCCATTCAATTTTTAGATCCACATTTGGTGGATCTAAAAACCGCCATCCATCCTCTCTCTCTCACTCTCCCACAAGCTCCCACCATAGGCCTCTCTAGAGAATTCCATAATTCTCTAGAGAGCTTCCCTTAGGTCTATAAAAAGACCTAAGGGGTGGCCATTTGCACCCATTCACTTCCTTGGCAAATTCACTCCATTGGTGCCATTCACGCCCACTTCCACTTAGCTAGCCACTCCACCTCCACGAGCTCACTATCACCACCATGGAGGACATCATGTCGAGATGCTAGATCAATCCTCCCTCTCTCCAAGGGTTGGCCTAATCTACATTGGCTACCCCTCATTCTCCTCCTGACCACTCCAAGGCCATCGGGGACCACCCCTGAATGCCCTTTATTCTACTAGATTTAGTTTATGCTCTCCATGATTTTGACTGCTTTTATTTACTGCTTAGTAGTGTAGCCCTTATTCTCCCCCAATGATGCATGCAAAATCCCCCCGTAGATTCTTGTATGCAATCATTTTCTAGTAGCTAGATTTACATTTTTAAGCATTCATGTACAAGCTTTCTTCTACCTTCCATGTCGCAAACACTCTCTTGAATGAATAGAAGATATATTTTTATATATATATGTCTATGTGTTGAGAATCATCATGGGCTTATTGCAATATCTTTTGAGTGTTTAATGTTGCCTGTTTCTAATTCCTAATATACTTGCAACTAAGCATGTCGTACTTCAATACGTAATAATCATAAACCGACGTGTGATTTTAAACGAAGTAGAGCGGCAAAGAGATCGATTTCAAAAGTAAAAGAAATGCCTCCCAGAGATGAACGACTGAGACTCAAAGTCTCGTTATCTTTAGAAATCATTTTTTGACTAACATTTTTGCATGACTATACTACGATTCTGACGACTTTCAAATGTGCGAGAATAACTTTTCATCAGTTCTCTTTCTATCCTACATGTGGATGTGTTTTTGGCATAATTGTAATGGCTTTTTAGCTTTGAATTAATGATAAATCTCATATGACTATTGCTATCAATAGTCATCCTTTCTTTTTCAAAAGAAAAATAGCTTAGGATTTCCTTTAGTTTAGAAATAAAAGTCTAAAAACAAAAGAATCCAAAAAGAGTTTCTTCCCTTCACTTTCTTAGCTTCCACCCTTTTTGTTTCCTTTATAGAACTCAAAAAACAAAGAAAAAAGTGAAAAATGTTCAAAAAGCCTAAAAATCCTATGTATATATTGTATATATATGTATAATCCTAAGTTAATAGAGTATATCAACTAACTTAACCTAAGATACATTAGTAAGTTAACTAGGTATGAAGGTAATTTATATTATATACTCTAACTTACATTCTAAACTATACTTAACTTCTCTATAGCATAAATTATATTGTATAGTAACCTTTGTATTATATTAAACTAACTTATATGTAAATATGTTTGTTTGTGTGTCTATATATATATATATGTTTGTATATATGTGTGTGTGTGTGTGTGTATGTATGTGTATGTATGTAGTAGTACCGTTATATTAGAAAGCTAAGTTACATGTATATTATGTACATAGTATATATGTATATATATAGGATGTATATATAATAATTAACCTAATTAAATAAGTTAATTCTTAATTATAGTATTAAGTATATAGACTAGTCTATTTATAGTCTAATTAGGTAGTGTATATATTGTATATAAGCTTATATAAGCCTATTATGTATATACTTAGAACCTATTGTAAATACATATTAGGACTTGTAAATAAATCAAATAAAATTAGGTGATAAATAGTCCTATATGTTAATTAAACAATTATGACCTTAATTTATAATTAATATCACTAACTAATCCCTAATTAAAAGCCTAATCTCCTACTTAAAACATAGCCAAGCGCAACACAAGATGCCCCTCAGGATAGTCCAAACTTGTGGGTGGAAGAAGCTCCAACATGGTAGATTAGCACCGGTGCTCTAAGGGCTTTCCGAGCAACTATGACACCCTTAAGGTTGTAAAGACCTTACATGACCCTTATCTGAGCATATTGAGAGAGAGAGAGAGAGAAATAGAAATAGGACACTATTTAGAGTGTGGTCCATTGTGTGGGAATCTCTAGGTCCGCATAGGACCATTTTTTTTAGGCTGAGAAGAAAAGAGAGAAGACTTAAGAGAGTTTATAAAGAACTTGTGAAGAGTCTTAGAGTGTAATTAAGAGGGTGATTAAGGAAATGATTAAGAGCCTAATGAATTAATTAATGAGATAATTAAGATGAAGGTTAACTTAAGAGAGAGCCATGCCTCATGCTAAGTTAAGAAGAAAAGGCTGGGCATATGAATTAAGAAAGAGAGATGTGTGCCTTACAAAGCGAGAAATACAAAGAGAAGAAGAGAAGTAATCTATGCTTATAATGAAAATAAATTTAATTCATTTTTCCTTATGATGATTTATAGTTTTGAAAAAACCTTGTATATAATTCTTTCCTTTTCTTTCTATATGAGCTATATATAGCTATTTTTAGTGTAAATGAATAGATACTTGTTTTTATTTGTATATAGATGCAAGATGTAAATAACCTCTAGATTCAATCTAATTTGTATAGAACTGCCTGAGATGTAAATAAAGTGTATAGACTCTAGATAATCCATTTGTAAATATTCTTCATATTTTGGAATAAATATTGATTTTGGATCTTAGAGAGTGATGTATATCAATAACTGCTTCCTAGTGAATGACCTGGAATAAAACTAATAAAAATTGTATATAAGTAAAATGAAATCTGATGTAGACAAATATATTTCACATAAAATGTCTATTTATGTATGTTCTTAGGCTTATAATGACATTCGACATTATAAATATTGCATAACATGCATCATTCTACATTTAGAAAAGTTTGTACAAATTATAGCTTAATTCTCTCATTTTTGTGACTAGGAGATAAGGCGATATATTTTGGGACATCTGATTGAAGATCCAACCAAACAGATCTAATCAGGATGATGATCGAAGTCCAACAACTCCAAAATCATCTTAATTGGACTTTTGTAGTATCATATGCAGTCCGAGGATGATCAAAGGCCAAGGGGCAATCTAGTGCAAATTTGGACCTTAAACGATAAATCTAATCGCATGGATGGGTTCAGATCGACGATCGCAACCTAATAGCATGAAAATAGACATCTTTGGCACCACCTACGAGCATTTGAAGATGAACGGCTCAGATGCCGCCACGTGGCACCGTCTAAACCACCCATAGCGGCCCAAGCTAATCTCCTCACCTTTGAAGGCACAATCGATGAACGATCTTGACTATTGGATGAAAATCCGATGGCCAAGAGCGCTCCATGTCGCCCTCGCCGCGCCTTCACCAACTTAAGACGCAATCTCAGCCGTTGGATCAAAATCCAATGGCTAAGAGCACATGGAGGAAATTTAAAGACGCGACACACTCATGCTCGTAGCTGATAAACTCCAGTTTATCATCATTCTTATGCCCTAAAACTGATCTAACTCTTAGGATTTTAACATCGCATATGGGTTTTCAGGTTGCATTTAGGCATTTACTTAGGTTAGGCATGCATTACATCTTATTGTCTTTTTGATGCATTTACTTGAGTGTCAGGGATAGGTGGAGAGTTAGATCCCACAAATTTTGGCACTCAGGAAGGCAAAAGATGAAGGAGAAGCTCATCCTAGCTGGATCCTAGCTCCTTCTAGTTGATCAACTCATCCTTAGCTCTGTTTAGCTCATCTCCACTGAATGGTAGGTTAAGCTAGTTGACCTCATCTCTATTCAGCTCACTTTAGCTGGATGGCAGCTCAAACTAGCTCAAAACAGTTGATCTCAACTCCATTCCAGCTCAAAATAGTTCATTGGAAGCTCAACCTGACTAGGACTAGCTACTACCATCAACTAGCTAAGCCTAGTTAGCTAAAGAAGACCTAAACCAGCTCGAGTCCAACTCCCAGAGACTCAACTCAGCTTAACTTGGTTGAGCTGAGTACTTGACCTAAGCTAGCTAGGTAATCTTAGGGAAGGCTAGACCCAGCTCACATCAGTAGAAGCTAGATTATTTTAGCTTGGCTTAGCAGTTAGCAAATAACTAGCTAGCTAAGTGATGAGGTATGGTTCATCATAGCTAAAATGCCCAAGTTAAGCTAGAAACTAGGTTAAACACCACATAATTAACACAAGAAATGGGTTAAGTGTGGAAAATAGCAGAAATGGCCTAAAACTGCAAATTGGTGTTAAAAATGCACTATTAGGTCAATTAATGAGATATTCTATTCACGAGTGTAATTTGATGATTCAATTGCAAGTGAACACATCTTTGGGGTCAAAAGTTCAAATTAAAAGTGAAATCATGCTTCAATAAAAACTTCATGCCATTTGAACATCATCAAGACCCTGCATTATTGACTTTACATATATCCTTCATTTATTCACATTTAAATGCCCAAGGACTGGCTTAAAAGCCATTAGGGACTGCGCTGCCATTTTTTTCTGCCACTTACGGGCTTGTACACAAACTTTCCAGCATTTCAGCCTTAAGGGCCTTTCTTGCAAATGACCCAACACACCTATGTGCATGCACATTGTTCACTTGTGGTGAACATGGTGCACAGGCACCATTGATCCTTTGTTCATCATATCCTATAGCCAACCATCCACCTCTAATCCCATGCCTTTAAGTGAAGGATCATAGCCTCATGTAGATCTGATTCGGCGGTAGAGATTTGGTTTAAAACTTCTCGCCTTCCTCCAAGTTCATCTCCACCGTTGATGTATACACATCGATTTAGGTTAAAATGGCTATTTATGTATGTTCTTAAGCTTAGAGATGCATTCCATATTATAAATATCGAATAGCATGCATCATTCTGCATTTAGAATAGTTTGTATAAATTTTAGGTTAATTTACGTCCTTTTATGGACAGGAGAGAAGGTGTTGAAGCGAATTCATCGTTGTTTAAGATATGTGTCGTAGTATAGGATAAATGCACTCAAACAAATAAATTTATAAACTCGAAAATCTAGAAATGAAGTCCGAGGTCAAACACAGGGAGCAAGTAGGAATTCACACACTAATCTCAATTATAATACAAATGAGCATAATAAATGAAGCACTATAAAGATATTTGAATGAAAATTAATTTGTCACATTAAGTATTCAATGAAGCTCAATGTATTTCAAGACCAAAAAGATAACTATGACAAAATAATGGTGATTTAGATCACCAATTATTAGTCTGAGCACATGTATTAATTATTCAAATGATGCTACAGTAGTTTCATCCGTGCAACTTAGGTACTTAAATGTTCCAATAGTACTAGCATTAAACCCAAATCAGACATCTGGCAGGTGCATCAGATGACTTAACTGTCACCTGCTACAGTGTCTTCTTTCTTCTTCTTCTTCAGACACAACTCTCCTCTCTTTTGCCTTGCTTCACCTCTTCCTCTTCTTCTCTTCCTTCAGGTCCTCTCCTTTTTTTTCCTTGGCCTCTTCTTCTTAGCTTCTTCCTTCTACTCATAGTGACTAAGTGTCGCTCAAATCCTTCAGAAGCAAAACACACCCCTTCCTCGCTCTCTCTCTTTCCTTCCTCCTCTCTTCTTTCTCAATATAGCCAGGTTAATCGGGTATTCGGGTCACATACCCAAGTCCAGGGCTATGAGCGTTGGTTGTAGCTGAGTGATAGGGGCTTAGGCGGGTTAGGTGTGTGCATGGTGAGTGGGACCTCACCCCGCTGTTCTAAGGCAATAAGGCCAAAAAGTAAAATCAATTTATGCCGCTTCACTGCTCCCAAATCCCACGATGTGGGACTATCTTCCACGGCTTCTTTGCGTGTTTGCTTACAGGTGATGAAGCTTCCAATTGAGGGTGCAATTGAAGTCGTAGCCTTCAATCAAGGATCATGGATATTTCCTGGAGCTAACCCGCGACTCTTGAAGATGTGACCTAGGACAAATGTGGCTTGGAGCTCGAAGAATAAGACCAGCGATAATGGCAAGGTGATGGAGAACAGCAAGATACCTGAAATCACAAGAACGGCCTCTCGGCCATGTTAAAACACTTTAGGAGGATCGTTAGGTGATGGCAAAGGTGATCATGGTGTTTACGTGGAGAATTAGGGCTTAAGGTGGTCGGTCGGTGACGGAGAAGGAATCGTGAAGGTGTAGTGTTCGGTGGGTCACATAAGGGGATGGAAAGGTGAATAAAGATGGGGATTTTGATTGCGGGGTGATGGCGAAGGTTTTGGAGGTGTTGGCAAGTTATTTGGTGGGTTGTGGAGGTAGGGCGGACTCGCCGGAGTGGTAGCCAGAGAGGAGAATGAAGGTGGCATGTGTTCGTTCGAGGGGTTGTTTTTAGGTTCTGAATATGGGAAAGGACCTAAAGAACTAACAGGGACCTAACTAACCCACTTTAAGTGGACGAAAGGGACGGAGAGATGCCAGCTTTGATTTGCCGGCACCGTGGAAGAACTCTATGGAGGGGCGAACGGCGAGGAAAGAAGGGGCCTGAGGGGCTCCTACGCGTATCGCAAGGAATGAAAGAAGTTGGGGAAGACAAACTCGTCGGCTATTGTCCGTGATGCGAGCGAAGAGGCTAGATGGAGAAGCTCACCAGAGTTGGTGGAGATGGAAGTCGGGAAGAAGGGAAGAAGAGGGAACTGGCCTCCAAACCAATCTAAGGAGGTAAGGTTTACAGTAGGCGTGCTTTTATAGGCATCAGGGTCGAGCTTCAAGCTTGGAAACAAGCTTGAAAGCTTGGAAATCAGGGCCTTAGGTTTGGGAATTTCCAATAGTTTGCATGAAATCTTGGACGATTTAGGCAAGTCATGGAAGAGCTTAGATGGAAGGGAATCTCCTCAGGAGTCTCCCTTCCAATTTTGGAAGAGTTTCTTCGTGAAATTAGGGAGAAAACACTGACTGAAGGTTGGCTCTTGGTTGGTTCACACGGCCATGGTAGTAGGGACCGTTTTTGCGAAGATGAAGAAGTTGGGGTGTCCATTGAAAGAATTCAAAAGTTAGGGGCATGTGTGTGAGAAAAAAGAGTTAGTAGGACCAAAATGTAAACTTGGTCAATAGGATCTCAGATTAGGCCCAACTTTTGGCACAAACCTAATTTTGACCCAAGGAATTTGATGATGAAGTTAGATTTAGGTTTTAACCAAGTTTGACTGGGTAATTTATGTAGAAACTTAAATTAGGGCAATTGTCTGTCTGAGTCTCTATTTTAGGTCAAAATGGGTTCCAATAGTCATGGCAAGCATACCAAACATTATAGAATATTTTTTTATGATTTTTAGAAGGTTTAAGTGAATTTTATCCTAATCAAAATCTCAGTTAATTAAGGGGGTCTGTTTCTAGGGTTTTAGATGTCATTTAATTCTCAAAACACGTGAAAACCCATTTCGTTCTACATGAAACAACTTATTAGACATTCATGACCATTTGACCTTTAATTAACCTCTGGGAAACCTCGTGATTGCTCTACAATTAAGATATTCTATTAAAACTACATATTTACCCCTATTTTAATACATTTCTCTTAGAAAGGATATGCAATGAATTATGATTTTCTGGCGATATGTAGGAGCATTTATCAATGGATTATGACTAAATAAAGCTTGATATGGCTGATTATGACGTTATCATCATGCCCCCATGCCTAACTTTTGCTAGTCCCTTAGCAAAATCTTATGAAATGAACTTGAATTCTAGACCATGCGTTGATGCTCAAAGTCCTGATTTATTCTTCTTTTTAAAAATTAGGTCAAACTACTAATAGTAGGCCTAGAGTACTTGATGGGAACACCATCATGAGCCTCTAAACTAGCTCATTTTGACCTCAAAAAGAGAACAGAAGCTCCTACATAACCAACTGGAGGACCTAACTTAAGGAAAAACCCTTCGGAAAGAAAAGCAAGAAATAAGGGGTAAAATTGTAATTTTACCATTGCAGTACAACAACGGGATTTCTCAAGGGCTAAACATAGGTCAAATAGTCTTAAAAAGATAAAAAGTGGGATGGTTCAAATAGAAAAGGATTCATGTGAAATCTAGGAATTAAATGACTTCTAGTAACCCTAAAACAAACCCACTTAATTTAACAAGATTTTGGTCGAGATAAAATTCACCTAAACATTCTAAAATTCAATAAAAAATATCCTCTAGGGTTTAGAACCCTCAATTTGACCTTTAGAACCTATTTTTACTTAAATAGGGTCTCAGTCAAATGTTTGCCCTAAGTTGGGTTTTTGTGTAAAATGCCTAGTGAAACGTGATCAAACATAAAATCCAACTTTACCACTAGATTCCTCAGATCCAAATTAGGTTTATACCAAATTTTGGATCTAAGGGGAGTTCACCTTGACCTACTTTGCAAAATAGTCCAAACCAATTACATTTATACACCTAGCTTTTGAAAACTCTTGCAGACACCCCCCTATCTTCCTTGTCATTCTTTGAAATTTGGTCCCCCTGCCATTACAGCGGAGGGATCCTACTCCGGCGAGGATTCAAGGGAAACATCTCCCTGATTCCTTAGAGAATCCCTCTCAAATTTAAAAGGGAGATTTTCTAAGGAATTCTTATTCATGTGAACCCAATCTTGAGCTCCAATTTCCACCCAATCTCTCATGCGAATGCATGAGAGATTTGGGTCTTTCCCGACCTTCAAAGTCCGGTGAGGTTGCCGTGATTGGAAGCTTGCCTTCCAAGCACAAGGCCCTCTGCCAGAGGCTATATAAAGGTCCCCAGATCCTCCCGTTCCTCTCAAGCTTGATTTGGCCTGAGAATACCCCCAATCTTCCTCTCTTCCCCTCTGGCCAAAGTCCCAACAAGCTCCGGCGACTCTTAGCTCCTCTTCTCGTCACTCTGCCACAATAACAGTGGCAGAGTAGTTTTTGCCTCCATCCGCATTGCGCCACACCTGCACCCGTGCCTGCCTCCACCTCGTCGTCGCCATCCCTCTCTCACTAGGTCTTCGTCTCTAGCGACGACACATACGAGCCATCCGCCTACTTCGTTCCCCCTTCATCTATCCCCTCGTAGATAATTCCTCTCCCTCTGCTCTTTATTTTCCCCTCATTTATTTCTATTATCATGCCCCGACACTCACACGCCACCGTCACCTTCTCCACCTCCGGCAGACCACTGGCAAGGTGCATCCACCACTCCATGCAACCACCCACCTCGCCAGCCACCTCAAAAGCTTTGCCACATCTCATTGATCATCATCCCTCATCCCATTGATTGCCAAACACTCCACGCACATCCCCCGAACACACCCATCTTCACAGCCACAAAGCGACCTAGGCACGCACGCCCAGGCCGCCCCATGCCATGCCGACCATCGGGCCACCTTCACTATGCCAAGGCAAAGCTTTCTGTGTGATTTGATGAGGCCGTAAGTCCATTTTGCTTGTGGATAGGTATAGGTCACAACCACCATTGGAGTAAGCTCGAAGAAGCTTGCAAGCTTCATCCAAGGCTCCAGGCTTAAGGTTTTTAGGTCCCAGACATGCGGACTTCGTTAGTGAACAACTCCAGCCCAGCAATTGGAGGCCAAGTCCCCGCATCTGCTGTAATCGAGCGCGTCTCTTGCTGTGGAAGTGCGCGAGAAGAAGGTGGGACATTTAGTCCCACCTCGGAAGTTTTGAAGCAAGAGGTGTGATGAGAACGCATTTGTGGGCTAATCGAATGCATAAATACCTAGATGTTAAAAGGATTTCTACTTGTACATAACATACTTAGATTTATAAATAGATTAGTTTATAAATATGATGGCATGCTTATTTTGTACATCACATTCACATGTAATAGAAGGAAATATAAATTATGGTGGCATGTATGCATTATATGCATCATTTTGGAATAACTCTGTAAATAGCCCATTTTCTTTTTTATTTTATTTTTTTCCCCGCAGAGCAAACCGTCGACACCGCCACCGCTTCACCACTGCTTCCAAGCCATTGGAAGAGTCGAGTCCTCAAGGATAGGAAACAGATTGGGAGAGAAGTCGCAACAGCAGGAGATTTTAAAAATAAAAGGCCAACCTTTTGAAGGGAAGGATAATCTTCTCCCCTGCCCTACGGGGATCATTCTCCACCGTGAAGGAGACAAGCACCATGGATCCTGCGTGCACTGTCTAAGAAGCGTGAATTGTGCACTACGTACTCCTCTCACCGCTCTCACCGTGGGTGCGCCCTCTCACCGCTAGCCGCTGCCTTCACTGCGTGCAACGCCCTCACCGCGCAGCCCAACCACGCAGCTAGCCGCGCGCACTATGCCCTCACATAGCCAGCCACGTGTGCTACACCCTCACGCACTTGCAGGCCGTGTGCACTGCGTCGCTCCATGCGCACCAACGAAGCTGCGCTCCAACCACGTGCGTTCGGCCTCTTTGTCATCTTCTTCTCCATAGGCAGGAAGAACCCAAAGCTCCAAGCGAACCCCCTCCACGTAGCCACCACTGTTGAGCCTCTGCCAACAGCCAAAGCTCGACGCCGAGCATCGCCAAGCACGAAAGCCACGCGCAGCCACGCACGGGCCGCGCACGGAACCACAAGGGCTCATGTGGGCTTCATCATCGCCAGCAATTTCCTCCTCCATCCGGCTACCGTCGGCCACCTCCGGCTGTCGCATCACCACCATTGCGATGGCCACACCTCAGAGACCCACCACCAGTGACCACACCATCCGCCGACTCCTCCTTTCTGCGTGTGCACGAGGGGAACAAACTCGTTTTGCTACAGTGAAACTTCAATTAGTATTTATGCTAAATGCCATTGCGGATGTTGCTATTCATTTATTTAAGGTATTAAATTATTGAGGTGAATTTGCATAGCCCTCCTTCTACTTCATCAAAATTGCTTGAAAATGAATATCTCTCATGTATGATTTAATGCATGTCATATATATTATGGTGAACAAGCTATATTCTAGGAATTAGTAATTACGATGTTTACCAGTATCAAGATCATTATTTTACATGATATTATAAAGTGGTGATTTTGTAAATGCACACCTATATTGTTGATTAATTATTTAAAGCAAGAAATTATGTTGAAAACACATGCACTAGTTAGTATGCATACACATTGAGATTTCTCCAATAAACGAAGCACAATGCACTAGTTTAAATAGGCTAATTCCTCCTTGTGGAGACAACCTAACTCTTTGTAGTTAGCTTTGAGAATTAAAATGTTTTGAAAAGCGATTTTCTACCACATAATTACATACAACGACACATCATTTTATGTTAAAGTTTTAAACAAAAATGAAGATCGCTCTTTCAAATGGCACCGTTGCTGGGGAGGAAACATGCCTATTAAGTTTTTTGGGAAATTTATGTTATTCTTATGCTATTTTGAAAGCTTTTCTGAATTACTAACTGTAGATCTTTTTCTGTGCAAAAAAAACACGCGACGAACACGACGGTCATGCTTGGTGGAGACGATATTCTTGGTGGACCTTGACACCACCTAGAAGGCAGCAACAGGAGCATGCGGGCCTTGATCCCACACGCGTGGAAGGAGGATTGGTGACTGGAGGTCTATTTATACTTTGATTAGGCTAGATAGACCTCAGACATTTAGTTTTTGTCTTGAGGACCCGTGTTGGGTATTTTCTGGAGCATGTTCCCATTTTATTTAGATTATAGGATTATTTGAATTGTTTGAACTACATGTTGGTTAGTTAGTTAGATTAGGTTTGTTTGATTATTATTATTAAAAAAAATATATTCGAACTGCCTGCTAGAAGCTTTATATCTATAGGGTGACCATCTAGGATTGAATGAGTAGCATCTAGCTTTTCTTTTTGCATTGTAAACATCCTACATTGAAGAGAGCAGGAGTAAGGTACGTCTTTTCTTGTACATTAGATTTGTACTTAATGTATTGGATTTGTACTTAATTAAAGAAGGCCATTTAAGCTGATTTGAAAATATTAATCAAGTGGTCACATTATTTCTTTTAAAGAAAGAAAAATATACAGGAAGTGTTTGAATAACGTGACTGTGATTTTCAAAAGGAAAAATCACTTTTCGCGGTGTGATGCACACTTCCTACACTGAGCATGCACTATAGGCATTGCAATAGGACTTGGACCCTTAAGGCTATAGGCATCGATCTCTTTATCGGTGCAAACCCTCCTATCTTGCTTTCTGACAGTACTATTAACTTTTGCCCGAGTGACTTGATACTCTAAGGAGGGGGACACCCCTTAAAGGAATTCAAGGGTAGTTAAGAGGCACCGCTAACGCAACACCTCAAAGGAAGGGTTCACCCTAGTTGCATCCCTTGGTTCTATCCTTGGAGTACCTTTTTACTTGAGCATTAGAGAATATCATCGCAGCAAAGTGTATGTCTTCAAGGCACTCGAAGGTCAATTTAGGGTGCATAATTGCTTGACAACTTGATTGATCACCCAAAAAGGACTAAAAGTAACCTCAACCTTCTTAACAGTCATTGACCAGAAATTTCAAGTGCCTCATTTCTATTATACCACTTACGTGGGAATGGAGAAACACTGCCTTGGCTATATTTGGCCAAGCTGAAGAGATTGGAAGAGGACTTAAAGAATTTTAAATCAACAAAAGACCTCTTGCCTTGTGTTTGCTTGGTGTGTGCGTGATAGAGCTCTCTAGGAAGTTTTCTATTTTAATCTATCTAAGTCCTAAGAGAGTTAAAACATTTAATTGAAAGAAATGGACTATCCTTACTCCTATCATTTTAACCAAGATCCCATGCCCTGAGCATATCCATCCTTTGATGGGTACATTGACAATTCATGGGATCATTTTTATTCTTATCCTGGGAGTACTGACCCGATAGCTCCCACTTTTGAGCAGAGCCTAGGAGCGGGATTTTCCAACCCTGGAATCCCTACTACTATGCAAACACCCTACCTTACCACCCTTCATGATTTTCCGTATCGAGGTTGGACCGATACCCCTAAGCAACCAGAGCCTCAGATTGATTATCCTCCCCAATCTGATAGTAGTAGCCTCTCCTCTTTTATGATAGAAATTCGAAAACAACAAAAGGAAATGATGGCATCTATTGGAGAAATGTTGAGGAATAGTCAACAATTGAACAAAGAAATTAGACAGCTTAGCTACGCTCTTCCTAGTAATTCTTATCCCTACCCATACAACCATGATCATGAAAATAATTCTAAGGAAACCAATGATAATAGGGATCCAGTTTTATGTAGCTCTCACTTAGACTCTCCCAATAAGACACAGCCACTAGAGGAGAACGATACTAGTGATTATCCACCCGAGCTATATTGGAGCAAAAGAAAGGGAAGATGGTACCTCTTGAGGACCTTGACCCCAATGACAGTATTTTCCTTACCTCTACTAACCTAGGTCAAGGTTGTATTATTCCTATCACTTCCCCTATTAATTATATGGTGGAATCCCATTCTACCCTTAGTGAGCCTAATCCTGACCCTCGTCTTAGGGAATCAACACCTACCATTCAGCATCTTGAGGATTTAAATGGGCCCAATGAAGGTGACCCTAAGAGAATGGAGGATGAATTAGATCAATTTTGGTCTCAGGGATATAAAGAGTCTATTTTAGAGGACGAGGATGCCCCAATGGAGGAACCTGGACTGAAAATCTGGAGTGAATCATAGGGAGATTATGTGTTATTTAAGGACTTGCCCCCTGAGGATATAAATAATCTGATGAAATCCAGATTCCTCTCTTCTTTTGAGAGTCATCCTCCATCAAACCAAGAGTTGATATTAGAGGAGGACAAAACATAGAGTCCTTCATAGAGTCCTCGACTGAAGGAGGGTAATAGTGTCAAAGGTTAGAAAGATGCTTGTCCTATCCATTCTTTCCTGGTGCCAAGAGTAGGCACTTCCACCAAATAAGCCACACAATATCCTCTTGACCATCATCATCCCTAATAATGCCTCATAAATAAAGCCTGCGTCGTGTTATGTTGATTTATGAAGAAAGAAAAAGAAGGAAAAAAGAAACAATTATATTTAAAAAAAGAAGAAAAGAGAGAAAGTAAAGAAAAAGAAAAGAGTCCAAGTTTATAGTTTATCTTCGTGACGATGTTTCTGAGGCAACAAAAACATCCATCGCGATCCACCAAATATGACCCATACCTACCTTTCAGTGTTTCTGATCACCCAAATACTAGCTAAGGACTCTACTTAGTTGTAGAGTTATTAGGACTTTAATTGAAGTGTGAATGCCATGTGAGGCCACCAAATAGTGAGTACATTTACTAAATCTGGTGAGATTTGTGATCTCAGAAAGAAAAAAAGGAAAAGAGTGAGCACAAAGGAATATCGAGAGAGCATAGTTATTTAACCTCTCTCTGAGTTGACTTATTTAATAGTCTAGAGATCTAGAGTCTGTAGTACTAGATTGCATGTAGCACCAAATGAGTGTGTGCCATCAAATACAAATCATTCAACTCAATATCTCCTACCTAAGCCGAAAAGCCGGGGTCAAATTATAGATTATTTTCTACTTTATCTTCGAGGGAAGTAGTTGCCTATCCTGATAGAAATATTTACCAAAGGATAAGTACGAACTACAAATGTAAGCTGGTTATTTCACTTGGATCAGTTACCTAGGCTATTATTATTATCACTTCACATTTGTCTGGATCTCTAAATTTGTGGAATAAAGAAAGAAGAATTCCCTTGATTACTTCCATTATTTTTACTTTTTCTTGGGACTAGCAAAAACTAGGCATGAGGCCATTTGATGAGACCGCATTTGTGGGCTAATTGAATGCATAAATACCTAGATATTAGAAGGATTTCTACTTGTACATAGCATACTTAGATTTATAAATAGATTAGTTTATAAATATGATGGCATGCTTGTTTTATACATCACATTCACATGTAATAGAAGGAAATATAAATTATGGTGGCATGTATGCATTATATGCATCATTTTGGAATAACTCTGTAAATAACCCATTTTCTTTTTTATTTTATTTTTTTCCCCACAGAGCAAACCGTCGACACTGCCACCGCTTCACCACTGCTGCCAAGTCATTGGAAGAGCCGAGTCCTCGGGGTTAGGAAACAGATTGGGAGAGAAGTCACAACAGTAGGAGGTTTTAAAAATAAAAGGCCAGGCTTCTGGAGGGAAGGATCACCTTCTCCCCCTCCCTATAGGGATTATTCTCCATCGTGAAGGAGGCAAGCACCATGGATCCTACGTGCACTATGTATGAAGCGTGAACTGTGGACCACGTTCTCCTCTCACCGCTCTCATCGCGGGTACTCCCTCTCACCGCCAGCCGCTGCCTTCACCACACGCAGCGCCATCACTGTGTAGCCCTTTCACTGCAGCCACAACCGCATGTAGACACAGCAGTAGCAGATCCACCGTGCATCCCCTCACCATGCATAGCGCCCTCATCGGGCAGTCCCACCACACAGCCAGCCCCGCGCGCTACACCCTTACGTAGCTAGCCATGCATGCTATGCCCTCATTACCTGAAGATCGCGCGCGTTGTGTCGCACCACGCCCACCAGCGAAGCCGCACTCCAGGCATGTGAGTTCGGCTGCTTCGTCATCTTCTTCTACACCGGCAAGAAGAACCCAAAGCTCCAAGCGGACCCCCTCAACGCAGCCACCATCGTTGACCCTCCACCACCACCAAAGCTCGACACCGAGCATTGCCAAGCACCAAAGCCATGCGCAGCCACGTGCGGCTTGCGCACACAACCATAGCAACTCGTGTGGGCTTCATCGTCGCTGGCAATTTCTTCCTCCATCCGGCCGCTGCCAGCCACCTTCGGCCGCCTTGTCACCACCATCGCGAAGGCCACACCTCATAGGCCCACCACTGGTGACCACACCGTTCGTCGACTCCTCTCTGCATGTGCACGAGGGGAACAAACTCCTCTATTTTGCTATAGTAAAACTTCAATTAGCATTTACGCTAAATGCCACTGCAGATGTTGCTATTCATTTATTTAAGGCATTAAATTATTGACGTGAATTTGCATAGCCCTCCTACTTCATCAAAATTGCATGCAGATGAATATCTCTCATGTATGATTTAATGCATGTCATATATATTATGGTGAACAAGCTATATTCTAGGAATTTTTATTTACGGTGTTTACTAGTATCAAGATCATTATTTTACATGATATTATATAGTGGTTGATTATCCCATATTTGTGGGCTATTTAAGTATTTAAGTGTCTAGACATTAAGTTAATTTTAACATTTAGATAGCATACATTATGATGCAAATAAATTAATTCATATTTTTAGCTTAAGTGCATAATTCATGCATTTAGAATTAACCTAGAGTTGCATACATTTCATGAGTTAATTAATTAGGTGCATTACATACACTATTTTAATTAACATAGAAGTTAAGGAGTTATGTATAAATAATCCTAATTATTTTATTCTTTTTTTTCTTCTCTCCTTTGCAGGTAACTCCTCCGACCTCGCCTCCTCCTCCTGCGCATCAGCATTGATTCAACGGTGGCCTTTTGAATTTCAAATCTTTGTAGCTGTGGCTACAAAAGAGGAGGAAGGGTTGCCGTTCAAAGGAGGCCACCACCTCTTTGTTCCTCACTACGTAGAGAACTCTACTTCTCGTCCATTCCATACCACCGGCCTCCCACTGTGAGCACAAGACCAGTCCATAGCGGGTAGGTGGGGTGATAGACCACTGCGCCATCAGTGGCTTGTGCAAATCACTGTGAGCGTGTGCCTAAAGGCCACGCAACCACCATCATCAACCATTACCAGCAACCACCTCCATCTTTTTCCCCATTCTCTATTTTTCCTCCACTCCACCAAAAACAACCCAAAAACCTCACCACACTCGCTGCAGCACAAAGAGCTGCAACCTCTCCTTCCCACACTTCATCCCAACCAACACCCCACCATGCGCACCTCCAGCCAGCACCCCACTGTGCACCTTCACCTCCAGCCTGCACGCCAGTGTGCCTGCACCTTAATTGTAGCAAGCATGCACGCGCCAGCACCCCACCGCGCACCTTCACTTTGAACACCTTTGCCTCAGCACCTGTAGCCTCCGCGCCTTCACCTCCACGTGCATTCACCTCCACACGCCCCCTTTGCAACGCCCGCACGTCGCCCCCTGCAGCACCTGCCCCGTGCGGCCACCAGACCTCACTCTCCGTGCGGCCACCTGCCCCCTACAACACCTGCCCCGCGCCTGCCCCTCCACGTGCCCACGCCTCTTCGAGCCTGTAGCGCCTACAGCACCTGCACGCCGCCCCTCCTCACGCCTGTAGCAAGTGTAGCCAGCAGAAGCAACCTCCAACGTCACCACTTCTCTTTTCCATCCGATTGACTCCGGTCGTCTCGCAACCTTTTGCCAGCACCATTGTAGAGCCCTTGCTCCGGCCAACCTACTCTCAGAAGAGCTCTTGGAACGAACCTCTCTCCCATGCGCGAGGAGGAGAGAGGTAGAATCCTCTATTTATGGTGGAATTAGTATTTACATTTCATGCCATTGCCACAAAAGTGAATTTTGATTTATCATTATTTTATTATGGTGAATTTATGCCTTCATGCTCATTCTTCTAAAGAATTGTTAAACCTTATCATTCTTCTCTATGTGCATTGAATTTAATTTTGAATTACACTTTAGTATGCATGCAAGTGAATAGTACATGGCATACCCCTGCACATGGATAATCTTCTTACATAAAAATTACATTAACACCCCTTGACTTCTCCATAAATTTAAGGTTTACTTTCAGAGCTACATAGCCATTGTTTGATTTGACGAATAGTTTGGAGAACTTGATTTCTACCTAATTGCGAGTTTAAATAAGTCATTACCTCCCTGAGGACACGACTCGCTCTCCTGTGAGTGGTTTAATTTTAATTTTAATTATTTTGTTAAGTGATTTTCTACCACTTTGATCCTACAACGACAAATCATCTTAATAACATTATTCGAAAGTGAAAATCGTCTTATCAAATGGCACCATTGCCGAGGAGGCAACGGGCCAATTAGACTCGCATTTATTTAATTATTTGTTCACATTTTATTTGAGGCGTATTTAAATTCAATTTTCTATTTGGTGCGAGGTACACGTATTTGGAGACATCTTGTCGCACTAGCCTCAAAGATCAGGTGTTCCTTGACGTCATTGGTGGAGTTGCAACACTTGGAGAAGGAGCATCACACCCTCCTCAGCAACGCCTTGGTGGACCTTGTTTCCACCGCTGGAGGAGATATCTGGAGGACCACATCTTCATCTCATCCATTTAGCTATATATAGATTTTATTTTTCTTTCTTCTCTTTATTTTAGTGCATTCATTTGGAAAACCCTTATTCTGGGGTACAGTTGAGGGGTTTGTTCTGCGATTTTGTTTTAGGCCCATGTTGGGTAGTTTTTAGGAGCTTGTTTCCATTTTCTTTAGATCTAGGTTTTCTTCTGTGAATTGATTTTATTTTTCTTGATTGTGCATTAAAAAAAATAAAAACACGAGCTACTTGCCCCTAGGTCGTATCATTTAGGATTGAATGAGTAGCATCTAGATCTAATTTCCTATCTTGCATATTGCATGAAGAATGCTGGAATCAGGTATGCGCTTCTAACTTTGCATTTCTACCTTTCATGCAAATGCATTTGAATTAATTTCAAGACCACCTAATTTGTATTGAATAGATCTAACAAGTGGTCACATATTTTCTGGAAAAAGGACTAATTAAAGGAGGGACATTTAAAAACCAAGGATTTGATTTTCAAACTTGGCATGCGATTCAAAATTCAAAATCTTTTGCGGTGTATGCACACTTATATCTCTTGCACCACGGCACGCTTTTAGACACTCCTTAGGTTTGGAACCGCTAGGACTAGAGCCTCCTATTACTGAGGTCTAAAGTGACTCAAACTGTAGTTCAGAGGTGAAGTTGCCTCCAAACCTTGCTGATTGAGGGTAGTTAAGAGGTACCGCGAAAGCAATGCTTCAAAGGAAGGGTTTAACCCTACTTGCATCCTTCTTTGCCGTGTTTGGTGGTGACTAAACTTTTTGGGCTTTAGGGAGGATCACCTAAGTCCAAGCTAGGTCTTCTTAGGCGATCCGTAGGTCGATAATAAGCACATAAATTGATTGAACAAATTGTATTATCACCTACAATCTAACTTAAAATCAAAAGCCTAAATTGGGAAAGTCCTAAAATGTCCTTTTTGAATTGTGTTTTGCTTGGGAAATTCTGATTGAGGTATGAGTTAGAATGGACCACATTGATTTTCATCCTTTCACATCTTGCCTACACCCTTACCCCCACTCTGCACTCTTCGATCCCATACACCGAGATGGTCTATCCTTTGATGGACATAATGACAATCATTGGGATCTGTTTTACTCTAATTATAGGAGTATTGGGCTGGTTAAGTCCCAAATCAGTGAGCAGAACCTAGGAGCAGGATTTGCTTTACCCAATATCCCACACACCATAGAAATACCCAACCCACCCTCCCTGAATAATTATAATGGTTGGACAGACACTCCTCGGTACTATGAGCCTGAGCCTGACTTCTCTCCTGATAGAAATGACCTCTCCTCCTTGAAGATGGAAATATAGAAAATGCAAGACGAAATGATTGAATTGTTAGGAGAATCTTCGAGAGTAAGCCAACAAGAAAGAGATGAAATTAGCCACCCAATCTACACCATTGAGGATGGCGTACACCCCTCTACAATAGATGCATCTCCCGTGGGAGAGCTACACTTTAAGTTGGAGGGAAATTTTGGGAATTATGTAAGGGAGAATAGCTACTTTTAGAGGTTCGATTTTGAAACCTCCCCATTAGATGACACTTCCTTGAGAGATCCACACCTTAGATGGGAGGAAGATACATATGAAAGTAGCTATGCATTAGATGAAGAAAGGTGGAAACCCAAGGAAGATGATGATAAGGTTGAGTATCCACCTGAATTATATTGGAGTCAAAGGAAGGGAATGATGGTACCATTGGAAGACCTTGACCCAGATGATAGTATTTTCGTTACATTTGATGAAGTGGGTCGAAGTCAAGTTGTTAATCCTACCCTCCCTTCTGATCACGAGATGGAACTCAAGCCCACCCTTAGGGAACCTAACCGTGAAGAAATTGACCTATCTGAGGAGTCCGATGTTACCAGTGTAAACCATTTACTTCAGATAGAGTACGTTAGGGGATCTGCTGAGATTTTAGATGATTCTAGACCTTGGGTATATGATGAATCGTATGATGAGGAGAAGGATAAATTATATGAGGAACCTACATTCAAGATTTGGAGTGACACTAAAGGTGATTGTGTCTTATTTGAATAGTTAGCCCCTGAGGATGTCACAAATTTGACCAAATTAGGTTTCCTTAGCACACCCATCGATGATATTTCTCCTAATGATGAAATGATGGAAAATTTGGAAGCAACTTCTAAGATTTATGTGGATTCACATATAGATTTCGGGGAAGATTTGAGTAAAGAACAAGAACCCAGGGATGACATTGATAGGATAATCCATAGATCCGTTGCTTCCAACCTGCCTTCATTTGATTCGAATTCACCCTCTGATTCGCTTATGTCTGAAGGAGAAATTTTGACTCCTGATGAAGTGTGGGAAGACACTTGCGATAGTGTAAGGAATGCTAGGGATGCAATTGAGGATTTTGAAAGATTGTTAGGGATGGACACCGAGCTGATTAAACCCAACCTAGATCTTATGGCCATCCTACAACCTTGAAACTTGGACACCCTAGACGATCCTTGGCTTAGAGATATGCTCATTCTTGTTCTGACCGGGGGGCTTAACAAACTAATATTTCCTGTAATGGAGTATCGGGTATGGATTGATGACTTCTTTAGTCAATCCACTACCCTGGGGGTTTATCTCTGTACCATTCCTTCCCCATCTCTGTTGGAGGATCCTTGTCATCCTTCCCCTACCCCTTGAAAGGTTTCTATTCCAATTTATCCTTTAGAACCCCCTCTGGTGACCTGGGAAGATTTCATTCTCATTTTAGTTGGGCGAGCATTTGCTATTGGGATTCATCATCAGCTCGCTAACATCCTAGGTTACCTGTTTTCTAGGCCAACATTACTTTGCTCATTTTTTGGGCCTATTTCTGCAATCCTTGAACCTGATTTATGGGTTCTTTGGCTACTCGGCTGCTAGAAAATTAATGGCAGCCCATCTCTGACCTAGGTAATATCCTTCTCTACAATGGGGACATTGTAAATTTTAGGCATGGGGGGGTGTACTTGGGGATATACATCGCATTTATACATAGTGCATTCATGCATTTAGTTAAAGCATTCTACATTGCATACATTTGCATTGAAAAAAAAAAATATTTTGTATTATTGAGCTTAACTGGCTGGCCCAACATTCCTAGGCATAAGATTAGAACTTTAGGTTAGACTAAGTTGATTCTAGGGTCGAACCTTAGAAGCTAAGTGAGCTACTAGCTTTAGACCTTTAAGGTCCTTTGTGGACTTAAAAACTTAAGTAAGAGTTAAGTTGCGGACAATTCCTCAAGAGGTTGAGGAAGGAAAGCTAGGGATTGAGTTAAAAGGTAGGGTAGGACCTGGAGTCTTGTTTTAAATTTTGGTTTACGGGTCCTCGTAACCCAAGCATCCAAATTTCACACACTTGGTCTTGTGTAAGTAAGTGATCACCTTAATTCCTTTCTTAAAAGAAATTTGGTTCTCTTAGTTTTGACTTAGAAGAGGCTTGAAAACACAATTTGACTGGAAGAGTTCCTGCCGCAGGAGAGGTGGAGTGCATACTCACCTTGAGGATGCGATGATAACATGTCACCTCCTCGGCACTTGTCTCTTAGGATATCCATCCTATTGGGGGCATGTAAGCGCATTGTGCGATTCAGGTACCATGGGCGGCCCTATCTTGAAGTGTTGATTGCCACAGGCCTGAATTTGCTTAAGAAATCCATGGGGATACTATCTTGAAGTGTCGATTGCCAAGAGTTCTTGGGGTTGCTATGGGCGGTGCTATCTTGAAGTATCGAAAGCCAGGCACCCTTCGAGGTTTGGTGATGGGGACAATGAATCCGACATAGAGCGTGTTGATAGCTGATCCAAGGTTAGACTTAGAGGAATCAAACAAAAAAATATTTTTTCCTTTGTAGGTTGGTAGTCATACCAACCTCAAATAACTCAGACCAATGCACATGCACGGATGCTTTAATCTCAGGGATCAATAAACCTTAGGGTAGAGTCAGAAATCAGGGAAACTTGTGCCTGTAACTCGTCTTTAGCCGACCTAGTCTGTAACTTAGCAACTACTTGGGAACCTTAGGTCTAAAGTCTGAACTTAACATGTTTCTAAAGGAAGATCATTTAGGTTGGTTAGTCTACTTGGAGTGCTAGGTTTTGCTTGGATTTGCTAGGGACTAGCAAAAACTAGGAATGGGGGTATTCGATTAGGCCATATTTGTGGGCTATTTAAGTATTTAAGTGTCTAGACATTAAGTTAATTTTAACATTTAGATAGCATACATTATGATGCAAATAAATTAATTCATATTTTTAGCTTAAGTGCATAATTCATGCATTTAGAATTAACCTAGAGTTGCATACATTTCATGAGTTAATTAATTAGGTGCATTACATACACTATTTTAATTAACATAGAAGTTAAGGAGTTATGTATAAATAATCCTAATTATTTTATTCTTTTTTTTCTTCTTTCCTTTGCAGGTAACTCCTCCGTCCTCACCTCCTCCTCCTGCGCATCAGCATTGATTCAACGGTGGCCTTTTGAATTTCAAATCTTTGTAGCTGTGGCTACAAAAGAGGAGGAAGGGTTGCCGTTCAAAGGAGGCCACCACCTCTTTGTTCCTCACTACGTAGAGAACTCTACTTCTCGTCCATTCCATACCACCGACCTCCCACTGTGAGCACAAGACCACTCCACCGCGGGCAGGAGGGGTGACAGACCGCCATGCCATCAGTGGCTTGTGCAACTCACTGCGTGCGTGTGCCTGAAGGCCACGCAACCACCGTCATCAACCATCACCAACAACCACCTCCATCTTTTTCCCCATTCTCTGTTTTTCCTCCACTCCACCAAAAGCAACCCAGAAACATCGCCACACCCGCTGCAGCATAAAGAGCTGCAACCTCTCTTTCCCACGCCTCAGCCCAGTTAGCACCCCATCGCGCACACCTCCAGCCAGCACCCAATCATGCGCCTTCACCTCCAACCTGCACGCCCACGCGGCTGCACCTCAATCGCAGCAAGTGTGCGCACGCCAGCACCCCACCACGCGCCTTCACCTCCAACGCCTTCGCCTCAACGCCTGCACACTCGCGCGCCCTCGCCTTGCGCCTGTAGCCCAAGCGCCTTCACCTCCACATGCCTTTACCTCCATGCACCCCCACTGCAGCACCCGCGTGTTTCCCCCTGCAGCACTTGCCCCACGCGGCCACCAGACCCCATGCGCCCGAGCGCCCACCCCTCCAAGCACCCATGCCTCCTCGCGCCTACAATGCCTACAGCATCTGGGCGTCACCTCTCCTCACTCCTGCAGTAAGTGCGGCCAGCAGCAGCAACCTCCACCACCACCGCTTCTCTCCTCCGTCTGGCCAACTTCGGCTGTCTCTCAACCTGCCACCACCACCGTTGCGGAGCCCTCGCTCCGACCAACCTACTCCCGGAAGAGTTCCTCGAACGAACCTCTCTCCTATGCGAGAGGAGGAGAGAGGTAGAATCCTCTGCTTGTGGTGGAATTAGTATTTACATTTCATGCCATTGCCACAAAAGTGAATTTTGATTTATCATTATTTTATTGTGGTGAATTTATGCCTTCATGCTCATGCTTCTAGGGAATTGTTAAACCTTATCATTCATCTCTAAGTGCATTGAATTTAATTTTGAATTACATTTTAGTATGCATGCAAGTGAATAGTACATGGCATACCCTTGCACATTGATAATCTTCTTACATAAAAATTACATTAACACCCCTTGACTTCTCCATAAATTTAAGGTTTACTTTCAGAGCTACATAGGCATTGTTTGATTTGATGAATAGTTCAGCGAACTTGATTTCAACCTAATTGAGAGTTTAAATAAGTCATTGCCTCCCTGTGGACACGACCTGCTCTCCTGTAAGTGGTTTAATTTTAATTTTAATTATTTTGTTAAGCGATTTTCCACCACTTTGATCCTACAACGACAAATCATCTTAATAACATTATTCGAAAGTGAAAATCATCTTATCAGTGGTGATTTTGCAAATGCACACCTGTATTCTTAATTAATTATTTAAAGTAATAAATTATGTTGAAAACATGTGCACCAGTTAGTATGCATACACATTGAGATTTTCCGAATAAATGAAGCACAACGCACTAGTTTAAATAGGCTAATTCCTCCCTGTGGAGACGACCTAACTTTTTGTGGTTAGTTTTGAGAATTAGAATGTTTTGAAAAGAGATTTTCTACCATGCGATTACATACAACAACACATCATTTTATGTTAAAGTTTTCAACAAAAATGAAGATTGCTCCTTCACAGTGCGCTATAAGTGGAAAAACTGCCAGGGGCTTATCTTCTCCTGACACGGGGTGAGGTCACGCTCATCCCACTCGCCTCGTTCGTGACCCACTCTTCGCGTACCTGGTTCCCGACCTGACTACTCGTTGATAAGTCGATTTCCACTTTCGAATAATGTGATTAAGATGATCTGTCATTTCAGTAACAAAGTGGTGGAAAATCGCTTAACAAAATAATTACAATAAAAATACCACTCACAGAAGAGCAGGTCGTGCCCACAGGGAGGCAATGATGCAATAAAATCTCAATTATTTCATATTCTTTCAATCAAGTGAGAAATCCATAATCAAATCCGACATGAAATACGATGGAAAGAAGATGCACAATAACTCAAAAATATAAGGGTATATGTGCAATTTTTTCCTCATTGAAATATTCAATAAATATGTGATGATTTTATGTAATTTCTAATTGACATGTATTAGAGAAAATTTGTGCACATTTTAATTCCAAAACCAATGTTAAAACATGTGAATATCAATAACCATGTAATTATCAGAAAGCATGAGTATGCAGTCACAATTTCACCATAATAAAATAACCATAAATTAAAATTGATTTTGGTGGCAATGGCCTTTAAATTAAATTTTAATTAACATAAAAATAGGGGATTTTACCTCTCTCCTCCTCGCGCATGGGAGAGAGGTTCAATCGAGAAGTTACTCCCACAAGAGGTCAGCTGAAGCGAGGCCTTCACAGTGGTGGCAATAGTGCGTCATGAGATGGCCGGAGCCAGCTTGCCAGAGGAGAGGAGTGGCAGCGGTGGAGATGCCTGCTGCTGACCGCGCTTGCTGATGAAGGCTTGCGCAGGTGTAGAGGACGCTGCAGGTGCGTGGAGGCACGGAGGTGTGGGCGTTGGACGCTCTGCAGAGCGCGTAGGCACGCGTGAGCGTGGTGGTGGTGCCAGCTGCAAGTGCTACGCAAGGTGATGGCGCGGGCGTAGGCAATGGTTGAGGCACTGCAGGGTGCGCGCGGGTGTTCCAGCGGGGGTGGGTGGAGGTGTGGGTTCTATAGAGGCTGAGGCACTGCAGGGTGCGCATGGGAGGTACTGTTGGTGCCGCTGTAGGTGTTGCAGAGGGCACTGCAGATGATGGCGCAGGTGCGTGCAAGCGCTAAGGCGACGCGGGCATATGATGGCTGGGCTGGAGGCAGGGTGCACTGGAGAAGTTGAGGAGGCGCAGGTTCTGCAGGCTGGGATGGAAGCGCGTGTGGGTCTGATGGAGTGGGGACAGTTGCTGCTGGCGCGTGCGTTGGCTGTGGTGAGGGCGCGCGTGCCCAGGTGACTGGTGCTGCAGTGATGAAGTGAGGGCACGATTGGCTGGATGAAGGTGAAGGCGCGGTGGGCAGATGACTGATGGCTGGAACTGAAGTGAGGTCATGCGCGGTGGTGTCTGATGAAGAGGTGGCAGTTGTGCATCAGTAGATGTACTCACGGTAGGCAAGCTGCAAGGAGCTCGTACACGGTGGTGACCAACTCCATCCTCTTAGAATGGTGGTCTGTCACCCCACCGGCCCACGGTATTACGGAGTTTGGCCGTGGAGGCCCACGGTGGTGGAATGCTACACGGTGTTGGAATGTGTGGTGGCCTCTCCAAGCTTGGCTGCCTCCTCCTCTCCCTTGTAGTCAACTGCCCCGACTAGATCCAACACTCTCGCTCCTCCATGAATGGGGTCTTGACTGTGGCAGCTAGAGGAAGAAATGCAGCCATTGCTCATAGAAGAAGAATAAAATAATAATAAAATGTTATGGTTATTTATATACAAACCCTTAACTTTTATGTTAACTTAAAATAGTGCATGCAATGCACCTAATTGGTTAACTAATTAAATGAATGCAATTCTAAGTTAATTCTAAATGCATTTAAATATGAATGCAATGCATGAATATGTAATTAAATTAGAAATATGAATTAATCTATTTACATCCTAATTTATGATAAATAAATTTTAGAATTAACTTATTGTCTAGGCACTTAAATACTTAAATAGCCTACAAATATGGGGTAATCAAATACCCCCATGCCTAGTTTTTGCTAGTCCCTAGAAAATCCAAGCAAAACCTAACACTCCAAGTAGACTAGCCAGCCTAATCGGTCTTCCTTTAGAAACATATTAAGTTCAGACATTAGACCTAAGGTTCCCAAGTAGTTGTTAAGTTGCAAACTAGGTCGGCTAAAGTCTAGCTGTAGGCATAAGTTTCTCCGATTTCTGACTCTACAGGTTTATTAATCCCTGAGATTAAAGCATCCGTGCATGTGCATTGTTCTGAGTTATTTGAGTTAATGGAAAAAGGATATATATATGTATATTTTTTTTGAATAATATATTTATATAGTTTTTTTGTTTGATTCCTCTAAATCTAACCTCAGATCAGCTATCAACAAGGTCAATGTTGGATTCAATGTCCCCATCACCATACCTCGAAGGGTGCTAGACTTTCGATGCTTCGAGATAGCACCGCCCTAGCGACCCCAAGAACTCCTGGCAATCGACACTTTGAGATAGTATCGCCCATGGATTTCTAAAGCGAATTCAAGCCTGTGGCAATCGGCACTTCGAGATAGGCCGCCCATGGTACCTGAACTACACAATGCGCTTACATGCCCCCAGAAGGATGGATATCCTAAGAGAAAAGTGTCTTGGAGGTAATATGTTATCATCGCATCCTCAAGGTGAGTATATACTCCACCTCTCCTACGGCGGGAACTCTTCCAATCAAATTGTGTTTTCAAGCCTCTCCTAAGTCAAAACTAAGAGAACCAAATCTCTTTTAAGAAAGGAATTAAGTTGATTACTTACACCAGACCAAGTGTGTGAAATTTGGATGCTTGGGTTACAAGGACCCATAAACCAAAAGGTAGAACAAGACTCTAGGTACCACCCCACTTTTTAACTCAACCCTAGCTTTCCTTCCTCGACCACTTGAGGAATGGTCCGCAACTTAACTCCTACTTAAGTTTTTAAGTCCACAAAGGACCCTAAAGGTCTAAAGCTAGTAGCTCACTTAGCTTCTAAAGTTCGATCCTAGAATCAACTTAGTCTAACCTAGAGTTCTGATTTGCTTAAGGATGCAGGGCCTAGCCAGTTAAGCTCAATAATTACAATTTTTTTTTATGTCAATGCAAATGTATGCAATGCAGAATGCTTTAATTAAATGCATGAATGCACTATGCTATGTATATCCCCAAGTACACCCCCCCATGCCTAAAATCTGCAATGTCCCCATTGCATAGACGGACATTACCTGGGTCAGAGATGGGCTGCCATTCTTTTGTTAGCAGTCGAGTAGCCAAAGAACCTGCAAATCAGGCTCAAGGATTGTAGAAATAGGCCCTAAAAATGAGCAAAGTAATGCTAGCCTAGAAAATAGGTAACCTAGGATGTTGGCGACCTGATGATAAATCCCGATCACAAAAGCTCGCCCAACCAGGATGGGAATGAAATCCTCCTAGGTCACCAGAGGAGGTTCTAAGGGATAAACTGGCATAACAACCTCCAAAGGGGTAGGGGGAGGATGAAAAGGATCCTCCAAAAGGAATGGGGAAGGAATGGTGTAGAGATAAACCCCTAGGGCAATGTATTGACTAAAGAAATCATCAATCCATACCCGATACTCCATTACGGGAAATATTGGTTTGTTAAGCCCCCCGGTCAGAACAAAAGTGAGCAAATCTCTAAGGCAAGGATAGTCTAGGGTGTCTAAGTTTGGAGGTTGCGAGATGGCCATAAGATCTAGGTTGGGTTTAATCAACTCGGTGTCCATCCCTAACACTCTTTCCAAATCCTCAATTGCATCCCTAGCATTATTTTCCCGATCGCAAGTATCTTCCTGCACTTCATCAGGTGTCAAAATTTCTCCTTCAGACATAAGCGAATCAGAGGGTGACTTCCAAACAAATGAAGGCAGGTTGGAAGTAATAGATCTAGGGATTATCCTATCAATGCCATCGCTGAGTTCTTGTTCTTTACTCAAATCTTCCCTGGAGTTTAGATGTGAATCCACATAAATCTTAGAAGTTGCTTCCAAATTTTCCATCATTTCATCATGAGGAGAAATGTCATCAATGGGTGCACTAAGGAAACCTAATTTGGTCAAATTTATGACATTCTCAGGGGCTAACTCTTCAAATAAGACATAATCATCCTTAGTGTCACTCCAAATTTTGAATATAGGTTCCTCATATAATTCATCTCTCTCCTCATCACACAATTCATCATATACCCGAGGTCTAGAATCAATTAATATCTCAGCAGATCCCCTAGGGTGCTCTATCTGAGGTAAATGGTTTACACTGGTAACATCAGACTCCTCAGATAGGTCAATTTCTTCTGGGTTAGGTTCTCTAAGGGTGGGCTTGAGTTCCATCTCGTGATCAGAAGGGAGGGTAGGATTAACAACTTGACTTCGACCCACTTCATCAAATGTCACAAAAATACTATCATCTGGGTCGAGGTCTTGCAATAGTACCATCGTTCCCTTCTTTTGACTCTAATATAATTCAGGTGGATACTCAACCTTATCATTATCTTCCTCGCGTTGCCACCTTTCTTCATCCAATGCATAGCGACTTTCAAATGTATCTTCCTCCCATTTAAGGCGTGGATCTCTCAAGGAAGTGTCATCTAATGGGGAGGTTTCAAAATCGAACCTCGAAAAGTAGCTATTATCCCTTACATAATCCCCAAAATTTCCCTCCAACTTAAAGTGTAGCTCTCCCACGGGAGATGCATCTAGTGTAGAGGGGTGTACGTCATCCTCAATGGGGTAGATTGGGTGGCTAATTTCATCTCTTTCTTGTTGGCCTACTCTTGAAGATTCTCCTAACAACTCAATCATTTCATCTTGCATTTTCTGTATTTCCATCTTCAAGGAGGAGAGGTCATTTCTATCATGAGAGAAGTCAGGCTCAGGCTTATAGTACCTGGGAGTGTCTGTCCAACCATTATAATTATTCAGGGAGGGTGGGTTGGGTATTTCTATGGTGTGTGGGATATTGGGCAAAGCAAATCCCACTCCTAGGTTCTGCTCACTTATTTGGTGCTTAACCAAGCCAATACTCCTATAATAGGACTAAAATGGATCCCAATGATTGTCATTATGTCCATCAAAGGATGGACATCTCGGTGTATGGGATCGAAGCGTGCAGAGTGGGGGTAAGGGTGTGGGCAAGATGTGAAAGGATGAAAATCAATGTGGTCCATTCTAACTCACACCTCAATCAGAATTCCCCAAGCAAAACACAATTCAAAAAGGACTTTTTAGGTCTTTCTTAATTGAGGCTTTTGATTTTAAGTCAGATTGTAGGTGACAATACAATTTGTTCAATCAATTTATGTGCCTATTATCGACCTACAGCTTGCCTAAGAAGACCTAGTTGGAGCTTACATGTTCTTCCCTAAATCTCATATGGTAGAACAACTCCAAAGATGGAAGATCAAGGGATGCAAGTAGGCCTAAGCCTTCCTTTGAAGCTGTGCTTTTGCAGTGCTTCTCAACTACCGCAAAAATCCATGACAGGGTATCCCCCTCTTTGGAGTTACAAAACCTTTGATCTCAAGTTTTAAACACTTCAGAATCCAACGATAGGTGGGCTCTTGTCCTAGTATTTCTAAACCTAAGGAGTGTCTAAAAGCGTGCCGTGGTGCAAGAGATATAAGTGTGCATAAACTGCAAAAGATCTTGAATTTTGAATCGCACACCAAGTTTGAAAATCAAATCCTTGGTTTTTAAAATGTCCCTCCTTTAATTAGTCCTTTCTCAGAAAATATGTGACCACTTGTTAGATTTATTCAATATAGATTAGGTGGTCTCCGAATTAAGTCCAAATGCAATGCGTCATCAAGAATAGGATGCAAAGTAAGAGAATGCGTACCTTGCTTCCAGCAATCAACGATGCGAGAATGCATGCAATGCAGAGAAATAAATCTAAAGGTTGCTCATACAGACCTAAATGGTTCGTCCTAGGGGCAAGCAGCTCGTTCTTTTTTTGTTTTTTCTTTATTTTTTTGAACTACTTATACATAAGCAAATAAAGGGTAAACAATCCACAAAATAAATTAAAAACCTAAATCTAAAGAAAAGAGGGAACAAACTCCCAAAAACTACCCAACACGAGCCTAAAACAAAATTGGGGAACAAACCCCTAAAAATATACCCCAGAACAAGGGTCTCAAACCAAATGTGCAATGAAAAATTAAGTCTAAAGTCTTAATCCTACTCTAATCAAATCAGCGACTAAATGTAGAGAGATGATCGTCGCGTCCTTGTCCTCCCCTCCCTTGCAAGGTAGCTCAATCAATTTCTCCTCTGGCGACGTCAAGGGTCGCCTCTCACGATGGCTGGTGTGATTGTGAGTAGTAGAATATGTGTCGCAGATCGTTGCACTCAACTCCCTCTAATTCCTCGCACAGAAAAGATAATAAATTGTCAGATCACTGTGTAGTGAGAAATAATTAGAAATGAAATCAGGTGAAATTATTGCGGCTGTTGCCTCCCCAGCAACGGCACCATTTGATAAGTCGATTTTCGCTTTCAAATAATGTGATTAAGATGATCTGTCATTTTAGTAACAAAGTGGTGGAAAATCGCTTAACAAAATAATTACAATAAAAATTACCACTCGTAGAAGCGCAGGTCGTGCCCATAGGGAGGCAATGATGCAATAAAATCTCGATTATTTCGTATTCTTTCAATCAAGTGTGAAATCCACAATCAAATCCGACATGAAATGCGATGGAAAGAAGATGCACAATAACTCAAAAATATAAGGGTATATGTGTAATTTTTTCCTCCCTGAAATATTCAATAAATATGTGATGATTTTATGTAATTTCTAATTGACATGTATTGAGAAAATTTGTGCACATTTTAATCCCAAAACCAATGTTAAAACATGTGAATATCAATAACCACGCAATTATCAGAAAGCATGAGTATGCAATCACAATTTCACCATAATAAAATAATCATAAATTAAAATTGATTTTGGTGGAAATGGCATTCAAATGTAAATTTTATAACATAAAAGCAAGGGATTTTACCTCTCTCCTCCTTGCACATGGGAGAGAAGCTCAATCGAGGAGTTACTCCCATAAGAGGTTGGCTGAAGCGAGGCCTTCGCGGTGGTGGCAGCGGTGCATCGTGAGATGGTCGGAGCCGACTTGCCGGATGAGAGGGGTGGCAGCGATGGTGAAGCCTGCTGCTGGCTACACTTGCTGGTGAAGGCGCGCGCGGGTGCAGAGGGCGCGGCAGGCACGCGGAGGCACAAAGTAGTGGGCGTTGGGCGCTCTGCAGAGCGCGTAGGCACGTGGGGGCGTGGTGGTGGCATCGGTAATAGGTGCTGCGTGGGGTGATGGCGCGGGAGCATGCAGTGGCTGAGGCACTGTAAGGTGCACGCTGGTGCTACAGCGGGGGCGGGTGGAGGTGCGGGTTCTGCAGAGGCTGAAGCACTACAGGGTGCGTGCGGGTGGTACTGTTGGCGCCACTGTAGGTGCTGCAGAGGGCACTGCAGATGATGGCGCGGGTGTGTGCAGGCACTAAGGCGACGCGGGCGTACGGTGGCTGGGCTGGAGGCAGGGTGTGCTAGAGACGTTGAGGAGGTGCGGGTTCTGCAGGATAGGCTGGAAGCGCTTGTGGGTCTGATGGAGCGGGGACAAGCGCTGCTGGTGCGTGCACTAGCCGTGGTGATGGCGCACGTGCGCAGGTGACTGGTGTTGCAGTGATGAAGTGAGGGCGCGTTTGGCTAGATGAAGGTGAAGGTGTGGTGGGCAGATGGCTGATGGCTGGAACTGAAGTGAGGTCGTGCGCGGTGGTGCCTGATGAAGCGGTGGCAGTTGTGCATCAGTAGACGCACTCATAGTAGGCGAGCTTCAAGGAGCTCGTACACGGTGGTGACCAACTCCATCCTCGTGGCGCAATGGTCTATCACCCCACCAGCCCACGGTATGAAGCAGTTTGGCCGTGGAGGCCCACGGTGGTGGATTGCTGCACGGTGGTGGATTGCTGCACGGTGGTGGAATGGGTGGTGGCCTCTCCAAGCTTGGCTACCTCCTCCTCTCCCTTGTAGCTAGTTGCCCTAACCAGATCCAACACACCCGCTCCTCCATGAATGGGGTCTTGACTGCATTAGCTGGTGGAAGAAATGCAGCCGTTGCTCGTAGAAGAAGAATAAAATAATAATAAAATGTTATGGTTATTTATATACAAACCCTTAACTTTTATGTTAACTTAAAATAGTGCATGCAATGCACCTAATTGGTTAACTAATTAAATGAATGCAATTCTAAGTTAATTCTAAATGCATTTAAATATAAATGCAATGCATGAATTATGTAATTAAATGAGAAATACGAATTAATCTATTTACATCCTAATTTTTGCTAAATAAATGTTATAATTAACTTAATGTCTAGGCACTTAAATACTTAAATAGCCTACAAATATGAGCTAATCACCCGTGCACTCCTCACCCATCACCCACGCTGGTGGGCCTGGACTCGAGCGTGCTGACACAACCCGTTAACTAGAGAAGGCTCTGGGAGAGTGAGCCTAAGAGACAAGAAAGAAGAGAGAATTTGCAGGAAGGGTAGGGGGTAGGTTTTTCTCTCAGGATAAAAGAAGAAGAAGACAGTAAGGGTGAAGCTACAGAAGAAGGAGAAAGCTGAAGAGGAGGCTAGGGAAAGAGAGCCTCATCAAAAGCCAAAGGAAGAAGAAGAAGGGCAGAAGTCTGAGAAGGCCTGGCTGAAAAGAAGGGCAAGGCTGAAGTCTGAAGCAAAGAAGGAGAAAGAAAAGGCCAGAGACCAGAGAAGAAATCAGAGAAGAAGAGCCAGTGAAAGAAGACAAAGATAGAAGAAGAAAGAAGAAGCTGAAGATAGAGAACAGAAGAGAAAAATCAAAGGAAGCATTGTAGCATTGAGCACTTAAAAGGTCTGATTTTTACATCAAGCGTCCATATTTCATTTTTAGCTTCTATATACATTGAGATCATCCTTCTTGCTTTATAACTTTAATTCTTCATTGTATATTTTGTCAAATTTGAAAGTTGTGTTCTTGGTTTATAAATCCCAATTTGCTCCCTGTGTTCGACCTCAGATTTATATTTTTCGAGTAATAAACGTTATTTGTTTTCAAAGTGATTTTGGCTATACTATGATGCATTTATTTTAAACCCGATCTCGCTTCGATAAACATTTTGGCGTCGTTGCCGGGGAGCAACGGGCAATTTAGAAACCTTGATCACAACTTCTGATTCAATACTAACTTAATCTATTTCTTTTGTTGTGATTGTTTCAGGGGAGGAAGATTCAAACAAAGACAGCCACACAACAACCACACCTGGGGCAGGTAAATTTCTCATTAGCCCTTTCTTTTAATCCCCTCAGTTCTGGAAAAGAAAAATAAAGAAAAAATCAATTTAGGGCTGCCTACTTTCCATATCTAGTTAATCCACCAAAGTTGCCTGACTTTGATTTCGACACATTTTGAATTATGCATCCATTTAAGGTAACTAGGACTAGCACCTTCTTGATTTAGCCCTTGGTATCATCTTTGCGGAACTAAATTGGACCAATTAGAAACAACTTAAGGATTCCAATCTAGGGTTTTTAGAGACACATCTTTTCTAAGCAAGAATCAAATTTTCCAAAAAAGTGGTGTGCCTAATGTTGAAGCTACGAGTTGCTACGCTAATGTACTTGATTTTGAAAAACCTGTCGTTGTAGTTTGAAAGCGAAGAACTCGTGTTCAACAAGTAAAATTTATATCGGAATAGAAATCCGTGATCGAACTCAGGGAGGCTACATTGATCTATATTTGCAATTATATTTTTTTAAAGTTTTTGTTGAAAAGCGAAGCAACGTAATTACAATGAACAATATTAACAATCAAAATGAAAGAGAGATAAAGAGAAAACATGCACTCAATATTTCAAAATGTTTATACAATGAAACCAAAGAAGAATTACATTAGAAAGCGGGAAATCAGCTACACTAGAAAGTTGGAAAATTCTACTCTAGAAAGCTATAAAGAAAAATGGGAGAGAGAAGTTATCCTCCTCGACAATCGCTTAGAGGACGAGCCGGACAAGATGCCACCTGGACGAAGAAGGATGGAGCGGGAAGAAGGAGGTCGAGGCAGGAGGAATGAGAACGGGCAGCACATCGTCGTCGTCGCAGGATTCGCTTCCGAAATGAGAGCGAAATTTTGACTTTATCTTACTAGAAGCATCCCAGGTGTGGGATAAGCTTCTCTTGAGCTTTGGAGAGGTAGAGGAGAGAAGGAAGGGATGAGAATTTCGTGTGGAGGGGGTCTCCTTATATAGTTGCAAGGAGTGAGGGCAATTTGGTCATTTTAATTTGAAAAAATTAAATCAGGGGTCTTTAGTGACGGATAAAACCGTCGCTAAAGCCCCATTGTGGACGTAGTGGGGTGCCCGCCCATCTTCCACACATGAAACACCTTTCTGCGTTTATCAAATCTCGATCGTTCGATCGTGAGATTAAACGGCTGAGAGCGCTCCTCATGCCGACTCCTCAGTGCGTGCTTGCGCGTGTGATCCAGCATCTTCACCACGCGTCTAATTGCGCATGAGATCTATCGAGCGCACGCAGCCTCTCGATCGCGATCGATCGCTCCTCGCACCCACTCACCCTCTCCTTGCAGCTCAAACCCACTCCTGCATCTCGCTCAAGCGCTCTCGCCCACTACGCTACGCGCGTGGATAGGCGAGTGCTTAACTTAAGCACGGATGCGTCCCAGCTGTTGGATTTTGATCCAACAGCGGGGAAATGTTGATGCTGATGCCTTCAGCGGGTGCATGTGGATGGTTAGGCGATCGAGATGGTGCCACGTGGTGCCATCTTAGCCGTCCATCTTCTGGTTGATGTAGATAGTGCCACTGGGGTCATATTAAGTCGATTTTCACGTCGTCAGGCTGCGATCGTTGATCTGAATCCAACCGTGTGGTCGGATTTGTCGTTTGAAGTGTGGATTCACACCATCTTGGCCCTTGATCTTCTAGGGTTCCTCGATCTATCTGATGTTACAGGTATCTGATTAGGGCGATCTTGTAGTCATAGAACTCTAATCGTCACCCTGATCACATCTGTATGGTTGGATCTTTGATTCGAGGCCCTGATAAAAATTTTGCCCTATCCCTGAACATAAAAGGAGACAATTAATCCTCCATTGTATTCAAACTAATCTAAATGCAAGATGATGCATGTTATGCAATATTTATAGTATGCAATGCAATTCTATGCTTAAGAACATGCATAAATAAACATCTTATGTAGTGTAAATATGTTGACATCACTTAAGCCTTGATTGAAAAGACTTATCCAAGAGAAACCCTAAAAATCAAGCTCTTAAGTTCAATTGAACCCTAAAAGAAAGGACCTAAAAGCTCTCAAAGGATAAATAGGTGAAGTTAACCCCTTGGGTCAACCAACCTTGAAATTAGGTCACTTTTGCACTCAAAATATCTAAAGTTCAGGTGGAACCCTAAGCACCTTTGATCTTAATTAAAAGTGGTAGACTTAAGTGGTCAAGGTCTCCATTCTGGTCTACCTGGAATCTAAGTGACAAGAGAGGTCAGGTGGGGGAAACCCTGTAACTCGTGGGGATGCTCTACCGTGTAGGGGTCTTTGCAGGACTCTCCTGCTCTGGATGCCCAGGTATTTCTCAGGTGGATGGCTTTTCTGACTAAGGGGCATCATCTGCCTCGTACCTCTATAGTCATCCAAATTTTTTGGGTGTCTCGATTGGGTCCAGCACATTCTAATCTCGTCTAATCTGTCTGTGCATGTTTGGTAGGAGATCCTTGAGACCATCCTTAAGACCTCCTTTAGAAATCCACTCCCACCGAGGCCAAGCCTCGACACCAGTGTTGGTGTAGCAACCCCACCACGTAGACCTCTCCTCTGATTCATCAGAACCAAGTTCTCCTTCTTCCATCATGGTACAACCAATTGAAGAAGAGAACAACCTTGAACACCAACTCCAATGCTTGAATGATCTATTCCAGAACTGTGTAAACCTACTGCAGCGTCCTATGATGCGAGATCACTATAATCCCTCTGCAGTGGTGATCGAGCCTCGAGTCCAAATCCCGGCTAGAGGTCCTGATTCTGAACTCAAGCCCAACATGATTCATGCTATTCCAAAGTTCCATGGGCTTAACTCCGAGGATCCCTTCCAGCACATCAAACAACTCAAACATCTGGCCCAGACCTTCGGGTCAGATGTACAAAACTGGGATATTCTACTTATGAAAATGTTTTCCTTCTCCCTCATGGACAAGGCAGCTCATTGGTATCAGACTCAAACACGTCCGATCAACACATGGGTGGAACTCCAGTCCGAATTTTTGAAAAAGTTCTTCCCCATTGGTCGGACAATTGCCATGCGCCACTAGATCACTCACTTCACTCAACAATCTGGAGAACCTCTTCATGAGGCATGGGATCGATTCTTGGATCTCATGTGAAAGTGCCCCCATCCCAGAGTTCCTAAATGGGAATAAGTCTAGTCTTTTTACCAGGGACTCCGTGAAGACATTCAATTATTTGTCAATGCAACCTGCGGAGGGAATATCATGGGTCAACATGAAGACATTGTGTGGGAGATTCCATCAATAATGACTACAGAGAGAATATGTGCGAGAACTCCATCAATAATGACTCCATGGGCAAATTCGACTAGACGAATGCCCGCGCATCGACCAATCCTAGGGGAGCACATGAGACGTAGGGCCTGTTCGCATCCGTCGACTTGGAATTGATGGCCAGTCGGTTGGACAAGGCCACTATCATCGAGAAGAAGGTGGACGAGCTGACTCGACATCTGCAGTGAGCCACCTCTGCGCAAAACCCATTTGCACAGCCACCTCTTGGGAGGGAAACTGTGCAGAACATCTATCACCGATCTTCTCAAGGGATGGATCCGTATCCACCCCCGTCTGACTCAAGGATCGGGGGAAACTCCAATTAAATCTACTGTAGTTGGGGGAACATTGAACCCTCATACTCTGATTTTCCTGAGGCTCCTCAGACCTGTGAGGAGCTCAACACCATCTAGAATGACCCATTCTCCAATACCTAAAACCCTGGATGGTGGAAGCATGCCAACTTCCTATGGGTGGGAAATACTCAGAACCAAAGACCACCTTATCAACCTCGTCCACAAGCTCCTCGTCCATATCAGTCGCCTCAGCCTCAGCCCAACCCCACCAATCAATCTAGGCCAAACCCTGAGATTAAAGCATCCGTGCATGTGCATTGGTTTGAGTTATTTGAGTTAAAGGAAAAAGGATATATATATTTTTTTGAATAATAAATATATAATTTTTTTGCTTGATTCCTCTAAATCTAACCTCGGATCAGCTATCAACACGGTCTGCATCGAATTCATTGTCCCCATCATCGTACCTCGAAGGGTGCCTGGCTTTCGATGCTTCGAGATAGCACCACCCATAGTGACCCCAAGAACTCTTGGCAATCGACACTTTGAGATAGTATTGCCCATGGATTTCTAAATCGAATTCTGGCTTGTGGCAATCAGCACATCGAGATAGGGCCGCCCATGGTACCTGAATCGTACAATGTGCTTAAAAGCCCCCAGTAGGATGGATATCCTAAGAGACAAGCATCGAGGAGGTAATATGTTATCATTGCATCCTCAAGGTGAGTATATACTCTACCTCTACTGTGGTGGGAACTCTTCCAACCAAATTGTGTTTTCAAGCCTCTCCTAAGTCAAAACTAAGAGAACCAAATCTCTTTTAAGAAAGGAATTAAGTTGATTACTTACTTACACCAGACCAAGTGTGTGAAATTTGGATGCTTGGGTTACAAGGACACATAAACCAAAAGGTAGAACAAGACTCTAGGTACCACCCCACCTTTTAACTCAACCCTAGCTTTCCTTCCTCAACCAATTGAGGAATGGTCCGTAACTTAACTCCTACTTAAGTTTTTAAGTCCACAAAGGACCCTAAAGGTATAAAGCTAGTAGCTCACTTAGCTTCTAAAGTTCGATCCTAGAATCAACTTAGTCTAATGTAGAGTTCTGATTTGCTTAAGGATGCAGGGCCTAGCTAGTTAAGCTCAATAGTTATAATTTTTTTTTTATATCAATGCAAATGTATGCAATGCAGAATGCTTTAATTAAAGGCATGAATGCACTATGCCATGTATATCCCCAAGTACACCCCCCCATGCCTAAAATCTGCAATGTCCCCATTGCATTGAAGGATATTACCTGGGTCAGAGATGGGTTGCCGTTCTTTTGTTAGTAGCCGAGTAGCCAAAGAACCTGCAAATCAGGTTCAAGGAATGCAGAAATAGGCCCTAAAAATGAGCAAAGTAATGCTAGCCTAGAAAATAGGTAACCTAGGATGTTGGCAACCTGATGATGAATCCCGATAGCTCACCCAACTAGGATGGGAATGAAATCTTCCCAGGTCACCAGAGGAGGTTCTAAGGGATAAACTGGCATAACAACCTCCAAAGGGGTAGGGGGAGGATGACAAGGATCCTCCAAAAGGAATGGGGAAGGAATGGTGCAAAGATAAACCCCCAAGGCAATGGACTAACTAAAGAAATCAACAATTCATACCCGATACTCCATTACAGGAAATATTGGTTTGTTAAGCCCCCCGGTCAGAACAAAAGTGAGCAAATCTCTAAGGCAAGGATCGTCTAGGGTGTCCAAGTTTGGAGGTTGTGGGATGGCCATAAGATCTAGGTTGGGTTTAATCAGCTCGGTGTCCATCCCTAAGACTCTTTCCAAATCCTCAATTGCATCCCTAGCATTCCTTGCCCTATCGTAAGTATCTTCTTGCATTTCATCAGGAGTCAAATTTCTCCTTCAGACATATGCGAATCAGAGGGTGACTTCGAAACAAATGAAGGGAGGTTGGAAGTAACAGGTCTAGGGATTATCCTATCAATGTCATCCTCGGGTTCTTGTTCTTTATTCAAATCTTCCCCGGAGTTTAGATGTGAATCCACATAAATCTTAAAAGTTGCTTCCAAATTTTCCATCATTTCATCATGAGGAGAAATGTCATCAATGGGAGTGGTAAGGAAACCTAATTTGGTCAAATTTGTGACATTCTCAGGGTCTAACTCTTCAAATAAGACATAATCACCCTTAGTATTACTCCAAATTTTGAATATAGGTTCCTCGTATAATTCATCTCTCTCCTCATCACACAATTCATCATATACCCGAGGTCTAGAATCATTTAATATCTCAACAGATGCCCTAGGGTGCTCTATCTGAGGTAAATGGTTTACACTGGTAACATTATACTCCTCAGATAGGTCAATTTCTTCAGGGTTTGGTTCCCTAAGTGTGGGCTTGAGTTCCATCTCGTGATCAGAAGGGAGGGTAGGATTAACAACTTGACTTCGACCCACTTCATCAAATGTCATGAAAATACTATCATCTGGGTGGAGGTCTTCCAATGGTACCATCATTCCCTTCTTTTGACTCCAATATAATTCAGGTGGATACTCAACCTTATCATCATCTTCCTCGGGTTGCCACCTTTCTTCATCCAATGCATAGCGACTTTCATATGTATCTTCCTCCCATTTAAGGCGTGGATCTCTCAAGGAAGTGTCATCTAATGGGGAGGTTTCAAAATCGAACCTCAAAAAGAAGCTATTCTCCCTTACATAATCCCCAAAATTTCCCTCCAACTTAAAGTGTAGCTCTCCCACGGGAGATGCATCTATTGTAGAGGGGTGTACGTCATCCTCAATGGGGTAGATTTGGTGGCTAATTTCATCTCTTTCTTGTTGGCCTACTCTTGAAGATTCACTTAACAATTCAATCATTTCATCTTGCATTTTCTGTATTTCCATCTTCAAGGAGGAGAGGTCATTTCTATCATGAGAGAAGTCAGGCTAAGGCTTATAGTACCTAGGAGTGTCTGTCCAACCATTATAATTATTCATGGAGGGTGGGTTGGGTATTTCTATGGTGTGTGGGATATTGGGCAAAGCAAATCCTGCTCTTAGGTTCTGCTCACTGATTTGGGGCTTAGCCAGGCCAGTACTCCTATAATAAGAGTAAAACGGATCCCAATGATTTTCATTATGTCCATCAAAGGATGGACCATCTCGATGTATGGGATTGAAGAGTGCTAAGTGGGGGTAAGGGTGTGGGCAAGATGTGAAAGGATGAAAATCAATGTGGTCCATTCTAACTCACACCTCAATCAGAATTCCCTAAGTAAAACACAATTCAAAAAGGACTTTTTAGGTCTTTCCCAATTGAGGCTTTTGATTTTAAGTCAGATTGTAGGTGACAATACAATTTGTTCAATCAATTTATGCGTCTATTGTCGACCTACGGCTCGCCTAAGAGGACCTAGTTGGAGCTTAGGTGTTCTTCCATAAATCTCAAATGGTAGAGCAACTCCAAAGACGGAAGATCGAGGGATGCAAGTTGGCCTAAGCCTTCCTTTCAAGCTGTGCTTTCGCGGTGCTTCTCAACTACCCCCAAAAATCTATGACAGGGTATCCCCTCTTTGGAGTTACAAAACCTTTGATCTCAAGTTCTAAACACTTCAGAATCCAAAAATAGGAGGGCTTTTGTCCTAGTATTTCCAAACCTAAGGAGTGTCTAAAAGCGTGCCGTGGTGCAAGAGATATAAGTTTGCATACACAACAAAAGATTTTGAATTTTGAATCGCACGCCAAGTTTGAAAATCAAATCCTTGGTTTTTAAATGTCCCTCCTTTAATTAGTCCTTTTTCAGAAAATATGTGACCACTTGTTAGATTTATTCAATACAGATTAGGGGTTTTCGAATTAAGTCAAAATGCAATGCGTGATCAAGAATAGGATGCAAAGTAAGAGAATGCGTACCTTGCTTCCAGCAATCAACGATGTGAGAATGCACGCAATGTAGGGAAATAAATCCAGAGGCTACTCATATAAACCTAAATGGTTCGTCCTAGAGGCAGGCAGCTCATTCTTTTTTTGTTTTTATTTTTTTTTTTAACTACTTATGCACAAGCAAATAAAGGGTAAACAATCCATAAAATAAATTAAAAACCTAAATCTAAAGAAAAGGCAGAACAAACTCCCAAAAATTACCCAACACGGGCCTAAAACAAAATCGGGGAACAAACCCCTAAAAATATACCCTAGAACAAGGGTCTCAAATCAAATGTGCAACGAAAAATTAAGTCTAAAGTCTTAATCCTACTCTAATCAAATCAGAGACTAAATGTACAGAGATAATCGTCGTGTCCTCATGCTTCCCCTCCCTTGCATGGTAGCTCGATCAATTTCTCCTCTAGCGATGTCAAGGGTTGCCTCTCACAATGGCTGGTGTGATTGCGAGCCATAGAATATGTGTCGCAGATCGTTGCACTCGCCTCTCTCTAATTCCTCGCACAAATTCCTCACACAGAAAAGATAATAAATGGTCAGATCACTGTGCATTGAGAAATAATCAAAAATGAAATCAGGTGAAATTGTTGCGTCTGTTGCCTCCCCAGCAACGACACCATTTGATAAGTCGATTTTTGCTTTCGAATAATGTGATTAAGATGATCTATCATTTTAGTAACAAAGTGGTGGAAAATCGCTTAACAAAATAATTACAATAAAAATTACCACTCACAGAAGAGCAGTCCGTGTCCATAAGGAGGTAATGATGCAACAAAATCTTGATTATTTCATATTCTTTCAATCAATTGCGAAATCCATAATCAAATTCGACATGAAATGCGACAGAAAGAAGATGCACAATAACTCAAAAATATAAGGGTATATGTTCAATTTTTTCCTCACTAGAATATTCAATAAATATGTGATGATTTTATGTAATTTCTAATTGACATGTATTATAGAAAATTTGTGCACATTTTAATCCCAAAACCAATGTTAAAACATGTGAATATCAATAACCATGCAATTATCAAAAAGCATGAGTATGCAGTCATAATTTCACCATAATAAAATAATCATAAATTAAAATTGATTTTGGTGGTAATGGCATTCTAATGTAAATTTCAATTAACATAAAAATAGGGGATTTTACCTCTCTCCTCCTTACGCATGGGAGAGAGGTTCAATCGAGGAGTTACTCCCACAAGAGGTTGGCTGAAGCGAGGCCATCGCGGTGGTGGCAGCGGTGCATCGTGAGATGGCCAGAGTCGACATGCCAGAGGAGAGGAGTGGTGGCAGTGGAGAAGCCTACTGCTGGCCGCGCTTGCTGCTGAAGGCGCATGCGGGTGCAGAGGGTGCTGCAGGCACGCGGAGGCGCAGAGGAGTGGGCGCTGGGTGCTCTGCAGAGTGCGTAGGCGCACGCTGGCGTCGTGGTGGCGCTGGTTGCAGGTGTTGCGCGGGGTGATGGCACGAGCGCTTGCAGTGGCTGAGGCGCTGCAGGGTGCACGCTGGTGCTGCAACGGGGGTGGGTGGAGGTGCAGGTTATGCAGAGGCTGAGGTGCTGTAGGGTGCGCGTGGGTGGTACTGTTGGCGCCGCTGCAGGTGCTGCAGAGGGCGCTGCAAATGATGGCACAGGTGCGTGTAGGCGCTAAGGCGACGCGGGTGTACGGTGGCTGGGCTGGAGGAAGGGTGTGCTGGAGAGGTTGAGAAGGCGCGGGTTCTGCTGGCTGTGTTGGAAGCACGTGTGGGTCTGATGGAGCGGGGACAAGCACTGCTGGCACATGCGCTAGCTGTGGTGAGGGCGTGCACGCGCAGGTGACTGGTGCTGCAGTGATGAAGTGAGGGCGCGGTTGGCTGGATGAAGGTGAAGGCGCGGTGGGCAGATGGCTGATGGTTGGAACTGAAGTCAGGTCATGCGTGGTGGTGTCTGATGAAGTGGTGGCAGTTGTGCATCAGTAGATGCACTCACGATAGGAGAGCTTCAAGGAGCTCGTACACGGTGGCGACCAACTCCATCCTCTTGGTGCGGTGGTCTGTCACCCCACCGGCCCACAGTATGACGGGGTTTGGCCGTGGAGGCCCACGACGTTGGAATGCTGCACGGTGGTGGAATGGGTGGTGGCCTCTCCAAGCTTGGTTGCCTCCTCCTCTCCCTTGTAGTCAGCTGCCCCGACTAGAATCAACACACCCGCTCCTCCATGAATGGGGTCTTGACTGCGGCAGCTGGAGGAAGAAATGCAGTCGTTGCTCTTAGAAGAAGAATAAAATAATAATAAAATGTTATGGTTATTTATATACAAACCCTTAACTTTTATGTTAACTTAAAATGGTGCATGCAATGGACCTAATTGGTTAACTAATTAAATGAATGCAATTCTAAGTTAATTCTAAATGCATTTAAATATGAATGCAATGCATGAATTATGTAATTAAATCAGAAATATGAATTAATCTATTTACATCCTAATTTATGCTACATAAATGTTGGAATTAACTTAATGTCTAGGCACTTAAATACTTAAATAGCCCACAAATATGGGCTAATCACCCGTGCACTCCTTGCCAGCCACCCACGCTGGTGGGCCTAGTCCCGAGTGTGCTGACCCGTCCCGTTAACTAGAGAAGGCTCTGGGAGAGTGAGCCTAAGAGAGAAGAAAGAAGAGAGAATTTGCGGGAAGGGTAGGGGGTAGGTTTTGCTCTCAGGATAAAAGAAGTAGACATAAAGGGTGAAGCCGCATAAGAAGGAGAAAGCTGAAGGGGAGGCTAGGGAAAGAGAGCCTCATCAAAAGCCAAAGGAAGAAGAAAGAGAAGGGCAGAAGTCTGAGAAGGCCTGGTTGAAGAGAAGGGCAAGGCTGAAGTCAGAAGCAAAGACGGAGAAAGAAAAGGCCAGAGACCAGAGAAGAAATCAGAGAAGAAGAATAACCAGCGAAAGAAGATGAACACAGAAGAAGAAAGAAGAAGCTGAAGATAGAGAACAGAAGAGAAAAATCAAAAGAAGCACTATAGCATTGAGCACATAAGACGTGTGATTTTTACATCAGACATCAATATTTCATTTTTAGCTTCTATATACATTGAGATCATCTTTCTTGCTTTATAACTTTAATTCTTCATTGTAAATTTTGTCAAATTTGAAAGTTGTGTCCTTGGTTTATAAATCCCAATTTGCTCCTTGTGTTCGACCTCAGATTTATATTTTTCAAGTAATAAACTTTATTTGTTTTCAAAGCAATTTTGGCTAGACTATGATGCATTTATTTTAAACCCGATCTTGCTTCGATAAACATTTTGGTGCCATTGCCGGGGAGCAACGGGCAATTTAGAAACCTTGATCACAACTTCTGATTCAATACTAACTTAATCTATTTCTTTTGTTGTGATTGTTTCAGGGGAGGAAGATTCAAACGAAGATAGCCGCACAACAACCACACCTAGGGCAGGTAAATTTCTCATTAGCCCTTTCTTTTAATCCCCTCAATTATAGAAAAGAAAAACAAAGAAAAAATCAATTGAGGGCTACCTGCTTTCCATATCTAGTTAATCCACCAAAGTTGCCTGATTTTGATTTCAACACATTTTGAATTGTGCATCCATTTAAGGTAACTAGGACTAGCACCTTCCTAATTGAGCCCTAGGTACCATCTTTGTGGAAACTAAATTGGACCAATTAGAAACAAGTCAAGGATTCGAATCTAGGGTTTTTAGAGACACATCTTTTCTAAGCAAGAATCAAATTTTTCAAAAAAGAGGTGTGCCTAATGTTGAAGCTACGAGTTGCTACACTAACATATTTGGTTTTGAAAAACCTGTCGTTGTAGTTTGAAAGCGAAGAACTCGTGTTCAACAAATAAAATTTATGCCAGAATAGAAATCCCGGGTCGAACTCAGGGAGGCTATGTTTATCTATATTCACAATTATATTATCTTTAGAGTTTTTGTTGAAAAGCGAAACGACGTAATTACAATGAAGCAATATTAACAATCAAAATGAAAGAGAGAGATAGAGAGAAAACATGCACTCAATATTTCAAAATGTTTACATAATGAAACCAAAGAAGAATTACACTAGAAAGCGGGAAATCAGCTACACTAGAAAGTAGGAAAATTCTGCTCTAGAAAGTTCAAAGAAGAATGGGAGAGATATGTTATCCTCCTCGATGATTACTTGGAGGACGAGCCGGACGAGACGACTCCTGGATGAAGGATGGAGTAGTAAGAAGGAGGTCAAGGCAGGAGGAACGAGAACGGGGCAGCACGTCGTCGTCGTTGCGGGATCCGCTTCCAAAATGTGAGCGAAAATTTGACTTTATCTCGCGAGAAGCATCCCGTGTGTGGGACAAGCTTCTCTTGAGCTTTGGAGAGGTAGAGGAGAGAAGTAAGGGATGAGAATTTCGTGTGGAGGGGGTCTCCTTTTATAGTTGCAAGGAGTGAGGGCAATTTGGTCATTTTAATTCGAAAGACATTAAATCAGGGGTCTTTAGTGATAGATAAAATCGTCGCTAAAGGCCCATTGTGGGTGTAGTGGGGCGCCCGCCCATCTTCCGCATCTGAAACACCTTTCCACATTCATCAAATCTTGACCATTCGATCGTGAGATCGAACGGCTGAGAGCGCTCCTCACGCCTGCTCCTCAGTGCGCGCTCGTGCATGTGATCCAACGTCTTCACCGCACGTCTAATTGCACGTGAGATCTATCGAGCATATGCAACCTCTCGATTGTGATCAGTCGCTCCTTACACCTGCTTGCCCGCTTCTGCTCGTCCTCTCCTTGTGGCTCGAACCCGCGCCTGCGTCTCGCTCAAGTGCTCTCACCCACTGCGCTACGCGTGCGGATGTGCGGGTGCTTAACTTAAGCGCGGATGCATCCCAGCTGTTGGATCTTGATCCAACGGCGGGGAAATGTTGATGTGGATGCCTTCAACGGGTGCGTGCGGATGGTTGGGCGACCGAGATGGTGCCACATTGCACCATCTTGGCCGTCCATCTTCTGGTTGATGTAGATAGTGCCACGAGTGTTAGATTAAGTCGATTTTTGCACTGTTAGGCTGTGATCGTCGATTCGAATCCAACCGCAAGGTAGGATTTGTTGTTTGAAGTGCGAATTCACACCATCTTGGCCCTTGATCTTCTAGGGTTCCTCGATCTTTATCTGATGCTACAGGTGTCTGATTAGGGCAATCTTGGAGTCGTAGAACTCCAATCGTCACCCTGATCACATCTGTACAATTGGATCTTTGATCCAAGGCCCTGATAAAAATTTTGCCTTGTCCCTGAACATAAAAGGAGACAATTAATCCTCCATTTTATTCAAACTAATCAAAATGTAAGATGATGCATGTTATGCAATATTTATAGTATGCAATGCAATTCTATGCTTAAGAACATGCATAAATAGACATCTTATGTAGTGTAAACATGTTTACATCACCTAAGCCTTGATTGAAAAGACTTATCGAAGAGAAGCCCTAAAACTCAAGCTCTTAAGTTCACTTGAACCCTAAAAGAAAGGACCTAAAAGCTCTCAAAGGACAAATAGGTGAAGTTAACCCCTTGGGTCAACCAACCTTGAAATTAGGTCACTTTTGCACTCAAAATATTTAAAGTTTAGGTGGAACCCTAAGCACCTTTGATCTTAATTAAAAGTGGTAGACTTAACTGGTCAAGGTCCCCATTCTGGCCTACCTAGAATCTCAATGACAAGAGAGGTCGAGTGGGGGAAACCCTGTAACTCGTGGGGATGCTCTACCGTGTAGGGGTCTTTGCAGAACTCTCCCTCTCTGGCTGCCCAGGTATTTCTCAGGTGGACGGCTTTTCTGACTAAGGGGTATCATCTGCCCCGTACCTCTATAGTCATCCAAATTTTTTGGGTGTCTCGATTGGGTCCAGCACATTCTAATCTCGTCTAATCCATCAGTGCATGTTTGGTAGGAGGTCCTTAAGACCATCCTTAAGACCTCCTTTAGAAATGCACTCCCACCAAGGCCAAGCCTCGATACCCGTGTTGGTGCAGCAACCACACCACATAAACCTCTCCTCTGATTCATCAGAACCAAGTTCTCCTTCTTCCATCATGGCACAACCAATTGAAGAAGAGAACAACCTTGAACATCAACTCTAGTGCTTGAATGATCTATTCCAGAACTTTGTAAACCCGCTGCAGCATCCTATGATGCGAGATCACTATAATCCCTCTGCAGTGGAGATCGAGCCTCGAGTCCAAATCCCGGATGGAGGTCCTGATTTTGAACTCAAGCCCAACATGATTCATGCTATTCCAAAGTTTCATGGGCTTAACTCCAAGGATCCCTTCCAGCACACCAAACAACTCAAACATCTGGCCCAGACCTTCAGGTCAGATGTACAAAACTGGGATATTCTGCTTATGAAGATGTTTTCCTTCTCCCTCATGGACAAGGCAGCTCATTGGTATCAGACTCAAACGTGTCCGATCAACATGTGGGTTGAACTCTAGTCCGAATTTTTGAAAAAGTTCTTCCCCATTGGTTGGACAAATGCCTTGCGCCACCAGATCACTCACTTCACTCAACAATCTAGAGAGCCTCTTCATGAGGCATGCAAAAGTGCCCCATCACAGAATTCCTAAATGGGAATAGGTCTAGCCTTTTTACCAGGGACTCCGTGAAGACATTCGATTATTTGTCAATGAAACCTGCGGAGGGAATATCATGGGTCAACATGAAGACACTGTTTGGGAGATTCCACCAATAATGATTGCGAAGAGAACATGTGCGAGAACTCCATCAATAATGACTCCATGGGCTAATTCGACCGGACGAATGCCTGTGCATCAACGAATCCTAGGGGAGCACATGAGACGTAGGGTCTGTTCGCATCCGTCTACTTGGAACTGATGGCCAGTCGGTTAGACAAGGTCTATATCATCGAGAAGAAGGTGGACGAGCTGACTCGACATCTACAGCGAGACTCCTTTGCGTAAAACCCATTTGCACAGCCACCTCTTGGGAGGGAAACTGTGCAGAACATCTATCACCAATCTTCACAAGGGATGGATCCATATCCACCCCCGTCTGACTCTTGGATCGGGGGAAACTCTGATTAAATCTACTGTAGTTGGGGGAACTTTGAACCCTCGTACTCTGATTTTCCTGAGGCTCCTCAGACCTGTGAGGAGCTCAACGCCATCTAGAATGACCCATTCTCCAATACCTATAACCCTGGATGGTGGAATCATGCCAGCTTACTGTGGGTGGGAAATACTCAGAACTAAAGACCACCTTATCAACCCCGTCCACAAGCTCCTTGTCCATATCAGCCGCCTCAGCCTCAGCCCAACCCCACCTATCTATCTGGGCCAAACCAAGCAGATCAAATGACTCTCATCCTTCAGACTCTGGCTGACATTTAGAAGACGAATGCGGTAATACAAAAATAGCATAAGGACGTGATCACAGAGGTTCGCAATCAACTCGCCCAGATGGAAAATTCCTGCCAACTTGGCACACTCCCTTCACAACCTCTACCGAATCCAAATAACGTGCTGACCTAGAGGCACGTTATGAACCCAAATCCGAGCCATGCCCACATGATTTATTAGGCCCCTTCCATTCCATCACCCGACAGGATGGAAGCTTCAACATCTTATGTGAGATTTCAATAGCAGCCACCTATTTTACCAACCCCAAACCAAAAGCAGGCAAGACTAAATTCCGTAACAACCTGTAGTGCTAAAGCAACTCAAGACCCACCTTATCCAAACCACTCCAAGCCTGGTAGTAACCCAAGCCCTAGGATAGTTATCCAGGACACCCCTGTCCCAGATCAAGAACCTAGACCTATTCTAGAGGAACTAACCAAGGTTCCATTTCCTGAGGCCATGACCAAGGGAAAGAGGATAACTAAACCCATGGCTCCTGAGGAGGATCTAGTCAAGCTCTTTGAACATGTCCATATAAATATCCCCTTGATGGATGCAATCCGTCATGTACCGTCTTACGCACGATTTATAAAGGACATGTGTACACCCAAGCGTAAGCTGTGAACCAAAAGTGGGAGTCCGATCATACTGTCAGAGCAAGCCAGCTCTGTAATTTTGAGCAAACTCCCACCTAGGCTAAAGACCCAGGTACTCCCCTAATTTCATGTACTATTGGTGATGCCCAATTTGACAGAGACTTATTAGATCTAGGTGCCTCCATAAACCTAATACCTACATCCCTCCTTGATCACCTTGAAGAATCTGAGCTTAAATCGACAGAGGTGACATTGCAGTTAACTGATCAATCCATTAAGTCACCTAAAGGAATACTCGAGGATGTCATCATTAGGGTACGAGATTTCTATTTCTCTGTGGATTTTATAGTCTTGGATATGGATGCACCTGAAAACCCAAGGGATACACCAATTATACTAGGGAGACCCTTTCTGGCCACTACTAGGGCTAATATAAACTGTGAGGGCCAAATAGAACTGAAATTTGGGAACCAAACACTGAAAATTGACATCTTTAAGGCCCAACAATGGATTAATTGTGGTGTTATAGAACAAATATGTGATATCAAGGCTGTGGTTGATGAACCGAATATCGAGGACAACCTGATTATTCTCGATCAACCACAAGAAGATCAAAACCCATAAATAGAGGAGTCTGACCCTGATCTAGATACACCCATAACTCCTTCCCTTTCTCCTGACACATACTCTGAATTGCCCGCTTCTCTTGATAACCCCATTCTAGAACTCAAGCCTCTTCCCTACCATCTGAAATACTTTTTTTTGGGTTCCAATCAGACGTTTCCTGTGATTATAAACTTCAGACTCACACCTGACCAGGAATCCCATCTGATTACTATTCTCCAGCAACATCGTAGAGCCATTGGATGGACTCTCGATGATTTGATTGGTATTAGCCCCTCTTATTGCACACATCGTATCTACACCGAAGAGGGCACACGACCTTCGCGGGAAATGCAGAGACGTTTGAATCCTAATCTATAGGAGGTCGTGAAAAAGGAGATCATTAAGTGGTTAGATGTAGGGATCATCTACCTGATCTCCGACAGTCGGTGGGTGAGTCAAATCCAGGTTGTGCCTAAGAAGGCAAGACTCACCGTCATCACGACTGAAATAGGAGAAGTCATACCGACCCGTGTGGCTAACTTGTGGAGAGTCTGCATTGATTACAGAAGACTCAATTCCTCCACGAAGAAGGATCATTTCCCACTACCATTTATTGATCAGATCCTCGAGAAACTAGAGGGAAATAGGTTCTTCTACTTTTTGGATGGGTACTCTGGTTATAACCAGGTGGCAATCCATCCTGAGGACCAAGAAAAGACCACTTTCACCTGCCCCTTTGAAATGTATGCGTTGCGAAGGATGCTGTTCGGTCTCTACAATGCACCCACGACTTTTCAACAGTGCATGCTTGCCATATTCTTAGATATGGTAGATGATTATCTGGAAGTTGTCATGGATGACTTTTCAATATTCGAAGCATCATTTAACGATTGCCACCTGCACTTGGTCCAAATCCTAAGGCACTGCATTGATGTGAATTTGGTTCTTTCCTGGGAAAAGAGCCATTTCATGGTGCCTGAAGGAATTGTCCTAGGACATCTTATTTTAGAGAAAGGCATCCAAGTCGACTGAGCCAAGGTGAACTCTCGATGCCTGCTCAATCAAGGACATTCGATCTTTCTTGGGGCACATCGATTTATTCTTGATTTTTTGAAAATCATGCGCCCCTTGACCACTCTTCTCTCTAAGGATGTACCTTTCAAAATCTCCTAAGAATGCACTCAAGCATTTGAAATCCTCCGTGACCAATTTACCCAAGCACTGATCCTACAGTCCCCTGATTGGTCTCAACCCTTCGAGATCATGTGCGATGCATTTGATTTTGCTGTAGGAGTGATATTGGGGCAGAAAATTGATGGGAAACCAGTGGTCATTTACTACGCCAGCAAGACACTTTACGAGGCTCAGCGTAACTACACAATTACTGAGAAAGAGCTACTAGCCATAGTATTTGCCCTGGAAAAATTCAAATCCTATCTCTTGGGTTCCTGTGTCATCATCTACTCAGATCACATAGCTGTGAGGCATCTCCTTGTAAAGAAGGATGCAGAACCTTGATTAATCTGCTGGATCTTACTGTTGCAAGAATTTGACCTCGAGATTCGTGACAAAGCGGGAAAATAAAATGTGGTAGGTAATCACTTGTCCCACCTTCCTTCTGAGATCATCGACCCTTCTAGACCCATCATGGAACATTTTCCTAATGAGCATCTTCTGATATCAATACAGGGCTTCCATGGTTTGCTGACATAGTAAACTACCTGGCATCACATCAAATCCCGTCTGATTGGTCGAAGGCCAAGAAGGACAAATTGCTTTTCGATGTCAAGTATTACTTCTGGGAAGACCTGTATCCTTTCCGCATCGGTGCTAATCAGATAATTCAATGATGCATCATGGAAGCGAAAATCCAAGACATACTCTCTTTCTGCCATGACCAGGCATGAGGTGGACATTTTATAGGTCACAAAGCCATAGCAAAAGTCCTCCAAGGTGGCTTCTATTGGCCCACAATTTTCAATGACGCATACAATCACTGTAAGGCACATACCCATTGCCAGACCTTGGGCAACATGAGCCATCATTTTATGATGCCTTTACAACCGATTCTGGCATGCAAAATTTTTGACATTTGGGGTATTGATTTTATGGGACCCTTCCCTGTCTCGGACGGCTTCGAGTACATTTTACTCACTATTGACTATGTGTCCAAACGTATCGAAGCCATTCCGACCCAAACCAACGATCATAAAGTTGTTATCAAATTCATTCATCAAAACATCTTTTCACGGTTCAGGATTCCACGTGCTATAATTTTTGACGGAGGGACCCATTTCACCAACTCTCAGTCCAGGTCACTGATGACCAAATACGGGGTGTCACACCGAATCTCTACTCCTTACCACCCCCAAAGTAATGGTCAAGCTGAGCTATCAAACCAAGAGTTCAAGAAAATCCTCCAGGTTATTGTTCGACCTGACGGAAAGGTCTGGTCATCCTAGATTCCAGAAGATTTGTGGGCTTATAGGATCGCCCACAAAACCCAATTAGGTATGTCTCCTTTCAAATTGGTGTATGGGAAGGCATGTCACCTCCCCATCGAATTGGAGTATAAATCCTATTGGGCAGTACAGAACTGCAACCTAGATCTTTCTAAGGCTGGAACCCATAGAAAGCTTCAAATGAGCGAGATCGTTGAATTACACCACGACGCATATGAGAACTCGCAAATTTCTAAAGAGTAGGTTAAAGTCTTCCATGATAAGCACATATCTAGAAAGATCTTCCATCCTGGTCAAAAGGTCCTACTCTTCGATGCCAAACTTAAACTGTTCCCAGGAAAACTACGATCAAAATGGATCAGACCCTTCCTAGTTTGACAAATCTTTGGAAATGGAGCCATTGAGATCAGTCCACTCAGCCACGATTCCGAACCTTTCGTCATGAACGGTCAAAGACTCAAACTGTTCATTGACGTGACCGATACAAATTTGGTTGAGATATCCTTGACCCTCCATTCTCCCTGAGCTCATTGCGCCAAGCCAATGGTGTAAAACTCAGCTCTTAACGGGAGGCAACCCATCAACCTTGAAAAACCCAAAACCTTTCTTGACATTCCTATGCTGAATTCCTATTGCACTTTAGGGTTCATCCATTAAAATAGCCGACCCCACCTTAGGTACCCATACCCGAGTCTAGAAATCGTTCGCAACAGTCACCTCGACCTGTTCGCCCACCCAAAACCTGTTCTAATGAATGATCTAAGCTGAATTCAAACCCACATAATTTACAATGAAGACATTGCAAATCGTAGGCATAGGGGGTATGAAAGTGCAAAACATCATGAAAACTCATCTCACAAGAAAAGGTTTCAATAAAAAGTCACATATCACAAAAAACACCAAAAAATGAAAAAAATCTTGGAAAAGAACAAAAAAACTGAGGGGAGAGAAAATTTTTGAGGCCATACATATCATAAGGAGAAAATGAGGAGGAAAAGAGAAAAATGTCAAAAAAAAGAGGAGTACAAAATGAAAAAAGAAAAAAGAGAGTCATTAGTAAGAAATTAAGGGATTAACCAAAGTTTTAGACCACATCAAGGAAAAGCAAAATAAAGGAAAAAGTGCTAGTGAGGCACAAAAGCGATTAGTAGGAACGTTGATCATAGGCCTTTTCGACTAGACTCTTAGGCTTAAAAATTCAAGTATCCACTAAGATTTGGATAGTCCTCAAGAGGTTGGGGAAAATACGAAGTTTCAGTATTAAGTTTAAGGCTTAGGGAGTATTCGGCCTCATTAACTAACCTTTGGTTTGCGGGATTCCGTAACCTAAGCACCCCAATCCACACACAGTCTGGTTTAGTGAGCATAACTATCAAAAGCACGCAAAAGCATTTAAATGTTCTGAAAAAAGTTGCCTATATTAGGAGTGGTCGATTAACACAAGTTGATTTGGATGAGCTCCCAGTGCGGAGAGGCGGGAAATTCCCCTCGAAGATCGTAACAACATATCATCTCCTCAGTGCTTGTCTCCTAGGATATTTACATATCCTACTGTGGGCATGAAAGCACCCTGCTGGTTCAGATGCCATTTGCGGCATTATCATGAAATGTCGATTGCCAGGGTCTAGATTTAGCTTCAGAATGCTAGGAGTGGGATTATCTCAAAATCTCGAAAGCCAGGGTTTTAGGGGTTGCCATGGGCGGTGCCATCACGAAGCATCGATTGCCAGGGACCTTTTGAGGATTGATGATGGGGACGAAGAATTCGATATAGACCGTGTTGAGAAGCCAATCCGAAGCTAGAAATAAAAAGAAAAGAGAGAGAAAACTCTCCAAACAAATAAATCCTCTGTCTCTTTATTAAAAAAAAATGCACTGTAAACTGAACTGAGGCTAAAATATGTCTCAAGCACGGGTGCTTTAACCGCAGAGTCCAACGAACCTTATGATAGTTCCTACGGGCCTAAAAAACTTTCGCGAAGGACCAAGGCTAAGGCTAGTCAGGTCTAGATCTTGGTTGGTACTTGAGTACCTCTAGGCCTACTATCGGCATTCTAACCTAATCAAAAAGAAAAAAAGAAAACGCACTCATCATAATATGTGGAAGAAACTCATGGTCTAGAATAGAAGTTAAAACCTTAAAATTTTGCTAAGGGACTAGAAAAAGCTAGGCATGGGGGTATGATGGGAACACCATCATGAACCCTAAACTAGCTCATTTTGACCTAGAAAAGAGAACAAAAGCTCCTACATAACCAACTGGAGGACCTAACTCAAGGAAAAACCCTTTTGAAAGAAAAGTAAGAAATAAGGGGTAAAACTGTAATTTTACCATTGCAGTACAACAATGGGATTTCTCAGGGGCTAAACATAGGTCAAATGGTCTTAATAAGTTAAAAGTTGGGATGGTTCAAATAGAAAAGGGTTCATGTGAAATCTAGGAATTAAATGACTTATGGTAACCCTAAAGCAAATCCACTTAATTTAACAAGGTTATGGTTGAGATAAAATTCACCTAAATGCTCTAAAATTTATGGAAAAATATCCTCTAGGGTTTAGAACCCTCAATTTGGCCTTTAGAACCTATTTTTACCTAAATAAGGGTCTCAGTCAAATGTTTACTCTAAATTAGATTTTTGTGTAAAATGCCCATTCAAACATGGTCAAACCTAAAATCTAACTTCACCATTGGATTCCTTAGGTCCAAATTAGGCTTATACCAAAATTTGGACCCAAGGGGAGTTCACCTTCACCTACTTTGCAAAACAGTCCAACCCAATTACATTTATACCCCTAGCTTTTGAAAACTCTTACAGACACCCCCCTAGCTTCCTCATCGTTCTTTGCAATTAGGTTCCTTCACCATTACAACGGAGGAATCCTACTTCTGGAAGGATTCAAGGGAAACATCTCCCTGATTCCTCAGAGAATCCCTCTCAAATTTGAAAGGGAGATTCTCTAAGGAATTCCCGTTCATGTGAACTCAATCTTGAGCTCCAATTTCCATCGAATCTCTCATGCAAACGCATGAGAGATTTGGGTCTTTTCCGACCTTCCAAGTCTGGTGAGGTTGCCACACTTGGACGCTTGCCTTCCAAGAATAAGGCCCTCTACAAGAGGCTATATAAAGGTCCCCAGATCCTCCCATTCCTCTCAAGCTTGATTTGGCCTGAGAATACCCCCAATCTTCCTTTCTTCCCCTCCGGCCAAAGTCCTAGCAAGCTTCGGCGAGTCCTACCTCCTCTTCTCGTCGCTCTGCCATAATACCAATGGCATAGTTGTCTTTGCCTCCTTCGTCCACGTCGCGCCATACCTACGCCCGTGCCTACCTCCCTCATGTCATCGCCATCCTCTCTCACTAGGTCTTCGTCTCTGGCGATGGCACGTACGAGCCATCCGCCTTCTCCACTCCCCCTCCGTCTATCCCCTCGTAGATAAGTCCTCTCCCTCTGCTCTTTATTTTCCCTTCATTTATTTCTATTATCACGCCTCGATGCTCACACGCCACCGTCACCTTCTCCACCTTTGGCAGACCACCAACGAGGTGCATCCGCCACTCCATGCAACCACCCACCTCGCCAACCACCTCAAAGGCTTCACCACATCTCACTGATCATCATCCCTCATCCCGTTGACTGCCACACACTCCACACACATCCCCCGAACACACCCATCTTCACAGCCACAGAGTGACCTAGGCACGCATGCCCAGGCCGCCCCGCGCCACGCCGACCACCGGGCCACCTTCATCGTGCCAAGGCGAAGCTTTCTATGTGATTTGATGAGGCCATAATGCCATTTTTCTTGTGGACAGGTATAAGTCGCAGTCGCCATTGGAGCAAGCTTGAAGAAGCTTGCAAGCTTCATCCAAGGCTCCAGGCTTCAGGTTTTCTGGTCCCAGACATGTGAACTTCATTAGCGAACAACTCCAGCCCAGCAATTGGAGGCCAAGTCCCCGCATCTACTGCAATCGAGCACGTCACTTGCTGTGGAAGTGCGCGAGAATAAGGTGGGACATTTAGTCCCACCTCGGAAGTTTTGAAGCAAGCAGTGCGCTATAAGTGGAAAAAGTGCCAGGGGCTTATCGCCTCCTGACACGGGGTGAGGTCCCACTCATCCCCCTCGCCTCGTCCGTGACCCACGCTCCACGGACCTGGATCCTGACCCAACTACCCACGCATTCCTCGCCCACCACCCACGCCGGTGGGCCTGGTCTCGGGCGCACTGACCTGACCCATTAACTTTAGAAGGCTCTGGGAGAGCGAGCCTAAGAGGGAAGAAAGAAGCGAGAATTTGCGGGAAGGGCAGGGGGTAGGTTTTGCTCTCAGGGAAAAAGAAGAAGATGCTAAGGGTGAAGCCACAGAAGAAGGAGAAAGCTAAAGAGGAGGCTAGCAAAGAGAGCCTCATCAGAAGCTAAAGGAAGAAGAAGGAGAAGGGCAGAAGTCTGAGAAGGCTCGGCTGAAGAGAAGGGCAAGGCTGAAGTCAGAAGCAAAGAAGGAGAAAGAAAAGGCCAGAGACCAAAGAAGAAATCAAGGAAGAAGAAGAAGAGTCAGCGAAAGAAGACGAAGATAGAAGAAGAAAGAAGCTGAAGACAAAGAACATAAGAGAAAAATCAAAAGAAGCACTGTAGCATTGAGCACTTAAGACATTTGTTTTTTACATTAGACGTCCATATTTCATTTTTAGCTTCTATATACATTGAGATCATCTTTCTTGCTTTATAACTTTAACTCTTCATTGCATATTTTGTCAAATTTGAATGTTGTGTTCTTAGTTTATAAATCCCAATTTGCACCCTGTGTTCGACCTCGGATTTATATTTTTCGAGTAATAAACTTTATTTGTTTTCAAAGCGATTTTGGCTATACTATGACGCATTTATTTTAAACCCAATCTCGCTTCGATAAACAATACTCAAGTACCAATCAAGATTTAAACCTGACCAGCTTTAGCCTCAATCTGCTGTGAAGGTTTCTAAGGCCCGCAGAAACTGTCCTAAGGTTTGTTGAACCTAGCGGTTAAAGCACCCATGCTTGTAACATGGTTAGTCCTGGTTCAGTTTGTAGTGTGTTTTTGTAAGAGAGAGGGATAGAAGAATTTTTTGCATTTTTAGAGAGTTTTCTCTGTCTTTTCTTTTCTTTATTTCTAACTTCGTATTGGCTCAAAAACATGATCTATATCGGATTCCTAGCTCCCACCATCAATCCTCACAGGGTCCCTGGCTTTCGATACTTCGAGATAGCACCGCCCATGGAAACCCCCAAAACCTTGGCTTTCAACACTTTGAGATAGTGCCACCCATGGCATTCTGTAACTAAATTCAGGCCCTAGAAATCGACATTTTGGGATAATCCCACCCATGGCACCTGAACCAGCACAAGGTGCTTACATGCCCTCGTTAGGATATTTAAATATCCTAGGGGACAAGCACCAAGGAGACGATATGTTATTGTGCATCCTCGAGGGGAATTTCCCACCTCTCTGTGCTGGGAACTCATCTAAGTCAACTTGTGTTGATAAGCCGTTCCTAATCTAGGTAGCTTTTTGATAACAGAACAAATGCTTTTGCGTGATTTTGATTATTATGCGCACTGAACCAGACTTGTGTGTAGATTAGGGTGCTTAGGTTACCAAGTTCCGCAAACAAGAGGTTAGTTAACTAGGCAGAATAATCCCTAAGCCTTAAACCTAATACTTAAGCTTCGCATTTTCCTAAACCTCTTTAGGACTATCCAAATCTTAACAGTTACTTGAATTTTTAAGCCTAAATAAGCCTAGGAGGCCTAAGTTAAGCACTCATACTAATCTCCATATCTCTCTATTATTTCAAGACTTAATTCTTTCTTTTGATTTAGTCTAGAACTTAAGTAGATTTCATAATCATTTACTAATGACTATCACTTTTTTGTTTCAAATTGTTGCTCCTTTTTGACATTTAAATCACCTTCTCTTGTCCTCCTCAAGAATGCTATGCAATTAAGATTTCAAAACTTCCTCCTCTTTCCCCATTTTTTTGTTCTTTCTCAATTTTTATTTTTTTTTATTTTTTGAATATGAGTTATTTTTTGTGAGAACCCTTCAAAAACTTGAATTTTTATGTGTTTGCACTTTAACACCCCCATGCCTAAGTTTTGCAATGTCCTCATTGTAAATCGGAGGGTATGTAATCAGCTTGGTTCAAGGATTAGAACAGGTTTAATGGGTGAGTGAACGGGTCAGGATGACTATCCAAACGATTTCAAGCTTTAATGTGAATACCAAAGGTAGAGTTGGCAGTTCTAAAACTGAACTTTGAGTGCAGTAGACGTAAAGCTCAAAAGGATAATTAAAAGGGTCTCAGGTTTTCAAAATGACGGGTTGCAGCCCGTTAAGCACTAAATTCATTACCTTCAACCGTGCAGAAAGTGGTCATGGAGGAGTGATCAAATCAGTAGAGTTTTGTAGAACAACCACCTTGATCAATAGCCTGGTTGGTCCAACCAGGCTATTGATCAATGTGCTTGTTCTAGGTGCTTGTTCAAATCGACAAGATGATGATGCATTCCAAACCTAATCAATCTGGTGGGTTGATGGATGTGAATCAGTAGATGTGGTGTCCACCAGATGCTTTGAAGCTCCAAAGGATATGGAAATGAAAATCCAAGGTTTGGCTTGTTCAAATCAGCCTAGTCAAAGTAGGGATCCTCAAAAGAAAATGGAACTGTGGAGGATGTGAGATCCCTACGAGAGTGATCAGAGAAGGATGGGATGTGATTTGTAGTCTGATCGATATCCAAATCCTGATCAAAAGATGAAGTGTCATGTGCAACCGGATCATGGAGAATAGAATCCGAATAGAAATTGATTCCAGTGGTGGGTCAGGGTTGGGATCGGATCTGAGAAGGTTCTGTATGTGGATTCGAAGAGGTGGCTTCTTTGAAAACTATGTGAGTTGAGGGCTCCTCTAGAAAGAATTCAAAAGTAGGTTCATCTAAAGAGTCCTCATAACACCCATAAAAATCAAAAGTAAATGGTTGGAGAGTGTTTCAGGGCCTCATATTGACGATTCGAGCATAGGGATCTAATCAGGATGATGATTGGAGTCCAACACCTTTGAAATCATCTTGAACGGAGTCGCATAGCACAATATGCATTCTGAGGAAGATCAATGGCCAAGGGGTTAGGTGATGCAATTTGGAGCTTCAAATGACAAATCCAACCGCATGGATGGATTCTGATCGACAATCATAGCCCATCGATAAGAAAATCAATCTAATCAGACACCCGTGGTGTCATCTACAAAGCAAAGAAGATGGATGGCCAGAATGGAGCCATGTGGCACCATCCCAGTCGCCCAAATCTGTCCTCAGTAGCCACCCCTCCTCAAAGGCATTTTCACCACGAGATTGGGACCATTGGATTGACATCCAACGACCCTAAGCTCGCCACGTCGCCAGCCTTCAGCCTCTCATCAAGGCAACTTTAATCTCGGCTGTTGGATTTCCATCCAATGGCTGAGATCAACTCTTCATCATGCCTGCAAAAAACTTCCTCTCGACACAAAAGTGCTCGCAGCGCATTGGTCGTAAGCATCACTCACAAACCTGCGGCGCGGGTTTGACCCCTCCGACGCTTCCAATCAACCGCATAGGTGTGAGCAGCTAAATAAAGTCGCTCGATTTGGATCTTGCGGCAATGGAATGACCACATGGCGCAATGGATGAGTGTGGATGCCGCCGGGTGGAAATGCGTGATCGCACGTGTTGATAAATGCATGATCGCACACGCATCTAAAGCGCAATCTGAAGGATGTGATTCTTGCACGATCGTGGCCATTCATCAATGATCCAACGGTAGGGCACGCATGATAGCTGCGAGTGTGGGTGAGCGCATGAGCAATCTTAAGCTGGGACCTTCAGCAACATTTCAAATGGAGCTTTAGCAACTGATGAGAACCTCATCATGAGCCATAACTAGCTCATTTTGACCTAATACAAAGGATAAAAGCTCCTACATATCTCAAGGAAAGGATTAACTCAGAGAATTCTGAGTTTGAGAAGAAAACAAGTCATAAGGGGTAAAAGTGCAATTTTACCAGTATAATCTGCATACAGGGTAATTCAGGGCCCAAACATAGGTCAAAGCAACTTAATAAGAATAAAAGTGGGATGAGATGATCTAGCAAGGGCTACAGCACTTCCAAGAAACTAAATGATAAATCTGTAACCCTAAAGCAACCCACTTCAATTCACAAGGTTCGAGGCAAAGTAAAAATAGAATAAACCCTCTAAAATTCATAGAAAAATAATCTCTAGGGTTTAGAACCTTCAATTTGGCCTTTAGAACCCATTTTGACCTACATTGAGAACCATGCCCAATTAATAACTTAATTTGGGTTTTTGCGCAAATTGACCGGTCGAACAAGGTTTAAGATGAAAATGAAATTCACCATCAGATTCCTTAGGTCCTAATTAGTCATGTATAAAAACTTGAGCCTAAGAAGAAACCTCCTTGACCGACTTTACACTTTGGTCCTCATATATTTACTCTTTGGCCCTCAACTTTTGAACCCTCGCATTTTGGCCCCTAACTCTCCTTCGTTCTTTGCAACCAGGTCCCTCCTGCAAAACCTGCCAGCACCATGCTCCGGCGACCTTGCGCGGAGCATGGCGCCGCGCAGGGTGAGGTGGGGGACCTGGCAAGTAAACCGGGGGTGCCCTGCGTCGTCAGCCGTCGCAGGGGCACCCCCCTGGTCATTGTAGCCCACCATACCGGCCGTGCGAACGCACGGACGGTATGGGTTCGTGTTTCCGACCATTCTCCAACGAGGGAGACACGTCGTCTCCCTCCGCCTTCCTCCCTGTTTCATCCCTATAAATACCCCCCGCTGCTCCACCGACCAGGGCAGCCTGGATCTGACGGAGAAAACCCCCAACTTTCCTCTCTTCTCACTCCGGCAGACGCCCACCAGCTCCGGCGGTTCTTCCTCCTCCTCCTCTTCGCTCTGCCGCAATACCAGCAGCAGAGACTTCTTCCCCTGCTCTTCCCGCGTCGCGCAATACCGGCGCACGCTGCCTCTGCCCCGTCGTCACAGCCGTCCTCCCCCCACTGGGCATCGTCTTCTCCGGCGACAGTCGATACGACTGTCGCCCTATTCCTCCCCCTTCGTCCCTGCAAGTAAGTTAGAACTACTTCCCTTCTCCTCCTCTTTCTTTCCCCGCTTTCAATTTAGTCAATTAAGCCCTCGACCGACCCTGACCACCTTCACCCCCTTCGTCTCCGACCACCCTCCGGCGAGCCGCTCCCATCACCTCAGCGACCCACACGGCTCGCCAACCACCGCAGGACCTCCGCCTCCTCACCCTGATCAATCTCCGCCCTACCACTTCCCCCACATCACCCTCTGCAACTCCACCGAACAGACCCATCCTCCGACCCACAGTCCGACCTAGGGCAGCCCTCGCACGCCGCCCCGCGCTTCGCCGCACCCTGGCGAAGCTCCTGGCGCTCTCTGATTAGGCCGAGAGGCCGTTTTCTTGTGGACAGGCCACCCGACCTCCGCTGCCATTGACGCGCAGGAGGACCTGCTTCCGCCTGCAGCTACAGGTGCGCCACGCTCAGCGCCAAGCCCAGATTCACTCCCAGGCCTTGCGAGGAGTTTTGGCAAAACACCAGGTTCGCAGCCGAGGAAGAAAACTCCGCGTGACGCTGCCATCTCCTGCTGAATTCCCCGCTGCGGGCGCGCAATTGAGGTGGGCCGTTTAGTCCCACCTCGGAAACGCCTGAAGAGCCGCAGCAACATAAGATGCAAAAGTGCAGTAGCCTTACTGCCTCAGTACACGGGGTGAGGTCCCCTTACACCCGCCCGGTTACCCGGTCTCGTCCGCGCTCACGCCCCGCGGACCTGACCCGACCCGACTTAGACTGACCTGCACTCCTAGCCCACCACGCACGCCGGTGGGCCTGGACCCGGGCCTGATCCGAACCCGGTTACCCGGTAGCTCTGGGAGAGCTTTCCCAAGAGTGGTTTCAGAGAGAAAGAGAGACGCGGGGGGGGGAGGGTAGAGTAGGTTTTGCTTCTGACGAGAAACTCTGAAGTGTGCAGGCGAAGAAGAAGACCCACGGAAGAAGAAGTGCAGGCGAAGAAGAAGGAGCTGCACTGTAGCAAATGCATAGTTAAGTCGTCGAAGCACCGGGTCAGACGACGGAAGGTCAGCAGCCAGAGCAGGAAAGAAGGCAGGCTGAAGAAAGAAAGAAAAGAAGAGCAACGGCCAAAGCAGAAGAAGAAGAAAGGAAGACTTAGTAGCTGAAGGTAGAAGCTCTGCAGCCAAAGCAGAAGAAGAAGAAAGGAAGACTTAGTAGCTGAAGGTAGAAGCTCTGCAGCCATAAGGAAGAAGAAGAAGGAGATCTGAAGAAAGAAAGGAAGAAGAAACATTCACAGAAGAGACTGCAGAAAAAGAAGAAGAGAGGCCAAGACAGAAACCAAGGAAGAAGAAGAAGGAGATCTGAAGAGGAACATCACCTCTGCAGAACAAAGAAGAAGAAGGAGATCTGAAGAAAAGAAAGAAAGAAGAACATCACAACAAATTCTTTCCCTCTCTCTTTATTTTGTAAAAGAAACATGTATATCTCTAGAATACGACTTGCTCCCTGAGTTCGACCTCGGGAACTCTTTCATTTTCCGAGTAAAAAATTTATATTTGAAATGTTGGTAATAACCGGCTTTACTACAACGTTATAACAAAACCAAAACCCTCAAACCCGGTTGAACCGAGCAATTTCAGCAACGTCTTTTGTACCACTATTGACCCATGAAAGACCAAGCCTCTTCTCCTCCACTATAAAAGGAACCTCACCCCTCAAATTTCTCTTCATCTCTTCCTTTCTCTCCCTCACCACCTCCAAGGCTCTAGAGAGAGCTTGTCCGAAGACCGGGATGCTCCTCTAGAGTAGAAAGGAAATATTTTTTTTCCACTTCTCACCCCCATTCATGGAGCATCTCGTAGCAATCCTCTCACAACATTTGGGAAGTAGATCCTCGCCACGATGCCGTCCCGCCCCATCATCCTTCCTCTGACGTCGTTCTTCTTCATCCAGCCTTTTGCCACCTTCATCCAGGGCAACATCAAAGCAAGTTGTCCTCCAAGCGACCGTCAAGGGGGATTCTTCCCACCTCTCTATCTTTTATTTGCTTTCTAGTGTAGTTTTCACTTTTTCATCTGTAGCAAACTCTCATTGAACATATATGTGATTGTTTCTCTCTCTCTAATTAGTTGTAGAGTACATTAATTAGATAAATATTTCATTGATCTGATCTCTTGCTGTATAAAATACCAAAAAAAATTACAAAAGATAAAAACACCAAAAACAAATAAAATCAAAGCGTAGTTTTGAAACCAAATGTTCACCTCTTGTGTTCAACTTGGGACTGACTTTGAGTTTTGGTTATAAATTTATTTGATAGCAATATTTTATGACACGATGATGGGTTCTCCAAAACTCTAATTTTACTTGTGAAAAATACGCTAATCATTTTGGCGGCATTGTGAAGGAGGTAACGCTCTTTGGTTTTCTCTCACAGTTTTCCGCCTTAACTTTTTATCTCACTTTTTCTTTGATCATATTGTGATTGCAGGTACTCTTTTGAGGTGAGCAAGAGAAGTTAGATTGGGGAAAACTGCTGATGAAAGGTTATGTAAGTCTTCCCTCCCACCCATTCATTAGATTTCCATTCCATCACCTAATAACTCAAATTAAAATCAACTTAGGTGCCTGCATAAACCCTAGGTTAGATCTTGGTTGTTTGATTGTCATTCCACCCACCTCACCCCTGCATATATATATACATATATATATTAAGAAAGGCTATTTGATTGTGAGATTTACTGAAAGTTACACACATTAACACCCACAACTCTCGACCTCAGGTGCATCACTCTGCATTGATTCTACCACTTAACCAAAATCTGACCAATGGATCCGGTACACCTTAACTCAACACACAAATAAGTGAGTAGAAAATTTGAATAGGTTAAAAATTCATGTATGCCTTAACTAAGTGATGCAATAGGCCAGCTATTTGGGTCGCATGGCTTAAGATAAAAGTGATTCATCACTAGTTTACCCCATAGGGTTGATTTTTAGGGTTGAACGAGGCACTCCACATTATTTCTGATTTTTAAAGGAATATATCTACAACCGTTTTTTCAAAACTTGGAGTGTTCCACTGAACTTTGATTGAATATACCAAAAGATTAAACCCTAAAAGCTACTAAGCAAGATTTGAACTTTAAAATCAACCTCATCTTTAATAATCTTGCTTGAAAACCATTAGTTGTGCACACAAACACATTGAAACTGATCATCAAGGGCACAACTCATCTAAAGGGCCCATCACATTCCAAAAGCACAATCATCCCAGTTCTTAATTAAAATTGAGTAGAAGTTGGCCTTATGATTCATAGAATCTATTTTAGGGTATTCTTAATGCATTTCGAATCAGTGACATCTACTTGCTTCAAAAGGTGCTAAGTTGGGGGGCCCGATTGTCAAATGACTTAAGGAGGGGTTTGGCATAATTAGTGACCTCAGGACATGCTCCCCTTGCTTCGTCGACCCAACTTTCCCACCTTCAGGACTAAGGACAACATTAAATTCATTGTGTGGTCAGAGTTCATTTATGAAGCATAGGTCCTTAAGCTACCCAATTTAAGGACAAGTTTGATTGATAGTACTGCAGGGCACCTTTCTCTCCTCTGGTTTCCCTCCTACTTCACCATGTATCCTTCCACATCATACACACATTTCCAATCCTACCCTCCTACCACCACTTATCCCCAAGATGATTACTATCCCAACTCGACTTATGACTACCCATCCACTAGTCGGGATAACTTTGATTGAAGATATGATTCCAGCCTCATTGTCCAGGGTTTAATCCTGGACAATAAGACCATGATTATTATCCTTCTCACGCCTACATTGAGTATAGATCTCCACCCGTTGATGATCAACCTAACTCGATCTACAATCAAGAAGGATATAATGATTATAACTCTTACCTTCCCCAAGATTATACTGAATAAAGGTCACCACCGCTCTCTGAACAACCCAAAATGACCTATTATTAGGGAAGGCATCAAGAACCTCAATTCCTTGACTCCCCTAGATTAAACCCAAACCCACCCAACCTTGAACCAAATGACTCGATTCAGGTGAACTAGGTCTAAGATAGGGTGTTGACTAATTTGAGGAACATCATATGATCTTTAGAAACCCAGCCAACACCCCACAATCAAGAATTGGAGCCCCTGGCTCAAATGATTGACGATCTGAATGGTTTGTTATTGGATTGGCTCTAAGATATTGAGGATAAGACCTGGATGAGTTTTTACTTAGGAAATTATCAAGATTGAGGATGAAATTCATGGTTGCCCTAGTCTAATATTGGGATGATTCTCAGGATGAACCCCCTTCAGGAGAGCCAATGTTAGAACCTGCTCAAGCTCCTGTTAGGGGGGACACACTTTATGAGACCAGGAAAAATTGAGTTGGTCTAGAGCAACCCATTTAGGATGAACCAATTTTCTCACCCGAGACCCTTGAGCCAAGGAGTAAGGAAAAATATGTCTCCATGGACTAGAAAATGGCATACAATTTTGAGACATATAGGATCTTGAATTCTTTGATTCTGAGGGTGAAGAATCTTTAGGTGAAGTCTCACTTGAGCTTAACGAAGATGGTTTTAGTGAGATAGACAGACCAAAGGAAATTGATCAATCATGAAATGGCCTTATAATTGGGGAATTTGATTTAGTTGGGGCTAACTTAGAGGATATGAATCCTGATTTACTAGACGATTCAATCAGTAGCCCCATTCCTCTACCACACCTCGAAGAATATAATGATGATCTTGAAATCACCAAACACAAGTCAATTTTGATTCAGCCACGAGTTTTGGACTTGGGTAAATCAAATGGGGTGACTAATATGCTAGAGGTCCCGGAAATCAAGCACTTGATCTTGGAGGATTGGAATTTGGAAATTAAGATCTGGGAAGTTAACTCTGGGGAAGACAGGAGCATGGATCTAAGGGTTCCTATTTACCTCAAACTGCCTACTTTCTATTAGGACCCTTACGATATTTTTGATTCTAAGGATTTTCAACCCAAGTATAGAATAGTGGATTATCTTTTTGAGCCAAATTCCAAATGGACAAATACTGCTATTAGTTTACAACTTTATTTTGACCAAAATTTTAGAGTTGGGTTGCATACCCCAAAGTCGCATGGCCGACCCCGTAAGCACAATGATCTCTAGTTTTGGGTGATTTTCATCAAGAACCTTAGAAGCACTCAACCCTGGGACATGGGTCTGCACCATAATCTGGTCCACATCTGTGGACACTTGCTGGCGGGTTCTAAGATCAATATTTTTATTTTGATTTTGACCTACACTTATGAATTCTAAATTTCTTCCTTATTTGCATATTATGCCTAGCTAAAGGCAATAAACTTAGCACATGTGTATATTCCACTTTCTCTGCGGAGCCGATTCAATTGTCAGGAAATTCAGGTGATATTCTATTTACTCTGCCCTTTTTCGTGTCTTTTTTTTTACAATGATGACATTGCATCAGTTAAGCATGGGGGGTTGGTAGCAAGAATTTCTCTTTCAACAATTAATATTAAGATAATTAGTCGTTGTATCACAAAGGTGGTGGAAAATCTCTCGATCAACACATAAAATATTTCTAACCACTAGGATCAGATCGTATCCACAGGGAGGATTAGATCCTATAAATTCACGAGTAGAGAGCCATCATGTTCGTAGACACATTCGCGAAATCAATTTAATGAATTTACTGCTCTAAATGTCACTTTGAATGTCATGAGAAGGTCAAGGCTATTTATGTAATTTTCACGTCAGAAATCAAGCTTCCAAAAATTTGTAGATGATGCATGAGTAGTGGCATATCATGTAATTTCGAATTGCATGCAACTCTGAACCCAATTTCAATGACAAACGATGTGCGTAACAAAAGTCAATCAAATACGTAAAAAGATAAGCACATTATCATAATTTCACCATAATAATTTAATCAAAAATAAAGAAATAACATAGTTGGCAATGGCATTGGGTGTAATTTTTAACTGACCCTTTCCCTGTAGCAAAACAGGGGAAGAGATCCCCTTGCTTGCACGCGGAGGAGAAGGATCGAAGCTCCGAGGAGGTCGAGGAAGGCGAGGCTATTCCAACGAAGGTCACGGTGACAGGAACGATAGTTGGATCTCTCGCCGGTGACAAGGAGGGCCGACGGTGGAGGCTGTGGCTCGCCGACATGTGGGTTGTCGACGATGGCAGTCGTGGACATGGGTGGCCTTGTGAGGGTGAAGAGAGTTCAATGGTGTCGATGGAGCGGAGATTGGAGGCCCTTGGATGTGGCTGCGTGGAGGTGGTTGGAGACCCTCTTTGGGTTCCTTTCTATTGGCTGAGAAGAAGAAGACGAAGACCCGATTGTGCGCGTGGTGACTAGTGCATGCTCAGGCACGTAGAAGGTGCTGTGCACACGCGGTGGCAGGTACACGTGCAAGCGAGCGCAAGGCTGCTGTGTGTGCATCGAGGTGGTGATGGCACACAAAGAAGATATTGCTGCTACGTGTGCACGGAAGGTGCGTGGTCGCTGCATGGTGAGTGCGCTGTTGGTGGCGTGCACGGCTACGCGTAGGTGCAAAGGAGTCGGTAGTGGTGTTGGTGAAGAGAACAAGGGCCAACGGGGAGGCAACGACGAAGGTGGTGCTATTTGGGTTCCTTTCGAGGGGAAAACAGGGGATGTGGAGGTGCTGGAAGAGGAAGAAGATGATGGGGGAGAGCGATGGTCAGTCGATGGTGGTGTGGTGTGATGGATTCTTTATGGGTGTGAGATTGGGGTTGATGGTGGTGATGGTGATGCACGTTGTCAGGCAGTGGAGAACGTCTACGCCACAATGTTCGCCATGGCCACAGGGAAGACTTGTTGCACGGTGATGGCGAGAGCCCCCCATTACTACAGCATGAAGGGAAGATAAAATGTATGGGTTTTTCTGCGGTTGGAGAAAGGAGCGGCGTGGAGTGGGCGGTGCATTAGGATAAGGGATGGGAGTTGTTGCGAGGGGGAAGGTGGTGGTGCAAGTTGGGTACAACAGATGTCCATGCTATGTTACAAACATCTTAAGTATGAAATTTGAGTGTCTAATGATTATGTAGAAAGATAAGGTGTCGTTGGATTTGGCTTAAGTAGGTATAGGTTGTAGGTATAGGTCTTAGTCTAATTGGGATTTTGAAGTGAAAATTGGGTTCAGGATAAGTGGGAGAGGCCAAAATGGCACCACATGCCAACTTCTCTATTTATTCCTACAACCAAAAGAAACTCACACAATTATTTATGTAATCCTAGGACATGCATTTATTTTGCATATATTAATACAATCTCAAATGTAGGAACTACCAACTGATGCGAAAAGTCACGTGATCTGTAAAAGCAAGTTTTTAATATCGTTGTAACACGCAAATTCACATACGCTTTTAAATTTGTATCCTAGATCGGGGAGTATCTAGGGTCGTCCAAGGAGGCAAATTTCCAATTCAATTCTCTTGCTTATAAAATAGATCTCAACTTTCTTTTTGGTATTTTAAATATATATAATTTTTTGTGTTTTGAAAATATGAGGGCAACATGCGAATTGTGGCGGAAAGTACTAACACCTATAATTACTTAACTAAAACTTAAGAGATAGATAAATCCTCTTCCTAAGCTCACTCTAGGAAAGTGGAGGCCTAGAGTAATTAGGAAGAAGATGTGAAACAAGTGTTAGAACAAAAACTACAATTGCAATAGAAAGTAAAAAGAAGGCAATTTGATTAACTAGAATTTGTGTTCTTTTCAAAGACAAGTAGAGGAATGCTTCTACTAGAAATGAAAAAATCTAAAAGCAATAAAAGAAACAAAAATCCTCTTGCAAAATTTGGTGAAGAGGGGAGTCTTCTTGCTCTAATCCTAGATGCTCCTTGGCTTGAAAAGAGGGCCTCCTTCTTCTCCTCCCTTGAGAGCTCCTCCAAGGTGGATGCTACCACCTTCAATGCTCTCCTCCAAGGGGTAGGCGTGCACCACCCTCAAATTATCCTCCAAGGTGGCATGGACCACCTTCAAGATCTCCTCCAAAGATCTTCCTTGCCTGGCTCCTCCTTTGGCTGGTGTGGCTCAAGAGAGAAGGGAAGAGGGGAAGACACCAAAGGGACAGAATATCCCCTTAATCTTCTTCTTCTTCTTCTTCTCTCTTGGGCGTGGGCTCTAGGTAGAATACGAGACTGAATTTGCTAGCCAAGGATGGTTTGAATGGTGGTGGGTAGTGGTCTTTTTATAGGGTAGGATGAGGGGTTATGGTCCCTCTTGAAATGGAGGGCTAAGATGGGAGGATGGAGGTGGTTAGATGATCCTAGGGTTAAGGATGGTTGGCGCCACCTAAGGGGTGTAAGGGGGGTAGTTAGGGTTGGTCAAGAGGCACCTAAAAGTGGCGCCAACCATGGAGAGGTGCCATGGGTTGGCACCAACTTTGAGGCTTCTAGAAGGTGGGATTATGTAGAGGGTGGAGATGAGTTTAAGAGGAGATGTGTGGTGGAGATGAAGGGGATTTTTGGAGGGAAAAGTGGCGCCAACAAGGGTGTAGTTAGGGTGGTTTTGGCTCCACTTTAGGTGTCTTTTGGAGGTGGTGGGTAGGCTAGGTTGGTGCCAAGTAGGGTTAGCTTATGTGGAGCTAGTTGGTGGAGTTGTTAGGTAGGGTTTTTGGGTGGTACAAGCCAAGGAAGCTGAGGCATAGCTAAGCTAGCTTAGCTAATGGTGGAGTAGAGGAGGAGGTGTTGGAGCTAGGGTTTGGAGGGAGGAGCTGGTTCTGAAGAGTCCGAAGCTAAAGTGGAGCTGGCAGCTGCTGAAGAGGTCAACATGGGGCTACTCCAGCTAGCTTAGCTTGCTAGTTCTTTGCTAGCTACTAAGCCAAGCTAAAGTGAGCTGGCTTCTGTTGAATGGAGTTGAGGTGAGCTGGGTCTGGTGCTCCCGGGGAGGATTGAGCTAGTTGAGGCAGCTAAGGTAGCTTAGCTCAATTAGCTTGAGCTAAGCTGTGTCCCCGGGAGCTGGACTTGAGCTTCCTGAGTTGGGATGAGTTCTTTTTCAGCTAGCTGGAGTTGAGTGGAGCTGGATGTAGCTGGATCTGAGTTGTGGTGAACTCCAGTCAACTCAGTTGATCTAGCTAGAGCTCCCTGTAGACTAGTGGGAGCTAAAATGAGCTAGACTCAACTAGGTTGAGCTGGATCTGAGCTGATTTGAGCTAGGGTGAGCTAAGATGAACTCTCTTGAGCTGCCATTCAGCTGAGATTAGCTGAATGGAGCTGGGATGAGATAATCCTAGTTCAAGTGAGCTAGGTTCCAACTGTGGTGAGCTGGATCAAGCTGAGTTCCAGCTAGTCTGAGCTCGTCTACCATTTGCCTTCTTGAATGCTAGGGTTTTAAGGATCTGTATATCTGTTCATCCCTAACACTCACAAAAACACATTAAAGCAAGAAAAGAAAATGCAATGCATTCCTAACCTAGTTAATGCCTAAATGCAGCCTAAAAACCCATTTGTGGAGTAAAATCCAAAGAGCTAGGCTTGTTTTAATGCATAAGAATGATGATAAATTGGCATTTATCACACCCCCATGCTTATCTTTTGCTAGTCTCTTAGCAAAACTTCAAATTTTTTTGAAAATAGAATTTTTGGGAAATCTATTTTTTTTCTACTTTTGAGGAGAAAGAGATTAAGGGACCTTGGATGAACTAAACATAGGAGGTACGGGATTTCTTAAAGATAAACATCAGGATTTGTTTCGGATCCAACCATTAGACAAAACGGGATCAATATATCCTTCATAAAATTCACAAATTAACCCCTTGTTAATTCAGATGACTTGAAATTTTTGTTTTTAGGACTTTTCTAGCTCATGAATCTGATTCGCAACTTGCAAAATCCTTTAAAACCTTGTGTCCATGACTGTGAAAAGCCAACATTTATAAGGGCATGTTAATTTATTTATTATTACTTTTTATTTTTTCCCCATGCTTATTTTTAGCTTAGTCTTACAATATATATGTTGGGATCATCATTCCCGTTACTAATCCTCGAGGGGGCTCTAGCGCCAGTACTTCGGGATAGCACTATCCATAACACCACCCAAGAGCTCACAACCCCAAAACACAATGCGGTGTAAAGGGGCGCTCCAACCAAACTCAAGCTCTTGCTCCAACACTATAGGTAGAGCTGCTAACATGCACTTTAATGCTCCATGTAAAGATATGAAATATAGATATGGAGCAGCACCGAGGAGGTAACATGTTGACATCGCATCCTCAAAGGAGGCATTTTCCTCCTTCTCAGTAGTGGGAATTCAAACCAATGATCTGCTTCAGACTTTTACTAAGTCCAAACAAGGGAGTTTTTCTAATTTTTAGTTGTTCTTTTAAGTGTTGGCTTGTGTGTGAAAATTGACATAAGAAGTTCCTCAAGAAATGCAAGTTTTTGAATCAAAGACTAAGCCAAATACTTTCCACATTACAAAATAGGATCATGTCACCAGAACTATCATGAGTTCAGGTGGAATTTTAGAGAAGGATATCTGATCTAGTCTAAAAATAGACCCTGAAATTCTAATGATCAGATCCACATCCTCATCCCTAGATTATTAAATGATGAGAGCCTCATCATGAGCCATAACTAGTTCATTTTGACCTAATAAAGAGAATAAAAGCTCCTACATAACTTAGAAGAGGGCTTAATTAAAGGAATAAGTGTTCTGAGAAGAAAACATGAAATAAAAGTTAAAACAAAAATTTCACCATTGCAGAACATAAACGGGATTTCTCAGAGACAAAACATAGGTCAAATAGTCAGAATAAGATAAAAAGTAGGTTGATTTGATCAGAAATGGGTTCATGTGCAATCCAGGAATTAAATGACATTTGGTAACCCTAAAACAGACCTGCTTAATTCAACAAGGTTCCGGTCAGGATAAAAATCAAGTAAACCCTCTAAAAATTATGAAAAAATATCCCCTAGGGTTTAGAACATTCAATTAGGCCTTTGGAACCTAGTTTGACCTAGATTAGGGACCTAGCTCATCAATTGACCTAATTTGGGTTTTTATGCAAAATATCTAGTCAAACATGGTCAAACCTAAAATCCAACTTCACCATTGGATTCCTTAGGTCCAAATTAGGTTTGTACCAAAATTTGGACCTAAGGGGAGGTCATCTTGACCTACTTTGCAATTTAGTACACCCAATCACATTTTGGTCCCTATCTTTTGAAAACCATTGCATAAGCCCCCCTAACTTCCTCGCCACTCTTACAAGCAGGTCCCTCCACCATTATTGGGGAGAGATCCTACTCCGACAAGGAATAGGGAGGGAATACTCTCTGATTCCTCAGAGATCTCCTCCCAGATTTGGAAGGGAGATTCTCTGAGGAATTCCCTTCCATCTAAAATCAATCCTGATCCCTAATTCGCACCCAATCTCTCATGCGAACACATGACAGATTTGGGTATCTAACTACCTTCCATCTTCGGTGAGACGTCGGTGGCAGAAGGCTTGCCCTCCATGCACCAAAAGCTCGACCAGCACCTATAAATTAACCCCCAACTCCGACCGCACCTCCTCAGCTCGACTTGGCCAGGATTCCACCTCAAATTCCTCTTCTTCTTCTTCTCCAACCAAGGGGTCCAGCGAGCTCCGACGAGCCCCCCCTCCTCTTCCTCATCGCTCTGCCACAAAACCAGTGGCAGGGCCGTCCTCCTCATCCTCCTCCGCGTCATGCAACACCCGCGCGAGCCGCCCTAGCCCCGTCGTCGTCGCTGTCTTACTCCACTGGACACTTTCTTCTCCAGCAACAGCAGGTACTGCTGGCTGCCTTCTCGCCCCCTTCGTCCCTTTAGTTAGGTTGGAACTGCTATTCTCTATCTCCTCTTTAATTTTCCTCATCTTATTTCACCAAACGCCCCTCGACCGCCGCTGTCAACCACCATCTTCTTCATCTCCGGCCACCCTCCAGCGAGACGCTCCCATCACTCTGCAGCCCCACACGCCTCGCCGACCACTGCATAACCTCTGCCTCACCTCACTGAACATCCTCCACCCATCCATAGCCCTCTACACCTCCACAACTACCCCCCGATCAAACCCATCCGTCCAGCCACAGAGCGACCTAGGCACGCACGCCTAGGCCACCCCGCGACCTGCCACCTAAAGCCTCACCTTCACCGTGACACAGCGAAGGTGATCCTGTGGTCTGATTAAGCCGCAAGGCTCTTTTTGTGTCAGGCAGGTTTCGAGCTTCGGCTGCAATTTGCGGTGACTCGAGGAAGCTGCTTGCTTGCTCCAGGTTGAGAGACTTCAGGGTCCTAGGTCCAGCTAACTCGGGGAGGCCTCGTGAAGCCAGTCGTCCCAGCAAGTGATGCCGCAAAGCCTGCAGTTGTGGCAATTTGAGAACGGTCTCCTGCGGGCGCACGCGAAAGGGAGGTGGAACAATAGTCCCACCTCGGTAAGCTGTGAAGTGCTGGAGTGATTTATATTGATTTTATGCTTTGGGCTGGTTGCCTTCGAAAGCACATGGGGTGAGTCCCTCACCCATACTCACCGCCTTGTCCGTGAGCTCACCACACGGATCTGGCGACCCGACCCGACACCCTCCTGAGCACTCCTCGTGCACCACACTCACGCCGGTGCGCCTGGACCCAGGCACGCGACCCGACCCATTTACCCGGCTCTGGGAGAGCGTACTGAAGAGTGATATACAGAGAGAGAGTCGCGGGTGTGGGTAAAGGGGTAGGTTTTGCTCCCCTTTGGTTTGTGCAGGGAAGGCATAAGGGAGAAGCGAAGACTTAGCCGCTGCTAGCAAAGGAAAAGAAGAAGGAAGGAAGCCTTTGCAGAGGAAAAAGAGAAAGGAAAGGCAGAAGGAAGAGGTGAAGGAAAAAGAGAAGAGGAACTGAGGAAGAAAGAAGAAATAAAGAAAGGTAAAGACAAGCAGGAAAGGAAGAGAAGCTGAAGGCAAGGGAAGAAGAGCCAAGGAAGAAGAAGAAGACCCGTAAGAAGCAAGGCAACTGCAGAGAAGAAAGAAGAAGCATAAAGAAGAAGAAAGGAAGAAAATCAGAAGAAGAAGGACAAGGGAAACATCTTTTAAGACGTCTGATCCCATGATCAGACGTCCAAATTCTTTCTTTTTGCCACAATTAATTTTCAAACTCATGCATTTATATATTTTGAATTAAGTTTTGAGTAATTAAGTGTTCAATTACATTCTTGGGATTAGTAATAAATTCCAATTGCTCCCTGTGTTCGACCTCGGATACTTAGGTTTTCGAGTAATAAACTTTTATTTGTTGACAATGCTTGATCACCTATACTACGACGTAACTAATTGTTAAAACACGATCAAGATGCCATCAACATTAAAGATTATATCCCATTGTACCAAAAGTGAATTTTTCGACCTTAGTTCCGATTTCAAAATTTTTCCTCAAAAAGTTTTCAACATTTTTATTTTCTTCAACATCTTTATTTTTTTGGGTATGCAAGTAGGAAAATAAAATAACTAAAGAAAAATGCATGTTTTTAGGTTTTGAAAATCCTAAATCTATCATTAAATTTTAAAAACACCCCCCATGCTTAAGATATGCAATGTCCTCATGCATTAGGAGGGAAAAGGGATCTCCTTAGTGAAGAACGGTCGGGTTTAGGATGATCAAAACCTGGAAAAAGAAGAAAAAAGGAAAGCAAGAAAAAATGATGGGTTACCTCCCATTCAATGCTATCTTTTATGCCATTCAGTCGGGCGTAGTGTGCATTAGTGATCAAGGGTGGCTGGCTTAGTAAAATTAAAAGATTCAGATGGAAGATTAGGCGTATGATCAAAATAGGCCTTTAAATGTTGGCTGTTGACTTGAAAGGTTGAATTAGTTTTTGGAACAAAAGGATCAACAGCACCATATGGAAATATTTTATGGACAATAAAGGGACCGGTCCATTTAGATTTTAATTTTCCAGGAAAAAGATGTAATCTTGCATCGAAAAGCCAAATGCATCGATTAACGTCAAAGTGTTTCCGAACAATATATTTATCGTGAAATTTCTTTGTTCGATCTTTATAAATCCTTGCATTTTCATAGGAAAAATTATGTAATTCTTTCAATTCAGTTAATTGTAATTTTCTATGGGTACTGGCGTCAGATAAATCCATGTTGAGTTGCTTTATTGCCCAAAAAGCCCTATGTTCTAATTCTACTGGGAGGTGGCATGCCTTCCCAAAAATCAGACGGAAGGGAGACATGCCAAGCGAGGTTTTAAAAGCGATACGGTAGGCCCATAAAGCATCGTCCAATTTGGTGGACCAATCTTCACGGTCAGGCCTAACTGTCTTTTGTAAAATATTTTTAATTTCCCAGTTAGAAACTTTAGCCTGGCCATTTGTTTGGGGGTGATAAGGTGTGGAAATTTTATGATTAACCCCATATTTAGAAAGAAGGTGACGGAATTGTGAGTGGGTGAAATGTGAGCCTCCGTCACTGATAATGGCTTTTGGTATGCCAAATCTTGAGAAAATATTTTTCTTAAGAAATTCGACAACCACACGGTGATCACTAGTGCGGGTGGGTATTGCTTCTATCCATTTTGAAACATAGTCGACTGCGACTAATATATATAAATGCCCACCAAAGTTGATGAATGGTCCCATGAAGTCGATGCCCCAAACATCAAAAATTTTAACCTCGAACATAGGATTAAGGGGCATCATATCCTTCCGAGTCATGTTGCTGATGCTCTGGCAACGCACATAGGGCCGAACAAAGTCATGAACATCTTTGTGCAAGCTGGGCCAATAAAAGCCCACATTAAGGATTTTAGCTGCAGTTTTCGTGCCTGAAAAATGTCCGCCACAGGCCATTGAGTGACAATGTGTCAAAATATCATGGATTTCAGAATTAGATACACATCGTCGATTGACCTGATCGGTACAAATGTGGAAAAGGTCGGGCTCCTCCAAAAAATAATATTTAATATCAGCAAAGAACTTATCCCGTTTTGTTTTTGGCCAATCAGAGGGGATTCGTTCTGTTGCTAAGTAGTTTGCGATGGGCGTAAACCAAGGGAGGGTAGTAGCAGCTAAAATGCTTTCATCGGGGAACTGATCTAGTGGGGCCATTATGTCATTCGTCATAAGACGAGAGAGATGGTCGGCCACTACATTGTGCGATCCTGCCTTATCCTTGATTTCCAGGTCAAATTCTTGGAGCAGCAGAATCCAACGGATAAGGTAGGGTTTCGCATCTTTCTTTGTTAGCAAATATTTAATTGCTGAGTGGTCAGTATATACAGTGACATGTGACCCCAACAGATAAGATCTAAATTTCTCTAAGGCAAATACAATGGCAAGAAGTTCCTTTTCAGTAACCGTGTAATTCCGTTGTGCATCATCAAGAGTTTTGCTAGCATAATAGATCACAACGGGCTTCTTGCTAATTCTTTGCCCTAAAACGGCCCCTACAGCAAAATCTGAGGCATCTATCATTAATTCAAAGGGACTATTCCAATCAGGTCCCTACAATATTGGTGCCTCAGTAACCTCTTTCTTCAACCTCAAAAAAATCTCCAAGCACTTATCATTAAAATCAAATGGCTAGTCTTTAGTGAGAAGTTGACTTAAGGGCTTGGAGATTTAGGAAAAATTTTGTATAAATTGACAGCAGAAACCCACATGACCCAAAAAGGATCTGATCTGTTTGACAGTAGTGGGCGGTGGGAACTTAGATATAGCATCTATTTTTGCTTTATCTACCGCGATTCCTTATTTTGAAATAACATGGCCCAAGACAATACCTTTTTGGACCATGAAATGACTTTCTTCCCAACTGAGGACCAGATTAACTTCTATGCAGTTTTGGAGAGTTCTATCAAGGTTTTTGAGACAATGGTCAAAAGTATCTCCAAAAATAGAGAAGTCATCCATAAAGACTTCTAAACATTCACCTACCGAGTCTGAAAAAATTGCAAGCATGCACCTTTGAAAAGTTGCAGGTACATTGCAAAGACCGAAGGGCATCCTTTGGAAAGCAAAGGTTCCGAAGGGGCAGGTGAAAGTTGTTTTGTCCTGGTCCTCAGGATGAACCGCTACTTGATTATAGTCAGAATAACCATCCAGAAAATAGTAAAAATCCCATTTGGCTAACCACTCCAAGATTTGATCAATAAAGGGGATCAAGAAATGGTCCTTCTTGGTGGCAGTGTTTAATTTTCGGTAATCAATACACATGCGCCAAGAAGAAGCAGTTCTAGTGGCTACATTCTCCCCATTATAATTAGTGACAACTGTTAGTCAAACCTTTTTGGGCACAACTTGTGTTGGACTAACCCAGGAGCTGTCAGAAATGGGGTAGATGATATCAGCATCCAGCCACTTAATAATCTCCTTTTTCACCACCTCCTGCATAATAGGGTTCAAGCAACTTTGTGCTTGGCGGGAGGGGCAAAAATCATCCTCTAAATATATACGATGTGTACAATAGGACAGATGAATACCCTTAAGATCAGAAAGGGTCTAGCCAATAGCTTTTCGATATTTACTCAAAACCTGGAGAAGTTTGTGCTCTTGTGCCCCTGTAAGTCCAGAATTTATAATCAGGGGCAGGGTCTGATTAGGACCCAGGAAGACATATTTAAGAGAGTTGGGAAAAGGTTTTAATTCCAATTGTGGGCCCGGTTCCGAAAGAGTTTCTACTTTGTGGGTTAGTGCTGAGGTGAGAGTGAAAGGGTCAGCTGGAAGGTTAGCTGGTCGTGTGGTTAGGGTGGAAGGGTGAGAAGTGGATTGTTTAGGAATCGTATTGATGGAAAAATAGGAACCTAAATGGGAAATTTGCAAAGTTTCCTCCACAATGTTTTCTATTTCTGAATTCGAATCATCAAAGAAATCTAGTTCTTGGAACCGCCTAGAAGCTTGAAAAATGTCTTGGGTTACAGATTCACCGCCACACATTATCTTCATCTTTCCAGAATCATAATCAATATTTGCGCGGGCGGTAGCTAAGAATGGTCTTCCAAGAATAATGGGGGCAAACTTTAGTGCTTCTGGTACCTCTATGTCCAGGACTAAAAAGTCTACTGCGAATAGACAATTTTTGACTCGGACAAGAACATCCTCAACAATTCCCCTTGGTTTAATTGTAGATCGGTCGGCTAATTGGAGAGTAACCTCAACAGGCTTTAATTCACCAATCTTAAATTCCTCAAAAACAACTGTGGGGTTGAGATTAATTGAGGCACCAAGATCCAGCAAAGTGCGATCAAATGAAGTATCATTAATGATAACTTGAATTAGGGGGACACCGGGATCTTTTCTCTTAAGAGGCAGTCGGCTCTACACAACTAAGCTGACTGTCTCTAGAAGGATCACCTTTCCTAAATTTATGAGCTACCTTTTAGGAGTACATAAATCTTTTAGGAATTTTGCATAGGTAGGGATGTATTTAATGTCATCTAGGAGAGGGATATTAATTTCTACTTGCCCAAATAAATCCATTAATTCCTTCTCAGTGGGCTCAGATTTCTTCTTTTTCTTATTTGAAGAGTGGAGGGCTTGTGGAAATGGAGCAAGGTTTCCCTATTTTGCATTAATTAGTTCCTAAACAATAGGAGGGGGAGATGGGGAAGAGTTAATCTATGTCTCATTAAAGCGGGTTTCTTTAACAGGCAGGGGATTGTGAGTGGTTTTTCCATTCCTCAAAGTAACTGCATTTGCAGTTTGGTTGTTTCTAGGATGAGGACGAGAAGCCTAACTATTATTGAAACCCGGTGGATGCTAAGGTGCTGATTGAATGGGTTGATTGGGATATCCACCTTGGAACTGATTCCTTTGATTATTTGGGTTGGGCATGGGTTGGGAAGGTAAATTCCCAATAGGTCGATGATCAGGAGTAACCTTAACTTGGTGTTGCAAGTTGGTAATCATGTGGGTTACTTATGTCATTTGAGTCTGCATTCCTTGTAGAGTTTTCATGACCTGATTAATAATGTCGCCCTGGGATGGTCCAGGTTGATACATAGGTTGCCCATAATTCCCAAAATAGTTTTGTTTGGGAAAAGGAATCGGGTTCAGGTTTTTCCAGGAGTGATTCGGATTAGTCCTCCAGTTTTGATTGGAAGTGTTGAAGGGGTTTCTAAATTGCTCCTGGAGAGCATAAATTTTTTCCGAGGTGGGATCAAAAATATTTTGATCAAAATTCCCGATCAAATCTTGTGGGAAATCAGCCGGAAATTGCTGGCCAGCAGATGTGGCATCAATGTTGTGTAGATTCTCTTCGGAGAATGTGTGGGGGGTTAGTGTGTGGAGAGTGAGCGTGTGGAGCTTGTTTATTTATGAGCTTTTCTTCCATTTTCTTTTGGTGAATTTGCATTTGGTCCAGTCGTTGTGCTAACATATATAGATCGTCTTGAGTGACTGGAACAGAGATGGATTTGGAGTCAATTTCATGGACTCCATGTCTGGGGTTTTGTGATCTGCCAAAAGTGTCCATTGAAGTCATGTTAAATGAGTTTTCACGCATTTCTTCAAAGAAGAGATAGGCACTTTCGGCATCCACAAATAGTTTCAATTGATCTTCTAATCCATGATAGAAAATCTGCACTAACTGCCATTGTGGAATTTCATGGTGGGGGCAACTTCTTAGATGTTCCTGAAATCTTTCCTAGGCTTCGTGGAGGGGTTCACCAATTTTCTGTTGAAAGATCATTATGGATCTTCTTAATGCATTAGTTCGACCGATCGGAAATTTTTTTTTAGAAAAGTGCTTTTTAATTGGGGCCAGGTGGTAATAAGGCGCCCAACCATTCTAAACCAATGAGATGCTTTGTCTTTAAGAGAGAGAGGAAAAAGTCTCATTAACCACATGTCTTCCTGCACATTGCGGGAACAAGTGGTTTGAGCGAGGACAATTAATTCCTTGGATGACAAAAAGGGTCCTCTCTTGGAAGACCATGAAAATGTTTAATAAGGTTTAGAATGACTGGTTTGATTTCGAAATCCCCTTGTGGTATGACCACCCCTGGTCTTTCCTCATAATTGGAAGGATCATAGAAATCCTTAAGAGGAACGACAGGCTGTTGGCGGAGTGGTGGATTTTGTCTTTGGTTAGCTAGGTTCATGACAGTCCTAGCTAAATCTTCTTCATTTTGTTGTAGTCGAACCAAATGGTCGACCATTAATGCAAAGGGATTTGGATTTTGAGTTATAATTGGAGGGCCACCTTTCCCTACTGGTATTTCTGGTTGCTCTAAGTTAGGGAGGTGAGGGAGGGTGAAGTCAGCCTGTGGGTCAGCTGACAAGTTAGAAGTGGAAGTAGAATTTTTTTGTCGGCTTCCTGGGTTTTCCATCTTTTTAGAAGAGGAGGGGGAAGAAAACAATGACTTTCTGCTGCGGGGGCCGAAATTAGATGGTCCTTCAAGGTGTGGTTTTTGGGACCATCGCCCGTGCATGCACTGTTTGGGAAGAATTAGAGGGGGGGAGAAGAGAAAGAAATGAGAGAAAGTGTGAAATTCAAACAAACAAAGCTAGACCTAACTTAAGTGTGACTCCCTAATAATGAACCTAAGGCTTAGTCTACGTAGGAAATAAGTATTCAGTAGTGAATACCCGTTCTGTCAACAAATCTAGCCAAGTTGCTTAAGAGGAGGTTTGGGCCCAAACGTTTCCCAGAGAAAACCCCAGGTGCTTGTACAAACTCACACTTGGTCGTTTGACACGGCCCCTCAGGCTAAACACCAGATATAGATGACAGAATTGGTATTAACTAAAGAAAACTTAAGACCTATATAGCAAGCCTAAGTTGATGAAGCCTTAGGGATCAAATTGCTATGAATTTTAGTTAAGTCTAGGATACTATAGTGCACACGGAATGTGGAGGGCGTTAATTGGGTTGTTGCCCTATTATTTCAATTTTTTTTTTATATGTGCAAGAATTGGAAAGTGGTTCCAATGAAAAGCAAGTTGTCACATAATTTTTTATATTTATATTTTTTAGGATTCAATTTAATTGAATGTGTTTAGGGTTATTCCTTTTAAATGTTCAAACAAGTTTGAAACTCCACAATGAAAGGAAAAATAAGTTATATGGGTGATGGTATATTTCCTTTATATTCTGGGACTAAAAAGCAAGAAAGAAACCCTAATTGGATTTGAACCCTAATATAGAAAATTACTACCAATGAATTCTTTTTAGGCTTTCCGAATAGGTAGTGGCCCAAACAATGCAACCAACACCACTACCTTATGTAAAATCAAATAAGGATTCCAGAAAAGATTTTTGTAAGATTTTAGGAATTTGTTTGATAATTGTTTTGAATTTTTATTTGTACTGGTGTCAAAGTTCAGAAATGATATCCGTGGGTATTTTGGACATTTTAGTATTACCACTGACCTCAGAAAATTTTGGTGATTTTATATGATGTGTAAAATTTTACAAGAATTCCAGAAAGCTAAATTTCACAAAAATTGGATGAGTATAAAAATTATAAAAATTCACGGACAGTAACAAAATAGGAAGATTAGAGGGTGTGACCCCTCTGCAGTCGACGAATTTTTAAAAATTAAATACAAAGCCAATTGATCTGAAATTTAGAATAGATGTTCCTACTTAATTTGGAATCACTGTATGAAATTGTATTATTTTAGGAGGTCTGTGGTGTTGGGAGTTGATTTTTCAAGTCCGGACAGAAATCTAGACCCGAAAACCAGAACACCAATTCTTGAAATGGAGTTGTGTTAATGAAACATGCAAGCAAACAATGAATTTTAATGAAAATCACTCCACTTAATTAAGATTTTTGGGATCCTGAAAGTCATGTTTAATATGTTTTTGGTAGTTTTAATTAATTATGTGACCAGAAAGGGGAACCAACCTGCATTTCACGGGAAGAAAAGGAACTTTGAGCTCTCACTTCCAGATTCCTACTTTCTTCCTGCAATAGCTTCTGCACACACAAAAGAAAAGAAAGAGAAGGGGATGAGATCCACTTCAAGCAAGAGAAAAATGACTAATGCAAAGCCGTGCCTCCCAGACAAAGGTGCCAAAAAGTGATGCGAAAAGTCGCGTGATTTGTAAAGGTGGGTTTTTAATGTCATTGTAACACTCGAATTCGCATATGCTTTTAAATTTGTATCCTAGATAGGGGAGTATCTAGGGTCGTCCAAGGAGGCAAATTTCCAATTCAATTCTCTTGCTTATAAAATAATCTCAACTTTCTTTTCGGTATTTTAAATATATGTATTTTTTTGTGTTTTGAAAGGATGAGGGCAAAATGTGAATTGTGGCAGAAAGTACTAACACCTATAATTAATTAACTAAAACTTAAGAGATAGATAAATCCTCTTCCTAAGCTAACTCTAGGCAACTGGAGGCCTAGAGTAATTAGGAAGAAGAGGTGAAACAAGTGTTAGAACAAAAACAACAATTGCAATAGAAAGTAAAAATAAGGCAAGTTGATTAACTAGAATTTGTGTTCTTTTCAAAGACAAGTAGAGGAATGGTTCTACTAGAAATGAAAAAATCTAAAAGCAATAAAAGAAACACAAATCCTCTTGCAAAATTTGGTGAAGAGGGGAGTCTTCTTGCTCCAAGCCTAGCTACTCCTTGGCTTGAAAAGAGGGCCTCCTTCTTCTCCTTCGTTGAGAGCTCCTCCAAGGTGGATGCTACCACCTTGCACCACCCTCAAATTCTCCTCCAAGGTGGCATGGACCACCTTCAAGATCTCCTCCAAAGATCTTCCTTGCCTGGCTCCTCCTTTGGCTGGCGTGGCTCAAGAGAGAAGGGAAGTTGAAGGCACCAAAGGGATAGAATATCCCCTTAATCTTCTTCTTCTTCTCTCTTGGGCGTGGGCTCTAGGTAGAATATGAGAGTGAATTTGCTAGCCAAGGATGGTTTGAATGGTGGTGGGTAGTGGTCCTTTTATAGGGTAGGATGAGGGGTTAAGGTGCCTCCTGAAATGGAGGGCTAAAATGGGAGGATGGAGGTGGTTCAATGATCCTAGGGTTAAGGATGGTTGGCGACACCTAAGGGGTGTAAGGGGGGTAGTTAGGGTTGGTCAAGAGGCACCTAAAAGTGGCACCAAGCATGGAGAGGTGCCATGGGTTGGCACCAACTTTGAGGCTTCTAGAAGGTGGGATTATGTGGACGGTGGAGATGCATTTAAGGGGAGATGTATGGTGGAGATGAAGAGGATTTTTGGAGGGAAAAGTGGCGCCAACAAGGGGGGTAGTTAAGGTGGTTTTGGCTCCACTTTTAGGTGTCTTTTGGAGGTGGTGGGCAGGCTAGGTTGGCACCAAGTAGGGTTAGCTTATGTGGAGCTTAGGTGGAGCTAGTTGGTGGAGTTGTTAGGTAGGGTTTTTGGGTGGTACAAGCCAAGGAAGCTGGGGCATAGCTAAGCTAAGCTAGCTTAGCTAATGGTGGAGTAGAGGAGGAGGTGTTGGAGCTAGGGTTTGGAGGGAGGAGCTGGTTATGAAGAGTCCGGAGCTGAAGTGGAGCTGGCAATTGCTGAAGAGGTCAACATGAGGCTACTCTAGCTGGCTTAGCTTGCTAGTTCTTTGCTAACTACTAAGCCAAGCTAAAGTTAGCTGGGTTCTGACTAGCCCATATTTGTGGGCTATTTAAGTATTTAAGTGCCTAGACATTAAGTTAATTCTAACATTTATTTAGCATGCATTAGGATGTAAATAGATTAATTCATATTTCTGATTTTATTACATAATTCATGCATTGCATTCATAACTAAATGCATTTAGAATTAACTTAGAATTGCATTCATTTAATTGGTTAACCAGTTAGGTCCATTGCATGCATTATTTTAATTTAACATAGAAGTTAAGAGCTTATGCATAAACAACCATAATATTTTATTCTTTTATTTTTTTCTCTTTTGCACAGGTAACTCCTCCGGCTTCGGCTCTGCCTCCTCCTCCTGCGCATCATATTTACGCTGCAGCATTTTGAATTTGAAATGACGGCCGTGGCTACAAAAGGAGGAGGGAGAGCTACCATGCTCTAGAGGCCACCACCCCTTATCCATCACTGTGTTGGGAGGACCTTGCTCCTCTTCCATTCCATACCACCGGCCTCACTGCGACAAAACGACTCTCCACCATAGGCGTGTGGGGTGATAGCCCACACCGCCAAAGGAGTCTCTGCAACTCTTCACCTTAGCCAGCAACTCACGCCCATAGCCATCAGACCCTGCACACCGCACGCCAGCTACTCACAGTAGCCTTCGCCTTCACCACTCTCGCGCTTCCTCATCTCCACCAGAACCTCTAGCAGTGCCTGCAAACCACCGCGTGCGCGCTCACTTCACCCGCAGCACACGCGCCAGTAGTGCCTGCCCCACTCCAACAGACCCACAATCCGCACTCCATCCTTCACTCCCACGCCCTCCTTGCAGGCCTGCAGCGTCGCACCTCCGCATGCCCACCTCCAGTGCCTCCCTACAGTGCCTCACCACGTGCCTCCAGCCCAGCCTGCAGAACATGCACCCACCTTCGCTTCATCTAGCGCCACTGCAGCGCCACACCTCCGCACGCACCCTGCAGCGTTGCACCTCCGCTTACGCCTACGTGCTCTACAGAGCGCCTAGCGCCCACTCACAGCAGCACCAACAGTACCATCACCCCACACAGCACCTACAGCACCGCACCTCCGTGCGCGCCTACGTGCTCTACAGAGCACCCAGCGCCCACGCCTCCACGACTCTGCACACCTGCAGCACCCTCTGCACCTGCGAGTGCTTTCACTAGCAAGCACGGCTAGCAACAGGCTTCTCCACCGCCGCCACTCCTCTCCTCCGGCAGGTCAGCTCCGGCCATCTCACGACACACCGCTGTCACCACCGCGACGACCTCGCTTTAGCCAACCTCCTGTAGGAGTCTCTCCTTGATTGAACCTCTCTCCCATGCTCAAGGAGGAGAGAGGTAAAATCCCCTATTTTCATGTTAATTAAAATTTACATTTGAATGCCATTGCCACCAAAATCAATTTTAATTTATGATTATTTTATTATGGTGAAATTGTGACTGCATACTCATACTTTCTGATAATTGCGTTATTATTGATATTCAGATGTTTTCTTGAATACATGCCAATTGAAAATTGCATAAAATCATCACATATTTATTGAATATTTCATTGAGGAAAAATTGCACATATACCCTTATATTTTTTGAGTTATTGTGCATCTTCTTTCCATCGTATTTCATGTCAGATTTGATTATGGATTTATACGAAATAATCAAGATTTTATTGCATCATTGCCTCCCTGTGGACACAACCCGTTCTTCTGTGAGTGGTAATTTTTATTATAATTATTTTGTTAAGCGGTTTTCCACCACTTTGTTACTTAAACGACAGATCATCTTAATCACATTATTCGAAAGCGAAAATCGACTTATCAGCTTCTGTTGAATGGAGATGAGGTGAGCTGGGTCTGGTGCTCCCCGGGAGGATTGAGCTGGTTAAGATAGCTAAGTTAGCTTAGCTCAATTAGCTTGAGCTAAGCTGGGTCCCCGGGAGTTGGACTTGAGCTTTCTGAGCTGGGATGAGTTCTTCTTCAGCTGGCTGGAGTTGAGTGGAGCTGGATGTAGCTGGATCTGAGCTGGGGTGAACTCCAGTCAACTCAACTGAGCTAGCTAGAGCTCCCTGTGGACTAGTGGGAGCTAAAATAAGCTAGACTCAACTAGGTTGAGCTGGATCTGAGCTGACTTAAGCTAGGGTGAGCTAAGATGAACTCTCTTGAGCTGCCATTCAGCTAAGATTAGCTGAATGGAGCTGGGATGAGCTAACTCTAGTTCAAGTGAGCTAGGTTCCAGCTGTGGTGAGTTGGATCAAGCGAAGTTCCAACTAGTCTAAGCTCCTCCTTCACCATTTGCCTTCTTGAGTGCTAGGGTTTTAGGGATCTGTATATCTGTTCATCCCTAACACTCACAAAAACACATTGAAACAACAAAAGAAAATGCAATCCATGCCTAACCTAGTTAATGCCTAAATGCAGCCCAAAAACCCATTTGCAGAGTAAAATCCTAAGAGTTAAGTTTGTTTTAATGCTTAAGAATGATGATAAACTGGCATTTATCACCAACTTGGGCTACAAAATGGTCAATTAAAGTGGACTTATCAAATGGCCACATACCTAAGTTTTGCTAGTCCCTAGCAAAAGTAAAAAGAACTATGGAAGTAACCAAAAGATTTCTTCTTCCCTTATTCCAAAAACTTAGAGATCTAGAAAATTGTGAAGTGATAATAGCCTAGGTAATGGATTCAAGTGAAAAGCCAATTTACATTTACAGTTAGTACTTATCCCTTCATAAACATTTTATTAGGATAGGAAACTTCTTCCTTCAAGGCTAGAGCAGAAAATAATCTGTAGTTTAACCCTGGCTTTTTAGCTTAGGTAGAAGATACTGAGTTGAATGGATTTATATTTGGTGGCTCACACTCATTTGGTGCTACCTGTAGTCTAGTACTGTAGGTTCTAACTCTCCAGACTATCAAATGAGTCAACCCAGAGAGAGGCTAAACAACTGTGCTCTCTTGATGTTCCTTGGTGTTCACTCTTTTCCTTCTTTTCTTTCTAAGATCACAAATCTCACAAGATTTTGTAAATATACTTACTGTTTTGTGGCCTCACATGGCATTCACACGTTAATAAAAGTCCTAATAACCCTACAACTAAGTTAAAGGACCTCAGCCAGTATTTGGGCAATCAGAAATACTGAAAAGTAGGTATGGGTCATATTTGGTGAATTGTAATGGTTGTTTTTATTGTTGCCTCGAAAACATCGACATATAATGAAAAAATGATACGAAGATAAAACTATAACTTAAACTCTTTTCTTTTTCCCCTCTTTTTATCTTTTCTTTTTTTTTAATATTAATAATTCTCTCTTTCTTTCTTTCTTTTCCTTTTTTTTCTTTCTTTTATTTTCCTTTTTTTTTCCATAAATCAACATGACACAGACTTTTATTTATGAGGCATTATTAGGAATGATGATGGTCAAGAGGATATTGTGTGGCTTATTTGGTGGAAGTGCCTACTCTCGGCACCGGGAAGAAATGGATAGGACAAGTGTATTTCTGACCTTTGACACTATTACCCTCCTTCAGCAGAGGACTCTATGAAGGATGATCGTAACCATTCACCATAGTCATTGTTTTATTATGACTCCATCTCTGTGTATTTGCCTTATTTAGTGACTCTCAGGAATTCACACAATGTACACACATAGGAATAGAGAACGAAACTATGCCTAACTCTAAGGTATCATCATCTAATTGTCCAAAACTTAAGAGTCCTTGCACAAAACTTAGCACACCAGTAATCTCTCTACTTTCTTCTCACAAATATGAGGTGGATCTAATAGAAGATAGTATGCCTGACTCCCTATTAACTGTCCAAGGGTTTAGTAGACTAAAAATGCTTATTGATTTTCTACAAAGATCCATTACCCAATCTACGTGCAAGTGAATGTAACTGTACTGGATTCTAAACTTATGAAACAATTTAAAAAGAAAATCTTTAATGACACCTCCTTGATAAATTTTCTGCTAGGGACTAACCAATTCAGCTCAAGAAAATAAAATATTTTTTTTCTCATAAATCACTATCCCAAATGTATGCAAATATTTATAAATTCTATAAACATCCTCAGGTTATACCCCCCCATGCCTAAGATTGATAATGTCCTCATTGGAAAAATGCAGACATAGAAGAATATCACCTGAGGAGGAGAGTGGGAAGAGCTAAGGCTTCTCAAGCCGAAGTGTGTCCAAAACCTGACCATCTGAAAGAGTAACATAAGGTTTAAGTCGTTGGCCATTCACCTTAAAGCTCACACCAAAAGTAGGGTTCCGAATTTCTACAACTCCATGAGGGAAGGCATTGATAACAACGTATGGCCCATCCAAGTGGTACTTGAGATTTCCTGGAAATAATTTAAGTCTGGAATTGAAAAGCCAGACCCACTAGTTGGGCTCAAAGGTCTTTCTAATAATGTGCTTATCATGGAAGACCGTTGTACATTGTTTGTATGCTTGAGAAGTTTCATAGGCTTCATTACAAAGCTCCTCAAGCTCACTTAACTCTAATATACATGCCTTTCCCACTTTATCCAGATTCAAGTTAACATTTTTAATAGCCCAATAGGCTTTCTGTTGGATTTCAACAGGAAGATGGCATGCCTTTTCGTAGACAAGATGGAAAGGAGACATGCCTAACAGAGTCTTATAAGTGATTTTGTAGGCCCAAAGAGCATCATTTAGTTTTTTAGACCAATCCTTACGGTCGGGCCTGATAGTTTTTTCTAAAATTCGTTTAATCTCCTTATTAGGCATTTCAACTTATCCACTCGTTTGGGGATGGTAAGGTGTGGCTATCATGTGGTTAACTCCCAAATTTTGGAGTAATCTTGTGAAGTGTACGTTCTTGAAGTGAGGTCTTCCATCACTTATGATCGTCTTTGGGCACCCGTACCGAGAAATGATTTAGCCTTAACAAAACCCAAGACCATGGAATGGTCATTGGTTCGCGTAGGTATGGCTTCTATTCATTTCGATACATAGTCCACAGCCATAAGGATGTACTCATATCTAAAGGACATAGGAAAGGAACCTATGAAGTCGATGCCCCAAATATTAAAGATCTCAACAGGGGGGATAGGTTGCTGGAGCATCTCATCACTTTTTCTGATGGTTCCCATCTACTGGCAATGTAGACGTGCACCTACATATGTTTGTGCATCTCAAAATAATGTGGGCCACCAAAAGCTAGACTGAAGAACCTTATGGGCAGTCTTTTTTCCACTAAAATGTCTCCCACAGTGGAGGTCATGGCAGAAACTCAGAACACTTCTTTATTCTTTGTCAGGGACGCAACGACGGAAAAGCTAGTCAGGGCCTATTCTAAAAAGCTCAGGTTCCTCCCAGTGATAAAATTTAGCGTCAGCAAGAAACCTGTCTCGCTTCTACTTCTCCCAAGTACTAGGGGTAACGCCCGTGACCAGATAGTTCACTATGTTAGTGCACCAAGGAGTTTTGGCCTCCACAGCCATCAGAGACTCATCAGGGAATGTCTCTTGGATACTGCCAGCAGGGTTTGATGCCTCAATAGGGATCTTAGATAGATGATTTACTACCACATTCTCAACTCCTTTCTTATATTTAATTTCCAGGTCAAACTCTTGGAGTAGCAGAATCCAACGAATTAGGTGAGGTTTGGTGTCCTTTTTAGCAAGAAGATGCTTTAAGGTAGAATGACCAGTGAACACCACAACCTTGGATCCCAAAAGATGAGACCAAAACTTTTCCAAAGCAAACACTACAACAAGAAGCACCTTTTTGGTGACCGTGTAGTTTTGCTGAGGATCCATAAGGGTCTTGCTGGCATAATGCAGCACATGAGGTTTGCCATCAACACTTTGACCTAAGACCACTCCCATTGCAAAATCAGAAGCATCTCACATTAGCTTAAATGGGAGGGTCCAATCTGGTGCTTAGAGAATCGGCGTGGTAATAAGGGCTTTCTTTAAGACTTTGAAAGCCTCGCCACATCTATCATCAAAATCGAAGGAGACATCCTTCGCTAACAAGTTGCAGAGTGGCTTAGAGATTTTACTGAAATCTCTAATGAAGCACCTATAAAATCCAGCATGGCCAAGGAAAGATCTAACCTAATGAACATTGGTGGGTGATGGATGCTTAGAGATGGAATCAATTTTTGCGGTGCCCACCTCTAATCCTCTCTTGGAAACTACATGCCCTAATACAATGCCCTGCTGGACCATAAAGTGGCTTTTCTTCCAGCTAAGTACCAGCTTTGCCTCTTCACAATGGATTAAGACTTTATCAAGGTGCGAAAGGCATATGTCAAATGACAAGCCATAAATGGAGAAGTCATCCATGAAAATTTCAACAAACTTGTCGATCATATCTGAAAAGATAGGCATCATACATCAATAAAAAGTGGTAGGAGCATTACATAACCCAAATGGCATTTGGCGGAACGTAAATGTACTATATGTACTCATGAAGGTAGTACACTCCTGATTGTCAGGAAAGACGGCTATCTGATTATGCCCAGAGTACCCGTCAAGGAAACAAAGGAACTTATTCCTCGCCAGTTGTTCCAAAATCTAATCGATAAACGGTAAGGGGAAATGGTCTTTCTGGGTAGCCATGTTTAAACAGCAGTAATCAATGTAGACCGTCCAACCAGTTGAGGGTCTAGTGGTTACCAACTCTCCTCGGTTGTTCTATTCCACAGTGATTCCTGCCTTTTTGGTCACCACATGAATAGGACTGACCCACTTACTATTTGAAATGGGATAGATAATCCCTGCATTTAGCCATTTCAGAATCTCCTTTTTAACAACCTCCCGCATATTGGGGTTGAGCCTTCTCTGCATGTCTCAGAAAGGTTTCACGAACTCGTCCGTGTATATATGATGCATGCAAAGGGAGGGATCAACACCCTTAATATCAGTAATTGACCAAGCAATTGCTTCCTTGTGCCTTTGTAAACACTCAAGTAAAGCTCCCTCTTGTGATTCAGATAATGCATATGAGATAATAATGGGGAGCGTGTCATTAGGGCCAAGAAAAGCATACTTCAATGTGCTCGGGAGGGGTTTCAGCTCCAACTCAGGAGACTTTTGGATTGAGGGTTTAAGTTGAGATGTCCCCACCTTAGGTAGCGGATCTATGTTTACAGTCCAGGGTGGGGACAGAGACTCTATGTGTATACCCAGCAACTCTTCTAATTCTGGTATTTCTCTTTCAATTTCTTTAATAATTAGAGGATGGTCCTTAGATATGACCTTTTAAAGGGAATCTCTACATAGGAGTGCTGGAGTAGTCTCCTCAATTATTTCATCAATAACCTCAATTTGAGAACAATCTTCAAATCCAGATTGCTTGTAAGTATCAAAAACATTCAACTGGATCTTCTTGTTCCCAAAGCCCATTTTAAGTGCCCCTGATTTACAATTGATAGAGGCATTGGCTGTGGCCAAGAAGGGTCATCCCAGAATAATGGATGGCTTTGTGGGCTTATTAGATGGGTTAGTATCTAGCACCAGAAAGTCAACAGGGAAGAAAAATTCCTCCACTCTCACTAGGACATCTTCTAGTAATCCCCGTGGTGCCTTAAGTGACCTGTCTGTGACCTAGAGGATGGCTAGACTAGGTTTTAACTTACCTCCCCCCAAAAGGTCATAGACAGAGCTTGGTAAAATGTTCACCCCCTCCCCCAGATTGAGTAGATCCTCGTCAATGTGTTGGTTACCTATAACCACTGAAATATACGGGGCCCCAGGGTCTTTCATTTTGGGGGGTGTTCCATGTTGGAGAACCGAGCTAACATGGTTAGGCAAGATGACCTTAGCTTGGACCTGTCTCCTAGATCGGCGCTTCTGAGTGCACAGGTCCTTAAGAAACTTGGCATAGGACAGGATCTGTTTGATAGCTTCCAATAGAGGCATGTTGATTTGGACTTGCCTAAAAGTGTCCATAATCTCCTCTGTCTTATCCTTAGCACTAGATGAGCCAACAAAAGATTCCCCAGGAGCAGATAGGTGCTCTGATAGGGCACCCTTAACTTCTGGATAGAGGGGTTGTCATGGCAGGAAAGGGATGGTGGAATGATGACATCCTCATTGTGGGTGATTTCAAGCGAGGGAGAGCAGTGTGGCTCTTCCTCGGAGGAGATGGAAGTCGAGTCGGGGTAGGAGGGGAATTTTGAGATGTAACCGTAGGAGTGTTATCAGGCTTGTCGATTTTCTTTCCACTCCTCAGCACGGTCATATCTTGGGCGTGCTCCTTGAATACAACCCCCTTGCCTTTTATGTTCTCCTCAAAAGAGCTAGGCAACTTCCCCAGATCACGCTGCCTAACTACCTCAGTAAGATGATCAATTTGGGATTGCATATCAGTAATCATCTTATTCTGAGATTGGATGACCATATTCTGATGCTCTTGCATCGCTTTCATCATGGCTTTAAGTTCATCCATCTCAGAGGGCTTATTTTGAGGAGGGTTTTCATAGGATGGATGGTATATGGGTTGGGAAGGTAGGGGTCTTGTATTCCCTGAGTTAGAAGCCTCAACTTGATTCCAAGAGAAGTTTGGATGGTTTCACCACCCTGGATTATAGGTATTGGAATAATGGTTATTGCGAGGAGGTAGGCAGAAACCTTGGGCCATGTTCAAGTTAGCCTAAATCAACTAAGGGAATTGATTTTCCTGGTGGCACTCTGCAGTGGCATGCATTGTGCTTTGGCAAATGGATCATTCACTTGAAGCCTGAAAGATAGAGGCTGCTTGTGGGTTCATGTTGGGGTTTGCTAAAATCCTATCAAAGTTTTTGTTTAACAATTGAATTTGATAAGCCAAATCCTGAGTAGCCCTGGCTTCATGGACCTCTATCTTCCTCTACAAGATTGATGGTTTCCTTTTTTGATAGGCAGAGGGCATATGTATGGAATTGTCACTTAATGTTTCAAATAGTGTCCAGGCTTCATCCTCAGTTTTGGTCATGAAGGTTCCTGCACAGGCAACATCAATGGTTTGCCTGTGCCTTTCAGATAGTCCATTATAGAACCTTTCGACCAACTACCATCTTGGCACCTGATGGTGGGGGCATGACCTAAGAAGGTCATTAAAGTGCTCCTAAGTCTCGTGAAATTGTTCCCCTTCTTGTTGAGTAAAACCCATAATCTCTCTTCTGTAATGGTTGGTCTTAGTCATAGGAAAATACTATTTTCAAGAATTCTCCCTCAAGGGTGGCCCAATCATTTACCCTTGCATCAAGGGTATGATACTAGTGCTTAGCTTTATCCTTTAGGGAGAATGGAAATAGAGTCCTCATCAGGGCTTCATCAATAAAGCCCTGGAGCTTCATCGTGGAACAGACCTCTGTGAATTCCTCAAGATCCCTGTAGGGATCCTCCCTAGCAGTACCATAAAAAGATGGGAGCAAAGATATGGTGCTATGGTGGGCTTGTAAAGCGCATTTTTTATCAGAAAAAGCATCGTAGTATAGTGCACAATACAATTAACAAAAATATTTATAAAGATAATGAGACTTGGAGTCCTAGTCATTCATCTCTGGGAGGCATTTATGGAAATGCAAATTTGAAATCGATCTCTTTCACTCTACTTGCTTAAAATCTCATGCTGGTTTATGGTGATTTACGTATTGATGTACGACATGCTAGTTGCCAAAAAATAGTAATTAAAACATGCAACTTCAATCACACCAAAAGATGATAACTAGGCACATGGTGATTTCCAACACATAGATATATATATAGAAAAAGATTTTCATTCATTCAATTCATGATGGTGGCTACAACATTAAGCTCGTGGAAAGCTTATAGAGGAATGCTTGGAAATACAAATCTAGCTAGCAGAAAATGATCACATACATGAATCTAAGGGGGGATTATGCATGCATCATTGGGAGAGAATATAGAGCTACACTACTAAGCAGTAAATAAAGCATGTAAATCTAAGAATAACTATAATCTAATCTAGTAGAAATAAGGACATTCGGAGGTGGCTACGATGGCCTTTGAGTTGGTTGAGAGGAGAAGGAGGGGCAGCCAATGGTGCTTATGCCAGCCCTTGGAGAGAGGTTGGAGAGGTGATCCAGCATCTTGGCATGGACGTGGTGGTGGCCATGGTGAAGCAACTTGTGAAGGTGGAGTGGAGGTGGAATGTAGCTAAACTAAATGGAAGCCAAGAGTGGATGGGTGCAAATGGCCACCACTTAGGTCTTTTTATAGACCTAAGGGAAGCTCTCTAGAGAATTATGGAATTCTCTAGAGAGGCCTATGGTGGGAGCTCATGGGAGAGTGAGAGAGAGAGGATGGATGGTGGTTTTTAGATCCACCAAATGTGGATCTAAAAATTGAATGGCTCTTGGTTGCTAATTTTAGCAACCATGGCAACAACACTTGGTAGTGAGTTCTAGAGAACTCTAGGCTAGGTATTTTCATGTGGATGGTGTGTGTGGGTCGAAACATAGGTGGCTAGGTTGATTAGGCTAGGTTCTAGTGGGTTTAGGTCAAGGTAGGTCTCAAATTAGGGTTGTAAACCCTAATTCACTAAGGTAAAGTGCAATTAAACTTAATACAAGTTTAATTGGGTGTGTGAAAACTTAATTGAGAGTAAAATAACTCAATTAAGTCAAGTCTAGGTCAATTGGACTCTCACTGAGTCCAATTGGATAGATCAGGGCTCAATTGGACTCAATGAGTCCAATTGAATAGACTGAAGAGATTGGCCATGATCCAAGTCAATTAGGTTCAGTGAGAACCTAATTAGGTCCTTAGGGAGGTCTAGAGGTGATGTACTAGGGTTGGGGCACCTTAATTTAGGTTCCTATGGGGTTAGAATTTGGTTTAGGGACCTAAAGATCCAAGATCAAGGCTTGAATCTCAAAATAGGGTCTGGAGGGCAGTTCTGGATGTCCAATAATAGTGTCATACATCTTATAGTGAAAAATCATAAGTCCAGACTTGTTGTCTAGATGTCCAATCAGAGTTAGGAGGGATTCTAGGTTCTGTCTTTGCTATTCTGCAGAAATTGGACGTCTGACCAAGTGTCTGGATGTCCAATAACACTACAGAAGTGGGTTTAAGGTGTGCGGGAGTTAGCTAAGGGTTCTGGACGTCCTATAACTTATTTGGACGTCTAGATAGAGGCTAGAATTAGGGTTTTAAGGTTTCCTAGGGTGTGGTGACCTAATCTAAGTGTGGCTAAGGCTTGGGGAAGCTTCTAGGCTATCCTAGGGCTAGGATGGTCCTAAGTTCTTCATAATTTACTATTTTATTCCTACTTAAATAGAATAGTGTACCTCAACCCCTTACATTATTGTCTACTACATCTTATTCTAGGTCTTCTACTCCAGCTCTACTGCAACTCAAGTTATTCTTTATTCTTCAGATCCAACTTTAGATCCAGCTTCAAATCTAGCTTCTAATTAGCTTATTACCTACAATTGACATAATGCACCTAATTAGTACATTATAGCATTATTTTATGTGTAGCTAAAAGAAAGTAGTAAAGATGAAAATAATGCTTATGCATGCATGAACTACCCTAACTTATGCTAAGTCCTAGCCTAATTTAGGTCAATTATGACCTATGATTGCTACGCAATCATGTTGCTCTTGATTTCATATGGATTATCCACTCTAGGCCTTCGGATAGGTAGGGCTTGATGGGTTGTAGGGAGGAAATAGTCTCTCAAAGTTCTCTGATTTTCACCAACCCCAATCTCTTCTTCAGGTCTTTCTTCAGCTATTTTTCTTTTTTCTTGGTTAGCTTTCCTTATAATTCTCTCAAGCTCAGGGTTGAAGAGAAGACTACTACTAAGAGAGTGCCTACCAAGCATACACCAAGCATACACCAAGCAAACACAAGGCAAGAGGTCTTTTGTTAATTTAAAGTTCTTTAAGGCCTCTTCCAACTCTTTAGCTTGGCCAAATATAGTCAAGGTAGTTTTTCTCTGTTCCCACATAAGTGGTATAAGTGAAATGAGCACTTGAATTTTTTGGTCAATGACTGTTATGAAGGTTGAGGCTACTTTTAGTCCTTTTTGGGTGATCAATCAAGTTTTCAAACAATTATGCGCCCTAAATTAACCTTCGAGTGCCCTAAAGATGTACACTTTGCTACAATGATATTATCAGATGCTCAAGTAAAAAGATACTCCAAGGAAGGAACCAAGGGATACAAGTAGGGTGAACCCTTCCTTTGAGGCGTTGCATTAGCGGTGCCTCTTAATTACCCTTGAATTCCTTTAACGGTGTCCCCCTCCTTAGAGTATCAAGTCACTCAGGCAAAAGTTAATACCACTGTTTCAAAGCGAGATAAGAGGGTTTGCACTAATAAAGAGATCGATGCCTATAGCCTTAAGGGTCCAACTCCTAGTCCAGTGCCTATAGTGCATGCTCAGTGCAGGAAGTGTGCATTCACCACGAAAGGAAATTTTGCTTTGGAAACCACAATCAATTTATTCATGCACTTCCTGTTTATTTTCCTTTCTTTTCAAGAAATAATGTGACCACTTGATTAATCTTTTCAAATCAGTTTAAGTGGTCTTCTTTAATTATGTTCAGATGAAATGTGTGTGCAGATAACTGATGCAGTAAGATAAGAAATGCATACCTTGCTCCAGCACTCTTATTTGCAAAAATGCACGCAATACAGTAAGAAAATCTAGATGCTGCTTAAACAATCCTAGATGGTCGTCCTATGGATATGTAGCTTCTAGTAGGTAGTTAGGATTTATTTTCTCTCTCAGTTTTTTTGTAAAAATAAATGTGCAATCAAAAGATCTAACTACCACAGAAGAATCCTAAAATCTAAAGAATCAGGGGCACTCCCCTGCAAACTAGCCCCAGAGTACAAGGGCGAGAAAACAAATAACTAGGCTAATAATTCTAAATTAGAAGTCTAAGAGGAAGAATCCTGGTAGATGGTCCTCCGTGTGTCTCCACGCATGTGGGATCAAGGCCCACAAGATCTTGCGATTATCTCTGAGGTGTGTTGCTCAAGGTCGATGTCATCTCCCCGCTATGCCAGTCTCTTCGTCAGATTCCTCGCACATAAAAGATAAAAAAAATGATTAGATAAATGCATAATTCAGGGTAATCAGAAATAAAGTCAGGTGAATTTATTGCTTTGATTGCCTCCCCGGCAACGGTGCCATTTGGTAGAGAGAATTTTGCTTTCAACAATTAATATTGAGATAATTACTCGCTGTATCATAAAAGGTGGTGGAAAATCTCTCGATCAACACATAAATATTTCTAACCACTACGATCAGGTCGTATCCACAGAGAGGAATAGATCAAATAAATTCACAAGTAGAGAGCCATCATGTTCGCAGACACATTCGCGAAATCAATTTAATGAATTTACTGCTCTAAATGTCACTTTGAATTTCATGAGAAGTTCAAGGCTATTTATGTAATTTTCATGCCAAAAATCAAGCTTCCAAAAATATGTAGATGATGCATGTGTAGTGGCATATCATGTAATTTCAAATTGCATGCAACTTTGAACCCAATTTCAATGACAAACGATGTGCATAACAGATGTCAATCAAATATGCAAAAAAGATAAGTGCATTGTTGTAATTTCACCATAATAATTTAATAAAAAATAAAGAAATAGCATAGTTGGCAATGGCATTGGGTGTAATTTTTAATTGACCCTTTCCCTATATCAAAATAGGGGAAGAGTTCCCCTTGCATGCACGTGGAGGAGAAGACGCGGCTAAAGGAGCAAAGCTCCGAAGAGGTCAAGGAAGGCAAGGCCGTTCCAACAAAGGTCACGACAACGGGAACGGTAGCCAGATCTCTCGTCGGCGACGAGGAGGACCGACGGTGGTGGCTGCGGCTCATCGGTGCGTGGGTTGTCGACGGTGGTAGTCACAGACGTGGGTGGCCTCGTGAGTGTGAGGAGAGCTCAATGGTGTCGATGGAACAGAGATTGCAAGCCCTTGGACATGGTTGCGTGGAGGTGGTTGGATGCCCACTTTGGGTTCCTTTCTCTTGGTCGAGAAGAAGAAGAAGATGAAGACCTGGTTGTGCGCGTGGTGACTAGTGCATGCTCAGGTGCGCGGAAGGTGCTATGCAGACGTGGTGGTAGGTGCACACTCGGGCAAGCGCAAGGCTGCTGCGTGTGCGCGAAGGTGGTGATGGCGTGCAGAGAAGATACTGCTGTTGCATGTGCGTGGGAGGCGTGCGGTTGCTGTGTGGTGAGTGCGCTGTTGGTGGCGCGCACAGCTACGTGTGGGTGCAAAGGAGTCGGTGGTGGTGTTGGTGAAGTGAACAATGGCCAACGGGGAGGCAATGACGAAGGTGGTGTTCTTTGGGTTCCTTTCGAGGGGAAAACAGGGGATGTGGAGGTGCTAGAAGAGGAAGAAGATGATGGGGGAGAACGATGGTTAGTGGATGGTGGTGTGGTGTGATGGATTCTTCGTGGGCGTGAGATTGGGGCTGATAGTGATGATGGTGATGAACGCTGTCAGGTAGTGGAGAGCATCTACGCCATAGTGTTCGCCATGGCCACAGGGAAGACTTGTTGCACGGTGATGGCGAGAGCCCCCCATTGCTGCAGTATGAAGGGAAGATAAAATGTATGTGTTGTTCTGTGGTTGGAGGAAGGAGCGGTGTGGAGTGGGCGGTGCATTAGGATTTGGGATGGGAGTTGTTGCGAGGGGGATGGCGATGGTGCAGGTTGGGTACAACAGACGTCCATGCTATGTTACAGATGTCTTAAGTATGAAATTTGAACGTCTGATGATTATGTAGAGAGATAAGGTAATGTTGGATTTGGCTTAAGTAGGCTTAGGTTGTAGGTATAGGTCTTAGTCTAATTGGGATTTTGAAGTGAAAATTGGGTTCAGGATAAGTGGGAGAGGCCAAAATGGCACCATGAGCCAACTTCTCTATTTATTCCTGTAGCCAAAAGAAACTCACAATTATTTTTGTAATCATTGGACATGCATTTATTTTGCATATATTAATACAATCTAAAATGTAGGAACTACCAACTTAGGCTACAAAATGGTCCACTAAAGTGGACTTATCAGGGGTGGATACTTAATCCTAAAAATATTTTATTAGATTCGTGGAATTTCTTTTATTTTCTTTAAAATATTAAAAATTCAAACAGACAAAAAAAAATAGAATTAGGAGAAGAGAACTTAGGCATTAGGAATTATTACCTTTAGGAAATAATACGATAGGACCTAAGCAGTTAGACTCTTCAGGACTTCGAGCTTAATCAGCCCGAGTATCCCCTAAAATGTGGACCTATTCTCAATCCTCACCACATTAATTTTATTTTAATTTGTCTAATAAATTTGGGTGATAAATACACGACTTATCAACTCGCCCTTTGATTTGAGGGGACTTTGAGTCTAAAGCATCTACACACTATTTGCACTGACTCACATTTTGGTGATTTTTTAGGAAATTAGTAGCTAATGGACTTTCTAGGGTAGTATGGCTGGCAAGTTGTCATGGGTAAAAGCTCATTGGCCAATTGTCCAAAGCCCAGCAACATAACCATACTCACTCTACTGCTTTTAGGTAGATCTTAGATCAGGGAAGCCACCTACTCAAAAAAAGAAAAAAATATATACTCAAATAAAAAGAAAAGAAAAAAAAATTAAAAATAGAAAAAGGAGAAAAATAAATAAGCCACACTTCACCAGACAAGTATGGTTTGCAAGTTGTCGTGGGTAACAGCCCATCGGCCATTTGTCTAGAGCCCAGCTCATAAAAAAATGCATAAATAATTCCCAAACGCTTAGGGAAGAAGCGGGAAAGTAGAATAAATCAGGGAGATATACACTGGGTTTGCCTTTGTGTTGACCCATTAAAAATTTAAAAGTAGGGAGAAAGCTACTGGTTGAATAGATAAACCTTTAGGTAGAAACTCTTAAGGTCACCTAGGGTCACAAAAACATGAAGTCTGTTTTAACTATCGCCTAGTGAGCCTACCACTTTTTCATGTTAAGATGCTTAGAACTTGAAGTTCTTTTCGAGTCTTGGGTTGGTTGGGTAGCCGTAGAAAGCTGCCTTGAAACTCTAAACTAAAAAATTCAAAAAAATTAGAAAAGAAGAAAAAATAGAAAAAAAAGTATCTTCCCTTTTCAAAATAATGCGTGGACTTGGGCAGTCTGCATTTTGGCAAACACCCAGGCATTATTGAATCTTCATAGTTTAGGACCTTAGTTGAAATTTCCTTTCGTTAATAAACAACTAATGCCTTAAGCTATCAAGTCCTAATTGTATTTTTACACACAAAATATAGCTTAGTTTTGCTAGGGACTAGCAAAAGATAGGCATGGGGGTATGATGTATACACATCCATTTAGGTTAAAATGCCTATTTATGCATGTTCCTAAGCTTAGAGATGCATTTCATATTACAAATATCGCATAGCATGCATCATTCTGCATTTAGAATAGTTTGTATAAATTTTAGGTTAATTTGCATCCTTTTATGGCCAGGAGAGAAGGAGATTTGTTTTGGGGCATTAGATTGAGGATTCAACCATACGGATTTGATCAAGATGACAATTGGAGTCCAATGCCTTTGAAATTGTCATGATCAGAGTCCCGTAGCACATTTTGCAGTTTGAGGAATATTAACGGCCAAGGGGTTAGGTGATGTAATTTGGAGCTTCAAATGAAAAATCCAATCACATGGATGATTTGGATCGACGATCGCAGCCCAACAATGTGAAAATCAATCCAATTCAGCACCCATAGCGACATCTACAAAGCAAAGAAGATGGAAGGCCAAAATGGCACCACGTGGTGCCATCCTAACTGCCCAAATCTGACCTCAGCAATCGCCCCTCCTTAAAGTCATTTCCATCGCGAGATCAGGACCGTTGGATCAACATCCAACAACCCTAAGCTCGCCACGTCATCAGCCTCCACCCTCTCATCATGGAAGCTTTAATCTCGACCGTTGGATTTCCATCCAATGGCTGAGATCAACTCCTTGTCACGGTCGTTAAAAACTTTCTCTCGACACAAAAGCACTCACAACACATTGGTCATGAGCATCACTCGCAAACTTGCGGCATGGGTTCAACCCCTCTGACTCTTCCAATCAACCGCACAGGTGGGAGTAGCTAAATAGAGCTGCTCAATTTGGATCTTGGATGATGGAATGACCATGTGGCGCAATGGATGATCACGAATGTGGCCAGGCAGAAATGCGCGATCACACGCCCAGATAAATGTGCAATTGCATGTGCATCCAAGGCATGATCTGAAGGGTGCAATTCTCGTGTGATCATGGCTGCTCATCAATAATCCAACGGTGGGGCACGCGTGACAGGTGCGGGTGTGGGTGAGTGCGTGAGTGAGCGTTAGTTGGGACCTTCAATGACATCTGAGGTAGAGCTTTAGTCATGTATTTGATGTCGCTATTGACACATGAATGACGAAGCCTCTTCTCCTCTACTATAAAAGGACCTTTACCCTCTCATTTCTCTTCATCTCTTCCTTTCTCTCGCTCACAACCTCCAAGGCTTTAGAGAGAGCTTGTCCCAAGCCTGGGATACTCCTCTACAGTAGAAAAGAAAAATTTTTTCTCGCTTCTCACTCCCGTTCGTGGAGCATCCCATGGTCGTCCTCTAACCACATTCAGGAAGTACATCCTCGCCGCGACGCCGTCCCGCCAGATCCTCCTTCCTCCGACTCCATTCTTTTTCATCTAGCTTATCGCCACCTTCGTCTTGGGAGTCGTCAAAGCAAGTTGTCCTCCAAGTGACTGTCAAGGGGGATTCTTCTCACCTCTCTATCTTTTATTTGCTTTTTAGTATAGTTTTCCACTTTTCTATTTGTAGCAAACTCTTGTTCAACATATATGTGATTGTTTCTCTCTCTCTATCTAATTAGTTATAGAGTAGATTAGTTAGATAAACATTTCATCAATCTAATCTCTTGCCATATAAAATACCAAAAAAAATTATGAAAGATAAAAACACCAAAAACAAATAAAGTCGAAGCATGATTTTCAAACCAAACGTTTGCCTTCCTATGTTCGACCTAGGACTCACTTTGAGTTTTGGTTATACATTTATATAATAGCGATATTTTGCGACTACAACTACGGATTCTCCAAAGCCCTGATTTTACTCACAAAAAATACGTTGATCAATTGTATGCCCTAATCAAGCCTAATCACACCACACGGTGCTCAGATCTGATAGCACACCTACTTAAGCAGCTTTCCAGACCCCTACACGTGCCATCAGCTCCTCTCCTACATCCCTTGAGCTAAGCACTTCTTTCTCTCCGGTCTCCCCTCCTCAACAACCACTCTTCCTTCGCTTGAGGGGTGGAATTCCACCTTCTCTGACTCCTCCTCACTATGGATCTCGTAACACCGAAAGGCGACATAGAGCTCCACTAGTAAGCTTTCATCTCCTCCAGAGTCTTCTCCCTCAGTTCTTCCTCTCCATCCACCGGGTGGAGATCCTCAGATCCTGTTCTTCCTTTTAGTGTAGGATCTCCTATTTTCTAGGATAGTTGTTAATGTAGAGCAAATTAATTAGAGTAGAATAAGCTAGTTAATCCATGGATTTGGTAATTAGGTAGGATTAGATTTGTGTAATCCCTCATGCCTCCTCTGATCAATTCAGATTAGAGGAGAGGATTGCACCCCTTCATTTTGTTCATACAGCTTCCCCATCACACCATTGTCGCATTCACTTATTTCCCTCGCATCTTTATCGCAATCCACCCCATTCACCAGGGTTGCTTTAGATCTTAAGCTCACAAGATTCTAAATCTAAAGCACGCTCAAATCTCAATGGATGACCTCACATTCAACTAATGTATTCACAAAGGCCCTCCACTCGTGCTGAATTTGAACTGATTTGGTCGTTTAAGCTAATTTGATTTGAGAGCTTAATTGAAGGATTATTTGCACATTGTGATTTCATTCAATTTTAATCGACCAAATTTAGTTTACATTGGTGTTTTGGATTTAATATGATGGGACTGAGTCACTTTGATTGGAATTTCCTTGATTAATTCGCTTACATCTAATTTAAAGCTCAGTTCCTGAGATTGTGCTTTATTAGATAGCATTGGCCGATCAAGATTAGATTACACTAGTTTGAAGCATTACAATGATCTAAGTCCTTTTATAATGATCTAAGTCCTTTTATAATGATCACCTAGGATTCCAAAGCACTAAGTGATTGTGTGCAAGTTTCCTAAGATGATCATATCATGTGGTGATCATATATCAAAAGCCTAAATTAGGGGCTACATGGATTCCTACCTCAAATGATTTCACTCTGATTTTTAAAGAATTACTAATGTCAGGAAATGCGTGAGTTTAATTTATTTGTTGTAGCATGCGTTTTCGACATCAATTTTAAATGAAATAATCGAATGTGAGTCCGAGTGTCGAACATGGGGAGGAGAGGAATCGGCTCAAATATTCGCTTCAATGTCACAAGATATGTTGTTTAGTTTGTTTGCAAGAAAGAGAAAGAGGAAGAAAGATATTAGGGTTAGAAAGCTGAGGTAAAACGGAGGTCATTAACTATGCAATATAGTATGAACAACAGTGTGATTTAGGGTGCTTAAGTTATAGAATCCCGCAAACCAAAGGTCTGTTAATGGGGCCAAATAGTCCCTAAGCCTTAGATCTGATACACAAGCTTTGCATTTTCCTCAACCTCCCAAGGATTAATCTGGATCTTGACAAGTACGTGAGTGTTTAAATATCAGAATAGATCCAAGAGGCCTAAGGTTGGTATTTTCCACTAGTCCATTAAGTTTTAGCCTTCCAGGTCTTAATTCATCATTCGATCCAACCTAGAAGTTAGGTAATTTCCATATTATTTTGAAGGGACTCAATTTTTTTCTTTATCTTTTTTCTCCTTTCTTTCTTTTCATTTTATTTCCTCATTTTCTTTCATTTAGCTCAATTCACCTCCTCAAGAATGATGTACTAAGTGGAGCTAAGAACCAACACACCAATTATGATAATGAGAACTACTATATTGCACATGCAAAATGTCATGAAACATTGAGCAAGTACATTAGAGAAATGCTTGAAACATGCAATGCTATGCTAAAGCAACAAAAATAAATGAAAGAAATAAGAGGGTGTCGAGGCAGCCACGACGATGAGGGAAGCTTCTGTTGGTGACTCAATGACTCCAAGAATGTGCTCTCAGCTCTAGAAGTTGGTGGGGACTCCTAGGTAGATGATGCCCAAAAGTGGAGGAGGATTGGCCCTTTTATAATGAAGGAAAAGGGCCAAAATCCGTTCTTGGGTCAACAGCGACATCTGGGCCATTGCTAAAGCTCCACCTCAAACATCGCTAAAGACCAGCTCACACATGCCCTTCGCTCACGAGCTCCACTGCACTGGCGTGCACTCCACGCACCTGTGTCGCACGCACGTGCTTGCTCTGCACTAACCACGCACACGCACTACTGCTGCTGGTGCCTTGCGCTGTGCATGTGCACCGCGTGCATGCTATGCTCGCTGTTGCTGCTGCCGCTTCAATTGAGTAATTTGCGGGGGTGGTAGGGCTCGAACTTGTGCCCCTCCTTTAGGGGTGTGCACTTCGACCACTACATTTAGAGCTCCAGTATGTCAAGTGGACGTTATGGCTACTAAGGGTGTAAGTGCTTCCCAGCTGTTGGATGGTGATCCAATGGCTAGGATGTGAGGGCGTGGATGATGAGAAAAGCTTTTGGTTGGCCTCGGGTGGTTCAGATGATGCCATGTGGTGTCATCTGGGTCGTCCATCTTCAAATGCTTCTTGAAAGTGCTACGGGTATCGGATTGGATCGATTTTTGCATTGTTGGGTTGCGATCGTTGATCTGGATCCATCCATATGGTTGGATTCTTCATTTTAAGCTCCGAAATATATTGTCCTGACTCCTAACCACAATAATATACAAATTATTATGTAATTTATATAAATTATCCTAAATGCAGTATGATGAATGCTATGTGTTATTCATAATGCTAAATGCAATGTTAAGCTTAGGAATTAACATAAGTAGTCATTTTATCATGAATAAATGCATATTTATCATACCCCCACACCTATCTTTTTCTAGTCTCTAGTAAAATCAACCTAAATGCTATCTACAACTAGAACTATGAATTGATAATTTCGGTAGAAGTTACTGGTCAACAGGAGGAAATTTCTACTAAGTACCGAACTCGTAGAGACTCAACAGTGCCCGTGTTGCCTGCCAAAAATGTAGACCACTTAAGTCCTCACTTTATCCTATATGGAAACAAATATATATATATATTTCATGTTTTCTAATTTTTTTGGACTTTTGGAGTTGAGGATTTCGGGGTAACTTTTTACGGCTACCTAACCACCTAAGACTAGAAAAGGACTCTAAGTACTAAGCATCTTATTGCGAAAGAGATAGACTCACTCAACGATAATGAAAATGGACTTTGGGTTTCTACCCCCCTAGGTGACCCAAAAGAGAAAATGTTGCCTAAAGGTGTATCTATATGATCAGTAGCTTTCTGCCTACTTTTTACTTTTGTGGGGTCAACACAAGGGTGATCCCAGTGTATATTTCCCCATATTATACTACTTCATTGCTTCTTCCTTAAGTGTTTTGGAATTCTTGTGCATTTTATGAGCTGTGATCTAGACAACCGGCCAATGGACTATTACCCATGATAACTTGCCAGCCATACTCGTGCGGTGAAGTGTGGCTTATTTCTTTCTTCTTTTCTCCTTTTTCTATTTTTCTATTTCTCTTTTATATATATATTATTTCTAGGTAGGTGGCTTTCCTAATCTAAGATTTATCTAAAGGCAGTAGTAAAAGGAAAAGTTATGTGGCTGGGCTCTAGATAACCGGCCAATGAGCTGTTACCCATGACAACTTGCCAGCCATACCACCCTAGTAGATTCATTAGCTACCCAATTTCTATTAAAATCACCTATGAGTCAGTCAGTACAAAACATGTGTAGATGCTTAGACTAAAAATACCCCCAAATCAAAGGGTGGCTTGATAAGTCTTATACTTATACCCTACTTTACTAACCATATTAATATAAATTATGGTGGTAAGGACTCGAGACCAAGTCTACATTTTAGTAGACACCCGGACTGATTAAGTCCGAAGACCTAAAGAGTTTAAATGTTTAGGTCCCTAATGTATCATTTCCTAAAGTTGACAAGCTCCTAATACCTAAGTTTTCTTTTCCTAATTTTTTTTTAATGTACAAAAGAAATAGAAATTAGTTCAAGATAATAATTTTGTACTCAGATCATGAGAATTACCATCCCCCCATGCCTATCTTGGACAATGTCCTCATTGGAAATTAAATGTATGCAAGAGGGCAAGGAAAGAAATCACCTGAGTTGTAATCGTGTATCCCATCAGCTTGAAACCTCTAAGTTAGTGCCAGAATCAATCACTAAGTTTAATGCCAGGATCAATCAGTTGAACGGTCTGGGTCAAGGATGGGAAGACGTAATCAGCTAGACCAAGAGTCAGAAGACTGCAGATGGGGACTAGATTATGGTGAAGTCCCATCCCTAAGGGATGGGAACTCAGAAAGTCTTTGGTCATGCATGCCTTAGTCCAATCGCCTCTTTTCTTTTGGAACTGCAGACCAGAAGTTTGCTTGGATGGATGTAACCCTAATATATAATGTCGGACATTTAGATTGTTAGAATAAGCAGCTCTTGTCCTTATAAAATTAGGTTTGAGATGATGATGAAGCAGAGGGTTTTTATTCCTCCCTGGATCTAAGTCATAAAGCTCATAGGGGTCCTGATAAGAGGTCGGTGGCTTGATCAACTTAGGACCCCTGCAGTCAGCATTTCCTTCTTCGATTTTGTTGTCCTCAGGAGGGGTTATTTTAGTGTCCATCCAAAAACATGATTTCAACAAAATGTTCTCTTCCTCTTCTAGAAGTTTGAAATCTAAAGGTTTAACCAACTCCACATTGGTTGCATTAACACCTTTGAGACTTGGGTTAGCTACAAAAGAATGTGTTTGATCAATCATGATTGATTCAGGTCGGTCAATGTGAAAATCCTCCCCATCCTCAATGATGATTTCTTTGTCTAATTCCTCATAACCATTGGAGCCTAAAATTTTGCTCATTTCTTCCAAATCATAGTCAATCATCAGGGAAGAACTTGTGATGGAGCTAATGTCATCATTCATTTCATTCTCCAGTTCTTCCTGTTGCCTTTCCTTTAAATCCATGATGGGATCCTTGAGTAATTCACAATCAAATTGTTTAGAGTCAGATTCCCCATCCCCAAATCTTGATGTCCCCATTACTAAATTATTATCATTCAATTCTGGGGCATCGACCCCAATCTTATCATTCAAATTTTCAGATTCTTCCGCATTTTCTACGTGTTTATTTTCCAAAGGATCCTCAATGCTTTCCAACATTAGGGAAGTGTTGATAGTGGACTGCACCAATTTTAGGCAACTAGGTGTGGTCCAATCAATTATCACGGGGCCTTGTTCCATTGTCTCTGAGAAAGAAGTTTCTTTCATCACTTTTTGTAGACCCTCTTTATCCAATTGTTTGAACATATCACTCATAGCTTGTTTCCCTTCAATCAAGTCTTGATTCTATCTATATAACTCCAACTAAAGGCTATCAAGAATTGATTGCATGTCATTAGGTTTCCCTTGGATTTCCTCCTTAGCATTCAAATCAGGGTTAGGAGGGTATGGTTGAGGATGTGCATTAGAGTCCATACTGGGGTTTAGGTTCTTAGGTGGGTCCTCTATTCTATCATTTTTAGGATCCAATTCCTCAAGAGGCACCATTTTCTGTTTAGTCCTACTCCAAAATAATTGAGGTTCTAAGTCCTCCTCCCAATCGAATTCTTTGTTAGGGGTCCAAAGCAGGGGTTGATCATTCTTGATTTGCCTAGGTTTATGATCATCAGTTGATTTATATTTTTCTAAAATCCCTTCCAATCCATAGGTCAAGTAGGAGAGGTTCTTGAATTTTGATGACCTATCTTGGTTATGGTCCTGAGAAGGGTAGGGGTCTTGGTGTTCTCCTAAAGTGTAGGTCCTATCAGATTGGTTAATGGGTGGGTAGGACCTAAAAGAGGAGTCAACATGAGGAGAATCAAGATAAGGATCCTAGAGGTTTGGATCATACCTCTGAGTGGGTGGGTTGGAAGTATCCCAATAGGGGCTTGATGCATGTTAGTTAAAATTGGGATAGTTGGGACAAGAAGGGTATTCTAGGTACACAGATCCTATATTAAGTCCCCAACTAGGTGGTTTGTTATCCCAAGTAAACTGTGGATATAGTCTACTTGTGTTAGAATACAAATCATGTTAGGGATAGTTTGGGAAGGAAGGATAGGCATTGCAATCCATTGTTTGGAAGAACTGGAGGGATTAGAGAAGAACAAATGAGAGAATTAAGTGTGCACAATCAAGCAAGCAAAACTAAGCCCTATAGTGTAGACCTAGGTGACCTACACTTCAGAAGTAAATTCTGACCACACGACGAATTTAGTGTTGTCCTTACTCCCGAAGGTGGTAAAGTTGGGAAGGCGAAGCAAGGGGGCATGTCCAGAAGGCTGCTAATTATGCCAAACCCCTACTTACTTAAGTCATTTGACAATCTCGCCTCCCAACTTAGAACCTTTTGGAGAAAGTAGATGTTACTAATTCGTAATGCATTCAAGAAAAATACCCTGAAACGGACTCAATGAATCGTAGGGCCAACATCTATTAAATTTTAATTTAGGGCTAGGTCAGTGCTTGTGCTCAGGTATTAAGTGAAGGGCGTTAGGGGGGGTTGATGCCCTTAAAAATTCCAGTTGAGCTGTGTGCACAATCGGGTGTAAGGACCTAATGCCAAAACAAGTGTTCTTTATCAAGCAAGATTGTGATGGACTTTTAGATTTTGAACCTAGCTTTATTAGATTTTAGGATTCCACTTGTTTACAGATTCAATCAAGGCACAAAGATGTAGTCACTCGGTTGGTGAAGATTGATTTTCTTTAGTGCCTTTTGTGTGACTATGAAGTTAAAAGAACCCTAGTGTGAAAGATCCTAGGGCATGCAACTTCCACTGAATGAATCTTATTTTCAATTTTGACTTTATCAAGAAGGGTCCAATCAAAGCAAGAAATGACTCTATCATGACCAAAATCACATGACCTTTTCAACAAAATCAATTTTAGAAGTTTTTGAGGATGATAGATCACCCAAATTCATGTTTTTCCAAGAGGGGGTCAATCTGTCTAGAACCTCTATATCAGTGCGCGAGTTTAGGAATTGAATCATAACAAGCACTAATATTTTTCAAATGCAAAAATAGTCTTCAGAAGAATTGTAGAGAACTTCAAGATATTTGCAAAAATATAAATCTCGCACAAATCCAAGCTGCGTGGAGTTTGCAACAAAAGAAACAATCTGCCAATCTCCAGAATTTATGACAACCTTGCGCACTTTCAGTAGAGAATTTTTCGTGGCCAAACCACAAAGAGTTTGGCTAGGAAATTTTAAGTGGAGTTCTCCTACTAGAAGTATCAACTTTGAGAGTTTTTAAAGAATTTTTGGAGGTGTTAAGGTTCCTCTAATCGTGTGCTCAATCCAAGTCTAGAAAATAGTGTTGCAAAATTAACGGGTTGAGAACTTAATGGTGGTGTTTCCTTTGACAAACACAAGAGAGGGTTCTTTTTTAGGCCACCACCACTTAGATATTTTCCTTGGTCCAGAGATGAAGGGTTACCTTTGGATCGTGGGAAGACAAGATATCAAACCTTCAGGTTGATGGCGGTCCTCTGTTACGCTTCCTTTGATCCAATCCGATCCACTCTCCTTCCATTACCAATGTACGAGATTCCTGCAACCAATAAGAAGAGGGAAAGGCAAGTTACATAGCACAAGTATGAATAATGGCCAAGGAAATGAAAGTGAATAAAAGACCCATTGCCTCCCCAGCAACGGCGCTAAAAACTGATGTCGGGAAATGCGTTAGTTTAATTTGTTCGTTGTAGCGTGTGTTTACGACATCAATTTTAAATGAAATAACCGAACGTGGGTCCAAGTGTCAAACACAGGGAGGTGAGAAATCGGTTCAAATATTCACTTCAATGTCACAAGATATGCCATTCAATTTGTTTGCAAGAAATAGAAAGAGGAAGAAAGAGATTAGGGTTAGAAATCTGAGGTAAAACATAGGTCATTAACTATGCAATATAGTAAGAACATGGTTCGCATAAGTGGAGCTAAGTACCAACACACCAATTATGATAATGAGAACTACTATATTGCACAAGAAAAATGCCTTGAAACTTTGAGCAAGTACATTAGTGGAATGCTTGAAATATGCAACACTATTTAATGCAACAAAAATAAATGAAAGAAACAAGAGAGCGTCGAGGTAGCCACGACAGTGGGGGAAGCTTTCATCGGTGGCTCGATGACTCTAAGAACGTGCTCTCAGCTCTAGAAGGTGGTGGGGATTCCTAGGTAGATGATGCCCAAAAGTGGAGGAGGATGGGCCCTTTTATAATGGAGGAAAAGGGCCAAAATCCATTCTTAGGTCAACAGCGACATCCAAGACATTGCTAAAACTCAACCTCAAACATCGCTGAAGGCCAGCTCATGCACGCCCTTCGCATACGTGCTCAGCTGCGCTAGCATGCGCTCCACGCGCCCGTGTCACGCGCATGAGTTGGCTCCACGCTAACCATGCGCATGCACTGATACTACCGATGCCTTGAGACGCGCCATGCACCGCGCGTGCACTATGCACACTACTACTGCCACTGCCACTTCAATTAAGAAATTTGGGGGTGGTAGGGCTTGAACCCGCACCCCTCCTATGGGAGTGTGCGCTTCGGCCTTTGTGCTAAGAGTCCCACTTTGTTAAGTGGACACTATGGCTACCAAGGGCGCGAGTCCTTCCCAGCCGTTGGATGATGATCCAATGGCTAGGATGTAAGGGCGTGGATGATGAGGAGAGCTTGTGGTTGGCCCTAGGCAGTTTGGATGATGCCACGTGGTGTCATCTGGGCCACCCATCTTCAAATGCTTCTTGAAAGTGCCACGGGTATCGGATTGGACCGATTTTTGCGTCATTGGGCTGCAATTGTCGATCTGGATCCATCCGTATCGTTGGATTCTTCATTTGAAGCTCCAAAATATATCATCCTGTCTCCTAGCCACAATAATATACAAATTACTATGCAATTATACAAATTATCCTAAATACAATATGATTAATGTTATGGATTATTCACAATGCTAAATGCAATGTTAACTTTGGAATTAACATAAGTAGGAATTTTATCATGAATAAATGAATATTTATCAATCACATGATGTTTTCAAGTTTTTAATGGAGAAGATTTGGATATGTTTTAAGATGATTTCTACATCTAGTGTGATTTTGTTCTTTACATTGTCTACAATGTAAAGAGGAAATCATATTAGGTTCTTTTGAGAATTTTAAAGGCTGAGATTTGGCTTTCTAGGTTCAGACCTTCATGATTGATTGTGGACAAAAATTTTTCTTTGAATCAGATCTTCTTAGATCTGATCTAAAGCTATTTTAGTAACAACAACAGCAGTTAATAGCTGCAAAATTTGAGTGACAACCTATGAACTGACCCTTGAATTTAGTCACTCAATTGGTTGACCTTTTACTTAGCAGTAAAGACCAGTTGCTAGTTTGGAGCCTCAGATCAAACCTACTTAGTCTAACTAGAGCATAACAACAACATTAGCAGCTGAAATAGCTGCTGGAATTTTGACAGTTGCAGAATTATAGGTCTGGAAGAAAAGGAATTGGGCTAGATTTGGGATGATTTGGGGGATGGAAGGGGCTGACATTATGTTATACTATTAGAACATCTTGTATAAGCTATCAGGTACTTGAACTTGACTTTAAATTTGAGTGGAATAGCTTGTAATTCTCATGAAACAGTTTTTGTCAGTATGTAAGTTGTAAAATTTGTCCAAATTGTGATTTAGTCAAAATCTTAGTGAAAACTATGTTTAATTGATCCAAACATGTTTCACATGGTATGTTGGAAGTTACTGAGTGCCTAAACCTCTTATCTAGCAGCTTGGACTCAGAAAGAGACCTTGGGTTCTTTAGTGAAAATCCTTTCAAGGCCTAATTTGGGTTAGCTTTACATGTAAATAAAATTGATAAAAAAAATCATAAAAAATAAAATAAAATTTTCTTTTGTAGGATTAGGTATTTCTTTAGGTGTATTTAAAGTTTCAAAGTAATCCGAACCCCAGCTTGGTAGAATATGCCAGCCGACGGTTCAGTCTACCATGGAACTTAATAAAAGAACCAAAGTTAACAATCACAATGAGAGCTTTTCTCTATCTCATCTCACCCTTTCTCTCTCATCCCCTACTTCTATTATACATATAAAAGTCATAAAAATTTGAAAAAACCCAAAAATACCTTGTATAGTATATTTGTACTTGTAAATATAATTTAATACTATGCTATATGTATATATTGTAAAATATGTAAATAATGTACATAAAAAACTTATAATTATACATGATATATTTAATTAAATATTTAGAATGATTTACTATATATAACTTTATTATATAATTATAATAATTATATTAACTTAAAGGTATATAATCCTAAGTAATTATTAAAACCTATGCATATGTCTATAACCATATGTAGTTCTGTACATATGTATTTAACTAGCTATTATATACTGTATAATACCTATAAATTAATTTATTTTGTATTTAAAGTAGGTAATTAAGTTATTAAGTTAATTAAGTAAATTATTAACTTAAAATAAAATAAATTAGTAAATTAACTTAATATTGAAGTAATTTATCATGTACTCTTGTATAGTATTATTTTAAGTATGTTTAACCTATTTATACTATATTTGTATCATATTACAGTATTTATAACTTAAATATGTATAGATCTATTTAAAACGTGTATTTAAATGTAAATAAATTAAAATAAAGACTCTAAAATCAAATAAAAATGTTTAATAAATACTTTAATATATAAATTAACTATTTGTAAATTTAATTTCATGATTATTTAACAATTTGAATAATAATTAATAAACTAAACCTTAATTTAACATGTACAAACCTCTAACTTTAACTAATTTTAATATATATTAAATAACTTAAAATCCTAAATTAATTATAGAATTAAATAGCCCTATATAAGGGCTTTCCAAAAATATAATTTAATTTAAATTTGGATAAATATTCAGGCCTCAAATCGAGGGCCAAATCCTTGAAATCAACACATATGTGTTCGCTGCTCAATGATCAATTGAGCACTGATTTAGTGCCACATCGTGAGCATGTGATCACTCCAAGAGATATAAAATGAATTCGGTGGCTGAGCGCTTTAGTCGTCGGCGCTTGGTGCACCTTACCATCATTTTTCCCCTCCTCTCAAGCATATATATGAGCATATTTGAGAATTGATGTGGGCTGGGAGCCTGGTATACACAGTAAACCTCTAACTTTAACTAATTTTAATATATATTAAATAACTTAAAATCCTAAATTAATTATAGAATTAAATAGCCCTATATAAGGGCTTTCCAAAAATATAATTTAATTTAAATTTGGATAAATATTCAGGCCTCAAATCGAGGGCCAAATCCTTGAAATCAACACATATGTGTTCGCTGCTCAATGATCAATTGAGCACTGATTTAGTGCCACATCGTGAGCATGTGATCACTCCAAGAGATATAAAATGAATTCGGTGGCTGAGCGCTTTAGTCGTCGGCGCTTGGTGCACCTTACCATCATTTTTCCCCTCCTCTCAAGCATATATATGAGCATATTTGAGAATTGATGTGGGCTGGGAGCCTGGTATACACAGTAATGGGCTTAAGAAAATGCACTCTAAAATACCTAAAAGAAAGCTAGGGCTAGTTAACAGTAGCGGTCTAGTCCCATCCTCTTGGGTGCTGTGTATCCCGCGAACCGAACCGACCTGCCCATCAAAAACTCAATATTTTGGGTAAGTGAACAATGAGTCGAGTAGTGTGAAGAGAGAAGAGGGGCATGATAAAAAGAAAAACTAAGTGTTGGAGAAGAGTGTGAGCAAGTGTGAAAATAGACTAAGTGTTGAGTGACTTAGAGGGCTATGTATGTGTGTAGCATGTGTGTACAGTGATTTGTATATATGTACAATGTGTGTATGTATACATATATGCCTAATATAATATAATAGTAAATGTATATATATAATAAATAAATATATGTAAATAATGTATACATATATAGGTAATATATGTATATATAAATATAAACAGAATAGTAAGATATTGTTTGAGCCATATATATATATAAATAAATCCTAAGGCTTTAGTGACGAGTATATATGTCATTGTAGATAGGTATATATGTTAGTAAACACATTCTTTTGCCTTATGTTTTGTACATATTTTACTAAGGCTATAGTGACACATATTTATGTTAATATATATATAGTATATGTTACTAAAGATATTGGTGTGTTAATATAACTTAATATAATACATATTAGTAGATATTTTTGTACCTATACTTAGGTATTATTTAGAATAGTTGTGCATAACTTAGTGTAGTATTAATTAGTTTTTGATGATGTTTAGTTGTAAATATGTTTAAGGTTTTGTAGGAAGAATAAATTGATTCTTTTATACATAATTAACCGATTCATTCATTAATTTATTCATTGATTCATGTTGTAAATAAAATTGACATTTTTTTGAAATAAAAGAACATTTTTGGAACATAGAGAGTAATGTATATCAATAACTGCTTTCCAGTGAACAACCTCAAATAAACCAACAAAAATTAAGTAAATAAATAAAATGATGTGAAATTTGTTTGTATTGTGACAATTATACTACAATAATGACATTTAAAACATTATTTTTAACAAGCAGACGATTTTTGCAACCACTAAGCCAGCTAAGGTAGCTCCTTGCAACTCTCTTCAGTAGCCATCAGCTCAAGTACAACTCAGATGCACCTCCTCCTCAGCTCCTCCCCCAAAACCTAGCTCCCTCTACCTCCTACTCCACTCATGTACTAGCTAAGTAAGCTTAGCTTAGCTCCACTTAACTTCACCTCCATGGCTTTGCAAACCTAACCCTAATTTCCACTTACTTAGCTCGACCAAACAATCCACCTATATTCACCTATTCTTACTCCAACATGGCGGCACCATGGAAACACCTTGATTACATAGCAATCATGCAACCTAAATCACCTGAATTAAGCTAGATTCTAGCACAACATAGGAATAATGCATTCATAGGCATCGTAATTTGCACAATAGCTAGTTTGTTAGTCATATAGATAATATTATCATTTTATGACCTAAAAGAGAGATGATTTTAATCACAGATGATTTGAAGCAATGGATGACAAATCAGACCATACAGATCTTATCAGAACGACGATAGGAGTGTAACATTTCTAAAATCATCTCGATCAGACAACCAGAGCATCTTGTGCAGTCCATAAAAGAACAGAGATCATAAAGCCATAAGATAAAGAACAAAGCGTCAGATGAAAAATCCAATTGCACGAATGAATCCGGATTGACGATCACAATCCAATGGCAAAAAAATCAACCCGATCGGAGATCTACAGCACCAAATACAAGGAAAAGAAGATGAACGGCCATGATGGCACGACATGGTGCCATCATAGCCTCCCCCTTAATGCCACCCAATCTCTGAAGAAGCCCTCCTCATGCATTGTGGGTCGTTGGATCATCATCCAACGACCACCATGCATCGACATTGCCCCCATCCCCACGCTCCATCAACTCAGAAAAGATCTCAGCTGTAGGATCTCCATCCAACGGCTGAGAGAGGAGTTACCAAAAAACCTAAATGCAACACAAAATGTGCCTTAGCGCATTCGTTAGCACACCAGCACACAAGTGTGAGATGTGCGCTCGACCCTCACCGCACTCCAAATCAAGAAGGCCGTGTGCTTGATCTCAACTGGACCATCTGATGATGAGCGGAGGGCATAGATGCGAACGCGTAGTGCAGCGAAGGCCATCGGACGGCAACGCATGATCTGACACCGCCACAACATGCAGTTGCATGCATTAATCTTAAGGCTATCAGTGCGTACGATTTGAGCCTTCCGATAGCGAGATCAGACAGCTGAAATCAAGCGCATCCATTTTGAATTTGAAGCGTGCAATGAAAACTAGTGGCGGGCATGAGGAGAGGGCAGGTGCGATCCAAGGGGGTAGTGGCTGCCACATGTCAAGCAGAGGTGCGATATGTGCAATGGAGGTGTGTTGGAGGTTATTTTGAGGCCAGATCTGATTCGTTGATCTCCTGATCAACAGATCTGATCAAATAAGTGTTGCATGAGATAAAGGGGTTAAATACCCACTTTGGCCCTCATTAAAACTATAAAAGAAGGCCCTGAGCCCCCCATTTAAGCCATCTCTCTCCCATCAACTCTAGATATCTTCCAACTTCTCTACAACTCTCCATCCCACTCCAACTCTACTCTGACCTTCATCCTAGTGCTCTGGATCTGAGATGCTGTCATACCTTGCACAAGCATCCTACAAGCGGCGTCGTCTCTCTGCCACTTTATATATCTCTCTCTATCTATCTATCATTTGTTTCTAGTAGCATTCTCTATTGTGAAAACTCTATTTTAATTGCAATAAAATTCTGATCTTCTAAACGCATATATCTGATTCGTATTCATATATAAATATAAAAATATCTGTTTAGAACAATTTGAAGTTCTACTGAAAAGCTTTTGCATAAATTGTGATTGCCTCCTTGCGAATGACCCGGTACTCACCAATTTTATAAAAATTATTTGTCAACGTGTTTTTGCGCTATACTACAACTGAATTAACTTTTAAAATGTGAATTACATGCTGAACACACCTCCTCAACCCATTTATACCTCCAAAAGGCACCTCCATTTTGGTGCCATATCATCCTTTAACCACCCTCCAATTGGCGCCAAAACACCAACCCATCTCCACCCTACACATCACCTCGCAAGCCGTCACGACCATCCCTTTTCCCTCCAAAAACCCCCCTTCTAGAAACCCTCTTTTGGCACTAATTATACCCATCTCTTCACCACCATAACCACCACTTAACCGTCCCTTAGAGTGGTGTCAAAACCACCAAGAAACCCCCCATTTTGGTGCCACCTTACCCAAGCCATTAACCCCATAACCACCTATCCAAAAATCTAATCCTACCTTCCATTTGTTGGCACCAACCCTTAAGCCATAACCCCACCAAAAAGTGGTGCCAACCACATTTAACCCAACCATAACCACCACTCAACACATCCCTACATATGGTGCCAACACTAATCTACCCTCCATCCATTAACCACCATCTTAAGCCTTCATCCTAACCTTGCACCTACACCACATGCCACTTAACCCTAAGCCCACCACGGTTGTTGCCAACCATCACCCTCTCTACTCCTATATCTACTCCACATAATCACCACCATAAAGATTTCCTCCCTTAGTCCTAATTCCACCTACACCACCTACATCTCATGGCCAAGGAAGAAGAAAAGAAGATCAAGGAGGCAACCTACCTGCCCCCTTGGTGCCTTCTTCCTCTCTCTTCCTCTCCCTTGTACCACTCCAATGAGGGGGAAACTTTCATCTAGGAGGGATGGCCAGGAAAGAGGAGGAGCAAGGTGGTTTACACCCACTTTGGAGGAAAGCTTGAAGGAGAATCAACTTGGAGGCAAGGACGAGATCTTTTCAAGCAAAGGAGCTGTTGTGCTTGGAGCACGACCTACCTCTTCCTTCATCATCTTTGGAGGGCACTTTTCCTCTCATTTATTTTCCTTGTATTAGCTAGTGTGCTTTTATTTCTTCCATGTAGCAACCATTCCGCTGCAGTTCATCTATTTGCTAGTAATACAAGTTTCAACTTTGTCTTCCAATTTCATGTTTTCAATTTTAGTGTGTTTTTCTTGTTCTAGTAGTTTTAGTGCACCGCACTCTCCTCTTCTAATTACCCTAGGCGCACTTGCCTAAGGTGAGCGTAGAAGAGAGGGTTTCATTCTTGTCATTTAGGCGTAGGTTTAGTGTAGTTCATCTTTGATTTCAAGTGCCCGTCATTTTTGAAAACCCTAAAAATAACAAAATTGAAAATACAAAAAGATAAGTGTAGATTTGAGAGGAGAGAGAGAGAATCATTTCATGTGACTAACAAATTGGCCTCCTTAGACAACCCTAGATACTCACCCTATTTAGGAATATAAATTGTAAAAGTTGATTGCGAACTTACTCATTGCAACAACATAAAAACCCATATTTACTGAATGCGTAAAATCTTGCATTAGTAGCACAGTGGTCGGACGTCTTATGTCCAATGCGAGATGGGAGTTTGAGTCTTACTAAAGCGGTGTCATCGCTATAATTGAAATTTGGTCGTTTGACCAGTGATGAGTGGCAGACGAGGAGACCACGTGGTGCGACAAGCACTGCGCAATCCAAATGTGCTTGATGACGCACATTTAGATGCGGAGGGGTGCGATTTGTGAAGTGCTACCTTCGTGTGATTTGGACCATCCAATGAAGATTGGACGACTCGGAAAAAGGCCACGTCATGGCTGAATGGTCAAAGCTAAAGTGGCCTTTACGTGATCTAAGCTGTCCAATGAAGATCACACGACTTTGATTAGTCCACACATTTCAATGGTAGAAGAAGAAAAGATGTCGATGTGGTGTAACATGGGCACTTTGATTGGCGATGAATGACTTACGTTGCACATGCTCTTTAGCAATGCTCTCCTAGAACAACGCATGTGTGCATCACTAAAGGGAGTAAAATTAATTTTTAATGCTTAAAATGACTTTTTTGCCCTCAAACCTCACCTATACCCCCTTCGTCCATCATTCATTCCTTTCTTCTCCTCTCCCCTCCAAAGCTCTTAAGAGCTAGTCCCATACCCAGGATGTTGCACGAGAGTTTATAAAAATAATTTTTTCACACCTCCATTCATCGAGCGCCCGTGGTTGTCTTCTCACCCCTCTTCGACAATCGGATCCCACTGCTTCATTCTCTTTCCTTCAGCTTCATTCTCCCTCATCTAGCATCTCACCATCATCTTCTGGGCACTCCATCAACACAGCTCATCCTCCAAGTGACCGTCGAGGAGGATTTTTCTCATCTCTATCCTTTTACTACTTTCTAGTGTAGCTTTAATTTTGTAATTAGTGTAATGAACATTTCTCTATTTTATGAAATATTTGTTTGCTCTCTCTATCTCTCCTTTTCTTTGTATTATTTTGTCCCCTTCATCTATTATTTATTCTTTAAGTAATGTAGTTCGTGTAGATTGATTTCAATCGACTAATCTGCTTTGTGAGAATAATTTCAAACATGGCTTTTAAATCAAATATATGCCTCCCCATGTTCAACCCGGGACTCACCAGACTTTTAGTAAATTTATTTGATTAGCGGATTTTCTACAACTACGACGACTGGTTTTCAAACTCAATCTTTCTTGCGTAAAATTCTCTTATCATTTTGGTGCCGTTGTCGAGGTGGCAACACTTCGATTTTTCCACGTTTGCCCGCACTTACTTGACTTTCATCTCACTTTTTTTTGATTTATTGTGATTGCAGGTACTCATCTGAGGTAGGCGAAAGCGGTAAATTAGAGAAAAGTACCTGTGAAGGTTTTGTATGTATTCCCCCACCTCCTAACCCCTAGATATCATCACATAAATAACTTAAACCCAAATCAACCTACAAGTTCATGTTAACAGGCTATAGAGGGGTTTTAAGGAGTAATCATTGTAGCAAAGCCTCAATCGCTCGAAAATAATTAAATTTATAACTCAGAATCACAAAAAAGTACGAAGTCAATCACAAAGAGCAACTAATGGCAATTTAGTCTCACTAATCACAATTTAATAAGAAATATAAGTAATTATGACCAAAGCTTCATTTAGAACAACTCAAAATGATATATAGATGGAATCAAGTAGCAAAGGCAAAAAGAATGGGTTAAAATGGTGATTTGAATCACCAAATTAACCTCTAAAGTTAAGCTCACAAGTATCTTAAATAATTGAACAGTAAATCTCAACCAAATATGCTATGTCAACCAAGTTTAATATCTCAACAGTAGCTTCAGAACTAAGGCACCAACAGAACACAATTCCAACAGAAGAGGTAAAGGTCTCCTTCTCTTTCCTTCGTCCCTCAAGAGAGAGGCAAGCACAACACCATAGAGGCAAAGGCCTCAGAACCAGCTACATGTAGAGAGCAGAGGCATGAAGGGAAAAAACCCCCCTCTTTCTTTCCTTCTTTCCTCTCTTAGAACAGTCGGACCAAACCCGAGTAACTAGCTAATTGGATCAGAGCAGGGGACTAGACCCGCCGACGTGGAAGCAGGTGAGGAGTACGTAGAGGTGAGTGAGAGGGACCCCACCACTATGTTCGTGGGTGAACAACAGGGGTGATGTGCATACATCTAAATAGCCAAAAATGCCTATTAATGCATGTTCTTAGTGTTATATTAGAATCACACATTGTAAATATCGCATAACATGCATAATCATGCATTTAGGTCAAGTTGTATAAATTGTATAGTAATTGTCTCCTTTTATGGTCAAGAACAAGGAAATTTTTAATCAGGGTCACGAATCAAAGATCCAACCATACAGATCTGATCAGGGAGACGATTGGAGTTCAACGACTTCAAGATCACCTTGATCAGACATCCGTAGCATCAGATATAGATCGAGGAAGCCTAAAGATCAAGGGCCAATATGGTGTTAATTCACACCTCAGATGACAAATCTGATCGCACGGATGGGTTCGAATTGACGATCGCAGCCTAATGACAAGAAAATCGATCCAGTCCGACACTCGTGGCATTGTCTACAACACACAGAAGATGGACGGCCAAGATGGCACCATGTGGCGCCATCTCAGCTACTCGACCGGCCCCAAGGACCCGCCTCTGGTTTTCTTTTTCACCTGTTCGATGAATCTACACCATTGGATGCCCATCCAATGGCTGAGAATCAGCCACATCGCCACTCAGCACCGCTCCCCATCTTCTGAAGGTGTGGCAAAGTGTGATCTGGGCCGTTGGATTTTGATCCAACGGTTGTGAGCGCGCACCACTTAAAACCTCCATGCGGCACAAATGAAGGTGCAGCGTAGTGGTCACGAGGCATTGCATGCGTGTGGGGCACGAGTTTGACTCTTGATCCGCTGTGCACGCGCATTAAATCCAGACCATGCGATCGGCTGTAGACGGCCCTGATCGCCCAATTAGGCATATGCAAGATCAGACGCTCCGCCTCATGCTCGATCTGATGCAAGATGAAGAGGTGCGAAATGAAGCGCGATGCGGGAGAGGACGACTTTAAGCCGTCTGATCTTGAGATCGGACGACTGATATCGTCTAAACATGTGTGGGCGTTTAGGGCGCGAAAGAGGAGCGAGCACGTGCACATGTCATCCATGACCGACCTTTAGCGACGTTTAAGTCCATCATTGAATGTCCCTTCTTTATTGTTTTTTAAGTTAAAATGACCAAAATGCCCCCACTCCTTGCAACTATAAGAGGAAACCCCTACCCTATGAATTTTTCATCCCTTCCTTCTCCTCTCTTCGTCTCCAAATATTAAGAGAAGCTTGTCCCACACTTGGGTTGCTCCTTAAGAGCTAAATCCAAGTTTTCACCCCCGTTCCTAAAGTGGATCCCGCGACGATGATGACATGCTGCCTTGTTCCCATTCTTTCAACTTCGTCCTCCTTCACGCCTCATCCTTCATCTTCCAGTCATCGCCTTTGTCCGGCTCGTCCTCTAAGCATTCGTCGAGGAGGATATCATCTCTCCTTTCTTTTATTGCTTTCTAGAGTACAATTTCCTACTTTCTAGTGTAATCATTTCTGACTTTCTTAGTTGTAAAACATTATTCAAATACCAAGTGATTATTCTCTCTCTCTATCTCTTATTGTCTATAGTGATTCTATTGTGATTATTTCACCTTTTAAACAAAAAAAAAATACAAAAAAAATATAATTACGGATTTTGAGATCGATGTAGCCTCCCTGTGTTCGACTCGAAACTTCTTTATGGATTTTCAGTATAAATTTTATCTGTTGAACGGATTTCTTCGTGACTTAAACTACAATGATGAGTTTTTGAATCCAACTGTGAACGCATAGTTTTCCACGTGCAACATTTTGGCGCCGTTGCCGGAGAGGCAACGATTTTTCGATCTTCTTTCTTCATTTCGCGCACTTTACTATTTTCTAACTTGCTTTATCTCTTGTCTATTGTTTTGTAAATACCTCGATCAGGGAATCATCAAGCAATAGATCGGAGTAAAGTGCAGTTGAAGACGACTGTAAGTGCTCCCCATTTTACCCCCTCCATAGATTTCATTTCACAACATTAATTCAAACTCCAATTAACCTAGGTGTTTGCATAAATTCTAGGATTAGTTTGGTTGCTTGGGTTTCCACCCACATTCATTTCACCCTCGCATAAAAAAAAATCAACAAAAAGATACTTTTGTGGGATAAATCTAACATACACAAAACATACACCCACATTCAAGGCACATAGCCTAATTGATTCTTATCTACTCAACCAGATTCTGATCTGTGGAACCAGTACACAAAAATCAACATATAAAAGAGTAGAAATCAGTCTAGGTCAATTGCTTTGTGTGCCTAACTCAGTGGTGCAATTGTGGGAAATTGTTTGAGTTGTTTGGGCTGCACCACTTAACCTAAAATCAACTCACCAAGTAGCTTCCACTTAGGGTTTTCAATTTAGGTCAATACCAGGCACTCCAGTTTATTTTTTGATTTCAAAAGGAAAGTGATCTTCACCCATGCTTGAAAACCTGGTTTGCCTCAAATTTGATTGAATTAAACCTAATTCTAAACCCTAAAAGCTACTTAAGCAAGATTTGAACCCTAAAATCTACTCATCACAAATAATCTTGCTTGAAAACCCTGGTTGTGCATGCACTCACACATACTCAATTGATCATTAAGGGAACAACCCATTTTAAGGGCCCACCACATTCCATAAGCACTACAATCCCAGGCCTAAATAAAATCAAGTAGATGTTGGCCTTAAGGGCAGATTCGCTCTTCGGGGTCCAGTCTGAGATTGTTTATGATTAACCTGCCTGTACTAATCAATCTGATGTCTAGCTAGGGGAGTAGCATCAAATGACCACAGCTGGGGGGTACACTAAGAACCAGAGGTGCAAGCCGAAGGAAGAACCTTATCCCCAGTCCCTCCTTCTAACTGGTTGGATTGATTGGACACAAGTAGAGTAAATCGTCTATAATCTTAAGGTGGGTTCTGAGAGTCTATAGATCCTTGACTACCCCACTTAAGGATAGGCTTGTTTTGTTGAGCTGCAGGGTTCTTATCCCCAGTCATTCCAACCTTTTCCTTGTTTATACTGGGAAGGAGGTCATTAAATCCTCGATTGGAAGGACCACTAGAGTATTCTAGGAGGCGTAGATTGGATTTTAGCAAAATTGATCCCATGGCTGATCAACAGCCTCCTCGACCTTAGGATCCATAGGAAGTATTTCAAAAGCAGCTGGAACAAATGCAGAGAATGCAATAATGGTTCCAGAGAATGCAGGGTGGTCAGCCCTTGAAGGATTTTTATGATCCTTCAAATTACAGGGAATGTCCTGGTGTCCAGATTCCTACCAGAGATGTAGAAATTAAGCCCCAGGTGTTAAGCCTAATCAAACATTTCCATGAGCTTGGCTCTGAAGACCCATTTTAGCACTTGGAGGACTTGACCACTTTGGTCCAGACCACCAAGGCACGAAACGTGAACGAGGAGCAGATGATCATGAGGCTCTTCCTTCACTCTCTTAGGGATAAAGTTGCTCATTGGTACAGGACTATAGGAAGGCCAATTGCAACTTGGAATGATTTGAAATCGACCTTCCTGATGAAATTCTTCCCAGTCAGACGTACCAATGCTTTGAGACGGGCAATTACTACCTTCACCTAATGGCCGAGGGAGCAGTTTCATGTTGCCTGGGAGCGATTCTGGGACTTATTGCGGAGGTGTCCACACCATGAGGTGCCAAAATGGCAACTCATGCAGATCTTCTACCACGGGTTGACTGGGCAACTCAGAAATCATGTGGATGCTTCTTGCGGAGGCAATTTTCTCAACAAAGACGCAGATAGCGCACACGATTTGTTTGAGGAGATGAGAGAGAATTCGATCAATCATGCCTCCATGGATACTTTTAACCGGTCCCAGCAACCTAGATCAAATGTTAATGAAGTCCATGACGCTCATTCATTTGATATGGAATTGATTTGTAATAAACTTGATAAGGTGGACTTGGTTACTAAGAGAATGGAGGAGTGCATGGCTAGAAACTCAATGAACAACTCTCGATCCACTCAATCTCAGAATTCGGGATTCCATTCATCATTAGCTCCTTCTGGATGGGAGTTCGTGAATCAACTTGATGCGGCTCAACCTATGAGTCGGCATTATTCGGAACCTCACGGGTTCCAAACTGGGGCCTTTTATCTCAATTTCTCTGATCCCTCCCTTTCTTTCTCTCCATCCTCACCCTATGAGGATGTTTATGATGTACAGGAGAATGTTAGGTCCAACCCTTACTCCAACTTATACTCTAGGTTGGAGGAACCACCCTAACTTCTCCTGGAAAAACCCGGGGCAGTAGACCCAATTTCGACCCAATAACTATGCTCCGCAACGACCAATGGGTCAGGGTCACGTTTACACTCAGCTGCCCCTGAATTAGGTCAATCAGCCAGCTTGGAATGCCCGTCAACCCGTAGGGCAGGCTGATTTGAACTGACAAATGGTAGAGATGCAAGGATCTATGCTCCAGCTCATGCAGCAAATGAAAACCTCACTAGACAACTTGCAAAACAGGTTCATTACTAATTCTTGTCAACCAGGATCTTTACCATCTCAACTCATACCCAACCTATGTAATATCGAGAATTTGGGCAATCAAGCCCATGGGTACGGGAATCAGAGAGACCCACACACACATGCTCAAGTGGTTGAGTAGGGTCCTTCCTCTTCTTCCTTAAATCAAAGGTTTTTGGCTAATGAAGCCCTTCCAATCTTTCCTAACCCTCCCCAAGATCCAAACCCGTATGCATCTGCTAATTCTGTTACCTTGAGGAGTGGTAAACAAACTCAGGACCCACAACCACACTATTCTGATTTACCAAATCTTGAAGAGCCTGAGGAGAGAAAGGAGAACTTTGGAGAAGAAATCAAGGCTCAGGTACTTGATTTCGAAGATCCAGCTCATGTTCCTTTTTCTGAGGCCTCGATTAAATCAAGGAAGAAGAAGTCTATTGATAGTAACAAGGAGCCTCTGAATATTTTCAAGAATGTCGAGATCAATATCCCGCTCCTCAACTCTATCAAACATATACCAGCTTATGCAAAATTTTTAAAGGATTTATGTACACAGAAGCGTAAGTCGAGAGAATCTGTTCTGAGGAAGGTGGTACACTCCGAGCAGGCTAGTTCTATTATCCTCCACCACCTCCCTTAGAAAAAGAGAGATCTAGGTGCTCCTTTGATTTCTTGTGTCATCGGAGATTACACCTTTGATAGAGCACTACTGGATCTGGGTGCATCCATTAACCTAATTCTGACTTCTCTTTACGAGAAGGTCGGATTAGGTAAACTTCGGCCGACTTCAATAACGCTACAGTTAGCAGACCATTTAGTCACAAATCTGTGAGGCATAATTTAAGATGTTATTATCAAGGTTAAGGATTTCTATTTTCTTGTAGATTTCCTTGTCCTTGATATGGATGTACCTGAAGGAACATGCCCATCATTTTGGGGCATCCGTTCCTGGCTACCACTAAGGCCAACATTAACTGTGAGAGCGGTAGCATAGAAATCACCTTGAGGGATCAAAGAATGAAATTGGATATTTTTAAGGTAATTAAAAATTCAAGGATTGTGGATTTATTAAGGAACTTGAGGATGATAATGTGAATATTGAAACTTGTATGGCAGTTTCTACAGTAGAAAGTTCCTCCTCTAATGATGATTTGGACTCGCAACCCTCTATGGCAGACCCACCACCTTCTGAAGAGGTTATTGATTTTGTTCACTCTCAACCTCTTCCTCTTGATGAGTCTTCATCAGCATCTTCCTTTCCTTCAATCATCAACTTGCTCCAACTTGAGCTGAAACCATTGCCTAAGAATCTGAAATATCAGTTTTTAGGACCACATAAGGCACTCCTTATGATTATTAGTGCTAAATTAACAAAGGAGCAGGAGATTAAACTGATTAAGGTCCTAAAGGAACACAAGGAGGCAATTGGTTGGACCATTCATGACCTTAGCGGGATTGAGCCATCCTATTGCAATCACAGAATATTTTTGGAAGATGGATCCTGCCCTTCTCGCCAAATGCAAAGGAGACTAAACCCAAGTATGTGAGAAGTTGTCAAAAAGGAAATCATCAAGTGGCTCGATGCAGGAATCATTTATCCGATCTTTGATTGTCCTTGGGTAAGTCTTGTGCAAATTGTTCCCAAGAAAGACGGGATTACCATTGTAACTAACAAGAAAGGAGAATCTGTCACAACTCGTTTAGCTTCCTCTTGGAGAGCTTGTATTGATTATAGGAAGTTGAACACAGCCACAAAAAAGGATCATTTCCCTTTGCCATTTATTGATCAAATCCTTAAAAGACTAGCCGAGCAGAAGTACTTTTGTTTCCTTGACGGTTACTCAAGATACAATCAAGTCCCTATCCATTCCGAGGATCAGGAAAAAATGACTTTCACCTGTCCCTACGAAACCTTTTAGGATGCCATTTGGCTTATGCAATTCACCTACGACTTTTCAAAGGTGTATGCTAGCCATATTCTCTGACATGGTGGGAGAGTTTATGGAAGTCTTCATGGACGATTTCTCTATTTTCGAAGAATCTTTTGATTCTTGTTTGGCTAATTTTGAAATGATTCTTAAACGATGCATCAAAACAAGATTAGTCCTTAGCTGGGAAAAGAGTCATTTCATGACACAAAAAGGCATCGTCTTGGGTCATGTAATCTCTGAATGGGGTATCGAAGTTGACAAAGCTAAGGTTAATGCTATCTCTAAACTTCCTCCTCCTACATATATCAAACAAATTTGATCATTTCTTGGTCATGTGGGATTCTATAGGAGGTTCATGAAGGACTTTTCTAAGGTTGCTCGTCCTTTGAGAAACCTTCTCGCCAAAGATATGCCATTTGATTTCAACGAATCATGCCGTAAGGCATTTGATTTTCTTAAAATGGTAGTCACTTGTGCTCTGGTGTTGCAACCACCGATTTGGACAACCCCATTTGAGATCATGATCGATGCTTCTAATTATGCGGTAGGGGCTATTTTGGGTCAGAAGATTGATAGGAAGCCCCCTGTCATCTACTACGCTAGTAAAACTCTGTACGAGGCCCAAAGGAATTACATTGTTGCTGAGAATGAATTACTAGCTGTAGTGTTTGCTTTGGATAAATTTAGGGCTTATCTCTTAGGGTCTCACATCATCATTTATACCAACAACTCGGCCTTGAGATATCTCTTGGCCAGAAAGGATGCTAAACCCTGGCTTATTTGATGGATTCTTCTGCTTCAAGAATTTGATCTTGAAATCAAGGATAAATCCAGGGTAGAGAATGTGGTGGTGGATCATCTGTTGGGACTTCTGAGTGATTCTTCTTTCTCGGACATTCCGATTGCTGATACTTTTTCGGACGAGACTATCCTTACAGTTTCAGGTGTCCAAACCCCGTGGTTTGCTGACAATGTTTATTATTTGGCAGTTGGTCAAATCTCCCAGGATTGGACCAAGCAACAACGGGATAGACTCAAATCCGAGGCCAAATATTACTTTTGGGAGGACGCTAAACTGTATCGCATCAGCTCTGATCAGATTATTTGCCGATGCATTCCGGAGAATGAATTCAAGAGTGTACTCGAGTTTTGCCATGCATCTGCGTGTGGTGGACAGTTCTCCGGGAAAAAGACTGCTGCAAAAATTTTGCAATCTGGATTCTATTGGCCGCTTTATTCAATGATGCTCAGGATTTCTTGAGGTCATGTTCCCGATGCCAGGCACTTGGGAGCATAACTAAGAGAGATATGATGCCTCTAAACCCGATTCTTCCCGTCGAAATCTTCGAAGTTTGGGGCAACGATTCCATGGGGCCATTCCTTCATTTGGACACCAGTACATTCTCATCACTGTTGATTATGTGTCTAAGTGGATCGAGGCTATTCCCACCTAAACCAATGACAACAAGGTGGTCATCAATTTTGTCTAGAAGAACATCCTCAGTATGTTCGGGATTCCGAGGGCCATCATCAGTGATGGTGGCACTCATTTCACTAATGCCGAGTTTCGTAATTTGCTGGAAAAATATGGGGTTAATCACAGAATCTCCACACCTTACCATCCCTAAATGAATGGACAAGCCGAGATCTCCAATTGGGAGATGAAGAATATTCTGCAGAAAATAGTTAGGCCTGATCGCAAAGACTGGACTCAAAAGCTTGAGGATGCTCTTTGGGCCTACCGTACGGCATATAAAATGCCCATCAGCATGTCTCCATTTTGTCTGGTGTATGGAAAGACATGCCATTTACCCATAGAAATTGAACATAGGGCATTCTGGGCAATCAAGCAATGTAATCAAGATCTGAGTTTAGCCGGGAAGACCAGGAAACTCCAACTATCTGAGTTGGAGCAGCTTAGAAATGTCACGTACGAGAATGCCAAGATCTACGAGGCTAGGACCAAAGCTCTTCATGACCAATTGATTTCCCGTAAGAGCTTTGAGGCGAACCAGAAGGTCTGGCTCTTTGATTCTCGACTTAAGCTCTTTCCCGGCAAACTTAGGTCAAAATGGAATGGCCCGTTCATTATCGATCAGATATTTCCAAACGGGGTTGTTCAGATCTCTAACCATAAGATGGGTAATTCATTCAAAGTCAACGGTCAACGTCTGAACCCTGTTATTGACCGTATTATTCCAGAACCCATTTCAGACGTGGTTGCTCTAGCTATGTTGTGACTTCTTTGGCTGGACTACGCCTAGCTAAAGGCATTAAACTCAGTAGTTGTACAGTCTGACTCAGAGCTAACCTGAGCTTCATATTCAGGTGATATCTTCAACATTCTACTCTTCCTTTCATGTCTTTTATTCTTAATGCGGACATTACATCAGCTAGGCATGGGGGGGTGGATTCATTTCTGAATCAATTTGTTAGCTCTATAAAATTCTTGTAAATTCTACTTATTTTCTTATATATACGTAAAAAAAAATTTAATTAGGAAGGAATACTTGGACATTAGGACCTTTTAATCTTATGAAATATTATAGTAGGATCTGAACACAAAGACCCTTCAGGTCTTTGGGCCTAATCAGCCTGGGTATCCACTAAAATGTTGATTTGTTTATCGAGTCCTTACCATCCTAAATTCTATTTTAATTTGATTAAATAAGTATGGGTGATAAGTATACAACTTATTAACCCACCCTCTGATTTGAGGGTACTGTAAGTCTAAGCATCTGCACACTATTTGCACTGATTCGTTGTTCAGCGGTCTTAACAGAAATTGGGTAGCTAATGAACCTTTTAGGGTGATATGGCTAGCAGGTTATCGTGGGTAACAACCCATAGGTAGGTTGTCCAGAGCCCAGTCACACGACCACTCTCTTCTTACTACCTTTAGATAAATCCTAGACCAAGGAAGCCACCTATGATGGGAACACCATCATGAGCCTTAACTAGCTCATTTTGACCTAGAAAAGAGAATAAAAGCTCCTACATAACCAAGTGAAGGGCCTAACTCAGAGAATAACTGGGTTAAGAGAAAAGCAAGAAATAATGGGTAAAATTGTAATTTTACCATTGCAGTACAACAACAGGATTTCTCAGGGGTTAAACATGGGTCAATTGGAGTTAACAAAAGGAAAAGTGGGATGGTTCAATCAGAAATGGGTTCAGGTGAAATTTAAGAATTAAATGACATTCTATAACCCTAAAACAAACCCACTTAAATTTACAAGGTTCTGGTCCAGATAAAAATCAACTAAACCCTCTAAAATTTATGGAAAAATATCCTCTCGGGTTTAGAACCTTCAATTTGGCTTTTGAAATCTATTTTGACCTAAATAGGGGTCCTTGCTAATTATTTGCCTTAGATTGGGTTTTTATGCAAAATGTGCAGCCAAACGTGATCAAACCTAAAATCCAACTTCACCATTGGATTCCTTAGGTCAAAATTAGGTTTGTACCAAAATTTGGATCTAAGGGGAGGTCACCTTGACCTACTTTACAAAATAGTCCACCCAATTACTTTTATCCCCTAACTTTTGAAAACTTTGCAGAAGCCCCCTATCTTCATCACCACTCTTTGTAATTAGGTCCCTCCACCATTACAGCGAAGGAGTCCTACTCCGACGAGGATTCAAGAGGGAAGTCCTTGTTTCCTCAGAGAATCCCTCTCAGATTTGAAAGGGAGATTGTCTGAGGAATTCTCGATCATGTGAACTCAATCACATGCCTTGATTTGCACCCAATCTCTCATGCAAATGCTTGAGAGATATTGGTATCTCACGGATTTCCTACTTCGGCGAGGAAACTTGTGCTTGGAATCTTGTCTTCCAAGCACAAGGCCCTCTGTCAGTGCCTATAAAAGAACCCCCAGGCCCAGACGATCATCTCAAGATTGATTTGGCTGTAGAAAACCCCAAAATTCTTCCCCTCCCATCGCTGGCCAATAGCCCGCAAGCTCCGGCGATCTCTCCTCCCTCTTCTCATCACTACCAGTGGCAGAGTCTTCTCTGCCTTGATCCTTCGTGTCGTGCCATACCTGCACGTGCTTCTTCAACCCCCTCGTCGTCGCCGCCTCCTCATCTCAGGGCTTTTGTCTCTGGTGATGGCAAACACACGTCACTCGCCCTCCACCTCCCTCCTTCGTCCGGATACCCTCAGTTAAGTTCCTCTCTCCCTACCTTTCACTTTCCCCCTCTTTATTTCACCAAACCTTCTTCGACAGCCACAAACCACCTCTGTCTTCCTCATCTCCGGTAGACCACCGGTGAAGGCGCAACCGTTGCTCCACACACCCACATGCCTCGTCACCGACCGCAAAAGCTTCACCATCATCCACTGATCATCATTCGCCCCTTCACTAACCGCCACACGTACCCTACACTCTCACCGAACACATGCACTTTCACGGTCACAGTTCGACCTAAGCACGAACGCCTAGGCCATTCTGCACCACTCCACCCGCTACACCACTTTCGCCGTGACACGACAAAGCTACCTACGTGTTTTGACAGGGCTGAGAGGCCATATTAGTGCTTTGCAGGTTCAACTTCCTGCCACCATTGGAGTACGAGAAAAGCTTGCTCACAAGTTTGCTCCAGGTCGCACTGCTCCAGGCAGTTTAGCCCCAGGTGCACGGAAACACTCCACGATCCTTTCACACCTAGCAATAGAAGCCCACATCGTCTGCAGCTGCAGCAATTACACAGGCATCCTCTTGCGAGTGCGCAAAGAAGCAGGCGGGACTTTAGTCCCACCTCGGCAATGTTGGGCGCAGGTGAGTGGTTTATATTTTTTTTGTTTTAAGCTCTTCGCCTCAGATCACAGGGTGAGGCCCCCTCGCCCGCTCACCCGCCTCGTCTGCGACCCACACTACGTGGACCTGGCTGCCTGACGTATATTCCCTGCACTCCTCGCGCACCACCTACGCCAGTGCGCCTGGACCCAAGTGCACTTGACCCGACCCATATACTCGATTGGCTCTTGGAGGGCGAACCTAAGAGAGAGAAAGAGAGAGAGCGTATGCGGGGGAAGGTAGGGGTAGGTTTTGCACTTCTCTGTGCCGGAAGAGAAAGAAGGAAGGGAAGCAGAGGGAAGGAGCTACGGAAAGGAAAGAAGGCTAAGGGCAGGAGACGTTAAGGAAGAAAACTAAAGACTTAAAGGCAGATCTGAAGAAGGAAATCAGAGGCTGAAGAAGGAGCTTAAGGAAGGAAGGAGAAGGCACATCTGAAGGAAAAGAAGAAGAGAAGAAAGGAGCCACAAAAAGAAAGAAGGAGATCAAAGGCATTAGAAAACAAAGAAGCCAAGGTAGAGACAAAGAAGGTAGAAACCAAGAGAAGAAACGAAAGAAGACAGAAGAAAAAGTAGCCGCAGAGAAAGGAAGAAGAAATCAGGGAAGGAAGAAAAGAGAAGAAAAGAGAAGAAGACATCGGAGAAGAAAGAAAAGAGAAGAAGAAAGAACAAACAGAAATTAATTCTATTTCTTTTTATCTCTATTCATCTCTTTGAAGCATTTATATACATTGAACTTAATTCTTTTGCTTCATAATATTGTTGAACATCACATTTTATCAATTTGAGATTGTGTTCTTAGTTTTAAAATACCAATTTGCTCCTCGTGTTCGACCTCGGATTCTTAATTTGTCGAGTAATAAATTTCTTATTTATTTACAAGGCGATTTCAACTATACTACGATGCAGTATTTATTCTTTATAAACTGATCTCGCCTTCTGTTAAACATTTTGGCGCCGTTGCCTGGGACGAAAACCCTAAGATGAGGAGGTGGTGACGATGAGGGGGTTGAAGAAGCGCACGCAGGTATGGCGCGACACGGAGGAACAAGGTGGAGAAGACTCTGCAACTGGTATGGTGGCAGAGCAACGAGAAGAGGGAGGAGTGATCGCTGGAGCTTGCGGGCTACTTCCTGGAGATGGGAGAGGAAGAATTTTGGTGTTTTCTGCATCCAAATCAAGCTTGAGATGATCGTCTAGGCCTGGGGGTTCTTTTATAGGCACCGGCAGAGGGCCTTGTGCTTGGACGACAAGATTCCAAGCATGGGTTTTCTCGCCGGAGTAGGAAATCTGTGAGATACCCATATCTCTCGAGCATTCGCACTAGAGATTGGGTGTGAATCAAGGCATGTGATTGAGTTCACATGATCGGGAATTCCTCAGAGAATCTCCCTTTCAAATATGAGCGGGATTCTCTGAGGAAACAAGGACTTCCCCCTTGAATCCTTGCCAAAGTAGGACTCCAATGCTGTAATGGGAAAGGGACCTAATTGCAAAGAGTGGCGAGGAAGATAGGGGGTTTCTGCAAAGCTTTTGAAAGTTAGGGGCATAAAAGTAATTGGGTGGACTCTTTTGCAAAGTAGGTCAAGGTGACCTTCCCTTAGGTCCAAATTTTGGTGCAAACCAAATTTGGACCCAAGGAATCCAATGGTGAAGTTGTATTTTAGGTTTGACTACTTTTGACTGGATATTTTACATAAAAACCCAATCTGGGGTAAATAATTAGCTAAGACCCCTATTTAGGTCAAAATAGGTTTCAAAGGCCAAATTGAAGGTTCTAAACCCTAGAGGATATTTTTTCATGAATTTTAGAGGGTTTAGTTGATTTTTATCCAGACTAGAACCTTGTAAAATTAATGGGTTTATTTTAGGGTTATAGGATGTCATTTAATTCTTAGATTGCACTTGAACCCATTTCTTATTGAACCATCCCACTTTTCCTCTTGTTAAGTCCAATTTACCCATGTTTAACCCCTTAGAAATCCTGTTGTTGTACTGCAATGGTAAAATTACAGTTTTACCCCTTGTTTCTTACTTTTCTCTCAACCCAGTTATTCTTTGAGTTAAGCCCTTCACTTGGTTATATAGGAGCTTTTATTCTCTTTTCTAGGTCAAAATGAGTTAGTTAGGGCTCATGATGGTGTTCCCTCTCAATCAAAGACATCCGATCTTTTCTGGGGCACGTCAATTTTTACCGTCGATTTATCCCTAACTTTTCAAAAATCGCGTGCCCCCTGACTACTCTTCTCTCCAAGGAATGCACTCAAGCATTTGAGATCCTCTATGATCGAGTTAGCCAAGCCCCAATCCGACAGTCCCCTGATTGGTCTCAACCCTTTAAGATCATGTGCGATGCATCTGACTTCGCTGTAGGAGTAATATTTTGGCAGAAAATTGACGGGAACCCGTGGTCATTTACTATGCTAGCAAAACACTTGACGAGGCTCAGCGTAACTACACAGTTATTGAGAAAGAGCTGCTAGCTGTAGTTTTTGCTCTAGAAAAATTCAGATCTTATCTCCTAGGTTCCCATGTTATCATCTACTTGGATCACACAGCTGTGAGGCATCTCCTTGCAAAGAAGAATGCGAAACCTCGATTAATCTGCTGGATCCTTCTATTGCAAGAATTTGACCTCGAGATTCATGATAAAGCGGGAAAACAGAATGTGGTACCTGATCACTTGTCCCGCCTTCCTTCTGGGATCAGTGACCCTTTCGGACCCATCACGGAACATTTTCCCGATGAGCACCTTCTAACTATCAATACAAGGCTTCCATGGTTTGCAGACATAGTAAAGTACTTGCCATCACATCAGATTCCGTTCGATTGGCCAAAGGCTAAGAAGGACAAATTGCTTTTCGATGCTAAGTATTACTTGTGGGAAGACCCGTATCTGTTTTGCATTGGTGCTGGTCAAATAATTCGACAATGTGTCGCGTAAGAGGAATTCAAAGACATGATCTCTTTCTGCCATGACTAGGCATGTAGTCGACATTTTTCAGGACATAAAACTGCAGTAAAAGTCCTCCAGTGTGGCTTTTACTGGCCCACAATTTTTAAGGATGCATGCAATCACTATAAGGCATGTACCCGTTGCCAGACCTTGCGCAACATGAGCCATCGAGACATGATGCCTTTATAACCGATTCTGGTATGTGAAATTTTTGATATTTGTGGTATTGATTTTATGGGACCCTTCCTCATCTCGGACGACTTTGAATACATTTTACTCATTGTTGACTATGTGTCTAAATGGATCGAAGCCATTCCGACCCGAACCAATGATCACAAAGTTGTTATCAAGTTCATTCACCAAAACATCTTCTCATGGTTTGGGATTCCACGTGCAATAATTTCTGATGGAGGGACCCATTTCACAAACACTTAGTTCAGGTCACTGATGACCAAATACAGGGTATCGCATCGAATCTCTACTCCTTACCACCCTCAAACTAATGGTTTAACTGTGCTATCAAACTAGGAGATCAAAAAAATCCTCCAGGTTACTGTTCAACTTGACAGGAAGGATTGGTCACTCTGGCTTCCGAAAGCTTTGTGGGCTTATAGGACCACCCACAAAACCCAATTAGGTATGTCTCCTTTCAGATTGGTGTACAGGAAGGCGTGTCACCTCCCCGTCGAATTGGAGCATAAAGCCTATTGGGCAGTACGGAACTACAACCTAGATCTTTCTAAGGCTGGAACCCATAGAAAGCTTCAAATGAGCGAGATCGATGCATTATGCCACGACGCGTATGAGAACTCACGAATTTACAAAGAGCAAGTTAAAGCCTTTCACGACAAGCACATATCTAGAAAGATCTTTCATCCTGGTCAAAAGGTCCTACTCTTTGATGCCAAACTCAAATTATTCCCAGGAAAACTACGATCTAAATGGATCGGACCCTACTTAGTCCGATGAATCTTTGGAAATGGAGCCATTGAGATCAGTCCACTCAGCCACGATTCCAAACCCTTCGTCGTGAATGGTCAGAGACTCAAACCGTTCATTGATGTGACCGATACAAATTTGGCTAAGATATACTTTACCCTCCATTCCCCCTGAGCTCATTGCGCCCAGCCGATGGAGTAAAACTCAGCACTTAACGGGAGGCAACCCGTCATTCTTTGAAAAACCTGAAACCTTTCTTGACATTTCTATGCTGAATTCATATTGCACTTTAGGGTTCATCCATTAGAACAGTCGACTCCACCTCAGGTACCTGTACTCGAGTCTAGAAATCGTTCACAACAGTCACCTCGACCCATTCCCCCACCCAACACCTGTCCTAATGAATGAACTAAGCTGAATTCTAACCCACGTAATTACAATAAGGACATTGCAAATCATAGGCATGGGGGGTTATGAAAGTTCAAAACATTATGAAAACTCATGTCACAAGAAAATGTTTCAACAAAAAAATCACATATCACAAAAAACACAAAAAATTGAAAATATCTTCAAAAAGAACAAAAAAACTGAAAGGGGGGGGAGAGAAAATTTTTTGAGGCTATACAAAAAATGAGGAAAAGAGAAAAATGGCAAAAAAGGAGCATAAAATGAAAAAGAGAAAGAATAGTCATTAGTAAGAAATTAAGAGATTAACTAAAGTTCTAGACCACATCAAGAAAAAAATAGAAAAATAGAAAAAAGTGCTAATGAGACATGAAAAGAGATTAGTAGGAATGCTAATCTTAGTCCTTTTGGGCTAAACTCTTATGCTTAAAAATTCAAGTACCCACTAGGATCTGGATAATCCTCAAGAGGTTGGGGAAAATGCGAAGCTTAAGTATTAGGTCTAAGGCTCAGGGAGTACTCAACCTTGTTAACTGACCTTCAATTTGTAGGACTCGGTAACCTAAGCACCCCAATCCATGCATAGTCTGGTTCAGTATGCATAATTATCAAAATCATGCAAAAGCATTTAAATATTCTGAAAAAAGTTGCCTAGATTTGGAGCAGCTGATCAACACAAGTTGATTTGGACGAGTTTCCAACGTGGAGAGGCAGGAAGTTCCCCTCGAAGATGCGTAACAACATATCGTCTCCTCGGTGCTTATCTCCTAGGATATTTACATATCCTACCAGGGGCACGTAAGCACTCTACTGGTTCAGATACCATGGGCGGCATTATCACGAAATGTCGATTGCCAGGGTCTGGATTTGGCTACTGAACGCCATGGGCGGGATTATCTCAAAATCTCGAAAGCCAAGGTTCTGGGGGTTTCCATGAGCGGTGCTATCACGAAGCATCGATTGCTAGGGACCTTTGAGGATTGATGATGGGGACGAGGAATCCGATACAGATCATGTTGAGAAGCCAATCCGAAGTTAGAAATAAAAAGAAAAGAGAGAGAAAACTCTCCAAACAAATAAATCCTCTATCTCTCACTTACAAAAATGCATTGCAAATTGAACCAAGGCTAAAATATGTCTCAAGCATGGGTGCTTTAACTGCGGAGTCCAACGAACCTTAGGATAGTTCTTGCAGGCCTTAAAAACCTTCGCGGAGGGCTAAGGATAGAGTTGGTCAGGTTCAGATCTTGGTTGGTACTTGAGTATCTTTAGGCCTATTACCGTCAATCTAACCTAATCACAAAGAAAAAGAAAAAGCACTTATCATAAATTGTGAAAGAAACTCATGGTCTAGAACAGATGTTAAAACCTTGAAATTTTGCTAAGGGATTAGCAAAATCTAGGCATGAGGATATGATGGAACACCATCATGAGCCCTAACTAGCTCATTTTGACTTAGAAAAGAGAATAAAAGCTCCTACATAACCAAGTGAAGGGCCTAACTCATTGAATTACTGAGTTGAGAGAAAAGTAAGAAACAAAGGGTAAAATCGCAATTTTACCATTGCAGTACAACAACAGGATTTCTCAGGGGTTAAACATGGGTCAATTGGACTTAACAAGAGGAAAAGTAGGATGGTTCAAACAGAAACGAGTTTAGGTGCAATCTAAGAATTAAATGACATCTTGTAACCCTAAAATAAACCCACTTAATCTTACAAGGTTCTGGTCTGGATTAAAATCAACTAAACCCTCTAAAATTCATGAAAAAATATACTCTAGCGTTTAGGGCCTTCAATTTGACCTTTGAAACCTATTTTGACCTAAATAAGGGTCCAAGCTAATTATTTGCCCTAGATTGGGTTTTTGTGCAAAATATCCAACCAACGTGGTCAAACCTAAAGTCCAGCTTCACCATTAGATTTCTTAGGTCCAAATTAGGTTTCTACCAAAATTTATACCTAAGGGGAGGTCACCTTGACCTACTTTGCAAAACAATCCACCCAATAACTTTTATGGCCCTAACTTTCGAAAACTTTGCAAAAACCCCCTATCTTCCTCACCACTCTTCGAAATTAGGTCCCTCTGCCATTACAGTGGAGGAGTCCTACTCCGATGAGGATTCAAGAGGGAAGTCCTCCTTGTTTCCTCAGAAAATCCCTCTCAGATTTGCAAGGGAGATTCTCTAAGGAATTCCCGATCATGTGAACTCAATCGCATGCCATGATTTGCACCCAGTCTCTCATGTGAATGCTCGAGAGATAAGGGTATCTCACGGATTTCCTACTCCAGTGAGGAAACCCGTTCTTGGAAGCTTGTCTTCCAAGCACAAGGCCCTCTGCCGGTGCCTATAAAAGAACCCCTAGGCCCAGATGATCATCACAATCTTGATTTGGCTCTAGAAAACCCCAAAATTCCTCCTCTCCCATCTTCGGCCAACAGCCCGCAAGCTCTGGCAATCACTCCTCCCTCTTCTCTTCGCTTTTCCACCATACCAGTGGCAGAGTCTTCTCCACCTTGCTCCTCCTCATCGCGCCATACCTGCGTGCACTTCTTCAACCCCCTCGTCGTCGCCGCCTCCTCATCTCAGGCTTTTCATCTCCGACGACAGCAAACATGCACCGCTCACCCTCCACCTCCCCCCTTCACCCAAATACCCTCAGTTAAGTTCCTCTCTCCCTATCTTTCACTTTCCCCCTCTTTATTTCAAAAAACCCCCTTCGACAGCCACAGACCACCTCCGTCTTCCTCATCTCTGGCAAACCACCGGCGAAGGTGCAACCGTCACTCCACACAGCCACACGCCTCACCATCAACCGCAGAAGCTTCACCATCATCCACTGATCATCATCCGCCCCTTCACTGATCGCCACATGCACCCTACACTCTCACCGAACACACACACTTTCACAGTCACAGTCTGACCTAGGCACGCATGCTTAGGCCGTTCTGCGCCACACCACCCACTGCTCCACCTTCGCTGTGACACGGCGAAGCTTCCTACAAGTTTTGACAGGGCCGAGAAGCCATATTAGTGCCTTGTAGGTTCAACCCCCTACCGCCATAGGAGCATGAACAAAGCTTGCTCCAGGTCGCACTACTCTAGGCAGTTGAAACCCAAGTGCGCGGAAACACTCCATGATCCTTTCACCCTAGCAGTCGAAGCCCACATTGTCTGTAGCTGCAGCAATTGCACAAGCATCCTCCTGCAGGTGTGGAAAAAAGCAGGCGGGACTTTAGTCTCACCTTGGTAACGTTGGGTGCAGGTGAGTGGTTTATATTATTTTTGTGTTTTAAGCTCTTTGCCTCAGATCACGAGGTGAGATCCCCTCCCCTGCTCGCCCGCTCAGCTGCCTCGTCTGTGAACCACGCTACGCCGACCTGGCTGCCTGACCCATTTACCCTATACTCCTCGTGCACCACCCATGCTGGTGCACCTGGACCCGGGTGCGCTTGACCCGACCAGTATACTCGATTGGCTCTTGGAGGGAAAACCTAAGAGAGAGAAAGACAGAGAGCGTATGCGGGGGACGGTAGGGGTAGGTTTTGCACTTCTCTGTGTAGGAAGAGAAAGAAGGAAGGGAAGCTGAGGGAAGTAGCTGCGAAAAGGAAAGAAGGCTAAGGGCAGGAGAAGTTAAGGAAGAAAACTGAAGACTTGAAGGCAGATCTGAAGAAGGAAATCAGAGGCTGAAGAAGGAGCTTAAGGAAGGAGAAGGCGCAACTGAAAAAAAAGAAGAAGAGAAGAAAGGAGCCACAGAAAGAAAGAAGGAGATCAAAGGCAGAAGAAAAGAAAGAAGTCAAGGCAGAGACAAAGAAGGTACAAACCAAGAGAAGAAAAGAAAGAAGAAGAAGATAGAAGAAAAAGTAGCCGCAGAGAAAGGAAGAAGAAACCAGAGAAGGAAGAAAAGAGAAGAAGAAGACATCAGAGAAGAAAGAAAAGAGAAGAAAAAAGAACAAACAGAAATTAATTCTATTTCTTTTTATCTCTATTAATCTCTTTGAAGCATTTATATACATTGAACTTAATTCTTTTGCTTCATAATATTGTTGAACATCACATTTTATCAATTTGAGATTATGTTAGTTTTTAAATACCAATTTGCTTCCTGTGTTCGACCTCGGATTCTTAATTTTTCGAGTAATAAAATTCTTATTTATTTATAAGGCGATTTCAACAATACTACGACACACTATTTATTCTTTATAAATCGATCTCGCCTTCTGTTAAACATTTTGGCAATGAAGAAAAGGAAAGTCTAAACAGAAAAGAAAAGAAAAAAAAAGAAAAGGAGAAAATAAAGAAAAAGAAACAAAAAGAAATAAGCCACACTTCGCCGCACGAGTATGGCTAGCAAGTTGTCGGTGGTAACAGCTCATCGACCTGTTGTCCAGATCTTAGCTCAAGAAATGCACATAAAAATTCCTAAAACACTTAGGAGGAAGCGGAGAAGTAGAATAAGATGGGGAGTTATACATTAGATTCACCCTTGTGTTGACCCCATAAAAAATAAAAGTAGGGAGAAAGCTACCGGTTGTATAGATACACCTTTAGGAAGAACTCTTTTTAAGGTCACCTAGGGGCGTAGAAACCCGAAGTCCGTTCTGATTGCCGATCAATGAGTCTATCACATTCACCAAAAAGATGCTTGGAACTTAGGGTTCTCATCAAATCTTGGTTAGGTTGAGTGGCCGTAGAAAGTCGCTTTGAACCCTAAACACAAAAATCCAAAAGAAAATTAGAAAGGAAGAAAAAGGAGGAAAAGAGATCCTTTTTTGAATAAGTCGAGGGCTTGAGGCGATTTGCATTTTGGTAGATACCCGGCACTGTTGTGACTTTGAAAGTTCAGGTCCTAAGTAAAAAGTTCTTAATGTTGAAAATGTTTGTGCCTGAGAAATCCAACCTAATTCTTTTATAAATAGCATATAGTTTTTCGTAGGGACTAGCAAAAGATAGGCATGGGGGTGTGAAGTGCATACATCTAAATAGCCAAAAATGTCTATTAATGCATGTTCTTAGTGTTATATTAGCATCATACATTGTAAATATTGCATAACATGCATAATCATGCATTTAGGTCAAGTTGTATAAATTGTATAGTAATTGTCTCCTTTTATGGTTAGGAACAGGGCAACTTTTAATCAAGGACTCGGATTGAAGATCCAACCTTACGGATCTAATTAGGGCGACGATTGGAGTTCAACGACTCTAAGATCGCCCTGATCAGACATCCGTAGCATCAGATATAGATCGAGGAAGCCTAAAGAGAAAGGGCCAAGATGGTGTTAATCTGCACCTCAGATGGCAAATATGATCGCACGGATGGGTTTGGATCGACGATCGCAGCCTAACAGCATGAAAATCGATCCAATCCAACACCTGTGGCATCGTCTACAAAACACAGAAGATGGACGGCCAAGATGGTGCCATGTGGTGCTATCTCAGCCGCTCAACCAACCTAATGGACCCACCTCTAGTTTTCTTCTTCACCCACTCGACTAATCTCTGCCGTTGAATGCCCATTTAATGGCTGAGAATCAGCCACGTCACCACTCAGCACCGCTCCCCATCTTTAGAAGGTGCAGCAAGGTATGATCTAGGCCATTAGATCTTGATCCAATGGCCGTGACCACGTGCCACTTAAAACCTCCGTGCGACACAAATGAAGGCACAATGCAGTGGTCGTTAGGCGTTGCGTGTGTGCGGAGCACAGGTTCGACTCTCGATCCGCTGATCACGCGCGTTAAATCTAGATCGTACAATCTACTGCGGATAGCCCTAATTGCCCAATCGGGCGTATGCAGGATCAGACGCTCCGCCTCATGCCCGATCTGACATGCAATCAAGCGGTGCGAAGATGAAGCACGGTACAGGTGAGGACGACTTTAAGCTGTCCGATCTTGAGATCAGATGACTGATTTCGTATAAACGTGTGTAGGCATTTAAAGCGTGGAAGAGGAGAGGACACACGCACACGTCATCCATGACCGTCCTGTAGCGACGTTTAAGTCCGTCGCTAAAGGTTCCCTCTTTATTGTTTTTGAAGTTAAAATGTCCAAAATTCCCCCACTCCTTGCAACTATAAAAAGAGACCCCTACCCTATGAATTTTTCATCCCTTCCTTCTCCTCTCTTCCTCTCCGAAGCTTAAGAGAAGCTTGTCCCACACCTAGGATGCTCCTCAAGAGCTAAATCGAAGTTTTCTCCCCCGTTACAGAAGTAGATCCCGCGACAACGATGACGTGCTGCCTCGTTCTCATTCTTCTGACTTCGTCCTTCCCGCCTCATCCTCCGTCTTCCAAGCGTTGCCTCTGCCCGGCTTGTCCTCCAAGCATTCGTCAAGGAGGATAACATCTCTCTCCTTTCTTTTATTATTTTCTAGGGTAGAATTTTCAGCTTTCTAGTTGTAACAATTTCCCACTTTCTAGTGTAATCATTTCTCGCTTTCTTAGTTGTAAAAACATTATTCAAATACCAAGTGATTATTTTCTCTCTCTTTCTCTCTTATTGTCTATAGCAATTCCATTGTGATTATTTCGCCTTTTAAACAACAAAAAGAATACAAAAAAAATACAATTGCAGATTTTGAGATAGACGCAACCTCCCTGTGTTCGACCCAGAACTTCTTTATGGATTTTCGATATAAATTTTATCTATTGAACGGATTTCTTCACGACTCGAACTACGACGATGGGTTTTCAAATCCAACTGCGAATGCGTAGTTTTCCGCTACTCAATAAGGGGTCACAAAATCCTCTTAAGCACGGTTGTGAGTGCTGCGATTGTCGATGTGGGACTAATCTACATAGCTTCATTCGCACAACAGCCACTGATGAAGCCCCTAATTGAGGTCAAAGACGATGCTGTGAAGTCCAATTGAGGACCTGGAGGATGTTCTGGGAGTCATCCACAGCACCTGGAAGTGGAGTCTAGAAGGATTATGGCTGGAGGACTGCAACTGATGTTAGAGAAGTCGTGGGCGGTGGCGGTGCTCTGCCTGTCACCTAAAAAGGAGAAAATGGCCATGCCAGAGGTGCTCAAGAGGATCGTCAAACGTCGACGAGTGTAATGGTGGTGGTGGCATCGCGTGAGAGTAGGAGTGGAGGTCTGCCGACCTTGGAGAAGGTGTGTGCAGGTGAGAGAGTTCGGTGGGACGAGTGCATCTATAAACCCTTAAATTAGGAGAGGGTTTTTGGAGAGGGAGTCAAGGCAGAGATTGTGGACATGGAGTAGCATTGTTTGGAGGTGTTTATCGTGCTGGACGCTTTGCCGGAGTAGAGAACAAAGGTGGTCTTGAGCGTAGTACGGTGGTTGTGAGTGAGTTGTGAGTGTGGGAAAGGAAGTAGAGGGAGAGAGGAAGGGATACAAAGGCTTAGATGGGAAGGAGGTGGATGGAGAATGCCGATTGTGTCTGACCAGAGCCGAAGATGAAGATGAGGTCGACGAGTTGGAGCGGCAAGAACGAGGAGGAAGGAGGCCCCTACTATGGCTGGTGAGGAGCGAAATTGAGAGGGGAAGGCAGAGGGTCGTCCAATTTGATTGTTGGATGGCTGGACAAGGGGGTCAGAGAGATGTCACTAGAGCAAGGTGTGAAGGTGGTTGAAGTGGGAAGGAGAGGTTTCTCTTGCTAAAACTTGCTAAGGAGCTCGGCTATGCGATGGGGATGCTTTTATAGGGCTTCAGGCAAGCTTCAAAGCTTGGAAAGAAGCTTGAGAAGCTCGAATTTTTAGGGAAAAAGATCACTAAAATCCATGGATTCACACGAGCTTTATGAGGGGATTTGGAGTCCAAAACTAGGTTTAGATGATTAAGGAGATCATCTCTTCCAATGTTGGGAGGGATTGGTCGAGCAATCAGGGAGGAATCCTTGATTGAAGCTCGGATCATATGGGTTCAAACCTGTCATGGTGGCAGGGACCCATTTTTGAAGAAGATAAAGAACTTAGGGGGCTATTTGTAAAGATTTTGAAAGGTGGGGGTTTAAGTGATAAATAAGTTTAAATGGACTAAAATGCAAACTAGGTCAAGATGAAATCTGATTGGACCCAAATTTTTGTACAAACCTAATTTAGACTGAAGGAATCTGTTGGTGAAGTTGGTTTTTAGTTTTGACCATGTTTGACTGGGAAATTTGCACAACAAATTAGGGCATAACTATGTCTGTGACTCTATTTAAGGTGAAAATGGGTTCCAAAGGTCAAATCAAGGGTACTAAACCTCAAGGGATGTTTTTCTATGAATTTTAGGAGATTAATATGAATTTTATCCTAACCATAACCCTAGTAATTTAAGCGGGTCTGAAATTAGGGTTTTAGGTGCTGTATTAGTCCTCAAAATGCACGAAACTATATTTCTGTCTGCATGGGCCTACTTATTAGACTTTAATGCTCATTTGACTTTTATTTCAACCCTAGAAAAACCCTTGGTTATTTTGTGTTCATGATATGCTATTAAAATTGCAGAATTAACCCTTATTTCCTATTATCTTCTTAAAACAGCCTGAAGTGGAGTTATAACCCTCTAATGGTTATGTAAGAGCATTTATCTTTTAAACCTGACTAAAAGTGGCTAGTTAGGGCCTATGATGGTGCTCCCATCATAACCCCATCCTTAGCCTTTGTTAGTCCCTTAGCGAACATCCTATGGATCAGGTTTCTATGTTAGATGTAACCATTAGGGCACCCTACAAAGCTTCATCTCTAGAAATCAGATCATAATACCAATAATAGGCCTAGAGGTACTCAAGTACCAGCCAAGTCCAAACCTAACGAGCTTCAGCCTAAGTCTGCCGTGAAGGTTTCTAAGGCCCCGAAAAACTACCTAGAGGTTTGTTAACCACAGTGGTTAAAGCACTCGTACATAGACGTAACATGTCTAGGTTCAGTTTGCCATTGCATTTTTGTAAGAATGAGATAGAGAAGGATTTTTCATTTATAGAGTTTTCTCTCTTTTCTTTTCATTTTTTCCTAAATCTAGCCTCAAATTGGCCCAAAACATGGTCTATAGCGAATTCCTTGTCCCCACCATCAATCCTTGAAGCGTCCCTAGCTTCTGATGCTTCGGGATAGCACTGTCCATGGCAACCCCCAGAACCTTGGCTTTTAACACTTCAAGATAGTGTCTCCCATGACGCTCTGTAGCTAAATTCAGGCCCAGGCAATCGACATTTCGAGATAATCCCACCCATGGAACCTGAGCCAGCACAAGGTGCATACATGCCCTCGGTATGATATTTAGATATCCTAAGAGACAAGCACTGATGAGATGATATGTTATTACGCATCTTTGAGCGGAATTTCCCGCTTCTCCACGCCGAGAACTCATCTAATTAACTTGTGTTGTCGAGCCACTCCTAAGCAAGATCTTCGAGAGGGCTTTCGGAACAGAACACTTTTGACAGATTTTTCTTTATTAAGCACACTGAACCAGACTTAGTGTGTGATTTTGGGTGCTTAGGTACCAAGTCCCGCAAACCAAAGGGCAGGCAATGGGGTCGAATAATCCCTAAGCCTTAGACCTACTACATCAGCCTCACATTTTCCTCAACCTCTTGAGGATTAATCTAGATCATAACAAATACTGAAGTGTTTAAACCTTGAAATAGATCTAAGAGGCCTAAGGTCTGTATCCGCCACTAATTCCCTAAGTTTTAGCCTTCCAGGTCTTAATTCATCATCTTATCAAACCTAGAAGTTAAGTAGGTTCCATATTAAATTTCAAAGGACTCTCTCTGTTTTTCTTTTATTTGCTCCTTTTTCTTCTTTCTTTCCTTTCCTTCCCTTCTTTTTTTTCATTCAGCTCAAATTATCCTCTCCTTTTCTTCACCCCCCTTCTTTTTTAATGAAGTCCTTCTCTACATTGATTTTCATAGTGTTTTGCACTTTAATATCCCACATTCCTAAGATTAGCAATGTTCTCATTGTAATTTAGGTGGGTTTGAGTTTAGCTTAGGTCGTACGTGAGAACAGGGTTGAAAGGGTGGGTGAATGGGTCAGGATGATTGTTGTGGACGATTTCAAGCTTTGATACAAGTATCAATGGTGGAGTTTCCTGTTCTAAGGCACGAACCCGAAAGTGCAATATGAATTCAGAAAAGCGATATGGGAAAAGGGTTTTGGGTTGTTTTTCAAAATATGATGGGTTGCCTCCCGTTAAGCGCTAAGCTTAACGCCATCAGCTGGGTGCAATGAGGCTCAGGGAGAATGGAGATCAAAAGATACTGCAACCTAGTTTGAGTCAGTAAGTTCGACAAACGATTTGAGTCTATGACCATTCACAACAAAAGGTTCAGAATTCAAGGCTGAGTTCACTGATTTTGACAACTCCATTTTCGAATACTTGTCCCACTAGAAATGGTCCAATCCATTTAGATCAGAGTTTGCTTGGGAAGAGCTTGAGTTTAGCATTGATTAGCCCATATTTGTGGGCTATGTAAGTATTTAAGTGCCTAGACATTAAGTTAATTCTAACATTTATTTAGCATGCATTAGGATGTAAATAGATTAATTCATATTTATGATTTAATTACATAATTCATGCATTGCATTCATAACTAAATGCATTTAGAATTAACTTAGAATTGCATTCATTTAATTAGTTAACCAATTAGATGCATTGCATGTATTATTTTAATTTAACATAGAAGTTAAGGGCTTATGCATAAATAACCATAATATTTTATTCTTTTACTTTTTTTTCTCCTTTGCATAGGTAACTCCTCCGGCTTCAACTCCGCCTCCTCCTCCTGTACATCACATTTTTGCTATGGAATTTTGAATTTGAAATGACGGTCATGGCTACAAAAGGAGGAGGGAGAGCTGCCATGCTCCAGAGGCCACCACCCCTTGTCCATCACTGTGTTGAGAGGACCTTGCTCCTCTTCCATGCCATACCACCAGCCTCACCACGGTAGAACGACTCTCCACCGTGGGCATGTGGGGTGACAACCCACATCTCCAAAAGAGTCTCTGCAACTCTTCACCTCAGCTAGCAACTCACGCCCACTTCCATCAGACCCTGCACACCGCATGCCAGCTGCTCACAGCAGCCTTTGCCTTAGGAACCCTTCCGCCTCGTCAACTCCACCAGAACCTCCAGCAGTGCCTGCAAACCACTGCACAGGAGCTCACTTCACCCTCAGCGCGCGCGCCAGCAGCGCTTGTCCCCGCTCCATCAGACTCACCACGCGCTTCCAGCCAGCCTGCAGAACCCACGCCTCATCAACTTCCCCAGCGCACCTTGCCTCCAGCCCATCCTGACGAACCCGCGCCCACCTCCAGCGCCACTGCACTTCCACACCTCCGCTCGCCCACAGTGTGCGCTCACGCGCTTTCATGCCCGCCAGTACCTCGTGCTCCAGCCTTCACTCCTGTGCCCTCCTTGTGGCCTGTAGAGCCGCACCTCCGCTCACCCACCTCCAGCGCTGTCTCCTTGCACCTGCAGCCAGCACCACCACCACACCCACGCGTGCCTACGTGCTCTGCAGAGCGCCCAGCGCCCATGCCTCCGTGCCTCCGCGCATGCCTGCAGCGCCCTTCGCACCTACGCACGCCTGTAGTACGCGCGGCAGCATCAGGCTCCACCGCCGCCACTCCTCTCCTCCGGCAAGCCGGCTCCGGCCATCTCACGACACACCGCTACCACCAGCGCTACCTCCTGTAGGAGTCTCTCCTCGATTGAACCTCTATCCCATGCGCAAGGAGGAGAGAGGTAAAATCCCCTATTTTTGTGTTAATTAAAATTTACATTTGAATTCCATTGCCACCAAAATCAATTTTAAATTATGATTATTTTATTGTGGTGAAGTTGTGACTACATACTAATTAGCCCATAGCTGTGGGCTATTTAAGTATTTAAGTACCTAGACATTAGGTTAATTCTAACAATTATTTAGCATAAATTAGGATGTAAATAGATTAATTCATATTTTTAATTTAATTACATAATCCATGCATTGCATTCATATTTTAAGTGCATTTAGAATTAGCTTAGAATGTCATTCATCTAATTAGTTAACCAATTAGGTCCATTATTTTAGTTAACATAAAAGTTCAGGGTTTGTATATATATAACCATAATATTTTAACATTATTTTCTTTATTCTTCTTCTTGCAGGAACGGCTGGCTGCCGCTCCAATGCCACCAGCTGTCGCAGTGAAGAACCCATTCAAGGAGGAGCGGATGTGTTGGATCTGGTCGGGCAGCTGATTTCAAATTTGTGCAGGCCACTACAAAAGGAGGAGAGAGGATGCTGAGCGAGGTAGGCCTCCACCACCGACCCACCACTGTGCAAAGAGATCTTCTCTCTTCCATTCCACACCGCCAGCCTCAACCATGGCGACGAGTCTCCACCACCGTGGGCGTGTGGTGTGACATGCCACACCGCCATCTGGAGCTCGTCCGCATTACCGTGAGCACCTTAGCGTGCATCTCCCTCGCCGTCTTAACCAACAACCATTGCCGCAGCCACTATGAAATCACCCTCTCAGTCAGTTAAGACGTCCGGGAAATTTCCCGGACGTCTGAAGCCACACCCCACTCCAGCATCAACCACCGTATGCCCACTTCACCTCCAGCGCCATCTCCACGCCCTCTAGCCTGCACACCCACGCCACCCATGCTGTAGCAATCTTCCCGCTCACCTCCAGCCACACGCAAGAACCCACCACTTCCTCCCGCTCTCACTGCCTGCACACCTACTCCAACAGAGCGCGCAACTGCCTGCACACCCATGCCAGCTGCAGCCGCACCCGCACAACTGCGCACGCCCTCCTTCCGTGCCTGTAACACCCACTGTAGCAGCCCGCCCACGCCTCCAGCCTTCGCGACCACCCGCCCGCACAGTAGTCCTCATGGCCAACAGGCCGCGTACGCTCCAGCGCCCTCCAGCCAACGCGCAGCAGTCCTCCTGCGCCCTCCAACCAGCGCGCACAGCCTACAGTGCACGCTCCGCCCGCCAATAGCTGCTGTAGCACCGGCTGCAGCCACCTCCGCCGGAGCTCGTCTGACCGACTCTGGCCGCCGCGCGACATGCTGCCACCACCGTTTCGAAGCCCTCGGTCCAAGGAACTTCCTCCGAGCTTCCTGCGTTCGGCCGTCCACTCGTCGTGCATGGCAAAGGGGAAAAAATCCCCTGTTTTGCTACAGTAACTGGGCCATTAAAAATTACATTTTCTGCCATTGTCAATTTTTAATAATATTTTATTGATTTTGCATTGCAAAAATTATCCTCTAGTTATTCATAATTGCTATTTCAGCATTGTTTCTTGTTTCAACCTTAATCTGAAGGCAATTCTGGCTTGATTATTGTCCAAACTAACTATGAACAAACGTTTTTAACTGGTGCGAATTTAAATACCTCATTGCCTCCCTATGGATACGACCCGCTCCTCTGCGAGTGGTTATTTCTTTTGAAATATTGATTAGTCGATTTTTCCACCACATAAAACTGCAAACGACTTTAAAGCGAACAATCGACTCGTCACATACTCATGCTTTCTGATAATTGCATGGTTATTGATATTCACATGTTTTAACATTGATTTTAGGATTAAAATGTGCACAAATTTTCTCTAATACATGTCAATTGAAAATTACATAAAATCATCACATATTTATTGAATATTTTAGTGAGGAAAAATTACATATATACCTTATATTTTTGAGTTATTGTGCATCTTCTTTCCATCGCACTTCATGTCGGATTTGATTATGGATTTTGCACTTGATTGAAAGAATACGAAATAATGAAGATTTTATTGCATCATTGCCTCCCTGTGGACACGACCTGCTCTTCTGTGAGTGGTAATTTTTATTGTAATTATTTTGTTAAGCAGTTTTCTGCTACTTTGTTTCTAAAATGACAAATCATCTTAATCACATTATTCAAAAGCGAAAATCTACTTATCAAATGGCACCGTTGCTGGGGAGGCAACAAACACAATAATTTCACCTGATTTTATTTTTGATTATTTCTCATTGCACAGTGATCTGACCATTTATTATCTTTTCTGTGCGAGGAATTTGAGAGAGATGACAGGCACATCGGGGAGAAGACATCGACCTTGAGCGACGCTTACATGCGAGGAAGATGAAGGAGACCTAGATTCTATCTCTATAGGATATTTCTCGTTTCGTAAGTTTTATTTCTGTTTTCTCGCCCTTGTAGTAATTGGGGCTGATTTTTGGGAGCTTGTTCCCTTTTCTTTAGATTTAGGTTTTTAATTTATTTTGTGGATTGTTTACCCTTTATTTGCTTGTGCATAAGTAGCTAAAAAAAAAAAAATGACCTTCCTGCTAGAAGCTGCCTGCCCCTAGGACGAACCATTTAGGTCTATATGAGTAGCCTCTAGATTTATTTCTCTACATTGCGTGCATTCTCGCATCGTTGATTGCTGGAAGAAAGGTACACATTCTCGTACTTTGCATCCTATTCTTGATCATGCATTGCATTTGGACTTAATTTGAAGACCACATAATTTGTCTTGAAGCGATCTAACAAGTGGTCACATATATTCTTGAATAATGGCTAATTAAAGGAGGGACATCTAAAAATCAAGGACTTGATTTTCAAACGTGGTGTGCGATTCAAAATTTAAAATCTTTTTGTGGTGTATGCACACTTGCATCTTTTGCACCATGGCACGCATTTAGACACTCCTAAATCTTGGAATGACTAGGACAAGAGCCCTCCTACCGTTGGATTCTGAAGTGTTTCTAACTTGAGATCGAAGGTTTTGTAAATCGAAAGTGGGGGATACCCTGTCATGGATTTTTGAGGGTAGTTGAGAAGCATCGCAAAAGCACAGCTTCAAAGGAAGGCTTTGGCCTACTTGCATCCCTCTATCTTCCGTCTTTGGATTTACTTTACCATTTGAGGTATAGAGATGAATACCTAAGCTCCAACTAGGCCTTTTTAGGCATTTCAAAGGTTGACAATAGGCGCGTAATTGATTGGGCAACTTGCTTTGTCACCTACAATTTGAACTAAAGTCAAAAGCCTAAATTTGTAAAGACTGAACAAGTCCTTTTGAATTGTGTTTGTAGTGCATGCTTGGTAGGCATTCTCTTAGGAGACAACTTGTGTTTGATCCTGAACCTGAAAGAATCTTAGGAAGAAACCTTCCAAGGGTAGAAATGGCAGGTCAAAGGAGACTTAAGGAATATTTCATTCCAACCAATCAAGTTTGCCCTGCACTACGTAGACCTAGAGGGGAGAACCCTTATGAGATCAAAAGCAGTACCATATCCTTGCTACCCTCCTTTTATGGTACTGCTAGCGAAGACCCTTACAGGCATATAGGGGAATTCACCGAGGTCTGTTCCATGGTGAAGTTGCAGGGCGTTACTGATGACGGTCAAATGCGGACCCTCTTTCCCTTCTCCCTTAGGGACAAAGCCAAGTATTGGTATCACACCCTTGATAATATTAACACTTGGGATGCCCTGAAGAAGGAGTTTTTGAAGTACTCCCCATGAGCAAAACCAATCACTTTAGGATGGAAATTATGAGTTTTGTTCAAAAGGATGGGGAAGCTTTCCATGATGCATGGGAGTGCTTTAATGACTTGCTGAGACTTTTCCCACATCACTAGGTGCCTAAATGGCAACTGGTTGAACGATTCTACACTGGACTTAATGATTCGCATAGGCAAACTGTAGATGGTGCCTGTGCAGGAACCTTTCTATCTAAGACTGAGGATGAAGCTTGGAACCTTTTTGATACTTTGTGTGAGAATTCTATTCACTTGAATTCTGCCTACATGGATAGAAAGCCCACTCTCATGCAAAGAAAGTTGGAGGCGAATGAGGCAAGGGACACCCAGAATTTAGCCTATCAGATTCAATTATTGAATCAAAACATGGAAAGGCTTATGTCGAACCCAAGTCCATTCGTATCTAACACCTCCACATCCCAAGCTTCCGAATTCTCAATTTGCCAAGGCAATACACACGCCACTGTGGATTGCCACTTGGCCTCCCAATTCCCTAAGCTTGTACAAGCGGATCTAAATGTCGCTCAAGGGTTCCATCCTAGACCTCGTAATGACCCTTTCTTCAACACTTATAATGAGGGATGGAGGAACCACCCAAACTTTTCATGGAGATAAGGAAATGTCTCAAATTCAGGGAATTATAAACCACAATCCTTTCAAAACCATCAAATGAACCAACCTTAGACCTTTGCCCAACCTAAGACCTCTGAGATGGATGAATTGAAGGCAATGTTGAAAACTATGCAAGAAAGTCAAAGTGCCATCATCCAATCTCATGACAAGGCTATACATGAGATGAAATCACAAATAGGATACCTTGTTGATGCCGTTAGACAGAGGGAAACTGGGAAGCTCCCCAGTGTTGCTGAGGAGAATCCTAAAGGAAAAGGGATTGTCTTTAGGGAGCATGCTCAGGCGGTGACTATTCTGAGTGGGAAAGAAATTTCCAAACCCAATGCTCTTATAGTCTCATTCCCTAAAAAACCATCCACCCCGACTTTCACCCCCACCGGAGAAGACTTGCCCAAATCTTCTCTGCTTGAAATCACCTCACCGGACGAAGTTGCCCCATTCCACCCCTTACTTGACATGACAACCCTTCCACCCAGAGATCGAGAGTGCCCTTTCCAGAGCGCTTATCTACCTCTGGGTAGACTTCTGCTGGCTCATCTAGAGCCAAAGATAAGACGGATGAGATCATGAAAACTTTCAAGCAAGTGCAGATTAACCTACCTTTGTTTGAAGCTATCAGGCAGATTCTGTCTTATACCTGCTTCTTAAAGGGCCTATGCACGAAAAAGTGGCAATCTAGAAAACAGGTCCAATCAAAAGTTATCCTGCCTGATTCTGTTAGCTCAATTGTTCAACATGGCACACCCCCAAAACTTAAGGACCCAGGAGCCCCATACATCTCAATAGTTATTGGTGACATACAAATTGATGAGGCTCTACTTGATCTAGGTGCGGGGGTGAACATCCTTCTGAGCTATGTGTATGAACAACTTGGGGGAGGCAATCTGAAGCCTAGCCCTGTAATCCTTCAAGTTGCTGATTGATCACTTAAGACACCACGGGAAATTTTGGAAGATGTCCTCGTAAGAGTTGAGGATTTCTTCTTTCCCATTGACTTCTTAGTTTTGGACACTTACCCTACCAACAAGCCAACCAAACCCTCCATCATTTTGGGCCACCCCTTCCTTGCAACTTCGCATGCTTCAATCAATTGCAATACTGGGGCATTGAAAATGGGCTTTGGGAACAGGAAAATTCGGCTTAATGTGTTTGATGCTTACAAACAAGCTGGACTTGACGATTGTTCTCAAGTTGAGGTGATAGATGACCTGATTGAAGAGGCAACCCCTGCAATGTTATGTGATATCCCCCTTCAGCATGTCATGCTAAATGAGCATTCCCATCTCTTGGAGGAATGTGAAGGGGATATGCTATAACTTGAGGAATTGCTGGGTGTTTCTGCTGAGTCTCTTCCCCCATCATCCCTACCTAAGGTAGATCTGCTACATGAGATGGGGACATCTATTATGAAACCCTCAACCATACAAGCCCCCGACCTTGAGTTGAAACCCCTCCCTAACACTCTCAAGTAGGTTTTCCTAGGTGCCAATGATACGCTCCTCATTATCATTTCGACTGTGCTATCTGAGGCACAGGAGGGAGCCCTGATTGAATGCTTGTCTAGGCACAAGGAAGCTATTGCTTGGAGCATTGCTGACATTAAGGGTATAGACTCTACACTCTACATGCACCACATTTATACTGATGATTCCATCAAACCATTTAGGGACATGCAGAGATATCTGAACCCTAATATGAGGGAGGTGGTCAAAAAGGAAATCCTAAAGTTGTTGGACGTTGGGATCATATATCCTATTGCAGATAGTAAATGGGTAAGTCCTATTCATGTGGTGCCAAAGAAGGTAGGCTTTACTGTGGAATTCAACGACCAAGGTGAACAAGTTGTCACTAGACCCCCAATTGGATGGAGGGTCTGTATTGATTACCGCAAGCTGAACACCACTACCCAGAAGGATCACTTTCCCTTGCCTTTTATTGATCAAATTCTCGAGAAATTGGTAGGGAATAAGTACTATTGCTTTCTCGATGGATATTCTGGGTACAACCAGGTGTCAGTCTTTCCTGATGACTAGGAGAAGACGACATTCACGAGTCCTTACAGTACTTTTGCATCCAGGCGTATGCTATTTGGATTATGTAATGCCCCTGCAACCATATAGCGGTGTATGATGTCTATTTTTTCGGACATGATTGATGAGTGTGTTGAAGTGTTTATGGATGACTTCTCCATTTATGGCTCATCCTTTGACCAGTGTCTCCTGCACCTGGAGAATGTGTTGAAGCGATGTAAGGAGATTGGTTTAGTCCTCAGCTAGGAGAAAAGTCATTTCATGGTATAGAAAGGAATTGTACTTAGGCATGTTGTATCCGAGCAAGGTTTGGAAGTAGATAAAGCCAAGATTGATTCTATTTCCAAACTCCCATTGCCCATGAACGTCAAACAGATTAGATCCTTTTTGGGCCATGCAGGCTTTTATAGGCACTTTATTAAAAATTTTAGTAAAATTTCTAGGCCATTTTGTGACTTGTTGGCGAAGGAATCTTCCTTCAATTTTGATTCAAAGTGTGCTGAGGCCTTTCAAACTCTGAAGGAGGCCTTGATCTCTGCGCCTATTCTCCAAGCTCCTGATTGGACACTCCCATTTGAGCTGATGTGTGATACTTCGGATTATGCAGTGGGAGCAGTCCTTGGACAAAGGGTTGAGGGAAGACCTTATGTGCTGCATTATGCAAGCAAGACTTTAACTGAACCTCAGCAAAACTACATCGTCACTGAAAAGGAATTACTTGTTGTAGTTTTTGCTCTGGAGAAGTTTAGGTCTTATCTGCTTGTGTCTAAGGTGGTTATTTTTACTGACCATGCGGCAGTGAAACATCTCATTGCTAAGAAAGATTCTAAGCCACGTCTAATTAGGTGGATCCTACTCCTTCAAGAATTTGACTTGGAGATACGTGAAAAGAAAGGAGTAGAAAATGTTGTGGCTGACCACCTGTCTCGCCTTCCACTTAATGACTCTCTTTCTGGAGACATTCGTGAGACATTTCCAGATGAAACTTTTATAGCGGTAACACCAATTTTACCTTGGTATGCAGATACCGTAAATTACTTGGTCACTGGAAAAACTCCTGGCTCTTGGGATGAGTAGAAAAGAAAGAGATTCATTTCCTAAGCAAGATATTTTCACTGGGAAGAGCCAGAATTATTTAGAATTGGACAAGACCAAGTATTGAGACGTTGTGTACCTGAAGAGGAACAACAAAGTGTGCTGAGTTTTTGCTATGAACTTCATTATGGAGGACACTTTGGTACTAAGAAAACTGCTTTTAAGGTTCTCCAGTCTAGTTTTTGGTGGCCTTCCTTATTTAAGGATTCTCATAATTTTGTTAAGGCCTGTATTAGATGTCAACGGACTGGAATGATTGGGAAGAGGAATGAAATGCCTCAACATCCTATTCAATCTGTTGAAATTTTTGATGTGTGGGGAATTGACTTTATGGGCACCTTCCTGTTGTCCCATGGTTATGAATATATCTTGGTGGCAGTTGATTATGTCTCTAAATGAATAGAGGCCATTCCTACGCACACAAATGACCACTCTGTGGTTTTGAAGCTTGTGAAGGCCAATATCATATCTCGTTTTGGCTGCCCCAAGACCATTATAAGTGATGGGGGACCTCATTCTGAAACCACCACTTCAATCGGCTAATCAGGAGTCTGGGAGTGACTCACAAGGTCGCTACCCCTTACCATCCTCAGACGAGTAGCCAGGTTGAAGTGTTGAATAGGGAGATAAAAAATATTTTGCAAAAGACCATTAAACCTAATAGGAAAGATTGGTCCCAAAAGCTCGATGATGCTTTGTGGGCATATCGAACGGCCTATAAGAACCCTTTGGGTACTTCTCCCTTTAGGATTGTGTATGGGAAAGCTTGCCATTTACCTATTGAGTTGGAACATAAGGCACTTTGGGCTATTCGAAGTGTTAACATGGATTTAGAGAAGGCGGGTAAGGCACGACTTCTAGAATTAAGTGAACTTGAGGAGATAAGGAATGATGCTTATGACACCTCTCAAGCTTATAAAGAAAGAAATAAGGTCTTGCATGATAAGTATATACTTCGAAAGAACTTTGAGCCCAACCAACAAGTCTGACTTTTCAATTTCAGACTTAAGCTTTTTCCTGGGAAGTTAAAATCTCATTGGGATGGGCCTTACATAATCACTAAAGTGCTTCCACATGGAGCTGTGGAGATTAAAAGCCCTTTCTCTTTAGCAACTCCCTTTATCATCAACGATCAATGGTTAAAACCATACATTACTTTGGATGGCCATCTGGTTGATGAGGTCACTCTTGAGGAGCCTTAGCTCCTACCATTCTCCGCCTCAGATAATATCTTCCTTTAACTATTTTTGTTTCCAATAAGGACATTGTTTGAACCAGGCATGGGGGAGAGGTGGTGGTCGGACCTGGATAGGTGTGTTAATATGGTAATTTTATCGTTGAAGTGTGTATAGTGGTTAACCTAAATCGAGCCTAACCATCTCTTTACAAAAATTTTTTGCCTGGCCTACTTGATTTTATCTTGGTCACTTTTAGGCCCAGGGTCAAACTCAGGGAAGTGGGGTTACAAGTCAAGTTTCTACGCTTTTCCTACAACGAATTTCTTCCGTTCGTTTATTGTGTTTTTGGTGTTTTTCTATTTAGATTTTTTTTTTCTAATAATTCTTGTCCTTGAGGCACACCCTCAAAATTAGGTTCTTAGCTTTGAGCCAAATCAGGCTTCCCAAATGGGTCTTGCTATTCACAAGATGGAGTACCTGCAAGTCAATGATTATCTTCTCTTTTATATATTTTTTGTCATTTTATTGACAGGAAAGTGAAGCAGAAGTAAAGTAACTATAGTATATATATATGTATATACTATATATGTATAAAGGGGTGGGGGTGGAGGCGGAGATGGAGTGTAGCACGGTGTCGAGTCGGTCGTTGTCTAGAAAGACGCAACCAACAGGACGAAGTGCCACGTGTAAGGTGGACTGGTGGAAGATCAATGCGAACACGCTTTCTGTACGTGTGTATCGAGGAATATTAGCAACTGGTGCAGATATTCCCTCGATACCACGTATGGTAAGTAATGTGAAAAAATATATATATTTATATATGTAAATATATCTATATATATATTGTTATAAATATCTAGTTATATATATAGTTATATGTGTATATATATGTATATATGTATATATATATATATAAGTATATATATATATATGTAAGTATGTAACTATATGTATAGATAGATATATGTATATATATATATATATATATAGTTATATAGGTATAGATGTATATAGGTATGTACATTTGTATATATATATATGTGTATAAGTGTATGTATATATATATATATGTATCTGTACTTATACTTAGTTATATAGGTAATAATGTATATATATGTATATATATATATTTGTACAAGTATATAGATACTACTATATGTATAGATATAAGTATATATATATATGTATATAAATATATATAGATATAAATATATATATGTATATATATATAAGTATATAATAGTGTATAGGTGTGTGTGTGTATGAGAGTGTGAGTGTGTGTGTGTAAGTGTTGGCAGAGAGATAGGGAGAGAGTGTTGTGAGATAGAAAGAGAGAGAGAGAGAGATGGAGCTGTTGGAGTGAAGACGCGCTGGTTAAGTCGTCTGAGGCAGCCAGGCGTCGTCTGGTGTCCACACGCAGACGTGCAGGTGCGTAGGCACACGGAGAGGGGCACGCTTGGAGGGAGTGAGCACAAGGAGAGGAGAGGCCGCAGCTCACTGCGCTGCGTGAAGAGCTGGAGCGGGCACATGTAGACGTACGCGGGCGAAGGGAGTGGGCGACAAGGGTGGGTACAGGCGACACGGGCACACGGGCGGGTGCGGGGCGAGATGGGCGCATGGGCGAAGGCCGGTTGCGGCGTGCCGGGTGACCGGATAAGTGAGAAACTTACCCGGTCACCCCACTGTAGCCATAGTGTTCCGCAGAAATGCGTGAACAGTGCCTACAGTGGCTGGGCGAGCCACGCAACCGGGAGCGGATGGTGCTGTGAGTGCGGGTGGCTTACGGCTGGCTCGACGCATGCGGAAGAAGGTCTACGCCGGCTGGGCTGTGGGGAGAAGTGATGTTTGCACGAAGAAGCGGGAGGCAAGGGCAGCCTGCAGGCGTGCGCAGTGGCCTACGCGCCTGCTGCCACCTTGTTGCTGCTGCTGACGTGGAGCTTCAGACCTTAAAGCCTGCGGCAATGGCGGAAGTGCTAGAAATGAAGAAGTCAGGGAAGAGCAGACCACCACACTGCTGGCATGCACGGTGGAGTTTGGCCGGCTGTTGTAGGGGCGTGCGGTGGCCGATTGAGCTTCAAAGCTTGAAGCTTTGTGGCAATGGCAGGAGTGGCTTAGACGTTGAAACAGAGAGAAGAAGACCACCATGCCCACTGGCTCCTTGATAAGTTGGGCGGTGGTGGTCTCACTGTGGTGGGTGTGCACCACAGTGATGGACTCCTGCCTACAGAGTGGCTCCTCAGAAGAGGAGGTCCTGCGTATGGAGGGAGAAGGGGAGGAGGCGGCCTGGAGAAGAAGCTGCAGTGTGTTTTTTTAGTGGAGGACCAGGCTCTCCCAAAGGAAGAAGCCGCCCTATTTTTATAGAAGAAGAAAGCATGCACAGCCATGCCCTGGCTGTGCATGCGGCTGTGCATGGCTCATGGCAGGGAGAGGCTGGGCATGCGGCTGCAGGGCAAGGTGCTAAGAAGAAGAAGTCATTCCTTGCAGCCGCGGGAAGCATTTCAAAGTCAATTAAAATTAAATAAAATATGGTGAATTTTGCAAAGCAGCACTTGAGGAAAAATGTAATTGCGAGGCCATTTTATTCACTCTCCTCCCCTCTCAATTAAATGCATGCATGCATGTATTTTCACAAATGCGACTATGGAAACCTAATATGCACTGGTAATGCTAGGAAATAGCACAAGACGGCACAATTGCAGGTGTATTTTTGCAGTGCAATCATACCCCCATGCCTATCTTTGCTAGTCCCTAGCAAAACATTTTTGTGTTGTATTTAGAGATGATCTTTAGCTGAAGATTTTCTTCTGAGGCAACATAGGTGTGTTTATTGTTGGATTTTGTGAGAACCAATTGTAGAGAAGACCACTAGTACTTTAAGTCTCACATGACAAAGATCATCTCTTGACTAACCAGGACTCTTGATATTTAAACCTTAAGTCTGATTTCCAGGACCCAAGAGGTTTTTTCCGTACTCGAGAGCTGAAGAGATTATGGCTTGTGCTTAGTGAAAGATCAAGACTGACCAGATGAACATTAAGACTCAAGCCCAGGGTTTCACGAATTTATAAGTACAGGTTGGTCCCAGTTTCAGCTCGTGTTTTCGGATTGACCCTTAAGAAGATGACGGAAAACTTAACTCCCATTTTTTGACATTTGTGGCTCATAGGAAAACAAGGTATTTGCGACTTGCCCTGAAGAACTTTTTTTTTTTTTTTAGGGTAGAGACTTTACAGACATTTGCAAGATATACTGACTTATTTGCATTTTTTTTTTTGAAACACGTGCCAGTATATCTCTTACGACATTATTTGGTGGAGGACACTTTTCTTTTTGGTGGGAGAGTTATTTCTTGGTGGAAAGAGTCGCTCCAAAACACAAGACTAAAGCCTGGGATAAAAAGTCTACTTGCGCGCACAGGTAAGGACTCCACCTTCCCTAATGAACACTAGGGTTGGATCTTATGTTCACCTGGTCTTTCTTGATATGTGTAGTGTGAACCAAGATTACTTAGGTTCTCAAGTAGAAGCAAACCAACGGATCCTGTACTGGTGTCTCAGGTACAAGAATATGTCCTTAGTTAGGAGAGATTCCGATCTATTTTGTCAATGCTCAAGTGAATTAAGCCGAGCCTGAGCGAATCAAGCTTCTGTGGCCTGGAAAGTCTTCAAAACAGAGGTTGAATATCCATAAACACTTATTGTATTTTTGTTTCAGCTTTCAGATCATTACTAAACACCATTTATTATTATTATATATATATATTTTTTCTTTTTCTTACATATTTATAAATAGGTGGAAACTGCATGATACCATAAAATACCCAGATCCTATGGATGCCTATCCACCCCCCCATGCCAAATGATGCTATATCCTCATATGCATGCAAGGAAAGATAGAGAAAGGACGAAAGATCCGGTAATGAGAGCTAAGGTGCAGGGTATACAGCAGGGTGGTAGGGTGGGTGGATGGTGGGTGGTGAAGTGAAAAGTGAAGTGATCGTGATAGTGGCATGAAAAGTGATGGTGGATGGTGAAAGGTCTGGCATTTCATGGGACGAGAGTGTCCTAGGCAGATTGGAGAACAGGTCAAGAGGAAGAAATTGGCCCTCAGATTGACCAAGAAGAGGGGCTTCTTGGATAGATGGATCCAAAAAGGAATAGCCCCAGTGAGAAGTATATGGGCTCAAGGTCCCAGTGTGGATTTGCAAATCCGCCTGATTTGGCAGGGAAGAAAGGGAAATCCGATCTTCAAGAGTGTGGACCGGCGGTGAGTAGCTCGGATATGACTCAGACCACAAGGTATGGGAAGCGGAGAAAACCTCGTCAGAAGTCTGGTCAGGAGAAGGTACGGGAATAGGGAGGGATGGGGGAACGTCACAATTTGTGTTAGTCAGGCAATCGTCAATGTTTATAGGTAATCCGCAGCAGTCCGAATAGGTCCCAAATAGTCTGATACACGTGCTGACAGCCATGTCCTCGTCAGACGTGTCATCCTCGATACAATCGTAATCAAAGTTCTTGGCTGCCTTGAAGATGTTAAGTTTGAGCTTTTCAGATCCAACGGCAATCTCAATACAGCCCGACTCACAGTCGATATGGGTGCGGGCTGTGGCCAAGAAAGGTCAACCGAGGATGATCGGACAATCAGAAAGTGAGCTAGGAATTTCGATATCTAAAATAAGAAAGTCAATGGGAAAACAGAGATTGTTGACCCTAACTACCACGTCCTCCACCACACCCTTCGGAATTTTGACAAAGCAATCTGCCAACTGTAACGTGACAAGGGTGGGTTTCCGATTTCCCAAGGAAAATTTTTCGAGCATGATGGTTGGTATGAGATTAATGGAAGATCCTAGATTAAGCAGGGCACGGTTAAAATTGCAGCCTTGGATGCTACAGGAAATGAGTAGTGTGCCCGGATCTTTCTGCTTCGGTGGTAGGTTTGATAGTATAGCACAACTCGCATGAGGCGAGAGAACCACTGGATTTTTAGTTTTCTTTGACTGTCGCCTGGGTGTTGTGTAGTCTTTGAAAAATTGGGCGATAGTAGGTATGTGGTCGATAGCCTCGAGTAGGGGTACCTTGATTTCTACATCCCTGAATAAATTACGCAGGTTATCAAAGGCCTGAGTATCTTTCTTTTTGCCTTTTGGCTCCCTCAGTAGAGCCTCAGGGAATGGAACTAATTTTGGCACCAAATTGGGTGTATTGTCCTCTCGCGAATGTGGTGCGCATCCCAAATGAGAGGGCATTGAAGAAGACGGGCCAAGATCAGGTCGAGGCGGATCGACGGTTTGCTTACCTCTCGTCGTAGTGATAGCATTGGACGATGCGGGTCCAGTGGGATCATACGGCGGAGGAGGGTTTGCAATAGGGACATAAGAGTGCGGTGCTGCAACAGGATTAGCCTAAAATCCCGGTGGAATGCTCGGAGCCTACAGAATCTGATTAACCTGCCCCTGAGAAGGTCGTAACTGTGGTTGAGGACCACGGGTACGAAATTTAGCAAGTTTGGAATAGGTTGGGTGGGAAGAGTGCCCTAAGATCGAGTCGCCATGCGTAGTTGACTGATCTCAGCATTCTGCTGTGCCAATTGGTGCTGAAGAGAGGTCATGTTCTTTTCATGGTGCTTTGACATTTCTGTCATCATTCGCATCAATTTATCAAGAGGACTTGATGCATGTTCTGCTTGCAGTAAGCAAGGGCCAGATGGTGGATTCACCATAGGATTAGATTGGGCCCTTGGGATGACGGGTGCGGACGGTCGCATTGGTCCACCTGTGGGGTTTTGGCACTACGGGTTGTTGGACCATGTGATGTTCGGATGATTTCGCCACCCTGGGTTATAAGTGGCACAGAACAGGTTGTTCCCCAGGGCGCAAGCGTCTTCTATGCCAGAAGACGCATCCGCATGTAAATATGTGTCCGAGCACACAGAGGCTTGGTCCTCCGTGTCGAAATACTGGCTTGCAAAAGCCAGATCCACATGACTTACCGAGTCGCTCGGTGAGACACTCGGTAAGGAAGGTCTTACGGGGTTTCTCGGGATAAGACTGGTGTTGGAAGAATTGGGATTGTGATGAAGTGGTGAGGTGGAGGTGTTTGCCAAAGAACGGGCGGGGTTGGCCAGAAGCTCGTCCAGCTTCTTGTGCATGACAGAGACATCATCCAATTTTTGTGCGATAAGGCTGAGATCAATGGATGAATGGGAGGGTCCCGTGTCAACTTCATGGACATTTCGGGGCTGGCTGGTACGATTAAAGGTGACAATGGAGGCATTGTTCATTGAGTTTTCACTCATATTTTTCAAATAATTTGAATTCTCCATTCTCGTCTTTATTCATAAAATTCCCTCTGCAAGAAGCGTCTGCAATCTGCTTCAAAGTCTCATTTAGCCCATAGTAGAAAATCTGGGCTATATGCCACTTAGGCAGACCGTGGTGCGGACACTTCCTGAGGAGGTCATTATACCTCTCCCATGCCTCATGAAATTGTCCGCAGTTTTGTTGCGTAAAAGAGGCGATAGCACGGCGAAGCGCATTTGTTCGCCCAATTGGGAAGAACTTCTTGAGAAGCACTGTTCGCATCTCTTCCCAAGAGTGGATGGTTCTCCCAAGGGTGCGCAACCATTGCAACGCTTTATCCTGCAATGAAAACGGGAACATTTTCATGAGGACTATAGGTAACCCGATATTTCTAGGTTTAGCAATTTTAGCCAATCGGGTTAGGTCTTCCAAGTGGAGAAAAGGATCTTCACTTGCAAGACCATGGAAGTGAAAATTTATTAGGCCAATAATGTTAGGTTTCAATTCAAAGTCGTCCCCGCCCATGGGGACCTGAATTTGTCCTATGGTCTCAGTAGCAGCAGGATTCTGATAGGAGCTAAGAGACCTAGGCTTCTCCCATTTGGGAGGGTTCTGCATTTTCTCCAATGTTTCCTGAATGGCTTCAATTTGCTCATTATACATTTCCATTTAGGCTTGGAGGCGGGTTATGGGATCTAAGGCTTCACCACTTGGTGGGTTTTGAGGGCGGTTTCCTCCCTCAGGATTTGGGGGTGGACGTGTAGCCATGTTTGTGGAGGAGGAGGACGATTCGGCTCCTTTTCTAAATTTATCAGGCAATTCAAACAGTTCAAGGTTTTGTGACCTCCTCCCAAACATGCACTACCACAGGAATAATTGAGGAGATAAGAAAGGAAAAGAGATGAGAGAAATGACGCTGCAAAGGTACACTTGATGACAAATCAATACAATCAAATTCCTAACATCTACAGTGTGCCCTTAGACCTAAAGATCTAAGTTACCTACTATCACGAACTACGGAACCGAATGCAAGCACCGCAGAGCCATCGGGACAGATTGAAAGGCCGTTTAACCCAGTCTTAGACACCCGATAGCACACGGGAACCCTCACCAGCATGTAGGCACTACACGTAGGTAGTTAGACCTCCAATCCTTAATAAGGGTCAAGTTACTACCAATTTTAGTTAGAGGCTTAGGATCAAGTGCTTTTGGAATGTGAAGGGTGTTGTTTACGGGTAATGCCCAAGTGATTGATTTTTCAAAGTGTGTAAAACAAGCATGCAACGGGGAAATCTCCCCGAATTGAAGTTTTCAATTGGTGAATGGTTTTTAGAATTCAGCCTTAAGTAGTATGGATTTTAGGATTTTGCTGAAATACCAATTCAACCAATCTCCAGGTTTTGCAAGAATACAAGTTTTCTTCTAAGCCCAACAAACCCTTCTTCAATGTCAATTGGTTAATGCATGCTACAATGCAATGGGCTTCCCAAAATGGAGATTTCTATGTGTGGATGCATGAATCAGTTTTAGATTAGTGTGAAAGGGAGCCAAAGCACTTCATTTCAAGTGCTCCCAATCGCCAAAAATGATTTCCACACAAGGCTCAACCAAAAGATAAAGAAAATCAAATTGTTGGGGTTGAATTATTCGGGATCGAATCTTAGGCAAGTTGAAAAGTCGTGGTAGGGTTGGAATCAACTCAATTCCAAGTCTCCCCACCAAAAATGTGATCCCGAATTTGCAGATAAGTGAGGCAAAAGAGGGGTGCAATCAATCTTTTTATGTTTGCCTCAAGGAATACTTCACACGGCAAAAAATTCAAGAATCGGGATTCTTGGATTTTCGCTATGCGAAGAAGGCGAGAAATCCTAGGGTGGTGGGAGTAAAGGCAATCAATCAAACAAGTGAATTTTAGTCCACTTGCCCCAAGAGATCCCAAGAAGTTTTTCTAGTTTTTAGTTTTTTTTTTTTTATTAAGGTTACAAGTTAACCTAGGTTGCTAAGAAAGAAAGACCTACTTGTGCAGCAACGTGTGCGGAGCTCCAGTGTGGTTTCGACGTCTTCACGCTCTCGTTCCCGCCTTAGATCTGCCCACGTCTCAATCTTCGTCTGCCTATCTTCTCCTTGCAACAAGTTTACCTACACACCAAAAACAGAGACACCCATGAAGAGAAGGGTGTGAGAAGAGAAAAATTACAGGAATGGAGTAAAAACTTACTTGAAGGTGCACTTCCCCGGCAACGGTGCCAGAAAAGATGGTGGTCGGAACCAGATAGGTATGTGAATATGGTAATTTTATCGTTGAAGTATGTATAGTGGTTAACCTAAATCAAGCCTAACAATCTCTTTACAAAATTCTTTTACCTGGCCTACTTGATTTTATCTTAGTCACTTTTAGGCCTAGGGTCAAACTCAGGGAAGTGGGGTTACAAGTCAAGTTTCTACGCTTTTCCTACAACAAATCTCTTTCGTTCGTTTATTGTGTTTTTGGTGTTTTTCTATTTAGATTTTTTTTTTCTAATAATTCTTGTCCTTGAGGCACACCCTCAGAATTAGGTTCTTGGCTTTGAGCCGAATCAAGGTTCCAAAACGGGTCTTGCTATTCGCAAGACGGAGTACCTGCAAGTCAAGGATTATCTTTTCTCGTTTATATATTTTTTTTGTCTTTTTATTGGCAGGAAAGAGAAGCAGAAGTAAAGTAACTACAGTATATATATATGTATATACTATATATGTATAAAGGGGTGGGGTGGAGGCGGAGATGGAGTGTAGCACGGTGTCGAGCCGGTCGTCATCTAGAAAGACGCAACCAACAGGACGAAGTGCCGCATGTAAGGTGGACTGGTGGAAGATGAATGTGAACACGCTTTCTATACGTGTGTATCAGGGAATATCAGCAACTGGTGAAGATATTCCCTCGATATCACGTATGGTAAGTAATGTGAAAAAAAAAAAAAAATATATATATATATATATATATGTATATATGTAAATATATCTATATATATATATGGTTATAAATATCTAGGTATATATATAGTTATATGTGTATATATATGTATATATATATAAGTATATATATATGTATGTAACTATATGTATAGATTGATATATGTATAGATATATATATATGTATCTATACTTATACTTAGTTATATAGGTAATAATGTATATATATAGATATATGTATATATATGTATATATATGTGTATATAAGTATATGTAGATATGTAAATATATATGTCTATATATATTTGTATAAGTATATAGATATATATATATATATGTATGTACACTAATACTTAAGTATATAGATACTACTATATGTATAGATATAAGTATATATATATATGTATATAAATATATATATGTATATATATATATAAGTATATAAAAGTTTATAGGTGTGTGTGTGTGTGTGTATGAGAGTGTGAGTGTGTGTGTGTAAGTGTCGGCAGAGAGATAAGGAGAGAGTTCTGTGAGAGAGAGAGAGAGAGATGGTGCTGCTGGAGTGAAGACGCGCGGGTTAAGTCATCTGAGACCACCAGGCATCGTCTAGTATCCACACGCGCACGCACAGGCTCGTAGGCACATGGAGAGGGGTGCGCTGGGAGGGAGTGAGCGTGGGGAGAGGAGAGGCCGCAGCGCACCGTGCTGCATGAAGAGCTGCAGCGGGTGCACGTAGACGTACGCGGGCGAAGGGAGCAAGCGATGCAGGCTGGTGCGGGCGACGCAGGCGCACGCAGATGCGTGGGCAGGCACTGGAGCGGGTGCTGGGCGAGACGCGCGCACGGGCGAAGGCTGGTTGCGGTGTGCCGGGTGACCGGATAAGTGAGAAACTTACCAGTCACCCCACTATAGCCACAGTGTTCCGTAGAAACGCGTGAACAGTGGCTACAGTGGCCGGGCGAGTCGCGCAATCGAGAGCGGACGGTGCTGTGAGTGCGGGTGGCTTGCGGTTGGCTCGGCGCATGCGGAAGAAGGTCTGCGTCGGCTGGGTTGTGGGGAGAAGTGGTGTTTGCGCGAAGAAGTGAGAGGCTAAGGCTGCCTGTAGGCGCGTGCGGTGGCCTGCGTAAGGGCGCGCGGTGGCCTGCGCGCCTGCTGCCACAGAGCTTCAGACCTTGAAGCTTGCGGCAATGGCGAAAGTCTGGAAACGAAGAAGTCAGGGAAGAGCAGGCCACCACGCTGCTGGCGTGCACGGTGGAGTTTGGCCGGCTACTGCAGGGGCATGCGGTGGCCGGTTGAGCTTCAAAGCTTGAAGCCTTGTGGCAATGGCGGGAGTGGCTTGGATGTTGAAACAGAGAGAAGACCACCACGCCCACCGGCTCCTTGATGAGCTGGGCGGTGGTGGTCTCACTGTGATGGGTGTGCACCACAGTGATGGACCCCTGCCAGCAGAGTGGCTCCTCAGAGGAGGAGGTCCTGCGTATGGAGGGAGAAGGGGAGGAGGCGGCCTGGAGAAGAAGCTACAGTGTGTTTTTTTTGGTGGAGGACCAGGCTCTCCCAAAGGAAGAAGCTGCCCTATTTTTATAGAAGAAGAAAGCATGCACAGCCATGCCCTGGCTGTGCATGGCTCATGGCAGGGAGAGGCTGGGCATGCGGCTGTAGGGTAAGGTGCGAAGAAGAAGTCATTCCTTGCAGCCGCAGGAAGCATTTCAAAGTCAAATAAAATTAAAATAAAAGGATGATGAATTTTCCAAAGCAGCACTTGAGGAAAAATGTAATTACGAGGCCATTTTATCCACTCTCCTCCCCTCTCAATTAAATGCATGAATGTATTTTCATATATGCGACTATGGAAACCTAATATGCACTGGTAATGCTAGGAAATAGCACAAGACAGCACAATTGCAGGTGTATTTTTGCAGTGCAATCAAGAGGACCTGAGGCATTTTTGTTTATAGCATGTCTACATTTTGAATTCATTCATGCATATTATTTTTTTTAAGAAATATATAATAATAAAAATAAAATAAAATAAAATAAGGAGTTTTGAGCTTAACTGGCTAGGTCCTGCATTCTTAAGCAAATAAGAACTCTAGGTTAGAGTAACTTGATTCTAGGGTCAAACTTTAGAAGCTAAGTAAGCTACTAGTTTTAGACCTTTAGGGTCCTTTGTGGACTTAAAAACTTAAGTAGGAGTTAAGTTGCGGACCATTCCTCAAGTGGTTGAGGAAGGAAAGCTAGGGTTGAGTTAAAAGGTGGGGTGGTACCTGGAGTCTTGTTCTACATTTTGGTTTACGGGTCCCTGTAACCCAAGCGTCCAAATTTCACACACTTGGTCTGGTGTAAGCAAGTAATCAACTTAATTCCTTTCTTAAAAGAGATTTGGTTCTCTTAGTTTTGACTTAGGAGAGGCTTGAAAACACAATTTGATTGGAAGAGTTCCCGCCGCAGGAGAGGTGGAGTATATACTCACCTTGAGGATGCGATGATAACATATTACCTCCTCGGCACTTGTCTCTTAGGATATCCATCCTACTAGGGGCATGTAAGCGCATTGTGCAGTTCAGGTACCATGGGCGGCCCTATCTCGAAGTGCCGATTGCCACAGGCCTGAATTCGCTTAAGAAATCCATGGGTGATACTATCTCGAAGTGTCGATTGCCAGGAGTTCTTGGGGTCATTATGGGTGGTGCTATCTCAAAGCATCGAAAGCCAGGCACCCTTCGAGGTACGATGATGGGGACAATGAATCCGACGCAGATCGTGTTGATAGCTAATCCGAGGTTAGACTTAGAGGAATCAAACAAAAAATATATATATATATATTCAAAAAAAAATCCTTTTTCCTTTAACTCAAATAACTCAAGCAATGCACACGCACGGATGCTTTAATCTCAGGGATCAATAAACCTTAGGGTATAGTCAGAAATCAGGGAAACTTGTGCCTACAACCTGTCTTTAGCTAACCTAGTCTGTAATTTAGCAACTACTTGAGAACCTTAGGTCTAAAGTCTGAACTTAATATGTTTCTAAAGGAAGACCAATTGGGTTGGCTAGTCTACTTGGAATGCTAGGTTTTGCTTAGATTTGCTAGGGACTAGCAAAAACTAGGCATGGGGATATTTGATTAGCCCATATTTGTGGGCTATTTAAGTATTTAAGTGCCTAGACATTAAGTTAATTTTAACATTTATTTAGCATGCATTAAGATGTAAATAAATTAATTCATATTTCTGATTTAATTACATAATTCATGCATTACATTCATAACTAAATGCATTTAGAATTAACTTAGAATTGCATTCATTTAATTAGTTAACCAATTAGGTGCACTGCATGCATTATTTTAATTTAACATAGAAGTTAAGGGCTTATGCATAAATAACCATAATATTTTATTCTTTTATTTTTTTTCTCCTTTGCACAGGTAACTCCTCCATCTTCGGCTCCGCCTCCTCCTCTTGCACATCACATTTATGCTATGGCATTTGAATTTGAAATGACGACCATGGCTATAAAAGGAGGGAGAGCTACCATGCTCCAGAGGCCACCACCCCTTGTCCATCACTGTGTTGAGAGGACCTTGCTCCTCTTCCATTCCATACCACTGGCCTCACCGCGGCAGAATGACTCTCCACCGTGGGTGTGTGGGGTGATAGCCCACATCGCCAAAAGAGTCTCTGCAACTCTTCACCTCAGCCAGCAATTCATGCCCACTTCGATTAGACCCTGCACACCGCACGCCAACTGTTCACAGCAGCCTTTGCCTTCAGAATGCCTGCGCCTCCTCATCTCCACTAGAACCTCCAGTAGTTCCTGCAAACCACCGCACGCTCGCTCACTTCACCCTCGGCGCACGTGCCAGCAGCGCCTGTCTTTGCTCCATCAGACTCACCACATGCTCCAAGCCAGCCTGCAGATCCCATGCCTCATCAACTTCTCCAGTGTTGGGAAATCGTAGATCATGTATTTGATAGAAAAAAGTGTCGTAGTATAGTCATGAAGTCCGATCCAACAAAGATACTATTTTACGAAAATTACGAGACTTGAGTCCCGGTCGTTCGTCTCTGGGAGGCGTTGCTTTCACTTTTGAAATCGATCTTTTTACTACCCTACTTCATTTAAAGACGCATGCCAGTTTCCAATCTCCTAACTAAAACTTCACCACTTCTGTTATTAACTCGGATCACATGTGCATGCGTCAAGTAAATTACGAAAGCAAATGTGTGAGTTTCTGTGCGCACGATTCTAGTGAGGTGGTGACTATTTATGGAGAAAGTGTCTATTGTTATATTTTCAATATCCTTAGGAAACGACATCCTGGTGCGTAATGGATAGACAGTTAAAGGCAAATACGATAATTATTGATCTTATGGTGATTTCAAACACATAACGAGATATATATATATAAATGCATTTTCATTCATTCATTGGGGAGTTGTTTGTAGAAGGAATCTAGAGGAAAGCCTATACATAAATGTTTGAAAATTAAACCTAGCTACCAGAAAATGATCGCATACAAGAATCAATGGGGGGGGATTTTGCATGCATCATTGGGGGAGAAGTAAGACTACACTATTAAGCAGTAATAAAAGCAATAAAATTATGAAGAACATGAATTAAATCTAGAAGAATAAAAGGTGATTTAGGGGTGGTCCCCGATGGCATTGGAATGGTCAAGAGGAGAATAAGGGGTGGCCAATGTAGCTTAGGCCGACCCTTGGAGAGAGGGAGGGTTGATCCAGAATCCCAGCATGATGTCCTCCATGATGGTGGTGAGCTCATGAAGGTGGAGTAGCTGACCTAAGTGAAGGTGGGCGTGTATGGAGCTAATGAAGTGAGTGGTGCCAATGGAAGCCAAGGATGTGAATGGGTGCACTTGGCTGCCCATGGGGTCTTTTTATAGACCCAATGGTTTCTCTCTAGAGAGGTGTGGAACTCTCTAGAAAGAGCCCAAGAGTGGCCGGCCACATGAGGGTGGAGGTGGTCTTTGAGATCCAAAAATTATGGATCTCAATTTGAATGCCTCTTGGTTGCTAAATTTGGCAACCAAGAGGTGGTGCCATCTCAAGAGAGATCTAGAGAATTCAAGAGAAGTGTGTGCATGAGTGGGTGTGTGTGTGTGTGTGTGTGTGTGGCCGTGCTCTATGTGGCTAGGTGGCTTAGGATAGGTCCTAAGGGGTTAGTGTAGGTGTAGGTCTTGATTTTAGGGTTACAAACCCTAATTACTAAGGTGAAAATGCAATTAAACTTAACCTAAGTTTAATTAAATGAGTGTGAGCCTAATTAAGGGTGACATAACTCAATCAGGTTGGGTTTAGGTCAATTGAACTCTCACTAAGTCCAATTGAACTTGTATGGGTTGAGATCTAAGCTCAATTGGACTCAATGAGTCCAATTGACTTAGGTGAAGGTAATTGACTTGATCTAAGTCAATTGGGTTTGGTGAGGACCTAATTAGGTCCTTAGGTAGGTCTAGAGGTGATGTACAAGGGTTAGGACACCTTAATTTAGGTTCCTATGGGGTTGGGATTAGGTCTAGGGAGCTAGAGATCCATGATCAAGACTTGAATCTCAAAACAAGGATTGGAGACCAGCATCAGACGTCCAATAATCTAGGTCAATTAAGACCTATGGTTGCTGCGCAATCATGCCCCCATGCTTAAATCTTGCTAGTCTCTAGCAAATGCAAGTCTAAATTATTTACAGTAAGGGTCCCTAAGGGACTGATTATTTTATCAAGTGTATGCATAGAGATTTTTGTCCTTTTTGTTTTCATCCTATGCTCTAGAAATCCAGACAATCGTGAAAGTGCAACTATGTAGCTTTTGCAATGGATTAGAGTGAAAAACTGATTTACCTCTAAAGCCTGTACTTGACCCCTATTAAAAATTCTAGCGGGATAGGTGGACTTCTTCCCTCGGGGTATTCAAGATGTTCTATGAATTCCACCCCGGCTTTAGGCTTAGGTAGAGAATGTCTGAGGGAAAGGATTATATATTTGGTGTCTCATTCTCACTTGGTGCTACATAGAGACTAGTACTACAGAATCTAGATTCCCGGATTACTAAGTAACTCAACTCAGAGAAAGACAAGAAGAACTATGGTCTCTTTTGATTCCTTTGTATCTATTCTCTCTTACTCTTTTTCTTTTCTTTCTTTTTCTTAGAGCTCACAACCTCACCAGATTCACATATACGACTTGTATTTGGTGGTCTCACTAGGCATCAACACTTTAATTGAGTTCTCATAACCCTAACACTAAGTCGAAATTCCTCATCTAGTATTTGAGCGGTCAGAAACATAAGAAAAATAGGTTAGGGCTATACTTGGTGGATCTCAATTTTTATTTGGTGGTATTGCCTCGATGAAATAAACACTAAATATTCATTCTTTTCTTTGCTTTTTCTTCTTTTTCTATTTTTCTTTTTTTTCAATTTTTCTTTCTTTTCATCATTCCTTTTTGTTTTTTAGCATAACACAACTAGCATACATCCATGAACTTTATTGAGGAGGCATTATTAAGGATTGGTGGTACTCAAGAGACATTGGGTGGCTTATTTGGTGGAAGTGCCTACTCACGGCACCGGGAGAGACGGATTGGACGGTGTATTTCTGACCTTGACATCAATACCCTCCTTCAGCTAAGGATTCTATAGAGAATGGTTGTAACCATCCACCTTAGCCCTAGTTTTATGAAAACTTGCCCTCGTGTATTTGCCTTATTTAGTGGCTCTCAAAATTTCGCACAAAAATGTATACGTGGGAACCGAGAGCGAAAACTATGTCTAATCTCAGAGTATCATCACCTAATTATCTAGGATTCCAGATTCCTCGCACTAATCTTAGAGTACCAGTACACTCTACTCTTATCTCACACTATTTGGTGGATTTTTGGAAGAAAATCTACCTGATTCCCAAAACACTGTCCAGGGGTTCAGGAAAAGAAGCACTGCTTCTTCTCGACAGATTGAAGACGTTTATCAGCCTTCACCATGAATCCATTGCAAATTCTACATGTGTGTGAAAAGTTGTACTGGATTCCAGATTACAGGAATAAGCTAGAGGATAAAATCCCTAATGCATTCTCTTAATAAAATAATCTTATTCATGAATACAGTATGTATATATGCTATAATTAATCTCGTATAATTTGTACTTCGTGAAATTCCCGTATCGGGTTACATTCAGCTTGACCCTAAATTTAGAACAAAAGGTGAGCGGGTGAGTCGGAAGTGGCTGTTGCGAACGATTTCTAGCTCCAATGCGAGCATTGGAGGTGAAGTCAGTTGCTCTTTTGTTTAAGGTCCTAAAGTACGTTTTACATGCAGCTCCGAGGTTTTCCTAAGTGTTGGCATAAATTTTTTTTTAGTTTTTCTTTATATAACCCCCCATGCCTAAGTTCTTGCATGTCCTCATGCATGAATGTAAAAGAAAATAAATACTGCAGGGGAAGAGTGGGTAGAAATCACCTGTATTGCTCTTGAAATTATATTCAGCCCTGACCAATCTGTTAACATGCAATATACAAAAGGGACATATGCTGAAACAAAAATATGCTATGTATAAAAATGGTTACATATAAATGATTGTGGAATGTGGAGTGAATGGTATTTATACGTGCTGAGTTTAACGCCTCCAGCTGGGCGAGCACTCAATCACACCTCCTCACTAAGATGAATAGTCTCGTCAGGTGGAGGAGGTTCCTGGGCCAAAAATGGCTTGAGGCGCTGGCCATTTACCGTGAATATATGCCCAGATTTTAGGTCCTTGATCTGGACTGCCCCATTAGGATATGGCTGTATCACAACATACAGGCCAGTCCACTTGGACTTAAGCTTCATCGCAAACAGTTTCAGTCGTGAATCAAATAACCAGACTTGTTGGTTGGGCGTGAATACTTTCCTCCAGATGTGGTGGTCATGAAAGGCCTTGGTCTTGTCCTTGTATATTAATGCATTCTCATAGGCCTCCCGCCGGATTTCTTCTAATTCGCTGAGCTAGAGTTTCCGTTCTCGACCTCCTGCATCGAGGTCAAGGTTGCATTTTCGTACTGCTGAAAAGGTGTGGTGTTCCAGCTCTACAGGAAAGTGACAGGCCTTGCCATATACCATGAGATATGGTGACATTCCAAGTGGGGCCTTGTATGCGGTCCGATGTGGTGAAAGTGCATCGATTAATTTGTCAGACCAGTCCTTCCTGTCTGGTCTAACCGTCTTCTGGAGAATCAGCTTGATTTGACGGTTAGACACTTCAGCTTGCCGATTGGTCTGCGGGTGATACGTCGTGGCTATGGGGTGATGTACCCCGTATTTCTTTAATAATGACCTGAAATTGGCATGGATAAAGTGGCTTCCCCCGTTGCTAATCAGAGTGCGGGGTATTCCAAATCTCGCAAAAATATTTTGCCGTATGAACGAAATGAGGGTCTTGTGGTCAGCCCATCTCACCGGGATGGCCTCGACCTACTTCGAGACATAATTAACGGCTAGTAATATGTACTCGAAGCCATGCGAGTTCGAAAAAGGGCCCATAAAATAAATACCCCAGACATTGAACACTTCTACATCCATGATGTCTTGGAGTGGCATCATGTCTCTCCTGGTCATAGAATCGACTGACTGACATTGTTTGCAGTGTTGGGCATAATCGTGTGTATCTCTAAAGATGGTTGGCCAGAAAAATCCTAACTGCAAAATTTTTGCAGTGGTTTTCCATCCTGAGAAATGGCCACCACACACATCATTGTGGCAGAAAGATAACACACTGGGGATCTCGGAGTCTGTGATCCATCAGCGAATAATCTGATCTGCTCCAATGCGGAAGAGCAGTGGGTCATCCCAGAGGTAGTATTTGGCCTCTGCAATGAATTTGAGTTTCTGGTCCTTAGATAGGTTCACGGGAATTTTGCCTATGGTAAGGTAGTTCGCGAAATCCACATACCAGGGGAACTCAACAGAATGAATTGCCAAAAGAGATTCATCCGAAAATTGTTCATGGATAGGTAGGGAATAAGGAATGTGGTCTAGGTCCAATCTAGATAGGTGATCGCCACAACATTTTGTTTTCCGACTTTGTCACGGATTTTGATATCAAATTCCTGCAATAGAAGGATCCATCTAATGAGTTGTGGTTTGGCATCCTTCTTTGCCAACAAATGCTGGAGGGCAGAGTGGTCAGTGAAGATGATGACCTTGGACCCTAATAAATATGATCTAAATTTCTCCAACCCGAATACTACTGCTAGAGTTCTTTTTCAGTGATAGTGTAATTATGCTGAGCCTCATTCAGCGTCTTGCTAGAATAGTATATGACAAAGGGTTGTTTCTCCCGACACTGACCTAAAATAGCACCGACGGCAAAATCAGAAGCGTCGCACATCATTTCGAAATCAAGCAACTAGTCAGGTGGTTGGAGAATTGGGCAGTCGAAAACAACGCTTTGTAAAGTCTCGAAGGTGCTAAGACACAAGGTATCAAATTCAAATGGGACATCGGTAACCAGGAGATTTGTCAAAGGCCGTGCAATTTTTGAGAAATCCGATAGAAGTCGACGTGACCCAAAAATGATCTAATTTGCGTGACTGAACTAGGTGGCAGTAAGTGGGAGATAATCTCTGATTTATCCTGGTCGACCACGAGTCCATTTTTGGAGATCATGTGCCCTAGTACTATGCCATCCCTCACCATGAAATGGCTTTTCTCCCATGATAGTACTAGGTTTACCTCAATACACCATTTCAGGATCTTGGTGAGGTTATCAAGACAAGATGCGAAATCATCTCCGAAAATAGAGAAGTCATCCATGAACACTTCCACATAATCCCCAATCATGTTAGAGAAGATAGCCATCATACAACACTGAAATGTTGCTGGTGCGTTGCAGAGGCCAAAGGGCATCCGCTTGAAGGCGAATGTTCCAAAGGGGCATGTGAATGTGGTCTTGTCCTGATCTTCCAGGCTAATCGCTACTTGATTATACCCGAAGTATCCATCCAGAAAGCAGAAGAAACTGCGTCCGGCTAACCGTTCCAAGATTTGGTCAATGAACGACAAAGGAAAGTGATCCTTCTGGGTAGCCATGTTTAGTTTCCTGTAGTCAATGCAGACCCGCCAAGATGTCGCAGTGCGGGTCGGGATGGATTCACCCTTATCATTTTTCATGACGGTGAGTCCTACTTTCTTGGGCACTATCTGAATTGGACTCACCCACTGGCTATCTGAGATTGGATATACAATGCCTGCATCTAGCCATTTGATGATCTCCTTCTTAACAACCTCTAGCATATTCGGGTTTAGCCGCCTTTGAGGTTGTCTAGATGGTTTCACCCCCTCATCTGTGTAAATGTGATGAGTGCAATACGAGGGGCGAATACCGCAGAGATCAGCAATACTCCACCTGATAGCAGCCCTATGGTCTTGAAGTGTAGAAACCAATTGATGTTCCTGTTCTTGGGTTAAGTGGGCATTGATAATGACTATATATGTCTCACTTTCACCCAAGAACACGTACTTGAGTGAGTCAGTGATGTAAACATGCTCACACTACTTAAGATGTCTATTTATGCATGTTCGTAAGCATAAGATTGCATTGCATACTATAAATATTGCATAACATGCATCATCTTGCATTTAGAGTAGTTTGAATAAAATGGAGGTTAATTGTCTCCTTTTGTGTTCATGGACAAGGCAAACTTTTTATCGGGACCTCAGATCGAAGATCCAACCGTACATATGTGATCAGGGCAACGATTGGAGTTCAACGACTCCAAGATCGCCCTAATCAGACATCTGTAGCATCAGATAGTGACTGGGGAACCCTAGAAGATCAAGTGCCAAGATGGTGTGAATCCACACTTCAAACAACAAATCCGATCACACGGATGGATTCGGATCGACAATCGCAGCCTAACAACGTGAAAATCGACTCAATCCGACAACCGTGGCACCATCTACATCATCCAGAAGATGGATGGCTCAGATGCAACCGGCCTTCAGGATCGCCACTGCCTCTCCAAAGAAAATTCGACCCGTAATTTGGGCCATTGGATCTTGATCCAACGGCCATGAGCACGTGCCGCTAAAATCATCTCCGTGACCAACTCTCCGCCATAGCGCAGCGGGCGAACGCTTTATCGCGAGCGGGAGAGCGGTGCGGGCAAGCAGGTGTGATTAGCCGCTTGATCGCGATTGAACAGTCATGCGTGCCCAATCCGCCCCATGCATTATTGCATGCCTGCGCATGATGCGGGATCGTATGCGGGCGGGTATGCGCTGAGGAGCGGGCGAAGGCGTGACTTAAGCCGTCCGATCTCACTATCGGACAGTTGAGAGTGGCTGGACGTGTACGTGCATTACACGCGCGAGCAAGCAAGTGGGCGCATGCGCGCCGCCCACTACACCCACGTTCGGACCTTTAGCGATGGTTTTATCCGTCACTAAAGGTCTTGAATTAATGTTTTAAGAGTTGTAATGACCAAATTGCCCCCACTCCTTGCAACTATAAAAGGAGACCCCCTCCACACGAAATTCTCATCCCTTCCTTCTCTTCTCTCCCTCTCCAAAGCTCAACAGAAGCTTGTCCCACACCCGGGATGCTTCTTGCAAGATAAAGTCAATTTTTCATCCCCTTTCGGAAGTGGATCACGTGACGACGACGATGTGCTGCCCCGTTCCCGTTCTTTTACTTCATCCTCCTTCATCCTACTCCATCCTCCTTCGTCCAGGCATCGTCCCATCCGGCTCGTCTTCCAAGCGACCGTCGAGGAGGATATCTCTCTCCCCATTCTTTTTACTGCTTTCTAGAATAGATTTACTGCTTTCTAGTGTAATCATTTTCCCGCTTTCTAGTCGTAATGTTTAGTGTTATATTCTCTCTCTCTCTATTTATTGTAAATAGTTAGATAGTTCTAATCAATTAATTTATTTCGTGACAAATAAAATAAACAGGTGTTTTTAAATCAAACGTCCACCTCCCTATGTTCGACCTGGGATTTCCATTCCGGTATAAATTTTATTTGTTGAAGACGAGTTCTTCGCTTTCAAACTATAAGGACAGGTTTTTCAAAATCAAACACGTTAGTGTAACAACCCGACATTCAACATTTTGGTGCCATTGCTGGGGATTCAACTCGTTCTTCAGAGCACAGAACGAGATCAAAATGTTGAACATCGGAGTTGCTACTCTTACGTGTTTGGTTTTGAAAAACCTGTCGTCGTAGTATGAAAGCGAAGAACTCGTGTTCAACAAATAAAATTTATACCGAAATAAAAATCCTGGGTCAAAAATAGGGAGGCGGACGTTTGATTTAAAAACACCTGTTTATTTTATTTGTAACGAAGTAAATTAATTGATTAGAACTATCTAACTATTTACAATAAATAGAAGAGAGAGAGAATATTACAAACAAAAACTAAAAAGAGATATAGAATGAACATGGAATTTCATCATCAGAAATATTGTTCATTACACTAAACATTACGACTGGAAAGTCGGAAAATGATTAAACTGGAAAGCAGCAAATCTATTCTAGAAAGCAGTAAAAGGAATGGGGAGAGAGATATCCTCCTCGACGGTCGCTTGGAGGATGAGCCGGATGGGACGACGCCTGGACGAAGGAGGACGAAGTAAGATGAAGGAGGGTGAAGCAGGAAGAACAGGAACGGGGCAACACGTCCTCGTCGTCGCAGGATCCGCTTCCGAAAGGGGGACGAAAAATTGACTTTATCTCGCAAGAAGCATCCCAGGTGTGGGACAAGCTTCTCTTCAGGTTTTGAGAGGGAGAGAAGAGAAGGAAGGGATGAGAATTTCATATGGAGGGGGTCTCCTTTTATAGTTGCAAGGAGTAGGGGCATTTTGGTTATTTCAATTTTAAAAACATTAATTCAGGACCTTTAGTGACGGATAAAATCATCGCTAAAAGTCCAAACATGGGCGTAGTGGGCGACGCGCACGCGCTTGCTCACCTCCTCGCGCGTAACGCACACGCACGTTCAGCCGATCTTGCAATCGGACGGCTTAAGTCGCACCTACGCCCGCTCCTCAACGCATGCCCACCCACGTACGATCATGCTCGGACCTTTAGCGATGGTTTTATCCATCACTAAAGGTCCTGAATTAATGTTTTTAAAATTAGAATGACCAAAATGCCCCCACTCCTTGCTACTATAAAAGGAGACCCCCTCCACATGAAATTCTCATCCCTTCCTTCTCTTCTCTCCCTCTCCAAAGCTCAACAAAAGCTTGTCCCACACCCGGGATGCTTCTCGTGAGATAAAGTTAATTTTTTGTCCCCTTTCGGAAGTGGATCCCGTGATGACAACGATTTGCTGCCCCGTTCCCGTTCTTTTGCTTTGTCCTCCTTCATCCTACTCCGTCCAGGCATCGTCCCATCCGGCTCGTCCTCCAAGCGACCATCGAGGAGGATATCTCTCTCCCCATTCTTTTTACTGCTTTCTAGAATAGATTTACTGCTTTCTAGTGTAATCATTTTCCCGCTTTCTAGTTGTAATGTTTAGTGTAATGAAAAATCTTTCTGATGATGAAATTCCATATTCATTCTACATCTCTTTTTTGTTTTTGTTTGTAATATTCTCTCTCTCATATTCTCTCTCTCTCTCTTCTATTTATTGTAAATAGTTAGGTAGTTCTAATCAATTAATTTACTTAGTGACAAATAAAACAAATGTGAATTTTTTTAAATCAAAAGTCCTCCCTGTGTTCGACTGGGATTTTTATTCTGGTATAAATTTTATTTGTTGAACATGAGTTCTTCGCTTTCATACTACGACAACAAGTTTTTCAAAACCAAATACGTAAGTGTAGCAACTCCAACATTCAACATTTTGGCGCCGTTGCCGGGGAGGCGATGCTCTTTTATTTTTTCATTGTGTTTTTACAATTTATGAATCATTTACCTCACTTCTCTCCTTTCTTATTGTGATTGCAGGTACTCTTTTGAGACGAGCAAACATGGTAAATCAGAGAAAAGTGCTGTGGAAGGTTCTGTGAGTTATCCCCCACCTCCCACCCATTAGATTTCATTCCACAACATAATAACACAAACATCAATCAACCTAGGTGTTCTTATAAACTCTAAGGTTAGATTGTTTGTTGTTTGACACCCATACTCACCCCAACCTCCATATTTAGAAAGAAAATTAAAAAAAATCTCACAGAGGTACACAACCTCATCTAATTTTCAAACTCAACCGGTAAACCAATCTTTGGAGCCAGTACACACATCCAAGCACATAATTGAGTAGAAATCAGATTAGGTAATCACTTGTGTACCTAATTAAGTGGTGCAACAGGCCAATTGTTTGAGTTAATTGGGCCACACCACTTCAATTAAAATCAACTCATCAAGTAGCTACCACTTAGGTTCAACTATTAGGGATTTACCAGGCACTCCACATTCTTTTTAATCTTTAAAGGAAAACATCTTCACCTGTGCTTTCAAAACCTGATGTGCCAACAAAACTTGTTTGAAAACACCTAAAGTTGAATCCTAAAAGCTACTAAGCAAGATTTGAACCCTAATCGCATCAAAAATAATCTTGCTTGAAAACCACTGGTTGTGCACGCACACACAAATCAATCAATCATTAAGGGCACAACCCAGATAAAGGGCCCATCACATTCCAAAGCACATTCAAACCTAGCCCTAAATAAAACAGAGTAGACGTTGGCCTTAAGGATTCGACTCGCTCTTCAGAGCCCAGAATGAGATTATTTTCGATTAGATTGTTTCTACTATTCAATCTGATGTCTAGCTGGGGAAGCATAATCAAACGATCGCGGCTGGGGGTACACTAGGAACCGGAGGCGCAAGCAGAAGGAAGAACCTTCTCTCCAGTCCCTCCTTCTAACTGGTTGGATTGAACAGACAGAACTAGATCAAATCGTTCCTTTATCTCAAGACAGGTTTTGGGAGTCTATAGGTCATTAGGCTAGCCCACTTAAGGACAGGTTTGATTGTTTGTATTGTTAGGTGCCTTTCTTCCTCCCATCTCTCATGAATCCTTCCACATATTACATGCATTCCCTCTCTTTCCCTCCTATTTTGAATTATCCTCAACATGACGATTATTCCAACTCGTACTGTAACCAACCATCAGTTAGTTGGGATAACTTGGATTAGGGATACAGTTCCGGACCTCCATGTTTAGGGTCTAACCCTGAACACTATGATTGTGATTTCTATCCTTCTCAGAGCCACATTGATTATAGATCATCACCCTTTCATGAACAACTTAATACGATCTGCAATCAAGAAGGATACACTGATTCTTATCCATCCTCTGATTATACTGCCTTTAGGTCATCACCACCTTTTGAATAATCCGAAATGACCTATTATCAGGAAGGGTATAACAAATCTCAATTCGTTAATTCCCCTACATTGATCCCAAACCCGCCCAACCCTGAACCAACTCATTTGGTTCAGGGTAACCAGGTTCAAGATAAGGTTTTGGCTAACTTGAGGAATATCATACAATCTTTAGAAGTTCAGCCAATACCTTGCATTGAGAGATTGGAGCCCCTGATTCAGATGATTGATGATTTGAATATGTATTTGTTGGATTGGCTCCGGGATGTTAAGGATAAGAACCCGGGTGAGTTTTTACTTTGGAAGTTAGTGAAATTGAGGATAAGATTTGTGGTCGCTTTGATTCAATCATGGGATGATTCCCAGCATGAACCCTCTTCAGGAGATCCAATTTCAGAACCCGTTTAGGCACCTGTTGGGGGGATACGTGTTACGAGGCTGACCAGAGTGAATTAGAGCAACCAATTAAGGATGATCTGATTTCTTCACCTGAGATCCCTGAGCCAGGGAACGAGGAAACATATGTCTCCTTGGAACAGAAAGTGACAGATGATTTTGAGACATACATTAATATGGATTTCAATTTCTTTGATTCTGATGGTGAAGATTTAAGTGGCGAAGTCTCACGGGAGTTTATAAAACATGATTTTTGTGAGACGATTGGGCCTGAGGAATCTGATAGATCATTTGATAGCCCAATAATTGAGGAAACTGATCTTATTAGGGCTCACATTACGGATCCAGAATCGCATTTTCTGGAGGATTCAATTTAATGCCCTGATTGTCAGTTACACCCCATTGAGCTTATCGATGATTCTATTTCTGAGATAATTAGACCCAAGTCAATTCTGATTCAGCCACATCTTTTAGACTTGGAAATTTCAAATGAGGTGATTAATATGCAAGAGGTCTTGGAATTTAACATTCTGAATGAGGAGGATAGAAGCTGGGAAGTTCTGATCTGGGAAGCTAACTCCGGAGGAAGTAGAAGATTGAGTCTAAGGGTTCCAATTCATCTGAAATCATCAAACCAAAACCCTTATGACATCTGTTCTGCGGATGTTCAACCCAAGCACACATTCAATGATTATCCTTTTGAGCTTGATTTCTCTGTAACTCGACTCTTTGGTCTTGGGTTGCATCCTCATAAATCGTATGCCCGACCCCGCTTGCATATTGATTTTAGGTTTTGGGTAATTTTTATCCAAAACCTGAGATATTCTCGATTATGTGGTATGGGTCTGCATTACAATCTGGTCCACATTTGTGGACATCTGCTGGCAGGTCCAAGGTTTCATCTTTTTATTCTGATTCTGACCTGCACCTGTGAATTCTTCATTTCTCTTCTTTGTATAGTGTGCCTAGCTGAAGGCACTAAATTCAGCACGTATACAGTTCTTTTTAGTTTTCATCTCGGAGCGAACCTGACATTCACGCAATTCAGGTGCTTTATACGCTATTCCACTCTGTTTTATGTCTTTTTAATACAATGAGGACATTGCATTAGATAGGCATGGGGGGTGGATATTCATCTCTGAATTTATTAGTCAGCTCCATAGATTTGTTTTATTTTCTTTTATTAAAAAAAAAATCTGTGGAATGGGTTTAAGAAAATTTTCAATCTTAGGAAATACTACATTATGATTTGAACACAAAGAGCCTTCAGGTCTTTGGACTTAATCAGCTTGTGTATCCACTAAAATGTGGATTTATTTTTCGATTCCTCGCCAACCTAAATTCTATTTTAATTGGAGTAAATAAGTTTGAGTGATAAGTACACGACTTATCAACCCACCCTCTGATTTGAGAGAATTTTAAGTTTTAAGCATCTACACACTATCTTGTCACTGACTCATTATTCGACGATTCTAACGGAAATTGGGTAGCTAATGAACTTTCTAGGGTGATATGGCTGGCAAGTTATCATGGGTAACAACCCATAGGTAGGTTGTCCAGAGCCCAGTCACTGGATCTTTCTCTTTTTGCTACCTTTAGGTAAATCTTAGACCAAGGAAGCCACCTACTTAAAAAAGAAAAAAGGTCAAAAAGAAAAGGAGAAAAGAAAAAAAGAAATAAGCCACACTTCGCTACACGAGTATGGCTGGTAAGTTGTCGGTGGTAACAGCTCATCGACCGGTTGTCCAGAACCCAGCTCAATAAATACACTGAAAATTCCCAAAACACTTAGGAAGAAGCGGAGAAGTAGAATAAATCGGGGAGATATACACTTGATTCACCCTTGTGTTGACCCCGTAAAAAAATAAAAGTAGGGAGAAATCTACCGATTATAAAGATGCACCTTTAGGCAAAATTCTTTTTTTAGGTCACCTAGAGGCGTAGAAATCCGAAGTCTGTTTTAACTGCCGGTTAACGAGTCTATCAAATTCACAATAAAATGCTTAGAACTTAGGGTTCTCATCAAATCTTGGGTGAGTTGAAAGACCATAGAAAGCCACTCTTAAACCCTAAAACTTGAAAATCCAAAAAAAATTAGAAAAGAGGAAAAAATAGAAAAAGAAAATTTTCTTTAAATAAGGCGAGGGCTTGAGGCAGTCTGCATTTTGGCAGATACTCGGGCACTGTTGTGTCTTTGAAAGTTCAGATCCTAAGTAGACATTTTCTTAATGATTGAAAAAAAAAAACTCAAACCCAAATAATCCAATCTGATTCTTTTATAAATAGCATATAGTTTTTGCTAGGGACTAGTAAAAAATAGGCATGGGAGTAGGATATAAACATGTTTACACTACTTAGGATGCCTATTTATGCATGTTCTTAAGCATAGGATTGCATTGCATACTATAAATATTGCATAACATGCATCATCTTGCATTTAGAGTAGTTTGAATAAAATGGAGGTTAATTGTCTCCTTTTATGTTCATGGACTGGGAAAACTTTTTATCGGGACCTTGGATCGAAGATCCAACCGTATAGATGTGATCAGGGCGACGATTGGAGTTCAACGACGCCGAGATCACCCTAATCAGACATCTGTAGCATTAGATAGTGATCGGGGAACCCTAGAAGATCAAGGGCCAAGATGGTGTGAATTCACACTTCAAACAACAAATCCGACCACATGGATGGATTTGGATCAATGATCGCAGTCTAACGGCGCAAAAATCTACTCAATCTGACAATCGTGGCACCATCTACATCATCTAGAAAATGGACGGCTCAGATGGTGCCACGTGGTGCCATCTCAGCCGTCCAACCAACCCTCAGGATCGCCGCTGCCTCTCCAAAGAAAATTCGACGTGTGATCTGGGTCGTTGGATCTTGATCCAACGGCCATGAGCACACACCGCTAAAATCATCTCCGTGACCAACTCTCCTCCACAGTGCAGCGGGTGAACGCTTTATCGCGAGCGGGCGGCCCGCGTTCGAAATGCAAGGAGCGAGCAAGCGATGCGAGCGAGCGGGCACGATTAGTCGCTCGTTTGCGATCGAACGGTCGCATGCGCCCAATCTTCCCCACGCACTATTGCACACCCATGCGTGACGCGGGATCGTACGCGGGCGGGCACGCGTTGAGGAGCCGGTGAAGGCGTGACTTAAGCTGTCCAATCTCACGATCGGATGGCTGAGAGCAGCTGGACGTGTACACGCATTACGTGCACGAGCAAGCGAGCGGGCGCGCGCGCGTTGCCACTACGCCCATGTTCAGACCTTTAGCGACGGTTTTATCCGTCACTAAAGGCTTGAATTAATGTTTCAAGAGTTGTAATGACCAAATTGCCCCCACTCCTTACAACTATCAAAGGAGACCCCCTCCACATGAAATTCTCATCCCGTCCTTCTCTTCTCTCCCTCTCCAAAGCTCAAGAGAAGCTTGTCCCACACCTGGGATGCTTCTCGCGAGACAAAGTCAATTTTTCATCCCCTTTCGGAAGTGGAACTTGCGACGATGACGACATGCTACCCCATTCCCGTTCTTCTACTTCGTCCTCCATCATCCTACTCTGTCCTCCTTCGTCCAGGCGTCGTCCCATCCGGCTTGTCCTCTAAGCGACCGTCGAGGAGGATATCTCTCTCCCTATTCTTTTTACTGCTTTCTTGAATAGATTTACTGCTTTCTAGTATAATCATTTTCCCACTTTCTAGTCATAATGTTTAGTGTAATGAACAATCTTTCTTATGATTAAATTCCATGTTCATTCTCATATTCTCTCTCTCTCTTCTATTTATTGTAAATAGTTAGATAGTTCTAATCAATTAATTTACTTCGTGATAAATAAAGCAAACGCGTGTTTTTAAATCAAATGTCCGCCTCCCTGTGTTCGACCTGGGATTTCCATTCTGATATAAATTTTATTTGTTGAACACAAGTTCTTCGCTTTCAAACTATAAAGACAGGTTTTTCAAAACCAAACATGTTAGCATAGCAACCCGACGTTTAATAGTCAGGTAAGGGCTTCAATTCAATCACAGGTGGGTCAGAATCAGATATGAGAGTGGGAGGAGTAGAATCGATGGTGAGAATCTGCTGATCCATGCGCACGTGAATTCCCACTGAGTCGCTCCCTATGGAATAATTGGTTGTGACTGCATTAACGGGAAACTCGTTAGCTATAGTCATGTCTTCCTGCAATAACAAGGGTGATTCAGTAATATATGGATCAGGATAGCTGGATTCAGGGGTGCTGTGGTCAGATGCACACCCTAAATAGTCAAATCCTCGGGGAGATATGTGTAATGCAGTGGTTTCAGTCCCGTGTGGATCGAGGTTCGAGAACCCGAGTAGTGTAGACGAATAAGACATTGGGCCATCACAAAGGAGCCCAATGTTACCACAGTAACCTGAATCTCTGTCTTCACCGTCCTCCTCTATTCGATCACAGTTGAAGTTCTTTGCTGCCTTGAATATGTCTAGTCGAAGTCGCTCATTACCTAGGGCAATCTCCATACACCCGGATGCACAATCGATGTTCGCTCGGGCTGTCGCCAGAAATGGGCAACCCAAAATAATTGGTGCATCTCAGAGATTAAGAGGAACTTCCATATTGAGAACGAAAAAATCTGCGGGAAAGCAGAACCCACAGACTTTCACGATAACGTTCTCAACCACCCCCCTCAGTGTTTTGACTAATCTATCAGCCAGCTGAATCGTAACCGAGGTGGGTTTCAACTCCCCAAATTTAAATCGATCAAATACAGTAATGGGAGTTAAGTTGATGGACGAACCCAAATCTAGAAGGGCCCGATCAAATGGAGAATCCTGCAAGAAGCAGGATATGAGTGGGGTACCAGGGTCTTTCTTCTTCGGTGGTAGGTCAGCTAGAATCATGATGCTAGCTTCTTTCGACAATACCGCTTGTCGTCCAATTCTCGACTGCCGCTTCGGGGTACAATAGTCCTTGAAGAACCTAGCGACAGCAGGAATGTGATCGATAGCCTCGTGGAGGGGGACCTGAATATGTACTTCCTTAAACATCGATTTCAGGTCCTCAAAATTCCATGTGTCCTTTTTTCGTAATACATTTCATGTCAGAGCTGCAGGAAAAGGGATGGGAATCTCAGGGTTAAATGGCATCTTACCCTTATCTACCATAGGTGGGTCCTGAGATGATGAAGATGGAGTCGAACTCGCCTACGACGAAGGGTGGGAAAAATCAGGACCCGCCTACCTAGGTGGTGGGTCGAATGTCTTCCTTCGCTTCACAAAGAAACAGCGTGTGCATTGGCTTGCTGCCCATGAGGTGGTGGGGGAGTGGAAGGGGTAGAATACGCAGGATTCTGCAAAGGCAGCTGGCCTTGCGCATAACCGGGTGGTGCAGGAGGTGCCTATAGTATGGTGTGTGCCTGTCCCTGAGGTGCCTGAAACCTAGGTGGGCCACCCTGGTTCTGCACATATCGAGGATTCGGGACGGGTTGGGAGGGCAAGGCTCCCTGAGTCATATGCTCCTGCAACAGCTGGTTCTGCATTTTCTGTATGGTCTGAATTTGATCAGCCATCGCCTTCATAATATGTAAGCTATCTTGTGTAGACTTCCTCATCGATTCTTGTAGCTCCTCTTTCAGCACCTCCAAAGGGTCAGCCCACTTTGGAGGGTGGTTGGCAGCTTGGTGCAGCAGCTGGTATAACGAGCGGGGTTGCTGCTGCTGAGGCGGGAATGGCTGCTGCCTAGGATACGTGTTTTGTGCATTCACGTATTGCCTGGTCTGGTAGTGTGGATCTTGATGTGGTCTCTGTGAATTACCAGACCAGGAGAAGTTTGGATGCTGGCGCCAACCAGGGTTATACATCTCTGAATACGGGTTATTACGTTGGTACCTTAGATAGCGTTGACATCCTCGTAGGCCGAAGATGTCTGAGACGTATATCCATCATGGGGATACGCAATATAATCTGCGAGTGGTGCGTAACCCTGGTCGTAGAGTACCAGATCTGGATTATTCACGGGATCCTAATATGCGGGATCTCGTAAATACAGAGAAGATGCATCCTGAGCGAGTAGATTAACTCTAGCAGGAGGGGCTCATGATGCATAAGAGGATCTTGCGATGGTAGAGCTCATGTCGGATTGACCTTGACTGATCTGGTCAATCTTCTTCTCAATTAGGTTTATTCTATCCAGCTGCTTGACGATGATATCCATGCCGGCTTGAATAGATTCGATGTGAGCCTCGTGGACACCAATCCGCTACTGACCAAGCCGCTGGAACTGGTTCATAGATGAGGCATTCAACGAGTTCTCCACTAATGATTCGAACAGCTCAAATGCGTTGTTCTCGTCTTTTGCGAGAAAATTCCCGCCGCTAGAAGCATCGGCCAAATACCGATGTGTGTCATCCAACCCATGGTAAAAAATCTAAGCTAAGTGCCATTTGGGTAAACCATGATGCGGGCATTTTCAGAGAAGGTCTTGAAATCTATCCCATGCTTTGTGCAATTTCTCCCCAGCTCCCTGGGAGAAAGTTGTGATTGCACGTCGCATTGCATTTGTTCGATCAATTGGGAAGAACTTTTGCAGGAATTCACGTCATAATTCTGGCCAGGTTCCAATTGGCTTCCCAATAGTCTTGAACCAGTATGAAGCTTTGTCCCTCAGCGAGAACGAGAAAAGCTTCATCAGAACAATCCTAAGAGCAACATTCCTGGGTCAGATCATTTCAGTGAGTCGACTCAGGCCCTCAAGGTGCTGGAACAGATCTTCGCTTGAGTTCCCATAGAAATGAGTGCTGATCAACACAATTACATTGGGCTTGAGCTCAAACGCGTCTCCTCCTGTGGGAATTCTGATAAGAGGTGTGACGATTTGTGCGACTGGGTCATAGAAATCCCGCAGTTGTTCTCCTCGCGGCGGGTGTTGCATCCTGTCAAGTGCCATCAGAATGCGATCCATGCTCTGCTGATGCCGCTCCTCAGATTCAGCAACCCGGGCTTCCAGATGAGCCATCAGGTCCAGATTCTCGAAGTCCTAACCTGGTCTAGGTTTAGGTCCAGGATTTTCCATGGTGGCTCTTGGAGTAGAAGAAATGGGGGGAGAAGATGGTCCGGGCGAGGTGACTCGCCTCCTTAGGAGTGGCTCCCAAGGTCCAACCAAGCGAGGTCGAAGTGACCTCCTTCCATGCATACACCGCCCAACCCCTGGGTTGGTGTAGCCACGCAAGACAAGGCTAAGGCCCTATCAATCAAATGGTCCTTATAGATTAGGTGACCAGATTTTTCGTTGGAAGTTTGAATTCCTGAAGATAAGTTCGTCGTTCAACCGACTGAAGGTGGTTCCTGCCTCTTAAGCTAACCCAGCCAGTCTGGTTACGAGGGGACTAAGGGGAAGGTTCTTCCTTTGGCTTACGCCTTTGATTCCATTGACCCCCGAGCTGCGGTCATTTGACACTACCCCACAAACTTAGTCACCAGGTTTGGCAAGAGAGATTAAAAACACCCAGTAGTACGACAACGAACTCGGGTTGATTTCGTGTTTTAAAATTAGTTTTAACCCGTTTTCTTCAGTGGGGTTTGTGGTGAGTGACCCACAAGGTGACCAAGCTCACTGGCTAACTAGAGTTGATTAAGTTTAGGTTAGCCCAAAGTGTGGTCTCTAGTTGTAACCCTAATGATTCAACCTAAGTTGCATGCACTTCTAGGGTTTTTTTTCTGTTTTAGCAAACCACAAAAGTAATGTTGGTTCTTTGATAATAATTGGAATCCAATTAGTTTGAAATTTTGTGAGCAGATTCCTTTATCAATTAGTTTTCCAGAGAATATTTTTTTGGAATTTTTACTATTTCAACCGAATTTTTAGGGAATTTTGAATATCAGAGGGTCATATTTGGATTTTTGACCCCTGGTCAGTTTTTTGCTTTGAAATAGTACCAAATGACCTTCAAAAACTCAGGAAAAATATGGAAAATAAAGCCAATGTGATCAGCTTTCAAACCCCACCATTTTTTGTCAAGAAAATTTTATGGATTTCTTGAAATAGCTTTTTGAAATTTGAAACATTTTGAATCTAGGTCAGTCTGACCCCCATGCACTTTGTAAATTTTTTTAAAATAATGGTGGTGTTTGAAAGATGGCTTGAAAGTGAAGATTTATCCCAAATTTCAAAATTTTTCGCTTATCATTTTTTCGACAATCGAATTTTTAAATCAAGCTTGAAATCTATCCGAAAATCAGGAGATGGTGGAAAAGCTTTTTAAAGAGGTTTGAATTTGAAATCTAAACTTTCCACCAAAATATTTTTTTTCTTTTCAAAACTTTTGCACTTGTTTTTTTCAAAGAGAATTTTTCAAAAGATTCAAAGAAAATACTTTTTTTTTTTTCAAAGTAACCTAGATTCGAAAGGAAACCTAATCTAGATTTTTTTCAAATTTTTTTTTATTTTTTTCTTTTTCATGAAAATAAGAAAAATCTTTTTTTTTCACAAAGAATTTATCAAAGGAAAGTGGAGAAAGTAAATCTACTCCTAGGGTTCAGAAAAAGAAACCTAATCTAAAGAGAGATGATGTGCAGCTGATTTTTGTCTTTACCGCACTTGTTGTGTACGCAGATCCCGTTCTTTTTTGTTTTTCTGCACATCAAAAAAAAAGTAGAGAGAGATTTGTCAGTGATAGTTTCAAGATCGAAATCATAGAAAATGACATTGCCTGCCCGGCAACGGCGCCATTTGTTGGGAAATCATAGATCATGTATTTGACAGAAAAAAGTGTCATAGTATAGTCGTGAAGTACGATCCAACAAAGATATTGTTTTACAAATATTATGAGACTTGAGTCCCGGTTGTTCGTCTCTGGGAGGCATTTCTTTCACTTTTGAAATTGATCTTTCTACTACTCTACTTTGCTTAAAGACGCACGCTGGTTTCCAATCTCCTAACTAAAACTTCACCACTTCTGTTATTAACTTGGATCACATGCGCATGCGTCAAGTAAATTACGAAAGTGAATGTGTGAGTTTCTGTGCGCACGATTCTAGTGAGGTAGTGACTATTTATGGAGAAAGCGTGTATTGTTAGATTTTCAATATCCTCAGGAAATGACATGCTGGTGCATAATGGATGGACAGTTAAAGAGCAGGCACTTAAATCACGCAAATGCGATAATTATTAAGCTCATGGTGATTTCAAACACATAAAGAGCTATATATATATATATATAAATACAATTTCATTCATTCATTGGGGAGTTGTTTGCATAAGGAATCTAGAGGAAAGCTTATACATAAATGCTTGAAAATTAAACCTAGCTACTAGAAAATGATCGCATACAAGAATCAATGGGGGGGATTTCGCATGCATCATTGGTGGAGAAGTAAGAGTACTCTATTAAGTAGTAATAAAAGCAAGAGAATTATGAAGAGCATGAATTAGATCTAGAAGAATAAAAGGGCATTCAGGGGTGGTCCTCGATGGCCTTGGAATGGTCGGGAGGAGAATGAGGGGAGGCCAATGTATCTTAGGTCGACCCTTGGAGAGAGGGAGGGTTGATCCAGCATCCCGACATGATGTCCTCCATGATGGTGGTGAGCTCGTGGAGGTGGAGTAGCTGACCTAAGTGAAGGTAGGCGTGTATGAAGCTAATGAAGTGAGTGGTGCCAATGGAAGCCAAGGATGTGAATGGGTGCACTTGGCTACCCACGGGGTCTTTTTATAGGCCCAATGGCTTCTCTCTAGAGAGGTGTGGAACTCTCTAGAGAGAGCCCAAGAGTGGCTGGCCACATGAGGGTGGAGGTGGTCTTTGTTATCCAAAAATTATGGATCTCAATTTGAATGCCTCTTGGTTGCTAAATTTGGCAACCAAGAGGTGGTGCCATCTCAGGAGAGCTCTAGAGAATTCTAGAGAAGTGTGTGCGTGAATGGGTGTGTGTGTGTGTGTGTGGTTGTGCTCTATGTGGCTAGGTGGCTTAGGATAGGTCCTAAGGGGTTTGTGTAGGTGTAGGTCTTGATTTTTGGGTTACAAACCCTAATTGCTAAGGTGAAAATGCAATTAAACTTAACCTAAGTTTAATCGAATGAGTGTGAGCCTAATTGAGGGTAACATAACTCAATTAGGTTGGGTTCAGGTCAATTGGACTCTCACTAAGTCCAATTGAACTTGTGTGGGTTGAGATCTAAGCTCAATTGGACTCAATGAGTCCAATTGACTTAGGTGAAGGTAATTGACTTGATCTAAGTCAATTGGGTTTGGTGAGGACCTAATTTGGCCCTTAGGTAGGTCTAGAGGTGATGTACTAGGGTTAGGACACCTTAATTTAGGTTCCTATGGGGTTGGGATTAGGTCTAGGGAGCTAGAGACCAAGATCAAGACTTGAATGTCAAAACAGGGACTGGAGACCAGCATCAGACGTCCAATAATAGGATCAGATGACTTATTCTAACAAATCAGAAGTCTAGACTTCAATTCTGGACGTCCAATTTTAGTCAGGGGGAAATCAAGGTTCTGTTTTGGGTACTCTGCAGAAATTGGACGTCTGACAAAGTGTCTGGATGTCCAATAACACTGTAGAAGTGTGTTTAAGGTGTGCGGGAGATAGCTAAGGGTCCTGGACGTTCTTTAACTTATCTGGACGTCCAGATAAGGGTTGGAACTAGGGTTTTAAGGCTTCCTAGGGTGTTGTGACCTAATCTAAGGGTGGCTAAGGCTTGGGGAAGTCTCTAGGCTATCCTAGGGCTAGGATGGACCTAAGCTCTTCACATTTTATTGCTTTATTCCTACTTAACAGAATTGCAAACTTTTAACCCCCTTACATTATTGTTCCTATATCTAAACTAATCCTTCTGCTCCAGCTCTGCTACAACTTTTGTTATTCCTAATCCAGCTTCAAATCCTACTCCAGATCCAGCTCCAGATCTGCTTATTGCCTACAATTGACATAATGCACTTAATCAGCACATTATAACATTATTTTATGCATAACTAAAGTAAAGCAGTAAAGATGCAGATAATGCATATGCATGCGTGAATAACCCTAACTTATGCTAGGTCCTAGCTTAATCTTGGTCAATTAAGACCTATGATTGCCGTGAAATCATCCAGCACACCTTTCCTCCAACCCATCCTGAAGAACCCGTGCCTACCTCCAGCGTCACTACAATTCTGCACCTCCACTTGCCCACAGTGTGCGCTCATGTGCTCTCACGCCTGCCAGCTCTACGCGCTCCAGCCTTCACGCTCTTGCCCTCTTTACGGCCTGCAGAGCTGCACCTCCGCGTGCCCACCTGGAGTGCTGCTCTCCTTGCACCTACAGCCGGTGCCACCACCACACCAGCATGCGCCTACGCGCTCTGTAGAGCGCCCAGCGCCCACTCCTCCGTGCCTCCGCGTGCACCAGTAGTGTCCTCCGCACCCACGCGCGCCTGCAGCACGAGCGGCAGTAGCAGGCTCCTCCACCACCGCCACTCCTCTCCTCTGGCAGGCCAGCTCCGACCATCTCATGACACCGCTACCACCACCGCGACGGCCTCGCTTCAGCCAACCTCTTGTAGGAGTCTCTTCTTGATTGAACCTCTAACCCATGTGCTAGGAGGAGAGAGGTAAAACCCCTATTTTTGTGTTAATTAAAATTTACATTTGAATGCCATTGCCACCAAAATCAATTTTAATTTATGATTATTTTATTTTGGTGAAATTGTGACTACATACTCATGCTTTCTGATAATTGCGTGGTTTTGATATTCACATGTTTTAACATTGGTTTTGGGATTAAAATGTGCATAAATTTTCTCTAATACATGTCAATTGAAAATTACATAAAATCATCACATATTTATTGAATATTTTAGTGAGGATAAATTACATAAATACCCTTATATTTTTGAGTTATTGTGCATCTTCTTTCCATCTCATTTCATGTCGGATTTGATTATGGATTTCGCACTTGATTGAAAGAATACGAAATAATCAAGATTTTGTTGCATCATTGCATCCCTGTGGACACGACCCACTCTTCTGTGAGTGGTAATTTTTATTGTAATTATTTTGTTATGAGATTTTCCACCACTTTGTTACTAAAACAACATATCATCTTAATCACATTATTCGAAAGCGAAAATCAACTTATCAAGCATCGAAGAGTATTAATTTCTAACCAAGATGGAAGGATTTTCTTGAAATGTGCCTGTCAAGGAAGGCTTTCACCCGCTCTTTGTAGATTCGCGAATTCTTGTACGCATCATTGCGTAGTTCCTCGATCTCACTCAATTGCAACAAGTGGTGGATTTCAGCCTTCAAAAGATTTGGATTGCACTTCCGTACTGCTTAGTATACTTTATGCTCCATTTCTACGGGAAGGAGACATACCTTTCCATACACCAGTCTAAAGGGAGACATGCCTAATTGGGTCTTATGGGTGGTCCTATAGGCCCACAAGGCTTCCGGAAGGCGGGTAGACGAATCCTTCCTGTCAGGCTAAACAGTGACCTGAAGGATCTTCTTGATCACCTGATTTGACGATTCTACCAATTCATTAGTCTGGGGGTGGTAAGGAGTCGAGATATGATGTGGCAACCATACTTTTTCATTAAGGAATGGAAGTGTACATTTACGAAATGAGACCTGCCATCACTAATGTTGGCATTCGGAACCCCAAATATGTGAAAGATGTTCTCCTGAATGAACCGAAGAACAACTTTATGATCACTTGTTCTGGTGGGGATGGCTTGGATCCATTTAGAGACATAATCAATAGCAAGTAAGATATATTCGAAGCCATTAGATCCTGGAAATGGTACCATGAAATCAATTCCCCAAATGTCAAAGATTTCACACACAATGATTGGATTCAAAGGCATCATATCTCGCGGGCCCATGTTGCCGAGGGTCTGACAACAGGCACATGTCATACAATAGGATTGTGCATCTTTGAACATGGTATGCCAAAAGAACCTACACTGGAGGATCTTCGCTGCTGTTTTCTGACTAGAGAAATGCCACCGCAGGCTTGGTCATGATAGAATGTGTTGAAATTATTGACCACATTGTCGGGAATGCATCTCCGAATTACCTGATCATTGCCAATATGAAAAATATACGGTTCTTCCCAAATGTAGTACTTGGCATCGGAAATCAACTTGTCTTGCCTAGAAGTCGCCCAATCTGGCAGGACTTTCCCCGTAACCAAGTAGTTTACCATGTCAGCAAACTAGGGAAGTCCATTAATGGCCAATAGATGTTCATCAGGAAAATGCTCGATAATAGGTCCGGACAGGTCAATGATCGAAGAAGGAAGGCAATACAAATGGTCAGGTACCACGTTCTGCTTTCTTGCCTTGTCGCAAATTTCTTAATCGAATTCTTGCAACAGCATGATCCATCGGATTAATCTAGGTTTTGCATCCTTCTTCATGTGTAAGTGCCTCATTGTGGAGTGATCTGAGTATATAATGACATGACAACCCAAAAGGTATAATCTAAATTTTTCCAGGCCAAATACTGCAACCATTATCTCTTTCTTTATAATTGTGTAGTTACACTAAGTGTCATCTAATGTCATGCTAGAGTAATATATGACCATGGGTTTTCGATCGATTTTCTACCCTAACACCACTCCCACTATGTAGTCAAACTCATCATACATGATCTCAAAGGGTTGAGACCAGTTAGGGGATTGCAAGATTGGTGCTTGGGTAACTCAGCCATGCAAACTTCAAATGCGTGAATAAACTCACTCATTATCTCGAAAGGTGTGTCCTTTGAGAGGAGGTTCATCATGGGGCACGCGATCTTGGAAAAATCAAATATAAATCATCGATGAAAACCCATGTGCCCCAAGAATGATCTGATATCTTTGACCGAGTTAGGCACAGGAAATTTAGAAATCAAATTCACCTTGGCTCGATCGACTTGAATACCTCTCTCAAAAACAAGATGTCCCAAGATAATGCCTTTTGGAACCATGAAATGGCTCTTTTCCCAGGAGAGTACTAGGTTCACATCAATGCATCTTTTGAGAATTTAGACCAGATGCAGGAGGCACTCATCAAAAGATTCACCAAATACCGAGAAGTTGTCCATGAATACTTCAAGGTATTTAGCTACCACGTCGGAGAATATGGCTAGCATGCACCGCTGAAAGGTGGCGGGTGATTTGCATAGCTCAAAAGGCATCCTACGGAACGCATACGTACCATAGGGGCGGGTAAAGGTGGTCATTTCTTGTTCTTCTGGATGAATTTCCACCTAATTATACCCAGAGTAACCATCCAAGAAACAGAAGACTGATTTCTCGCCAATTTCTCGAGAATCTGATTAATAAATGGCAGTGGGAAATGATCTTTCTTCGTGGAGGCATTCAGCCTTCGCTAATCAATGCTGACTCTCCACGAATTCATGATGCAGGTTGGGATGGTCTCCCTAGATTTAGTCGTGATAACGGTGAGCTTTGCCTTCTTAGGCACAACCTGGATTGAGCTCACCTAGTGGTTGTCAGAGATCAGGTAGATGATCCCAGCATCTAACCACTTGATGATCTGCTTTTTCACTACCTCCTACAGATTTGGATTGAGTCTTCTCCCCATCTCTTGGGACGGTCATGATCCCTCAGTGTAGATACGATGTGTTCAATATGAGGCACTGATACCAATCAGATCATCGAGAGTCCATCAAATGGCTCTCCGATGCTATTGGAGGATAGAAATCAGCTTGTTTCCTGATCAGATGTGAGTCAGGAATTGATGACCATAGGAAACATTTGATTAGAACCCAAGAAGACATATTTCAGATGATCAGGAAGAGGTTTCAACTCCATAACTGGGTCATCAGCAATAGAAGGAGGTTCGAGATGGGCCTCAGAAGATAAGGCGGGAGCTATGGGTGAATCTAGATCAGCTCTAGGCTCCACTATTTATGGGGCATGATCTGCTTGGGATTGTGGATCAGGGGTAATCAGGTTTTCTTCTAGAAGTGGGTCCTCATTCACAGAAATCATGTCGCAAACTTTCTTAATTGCCCCATAGTTAATTTCTTTTTGAGCCTTGAACATATCAATCTTTAATGTTTTGTTCCTAAATTTTAATTTGATCCAACCCTCTTCGCAGTTTATATTTGCCCTAGCTATGGCTAGGAATGGTCTCCCTAAGATGATTGTTGTGTTAGATTTTCAGGAGTCTCCATGTCTAACACAATGAAGTCAACCAGAAAATAGAAATCACGGATCTGAACTAGAACATCCTTGAGAATTCCTCTAGGTGACTTGCTTGATCGATCTGCTAATTGCAAAGTCACCTATGTCGGTTTGAGCTTAGTTTCGTCAAAATGGTCAAGTAGGGATGTAGGTATCATGTTTATGGAGGCTCCTAAATTCCATAATGCTCGATCAAATTCTAGACCACCAATTTTGCAGGAGATCAAAGGGGTGCCAGGATCTTTTGCTTTTTGCAGGAGCTTGCTCAAAATGATTGAGTTGACTTGCTCAGACAATATGATCGGACTCCCATCTTTGGTTCATGGATTACGCTTAGTTGTACACAAATCCTTTAGAAATCTTGAGTATGCTGGTACATGGCAGATCGCAACCATCAAGGGGATGTTTATCTAGACTTTCTCAAAGAGCTTGACCAAATCTTCCTCAAGTGCCATGAGTTTGGGTTTCCTCTTTCCTTTGGACAAAGTCTCAGGAAATGGAACCTCTGTAGGTTCCTCTAGGATTGGTTTAGGTTCTAGATCTGGGATAAGGGTGTCCTGGATAACCAACATAGGGTTCGGCTCTAAACTACCAGGCTAAGAGTGGCTCGGATAAGGTGGATCATGAGTTGTCTTGCCACTACGGGTGGTAACAGAATTTACACCTGGCTGGTTTTGGCTTGGAGTTGGCAAAATTGGTGGTTGCTGTTGATATCCCGAGTATGATGAAGCCTCCATCCCATCGTGTGATAGAGTAAAAGGGGCCTGATAGACAAAGTGAGCTTGGCCCTGATCCAAGTTCATAACGTGCCTCTAGTTTGGCATGTTATTCGGATTCGGCAGAGGTTGTGAAGGAAGTGCACTGGGATGGAGAGAATTCACCATATGTACGAGCTAATTATGGACCTCTATGTTCTCATCCTTGTGCTGTTTCTACATAGCCACATTCATCTTTTGAATGTCAACTAGGGTTTGAAGGATTAGAGACATTTGATATTCTCGTATCGGCCCGGATCGGTAATTCGGATTGGGCCTAGGCTAAGCAGGCTGATATGGGTGTGGAGCTTGTGGTCGAGGTTGGAATTGAGATCTCAGATTTTGATTATTCCCAGACCACACAAAATTGAGATGATTACGCCACCTAGAATTATAAGTGTTTGAGAATGGATCATTCTAGATGGCACTGAGGTCTTCGTAGGTCTGAAGAACCCCAGAGAAGTCAGAATACGAGGGTTCAGAGTTCCCCTAAATATAGTAGGTGGTTCCAAAGTTTCTTCCAAAAGCAAGATCATACGGGGGTGGATATGGGTCCATTCCTTGATGAGAGTGGTGATAAATTTTATGCACAATCTCCTTACCTGAGGGCGATTGTGCATATGTGCTCTGCTGTCCTGAGGTGGTTCTCTGTAGATGTCGAGCCAACTCATCCACCTTCTTTTCGATGATAGAGACCTTGTTCAGGCAACTAGCCATCAGTTTCAAATCAACAGATGCGGATAGGCCCTGAGTCTCGTGTGCCCCCCATGTGTTTGTCAATGCACGGGTAGTCATCTAGTTGAACATACTGATAGATTAATTATTTATGGAGTTCTCGCACATATTCTCGAGAATCTCCCAAACGGTATCTTCATGCTAACCCATGATGCTTCTACCACAGGTTGCATTGACAAATAGCTTGATTTCATCATGGAGCCCATGGTAAAAGGATTGGACTTGTTACCACTTAGGCACTCTGTGATGGGGGCATCTCTGCATGAGATCCAGAAAGCGATCCCATGCCTCATGAAGTGGTTATCCAGGATTTTCCGTGAAGTGTGTGATCTGGTGCCTTAAAGCATTTGTCTGACCAACGGGGAAAAATTTCTGTAAGAATTCATTTTGTAGTTCCACCAAAGTGTTGATTAGACGATTCGGAGTCGGGAACCAATCGACAGCTTTACCCATGAGTGAGGAGAACATCTTCATGAGCAGGATGTCTCGATTTTGTATGGTAAGCTATAACGTTTAGGCTAGATGTTTTAGTTGCTTGATGTGCTCGAAGGGATTTTCAAAGTTTGAGCCATGGAATTTAGGAATAGCATGGATCATGTTTGGCTTGAGTTCAACATCAGGCCTTCCAGCAAGGATTTGTATTCTAGGTTCGATCTTCATCGCGATGGGATTGTAGTGATCTCGCATCTGAGGATGTGGCGATGGATTGATGTGTGCATGGAATAGATCATTGAGATGCTATAGCTGATCTTGAAAATTGGGTTCTTCTCCTTAATTGTCCATGGATGAAGATGAAGGAGATCTAGGCTCAGAAGCAGAAGAGTTGGAAGAGATATCAATATCATCGGAAGGTAACACAAATAAGTGATTCGAGGCTTGGCCTTGATGGGAGTGAATTGCTAATGGAGGTCTCAAGGGTGGTCTTAAGGACCTCCTCCCAAACATGAAACAGTGCATCACGGCTGCCTCCTACTCCCCCTTGATAAATGGGAAACCTTGTAAAGCCTGGATTTAGCCTCAATGTGGGCTGCGGCAAGGTTGCCCCCTGGCCCCGCTAATTTTTAATTTTGCTGTGGATACTTTAGCTAGATATGCATGCAAGTTGGTAGAAGATGGGTTGATAAGGGGCTACTCGTTGACAAATAGAAGGGCTTTGGACCCCATTCTTCAATACGCAAATGACAGTCTTTTTATAGAAGGAGGGAAAAGGGAAGCACAAGCACTCTCTTATATGGTTAACATCTTTGGAGAAATTTCAGGTCTAAAGCTAAATGGAAGCAAATCATCTCTAGTTTGCTTTGGCATGAATGGTAATGATTAGAGTGACATCTCTTCTATCTTTGGCACGCCTGTGGTCTCTCTGCCAATCAGATACTTGGGCTTGCCGCTGAAGTGTACAATGATGAAGAAGATTGATTGGAATTTTCTCTTTGAGTAGGTGGGTACGAAGTTAGAAAGCTGGAGCAGTAGATACTTATTGAAAGTGAGGAGGCTTATACTACTAAATTTAGTGATTGCATCTATTCCAGTCTTCTTCTTTTCCGTCCTCAGAGCTCCAAAGTTAATTTGGAAGAAACTTGATGTCATGTGCAAGAGATTCTTCTGGAAAGGAGCCTCTCACCAAGGTAATTTCTTCCAACTCGTTAAATGGGATACTATTTGCTCTCCTAATAAATATGGTGGCATGGGAATAAGATCTCTCAAAGAATTTATTGATGCCTTCCTTTTAAAATGGGTTGTTAGGTTGTTGCAAGGGGAACAGAAGGCTTAGACAGAGATTGTGCATGATAGTTATGGAGTGGCAAATGATGAGAAGAGTCATCTGAATCCCATCAAGCCTTCTCCTTTTTGGGCTTCTGTGGTGCGTGCTATGGCTGATAATTGGAATTTGTTCCAATCAATCTTGGGGGATGGAAGAAGCTTCAAATTTTGGATTGAAAAATGGGCACCAAATGGGGTGTTAAAGGATAGATATCCTCTTGATTACTTGGCTGCTTCTGATAAAAATGCGATGGTGTATGATTATTGGGACATGGAATCAGAAAAGTGGAAGATAAATAATGACGAGGGGAATGGTTATGGAACCAGAACATGGATGGAGAATGAACGCCTCTTGTAGGAACTAAATGCCTTCAGACCCAAACTAGAGGAGTGTGATACTTACATATGGGAGGGGATTTTCTCCCCAGCGACTGCATATGAAAGACTCACTATATCATCCAGGTTGGCAGAGGTGGATGAGATTGGGAGGAACTTATGGAAGTTGAAAGTCCCATTAATGGTGCAAATTTTTTTGTGGTTATGTAGAAGGGATGGCCTGATTGCTGGTGACATGCGGCATAGGAGGATGGGCACCCCTGCTCAATTCTGCCAGCTATGTGGGTTACATAATGACTGCAGTCGCCATATCTTCTCTTCTTGCATGGTTACAGATTGTGTCTGGAGAAAGGTTTACAGGGGTTCGATCCCCAGGTAGGTGAATCTATGAAACTCCTTCCTAGTTACAAATAAGCCTCATGTGCCCATGGTGGCAGTGTTATGGTCGATTTGGAGAGCTAGAAATGAGAAATTATTTCAAGAGAGACCAGTGAGTGTAGATAATATTGTAAATAATTGCTGGACTCTCATACACATGTGGGGTTCAATATTGTAACCTTTTTCTTTATATAGTAAATAAAAGCCCTCCCAGATTGCTATCGGCGATTTGATAGCTTTCCTCTGTTTCTAAAAGAAAACATGCACTAGTGAGCCAGATGAGGGACAGAAGGTATAATAGACCCAATCGAGGCACCAAAAAATCTTTGGATGACTAAGGAGGTTCAAGGCGGATGATACCTCTTAATTAGAAAATCACTCACTTGAGAAATACTTGGGCAGCCAGAAAGGGAGAGTCCCATAAAGACCCCTACATGGTAGAGCGTCCCCATGGGTTACAGAGTTTCCCCTACCTAACCTTCCTTGTCATCACGGATCCAAGTAGACCAAATGACCAACTTGACCCTTAAGTCTACCAAATTTTAAACTTGAATTAAGGTGCTTAGAATTTCACTTGAACTTTTAGATTTGATTTGTGCTTGGTGACCTAATTTGAAGGTTGGTTGACTACAAGGTGGATCAACTTCACCTAATGATGTAAACACATTTACACTACTTAAAATGTCTATTTATGCATGTTCTTAAGCATACGATTGCATTGCATGCTATAAATATCGTATAACATGCATCATCTTGCATTTAGAGTAGTTTGAATAAAATGGAGGTTAATTGTCTCCTTTTATGTGCTTGGACAGGGCAAACTTTTTATCGGGGCCTCAGATCAAAGATCCAACCTTACAGATGTGATCAGGGCAACGATTGGAGTTCAACGACTCCAAGATCACCCTAATCAAGCATCTGTAGCATCAGATAGTGACTGGGGAACCCTAGAAGATCAAGGGCCAAAATGGTGTAAATCCACACTTCAAACGACAAATCCGACCACATGGATTGGATTCGGATTGACGATCGCAGCCTAACGGCATGAAAATTGACTCAATCCAACACCCGTGGCACCATCTACAACATCCAGAAGATGGACGGCCAAGATGGTGCCATGTGGCACCATCTCAGCCATCCAACCAGCCCTCAAGACCGCCGTTGCTTTTTCAAAGAAGATTTGGCACGCTATCTGGGCTGTTGGATCTCGATCCAACGGCTGTGGATACACGCTCCTTAAAACATCCTTGCACCCATCCACGCTCCGCAGCGCAGCAGGTGAGAGTTTTATTGCGAGCAGGCGACACGTGATCGAATCGCGCGAGAGGGCGAGCGATGCGGATGAGCGGGTGCAGGCGAGCGTCAGATCTCGATAGAGCGGCTGCGGGCGCTCGATAGCACCCACGCACTATCGCACGCCCGCGCCTCACGTAGGATCGTATGCGGGCGGGCGCGCGTTGAGGAGCGGGGAAGGCGCAACTTAAGCCGTCCAATCTCGCGATCGGATGGCTGAGATTCAGCGAATGTGAGCGTGCATTGAGCGTGCGAGAAAGCAAGCAGCCACGCGGGCAGCGCCTACTACGCCCACGATGGGGCTTTAGCGACGGTTTTATCCGTCAGTAAAGATCCCTTATTTAATGTTTTGAGATTTAAAGGACCAAATTGCCTTCACTCCTTGCAACTATAAAAGAAGACCCCTTCCACACAAAATTCTCATCCCTTCTCTTCTCTCCCTCTCCAAAGCTCAAGAGAAGCTTGTCCCACACGAAGGAGATGCTTCTCGCGAGATAAAGTCAAATTTTCGTCCCCCTTCGAAAGTGTATCCCGTGACGACGACGACATGCTACCCTATTCCCATTCTTCTACCTCATCCTCCTTCATCTTGCTTCATCCTCCTTCGTCCAGGCGTCGTCCCATCTGGCTCGTCCTCCAAGCAAACGTCGAGGAGGATATTTCTCTCTCCATTCTTTTAATGCTTTCTAGAGTAAATTTGCTGCTTTCTAGTGTAATTATTTTCTGCTTTCTAGTTATAATGTTTAGTGAAACAAACAATCTCTTTATTGATGAATTCCCTATTCATTCTACATCTCGTTTTGATTTCTGTTTGTAATATTCTCTCTCTCTCTTACTCTCTTCTCTCTTCTATTTATTGTAAATAGTTAGATAATTTTAATCAATTGAATTACTTCGTGACAAATAAAAACAAACGTGTAATTTTTAAATCAAACGTCCGCCTCCCTGTGTTCGACCTGGAATTTCAATTTTAGTATAAATTTTATTTGTTGAACATGAGTTCTTCACTTTCAAACTACAACGACAGGTTTTTCAAAACCAAACACGTTAGCGTAGCAACTCGTACGTCCAACATTTTGGCGTCGTTGCCAGGGAGGCAAAGATTTCCAATCTTCCTTTCGCATTTCTTGCACTTTATTATTTTCTAACTTGCTTTTTCTTGTGTCTATTGTTTTGCAGAGACCTCCATCAGGGAATCATCAAGTGGTAGACTGGAGTAAAGTGCAGTTGAAGACAACTGTAAGTGCTCCCCATTCTTCCCCCCTCCATAGATTTCATTCGCCACATTAAATCCAAATTCAAATTAACCTAGGTGTTTGCATAAATCCTAGGAATAGTCTGGTTATTTGGATTCTCACTCACTTTCATTCCACCCTCATTTATATTAAAAAAAAAAAACAAAAACAAAAAGATAATCTTGTGGGGCAATTTTCAACAAACACACAACGTACACCCACATTCAAGGCACTTAACCGGATTGATTTGTTTCTACTCAATCGGGTTCTGATCTGTGGAACCGGTACACACAAAGCAACACATAAAAGAGTAGAAATCATTCTACGTTAACCATCTTTGAGTGCCTAACTTAGTGGTGCATTTGTGGCCAATTGTTTGAGTTGTTTGGGCCACACCACTCTACTTAAAATCAACTCATCAAGTAGCTCCTCCTTAGGGTTTTCAATCTAGGTCTATTCCAGGCACTCCACTTTCTTTTGGTTTTAAAGGAAAATAATCTTCACCCGTGTTTGATAACTTGGTTTGCCTAGAAACTTGATTGCAATCCAACTAATTTGAAACCCTAAAAGCTACTTAAGCAAGATTTGAACATTAAAATTCACGCATCACAAATAATCTTGCTTGAAAGCCCTGGTTGTGCACACACTTACGTAAATCTCAATCAATCATTAAGGGCACAACCCATTTTAAGGGCCCATCACATTCCACAAGCACCACAATCCCAGGCCTTAATAAAATTGAGTAGACATTGGCCTTAAGGTCTGATTCTCTCTTCACGGCCTAGTCTGAGATTGTTTTGATTAACCTACTTGTACTGATCAATCTGATGTCTAGCTAGGGGAGTAGCATCAAACGACTGCGGCTGGGGGGTACACTAGGAACCGGAGGCGAAAGCCGAAGGAAGAACCTTCTCCCTAGTCCCTCCTTCTAACTGGTTGGATTAAATAGATGCAAGTAGAGTAAATCATTTACAGTGTTAAGGCAGGTTTTGGGAGTCAGTAGATCCTTAGGCTACCCTACTTAAGGACAGCCTTGTTTTGTTGTGCTGCAGGGTCCCTATCCCTAGTCCTTCCGACCTTCTCCTAGTTTATGCTGGGAAGACGATCATTGAATCCCCGATTGGAAGGACCATTAGAACATTCTAGGAGGCACAAGTTGGATTTTGGTCAAACTAATCCCATGGTCGACCAACAGCCTCCTCTGCTTGGAAATCCACAGGAAGAATTTCGAAGGCAGCTGGAACAAATGTAGAGAATGCAAGAATGGTTCCAGAGAATGCAGGGTGCTCAGCCCTTGAAGGATTTTTATGATCCTTCAAATTACGGGGAACGTCCCGGCATCCAGATTCCAGCCGGTGACGTAGAAATCAAGCCCCAGGTGCTTAGCCTGATTAAACATTATCATGGGCTTGGCTCCGAAGATCCGTTTCAGCACTTGGAGGACTTGACCACTTTGGTCCAGACCACCAAGGCACGAAACATAAACGAGGAGAAAATGATCATGAGGCTCTTCCCACACTCTCTTAGGGATAAGGCCGCGCATTGGTATAGGACAATAGGAAGGCCAATTACAACTTGGAATGAGTTGAAATTGGCCTTTCAGAAGAAATTCTTCCCAGTCGGACATACCAATGCTTTGAGACGGGCAATCACTATCTTTACCCAGTGGCCGGGGGAGCAGATTCATGTAGCCTGGGAGCGATTCCAGGACTTATTGCGGAGGTGTCCACACCACGAGGTGCCGAAATGACAACTCGTGCAGATCTTCTATCATGGGTTGACTAAGCAACTCAGAAATCATGTGGATGCTTCTTGCGGAGGCAATTTCCTCAATAAAGATGCAGATAGTGCACAAGATTTATTTGAGGAAATTAGTGAGAATTCAGTCAATCATGCATCCATGGATACATTTAACCGGTTCCAGCAGCCCAGATCAAATGTCAATGAAGTCCATGACTCTCATTCATTTGATATGGAATTGATTTGTAACAAACTTGATAAGGTGGACTTGGTTGCTAAGAGAATGGAAGAGTCGATGGCTGACAATTCTGTGAACAACTCTCGATCCATTCAATCCCAAAATTCGAGATTCCATTTTTCACAAGCTCCTTCTGGATGGGAGTTTGTGAATCAACTCGATGCAGCTCAACCTGTGAGTCAGCATTTTTCCGAACCCGACAGGTTCCAAACTGGGGCCTTTGATCCCGATTTTTTTGATCCTTCCCTTTCTTTCTCTCCATCCTCACCTTATGAGGATGTCTGTGTTGTGCAAGAGAATGTTAGATCCAACCCTTACTCTAATGCCTATAATCCAAGTTGGAGAAACCACCCTAACTTCCCTTGGAAAAACCTGGGGAAACAGACCCAATTCCGACCCGGCAACTATGCTCCGCAACGACCAATGGGTCAGGGTCAAGTATATACTCAGTTGCCTCCAAATCAGGTCAATCAGCCAGCTTGGAATGCCCGTCAACCTGCAAGGCAGGCTGATTTGAACCGTCAAATGTAGAGATGCAAGGATCCATGCCCCAGCTCATGCAGCAAATGAAAAACTCGCTGGACAACTTGCAGTCCGGGCTCATTGCTAACTCTCGTCAACCCGAATCTCTACCATCCCAACCCGTACCCAACCCACAAAATATTATGAAATCAGGCAACCAAGCCCATGGGTACGGAAATCAGAGGGACCCACACGCACATGATCAGGTGGTTGAGTAGGGTTCCTCGTCCTCTTCTTCTTCTTCTGCAAACCAATAATTCATGTCTAATCAATCCCCTCCAATCTTTCCTAACCCTCCCCATGACCCAAATTCTTATGCATCTGCAAATTCTGTCACTTTGAGGAGCAGTAAGCAGACTCAGGATCCACAACCACACTATTATGATCTTTTGAATCCTGAAGAACCTGAAGAGAGAGGGGAGAATCCTAAAGGAGAAATCAAGGCTCAGGAACTTGATTCCAAAGATCTGACTCATGTTCCTTTTCTTGAAGCCTTGACCAAATCAAAGAAGAAGTCTATTGATAGCAATGAGGAGCTTCTGAATCTATTTAAGAATGTTGAGATCAATATCCCACTCCTTGATTCTATCAAGCACATACCGGCTTACGCAAGATTTTTAAAGGAATTATGTACACAAAAGCGTAAGTCAAGAGAATCTGTTCTGAGGAAGGTGGTACTCTCGGAGCAGGTTAGTTCTGTTATCTTGCACTACCTCCCTCAGAAAAAGAGAGATCCTTGTGCTCCATTGATATCTTGCGTCATTGGAGATTATACATTTGATAGAGCACTTTTGGATCTGGGTGCATCCATCAACCTAATTCTGACTTCTCTTTATGAGAAGTTTGCGTTAGGTGAACTTCGGCCAACTTTAGTAACGCTACAGTTAGCTGACCGCTCAGTCACAAACCCGCGAGGCGTTATTGAAGATGTTATAGTTAAGGTCAAGGATTTCTATTTTCCTGCAGATTTCCTTGTCCTTGACATGGATGTACTTGATAATCTGAGGAACACGCCCATCATTCTAGGGCGTCCGTTCCATGCTACCGCTAAGGCCAACATTAATTATGAAAGCGGTAGCATGGAAATCGCCTTTGCGGATCAATGAATGAAATTGGATATTTTTAAGGCGATCAATAAATTTGAGGATTGTAGATTTATTGAGGAACTTGATGAGGATAATGAAAACATTGAAACTTGTTTGATGGTTTCTTCAATTGAAAGTTCCTCCTTGGATGATGAATTTGACCCGCAACCCTCTGTGGCTGACCTACCATCTTCGGAAGAGGTTATTGATTTTGTTCACTCACAACCTCTTCCTCTTGTTGAATCTTCAGCATCTACCCTACCATCAATCATCAACCCGCCCCAGCTTGAATTGAAACCATTGCCTGAGAATTTGAAATATCAATTTTTAGGACCTTAGAAGAAGCTCCCTGTGATTATTAGTGCTAAATTGACAAAGGAGCAAGAGATTAAATTGATCAAGGTCCTAAAGGAACATAAGGAGGCAATTGGTTGGACCATTCATGACCTCAGGGGGATCGAGCCATCTTACTGTAATCATAGAATATTTTTGGAAGATGGATCCCGCCTTTCTCGCCAGATGCAGAGGAGATTGAATCCAAATATGCGAGAAGTGGTCAAAAAGGAAATCATCAAGTGGCTCGATGCAGGAATTATTTATCCAATCTCTGATAGTCCCTGGGTAAGTCCCGTACAGATTGTTTCGAAGAAAGCCGGGATTACCGTTGTGACTAATGGGAGAGGAGAATCTGTCACAACTCGTTCAGCTTCCTCTTGGAGGGTTTGTATTGATTATAGGAAGCTGAACACAGCCACTAAAAAGGATCATTTTCCCCTGCCCTTCATTGATCAAATCTTGGAAAAATTAGTCGGGTAGAAGTACTTCTATTTTCTTGATGGCTACTCAGGATACAACCAAGTTCCTATCCATCCCGAGGATCAGGAAAAAAACTACTTTTACCTAAAGGCAGCAACCAATTATTATTATCTTTTTTAAGTAGGTGGCTTCCCTGGTCTAAGATTTACCTAAAGGCAACAAAAAGAGAAAGGTCTAGTGACTGGGCTCTGGACAACCTACCTATGGGCTGTTACCTACGATAACTTGCCAGCCATATCACCCTAGAAGGTTCATTAGCTACCCAATTTTCGTTAGAATTTTCGAACAACGAGTCAGTGCAAAGAAAGTGTGTAGATGCTTAAAACTCAAAAATTCCCTCAAATCAGAGGGTGGGTTGATAAGTCGTGTACTTATCACCCAAACTTATTTATTTCAATTACGATAGACTTAAGATGGCGAGGACTTGAAAGACAAATCCACATTTTAGTGGATACACGGGCTAATTAAGTCCAAAGACCTGAAGGGTCTTTGTGTTCAGATCCTAATGTAAAATTTCCTAGGATTAAAAAGTCCTAATGTCCAACTAATCCTTCCTAATTTTGCTTTTTTTTTCATGTATAAATAAGAAAAGAAAAATAATTTACAAGAATTTCACAAAGCTGACCAAATGATTCAAAAATGAATCCACCCCCCCATGCCTAGCTGATGCAATGTCCTCATTGAAAAGAGACATGAAAGAAAGGGTAGAATATGAAAGATGTCACCTGAATATGAAGCTCGTATCAGCCTTGTGTCATATGTACAACTGCTGAGTTTAATGCCGTTAGCTAGGCAAAGTCTAGCCAATGAAGTCACAGAATGGCTAGAGCAACTGTGTCTGAGACGGGTTCTGGAAGAATACGGTCAATAACAGGCTTCAGACGTTGACCGTTGACATTAAATGTAATACCCATCTTTGGGTCAGAAATTTGAACGGCTCCACTTGGAAAAATCTGGTCAATTATGAATGGGCCATTCCATTTAGATCTAAGTTTGCCAGGAAAGAGCTTAAGTTTAGAATCGAATAACCAGACCTTCTGGTTTGGCTCAAATCTCTTGCAGGAAATCAGTTAATCATGTAGAGCTTTGGTCCAAGCCTTGTAGATCTTGGCATTCTCATAAGCATCATTTCTGAGCTCCTCCAACTCAAATAGTTGGAGTTTCCTGGTCTTCCCAGCTAAATTCAGATCTAAATTGCATTGTTTGATCGCCTAGAATGCCCTGTGTTCAATCTCTATGGGTAGATGGCATGCCTTTCCATACACCAAACGGAATGGAGACATGCCGATGGGAATTTTATATGCCGTACGGTAGGCCCAAAGAGCGTCCTCAAGCTTTTGAGTCCAATCCTTGCGATCAGGCTTAACCGTTTTCTGCAGAATGTTCTTAATCTCTTGATTGGAGATCTTGGCTTGTCCATTCGTTTGGGGATGGTAAGGTGTGAAAATTCGGTGATTAACCCTGTATTTGGCCAATAAATCCTGAAATTAGGCATTAGTAAAATGAGTGCCACCATTACTGATGATAGCCCTCGGAATCCCGAACCTAATGAAGATATTTTTCTTGACAAAATCAATGACCACCTTGTGGTCATTGGTTCGGGTGGGAATCGCCTCAATCCATTTGGACACATAATCAACAGCAACAAGAATGTACTGATGTCTAAATGAAGGGATAAAGTGTCCCATGAAATCGATGCCCCAAACATCAAAAATTTCGACAGGAAGAATTGGGTTTAGGGGCACATATCTCTCTGAGTTATGCTCCCGAGTGCCTGACATCGAGAACATGACCTTGAGAAACCCTGGGCATCCTTGAATAAAGACGGCCAATAGAAGCCAGATTGCAAGATTTTTGTAGCCGTCTTTTTCTCGGAGAAATGTCCACCACACCCAGATGCATGGCAGAACTCGAGTATACTGTTGAATTCATTCTCCGGTATACATCGACGAATAATCTGATCAGAACCGATGCGGTACAGCTCAGGGTCCTCCCAGAAGTAGTATTTGGCCTCAGATTTGAGTCTGTCTCGTTTTTGCTTGGTCCAATCCTGGGGGATTTGACCAACGGCCAAATAGTTAATAATGTCTGCAAACCATGGGGTGTGGACGCCTAAAACTGTAAGAATAGCTTCATCTGGAAAAGTGTCAGCAATCAGAATGTCCGGACAAGAAGAATCACCTAGGAGTCTCAACAAATGATCCGCTACCACATTTTGTACCCCAGTTTTATCCTTGATTTCAATATCAAATTCTTGAAGAAGAAGAATCCAACGAATAAGCCTGGGTTTAGCATCCTTTTTGGCTAAGAGATGTCTCAAGGCTGAGTGGTCGATATACATAATAACATGAGACCCTAAGAGATAAGCCCTGAATTTTTCCAAAGCGAACACTACAGCTAGTAATTCCTTTTCAGCAATAGTGTAATTCCTCTGGGCTTCATCCAGAGTTTTACTAGTGTAGTAGATGACAGAGGGCTTTTTATCAATTTTCTGACCCAGGATAGCCCCGATCGCGTAATCAGAAGCATCGGTCATGATCTCAAAAGGGGCTGTCCAAATTGGTGGTTGCAAAACTGGAGCACATGTGACTGCCGTTTTCAGAAAATCAAATACCTTTCGGCATGATTCGCCAAAAACAAATGGCATTTCTTTGGCAAGAAGATTGCTCAAAGGATGAGCAACCTTCGAGAAATCCTTGATGAATCTTCGATAAAATCCCACATGGCTAAGAAATGATCGGATTTATTTAACAGATGTGGGAGGAGGAAGTTTAGCGATAGCATCAACCTTAGCTTTATCCACTTCAATTCCCCATTCAGAGACTACATGACCCAAAACGATGCCTTCTTGGGTCATGAAATGACTCTTTTCCCATCTAAGGACCAATCGTGTTTTGATACATCGCTTAAGAATCATTTCCAATTTAGCCAAACAAGAGTCAAATGATTCTCCGAAAATAGAGAAATCATCCATGAAGACTTCCATAAACTCTCCCACCATGTCAGAAAATATGGCTAGCATACACCTTTGAAAAGTCGGAGGTGATTGCATAACCCGAAAGGCATCTTACGAAAAGCAAAGGTTCCGTAGGGACAGGTGAAAGTAGTCTTTTCCTGATCCTCGGGATGGATAAGAACTTGGTTGTATCCCGAGTAGCCATCAAGAAAATATAAGTAGTTCTGCTCAGCTAAATTTTCCAAGATTTGATCGATGAAGGGTAGGGGAAAATGATCCTTTTTAGTGGCTGTGTTCAGCTTCCTATAATCAATACAAACCCTCCAGAGGAAGCTGAACGAGCTGTGACAGATTCTCCTCTCCCGTTAGTCACAACGGTAATCCCAGCTTTCTTCGGAACAATCTGTACGGGACTTACCTAGGGACTATCAGAGATTGGATAAATAATTCCTGCATCGAGCCACTTGATGATTTCCTTTTTGACCACTTCTCGCATATTTGGATTCAATCTCCTCTGCATCTGGAGAGAAGGGAGGGATCCATCTTCCAAAAATATTCTATGATTACAATAAGATGGCTCGATCCCCCTGAGGTCATGAATGGTCCAACCAATTGCCTCCTTATGTTCCTTCAGGACCTTGATCAATTTAATCTCTTGCTCCTTTGTCAATTTAGCACTAATAATCACAGGGAACGTCTTCTGAGGTCCTAAAAATTGATATTTCAAATTCTCAGGAAATGGTTTCAATTCAAGCTGGGGCGGGTTGATGATTGATGGTAGTGTAGATGCTGAAGATTCAACAAGAGGAAGAGGTTGTGAGTGAACAAAATCAATAACCTCTTCCGAAGATGGCAGGTCAGCCATAGAGGGTTGCGGGTTAAATTCGTCATCCAAGGAGGAATTTTCAATTGAAGAAACCATCAAACAAGTTTCAATCTTTTCATTATCCTCATCAAGTTCCTCAATAAATCCACAATCCTTAAATTTATTAATCGCCTTAAAAATATCCAATTTCATTCGTTGATCCCCAAAGGTGATTTCCATGGTACCGCTTTCATAATCAATGTTGACCTTAGCAGTAGCCAGGAATGAACACCCCAGAATGATGGGCGTGTTCCTCAGATTATCAAGTACATCCATGTCAAGGACAAGGAAATCTACAGGAAAATAGAAATCCTTGACCTTAACTATAACATCTTCAATAACTCCTCGCAGGTTTGTGACTGAGCCGTCCGCTAACTGTAACGTTACTGAAGTTGGCCGAAGTTCACCTTTCCCAAACTTCTCGTAAAGAGAAGTTGGAATTAGGCTGATGGATGCACCTAGATCCAAAAGTGCTCTATCAAATGTATAATCTCCGATGACGGAAGAAATCAATGGAGCACCAGGATCTCTCTTTTTCTGAGGGAGGTAGTGCAGGATAACAGAACTAGCCTGCTTGGAGATTACCACCTTCCTCAGAATAGATTGCCTTGACTTATGCTTTTGTGTACATAATTCCTTTAAAAGTCTTGCGTAAGCTGGTATGTACTTGATAGCATCAAGGAGCGGGATATTAATCTCAACATTCTTAAATAGATTCAGAAGCTCCTCATTGCTATCAACAGACTTCTTCTTTGATTTGGTTAAGGCTTCAGGAATAGGAACATGAGTCAGATCTTTGGAATCAGGTTCCTGAGCCTTGATTTCTCCTTCAGGATTCTCCTCTCTCTCCTCAGGTTCTTCAGGATTCAAAAGATCAGAATAGTGTGGTTGTGGATCCTGAGTCAGCTTACTGCTCCTCAACGTGATAGAATTTGCGGATGCATAAGAATTTGGGTCTTGGGGAGGGTTAGGAAAGATTGGAGGGGCTTGATTAGACATGAATTATTGATTTGCAGAAGAAGAAGAGGACGAGGAACCCTGCTCAACCACCTGAGCATGTGCATGTGGTTCCCTCTGATTTTCGTACCCATGGGCTTGGTTGCCCGAATTCATAATAATTCGCGGGTTGGGTACGGGTTGGGATGGTAGAGATCTGGGTTGACGAGAGTTAGCAATGAGCCCAGACTGCAAGTTTTCCAGCGAGTTTTTCATTTGCTGCATGAGCTGGAGCATGGATCCTTGCATATCTACCATTTTATGGTTCAAATCAGGCTGCCCTGCGGGTTGATGGGCATTCCAAGCTGGCTGATTGACCTGATTTGGAGGCAACTGAGTATATACTTGACCTTGACCCATTGGTCGTTGCGGAGCATAGTTGCCGGGTCGGAATTGGGTCTGTTGCCCCGGGTTTTTCTAAGAGAAGTTAGGGTGGTTTCTCCAACCTAGATTATAGGCATTAGAGTATGGGTTGGATCTAACATTCTCTTGTACAGCACAGACATCCCCATAAGGTAAGGATGGAGAGAAAGAAAGGGAAGGATCAGAAAAACTGGGATCAAAGGCCTCAGTTTGGAACCCGTGGGGTTCCGAAAAATGCTGACTCACAGGTTGAGCTGCATCGAGTTGATTCACGAACTCCCGTCCAGAAGGAGCTTGTGAAGAATGGAATCTCGAATTTTGGGATTGAATGGATCGAGAGTTGTTCACAGAATTGCCAGCCATCCACTCTTCCATTCTCTTAGCAACCAAGTCCACCTTATCAAGTTTGTTACAAATCAATTCCATATCAAATGAATGAGAGTCATGGACTTCATTGACATTTGATCTGGGCTGCTGGGACCAGTTAAATGTATCCATGGAAGCATGATTGATTGAATTCTCACTCATTTCCTTAAATAAATCATGTGCACTATCTGCATCTTTATTGAGGAAATTGCCTCTGCAAGAAGCATCCACATGATTTCTGAGTTGCTCAGTCAACCCATGATAGAAGATCTGCATGTGTTGCCATTTCGACACCTCATGGTGTGGACACCTCCGCAATAAGTCCTGGAATCGCTCCCAGGCCACATGAAACTACTCTCCCGGCCGTTGGGTAAAGGTAGTGATTGCCCATCTCAAAGCATTGGTATGTTCGCTGGGAAGAATTTCTTCAGAAAGGCCGATTTCAACTCATTCCAAGTTGTAATTGGTCTTCCTATTGTCCTATACCAATGCGCGGCCTTATCCCTAAGAGAATGTGGGAAGAGCCTCATGATCATTTGCTCCTCGTTTATGTTCATGCCTTGGTGGTCTGGACCAAAGTGGTCAAGTCCTCCAAGTGTTGAAATGGATCTTCAGAGCCAAGCCCATGATAATGTTTAATCAGGCTTAACACTTGGGGCTTGATTTCTACGTCACCGGCTGGAATCTGGACGTTGGGACATTCCCCGTAATTTGAAAGATCATAAAAATCCTTCAAGGGCTGAGCGCCCTGCAATCTCTGGAGCCATTCCTGCTTTGCTGCATTTGTTCCAGCTGCCTTCGAAATTCTTCTTGTGGATTTCCAAGCAGAGGAGGCTGTTGGTCGGCCATGGGATCAATTTGACCAAAATTCAACTTGCGCCTCCTAGAATGTTCTAATGGTCCTTACAATCGGGGATTCAATGACCGTCTTCCCAGCATAAACTAGGAGAAGGTCGAAAGGACTAGGGATAGGGACCCTGCAGCACAACAAAACAAGGTTGTCCTTAAGTGGGGTAGCCTAAGGATCTACTGACTGCCAAAACCCGCCTTAAGACTGTAAATGATTTACTCTACTTGCATCTGTTTAATTCAACCAGTTAGAAGGAGGGACTGGGGAGAAGGTTCTTCCTTTGGCTTTCGCCTCTGGTTCCTACTGTACCCCCCAGCCGTGGTCGTTTGACGCTACTCCCCTAGCTAGACATCAGATTAATCAGTACAAGTAGGTTAATCAAAAACAATCTCAGACTAGGCCCTGAAGAGCAAATTAGACCTTAAGGCCAACGTCTAGTCAATTTTATTAAGGCCTGGGATTGTGGTGCTTATGGAATGTGATGGGCCCTTAAAATGGGTTGTGCCCTTAATGATTGATTGAGATTTGTGTAAGTGCATGCACAACCAGGGTTTTCAAGAAAGATTATTTGTGATGCGTGAATTTCAATGTTCAAATCTTGCTTAAGTAGCTTTTAGGGTTTCAAATTAGGTGGATTGCAATCAAGTTTCTAGGCAAACCAAGTTGTCAAACACGGGTGAAGATTGTTTTCTTTTAAAACCAAAAAGAAAGTGGAGTGCCTGGAATAGACCTAAATTGAAAACCCTAAGGAGGAGCTACTTGATGAGTTGATTTTAAGTAGAGTGGTGCAGCCCAAACAACTCAAACAATTGACTACAAATGCACCACTAAGTTAGGCACTCAAAGATGGTTAACCTAGAATGATTTCTACTCTTTTATGTGTTGCTTTGTGTGTACCGATTCCATAGATCAGAACCCAGTTGAGTAGGAACAAATCAATCCGGTAAAGTGCCTTGAATGTGGGTGTACATTGTGTGTTTGTTGAAAATTGCTCCACAAGATTATCTTTTTGTTGCTTTTTTTTTTATATAAATGAGGGTGGAATGAATGTGAGTGAGAATCCAAACAACCAAACTATTCCTAGGATTTATGCAAACACCTAGGTTAATTGGAATTTGGATTTAATGTGGTGAATGAAATCTATGGAGGGGGGAAGAATGGGGAGCACTTACAGTTGTCTTCAACTGCACTTTACTCCAGTCTACCACTTGATGATTCCCTGATGGAGGTCTCTGCAAAGCAACAGACATAAGAGAAAGAAAGTTAGGAAATAATAAAGTGTAAGAAATGCGAAAAGAAGATCGGAAATCGTTGCCTCCCTGGCAACAGTGCCAAAACCTAACCTGCCCTAAGGTTGAGGATGAGTTGGGTAATGAGTCGAAAATCACCCTAAATGATTTGCAAACAGTGTTATTAAGTCCCAAGTTTTAGGATACAAGTGGATGATTAGAGATTTAATTTTAGGGTTCTCTTGATTAGGTCAATTCAAGGAAGGGTTTGAGTGACACACAATGCGGGAAAAATCAATTCTCGTTATTTCAGGCAGGTGTGTTTTCTCAACCCTAAGATGAAAACCCTAATTTGGATCATTTGGTCCAATCAGTTCTTAAAAAATTGGGAACCTAGGGCTCAATCAAGGAGGTGAATAGCCCTAGATACCTTAAGTCCCTACTAGGTGCAGAAATCTTGGAGAGGATCTCTAGAATTAGGCAACTTTGGTTATTAATTCTAAGGAAATAATGCAAGTTTGAGCCTAGTTGATTTCCTCTTTACTTCTTTCCAAAAATAGGGGCTTAAGAGGATGGAAATGAAATTACTGCCCCTAGAGTGGCTATTGTGCAGCTGATCTTCTCAAATGTACTTCTCACAACCATAACAAAACAGATAGAACAAGTTAGTATCATATCAGAAATTGTAATCAGAGAAACCAAACTACGTGTTGCTCCTCGATAACGGTGCCAAAATGTTAAAGGGCTATCGAGGGATTTTAAGGAGTAACCGTCGTAGCAAAGCCTCAATCACTTGAAAATATTAAATTTATGACTCAGAATCGCAAAAGAGTTTTAGGTCGATCAAAAGGAGCAACTAATGGCAATTCATTCTCACTAATCACAATTTAATCAGAAATATAAGTAATTATGACCAAAGCTTCATTTAGAATAGCTCAAAATGATATATAGATGAAATCAAGTAAAAAAGTGCAAAAAAAGGGTTAAAATGGTGATTTGAATCACCAAATTAACTGATAGCGAAATACGCGTGATTTGTAAAAGCGGGTTTTTAACGTCGTTGTAACACGCGAATCCGCTTTCGCTTTTAAATTTATATCCTAGATAGGGGAGTATCTAGGGTCGTCCAAGGAGGCAAAAATTGCAAAATTAATCCTCTTGCTTACAGATAGATCTCAACTTTCTTTTTGATATTTTTCAATATGTAATTTTTTTTGTATTTTGAAAAGACGAGGGCAAAATGCGAATTGTAACGAAAAGTACTAACACCTACAAATGCTTAACTAAAATTTAAAAGATAGAAATATCTTCTTCCTAAGCTCACTCTAGGAAAGTGGAGGCCTAGAGTAATTAGGAAGAAGAGGTGAAACAAGTGCTAGAACCAAAAGTAACAACTGCAATAAAAAGCTAAAAGAAGGCAATTTGATTGAGTAGAATGAGTGTTCTTTTCAAGGACAAGTAGAGGAATGCTTCTACTAGAACTTAAACAAATCTAAAAGCAAGAAAAGAAACACAAATCCTCTTGCAACAATGGTGAAGAAGGGCATCTTCTTGCTCCAAGCCTAGCTGCTCCTTGGCTTCAAAAGAGGGCCTCCTTCTTCTCCTTCCTTGAGAGCTCCTCCAAGGTGGAAGCTACCACCTTTAATGCTCTCTCCAAGGGGTGGGCGTGCACCACCCTCAAAAACTCCTCCAAGGTGGTGTGACCACCTTCAAGATCTCCTCCAAGATCTTCCTTGCCTGGCTTCTCCTTTGGCTGGCGTGACCCAAGAGAGAAGGGAAGAGGGGAAGGCACCAAGGGGACAGAATATCCCCTTAATCTTTTTCTTCTTCTTCTCTCTTGGACGTGGGCTTCTTGGTGGAATATGAGAGTGAAATTGCTAGCCAAGGATGGCTTGAATGGTGGTGGGTAGTGGTCTTTTTATAGGGTAGGATGGGGGGTTAAGGTGCCCCTTGAAATGGAGGGCTAGGATGGAAGGATGGAGGTGGTTGGTGATCCTATGGCTAAGGAGAGTTGGCGCCAACCCAAGAGGTGTTAAAGGGGGTAGTTATGGTGGTGTTGGTGTCTTTTGGTGGTGGAGAGACACCACCATGTTGGCGCCAACAAGGGGTCTTCTAGAAGGGGGGTTAGGTGGATGGTGGAGATGGGTTCAAGGGGGATTGTGTGGTGGAGATGAGGGGAGATTTTGGAGGGAAAAGTGGCGCCATTAAGGGGTGGTTATGGGTAGTTTTTGGCGCCACTTTTAGGTGTCTTTTGGAGGTGGTGGGTAGGTTAGGTTGGTGCCAAGTAGGTTAGCTTATGTGGAGCTTAGGTGGAGCTAGTTGGGTGGAGTTGGTAGGTGGGTTTTTGGGGTGGTATAAGCCAAGGAAGTTGGAGCATAGCTAAGATAAGCTAAGCTAAGCTAAGCTAAGCTAGCTTAGCTAATGGAGGAGTAGAGGAGAAGGTAATGGAGCTAGGGTTTAGAGGAAGGAGCTGAGGAGGAGAAGTCTGGAACTGAAATTTGGAGCTGGCTGCTGCTGAAGAGGCTGGCATGGAGCTATTCTAGCTGGCTTAGCTTGCTAGTTCTTTGCTAGCTACTAAGCCGAGCTAAGGTAAGCTAGCTTCTACCATAATGAGCTAAGGTGAGCTGGGTCTGGTGCTCCCGGGGAGAATCAAGCTGGTTGAGGCAGCTAAGGTAGCTTAGCTCAACTGAGTTGAGCTAAGCTGAGTCCCCGGGAGCTGGACTTGAGTTTCCTGAGCTGGGATGAGTTCTTCTTCAGCTGGCTGGAGCTGAGTGGAGCTGGATGTAGCTGGATCTGAGCTGGGGTGAACTCCTGTCAACTTAGCTGAGCTAGCTAGAGCTCCCTGTGGACTAGTGGGAGCTGAGATGAGCTAGACTCAGCTAAGTTGAGTTGGATCTAAGCTGACTTGAGCTAGGGTGAGCTAAGGTGAACTCTCTTGAGCTGCCATACAGCTGAGATTAGCTGAATGGAGCTGGGATGAGCTAACCCTAGTTCAAGTAAGCTAGGTTCCAGCTGCGGTGAGCTGGATCAAGCTGAGGTGAGCTGGATTAGGCTGAGTTCCAGCTAGTCTGGGCTTCTCCTTCACCATTTACCTTCTTGAGTGCTAGGGTTTTAGGGATCTATATAACTGTATATCCCTAACACTCACAAAAACATATTAAAAAGACAATAAAAAATGCAATGCATGCCTAACCTATTTTATGCCTAAATGCAGCCCAAAAACCCGTTTGCGGAGTAAAATCCTAAGAGCTAGGTTTGTTTTAATGCATAAGAATGATGATAAACTGGCATTTATCATTAACCACTGAAATTAAGTTCACAAGTATCTCAAATAATTGAATAGTAAATCTCAACCAAATATGCCACGTCAACCAAGTTTAATATCTCAATAGTAGCTTCAAAATTAAGGCACCAGCAGAACACAACTCCAACAGAAGAGGCAAATGTCTCCTTCACTTTCCTTCGTGCCTCAAGAGAGAGGCAAGCACATCACCACAAAGGCAATGGCCTTAGAATCAGCTACGTGTAGAGAGCAGAGGCACGAAGGGCAAAAACCTCCCCCCTCTCTCTTTCCTTCTTTCCTCTCTCAGAACAGTCGACCAGTCTCGGGTAATCGGGTAATCGGCTCAGAGTAGGGGACTAGACCCATCGACGTGGAAGCATGTGAGGAGTGTGCAGAGGTGAGTGAGAGGGACTTGACCCTTGTGTTCGTGGGTGAATAGCAGGGGTCACAAATCCTCCTAAGAGTGGTTGCAAGTGCTGCAGTTGTCGATGTGGGACTAATCCACATAGCTTCCTTCTTCGTGCCATAGCCACTGATGAAGCCCTTGATTGAGGTGGAAGACATGGCTGTGGAGTCCAATTGAGGACTTGGATTATGTCCTGGGAGTCTTCCACAACACCTCGAGGTGGTGTCTGGAAGGATTTTGGCCAGAGGACTGCAGCTAACATCAGAGAAGTCGGGGTGGCAATAGTGCTCTGGTTGTCACCTGAAAAGGAGAAAACTGCCTCACAACCACATTAGAGATGCTCAGGAGGATTGCCGGACGTCGACGAGTGTAACGGTGGTGGTGGCATCAAATGAGAGTAGGTGTAGACGTTTGCTAACCTCGGAGAAGGCGTATGCAGGCGAGGGAGTTCTGCGAGACAAGTGAGCATGCAAACCCTTAAATTAGAAGAGGGCTTCTGGAGAGGGAGTCGAGGTGGAGCTTATGGACATGGAGTGGCAGTGTTTGGAGGTGTGTATCGTGTTGGAGGCTTTGCAGATGTCGAGAACTAAGGTGGTGTTGAGGGCAGTACGGTGGTTGTGAGTGAGTTGTGAGTGTGGGGAAAGAAAGCAAAGGGAGAGAGGAAGGGAGAGAGAGGCTTAGAGGGGAAGGTGGTGGACGGAGAGAGCTGGCTGTGTCTGACTAAAGCTGGAGACGAAGATGAGGTCGACGAGTTGGAGTAGCGACGACGAGGGGGAAGGAGGCCCTTGCTGTGCTTGGCGAGGAGCAGAATTGAGAAGGGAAGGCAGAGGGTTGTCCAATTTGATTGTGAACAGTCGAACAGGGGGGTCGGAGAGATGTCGCTGGAACAAGGTGTGAAGGTGGCTAGAGGGGGAAGGAGGAGAGGTTTCTCTTGCCAAAACTTTCTAAGGAGCTTGGCTATGTGATGGGGATTCTTTTATAGGGCTTCAAGCAAGCTTTTAAGCTTGGAAACAAGCTTGAGAAGCTCAAATTTTCAAGGAAAAGGATCCCTGAAATCCACGGATTTGCAAGAGCTTCATGAGGGGATTTGGAGTCCAAAACTAGGCTTAGATGATTAAGGACTTCCTCGAGATCATCCCTTCCAATTTTAGAAGGGATTGGTCGAGAAATCAAGGAGGAATCCTTGATTGAAGCTTGGATCTTATGGGTTCATACATGCCATGGCAGTAGGGATCAATTTGTGAAGAAGATAAAGAACTTAGGGGACTATTTGAAAAGATTTCGAAAGCTAGGGGCTTAAGTGTGATAAATAGGGTTTAAATGGACTAAAATGCAAACTAGGTCAAGATGAACTCTGATTGGGCCCAAATTTTGGTAGAAATCTAATTTGGATCCAAGAAATTTGGTGGTGACGTTGTATTTTAGTTTTGACTAAGTTTGATTGGGTAATTTGCATAAAAGCCCAAATTAGGGTAGAATTGTGTCTATGACACTGTTTAAGGTCATAATGGGTTTCAAAGGTCAAATCAAGGGTACCAAACCTCAAGATATATTTTTATATAAATTTTTGGAGATTTAGCTGAATTTTATTCTAACCAGAACCTTAGTAAGTTAAGCAGGTCTGAAATTAGGATTTTACGAGCTATATTAGTTCTTGAAATGCGCAAAATCATGTTTTTGTCTGCATGGACCCACTTATTAGACTGTAATGCTCATTTGACCTTTATTTCACCCCTAGAAAACCCCTTTGTTATTCTGTGTTCATGATATGCTATTAAAATTACAGAATTGACAGTAGTTTCCTATTCTCTTCTTAAAGTAGCCTGAAGTGGAGTTATAACCATCAAATGGTTATGGAGGTGCATTTTATCATTTAAACCTGACTAAAAGTGGCCAGTTAGGGCCTATGATGGTATTCCCATCAGTTCACATAAGCCCTAGGCTAGAAATTGGTTATTTGATTATCACTCCACCCACCTTATCCACCTACATATAAAAAAATAAAAAAAACTCTGATTATGGGATTAAGTTGAAATATACACTCACAAACTCGCAATTTCTAAAACCAAGGTGCACTATCACCTCGATTCTACCACTTAACTGGGATTTGATCTGTGGACCTGGTGCACTCTAACTTAATACATAAATGAGTAGAAAATTTGAATAGTCTAATCAATTTGTGTGCCTTAATCTAGTAGTGCAACAAGCCAATTGTCTGATCTATTTGGGCCACATTATTTAATGTAAAATCGATTCATCTTGTAGCTTGCCACTTAGGGTCCAACTTTTAGGAACTAACCAGGCACTCCACATTCTTTTTGAGTTTTAAACGAATATATCATCATCTGTGATTTCAAAACTTGGTGTCTCACAATACCTTGTCTGAATATACCTAATGTTGAATCCTAAAAGCTACTAAGAAAGATTCAAACCCTAAAATTCAACTCATCCAAAAATAACCTTTCTTTAAAACCATTAGGTGTGCACGCACACACATCAAAATTGATTCTTAAGGGTACAACTCATTAAAAGGACCCATCAAATTCTAGAGAACATTTAATCCTAAGCCTAATTAAAATCAAGTAGACGTTGGCCCTACGGATTTGACTTACTCTTCGACGCCTAGATCGAGATTATTTTCGATTAATCTACTTCTATTATCCCATCTAATGTCTAGCTAGGGGAGTAGTGTCAAACGATTGTGGTTGGGTGGTATCAAAGGAACCTGAGGCAAAAGCCAAGGGAAGTACCTTCTACCTAATCCCTCCCTCTAACTGGTTGGATTGACTGGATAAAAGTAGACTAATCATTTATAATCTTCAGATGGGTTCTAGGAGTCTGTAGGTCTTTAGGCTACCTGCTTAAGGACATGTTTGAATTGTTTGTACTGCAAGGTTCCTTTCTGTTCTCTATTTTGTCTCCCACATCTCCATGTTTTCTTCCACTTCTTATTCTCATTTCCACTCCTACCCTCTTAACACATCTTATCCCTAATATGATGATTATTATCCCAACTCGACCTGTACTCAATCATCTACTAGTTGGGATAACCCAGATTAAGGATATAATTATGGATCTCCATGTTCAGGGTTTAGCCCTGGACACCAAGACTTTGATTATTATCCTTCTTAGAGCTCTAATGATTATAGATCCCTGCCTCCATGTGAACAACCCAACACGATCTGCAATCAAGAAGGATATGATAACAACACTTACCCTCCCCAAGACTACGCTACATATAGGTCACCACCCCTCTATGAACAACTTGAAATGACTTAATATCAAGGAGGGCCCCACGAACATCAATTCTTTGACTCTCCTAGACTAAACCCAAAGCCACCCAACCCTGAATTGAACCATTCAATTCAGGTGAACCAGGTCTAAGATAGGGTGTTGGCTAACTTGAGGAATATCATAAGATCTTTAGAAGCTCAGCCAACACCCTGCACCAAAGAATTGGAGCCCCTAATTCAAATGATTGACGATCTTAGCAAGTCTTTATTGGATTTGCTCTAAGATGTTGAGGATAAGGGCCCAGGTGAGTTTTTACTTGGTTAATTGTCAAGGTTGAGAATGAAATTTGTGATTGCTCTAGTCTAATCTTGAGATGATTCCCAGGATAAACCCCCTTCAGGAGAGCCAATGTCAGAACCCACTTAGGCACCTATAGGGGTGACACATTTTATGAGACCAGGGATGACTAGATTGGTTTGGAGCAACCTATTGAGGATTTACTGATTCTTTCACTTGAAATCCCTAAGCTAATGTACAAGGAAAAATGTCTCTGTGGACCAAGGAACAACATATAATCTTGAGACATATATTAGTGCAGATTTGGAATTCTTTGATACTGAGGATGAGGAATCTTTAGGTGAAGTTTTACTCGAGTTTGAGGAAAATAATTTTAGTGAGACAAATGAGACCGAGGAGTATGATGAATCCTTTGATAGCCTAGAAATTGAGGATTGTGATCCTAATAAGGTGAGCATGGAGGATTCAGATCTTGATTTCATGGATGATTCAATCAATAGCCTTAGTCCTCAAACATACCCCATTGAGCATAATGATGATTCTATTCCTGAGATCACCAAACCCAAGTCAACTCTGATTCAGCCACAAATTTTGGACTTGGATACTTTATATGGGGTTAATAATATTTGCGAGGTCCCGGAAACTCAGATTTTGGAGGATAGAAACTAAGAAATGACAATTTGGGAAGCCAATTCTAAGGGAAGCAAAATTCTTGATCTAAGGGTTCCTTTGTGCCTGAAACCACCAACCTTTTACCAAGAACCTTTTGATATTTTTGACTCTGAGGACATGCAACCCAAGGATAGAATAGTGGATTATCTTTTTGAGACAAATTCTAAATGGACAAATACTCCTATTAATTTAGAACTTTATTTTATCCAGAATTTTAGACTTGGGTTGCATACCACAAAGCCACAAGCCCTACCCTACATGCACATTGATCTCCGATTCTGAGAAATTTTCATCCAAACCCTTAGAACTACTCGACCCAGGGGCATGGGTCTGCACCATAGTCTTGTCCACATCTATGGACATCTTCTTTTTGTAGGTTTGAAAGTTAGTCTTTTTATTATGATATTAACCTACACTTGTGAATTCTTAATTTCTTCTCTGTTTGTATAGTGTGACAAGCTGAAGGCAATAAACTTAGCACGTGTGTACACTCTACTTTTGTCCTGCAGACAACCAGTTAATCACAAAATTCAGGTGTTTTCTTCTCTACTTTGCTCTATTTCATGTCTTTTTAATACAATAAGGACATTCCATTAGATAAGCATGAGGGGTGGATATATTCATCTCTAAATTATTTTGTTAGCTCCGTAGATTCTTTTTAATTACTCTTTATTAAAAAAAATGAATTAGGGGAAGAGAACTTGGGCATTAAGAGTTGTTCAACCTTAGGAAATAATACAATAGGGCCTGAACACTTACTCTTGAGGTCTTTGGGCTTAATTAGCCAGGGTGTCCACTAAAATGTGGATTTACTTCTCAAGTCACCAATTTTTTAAATTTATTTCTAATTGGTTAATAAGTTGGGGTGATAAGGACACGACTTACCAACCTGTCCTCTGATTTGAGGGGACTTATAGTCTAAGCATCTACACACTATCTGCATTGACTCAATTTTCAATGATTTCAATGGAAAATAGGTAGCCAATGAAATTTTTAATGTTGTATGGCTAGCAAGTTGTTGTAGGTAATAGCCTATTGGCCAGTTGTCCAGAGAGTAGCCACACGACCATTCTCTTTTTGATGCCTTTAGGTAAATCTTAGATCAGGGAAGCCACCTACTTAGAAAAAGAAAAAGAAAAAAATACTCAAAAAAAGAGAAAAAAATGTAGAAAAGAAGCAAAAAAAGGAAAAAAGAAAAAGCCACACTTCATAGCATAGGTATGGCTGGAAGTTACCGTGGGTAACCCCCCATTGCTGGTTGTCCAGAACCCAGCACACAAAAATGCACAAATAATTCCTGAACACTTAGGAAGAAGTAAGGAAGTAGAATAAACTGGGGAGATATACGCTAGGTTTGCCCTTGTGTTGATCCCACAAAAAATATAAGTAGGGAGAAAGCTACCGGCCGAATAGATACACCTTTAGACAGAATTTCTTTTTAAGGTCACCTAGGGGCATAAAAACCTGAAGTCTGTTCTAACTACCACTTAGTGAGTCTATCACTTTTTCATAAATAAGATGCTTAGCACTTAGAGTTCTTTTCGAGTTATAGGTGGGTTGGGTAGCCATCGAAATATGCCCGAAACTCTAAACTTAAAAATCCAAAAATATTAGTAAAGAAGGAAAAGAAAAACAAATTGCTTCTGTATGAAATAAGGCTAGAACTCGGGCGATTTGCATTTTGGCAAACACTCAAGCATTGTTAAGTCTTTGTAAGTTATGTCCATAGTAGAAATTTCTTTTTGTTGATTAACAACTTATGCCTAAGCAATTGGATTCTTATTCTATTTATACATAGCATTTAGTTTATTTTTGCTATGGACTAATAAAAGATTGGCATGAGGGTGTGATGTAGACACATCTATTTCATATAAATTATCTATTTATGTATGTTCTTAGGCTCATAATGGCATTCAGCATTATAAATATTACATAGCATGTATCATTCTGCATTTAGAATAGTGTTTACAAATTGTAGCTTAATTTTATCATTTTTGTGTCTAGTGTATAAGGTGATATATTTTGGGGCTCGGATTGAAGATCCAACTAAATGGATTTGATCAGGGCGACGATCAAAGTCCAATTACTCCAAAATCATCTTGATCGGACTTCCATACTATCATATGCAGTCCGAGGAAGATTAGAGGCTAAGGGGAAAGGTGGTGCAAATCCAGGCCTCAGATGACAAATCCAACAAGACAGATGGGTTCAGGTCAATGATTGCAGCCTAATAGCACAAAAATCGATTCAATCCGGCATCTATGGCACCACCTACGAGCTTTTGAATTTGAACAATTTAGTGGCACCATGTGGCACCATCCAAACTACCTGTAGCCACCCAAGCTGATCTCCTCACCTATGAAGGCAAAATTGACAAATAATCTTGGCTGTTGGATGAAATCCAACAGTCAAGAGCTCTCCACGTTGCCCTTGCCATGGCTTCATCAACTCAAGATGCAATCTCTTGTGAAGGAAATTCGAAGATGCGACACACTCATGCCCGTAGCATAGTGGTCGGAAGTCTTATGTCCAACACGAGACATGAGTTGGAGTCTCACTGAAGCAACAACTTTGTGCAATTGAAATTCGGTAGTTCGATCAGTAATAAGCGGCAGATGAGGCAACCATGTGGTGTGACAAGTGCCCTGTGGTCCAAATGCTCATGTTGACGTGCATTTAGACTCGAAGGGGTATGATTTGTGAAGTGTTGCCTTCGCGTGATCTAGACCATCCGATGAAGATTGGATGGCTCGAAAAAGGGCCATGTCGCTCCTCAACGGTCGAAGCTAAAGTGGTCTTCGTGCGATCTACGCCATCTGATGAAGATCAAAATGCCTGGATTAGTCCACGCATTTCAAAGGTAGAAGAAGAAAAGGCAATGTGGCATAACATGGGTGCTTTGATCGGCAATGAATGGCTCACGTTGCGTGCGCACTTCAGCAACGCTTGCCTGCAGCATTGCATGTGTGCATCACTAAACGGTGCAAAATTAATTTTTAATGCTTAAAATACCATTTTTGCCCTCAAACCTCACCTATAAAAGGGCACCTACATGCCCTTCATCCATCATCCATTTCTTTTCTCCTCCTGTCCCATCCATAGATCTAAAGAGCTAGTCCCATACCCAGGATGCTCCACTAGATTTTATAAAAATAATTTTTTCCATCTTCTCACCTCCGTTCATGGAGTGCCTGTGGTTGTCTTCTCACCCCTCTTCAAGAATTGGATTCCACTACGATGTCACCTTGCTTCATTCTCTTTCCTCCAACTTCATTCTCCCTCGTCCAGCATCTCACCATCATCTTTTAGGCGCTCCGTCAATGCGGCTCGTCCTCCAAGCGGCCGTCGAGGATGATTTTTCTCATCTCTATCTTTTTTTTACTTTCTAGTGTAGTTTTAATTCTATAATTAGTGTAATTAACATTGCTCTATTTTTATGAAATATTTGTTTGCTCTCTCTATCTCTCTCTTTCTTTGTATTATTCTTTCTTTCTTCTATTATTTAATCTTTAAGTAGAGTAGTTCGTGTAGATTGATTTTAATGAGCTAATCTACTTTGTGACAATAATTTCAAACAGGACTTTTAAATCAAACGTACGCCTCCCTGTGTTTGGCCTAGGACTCACCAGAGTTTCGATAAATTTATTTGATTAGTGGATTTTTTGCAACTGCGACGACGAGTTTTCAAACTCAACCTTTCTCACATAAAATTCACTTATCAACATCCGACTGGATTGCGACACTGTACTACATATACGATTGTGACATTAATAAACCCTTATTAATAATAGTCTGATTTCGTACATCACCTGACACTCTTAAGTACATATACCTTGACCTGATTAGACTTGTCATGTAATAATCAATTCCTATCTTTCTCAAGATCAAGAATTGAGATTGACCGCGATCCTATGAGAACATAAAAAGGCAATTGGGTGGACTTTACATGATTTAACTGGAATTAGCCCTAAGTTCCTTTATTCAGAACGCGTAATCTACTTCTTTTACGGGAGGAAATTGAGAGTCTCCAACAATGGAGCTGTTGAAATCATAAAACCCAGCAAGAACCAACATTTTAAAGTTAACGGTCAATGTCTTAAACCTTTTCTTGAACCTCACACATTAGGTGTTGTTGGAGATTGTTATATGCTCCATTACTTTTCTAGGTTAATGCCTACTTGAAGGCATAAAACTTAGCGCTCATTGGGAGGCAACCTGAAATCTTTCTATTTTTTTCTTTCTATGTCTACTTCCATACTTTGAGCATATTCTTCCTTGTTGCACTATTATACTATCTATTCTTTCACTTATTCCAACTTTCCGCTTTGATATTTGTAAGAGATTGAAATCATTCGCTTGAGATCTTTTGTATCTCCCCTTTTTGACTCCTTCCATCACCTACACTAAGTTGAAAGACAAAGATTGCATTGCATTTCTTCTTTGCATATAATGAGGACATTGCACGATTTAGGCATGGGGGGTGTTAAAGTTTCTTTAACTCTAAGTGTGTTAAAAGCATAAGTAATCATGTTTCTATTTTTTATATGAAAAAATTAGAAAGCATAAAAATACAAAAATATTCTTCGTTTCTCTGAGAAGACTTCCTTTAGTGAGACGAAAGAAAATCTTTTGAAAAAGGGATGAAAAGAAGAATTTAAAAGAAATTTTTAAGGGACTTAACTTAATGAATGATAGAATTTTGAAAAAATCCAGCTCGAAAATCCAAAAACATATCTATTATATTTATTATGAGAAATATGTATAGAATAAAGAAGTGTTTATGAATAGAGAACTAACTATGAGCATTCAATGCTGACTTAGGATTTTTCTAGTCAGACTCGAATACTATTTAAAATAGGAATTTATTGTTTTTAGTTTCGGACATAGTGTTTTAGAGTCAAGACATATCCGCTTTTCACTTCAAAAATAGAGTAACTAAGGTATTCACACTTTCACATACATGACTCAATTTTTGGGATTGAATTCAAACTTTCTTAGATAATGGAGCTAGGTTATGTCCTTCTATCTCATTGAACTTCTAATTTTGTATCAAACTAAGTTGAGTAGAGAGACTAGATACTTAAAGTTATTCAACCAAGAGGTTAGTAAGGTACCTTAGACCATAAGGCCTTGCAGGCTATAGTTAGCTTAATCAGTAGAGGTTGGTTCACTAGATTTGGGTTTAATCTAATTCTTGATGAATCTTGCAACTGAAACCAATGGTCTAGGAATAAGAAAGTATAGGACTTTGCTACCTACTTGCTAATTTTAGAGCTAAGTAACCTAAGTCGTATAAACTTCACACACATTAGAATTGACTTTTAGGCATCTGAAACTATAAAAGCACATATATCATTAGGATCATATTCATAGCCTTTTTACCTTAAGGATCTCCATGGGGTGGTTCTTAAAAGGATGAAAGATGAGCACATCACCTAGAAAAAAGATTTAAAGAAGGAAAATATTATATATTTAGCCTTCGAAAAAATGAGATGGAGAGAAAAAATATAAAGAAACACCACTAAATAAATAAGCACCTCATTACAAATGGGTGTCACTCCACCAAATAATAGCATCTCACTACAAATGGATGCTTTCTCTTTCCATTCCAATAAAAAAACACCTTACTACATATGCGTGTTTATCATAAAGAAAAGAGATAAAAAAATATGGAGAAAAAAATTAGGAATAAGAGATCCAATGGTCCAGCTAGGGAAATATACGCCTAGAGCATTGACCTTGGGATAGAGAAGGGTGAGGAGAAAGCTACCAATTTTGAGTAAGGGCAAACCAAAGGTGCGAATTAGGATGACTTGGATTGAATTTTGATGCCTTGAGATTTGGATATTTACAATATCGGATGCCTCTAGGTTGCATCTATTGCACATGCATAGATGCTTTAACATCATAGCAACTAAACCTTGAGTCGATAGTGAAGCCTAAGAAATCTAACTTCGAAAACTAGCAGTTGACGATTAAAAGAGAGATAGATTTAGCAATTCGAGTCTAGATGTCTACCCTTGATGCTATAGGCTTGTTTGAATAAGAGTCCTAACTCACTCTTTGAAATTTAATTAATAACAAGTGTTTACTTTGTATGCAAAACTTTAGTTGATCAAAAGGCATAGTTCATAGGACTTTAGGATTAATCTTTGCCTAATTGAATTTTTGAGTTAGAATTCAATTTTTAAGTTTTGAGTCATGTCACATATACACAATATCTTGACTTCACTGGTTTCAAAGTTTTTTAGTGATATATGAGATACAAAAAAGGACATCAGAAGGTTTTGATTCGATAGAGTTTTGTTAAGGAACTAATTTTTGATAAATAACTATTTTTTGTAGTATTATGGAGTCTCAATTTAGTCCCTTGTTTTCAAATTCTCATAATGCTTTCAAAAGGGATCCGATCATAAAACATTTATACTATTTATGGTTTTATTTATAAAAATATAAAAAGAGAAAAAAAATCAAAAAATCCTTTTGACCCAGATATCTATACTTATCATCTTTGAAATAACAAAACCATTGTGTGCTGAACTCATTATATTCACCAACTAATTTGTTAAGGATTAGCAAAACTTAGGCATGGGGGTATGATGAGGCACTCATCATAGCTCTTAATTCACTTAAAATAGCTAGTTTCCCTAGTTAATTAGTATTAAATATCTTAAAACTAGGGTTAAGTATGTACATAGGTAATAAAAGGCATGAGACTAAAATACCTATTAATTAAACCTTTTTATAACCAAGAAAATGTAGTATTTATCTAAGTTAAAATAAAGGGCTTAGAATCATGAATTAAATAATTTAAAACTTTGTTAATGAAGTTAATATTTAATTAAGTTTTAAAGTAACATTTAAAAGCCCTAATTTGAGCATTAAATTATATGTCAAATCTTGTGACAAAATTGCAAATTGACCTTATAACAGAGTTCCATGATGTTCATATAACCTTACATAAAAATTTGGTTGAAAAATAAATTTATTTACACCATTGAATAGGGCATTTGCATTCCAGTCCCCCTGAATATTTCAAATTGATCGTTGTGGATAGTTGTCTTCCTCAAAGACAATGGCCAACTACCGTCCATCTTTGTCTTCTCCGATCTCAACTAATCCTATGACTAATCATCATTTCTATGACTGCCAAGCTTCTGTGTAACCTCCTCTCTTCATCTAACAGTCCTGATCGGTTGTATGTTGCCTTGAATGACGTGCACGTATCACCATCATCGGAGAAGGTGAAGACCATTCCAATGATTCTAGGCACCTTCCCATCCAGTTTCATCGCTCTAGACCTTGTTGGCACCTCTAAATACCCCCCTCCAACCTTCGATCGGGCTATCACGAGCCCCTTCCCTCTTCCCTAATAGTGTTTAGATCGTAGGTTTCCTTTAACAACTCTGGAGCCTCTCTTACCACCTCTCGAGCTTACTCTAATAGAGTGGCTACCTCTCTCACCTCCTCTTCCTTAGCCCTTGCCCTACCAATGGTGGAGCTACACCCCACCTCCTTCCTTGAACCACTTCAATAGATCGGAGATCTTCTCTCCCCACAACTATTTTGTCTTTGTTCTGGCAAGCCATTGTCGTTGCCCTTCTAACCATTTCATTCAAGTAAATTATCCAAGCTTCTCACCTCCTTCTCTGCCATCGGTCACCACCAATCCCAGTGGTGGAAGGCATGCTACCACGCAATTAACATCACAAACACCGTCTCTACCTCCTCACGATCAGATTACACTTTCTCTTCCTCAATTTTATCCACTCTACGCAAAACATCCGAAATCCACCTCCATCGAAGCTTCGCCTAGTCTCCAGCGAGCTCCTCTGATATTGTCCCACCTAATTGGCCCTTCGTTCACCCTCACAAATTTCAAAGGGCCATTTCTCCCATCTAGTTTCATAACTCCATCACTCAATCAATCCGTCCACCACAATCTTCCTCTCCAACTAATCTGACTTCGTATCATCTCTAGGATCACTTTCTGATCCTATTGATGAACTCTTCATCTTCCTGACATCAGGAGGAAGCCTTTAAGCTATTCCTTGTGTGATTTCATGGTGTGTAGCACCCTGTCAATCACTATCACCTACACCACCACCACTCTGGCCACCTCTTCCACCTCCGGCAACCTCAAACTTCCACCAAACAAATCCCAACGTACTTTAATAGACACCAACCAATTCCACATCTTCTGCATATTATTTTCCCTCCCTTAAATTTGCATTCCGTAATTCTTCTCTGAGGACCTCTGATTGCACAGCAAAAATGCACCAACAATTGTGCCATCTTGTGCTATTTCGAAGCATTACCAGTGTATATTAGGTAGCCATAGTCGCATTTGTGAAAATAAATGCCTGCATGCATTTATTTGAGAGGGGAGGAGAGTAAATAAAATGGCCTTGAAATTAACGTTTTCCTCAAGTGATGCCTCACAAATTCACCATCTTTATTTTTATTTTTATTTGACTTTGAATTCCTTCTCCACGGCTGCAAAGCATGGCTTGATCTTCTTCGCGCCATGCTTTGCATAGCCACTCCCTGCCAGCCATGCACAGCCATGCACAACCCAGGGCATGGTTGTGCTTGCCTCCTTCCTCTTTAAGAAGGCACGGCTATCTTCTTTGCAAGGGGGCCTGGTCCACAGAAAAGAACACCAACAGCACTTCCTTCCTCCAGGCCGTCTCCTCCCCTCTCCCCTCCATACGTAGCCTCTCCTCCTTCTGAGGAGCTACGCTGTAGGTAGGAGCAGCACACAGTGGTGCACAACCACCACTGTGAGTCCCACCACCGCCCAGCTCATCAAAGAGCCGGTGGACATGGTGGTTCTCCTCTCTGTTTCGTCGTTTCAGCCCATCGCCGCCATTGACAGGAGCTTCAAGCTTTGAAACTCAAGCTCCGCAGCAGCGCAGCAAGGTGTCAGCAGCAACAGCGTAGGCCACCACCTGCCTCAGGCGCCTATTCCACGGGCTCTATGTGCACCAGCAGGTCGCCCTCGCCCCTCGTCGCGTGCCCTGTCGCGAAACTCTGCCCGCAATCCAGTCGGTTTCACGTGTGCCAGCCGGTCAACTTTTTGCCCTTGCACTGTAGCCGCGATCTCACACTGCTACAGTGTGGTGACCGGTAAGTTTCTCACTTATCTAGTCACCAGGCACTCTCTCTCCTCGCTGCAACCGTCGCTCGCCCGTCCTCGCACCCGGTCCCGCGTATGCCAGCGCCCGCACCCGTCTGCACCTGCTTCTTCCAGCGCCCTCTACTTCGCCCACACCCGCCTCAGCGTGTAGCATGGTGCGCTGCAGTCCCTCCTTTGTGCTCACTCCCTCCTATGTGCGCACGCCTCTTCGCGTGCCTACGTGCCTGCACCTGCGTGTGGCATCAGATGATGGTCGCTGCATCCGGATGACTTAACTCGCCCGCACCTCTTCCTCCAACAAACGATCTCTCTCCCTCCCTCTCTCTCTCTCTCTCTCTCTCTCTCACAGACACTCACCTCACACATACACACACACACACACACTCTCGTACACACACCCACTCACTTATACACTACTATATACTTATATATATACATATATATATTTATATATATATTTATATACAAATATATAGATATATATATATCTATACATATATTAGTACCTATATAACTAAGTATTAGTATATATACTTATATATATTTATACATATATATATATACTAATATACATACATATATACATATATCTATATACTTAGATACTTATACTAATATATATATATACATATATACATATATATAACTATATACATATATTACTATATATATATATTATATATATATATATCTATACCTATATATAGTTATATATGCATACATATATATATATATATATATACATATATAACTACATGCACACCTATATAATTATAACCATATCTATATATATACATATAGATATATATTTACATATATACATATATATGTATATTTTCATATCACCTACCATACGTTGTATCGCGGGAATATCTGCATCAATTGCGTGGATTTAGGTTAACCATTATACGCATTTCAATGATTAAATCACCATATTAACACCACCTATCCGGGTCTACACCAAAGCTTTTTCTTGGTGGATAGGAATCCATAGGATCTGGGTATTTCAGGGTATCATGCGGTCTCCATCTATCTATAAATATGTAAAAAAAAATGGTGTTTAGTAATGATCTGAAGGCTAAAACAAAAATACAATAAATGTTTATGGATATTCAACCACTGTTTTGAAGACTTTTCAGGCCACAAAAGCTTGATTCGCTCAGGCTTGGCTTAATTCACTTGAGCATTGACAAGATAGATCAAAATCTCTCCTAACTAAGGACGTATTCTAGTACCTAAGACATTAGTATAGGATCCATTGGTTTGCTTCTACTCGAGAGCCTAAGTAATCTTGGTTCACACTACACATATCAAGAAAGACCAGGTGAACATAAGATCCAACCCTAGTGTTCATTAGGGAAGGTGGAGTCCTTACCTGTGCACGCAGGTAGACTTTTTATCCCAGGCTTTAGTCTTGTGTTTAGGAGAGACTCTTTCCACCAAGAAGGAACTCTCCCACCAAAAAGAAAAGTGTGCTCCTCCAAATAATGTTGTAAGAGATATACTGACATGTGTTTCAAAAAAAAAAAAAAAGATGCAAATAAGTCAGTATATCTCGCAAATATCTGTAAAGTCTTTCCCCTATAAAAATTCTTCAGGGCAAGTTACAAATACCCTGTTTTCTTTGAGCCACAAATGTTATAAAATGGGAGTTGAGTTTTCTGTCATCTTTTTGAGGGTCAATCAAAAAACATGAGCTGAAACTGGGACCAACCTGCACTTAAAAATTCGTGAAACCCTGGGCTTGAGTCTTAATGTCCATTTGGTCAATCTTGATCCTTCACTAAGCACAAGCCATAATCTCTTGAGCTCTCGAGTACGGCAAAAACCTCCTGGGTCCTGGAAATCGTACTTAAGGTTTAAATATCAAGAGTCCAGGCTAGTTTAGAGATGGTCTATGTCATGTAAGACTTAAAGTACTGGTAGTTTTCTCTACAATTGGTTCTCACAATATCCAACACATAAACACACCTATGTCGCCTCAGAAGAAAATCTTCAGCTTAAAGATCATTTCTAAATACAATACAAAAATGTTTTGCTAGGGACTAGCAAAAGATAGGCATGGGGGTATGAATGCACAGCAAAAATGCACCAATAATTGTGCCATCTTGTGCTATTTCCAAGCATTACCAGTGTATATTAGGTAGCCATAGTCGCATTTGTGAAAATAAATGCCTACATGCATTTATTTGAGAGGGGAGGAGAGAATAAAATGGCCTTGAAATTGACGTTTTCCTCAAGTGCTGCCTCGCAAATTCACCATCTTTATTTTTATTTTTATTTGACTTTGAATTTCTTCTCCACAGGTGCAAAGCATGGCTTGATCTTCTTCGCGCCATGCTCTGCACAGCCACTCCCTGCCAGCCATGCACAGCCCAGGGCATGGCTGTGCTTGCCTCCTTCCTCTTTAAAAAGGCACAGCTATCTTCTTTGCAAGGGGGTCGGGTCCACAGAAAAGAACACCAACAACACTTCCTTCCTCCAGGCCGTCTCCTCCCCTCTCCCCTCCATATGCAGCCTCTCCTCCTTCTGAGGAGCTACGCTGCGGGCAGGAGCAACTCACAGTGGTGCACAACCACCACTGTGAGTCCCACCACTGCCCAGCTCATTAAAGTGCCAGTGGGCGTGGTGGTTCTCCTCTCTGTTTCGTCGTTCCAGCCATCGCCGCCATTGACAGGAGCTTCAAGCTTTGAAACTCAAGCTCCGTAGCAACAGTACCGTAGGCCACTACGTGCCTCAGGCACTTGTTCCGCAGGCTCTGCGTGCGCCAGCAAGTTGCCCTCGCCCCTCGCCCCTTACCGAGTGCCCTGTCTCAAAACTCCGCCCGCAGCCCAGTCGATTTCGCGTGCACCAGCCGGTCAACTTTTTGCCCTAGCACTGTAGCCGCAATCTCACGCTGCTACAGTGCGGTGACCGATAAGTTTCTCACTATCCGGTCACTAGGCACTCTCTCTCCTCTCTGCAACCGTCGCTCACCCGTCCGCATGCCTGCTCCCGTGTACGTCAGCGCTCGCTCCCACGTACGCTAGCGCCCGCACCTGTCTGCGCCCGCTTCTTTTAGTGCCCGCTTCTTCTCCTGCACCCGCCTCAGCGCGCAGCGCGGTGCGCTGCGGTCCCTCCTTCACACTCACTCCCTCCTGCGTGCGCATGCCTCTTCACGTGCCTACACGCCTACGCCTCTGCATGGCATCAAACGACGGCCGCTGCATCCGGACGACTTAACTCTCCTGTGCCTCTTCCTCCAGCAGACAATCTCTCTCCCTCTCTCTCTCTCTCAGACACTCACCTCACACACACACACACACACTCTCGTACAACCTCCTCCTTCCTCTTATCCGACAAAGTATCCGATGCATTGATTCTACCACTTTAAACATTGGAGATAGGTTTAGAAGATTTGCCGAGATTCACTAAGTTTGAATCCAGGGTGTGCAGGGTTGCTAGCTTCACCATTTGATTTGATGAACTCACCCATTCATTAGAGAAGGCAGCGACCTATAGATTTTATCAAGAGCGATCAATTCCATTAGATTTTAGATCCAATAGCTTTTAAAGATTGAGTTGAGTTTGATTAAGCCTTCAAATTTTCCTGAAACTCTTTCAAACTCCAAGTCAGCCGATGACCTGAGCGAGTCAACTTTCAGCTATCTTGAGAGCTCGAGAAGCTCTGGTTTTGTGTTTTTAGATCCTGAATGCATTCTAGAACACTTAGGAAGCACTAGGAACTGGCTTGTAAAGCACGAGAGGGCATTTAGTTATAGTCTATTAGGATTTCATCTAGAATTGTAGGTGCTTCTCCGCCGTTATGTCAAATCCATCGCCAATGGTTCGCTGTTGACTTCTTCACCACCTGAAGGCTTGAATGTATTCACTAAGATGAAGAATGAAGCTTTAACTCAGTTGTAGTTTAAGATTGGAAGCAGCAACAATGGAGATATGATGAGAACCATTGCCAGCACTACCGATCCGCATATCGTTAATTATGGAAGAGAAGGCAGATGTATAGTCCCACATCGGTCGTAGAAGACCTCTTTGAGGCAGATATATTGATCTACGCCCATAGCCCTCAATGAGAGCTACATGCCTGCAAAGGCATGAGATATCTTGTATTACCTAATTCTATCTTGAGGATACGTTTAGTCTCATTGGAGGTGGCACGTTGTGTGGCCTACAGGTGTTGACCAGCCCTATGGACCTTGATTGGGTCGGTTTAAAAGCTTTTTGCAAGCTTATATCATTTGTATAATATTCTTAACACTTAGTTTATATGTGAATACATTTGTAGTTTCTTTAAACACATTTTTTTAGCATTCCTTTGATATACTCTTGTGCATTTGAAATAGAAATTAATTTCTATATGCTTGTTGATCTCATTAACATTAGTTAGACTTATTTGGCATACGTAAATTCATTCCTTTTGCAATAAGTCTCTATGCTTAAACTTGTTTATAATTATTAGCTCTTTAGAAATTAATTAAAGCTACTAATTTAATTAATATTATTTACATAAGTTATACTTATAATCTTATCTAAATATTAATTACAAACTTAACTTAATTAGTTCACCTAATCTTAACTTGCAATCTTATGTAAGTTATAATTCCTTAACTTGATAACATTAAGTTATAATATAAAACCTTAAGTTACCCTATTAATTTAATAATTGAATGCCTTTACTATAGAAAGATAAATTAATATAATTAAAGTACAAGATAATTAAGTAATAATTGGTGAATTAAATTATAATAAGCCTCCCAACGAACAACCTGGACTCAACCAGTATAAATTTATAAAATGTGTACGTTATTTTGCACATTATACTACAACTTAATAACACTTATTACAACTGCATGGTACACTAATATAAGTCGTCCATGGCATTCTTTAGCTAATTTAGGTCCTGGAAATCAACATTTCATGATAATGCCACCCATGGCACCTGAATTGTGCGAAGCACTTACGTGCCCCAAACAGAATTTGTAAATATCCTAAGAGAAAAGTACCAAGGTGGTAACATATTTACATCGCGTCCTCAAGGGGAGTATATACTCTTCTCATGTAGTAGGAACTCTTCTAACCAACTTGTGTTTCTGAGTCTCTCCTAAGTCATATCCTCGAGGGAACATTTTTCAGATGGAGAAATATTTGTAGTTTTTCTTCATTAAGTGCACTAAACCAAACCAAAGTGTGTGAGAAGTGAATGCTTAAGTTACTAATAACCCACAAACAAAGGTAGACATAGCAGATACTCCCTAAGCCCGTGACTTAATACATCAGCCTCTTAGCTTCCTCAATTACTTGAAGAATAATTCATATCTTAACAAATACTCGAATTTTTGAGCAATACAAGCCATAAAGGCCTAAAGTCAGTATCTCACTTATCTCCTAAGGTTTTGCACTTCAGGTCTTAATTCATCATTCATTCTAGCTTAGAACTTAGGTAAACTCTTCCATAATCAAATGCTAGGACTAACACATTTCTCTTTCTTTTTCTTGCTTTATTTTTTTTCCTTTCTCTCTCTTTCTCTCTCTATATATATATGTATAACTATCAATGCACTAACTACATGCATGCAAAGTATGTATAAATGCTATGTACAACCTCAAGTTATACCTCCCATGCCTAAATCTAACGATGTCCTTATTAGAAATAAAAAAGAATAGGGAAAGATAGTACTTGAAGTCGAGAGTGGTTGGCGCTAAGGCTCCTCCAACCTATTGGTATGTGATAAATTCCATTTTATCATTATTTTTATGCATTAAAACAAACCAAGCTCTTAGGATTTTACTCCACAAATGAGTTTCTGGGCTACATTTAGGCATTAACTAGGTTAGGCATGCATTACATTTTCTTTTGTTGTTTTAATGTGTTTTTGTGCGTGTTAGGGATGAACAGATATACTGATCCCTAAAACCCTAGCACTCAAGAAGGCAAATGGTGAAGGAGGAGTGCAGACTAGCTGGAACTCAGCTTGATCCAGCTCACCACAATTGGAACCTAGCTCACTTGAACTAGGGTTAGCTCATCCTAGCTCCATTCAGCTAATCTCAGCTGAATGGCAGCTCAAGTGAGTTCATCTTAGCTCACCCTAGCTCAAGTCAGCTCATATCCAGCTTAACCTAGTTGAATCTAGCTCATTTTAGCTCCCACTGGTCCACAGGGAGTTCTAGCTAGCTCAACTGAGTTGACTGGAGTTCACCCCAGCTCAGATCCAGCTACATCCAAGTCCTCTCAACTCCAGCCAACTGAAGATAACTTCATTCCTACTCAGGAAGCTGAAGCCCAGCTCCCGGTGACTAAGCTTAGCTCAACTCAGTTGAGCTAAGCTACCTTAGCTACCTCAACCAGCTTGATCCTCCCCGGGAGCACCAGACCCAGCTCACCTCAGCTCATTATGGTAGAAGCCAGCTCACTTTAGCTTGGCTTAGTAGCTAGCAAAGAACTAGCAAGCTAAGCCAGCTAGAGTAGCTCCATGCCAGCCTCTTCAGCAGCTGCCAGCTCCAATTCTAGCTCTAGACTTCTCCTCAGCTCCTCTCTTCAAACCCTAGCTCCAATACCTCCTCCTCTTCTCCATAGGTAGCTAAGTTAGCTTAGGTTAGTTTAGCTTAGCTAGCAACCAGCTCCTTGGCCATCCTCCACCTTCAACTCAACCTTAGCTAGCTCCATCAACTTAAGCCCTACCTAAGCTAGCTATCCTACTCCAAGTTGGCGTCACCACTTAGACACCTCTTCACCCCATCATCACCACCAAAAGTCACCAATTTTGGCACCAAAACCTACCCCTAACTACCCTCCTTTTTGGCGCCAACATCCACCCCCACATCCACCATACACCTAACCCTACAACCCATCCTAGCCACCCACCTACCCCTCCTTCTAGAACCCTATTTGGCACCACCTAAGCCCCCCTTATAGAAGCCATTTTGGCACCAACTTCAAGGGGTGTCACCACCCATAACCACCCCCTAGGTGTCCCTTGGATTGGCACCAACCGCCCTTAGCCATAGGATCCCCAACCACCTCCATCTTCCCATCTTAGCCCTCCATTTCAAGAGTCATGTTAGTCCCCTTCCTACTCTATATAAACCCACCACCTACTACCATTTTAGACCATCCTCCATTAGTGTTTACTTCCACCAACATCCACCTATACCTACGGCCAAGGAGAAGGAGTAGAGAAGAAGATTAAGGGGGCACATCACCAGCCCCTTTGGTGCCTTCTTCTCCCCACTCTCTTCAACTTGGGCCACGCCAAGGAGGAGGACCTTTCCATCTCAAGGAGGACGTCCACCCTTGGAGGAAGAGAAATAAAGGTGGTAGCTACCACCTTGGAGGACATCATCTTAGAGGAGCATAGCATGGAAGGAGTTGGAGGACTCTTTTCAAGCTCGGGAGCTACCAAACTTGGAGCAAGAAGCCCTCTTCTTCGCCATCTATCTAGAGGATTTGTGCTTTATTTTTCTTGTATTTTCAAGTAGAGTAGAAGAATTCCTCTATATGTTTTGTGTGCACAATTTTGATTTAATTCAAATTGCCTTCTTTCAATTTTTATTGCATAGCTTATTACAAATTTTGCCTAGCAATTATTTCACTCCCTCTCCCTAATTATTCTAGGCCTTCACGTGCCTAGGGTGAGCTTAGGGAGAGGCTCTACCTGTCACCTTAGGGTAGGTTTCTTGAATTAGGTATTAGTTGTTTTATAGCTTTCAATAAAAACCTGCATGTTGCCTTTATTTCAAAAATCATAAAAACTATATATTAAAAAAGACCAAAAAGAAAGTTGAGATTTATTTTCAAAGCAAGAGATTTAATTTTTGCAAACTTGCCTCATTGGATGACCCTAGATACTCCCCTATCTAGGAATATAAATTTAAAAGCGAATCCATTTTTGTGCATTGCAACGACTTAAAACCCTAAATTAACAAACCGCACAAAAATGCGATCACTTTTTGGCACCGTTGTTGGAGAGGGACGGATTTGCATTAGTCATTTTTCTCTTGCTTGAAGTGGATCTCATCCCCTTCTCTTTCTTTTCTTTCATGTGTGCAGGAACTATTGCAAGAAGAAAGTGGGAATTTGGAAGCAAAAGCTCAAGGTTCCTTTTCTTCCCGTGGATTTTCAAGTTGGTTTCTTCTCTCTTGTCACACCTAAACTAAAAGACTACCAAAATACACTAAACTTGGCTTTCATGATCTTAAATAACTTAATTAAGTGGAGTGGTACTTTTTAAAACTCATTGATTGCTTGAATGTTTTATTAACACCACTCCATTTCAAGTATTGGTGTTCTATTTTTTGAGTCCAGATTTCTATCTAGACTTGAAAAATCAATTTCCAATACCACAAGCCTCATAAAATCATAAACTTTCATACAATGATTCCAAATTAATATAGAAACATCTGTTCCAAATTTCAGATCAATTGTCTTTGTATTTAATTTTTAAAAATTCATGGACTGCAGAGGGGTCACACCCTCCAATCTTCCTATTTTGTTACTATCCACAAATTTTTAGAATTTTCCAATTTTTATGAAATTTAGCTTTCTGGAATTCTTGTGAAATTTTACATATCATATAAAATCATCAAAGTTTTCTAAAGTCAGTGGTAATATTAAAAAGTCTAAAATACCCATAGGTATCATTTCTAGACTTTGACACCAGTACAAATAAAAATTCAAAACAATTATCAAACAAATTCCTAAAATCTTACAAAATTTTTTTCTGGAAACTTTGTTTGATTCTCTTCGTAGTAGTGGTGTTGTTTGAATTGTTTGGACCATTACTTAATACAAAAAGCCTAAAATCAGCTCATTGGTAGTTAAATTTCTGTCCTCGAACCAATTTGATTAGGGTTTCTTTTTCATTTTTAGAAACAAACAACAAAAGGAAACATATCTTCACCCATACAACTTGATTTCCTCTTGTTTGTGGAATATCAAACTTGTTTGAAAACTTAAAAAGAAAACCCTAACAATACACTAAGTTAAATCCAATCCTAAAAGATAGAAATGCAGTAACTGTGTGACAACTTACTTTTCATTGGAATCACTTTCCAATTCTTGCACACATACTAAAAAAATTGAAATAACAGGGCAACACCCAATTAACGCCTTCCACATTCCGTGTGAACTATAATATCCTAAGCCTAACTAAAATCCGTAGCAACTTGACCCTTAAGGCTTCATAAACTTAGGCTTGCTATATAGGTCTTATGTCTTCTTTAGTTAATACCAATTCTGTCATCTATATCTGGTGTTCAGGCTAAGGGGCCGTGTCAAATGACCAGGCACGGGTTTGTACATGCACCTGGAGTTTTCCCTTGGAAACGTTTGGGCCCAAACCTCCCTTTAAGTAACTTGGCTAGAGTTGTTGATAGAACGGGTATTCACTATTGATTACTTATTTCCTACGTAGACCAAGTCTTAGGTTTATTTTTAGGGAGTCACACTTAAGTTAGGTCTAGCTTTGGTTGTTTGATTTGCACACTTTCTCTCATCTCTTTCTCTTCTCCTTCCCTCCCATTCTTCCATTTTATGCATAGGCGACGGTCTCAAAATCTGCACTTGGAAGGACCATTTGATTTCTTCCCCCGCGCAAAAAGACCACTTTTTCTATCTTCTTCTTCTAAAAAAATGGAAAATCGACAAAATGGGTCCACTAACCCTTCCACTTCCACCTCTAATCTTACCTCTAACCCCAGTACTAACCCTAATTCTAACCCTTCCACCCAAAACTCACCCACCTTTAACTTCCCACACTTGGAGCTCCCTAATCTTGAATTGCCCCAAACACAACATCAAGACCCCCTGCCTGATCTTTTAAAATTGATGGCTGAGCAGATTGATAAATTAAATTCCAATCAACAAACATTGACTAGGAACATCCAAAACCTAGCCAATCAAAGGCCAAACCCACCACCTCATCAGCAGCCTGTTATTCTTCTAAAAGATTTTTATGATTCGTTTTATTGTGAGGAACGACCAGGGGTGGTCATACCAGAGGGCGACTTCGAGATCAAGCCTGCAGTCTTGAACCTAATTAAACAATTTCATGGCTTTCCTAGGGAAGACCCTTTTAGCCACCTTGAAGAGCTGATTCTTCTTGCACAAACAACCCATTCCTGAAATGTGCAAGAAGACATATGGCTGATGTGGCTTTTTCCATTATCTCTTAAAGATAAGGTCGCTTATTGGTTCAGGACCACTGGCCGACCCATCAAAACTTGGCCTTAGCTCAAGAGCACCTTCCTCAAGAAATTCTTTCCCATAGGTTGTACTAATTCCCTGCGAAGATCTATGACGATCTTTCACCAAAAACCTGGTGAGACTTTCCTTGATTCTTGGGAAGGATTTCAAGATCTCTTAAGAAGTTGCATGCACCATGAGATTCCTTTATGGTAGCTTGTGCAAATCTTCTATCATGGATTAGAAGATCAAATCCAACATTTCATCGATGCCTCGTGTGGCAGCAACTTCTTAAATAAGGATGGTGAAAGTGCCTATGACCTTTTTGAAGAAATGAGTGGAAACTCATTTAATCAAGCTTCCATGAACACATTTTGTAGAACTCAAAACTCATAGTTCGGTGTTCATGAAGTAGGCACTCAATCAGTCCCTGTCACCCAAGACAATCTTCAAATGATCGCTCAAAAACTCAACCAGATGCATATTAATCAAAAGAAAATTGAGGAAAGACTGGCCACATCAACCTAAGCTTCACACAGTCCACATCTAACCCAACCTAACTTTCCACGAAGAGAAAATTTGCACAATCTCAACACCACTCCTGCTAATTATTAGCAATATTCTGAGGTTGCCCATGATTCACTGGGGAATTACAACTATCCAGATCTTAACCCCACTCACAATATTTCTGCCATCTAGGAGCCCTTTAAAAATTCTTCCAATTGGAAAAATTACCCAAACTACTCCTGGAATAATTAGGTTCCTTTCCAGCTAGATCATTTTACGGGGTATGGTTTGAATCCAACCTTTCATCTTAGGCCATCCCAACAAGACATCAATGCCCAGATGATGCGAACCCTGCCGGAAATGCAAACAAAAATGACTAAAGTAACCTGCACCATTACAAATCTGAACAACCAGATTGGGGTTACTCCCACACAAAGACCTGCAGGACATCTTCCGTCCCAACCCATGCCCAACCCTAATCACCAAAGGAACCAATATCTAGGCAGAACTCCATACTACCCGAATCAGCCTCCTCCTAATCCACCACCTCAGCAGCCTCCCAGGTTTCCGCAATCACAGGCCCCCCCACCTCCTCCAAATAGTAATCCGACTGCACATGCAGTTACTTTGAGGAGTGGGAAAACCACCATTGATCCCAGGCCTTCACACAAACCTGGTAAAATCCCCATGCAAATTGACTCCCCACCTCCCCATCAGGAAGAAAATGAAATACAAAAATCTCAAGACAAGATTCCTATCCCTTTCCCACAAGCTCTCCACCCCACCACCAACAGAAAAAAGAATTCTGAGCCCACCACAGAAGAACTCATGGATCTATTTGGGCAAGTTCAAATCAATATTCCTCTCCTAGATGCCATCAAATATATACCTGCCTATGTCAAATTTTTGAAGGAGATCTATACTCCTAAAAGGTAGGCTAAAAATCTAGGACAGATGCATCTTTCGGAGACAGTAAGCTCTGTCATACAGAGCAAGCTGCCTCCTAAGATGAAAGATCCGGGGGCACCTTTAATTTCAGTAATTATTGATGATACTACTTTTAATCGTGCCCTTCTTGTTCTTGGTGCCTCAGTTAATATTATTCCCACGATTTTATTTGAAGAATTTCAGATCGGTGAATTAAAACCCATCAAGGTTACCCTGCAATTAGCCGATCGATCTGCAATCAAACCTCGTGGGATTGTTGAGGATGTTTTGGTCAAGGTCCAGAATTGTGTCTTCCCTGCAGACTTTCTGGTTCTTGACATTGAGGTACCAGAATCATTACTGAACTTCACAATAATCCTTGCACACCCTTTTTTGGCTACTGCAAAGGCAAATATCAATTGCCACATAGGCAAAATGGATATCACTTGTGCCGACCAAACTATCACTTTAGATATTTTCAAATCCTCCAGGAGATTCCATGATGATAACTTTTTTGAGGACTCAGATACGAAAATTTCCAATATGGTGGAGGAGACAATGTTGATAGATACCCTTACCGACCATAATTTTTTTGAGGTCTTTGATTCAGAATCAATGGTCAGCAAAATATGTGATCTGGAGACTTGTCTTGACCCCAAATCCATTCCTGATGCACCCCCTGATCACCCTAACCCACCCACTATTCCCGCACCCCATTTTTCCACACTAACTTCACCCAATCCTCACCATCCCTTCCCTAACTCCTTTCTTATGGACCTACCACCAACCCCACCTAAATTTGGCATCAAACTTGATTTAAAACCATGACCAAACTCGAGCTACACTTATCATTTTCCATCCAACTTTGATCCCAATATTGCTTCTAATCAATTTTCTAGGGATCTAGAAGAAGACACCTTTTTTGCAGGCATCCAAGTGTCCAACTATTTACATGATTTTTCATCTTCTGTGCATACCTTCATGCCCAGCTGAATGGCGTAAAAGATAGCACTAGATGGGAGGTAACCCATAATTTTTTCCAGCTTTCCTTTTTGCTTCTTTTTCCAGGTTTTGATCATCCTAAACCCGATCGTTCTTCACTAAGGTGATCCATTTTCCCTCCTAATGCATGAGGACATTATATATCTCAAGCATGGGGGGGTGTTTTTAAAATTTGACGATCGATTTAGGATTTTCAAAACCTAAAAATATGCATTTTTCTTTAGTTATTTTATTTTCCTGCTTGCATACCCAATATATATAGTTTTCAACATTTATATATATATAAATGTTGAAAACTTTTGGAGGAAAAATTTTGAAATCGGGACTAAGGTTGAAAAACTCACTTTTGGTATAATGGGATTTAATCTTTAACAAACTAGGGATGAGGATGCAGATCTGATCATTAGAATTTCAAGGTCTATTTTAGACTAGATCAAATATCCTTCTCTAAAAATTCCACCTGAACTCATGATAGTTCTGGTGACTTGATCCTATTTTGTAATGTGGAAAGTATTTGGCTTAGTTTCTGATTCAAAAACTTGCATGTCTTGAGGAACTTCTTGTGTCAATTTTCACACATAAGCCAACACTTAAAAACAACTAAAAATTTGAAAAACTCCATTGTTTGGACTTAGTAAAAGTCTGAAGCAAATCATTGGTTTGAGTTCCCATAGCCGAGAAGGAGGAAAATGCCTCCTTTGAGGATGCGATGTCAACATGTTACCGCCTTGGCGTTGCTCCATATCTATATTTCATATCTTTAGATGGAGCATTAAAGCGCATTTTAGCAGCTCAAGTGTCCTGGACAGTGCTCTACCTATAGTGTCGGAGCAAGAGCTTGAGTTTGCTTGGAGCGCCCCTTTACACCGCATTGTGTTTTGGGGTTGTGAGCTCCTGGGTGGTGTTATGGACAGTATTATCCCGAAGTACTGGTGCCAGAGCTCCCTCGAGGATTGGTAACGGGAATGATGATCCCGACACATCTGTCGTAAGACTAAGCTAAAAATAAGCATGGGGAAAAAAAAGAGAATAAATAAATAAATTAACACACCCTATAAATGTTGGCTTTGCACAGGCATGGACACAAGGTTTTAAAGGATTTTGCAAGTTGCGAATCAGATTCATGAGCGAGAAGAATTCTAAAAACAAAAAATTTCAAGTCATCTGAATTAACAAGGGGTTAATTTGTGAAATTTCTAGAGGATATATTGATCCAGTTTTGTCGAATGGTTGGATCCAAAAACAAATCCCGATGTTTATTCTTAACAAATCCCGTTCCTTCGATGTTTAGATCAACCAAGGTCCCTTAATCTTTTTCTCCTCAAAAGTTAAAAAAATTAGATTTCCCAAAAAATTGCATTCTTCAAAAAAAAAAATTAAAATTTTGCTTAGAGGCTAGCAAAAGATAAGCATGAGGGTGTGATAAACGCCAGTTTATCATCATTCTTATGCATTAAAACAAACCTAGCTCTTAGGATTTACTCCGCAAACAGCTTTTTGGGCTGTATTTAGGAATTAACTAGGTTAGGCATGCATTGCATTTTCTTTTGTTGTTTTAATGTGTTTTTGTGAGTGTTAGGGATGAACAGATATACAGATCCCTAAAACCCTAGCACTCAAGAAGGCAAATGGTGAAAGAGGAGCGCAAACTAGCTGGAACTCAGCTTGATCCAGCTCACCACAGCTGGAACCTAACTCACTTGAATTAGGGTTAGCTCATCCCAGCACCATTCAGCTACTCTCAGCTGAATGGCAGCTCAAGAGAGTTCATCTTAGCTCACCCTAGCTCAAGTCAGCTCATATCCAGCTCAACCTAGTTGAATCTTGCTCATTTTAGCTCCCACTAGTCCATAGGGAGCTCTAGCTAGCTCAGCTGAGTCGACTGGAGTTCACCCCAGCTCAGATCCAGCTACATCCAGCTCCACTCAACTCCAGCCAATTGAAGATAACTTCATTCCAACTCAGGAAGCTCAAGTCCAACTCCCAGGGACTCAGCTTAGCTCAACTTAGTTGAGCTAAGCTACCTTAGCTGCCTCAACCAGCTTGATCCTCCCTGGGAGCACCAGACCCAGCTCACCTCAGCTCATTATGGTAGAAGCTAGCTCACTTTAGCTTGGCTTAGCAGCTAGCAAAGAACTAGCAAGCTAAGCCAGCTAGAGTAGCTCCATGCCAGCCTCTTCAGCAGCTGCCAGCTCCAGTTCTAGCTCCAGACTTCTCCTCCTCAACTCCTCTCTTCAAACCCTAGCTCCAATACCTCCTCCTCTACTCCATAGCTAGCTAAGCTAGATTAGCTTAGCTTAGCTTAGCTAGCAACTAGCTCCTTGGCCATCCACCACCTTCAACTAAACCATAGCTAGCTCCACCAACTTAAGCCCTACCTATGCTAGATATCCTACTCCAAGTTGGCACCACCACTTAGCCACCTCTTCACCCCATCATCACCACCAAAAGGCACCAATTTTGGCACAAAAACCTACCCCTAACTACCCCCCTTTTTTGCGCCAACATCCACCCCCACATCCACCATACACCTAACCCTACAACCCATCCTAGCCACCCACCTACCCCTCCTTCTAGAACCCTATTTGGCACCACCTAAGCCCCCCTTCTAGAAGCCATTTGGGCGACAACTTCAAGGGGTGTCACCACCCATAAACACCCCCTAGGTGTCCCTTGGATTGGCGCCAATTGCCCTTAGCCATAGGATCCCCAACCACCTCCATCTTCCCATCTTAGCCCTCTATTTCAAGAGTCACCTTAGCCCCCTTCCTACTCTATATAAACCCACCACCTACCACCATTTTAGAGCATCCTCCATTAGTGTTTACTTCAACCTACATCCACCTTTACCTACAACCAAGGAGAAGGAGTAGAGAAGAATATTAAGGGGGCACATCACCAGCCCCTTTGGTGACTTCTTCTCCCCACTCTCTTCAACTTGGGCCATGCCAAGGAGGAGGACCTTTCCATCTCAAGGAGGACGTCCACCCTTGGAGGAAGAGAAATAAAGGTGGTAGCTACCACCTTGGAGGACATCATCTTAGAGGAGCATAGTAAGGAAGGAGTTGGAGGACTCTTTTCAAGCTCGGGAGCTACCAAGCTTGGAGCAAGAAGCCCTCTTCTTCACCATCTATCTAGAGGATTTGTGTTTTATTTTTCTTGTATTTTCAAGTAGAGTAGAAGCATTCCTCTATAGTTTTTCTGTGCACAATTTTGATTTAATTCAAATTGCCTTCTTTCAATTTTTGTTGCATTGCTTATTTCAAATTTTTCCTAGCACTTATTTCACTCCCTCTCCCTAATTATTCTAGGCCTCCACATGCCTAGGGTGAGCTTAGGGAGAGGCTCTACCTGTTACCTTAGGGTAGGTTTCTTGAATTAGGTATTAGTTGTTTTATAGCTTTCAACAAAAATCTGCATATTGTCTTTATTTCAAAAATCCTTAAAACTATATATTCAAAAAGACCAAAAAGAAAGTTGAGATTTATTTTCAAAGCAAGAGATTTAATTTTTGCAAACTTGCCTCCTTGGATGACCCTAGATACTCCCCTATCTAGGAATATAAATTTAAAAGCGAATCTGTTTTTGTGCGATGCAACGACTTAAAACCCTAAATTAACAAACCATGCAAAAATGCAATCAGTATGCACAACTTAGACACTAGACAGATTAGCATATGGCTTTAAATGCTCGCCATTTACTTTGTCTCACTAGAGGAGGGATTTTAAACCTCAACAGCACCGTGAGGAAATACCTATGTGATAGTGTATGACCCATCTCAATGGAACTTCAGTTTCCCAAGGAATAGCTTATGACTGGAATTGAAAAGCTTGACCCATTGGTTGGGCTTAAAAGTTTTCCTAAGGATGTGCTTATCGTGAAAGATCTTGGTGCACTCTTTATAACCTTGAGTAGTTTCATTGGCCTCATTCCTCAACTCTTAAAGATCAGTGAGGTCTAATAAACGTGCCTTGCTTGCTTTCTCAAGATCCATATTGACATTCTTTATAACCTAATAGGCCTTGTGCTCTATCTCTAAAAGAAAATGGCATGCTTTGCCATACATTATCTAGAAGGGAGACATACCTAGTGGGGTCGTGTAAGAAGTTTTATAAGATTTTCCTAAGGATGTGCTTATCATGAAAGATCTTGGTGCACTCTTTGTAAGCATGAGTAGTCTTATAGGCCTCATTCCTTAACTTCTAAAGCTCAATGAGGTCTAATAAATGTGCCTTGCCTACTTTCTCAAGATTCATATTGACATTCAATATAGGCTAAAAGGACTTGTGCTCTATCTCTACAAGCAAATGGCATGCTTTATCGAACACTATCTGGAAGGGAGACTGATGGGAACACCATCATGAGCCCAAACTAGCCCAATTTAGCTTGATAACATTGATAAAAGCTACTACAAAACCATTAGAGGGTCCTATGTGCATTCTATTCTGTTTTAAGAAAAAGAGAAGAATATAGGGTTATTTCTACAATTTTAACTGCATTTCATAAATATAGAATAACCACAGGGAATTCCAAGGGTTAATTAAAGGTTAAATGGTCATTAATAACTAATAAGAGGGTTCGTGTAGACAGAAACAATTTTTCGCGCATTTCAAGAATTTATTGACATCCAAAACCTTAATTTCAGACACACTTAATTAACTGAGGTACTAGGCAGGATAAAATTCACTTAAATCATCTAAAAATCATATAAAAATATTCTATAAGGTTTGGTATCCTTGATTTGACCATCTAAACCCATTTTGACCTAAAATAGAGTCTTAGACAAAAAGTTACCCTAATTTGGGTTTCTACATAAATTACCTAGACAAACTTAGTCAAAACCAAAATATGACTTTACCATCAGATTGCTTGGGTGCAAATTAGGTTTGTACCAAAATGTGAGCTCAATTGGAGATCATTTCAACTTAGTTTGCATTTTGGTCCATTCAGACTCTTTCTTTCTCACATACACCCCTAACTATCGAAAATCCTTACAAAGACCCCCTAACTTCATTGTATTCTTTGCATTTGGGTCCCTTCTGTCATGGCAGGTGTGCACCCATTAGATCTGAGCTTCAATATCTAATTCTTCCTTGTTTGATTGACCATTCCCTTCCAAATTTGGAAGGGATGGTCTTGAGGGAATCCTTAACAATCTAGGCCTCAATTTGGATTCCAAATCTCCTCGTGGAGCTCATGTGGACTCCCTGAAATCACCAAATCCTAATCCCTAATTTTTGAGCTTTCAAGCTTGTTTCCAAGCTTAGAAGCTCGTCTAATGGCCTATATAAGACCCTCCTCGCCTGCCTTTCCTCCTTAGTGAGTTTTTAACCCATAATTCCTCTTCTTGCCCTACCTCCAGCTCGCTCCAACTCATCTTTGGCGACCTTCTCTATCTGACCTCTTCACCGGCCCCCATGTACAATAGGGGGTCGATCCTCCTTCCTCATTTAAAACTATACCATGCCATACCTGTGCAGTGTCCTTTAACCCCATCGTCATCGCCATTCCCTCTCCTGGAGCCTTCACCTTCTCCGGTGTCAGCCATACCACAACCAGTGCCAACTCTATCCTTCTTCATCGATAGCTAGTCCCCTCTACTCATCATCATCTGCTCATCATCACCACTCCTACAAAACTCGACTTTGACCGCTCACGCGCCCACTCAGACTCCATCTTCCACCTCGCCAACATACCTTCGGCGAGCTTTTGCACCCTCTCTACTCCACCAATCCACTCGCTATCGACATCCACACCATCCCTGTGCCCATGTGAGCAATGCCAATCAAGAAATTAAGGGGATTGCTATGCCGATTGCTCCACTGAACACCGCCCCCTTCACCTTCATATTTCACCTCCGCCAGCCACTTACGACGGCCTTCACAGCATGCCATCGCCGCCACTGCGCTTGCTGCACTCGCATGAAGCTTCTAAGCTTCTTTGACGTGGTCGCAAGGTCATGTTTCATGTTTCAAGTCATCACGATAGGCCGCCATTGACGGAACTCCTTCAAGCGACCTTGAAGCTGTGTTCTAGCAGCAAGCAGCTTAACCTGCAACACCAGGTGCTGCAGCTCCATCCCAGGTCCTTCTCGAGGCCCTCAATTTGATGTTGCAGACTCATCTTCGCCATCAATCAGAAGCCACTTCAGTAGCTGCTCGCGTGCGAAGAAGCTGTGGGACTTTAGTCCGACATCATTGAGATAGTAGCTGCATGAGTGAGATAATGGGAATTCCTCCCCTTGCCCCATCATCCAGTACATGAGGGGTCGGGTCCCTCAACGCACGCATTCACTCCTCGGCTACCACCACTCCCGGTAGCCCTGGTCAATTGGATCCTTGAATACCCGGATAGCTACCCATTTAGGCAAGTTGAAGAGAAAGAGAAGAGGGGGAGGGGGTTTTACTCTCTGTGAGAAGGCCCCAACACTTTGTCACTGAAGAGGTTGAGGGACCCTTGTGCGTGAAAGAAGAAGAAGAAGAACTGAAGGAGAAAAGAGGAAAGGCACTGTAGCGGAGCCTTTGTTAAGGCATCTGAGTGCCTTGCCCTACGTTTGATCCTGATGATTTGTGTTCCTGTGGCTCTTTGGTTACTTATCTACGTGGATTATTTGATTGAGCCTTACTGTTCACTTATTTGGGATTATTTTTAGGGGTAATTTATGGTTTAAATCACCATTTTACCCTATTCTTTTTGCATTTTGATACTGATTCTCGTATATACATTATTCTTGAAAGGAATTATCGTTCAAATATGTGCTAGAATTGTGATCTTTGAGATTAAATTGCAATACTTGCTCCCTTTTTCGATCTCGGATTTTCTGATGATTCTTCAAGATATAAATTATATCTATTTTTGAGCTATTTCAGCTATATTACAACGAAGCAATTTTAAAACCCCATTTTATCCCGTTAGCATTTTGGCACTATTGCTGGGGAGCAACATACAATTTGATTTCATTTATTACAATTTCTGATCTTGGTACTAACTTGACTTATCTATTTTGTTGTGGTTTGTAGTAGGTACACAGGAGAAGATTAGCCGAATAACAACCACTTTCGGGGCAAGTAATCTCATCTCCATCTCCATTAGTCCCTATTTCCTGAAAGATCTAAAAAAGGGAAATCAATTAGGATCAACTCGCATTTCATATTTAGAATTAATCATCTTGAGTTGCCTTATTTGATTTAGAAAACCCCAATCCAAGATTCCTGCACCTACTAGGGACTTAAGGTGCCTAGGGCTACTCAATTTCTTGATTGAGCCCTAGGTGCCAAATTTGGAAGAAACTGATTGGACCAAATAAGAGGCACATTAGGGTTTCCATCTTAGGGTTGAGAAAACACACTTGCCTGAAATAAAAAGAATCTACCTTCCCACATTGTGTGTTTCCTAAACCCTTATTTGAATTTACATAAACAGGAAAACCCTAAAATCAAGCTCTTATTATCCACTTGAATCCTAAAATTGGGACCTCATAATCTTAGGACAAATCAGGTGAAGTTGATCCACCTTGTGGGGTCAACCAATCTTCAAATTAGGTCACCAAGCACAAATCATCTCTAAAGTTCAAGTGGAATTCTATGCACCTCAATTCAGATTTAAAATTTGGTAGAGTTAAGAGGTAAAGTCGCTCATTTTGGTCTATTTGGATCGACGGTGACAAGGAAGGTCAAGTGGGGGAAATCCTATAACCCATGGGGACTCTCTACCATGTAGGGGTCTTTGTGAGACTCTCCCTTCCTGGCTACCCAATTACTTCCCAGGTGAGCAATTTTCTGATCAAGAGGTATCATTCACCTTGAACCTCAATATTCATCCAAAAATATTTGGGTGTCTCGATTGGATCCATCACATTTTCTGTCCTTTATCTCATCCTCTAGTGTATGTTCAAGAGGAGGTCCTTGAGACAACCCTTGAGGCCTCCATTAGCTTTTCACTCCCATCGAGGCCAAGCCTCGATCCTCTTGCATGTGCAACTTCCCGATCAAATTGACATCTCCTCCAACTCTTCCATTTCTGAGCCAGCATCTCCAGCCACAGCCATGGAACCCCACGAAGAAGAACCTGACCTTCAACATCAATTCCATGACCTCAAAGATTAATTCAATGCCCACATCAACCCACCATAGCGTCCTCAAATGTGAGATCACTACAATCCCACTACAGTGGAAATCGAGCCTCGAGTGCAAATCCCTAAAAGAGGACCTGAGGTGGAGCTTAAGCCAAGTATGCTTCATACAATCCTGAAATTCCATGGCTTAAACTTCGAGGATCCCTTCCAGTACATTAAGCATCTAAAGATTTTGGCCCAGACCTTCAAACCAAACATGCAGAATCGAGATAGCTTACTCATGAGAATGTTCTCAGTCTCTCTTTTGGATAAAGCCGCTCATTGGTTTCAGACTCTCATTTATCCGATCACCAATTGGGAAGAACTTTAGACCGCTTTCCTACAAAAATTCTTTCCCATTGGTCGAATGAATGCTATGCGACAGTAGATCACACACTTCTCGCAAGGAGTGGGAGAACCTTTGCATGAGGCATGGGATCATTTTCTGGATCTCATGCACAAGTGCCCCTTCACGGAGTTCCAAAATGGGAACAAGTCCAGTCTTTTTACCATGGGCTCCGTGACAATATCAAACTCTTTGTCAATGCAACCTGTGGTGGCAGCATCATGGGTCAGCATCAAGGTACGATTTGGGGAATTCTTGAGAACATGTGCGAGAACTCTCTGAACAATGAGTCATTGGGTGTATACGACCAGACGACCACCCGCACATTGACAAATAATCGAGGGGTACACAAGACCCGAGGCCTGTCCACATCCGTTGATCTGGAGTTGGTAGCCAGTCAATTGGATATGGTCTCAATCATTGAGAAGAAGGTGATGAGATAACTTGACATCTACACTGACCCACCACTGCACACAAAGCCCATACGTGCACCCACCCTCAGGAAGGGAGGGTGTACACAGCATCTACTCTTCTCAGGGGATGGATGCCTATCCACCCCCATCTGATTATGGTCTTGGTGGAAACACAGGACCAACCTACTCTTGTTGGGGGAACTCTGAACCCTCTTACTTTGATTTTTCTAGAGTTCCTTAGACCTGTGAGGATCTCCACGACATCCAAAATGATCCTTTCTCAAACACTTATAACCCTGGATGGCGCAATCACCCTAACTTTGCTTGGTTGGGAAATAACCTAAACCCGAGACCTCAATTTCAACCTTGACCACAAAACCCATGACCTCATCAACTTGCTCAACCAAGGCCCAATCAAAATTTCCAATCCAGGCCACCTAGGGAGGACCAAATGTCTCTGATTCTCCAAACCTTGGTTGACATGCAAAAGTAGCACAAGGAAGAAATCATGGAGGTTTACAATCAACTGGCCTAGCTGCCAAATGCTCGCCAGCCTAGAATAGTTCCTTCCCAACCTCTCCTAAATCCAAACAACATATCAACTGAAAAACACATAGTGAATCAAATCCAAGGTCAAACATGCTACACTCAGCCAAGCCCATCTACTCATACCTGCGTATTTACCTTAGCTGATCTGAATCACACCACGACCTATCCTACTGTTCAGCAACAAAGTCCAATTCGTTCTCCACCTCTACATCGTGATTGTGCTACGATCAATGTTGCGGGCATTAGAAAAGAACAGAAACCCGTCCCCAAAGATAGCCAATCCATTCCTCTATCCTAAATCTTATCCCACCTCCATAGTAGAGGACTGTCAGAATCTGATGTAACGAGACCTTTGAGGAATGCACAAGTCACTATTCTGTTACTTGATATCCTCACACTCAATCCAACCTCACCTGACTTATCCAAAAAGAGCTGGAAGAACCATCACAAGGGAAGGTAGTACTATCTCAAAGTGTGAGTGCCATATTCCAAAATAGTCTACCCACTAAGAAATCCGATCCAGTCACTCCGCTGATCCCCTGCAAGATTGGTGGTACGAATTTCAAGCAGGCCGTACTAGATGTTGGTGCCTCAATCAACCTAATCCCAACCGCCCTATTTGAAAAACTATGGATTAAACATCTAAAACTCATTGATGTTACTCTACAACTAGCTGACCGAACCGTAATCACCCTGGTTGGGTTGGTAGAGGATGTGGTAGTTAGAGTCAAGGACTTCAGCTACCTAGCTGATATCCTAGTTCTTAACATGGAGACGCCACAGCAAATACAAGGTATGCCTTTGATTTGAGAAGACCATTCTTGGCTATTGTAGGAATCATAATCAATTGTGAATCAGGTCATATGATAATTGCCTCTGGAGATGATCAAACATAGATTGATATTTTTGAGGCAGCTAAAGGAAAAGGAAAAAGCTTGGTAGAACAACTAGGTTTTATTCAAGACCTCATGACCGTATCATTAGTAGAGAACCTAGAACCAAAACTGGAAAATTTTCACATAATGGATGATCCTGATTTGATCGAGCATAATTCAAATGACATGAGAGTAGTGGAGGCCAATGACACGTCAGATTCAGATTTTTACTCCATGGATTTGGAGACATTTTGTTGTTTTGAGGACCTCTTGGAATCAAGCTTGGCAGATATTGAGAGTAACCTTCATCAAGAGGATGAATCCTTTACAAAATTTGAGATAGATAATCCAAAAGGCACTCTCCAAACATTCACTTTTGATTGGGATGAAAATCATAGTAAAGATTCATTGGAAGACCCAATCTTTGAGTCATTTCATGAGGAAATGATCTTACATTCAGTAGAAAAGAATCAAGATGACTCATTAGATATCAATCCATTAGGTCACATAGCACGAGAGGAACCACACATCTGGGATATACTGATTAGATTCACCTCTATTGGATTCTGGATCCATGATGATCATATTTTAGAACTCCATAATCAATACATCCTCCGAGTGATTCCTTTGCAGAAACTCTATAAGAGCCATCCAGAAATGAATCAACCTAATCCATATCATAGATCTTCTAGAATGACTCTTCATCATAATTTGATACTCATCTGTGGCCATGTGATTCTCATCCATCACAATCACATATTTTCCCCTATCACTCATCATCAGTTGACATAACCTTTTGAGGGCATTACGCCTAGCTAATGGCGTTAAACTTAATGCTTAATAGGAGACAACCCGTCATCTTTTGAAGAAACTCGAGACCCTTCTAATCATCTTTTGAGCTACACTCCTATTGCACTTAGAGTTCATAGTTAGAATAGCCGACTCCACCTTTTGTATTCGTATCAAAGCTTAAAATCATTTGCAATAGTCATCCTGACCCGTTCACCCACCCTTTGATCCTATTCTAGCCCTTGAACCAAGTTGGTTTCATACCCTCCAGTTTACAATGAGGACATTGCAAAACTTCAACATGGGGGGTGTTAAAGTGCAAACATATGGAAACTCAAATTCTCTGAGGGGTTCTCACAAATACATATTCAAAAAACCAAAAAAAAATTTGAAAAAGAAAAAAAAAATGGAAAGGGGAGGAAAATTTTGAAAATTTACTGCATATCATTCTTGAGGAGGAAATGAGGAAGTGATTCAAAATGTCAAAAATGAGCACATTCAAGAGAAAAAATGATAGTCATTAGCACTTGATCATGGAAATTACTTAAGCTCTAGACCTAATCAAAAGAAAAAAATTAAGTCCTGAAATGACAAAGAGATAAGGAGATTAGTATGAGTGCTGATCTTAGGCCTCTTGGGCTTGTTTTAGGGCTTAAACATTCAAGTATTTGTTAAGATCCAAATTAATCCTCAAGCGATTGAGGAAAGTGCAAAGGTGATGTATTAGGTCCAAGGCTTAGGGATTATTCGATCCCGTTGCTTGCCCTTTGGTTTGTGAGACTTGGTAACCTAAGCACCCAAAAATCACACACTTAGACTGCTTCAGTGCGCATAATAAAGAAAAATCTTCCAAAAGTGTTCTATTCTGAAAAATCTTCTCAAAGATCTAGCTTAGGAGCAGCTTGACAACACAAGTTGATTGGACAAGTTCCCAATGCGGAGAGGTGCGAAATTTCCCCCAATGATGTGTAATAACATATCATCTCCTTGGTGCTTGTCTTCTAGGATATCTAAATATCCTACCGAGGGCATGTAAGCACCTTGTGCTGGTTCATGTGCCATGGGCAGGATTATCCTGAAATGTTGATTGCCAAGATCTGAATTTATCTACCGAATGCCATGGGTGGCATTGTCCCGAAGTGTCGAAAGGCAGGATTTTGGGGGTTGCCATGGGCGGTGCTATTCTGAAGCATTGATTGCTAGGGACCCTTTGAGGATTGATGGTGGGGACAAGGAATCTAATACAAACCGTGTTTAGGGCCAATCCGTGGTTGGATTTAAGAAAAGCTAAAAAAATAGAGAGAAAACTCTCCAAATGAAAAAATCTACCCCTATCCCTCTCTCTTCCAAAAAAATTACACTGGCAAACTAAACCTGTACTTGCTACGTTTATGCATGCGTGCTTTAACCGCTGGGTTCAACCAACCTCAGGGTAATTTTTGTGGGCCTTAGAAACCTTCACGGCAAACTAAGACTGAAGCTGGTCAGGTCTGGATCTTGATTGATACTTGAGTACCTCTAGGCCTACTATTAGCATTTTGACTTAATTTCTAAAAGAGTAAAACAAAATCAAGACTCTGAGCTTCAGAGCATGGTCTAGAACTCTAGTTCTTATCATAAGATTTTGTTAAAGGACTAGCAAATCTAGGCATGGGGGTATGATGGGAACACCATTATAAGCCCTAACTAGCCCAATTTGGCTTCATAAAGTTGATAAAAGCTACTACATAACCATCAGAGGTCTTATGTGCATTCTATTCTGTTTTAAGAAAAAGAGAAGAATATAGGGTTATTTCTGCAATTCTAATTGCATTTCATAAATGCAAAATAACCACGAGGAATTCCAGGGGTAATTAAAGGTCAAATGGTCATTAATGACTAATAAGAGGGTTCGTGCAGACAGAAACAGGTTTTCGAGTATTTCAAGAATTAATGGATATTTGAAACCCCAATTTCAGACCCTCTTAATTAATTGAGGTTTTGGTCATGATAAAATTCACCTAAACCTTCTAAAAATCATATAAAAATATTCTATAAGGTTTGGTGTCCTTGATTTGACCATCTAAACTCATTTTGACCTAAAATAGAGTCTTAGATAGAAAGTTGCCCTAATTTAGGTTTCTACATAAATTACTTAGTTAAACTTGATCAAAACCAAAGTCTAACTTCATCAGATTTCTTGGGATAAAATTAGCTTTGTACCAAAATTTGGGCTCAATCAGAGATCATTTCGACCTAGTTTGCATTTTAGCCCATTCAAACTCTTTCATTCTTTCATACACCCCTAACTTTTGAAAATCCTTACAAAGACCCCCCTAACATCATTGACTTCTTCACATTTGGGTCCCTACTGCCATGGTAGGTGTGAACCCATTAGATCTGAGCTTCAATCTCTGATTCTGCCTTGATTGATTGACTAATCCCTTCCAAATTTGGAAGGGATGGTCCTGAGGGAATCCTTAACTCTCTAGACCTCAAGTTGAACTCCAAATCTCCTCGTGGAGCTCATGCGAACTCCCTGAAATCACCAAATCCTAATCCCTAATTTTTAATCTTGTTTCCAAGCTTTGAAGCTCGTCTAATGGCCTATATAAGTTCCTCCTCGCCTGTCTTACCTCTTTAGTGAGTTTTTGAGCCACAATTCATCTTCTTTCCCTACCTTCGAGTCGCTCCAACTCATCTCTGGCAACCTTCTCTAATAGACCTCTTCACCGACCACCACATGCAATAGGTGGCCAGTCCTCCTTCCTCGTTTCAAACCACACCTCACCAAACTTGCACAGTGTCCTCTAACCCCCTTCGTCGTTGCCGTTCCCCCTGCATGAGCCTACACCTCCTCCGGCGCTGGCCATACCACAACTGATGCCAACTCCATCCTCTTTCGTCCGATAGCTAGTCCCCTCGACTCATCATCTTCTGCTCATCATCACCGCTCCTCCAAAACTTGACTTCGCTCACTCACATGCCCACTCCGACTCTGTCTTCCACCTCATCGTCATACCTCCAGTGAGCTTTTGCACTCACTCTACTCCACCAATTCGCTTACTATCGACCTCCACACCATTGCCGTGATCACGCAAGCAAAAGCCCTCAATGAATTGAGCGGATTGCTATGTCGATTGCTCCACCGAACATCGCCACCTTCACCTTCATATTTCGCCTCTGCCAGTAATTTACGACGACCTTCACTGCTTGCCACCGCCACCACCGCCCTTGCCGCACTCGCATGAAGCTTCTGAGCTTCTCTAACATGGCCACAAGGCCATGTTTCATGCTTCAGGTCATCACGCTTGGCCGGCATTGACGAAACTCCTTCAAGTGACCTTGAAGCTGTGTTCTAGCGGCAAGAAGCTTAACTTGCAGCTTCAGGTGCTGCGGCTTAGTCCTAGGTCCTTCTCCAGGCCCTCAATTTGATGCTGTAGACTCATCTTCGCCTTCAATTGGAAGCCACTCCAGCAGCCACTCGTGTGCGAAGAAGCTATGGGACTTTAGTCCCACAACATGGAGATAGTAGCTACAAAAGTGAGATAAAGGGAATTCCTCCCCTTACCTGAACTCCCAGTCCACGAGGGGTCGGTGTTGAAGTTACGAGTTACTACTCTATTGTATTTGATTTGAAAAACCTGTCGTTGTAGTTTGAAAGAGAAGAACTCGTGTTCAACAAATAAAATTTATACCGGAATAGAAATCTTAGGTCGAACTCAGGGAGGCGGACGTTTGATTTAAAAATACACGTTTGTTTTATTTATCATGAAGTAAATTAATTGATTGGAAACTATCTATCTATTTACAATAAATGGAAGAGAGAGAGAGAATATTACAAACAAAAACAAAAGGGATGTAGAATGAACATGAATTTCATTATCAAAGAGATTTTTCATTACACTACTCATTACGACTAGAAAGCAGGAAAATGATTACACTAGAAAGCAGTAAATCTACTCTAGAAAGAAGTAAAAAAAATAGGGAGAGAGATATCCTCCTCGATGGTCACTTGGAGGACAAGCTGAATGGGATGACGCCTGGAAGACGGGGAACGGAGCAGGGCAAAGGAGGATGAAGCAGGAAGAATGGGAATGTGGCAGCACGTCATTGTCGTCATGGGATCCACTTCCGAAAGGGGGATGGAAATTTGACTTTATCTCTTGAGAAGCATCCCGGGTGTGGGACAAGCTTCTCTTAAGCTTTGGAGAGGGAGAGATGAGAAGGAAGGGATGAGAATTTCGTTTAGAGGGGGTCTCCTTTTATAGTTGCAAGGAGTGAGGACAATTTGGTCTTTTAAATCTCAAAACATTAAATAAGGGGTCTTTAGTGACGGATAAAACCGTCGCTAAAGGCCCATCATGGGCGTACTGGGGCGGCCGCTTACCTCCCGCACATAAGATGTGTGCTCCACGTTCTGCCGATCTTAGCCATCCGATCGTGAGATCGGATAGCTTAACTCGCCCCTTGCAGTGCCTCCTCTACGCGCAACGCCCGCGTGCGATCTCGCATGAGGCGCGAGCATGCAATAGCGCGTGGGAGCTATCGAGTGCCCGCAGCCGCTTGATCCTCATCGGGTGGTCGATCGCACCCACGCACCTTCGCCCAACTGCAGCTCATGAGGATTCGAACACTTGCCGCTGCGTCGCGTAAACGCGTTCACCCGCTACGCTACAGCGACGTTTGTGCCACGGAGATGAATTCGTGCGTGAGCAATCAGGACCGTTGGATTGAGATCCAATGGTCAAGGCGGGTCTTCAGGTGTGGCTTCAGAGGATGGGCGAGCAAGTTGGGATGCAATCTCAGCCATTGGATCTTGATCCAACGACGAAGATTCATGGGTGATAGCATCTTCAGAAGTAGAGGGCGGTCAATTGGGTAGTCGAGATGGTGCCACGTGGCACCATCTTGGCCGTCCATCTTCTGGACGATGTAGATGGTGCCACAGTTGTCCGATTGAGTCGATTTTAGCGCCATTAGGCTACGATCGTCGATTCGAATCCATCCATGCAGTTGGATTTGTCGTTTGAAGTGCAGATTCACACCATCTTGGCCCTTGATTTTCTAGGATTCCCTGGTCTCTATTTGATGCTCCAGATGTCTGATTAGGGAGATCTTGGAGTCGTTGGACTCCAATCGTCGCCCTGATCACATTTGTACAGTTGGATCTTCGATCCAAGGCTTCGATAAAAATTTTGCCCTGTTCCTGAACATAAAAGGAGATAATTAATCTCCATTTTATTCAAACTAATCCAAATGCAAGATGATGCATGCTATGCAATATTTATAGTATGTAATGCAATCCTATGCTTAAGGACATGCATAAATAGACATCTTAAGTAGTGTAAACATAGTTACATCATACCCCCATGCCTATCTTTTGCTAGTCCCTAGCAAAAACTACATGCTATTTATAAAAGAATTAGGTTGGATTATTTGGGCATGAGTTATTTTAAATCACTAAGAAAATGTTTACTTAGGATCTGAACTTTCAAAGACACAATAGTGCCCAGGTATCTACCAAAATGCAAACCGCCTCAAGCCCTCGCCTTATTCAAAGAAAAATTTCTTTCTCTCTTTTTCTTCTTTTCTGATTTTTTTGGATTTTTGAGATTCAGGGTTTAAGGGTGGTTTTCTATGGCCATTCAACTCACCCAAGATTTGATGAGAACCCTAAGTTCTAAGCATCTTATTGTGAATGTGATAGACTCATTGATCGACAGTAAAAATGGAATTCAGATTTCTACGCCTCTAGGTGACCTTATAAAGAGAATTCTACCTAAAGGTGTATCTTTACAACTAGCAACTTTCTCCCTACTTTTATTTTTACAGGGTCAACACAAGGGTGAATCCATTGTATATCTCCTCGGTTTTTCTACTTCTTTGCTTTATCCAAGTGTTTTGGGAATTTTCAATGCATTTATTGAGCTAGGTTCTGGACAACCGATCAATGAGCTATTACTACCGACAACTTGCCAGCCATACTCGTGCGACGAAGTGTGGCTTATTTCTTTTTTTATTTTCTTTTCTCCTTTTCTTTTTCGTTTCTTTTTTACTCTATTTTTTTTAGTAGGTGGCTTCCTTGGTCTAAGATTTACCTAAAGGCAACAAAAAGAGAAGGGTCCAGTGACTGGGCTCTGGACAACCTACCAATGGGCTACTACCCACGATAACTTGCCACCCATATCACCCTAGACGGTTCATTAGCTACCCAATTTCTGTTAAAATCGTCGAACAACAAGTCAGTGACAAGATAGTGTGTAGATGCTTAAAACTCAAAATTCCCTCAAATCAGAGGGTAGGTTGATAAGTCGTGTACTTATCAGCCAAACTTATTTGCTCCAATTACGATAGAATTAAGATGGCGAGGACTCGAAAAACAAATCCACATTTTAGTGGATACACGGGCTGATTAAGTCCAAAGGCCTAAAGGGTCTTTATGTTCAGATCATAATGTAGTATTTCCTAACATTGAAAATTTTCTTAAACCCAAGTTTTCTTTCCTAATTCCAAATTTTTTTTAATATAAATAAAAGAAAATAAAACAAATCTATGGAGCTTACAAATAAATTTAGATGTTAATATCCACCCCCCCATGCCTATCTAATGTAATGTCCTCATTGTATTAAAAAGACATAAAATAGAGTGGAATAGAGTAGAAAGCACCTGAATTGCATGAATGTCGGGTCTGCTCCAAGATAAAAACCAAAAAGAACTGTATACGTGCTGAATTTAGTGCCTTCAGCTAGGCACACTATATAAAGAAGTGAAATAAAGAATTCACAAGTGCAGGTCAGAATCAGAATAAAGAGAAGAAACCTCTGACCTGCCAGTAGATGTCCACAGATGTGGACCAGATTGTTGTGCAGACCCATACCCCATAATCAAGAATATCTCAGGTTCTGGATAAAAATTACCCAAAACCTTAAATCAGTATGCAAGCGGGGTCGGGCCTACGATTTATGAGGATGAAACGCAAGACCAAAAAGTCGATTTACAGAGAATTCGATATCGAAAGGATAATCAATGAATGTATGCTTAGGTTGAACATCCTCATAACAAATGTCATAAGGGTTTTGGTTTGATGATTTCAGATGAAATGGAACCCTTAGACGTAGTCTTCTACTTCCTCCGAAATTTGCTTCCCAAATCAAAATTTCCCAGCTCCTATCCTCCTCATTCAGAATGTCAAATTCCGGTACCTCCTGCATCTTAATCACCCCATCTGAAATTTCCAAGTGTAAAAGATGTGGCTGAATCAGATTGACTTGGGTCTAGTTATCTCAAAAATAGAATCATCGATAAGCTCAATGGAGTGTAACTGACACTCAAGGCATTTGATTGAATCCTCCAGAAAATGTGATTCTGGATCCGTAATGTAAGCCCTAATAAGATCAATTTCCTTAGTTATTGGGCTATCAAATGATCTATCAGATTCCTCAGGCCCAATCATCTCACAGAAATCGTGTTCTGTAAACTCACGTGAGACTTCGCAGCTTGAATCTTCACCATCAGAATCAAAGAAATCAAAATCCGTATTAATGTATGTCTCAAAATCATCCATCACTTTCTGGTCCATGGAGACATACGTTTCCTCGTACCCCGGTTCAGGGATTTTAGGTGAAAAAATCAGATCATCCTTAATTGGTTATTCTAATTCAATCTAGCCAGCCTTGTAACACGTGTTCCCCCGACAGGTGCCTGAGCGGGTTCTAACATTGGCTCTCCTGAAGGGAGTTCATCCTGGGAATCATCCCACGACTGAACTAAAGTAACCACAAATCTCACCCTCAATTTCACTAACTTCCTAAGTAAAAACTCACCTGGGTTCTTATCCTTAACATCCTGGAGCCAATCCAACAAATACTTGTTCAAATCATCAATCATTTCAATCAAAGGCTCCAATCTTTCAATGCAAGGTATTAGCTAAACTTCTAAAGATTGTATGATATTCCTCAAGTTAGCAATAACCTTATCTTGAACCTGGTTACCCTGAACCAAATGAGTTGTGATGTAAACACATTTACACTACTTAAGATGTCTATTTATGCATGTTCTTAAGCATAGGATTGCATTTCATGATATAAATATTGCATAACATGCATCATCTTGCATTTAGAGTAGTTTGAATAAAATGGAGGTTAATTGTCTCCTTTTATGTGCTTGGACAGGGCAAACATTTTATCGGGGCCTCAGATAGAAGATCCAACCGCATGGATGTGATCAGGGCGACGATTGGAGTTCAACGACTCCAAGATCGCCCTAATCAGGCATCCGTAACATCAGATAGTGATCGGGGAACCCTAGAAGATCAAGGGCCAGGATGGTGTAAATCTGCTCTTCAAATGACAAATCCGACCGCATGGATGAATTCGGATCGACGAATGCAGCCCAATGACGCAAAAATCAAGTAAATCAGACATCTGTGGCACCATCTACAACTTCCAGAAGATGGACGGCCAAGATGGTGCCACGTGGCGCCATCCCGGCAGGCTAAACGGCCGCATGCAATCTCTGAGGGCCTCGCACCCGCTCCCTCTCCACCGTTGGATCTCAATCCAACGACTGTGGATGCAGCTGGCTAATTTGTTCGCGCGACCTTTTCTACTACGTAGCACAGCAGTGACGAAATGGCGGGCGAAGTAGAGGTTGCGGGATCGAGTCCCGCGAGCCTTAAATTAGGCGCGGGCGAGCGGGTGCATGGAGCGTCAGATTGCTATCCAACGGCTGCGCGTGCCCGATAGCGCCGACGAGCAATTGAACGCGCAACGTCACACGTGATCGCATGCGCCAAGCGGGCACACAGCGAGTGGGTGAAGATGCATCTTAAGCCGTCCGATCTCGTGATCGGACTGCTGAGATTCAGTAGACATGCGCAGGCGTTGCGCGTGCGAGCAGGCACGCGCGAGCCACCCACGACGCCCACGAAGGAGGCTTTAGTGACGGATTTATCCGTCACTAAAGACTCCTCATTTATTATTTTAAAGTTGTAATGACCATTTTTCCCCCACTCCTTGCAACTATAAAAGGAGATCCCCTCCATACGAAATTCTCATCCCTTCCTTCTCTTCTCTACCTCTCCAAAGCTCAAGAGAAGCTTGTCCCACGCCCGGGATGCTTCTCGCAAGATAAAGTCCAAATTTTCGTCCCCCTTTGAATGTGGATCCCGTGACGACGACTGCGTGCTGCTCCGTTCCCGTTCTTCTGCTTCATCCTCCTTCGTCCTGCTTTGTCCTCCTTCGTCCAGGCCTCGTCCCGTCCGGCTCATCCTCCAAGCGACCATCGAGGAGGATTTCTCTCTCCCTATTCTTTTTACTGCTTTCTAGTATAGATTTACTACTTTCTAGAATATTTCTGCTCGTCGTCCAAGCGATCGTCGAGGAGGACATTTCTCCCTCCATTCTTTTAATGCTTTCTAGAGTAAATTTATCGCTTTCTAGTGCAATTGTTTTATGCTTTCTAGTTGTAATGAACAATCTTCTTAATGATAAATTCTTTGGTTATTCTACATCTCATTTTGATTTCTATGTGTAATATTCTCTCTCTCTTACCCTCTCTCTCTCTTCTATTTATTGTAAATAATTAGATAGTTTTAAATTGAATTATTCCGTGACAAATAAAAAGAAACGCGTAGTTTTTAAATCAAACGTTTGCCTCCCTGTGTTCGACCTGGAATTTTTATTTCGGTATAAATTTTATTTGTTGAACATGAATTCTTCGCTTTCAAACTACAACGACAGGTTTTCCCAAATCAAACATTTTGGGGCAATTCGTGCGTTCGTGCGTTCAACATTTTGGCGTCGTTGCCGAGGAGGTGACGCTCTTTGATTTCTCTTCGCGTTTTGTAGCTTACAAATCATTTACCTCAATTTTCTCCTTTCTTATTGTAATTGCAGGTGCTCTTTTGAGACGAGCAAAAGTGGTAGATTGGAGTAAAGTGCTGTAGAAGGTTTTGTAAGTTATCCCCCATTCTTTCCGCCTCCATAGATTTCATTCGCCACATTAAATCCAAATTCCAATTAACTTAGGTGTTTGTATAAATCCTAGGAATAGTTTGGTTGTTTGGATTCTCACTCACATTCATTCCAACTTCATTTATATAAAAAAATTAAGAAAAACAAAAAGATAATTTTGTGGGGCAATTTTCAACAAACACACAACATACACCCACATTCAAAGGCACTTAACTGAATTGATTTGTTTCTACTCAACCGGGTTCTGATCTATGGAACCGGTACACATAAAGCAACACACAAAAGAGTAGAAATCATTCTAGGTTAACCATCTTTGTGTGCCTAACTTAGTGGTGCATTTGTGGCCAGTTGTTTGAGTTGTTTGGGCCGCACCACTTCAAATAAAATAAACTCATCAAGTAGCTGCCAATTAGGTTCAACTCTTAGGGATTTACCAGGCACTCCACATTCTTTTTAAGCTATAAAAGAAAACATCTTCACCTGTGCTTGTAAAACCTGGTCTGCCAACGAAACCTGTTTGAAAACACCTAAAGTTGAATCCTAAAAGCTACTAAGCAAGATTTGAACCTTAAAATTCACCGCATCAAAAAAATAATCTTGCTTGAAAATCACTGGTTGTGCACGCACACACGAATCAATCAATCATTAAGGGCACAACCCATTTAAAGGGCCCATCACATTCCAAAGCACATTCAAACCTAGCCCTAAATAAAACAGAGTAGACATTGGCCTTAAGGATTGGACTCGCTCTTCAGAACCCAGAATGAGATTATTTTCGATTAGTCTATTTCTACTGTTCAATCTGATGTCTAGCTAGGGGAGCAGAATCAAACGATCGTAGCTGGAGGGTACACTAGGAACCAGAGGCGCAAGTCGAAGGAAGAACCTTCTCCCCAGTCCCTCCTTCTAACTGGTTGGATTGAACAGACAGAAGTAGATCAAATTGTTCCTTTATCTCAAGACGGGTTTTGGGAGTTTGTAGGTCTTTAGGCTAACCCATTTAAGGACAGGTTTGATTGTTTGTATTGCAGGGCACCTTTCTTCCTCCCGTATCTCATGAATCCTTCCACATATTTCATGCATTCCCATTCTTTCCCTCTCATTGTGAATTATCCTCAACATGACAATTATCGCGATTCGTACTGTAATCAACCATCAGTTAGTTGGGATAATTCGGATTGGGGATACAATTACAGACCTCCGTGTTTAGGGTCTAACTCTGAACACTTTGATTTTGATTTCTATCCTTCTCAGAGCTACATCGATTATAGATAGTCTTCCTTTCTGCACAACCTAATACGATCTACAATCAAGAAGGATACACCGATCTTTACCCATCCTCTGATTTCACTGCCTTTAGGTCATCACCATCTTTTGAACAATCTGAAATGACCTATTTTCAGGAAGGGTATAACGAATCTCAATTCGTTAATTTCCCTACATTGAGCCCAAACCCGCCCAACCCTGAACCAACTCATTTGGTTCAGGTTAATCAGGTTCAAGATAAGGTTCTAGCTAACCTGAGGAATATCATTCAATCTTTAGAAGTTCAGGCAATACCTTACATTAAGATATTGGAGCCCCTGATTGAAATGATTGATGATTTAAACAAGTCATTGTTGGATTGGCTCCAGGATGTTAAGGATAAGAACCTGGGTGAGTTTCTACTTGGGAAATTAGCGAAATTGAGGATGAGATTCGTGGTTGCTTTGATTCAATCATGGGATGATTCCCAGGATGAACCCTCTTCAGGAAAGCCAATGACAGAACCCACTCAGGCACCTGTTGGGGGGGACACGTGTTACGAGGCTGACCAGATTGAATTAAAGCAACCAATTAAGGAAGATCTGATTTCTTCACCTGAGATCCCTGAGCCAAGTTATGAGGAAACGTATATCTCCTTGGAACAGAAAGTGAAATGATTTTGGGACATACATTGATACGGATACTGATTTCTTTGATGGTGAAGATTCAAGTTGCGAAGTCTCACGTGAGTTTTCTGAACACGATTTCTGTGAGACGATTGGGCTTGAGGAATCTGATAGATCATTTGATAGCCTAATAATTGAGGAAACTGATCTTAGGGCACACATTAAGGATCCAGAATCACAATTTCTGGAGGATTCAATTCATTGCCCTGATTGTCAGTTACACCCCATTGAGCTTATTGATGATTCTAATTCTGAGATAATTAGACCCAAGTCAATTTTGATTCTGTCACATCATTTATACTTGGAGATTTCAGATGGGGTGATTAATATACAAGAGGTCCTGGAATTTGGTATGCTGAATGAGGAGGATAGGAGTTGGGAAGTTCTGATTTGAGAAGTTAATTTTGGAGGAAATGGAAGATTGAGTCGAAGGGTTCCTTTTAAACTGAAACCATCAAATCAGAACCCTTACGACATTTGTTTCGAGGATGTTCAACTCAAGCACACATTCAACGATTATCCTTTTGAGCTTCAATTCTTTGTAACCCGACTTTTTGGTCTTGGGTTGCATCCTCATAAATCGCAGGCCCAACCCCGCTTGCATTCTGATTTTAGGTTTTGGGTAATTTTTATCCAGAACCTAAGATATTCTCGATTATGGGGGATGGGTCTGCACCACAATCTGGTCCACATCTGTGGACCTCTGTTGATAGGTCAGAAGATTCTTCTGTTTATTCTGATTCTGACCTGCACTTGTGAATTCTTCATTTCTTTTCCTTGTATTGTGTGCCTAGCTGAAGGTACTAAACTCAGCACTTATACAGTTTTTCTTAGTTTTCATCTTGGAGCGGACCTGACATTCACGCAATTCAGGTGCTTTCTACGCTTTTCCACTCTGTTTTATGTCTTTTTAATACAATGAGGACATTGCATTAGATAGTCATGAGGGGGTGGATATTTAACTCTGAATTCATTCATCTACTCCGTAGATTTGTTTTATTTTCTTTTATATAAAAAAAAATCGAAATTAGGAAAGAGAATTTGGGTTTAAGAAAATTTTCAATCTTGGGAAATACTACATTATGATTTGAACACAAAGACCCTTTAGGTCTTTGGACTTAATTAGCCCGTGTATCCACTGAAATGTGGATTTGTCTTTGAGTCCTCGCCATCTTAATTCTTTCGTAATTGGAATAAATAACTTTGGGTGATAAGTACACGACTTATCAACCCGCCCTCTGATTTGAGGGAATTTTGAGTCTCAAGCATCTACACACTTTCTTTGCACTGACTCATTGTTCGGCGATTTTAACGGAAATTAGGTAGCTAATGAACCTTCTAGAGTGATATGGCTAGTAAGTTATCGTGGGTAACAGCCCATAGGTAGGTTGTCCAGAGCCCAGTCACTGAATCTTTCTCTTTTTGCTGCCTTTAGGTAAATCTTAGATCAGGGAAGCCACCTACTTAAAAAAAAAAAATCAAAAAGAAAAGTTGAAAAGAACAAAAAGAAATAAGCCACACTTCACCGCACGAGTATGGCTGGCAAGTTGTCAGTGGTAACAGCTCATCGACCGGTTGTCTAGAACCCAGCTCAGTAAATGCACTAAAAATTCCCAAAACACATAGGAAGAAGCGGAGAAGTAGAATAAACCGGGGAGATATACACTGAATTCACCCTTGTGTTGACTCCATAAAAAATAAAAGTAGGGAGAAAGCTACCGGTTGTAAAGATACACCTTTAGGCAGAAGCCTTTTTGAGGTCACCTAGAGGCGTAGAAATCCGAAGTCCGTTTTAATTGCTGGTCAATGAGTTTATCACATTCACAATAAGATGCTTAAAACTTAGGGTTCTCATCAAATCTTAGGTGAGTTGAATGGCTGTAGAAAGCCACTCTTAAAACCTAAAATTTGAAAATCCAAAAAAATTAGAAAAAAAAGAAAAAGAGAAAAAGAAAATTTTCTTTTAATAAGGCGAGGGCCTGAGGCGGTCTACATTTTGGCTGATACCCGGGCACTGTTGTGTCTTTAAAAGTTCAGTTCCTAAGTAGACAATTTCTTAATGATTGAAAATAACTCAGGTCCAAATAATCCAACCTAATTCTTTTATAAACAGCATATAGTTTTTGCTAGGGACTAGCAAAAAGATAGGCATGGGGGTATGATGTAAACACATTTACACTACTTAAGATGTCTATTTATGCATGTTCTTAAGCATAGGATTGCATTTCATGATATAAATATTACATAACATGCATCATCTTGCATTTAGAGTAGTTTGAATAAAATGGAGGTTAATTGTCTCCTTTTATGTGCATGGACAGGGAAAACATTTTATCGGGGCCTCGGATCGAAGATCCAACCGTATGGATGTGATCAGGGCAACGATTGGAGTTCAACGACTCCAAGATCGCCCTAATCAGGCATCCGTAGCATCAGATAGTGACCGGGGAACCCTAGAAGATCAAGGGCCAGGATGGTGTAAATCCGCTCTTCAAATGACAAATCCGACCGTATGGATGAATTCGGATCAACGATTGCAGCCCAACGATGCAAAAATCAAGTAAATCCGACATACGTGGCACCATCTACAACTTCCAGAAGATGGATGGCCAAGATGGCACCACGTGGTGCCATCATGGCCGCCCAAACGATTGCATGCAATCTCTGAAGGCCTTGCACCCACTCCCTCTCCGCCGTTGGATCTCAATCCAACGACTGTGGATGCAGCTGGCTGATTCGTTCGTGTGACCTTTTCAACTGTGTAGCACAGCGGAGACGAAGCGGCGGGCGAAGCAGAGGTCGTGGGATCGAGTCCCGCGAGCCTCAAATCAGGCGTGGGCGAGCAGGCGCATGGAGCGTCAGATTGCAATCCAACGGCTGCGCGCGCCCGATAGCACCGACGCGCTATTGAACGTGTGGTGTCACGAGCGATCGCACGCGCCAGGCGAGCGCACAGCGAGCGAGTGAAGATGCCTCTTAAGCTGTCCGATCTCGCGATCGGACGACTGAGATTCAGCGGATGTTCGTAGGCGTTGCGCGCACGAGCAGGCAAGCAGGTGCGCGCGAGCTGCCCACGACGCCCACGAAGGAGGCTTTAGTGACGGATTTATCCGTCACTAAAGACTCCTTATTTATTATTTTAAAGTTGTAATGACCATTTTTCCCCCACTCCTTGCAACTATAAAAGGAGACCCCCTCCATATGAAATTCTCTTCCCTTCCTTCCCTTCTCTACCTCTCCAAAGCTCAAGAGAAGCTTGTCCCACACCTGGGATGCTTCTCGTGAGATAAAGTCCAAATTTTCGTCCCCCTTCGGAAGTGGATCCCACGACAACGACGGTGTGTTGCTCCATTCCCAATCTTCTGCTTCGTCCTCCTTCATCCTGCTTCGTCCTCCTTCGTCCAGGCGTCGTCCAGTCTGGCTCATCCTCCAAGCGACCGTCGGGGAGGATTTCTCTCTCCCTATTCTTTTTACTGCTTTCTAGTATAGATTTACTGCTTTCTAGAATAGTTCTGCTCGTCCTCCAAGTGATCGTCGAGGAGGACATTTCTCCCTCCATTCTTTTAATGCTTTCTAGTGTAATTGTTTTATACTTTCTAGTTGTAATGAATAATCTTCTTAATGATAAATTCTTTGGTTATTCTACATCTCATTTTGATTTCTATGTGTAATATTCTCTCTCTCTCTCTCTTCTATTTATTGTAAATAATTAGATAGTTTTAAATTGAATTATTCCATGACAAATAAAAAGAAACGCATAGTTTTTAAATCAAACGTCTGCCTCCCTGTGTTCGACCCAGAATTTTCATTTCGGTATAAATTTTATTTGTTGAACACGAATTCTTTACTTTCAAACTGCAATGATAGGTTTTCCAAAACTGAGCATGTTAGCAAAGCGATTCGTGCGTTCAACAAGTTGGTTCAGGGTTGGCGGGTTTGGGATCAGTGCAGAGGAGTTAACAAATTGAGATTTGTTATGCCCTTCCTGATAATAGGTCATTTTGGATTCTTCAAAAGGTGGTGATGACCTAAAGACATTGTAACCAGAGGATGGGTAAGAATCAGTGTATCCTTCTTGATTGTAGATTGTACTAGGTTGTCCATGAAAGGGTGACAATCTATAATCGATGTGGCTCTGAGAAGGATAGAAATCACAATCATAGTGTTCAGGGTTAGACCCTAAACACGGAGGTCCGGAACTGTATCCCCAATCTGAGTTATCCCAACTAACTGATGGTTGATTACAGTATGAGTCGGGATAATCATCATGTTGAGGATAATTCAAAACAGGAGGGAAAGAGCGAGAATGCGTATAATATGTGGAAGGATTCATGAGAGACGGGAGGAAGAAAGGTGCCCTGCAATACAAGCAATCAAACCTGTCCTTAAGTGGGCTAGCCTAAAGACCTACAGACTCCTAAAACCCGTCTTGAGATAGAGAAACGATTTGATCTATTTCTGTCTGTTCAATCCAACCAGTTAGAAGGAGGGAGTAGGGAGAAGGTTCTTCCTTCAGCTTGCACCTCTAGTTCGTAGTGTACCCCCAGCCACGATCATTTGATCTACTCCCCTAGCTAGGCATCAGATTGAATAGTAGAAACAGACTAATCGAAAATAATCTCATTCTGGGCTCTGAAGAGCGAATCGAATCCTTAAGGCCAACGTCTACTCTGTTTTATTTAGGGCTAGGTTTGAATGTGCTTTGGAATGTGATGGGCCCTTTTTCTAGGTTGTGCCCTTAATGATTGATTGATGTGTGTGCATGCACAACAAGTGGTTTTCAAGTAAGATTATTTTTGATGCGGTGAATTTTAGGGTTCACATCTTGCTTAGAAGCTTTTAGGATTCAACTTTAGGTATTTTCAAATAAATTTTGTTGGCACACCAGGTTTGCAAAGCACAAGTGAAGATGTTTTCCTTTAAAACTTAAAAGAATTTGGAGTGCCTGGTAAATCCCTAAGAGTAGAACCTAAGCGACAGCTACTTGATGAGTTGATTTCAATTGAAGTGGTGCGGCCCAATCAACTCAAATAATTAGCCTGTTGCACCACTTAATTAGGCACACAAATGATTACCTAATCTGATTTCTACTCAATTATGTGTTTGGATGTGTGTATCGACTCCAAAGATCAGTTTACCGATTGGGTTTGAAAATCAGATGAGGTTGTGTAACTCTGTGAGATTTTTTTTATTTTTCTTTCTAAATGTGGAGGTTGACGCAGGTGTGGGTGTCAAACAAGCAAAAAAAACTAACCTTAGAGTTTATAAGAACACCTAGGTTGATTGATGTTTGTGTTATTACGTGGTGGAATGAAATCTAATGGGTCGGAGGTGGGGGATAACTTACAAAACCTTCAACAGCATTTTACTCCATTCTACCGCTTTTTCTCATCTCGAAAGAGTACCTGCAATCACAACAAGAAAGGAGAGAAGTGAGGTAAATAATTCGTAAGTTGGAAAACGTGAAAAAAAAATCAAATAGGGTCGCCTCCCTGGCAACGGCGCCAAAATGTTGAAGCTACGAGTTACTACGCTATCGTATTTGGTTTTGAAAAACTTGTCGTTATAGTTTGAAAGCGAAGAACTCATGTTCAACAAATAAAATTTATACCGAAATAGAAATCTTAGGTCAAACTCAGGGAGGCAGACGTTTGATTTAAAAATACACGTTTGTTTTATTTATCATGAAGTAAATTAATTGATTGGAAACTATCTATCTATTTACAATAAATGGAAGAGAGAGAGAGAATATTACAAACAAAAACAAAAGGGATGTAGAATGAACATGAATTTCATTATCAAAGAGATTTTTCATTACACTACTCATTACGACTAGAAAGCAGGAAAATGATTACACTAGAAAGCAGTAAATCTACTCTAGAAAGCAGTAAAAAGAATGGGGAGAGAGATATCGTCCTCGACAGTCGCTTGGAGGATGAGCCGGATGGGATGATGCCTGGAAGACGGGGAATGGAGCAGGACAAAGGAGGACGAAGCAGGAAGAACGGGAACGGGGCAGCACGTCATCATCGTCGCGGGATCTGCTTTCGAAAGGGGGACAAAAATTTGACTTTATCTCTTGAGAAGCATCCCGAGTGTGGGACAAGCTTCTCTTGAGCTTTGGAGAGGGAGAGAAGAGAAGGGATGGAAATTTCATATGGAGGGGGTCTCCATTTATAGTTGAAAGGAGTGAGGGCAATTTGGTCTTTTAAATCTCAAAACATTAAATAAGGGGTCTTTAGTGATGGATAAAACCGTCGCTAAAGCCCCATTGTGGGCGAAGTGCGGCCGCTCGCCTCTCGTGCATAAGACGTGCACTCCACGTTCTGCCGATCACGATCGGACGGCTTAACTTGCCCCTCGCAGCACCTCCTCTACGTGCAACGCCCGCGTGTGATCTCGCGTGAGGCACTAGCATGCAATAGCGCGTGGGTGCTATCGAGCGCCCGCAGCCACTCGATCCTCATCGGGAGGTCAATCGTGTCCGTGCACCTTCACCTAACCGTAGCTCGCGAGGATTCGAACGCTCGCCGCTGCATCGCTATAGCCGCTCACAGTGCTACAGCGACATTTGTGTCGTGGAGATGAATTCGTGCTCGCGAGATCAGGACCGTTGGATTGAGATCCAACGGTCAAGGCGGCTCTTCAGGTGCGGCCTCAGAAGATGGGCGCGTCGATTGGGATGCAATCTTAGCCGTTGAATCTTGATCCAACGGCGGAGATTCGTGGGTACTAGCATCTTCAGAAGTTGAGGGCCGTCGATTGGGTGGTTGAGGTGGCACCACGTGGTGCCATCTTGGTCGTCCATCTTCAGGATGATGTAGATGGTGCCACAGTTGTCGGATTGAGTCGATTTTCACGCCATTAGGCTGCGATCATCGATCTGAATCCATCCGTGTGGTCGGATTTTTCATTTGAAGTTTGGATTCACACCATCTTGGCCCTTGATCTTCTAGGGTTCCCCGATTCTATCTGATGCTACAGATGTCTAATTAGGGCGATCTTGGAGTCGTTGGACTCCAATCATCGCCCAGATCACATCTGTAAGGATCTTCGATCTGAGGCCTCCATAAAAATTTTGCCTTGTCCCTGAACATAAAAGGAGACAATTAATATCCATTTTATTCAAACTAATCTAAATGTAAGATGATGCATGCTATGCAATATTTATAGTATGTAATGCAATCTTATGCTTAAGAACATGCATAAATAGACATCTTAAGTAGTGTCGGGTCCCTACTACCACCAAGCCTGGTAGCCCTAGTCAGTGGGATCCCCGAATACCCGGATAGTGACCCAGTTATGTAGATTAAAGAGAGAGAAGAGGTGGGAGGTGGGTTTTACTCTCTGTGAGAAGGCCCCAAAACTTAGTCGCTGAAGAGGTTGAGGGACCCTTGTGCGTGAGAAGAAGAAGAAGAAGAACTGAAAGAGAAAAGAGGAAAGGCACTATAGAGGAGCCTCTGTTAAGGTGTCCTGAGCGCCTTGCCCGACGTTTGACCCTACTGATTTGTGTTCTTGTGGCTCTTTGGCTACTTATCTACGTGGATTATTGGATTGAGCCTTACAATTCACTTATTTGGGATTATTGTGAGGGGTAATTGGTGATTTAAATCACCATTTTACCCCATTCCTTTTGCATTTTGATACTGATTCTCATATATACATTATTCTTAAATGTAATTATTCTTCAAATATGTGCTAGAATTGTGATCTTTGAGATTAAATTGCAATACTTGCTCCCTGTGTTCAACCTCAAATTTTCTAACAATTCTTCGAGATATAAATTGTATTTGTCTTCAAGCTTTTTCAACTATATTACAACGAAGTGATTTTAAAACCCTGTTTTAGACCACTGGCAGAGACATACCTAGTGGGGTCATATAAGAAATTCTATAAGCTCGTAGCGTGTTGTCCAATTGCTTTCATCAATCTTTCCTGTCAGGTCTTATAGTTTTCCTAAGAATTATTTTGAACTCCCTATTGGACACTCCTACCTATCCACTTGTCTACAAATGATATGGGGTTGCTACTTTATAGGTGACAGCAAGACTTTTGAGAGATAGGAATTGAAAAGCCAAACTTGCTGGTTGGGCTCAAACATTTTCCTGAGGATGTGCTTATCATGAAAGATATTGGTGCACGACTGTGCGGCAATCATAGGCCCTAATTCGCCTGAATTAAGGTAGAACCTAGCTTAACATGGGTATTCTGCATGCATACACATCGTACTTTGCTTCTTAGATGATTTATATGTTTTATACATAATAATGTGCTATTTGAGAGATATTAATAATAGCAGGTAATCTAGGGCTGCATATGACCGATCCAACCTTATGGATCTATTTGGAATGACGACGAGAGTCCAACACTTCCAAGAGCGCATCAATCAGACTCCCGTAGCACCCTAGGGAGTCCATAGAAGAAGCAGGAGCCAAGGGGCAATTAAAGAATATCCAGACCTCCGATGACAAGTCCAACCATAGGGATGGATCTAGATAGATGTTCACAATCCAATGATGTAGAAATCAACTCAATCGGAGGCCTACATCATCAGATACAAGGAGAAGAAGATAAACGACCACGATGGTGCCTCGTGGCGCCAATGCAACTGCCCCTCACTGCGCCCCAATCTCTAAAGGATAGCCATGGGTTGTTTGATCATCATCCAATAGCCACGATGCATCCATGTCGCCCACCTCCAGCCACCTCATCAAGCAAGGGAGAGATCTCGACCGTTGGATTCCCATCCAATGGCCGAGGGCAGCTACACAAGATTTGGAAACCGCGACAATCCACCTGCGTAGTGTAGCGAAGAGCTCGCCTAACAGCCAACGCGCAACACGGGATCAAAGTGCGAGTGGGAGTAGACCGCCCACAGGTGAAATTCCACTGCAGGATCTTCATTGGGCAGGTCGTCGGTGAACGCGTGGCGGGCGTAGGAGCGTTGGATGGAGATGCGTGCTCTTTAAGCAATCCGATTGAGAGATCGAATGGCTGAGATGAGTTAGGATTTGAGGCATGTTTGAGCGTTGTGTGGCGGGCGTGTGGGCCAAGCTGCAGCCGTGCGGGTGAGTGGGAGCCGTCGAATGCAGATCGAAGGGTGCACAGCGTGCCACGTGTCAGCACCAGGTCAAACTGTGGATGAAAGAAGGATTTAGAATGCTTAATTAGGACCGTTGATCTCCCAATCAACGGATTTGATTAATTTGAAGCCTTTGCATGGGATTAAGGGCCCAAATACCCTAAATGCCTTTCACAAAAGCTATAAAAAGAGGCATAAGGGTCCCCTTTGAAAGCATTCTTTAGTTTTTCTTCTTCCTCCTCCTTCTACAACTCTCTCTTCTTCTTCCCATCTTCTCTGCCTTTGCCTCTGGACCTCCGTCTAAAGCGTCGATTGGCCCACCCTGACGGATCATTGCTGCTCTTTCCAACCTCTCCAAAAGGCCACCACGGACCACCCGTGCTGCCCTTTTTCTATTATAGTAGTAGTTGTTTACATTCATGTTTTCATTCTATTGCATATATCAAATTCAATGTCTTTGTGATGTGGATATTGTAATTGATTGTTTCTATTACTTGGTACTTATATTTGGAACAAACATATGAAATCAAAAGTGCTTTATGCCTCTTTGTGATCTACCAGGACTCACTAGTTTCATTAATTTATTTGCTCGAGTTGTATTTCATGCTATACTACAACGTGCTCATCTTTTATGCAATTTACATCCCGAACAAAGTGGCGCCGTTGTCAAGGAGGCACGGCAACTTTTGATTTCATCTCTAATATAGTATTTTTGTGTGCAGGTGCAATGACAGAAAGCAGTGAACGAAGCAAAGCGGACACTGCAAAAATCAAGTGCACATATTCTTATTAGAAACTCAGCCAGAAATTAAGTGTCATCTTTAAAATTCAATGGTTGTGTTTTTGTTGCTCTAAAAATTTTGAAATTTGGACTAGAACTAGATCTCCATATTATCTTTCCAACTCCATCTTCCCAAAAATAAATTTTTTCTGTAGAATTTTTAAAAATTCATGGAGTACATATTAGTCAGATTGATTGAAAATAGAACTTTTATGAACTTTAGAAATCAATTCTGACCAACATATAAATTTGATTTACCCATGAATTGTGGGGTTTGCAAGATAATCAAATTAGCTTTCAATATCATATTTTTATAAAATTTTTGGAGCATATTTAATATTGTTTCTAATAGAAAAACCAACATGGGGTCTAAATCCTAGATTTAACCCCTGGTTTGTTAAAAATTTATAACTAATTGTTGGAAATAGTAAAAATTTTAGGAAAATACTCCTTGGATTATTAAAAAAAGAATCTTTTTGTCAAGTTTCAAATCTTTTGGATTCAATTTTACTTGAGAGTATACATTTGATTTGTGATCTTTAATTTAAAAAAAATTTAGAAGTGCATGAGCTAATAGGACTATATAGACTAACTTGGACTCCGATGAGCCCAAAAGTTAATCGGTGAAGCATGTCACCTTGTGGACTGACCACCATCTATTGAATTGAAGAAACAGATTAAAAATTCATGAAAATATATCAAATAACCTGCATTTGGCTTGAAACTACTGGGTAGTTCCAACCTCTCCTACAAAACCAAGTGTCTAAGACTGTGGGCTAGCATCAAACAGTAGCGGCTGTAGGGCAACAGAACCGGAGGTGAAAGTCGAAGGAAGAACCTTCCTTGTAGACCCCTCATAATCAGACTTGCCGGGTTAGCCTGAGAGGTAGGAATTCTTTATAGTCGATCTCTCGCCGAATTTATTTATTTTAAATAACACAAACTTAAATGAAAAATCCGATCATCTAATCTAAAGGACCACTCTAATTAACAAGGCCTTAGCCTTGTTCTACTTGACTACACCAAACCTTTGAGTTGGTGTATGCAAGGAAGAAGGTTGTTAAGACCTAAACTTGTGGGACCTTGGGAGTCGAACCCAAGGCGGCAAAGGCGATTTTCGCCCGACCTCTCTCCTCAACCTTCTTCCACTTGATTAGCTGAAATGCCTAATCCCGGTCCTTGAGTTCGTCAGGACCCTAAGAATCATGACCCAATGGCTCGTCTAGAAGCCAGGGTCGAGGAAATGAAATAAAAATACCAGCAAAGCATCAATAAGATTCTCACAACACACGACAGGATGCAGCATCCACCACGCGGAGAACAACTGTGGGACGTCTACGATCCAGTGGCAACAATCATAGCACCTCAGGTGCGGATTCCCTGCAGGAGGAGATGCATTCGAGTTGGAGCCGAATATCATAAGTCTGATTCAAACTCATTTCCATGGAAACTCGAATGAGGATCCCTTCCATCACATGGATGATCTGAGTCGGATTGCAGAATCAGTTCGACCCAGGAATGTAGATATTGGAATTGTTCTCAGGAAGCTTTTTTCCATTTTCTCTCAACGATAAAGCTGCTAATTGGTTCAAGACTATCAAGAGACCAATTGGAGCCTGGGAGGAATTATGTCATGAGTTCCTCCAAAAGTTCTTCCCGATCAGTCGAACAATTACTATGAGGCGCGCAATCACAACCTTTGCCCAAGACCATGGAGAGAAGCTGCATGATGCTTGGGATAGATTCCACGATCTTCTCAGGAAGTGCCCACACCATGGTGTACCCAAATGACACCTCGCTCAGGTATTTTACCATGGGCTGGATGACACATCGATACCTGGCCGATGCATCTAGTGGTGGGAATTTCCTCACGAAGGACGAGAATAGCACATTTGAACTATTCGAGTCCTTAGCAGAGAACTCGATGAATACTGCCTCCATGAACCAGTTCTAGCAACCTGGACAGCAATGAGTCAGTGTCCACGAAGATCAAGCCGAGTCTGCCTAAGCCGACATGGCATTATCACCAAAAAGTGGGATACGGTGGATCTGCTCGATAGGAAGCTTGATGAATTAATGCAAGCAAGATTTGGATCTTCTGGCAGCACTGCTCCATCTTACTCCTCGAAAGCATCCCGAGTCCCCTCTACTCATACATATCCGTTCACTCAAGATGTTTTCTCTCCGTCTCCGTGGGATCCTGCGTACCAGGAACCTATGAACAATGTGGATCTGCCGTCGTACAATCAGGGTTACGCACCACATGATGATGCAAGTGCATATTCTTTTGATGAATTTGCATCTGAGACGTCTTTAGCCTACGATGATGTCAATGCTATCTAGGGTTACAGATGTAACAACCCATATTCTGAAACATATAACCCTGGTTGGTGCCAGCATCCCAATTTCTCCTGGACTGGTAACCCACAGAGACCGAGTCAAGCTCCACACTGCCAGACCAGACAATATGGGAATGTGTAGAACATGTATCCTAGGCAGCAGCCATTCCTGCCTCAGCAGCAACAAATCCATTCTATTTATCAACCATTACACCAAGCTGGCAACTACCCTCCAAAGTGGGCCGACCCTTTGGAGTCTCTGAAGGAGGAATTGTAGGCATCAATTCGAAAATCTACTCATGACAACCTGCAAATAATGAAGGTAATGGCTGACCAAATACAGAGCATACATAACACGCAAAACCAGATGATGTAGGAGCATAGGTCACAGGGAGCTTTGCCCTCCCAACCCATCCTAAACCCGAGATATGTGCAGAAACATGGCACCATAGGGGCAGACACATGCTATTTTGCTAGCACCTCCCGCACCACCTGGTTATGGGCTCGGTCAGCCACCCCTATTCCCAAACCCTGTGTATCCAAACCAACTCGCTCCTCTGCCCCTTCATGGACAGCACGTCGATGCAAAAGCTGTCACTCCAAAGAGTAAAAAGACTACACAGGACCCACTACCTAGGCAAGCGGGTAATGATTTTTCCTACGATCTACCATAAGATGGCTCACAACCCTCTTCCTCTCACAAGCCATCTTCATTAGATAAAGGAAAGAAGCCCCTAGACCCTAAAATTCCCATCCCTTTTCACACAGCCCTAACATGAGATTCAGCACAGAAAAAGGACACGTGGAATTTTGAGGACCTGAAATCTATGTTCAAGGAAGTTCACATTCAGGTCCCTCTCCTCAAAGCAATAGATCACATCTCTACTATTGTTAGGTTCTTCAAGGACTACTGTACTCTGAAGTGATAGTAGAGAATCAAATGACAGGTGGTATTATCTGAGGAAGCCAGTGCGGTTATCTTAGCCAACTTACCACCCAAAAAGGACCCAGGCACACCACTGATTCCTGCTTTTTGTAGGATTCCCCTTTTGATAGGGCCCTTCTTTATTTGGGGTCATCCATCAACCTAACTCCCACCGTAGTATTTGATCGATTTCGATTCGGGGAGTTAAAGCCCACCTCGGTTACCAAATAGTTGGCTGACTGATCGATGAAAACGCTAAGGGGGGTGGTTGAAAATGTGATCGGAAAAGTCCAAGGATTCTACTTTCCAGCGGACTCTTTTGTTCTTGATATGGAGGTTCCACCTAATCTCCATGATGCACCGATTGTTCTAGGTCACTCGCTTTTGGCAATCGCCCGTGCAAACATCGACTGTACATCAGGATGCATGGAGATGGCCCTAAGGAATGAAAATCCTAGACTGGACATTTTCAGGGCATCAAAGAACTTTGATTGCGATTTAATCAAGGAGGATAGTGAAGATGAAGATTCAGCTTTCTGTGGGAACATTAGGCTCCTCTGTAGTGACCCAATGGCACATTCATCTTCACCATCAGGGGTCTTAGATTGTGATCCACACAAGATTGAGACTAATGACATACACATTTCATCCCATGGATTTGGTTATCATGGGTGTTCATATGCTTCTAATACTCCTAATCCTGACTATCCTATCCTATCTAACACTGATATCGTAAGACAGGATTACATGATCACTGTAGATGGATTCTCCATTAGTCAGGGTCAGCAAATTTTCGTTGTTGCTTCCTCTCCTCTCCTGCATAAACCCCCTCCCAACCCTCCTCTACTAGAGTTATAGCCCTTACCTGATTCGCTCAAGTACGTGTTTCTGGGAAAAAGTGAGATGTATCTCATGATTATCAATGCTCACTTGAGCCTGGAACAGGAACACCAATTGATTTCCATCTTGCAAGCACATAGGGCTGCTATCGGGTGGGGCATTACTGATCTCCATAGGATTTTCCCCTTGTATTGCACTCACCATATTTACACTGATGAAGGGGTGAGACCGTCGAGACAACCTCAGAGGCACCTACATCCAAATATGTTGGAGGTTGTCAAGAAGGAGATCATTAAATGGCTGGACACGGACATTATCTATCCTATTTCCGACAGCCAATGGGTGAGTCCCATTCAGATTATGCCCAAAAAGGTGGGACTCACCGTAATAAAAAATGAATTGGGTGAATCCATCCTGACCCGCACCATGACTTATTGGCGGGTTTGCATTGATTATAGGAAGATAAACTCAGCTACCAAAAAGGATCGTTTTCCTTTACCCTTTATTGATCAGATTCTAGAATTGTTGGCCAAGCGTAGCTTCTTCTATTTTTCGAATAGATACTCCAGGTACAATCAAGTAGTGATCAATCTGAAAGATCAAGACAAGATGACTTTTACGTGTCCCTTCATGCCTTTCGGCCTCTACAATGCACTGCTACTTTTCAACGATGCATGATGGCCATCTTTTCCGACATGATCAGGGACTACGTAGAAGTGTTCATGGATGATTTCTCCATGTTTGAAGATGATTTTTTATCTTGTCTTGATAACCTCACAAGGATCCTGAGATGTATAGAGGTTAAACTAGTACTTTCATGGGAAAAAAGCCATTTTATGGTGAGGGATGGTATCTTACTAGGTCACAGGATCTCCTCTAATGGACTCGAGGTCGATAGAGATATGTCCAAAATCATTTCACGATTACCTCTGCTTAGCTCGGTCAGGAAAATCAGATCATTCTTAGGGCATGTTAGATTTTATCGAAGATTCATTCGAGAATTCTCGAAAATTGCTCATCCATTAACAAATATTCTGGTAATTAGCACACCCTTTGATTTTGACTCCTCGTGTCTTAGTGCTTTCGAGACCTTGCAAAGTGCCATTTCAAGTGCACCTATTCTCCAACATCACGAATGGTCTCTCAACTTTGAGATGATGTGTGACATCTCCAACTTCACTGTCGGAGCCATTCTTGGCTAGCATCAAGAGCACCAACCATTTGTAATATACTATGCTAGCAAAATGCTAAACGTGACTCAACGTAACTTTATAGTCACTGAGAAAGAATTGCTAGTTGTGGTATTCAAGTTGGAGAAATTCAGGTCATACTTACTCGGGTCCAAAGTTATCATCTACATTGACCATTCTGCCCTCCAGTATTTGTTGGCAAAGAAGGATGCCAAACCCCGCCTTATCAGATGGATCCTTCTTTTGCAGGAGTTTGATGTCGAAATCTGTGACGAAGCCGAAGCACATAATGTTGTGGCAGATCAATTGTCTTGACTAGACGTAGATTATATTCCATACTCCCCACCGATATCAGACCGATTTCTGGATGAGTCTCTGTTGTCTATCAACTCTGTTGAGTTTCCTTGGTACGCTGATATGGCAAACTGTCTCGTCACAGGCAGGCTACCTATAGGGTTATCCAAGGATCAAAAACTCAAATTTATATCAGAGGCTAAATTGTATTTTTTGGGATGACCCACTGCTCTTTCACATTGGGGCTGATCAGATCATCCATAGATGCGTCCCTGATTCGAAAATCTCTAGTGTGCTTTCCTTCTGCCACAACGATGCTTGTGGGGGTCATTTCTCGGGTTGAAAGACCGCTGCAAAGATTTTGCAATCGGGATTTTTCTGGCCAACTATTTTCAGAGATACACATGAGTTTGCCAAGTGCTATAAGTGATGCTAGGCAGTCGGTTCTATGACCCAGAGAGACATGATGCCTCTCTAATCCATTCTTATCGTAGAAGTGTTCGACGTCTGGGGCATCGACTTTATGGGCTGCTTCCCAAACTCGCATGGCTTTCAGTACATACTCCTCACAGTAGATTATGTCTCAAAGTGGGTAGAAGCTATCCCGGCAAGATGAGCTGATCATAAGACTTTATATCCTTCGTCCAAGAATTCATTTTTATGAGATTCGGAGTTCCCCACACCCTGATAAGTGATGGAGGTAGTCATTTCATCCATGCCCATTTTAGGTCATTATTGTAGAAATATGGGGTGCAGCACCACATTGCTACCTCATATCACCCATAGACCAATGGGCAGGCTGAAGTATCAAATCATCAAATCAAGCTTATCCTTCACAAGATAGTTAGACCTGATAGGAAGGATTGGTCTGATTTGTTGATTGATGCATGAAAAAGAGACATATGGTCGAGCCCGGATAGGTTGTGTTAATTCGGTTATTTTATCGTTGAAATGCGTATAGTGGTTAACCTAAATCGAGCCTAACCATCTCTTTACAAAAATTTTTTACCTAGCCTACTTGATTTTATCATGGTCACTTTTAGGCCCAGGGTCGAACTCAGGGAAGTGAGATTAGAAGTGAATAATTTTCTACGCCTTTCCTACAACGAATCTCTTCTGTTCGTTTATTGTGTTTTTCTACTTAAGATTTTTTTCTGATAATTTTTTGTCCTTGAGGTACACCCTCAAAATCAGGTTCTTGTCTTTGAGCCAAATTAGGGTTCCAAAACTATCTTGCTATTCGTAAGACTGAGTACTTGCAAGTCAAGGATTATTTTTCTCTTTTTCATATTTTTTTTATCTTTTTACTGGCAGGAAAAAGAATAGAAATAAAGTAAATATATTATATATCTATATGTACATATTATATATGTATAAAAAGGTGGGGGTGGCGGTGGAGATGAAGTGTAGCACGGTGTCGAGTTGGTCGTCATCTAGGAAGACGCAACCAACTGGACGAAGTGCCGCATGGAGTATAAGGTGGATTGGTGGAAGATGAGTGCGAACATGCTTTCTGTATGCGTGTATCGGGGAATATCAGCAATTGGTGCAGATATTCCCACGATACAACGTATGGTAAGTGATATGAAAATATATATATATATGTAAATATATATCTATATGGATATATATATGGTTATAATTATATAGGTATGTGTGTACTTATATATGCATATATATATATGTGTATATATATATAGGTATATAAATATATGTATAGATAGATATATGTATAGATATATATATGTATATGTACGTATATATAACTATATAGATGTATATATATATGTATATATATATAGTAATATATGTATATAGATATATGTAGATAGATATGTATATATATATATATATGTATATATAGTTATAGATATATATGTATATATGTATGTATATTTGTATATATATATGTATAAGTATATGTGTATAAATATGTATATATCTATATATATGTATCTATACTTATACTTAGTTATATAGGTAATAATATATATATAGATATATATATATATTTAAACATATATAAATATATGTATATATGTAAATATATATGTGTATATATATATATATATATAAGTATATAGATATATACATATATATATATGTATGTATGTATACTAATACTTAGCTATATAAGTACTACTATATGTATAGATATAAGTATATATATATCTATATATGTATATAAGTATATATATATATGTAAATATATATATGTACGTTTATATATATATGTATATAACAGTGTGTAGGTGAGTGGGGGTGTGCGCACGAGAGTGTGTGTATGTGTGAATGTGTCTGCAGGAGTGAGAGAGAGAGAGAGAGAAAGAGAGAGAGATCGTCTGCTGAGGAAGGCGTGGCGTTTAAGTCGTCTGTAGCCTCCAAGCGTCGTCTGGTGGCCACGCTCATGCGCAGGCTCGTAGGCGCGCGAAGACGTGCACACTGGAGGGAGTGAGCGCGAGGGAGAGAAGCCGTAGCGCACTGCATTGCACAGTGAGGCGGGTGTAGGCAGACGCAGGCATTGGGAGCGGGCACACGCAAACACTGAAGCGGGCGGGCATACGCGGGAGAAGGCTCATGCGGGGGCGGGCAATGGAGCGGGTGCGGGGTGAGACACGGGCGTGGGCTAGGGGTGAGGGCGGCTTGCAGGCACGAGCTAGAGGCTACGCTGCTGCAACTGCCTTGCTGCTGTTGCCGCGAAGCTTCTGACCTTGAAGCCTGCGGCAATGGCAGAGAGGCTTGAAATGACGAATTCAGAGTAGAGAACCACCACGCCCACCGGCTCTTTGATAAGCTGGGTGGTGGTGGGACTCACAGTGGTGGTTGTGCACGACTGTGAGTTGCTCCTGCCCGCAGCGTGGCTCCTCAAAGAGGAGAGGCTGCGTATGGAGGGGAGAGGGGAGGAGATGGCCTGGAGAAGAAGCTGCTGTGGTATTTTTTTTTTTATGGACCAGGCTCAGCCGCAAGGAAGAGTGCTGAGCTCTTTTTAAAGAGCAAAGAGACATGCGCAACCATGCCCTGGCTATGCATGGCTGGTAGGGAGTGCTTGTGCATGCGGCTGCAGGGCAAGCTTGCTGCAGAGCATGGTGCGAAGAGGAAGAAGAGGCCATGCATGCAGCTGCGCGGAGAAATTCAAAGTCAAATAGAAATAAAAAATGAAGATGGAGATTTTGCAAGGCAGCACTTGAGGAATTTTTCAATTACAAGGCCATTTATTTCACTCTCCTCCCCTCTGAATTAAATGCATGCATGCGTGTATTTTTACAAATACGATTATGGCTACCTAATATGCATTGGCAATTCTAGGAAATAGCACAAGAAGGCACGATTGCTGGTGTATTTTTGCTGTGCAATCATACCCCCATGCCTATCTTTTGCTAGTCTCTAGCAAAACATTTTTTTGTATTGTATTTAGAAATGATCTTAAGCTGAAGATTTTCTCCTGAGGCGACATAGGTGTGTTTATTGTTCTATATTGTTAGAACCAATTACAGAGAAGACTACTAGCACTTTAAGTCTTACATGACATAGACCATCTCTCAACTAACCAGAACTCTTGATATTTAAACCTTAAGTACGATTTCCAGGACCCAGGTGGTTTTTACTGTACTCGAGAGCTCAAGAGATTATGTCTTGTGCTTAGTGAAGGATCAAGACTGACCAGATGAACATTAAAACTCAAGCCCAGGGTTTCACGAATTTTTAAGTACAGGTTGGTCCCAATTTCAGCTCGTGTCTTCGGATTGACCCTTAAAATGATGACGGAAAACTCAACTCCCATTTTCTTACATTTGTGGCTCAAAGAAAATAGGGTATTTGCCCTGATGAACTTTTTTGTAGGAAGATTTTACAGACATTTGTGAGATATACTGACTTATTTGCATCTCTTTTTTTTTTTTTTTTGAAACACGTGTTAGTATATCTCTTACAACATTATTTGGAGGAGAACACTTTTCTTTTTGGTGGGAGAGTTCTTTTTTGGTGGAAAGAGTCTCTCATAAACACAAGACTAAAGCCTGGGATAAAAAGTCTACCTGCGCGTACAGGTAAGGACTCCACCTTCCCTAATGAACACTAGGGTTGGATCTTATGTTCACCTGGTCTTTCTTGATATGTGTAGTGTGAACCAAGATTACTTAAGCTCTTGAGTAGAAGCAAACCAATTGATCCTGTACTGGTGTCTCAGGTATAAGAATACGTCCTTAGTTAGGAGAGATTCCGATCTATCTTGTCAATGCTCAAGTGAATTAAGCCTAGTTTGAGCGAATCAAGCTTCCGTGGCCTGGAAAGTATTATTGTATTTTTGTTTCAGCCTTTAGATCATTACTAAACACCTTTTTATATATATATATATATATAGATAGATGGAAACTGCATGGTGCCATAAAATACCCAGATCCTAAGGATGCCTATCCACCCCCCCATGCCAAACGATGCTATGTCCTCATATGCATGCAGGGTAGGGTAGAGGAAGGACGAAAGATTGGGTAACGAGGGCTGAGGTACAGGGTATACAGCAGGGTGGTAGGGTGGGTGGATGGTGGGTGGTGAAGTGAGCGTGATAGCGAAGTGAAAAGTGATGGTGGATGGTGAGCGTTGTTGGGGTGCCTCCCAACGAACGCTGAATTTAACGTCCCCAGCTAGACTCAGAATGAGGCACAACATTAGTTACCCTCCAGTAGAGCAACAGTTTCTCCAACGGGGGCAGGTTCATGAGTAAGAAAGGGTTTCAAATGCTGCCCATTGATCGTAAATTTATGCCCAGATTTGGGATCTTCAATTTGAACGGCCCCGTTGGGAAATGGTCTCGAGACCAGGAAAGGACCAGTCCATTTGGACTTCAATTTCCTAGGAAAGAATTTAAGCCGGGCATTGTAGAGCCAAACTTGCAGAGATGGCTCAAATTCTTTCCGCCGAATACGGCTATCGTGAAAAGCCTTAGTGCATTGTTTGAAAGTTAAGGCAGAATCAAAGGCTTCATGACGGAGCTCTTCCAACTCTAGGAGTTGGAGTTTACTTTCTCGACCACATAGGTCTGGGTCGAGGTTACATTGGCGAACCGCCCAATAAGCACGGTGCTCCAACTCCATGGGCAAATGACAAGGCTTCCCGTAAATGATTCTATAAGGAGACATACCAATGGGAGCCTTGAAGGCGGTTCGATACACCCAAAGTACGTCAATCAGCTTGTCGGACTAATCCTTACGGTCAGGCCAAACCATTTTCTGGAGAATTTGCTTGATTTGCCGGTTCAGCACCTCTGCCTGGCCGTTCTTCTGAGGATGATATGGGGATGCGATACGATGGTGAACTCCGTATTTCCTCAGAAGTGCCTGAAAAGAAGCATTGGTAAAGTGTTTTCCTCCGTCAAAGATAATGGCTCGAGGGATCCCAAAGCGTGCAAAGATGTGGTCTTTGACAAATCGAGTGGATATAATATGGTCAGCACGTCGTGTTGGAATAGTCTCAATCCATTTTGAAACATAATCAACATCCATGAGAATGAATTCGAAGCCGTTGGAAGGAGGAAAGGGACCCATGAAATCAATTCCCCAAATGTCGAAGATTTCCGCAGCTAAGATGGGTTGTAAGGGCATCATGTCATGACGTGACATTGACCCTAACGACTGGCACCTAGTGCAATGCTTGGCATAATTGTGTGCATCCTAGTGAAGGGAGGGCCAAAAGAAACTGCACTGCAGCATCTTGGCTGCAGTTTTCCTCCCAGAGAAATGGGCTTCGCAGGCCTGATCGTGGCAAAAGGATAGCACACTGGGGAATTCACTGTCAGGAACACAGTGATGGATGATTTGATCAGCACCTATACAGAAAAGAAGTGGATTATCCCAGAAATAATACTTTGCTTCTACCATGAGACGCTCACGTTGGTTTTTAGGCCAGCCACGTGGAAGGGATCCAGAAGCAAGGTAATTGGCAATGTCGGCATACCACGGTCCACTTGCCACATTAATTGGCAATAGGTGGTCATTAGGAAAAATCTCATTAATCGGCAGAGTAAGTCCAATATGGTCAGGGTCCAGTCTGGAAAGATGATCAGCCACAACATTCTGGGCTCCAGCCTTATCGCAGATCTCAATATCAAATTCTTGGAGCAGAAGGATCCAACGAATCAGCCTGGGATTGGCATCCTTCTTGTGCATGAGATGGCAAATGGCCGCGTGATCAGTGAAAACAATAACATGTGAGCCAAAAAGGTAAGAGTAGAATTTCTTAAGCCCAAAGATGACCGCCAGTAGTTCTTTTTCAGTGGTAGTATAATTACACTCGCCTCGTCCAATGTCTTACTAGCGTAGTACACCACGAAGGGGTGTCTATCACGTCTTTGTTCCAGGATGGCTCCGACTGCAAGGTCGGAAGCGTCACACATGAGTTCAATGTCGAGGGACCAATCAAGTGGCTGGAGAACAGGGGCCTTGGTGACAGCATTACGTAGCTGCGTGAATGCTCGTATGCAGTCGAGGCCCATATCGAAGGGTACGCCGGTCGATAGGAGATGAGTTAAAGGTCGAGAAATCTTGGAGTAATCTTTGATAAATCTCCTATAGAAACCGACATGTCCCAGGAAGGAGCGGATTTTTTTGACAGAGCCAGGCACAGGTAAATCAGCAATTACATCAAGCTTAGCTTTGTCAACCTCGATACCCCTATCGGAGATGATATGCCCGAGAACAATTCCCTTGTGTACCATAAAATGACTTTTTTCCCATGAAAGCACGAGGTTTACATCAATACATCTCTTAAGGATACGGGTTAGGTTGGCAAGACATTCATTGAAAGAGGGTCCAAAGACAGAAAAGTCATCCATGAAGACCTCGAGAAAGTCATGAAATATCACCAGCATACATCTCTGGAAAGTTGCTGGCACGTTACAAAGTCCAAACGTCATCCTTCTAAATGCAAAGGTGCCGAAGGGTCAAGTAAAAGTGGTTTTCTCTTGGTCTCGGGGGTCAATTGCCACCTGGTTATATCCTGAGAATCCATCCAGGAAACAGAAAAATTTATTTCCCACTAATTGCTCCAGGATTTGGTTAATGAAAGGTACCGGAAAGTGATCTTTCTTAGTTGTAGCATTGAGTTTCCTATAATCTACACACACTCTCCAAGATGTAGGAGTGAATGTAGGGATGGATTCACCCCTGTCATTGACATGGATGGTGAGTCCCACCTTTTGGGGCACGACGTGAATCGAACTCATCCAGGGGTTGTCGCTGATCGGGTAGATTAAACCCGCATCCTGCCACTTAATAATTTCCTTCTTAACGACCTCCCGCATGTTAGGGTTGAGACATCACTGCATCTCGGGGGAACGTCGATCCTCCTCCTCCGTATATATACGATGAGTGCAGTAGGAGGGGCTAATGCCAGATAAGTCTGATAAAGACCATCCAATGGTTGCCTTGTGTTCCATAAGGACCCCGGTTAGTTTGCACTCCTACTCCCTGGTTAATTTTGAACTGATGATTACAGGGAGCGTTTCATTTGGTCCCAGGAAAACATATTTAAGTGTACTAGGTAGCTGAAAACGTGGGTTTCACCGGGTTTGTTATAGCGTTGTAGTAAAGCCGGTTATTACCAACATTTCAAATATAAATTTTTTACTCGGAAAATGAAAGAGTTCCCGAGGTCGAACTCAGGGAGCAAGTCGTATTCTAGAGATATACATGTTTCTTTTACAAAAAGAAAGAGAGAGGGAAAGAATTTGTTGTTTTCTCTTTGTTCTGCAGAGGGGGATGCTCTTCTTTCTCTCTTTCTTTAGATCTCCTTCTTTTCTCTGTTCTGCAGAGGTGATATTCTTCTTCTGCAATGGTGATGCTCTTCTTCTTCTTCCTGCTGTTCCTGCGTTGGTGATGTTTTTCTTCAGAGCTCCTTGTTCTTCTTCTTCTTTGGTTTTCTGCCTTGACCTCTCTTCTTCTTCTTCTGCAATCGTGGTGACCCTTTCTCTTTTCCCCTTTTTTTTATGGCTGCAGAGCTTCTGCCTTCAGCTACTAAGTCTTCCTTTCTTCTTCTTCTGCTTTGGCCGTTGCTCTTCCTTCTTCTTCAACCTGCCTTCTTTCCTGCTCTGGCTGCTGACTTTCCGTCGTCTGACCCGGTGCTTCGACGACTTAACTATGCATTTGCTACAGTGCAGCCTCTTCTTCTTCGCCTGCACTTCTTCTTCCGCGGGTCTTCTTCTTCTTCTTTGGCCTACACACTTCAGAGTTTTTCGTCAAGAGGCAAAACCTACTCTACCCCCCTCCCCCCGCGTCTCTCTTCCTCTCTGAAACCACTCTTGGGAAAGCTCTCCCAGAGCTACCGGGTAATCGGGTTCGGGTCACGCCCGGGTCCAGGCCCACCGGCGTGCGGTGGTGGGCGAGGAGTGCAGGTCGGTTTAATCGGGTCGGGCCAGGTCCGCGGAGCGTGGTCACGGACGAGGCCGGGTCGGGTGAGAGGGACCTCACCCCGTGGTCAGGAGGCAGACAGCATAAGGCACTTTTTGCCTTTATGCGTTCGCGCGCCTCCGAGAAGTTCCGAGGTGGGAGTAAATGTCCCACCCCAATTGAGCGCCCGTCGCGGAGGGAGCAGTGGGCGATCGTGTCTTCACGCGCGGCCTTCGCCCCATCTGCGAGCCTGGGACGTTTCGCGGAGACTCCCCGCGCAACCTGGGAGTCGAACCTGGGCGAAGGCGTGCCTGCACCTGCAGGTGAAGGAGCTCTGCCTGCTCAGTAATGGCGACGGCGGGCGAGTCACCTGGTCACAGAAGAACGGCCTCTCGGCCAAATCAGACAGGCGGGGGACCTTCGCCGTGGCACGGCGAAGGTGGTCAGGGGGTCTGCAGGGGGCGTGATGGAGCCAACAGGTCGTCCTAGGTCAAACTGTGAGCAAAGAAGTGGGTGTGTTCGGTGGATCTGCAGAGGGCGTTTGGTGGGAAGTGGAGGGGCGGAAGAGGATCAGGGTGAGGAGGCGGAGGTTCTGCGGTGGTCGGCGAGCCGTGTGGGTCGCTGAGGTGATGGGAGCGGCTCGCCGGGGGGTAGTCGGAGGCGGAGAGGGTGAGGGTGAACAGGAGCGGTCGAGGGTTTAATTGACTAAATTGAAAGCGGGGAAAGAAAGAGGAGAAGAAGGGGAGTAGTTCTAACTTACTTGCAGGGACGAAGGGGGAGGAACAGGGCGACAGTCGTATCGACTGTCGCCGGAGAAGACGATGCCCAGTGGGGGGAGGACGGCGGTGACGACGGGGCAGAGGCAGCGCGCGCCGGTATTGCGCGACGCGGGAAGAGTAGGGGAAGAAGTCTCTGCTGCTGGTATTGCGGCAGAGCGAAGAGGAGGAGGAGGAAGAACCGCCGGAGCTGGTGGGCGTCTGCCGGAGTGAGAAGAGAGGAAAGTTGGGGGTTTTCTCCGTCAGATCCAGGCTGCCCTGGACGGTGGAGCAGCGGGGGGTATTTATAGGGATGAAACAGGGAGGAAGGCGGAGGGAGACGACGTGTCTCCCTCGCCGGAGAATGGTCGGAACACGAACCCATACCGTCCGTGCATTCGCACGGCCGGTATGGTGGGCTACAATGACCAGGGGGGTGCCCCTGCGACGGCTGACGACGCAGGGCACCCCCGGTATACTTGCCAGGTCCCCCACCTCACCCTGCGCGGCGCCATGCTCCGCGCAAGGTCGCCGGAGCATGGTGCTGGCAGGGTTTTGCAGGAGGGACCTGATTGCAAAGAACGAAGGAGAGTTAGGGGCCAAAATGCGAGGGTTCAAAAGTTGAGGGCCAAAGAGTAAATATATGAGGACCAAAGTGTAAAGTCGGTCAAGGAGGTTTCTTCTTAGGCTCAAATTTTTATACATGACTAATTAGGACCTAAGGAATCTGATGGTGAATTTCATTTTCATATTAAACCTTGTTTGACCGGTCAATTTGCGTAAAGACCCAAATTAAGTTATTAATTGGGCATGGTTCTCAATGTAGGTCAAAATGGGTTCTAAAGGCCAAATTGAAGGTTCTAAACCCTAGAGATTATTTTTCTATGAATTTTAGAGGGTTTATTCTATTTTTACTTTGCCTCGAACCTTGTGAATTGTAGTGGGTTGTTTTAGGGTTACAGATTATCAATTGGTTCCTTGGAAGTGCTGTAGCCCTTGCTAGATCATCTCATCCCACTTTTATTCTTATTAAGCTGTTTTGACCTGTGTTTGGGCCCAGAATTACCCTGTATGCAGATTATACTGGTAAAATTGCACTTTTACCCCTTATGACTGGTTTTCTTCTCAAACTCAGAATTCTCTGAGTTAAGCCTTTCCTTGAGATATGTAGGAGCTTTTATCCTTTGTATTGGGTCAAAATGAGCTAGTTATGGCTCATGATGAGGTTCTCATCAGTAGCTCTTTCAGCTCGGGAGTGGATGGTGAAAGGTCTGGCATTTCTTTGGACGAGAGTGTCCTAGGCGGATTACAAAATAAGTCAGGAGGAAGAAGTTGGTCCTCAGATTGGCCAAGAAGAGGGGCTTCTTGGATAGATGGATCCACAAAGGAATAGCCCCAGTGAGTAGTATGTGGGCTCAAGGTCCTAGTGTGGAGTTGCAAATCCACCTGATTTGGCGGGAAAGAAAGGGCAATCCAGTCTTCAAGAGTGTGGACCGGCGGTGAGTAGCCTGGATATGACTTAGACCATGAGGTATGGGAAGTGGAGAAAACCTCGTCAGAAGTCTGGCCAGGAGAAGGTACGGGACAAGGGAGGGATGGGGGAACATCAAAATATGTGTCGGTCAGGCAATCGTCAATGTTTATAGGTAATCCGCAGTAGTCAGAATAGGTCCCAATTAGTCCGATACACGCGCTGACGCCCATGTCCTTGTCAGACGTGTCATCCTCGATGCAATCGTAATCAAAGTTCTTAGCTGCCTTGAAGATGTTAAGCTTGAGCTTTTCATATCCAACAGCAATCTCAATACAGCCTGACTCACAGTCGATATGGGCGTGGGCTGTGGCCAAGAAAGGTCGACCAAGGATTATCGGACAATCAGAAAGTGAGCTAGGAACTTCCATATCTAAAACAAGAAAGTCAACAGGAAAACAGAGACTGTTAACCCTAACCACCACGTCTTCCACAACACCCTTTGGGATTTTGACAGAACGATTTGTCAACTGTAACGTGATAGGGGTGGGTTTCAGATTTCCCAAGGAAAATTTTTCGAGCATGACGGTTGGTATAAGATTTATGGAAGATCCTATATCAAGCAAGGCACGGTTAAAATGGAAGCCTTGGATGCTACAGGAAATAAGTGGTGTACCCGGATCTTTCTGCTTCGGTGGTAGGTTTGACAGTATAGCACAACTTGCATGAGGCGAGAGAACCACCGAATTCCTAGTTTTCTTTGACTGTTGCTTGGGTCTTGTGTAGTCTTTGAAAAATCGGGCAACAATAGGTATGTGGTCGATAGCCTCGAGCAGGGGTACCTTGATTTCAACATCCCTGAACAAATTACGCAGGTTATCAAAGGCTTGCGTATCTTTCTTTTTTCCTTTTGGCTCCCTCAATAGAGCCTCAAGGAATGGGACTAATTCTGGCACCAATTTGGGTGTATCGTCCTCTCGCGAATGCGGTGCGCATCCCAGATGAGAGGGCGATGAAGAAGACGGGACAGGATCAGGTCGAGGCAGATCGACGGTCTACTTACTACTCCTCGTAGTGATAGCATTGGATGATGCGGGTCCAGTGGGATCATAAGGCCGAGGAGGGTTCACAATAGGGACATAAGAGTGAGGTGCTATAGCAGGACTAGGCTGAAATCCCGATGGAATGCTCAGAGCCTGCAAAATTTGATGAACCTACCCCTGAGAAGGTTGTACCTGTGGTTAAGGACCACAGGGTATGAAATTTCGCAGGTTGAGAATAGGTTGGGCTGGGAGAGTGCCTTGAGATTGAGTCGCCATGAGTAGTTGACTGATCTCAGCATTCTGCTGCGCCATTTGGTGCTGAAGAGAGGTCATGTTCTCTTCATGGTGCTTTGACATTTCCATCATCATTCTCATCAATTTATCAAGAGGACTTGATGCGTGTTCTGTTTGCGTACGCAAGGGCCTGATGGCGGATTTGCCATAGGATTAGATTGGGCCCATGGGATGACCGGTGCAGACAGTCGCATTGGTCCACCCGTGGGGTTTTGGCACTACGGGTTGTTGGACCATGCGAGGTTCGGATGATTTCTCCACCCTGGGTTATAAGTGGTAGAGAACGGGTTGTTCCCCTGGGCGCAAGCGTCTTCTATGCCAGATGACGCGTCCGCATGTAAATATGCATCCGAGCACACGGAGGCTTGGTCCTCCGTGTCAAAGTATTGGCTTGCAGAAGCCAGATCCACATGACTTACCGAATCGCTCGGCACGACACTCGGTAAGGAAGGTCTTACGGGGTTTCTCGAGATAAGCCTGGTGTTGGAAGAATTGGGATTGTGACAAAGTGGTGAGGTGGGGGTGTTGGCCATAGAATGGGTAGGGTTGGCCAGAACCTCGTCCAGCTTCTTGTGCACGACGGAGACTTCATCCAATTTCTGTGAGATAAGGCTAAGATCTGTGGATGAATGGGAGGGTCCCGTGTCTACTTCGTGGACATTTTGGGGCAAGCTGGTATGATTAAAGGCGACAATGGAGGCATTGTTCATTGAGTTTTCACTCATATTTTCAAATAATTTGAATGATCCATTCTCGTCTTTATTCATGAAATTCCCTCCGCAGGAAGCGTCTGCAATCTACTTCAAAGTCTCAGTTAGCCCATAGTAGAAAATCTGGGCTATATGCCACTTAGGTAGACCATGGTGCGAACACTTCCTGAGGAGGTCATTATACCTCTCCCATGCCTCATGAAACTGTTCGCCGTTTGGTTGTGTAAATGAAGTGATAGCACGGCGAAGCGCAATAGTTCACCCGATTGGGAAGAACTTCTTGAGAAACGCAGTTCGCATCTCATCCCAAGAGTAGATGGTTCTCCCAAGGGTGCGTAACCACTACAACGCTTTATCCCACAATGAAAATGGGAACATTTTCATGAGGACTATAGGTAACCCGATATTTCTCGGTTTAACAGTTTCAGCCAATCAGGTTAGGTCTTCCAAGTGGAGAAAAGGATCTTCACTTGCAAGACCATGGAAGTGAAAATTTATCAGGCCAATTATGTTAGGTTTCAGTTCAAAGTCGTCCCTGCCCATGGGGATCCGAATTTGTCTTATGGTCTCTGTAGCAACAGGATTCTGATAGGAGCTAAGAGACCTAGGCTCCTCCCATTCGGGAGGGTTCTGCATTTCCTCCAATGTTTCCCTTATGGCTTTAATTTGTTCATTATACATTTCCATTTGGGCTTGGAGGTGGGTTATGGGATCTAAGGCTCCACCACCTGGTGAGTTTTGAGGGCGGTTTCCTCCCTCGGGATTTGGGGGTGGGCGTGTGGCCATGTGTTACGAACGCGTGCCCCAGACGTCTTTTAAGACGTCTGGGAGGTGGCCCAGACGTCAGACCAGACGTCTGGGATCACATCCAGACGTCTGACCAGACGTCTGGGATCGTTTCCAGACGTCTGTAAAATAGTTATTTTTCGCACGAGAGATTCGTCTGCGCGCCTGTGCGCGCAGACCCGCGATTCCTCTCTCTCTCTCTTTTTCCCTCTCTCTCTACAGCTGCAGACCTGCCACGCACTCTCTCCCTCCTCCTCGCGCGGCCTTAAAAGGCCACGCCTCCCCTCCTGTCGTCTCCACCATCCCCTTCCTCTTCTCCTTCCTGTGCGCGAGAGCGAGCGAGCGCGAGGGTGGCAGCGGCGGCCGCTGTGAGCGCGGAGGAGGTGCGGCATGCGAGGGCGGGGCTCTACCGTGAGGGCGAGCTCGCCGGAGCGGCTTGGCCGGCCGGAGGAGGGCTCAGGAGGCGCGGAACGACGTGGAGAGGGACCTACTACGGTCTGAGCAGCAGACGCGCGAGGTGCGACGCGGGCGGCGTCGCGAGTGGAGGCCGAGTGGTGCCCTGTTCTGGAAAAATTTCCAGAATCAGACGTCTGGGTTGATAGCCAGACGGCGAGGGAGACGTCTGGAAGATCTTACAGACGTCTGAAAGGTGAGTATCCCGCTTTCTTCTTCCTTCCTGTCGACTGACCGTACTGAGGGAGGGAGTTGGCTGTGCGTAGGCTCGGTGATTCACCATCCAATGCGAATCAGACATCTGGCTGTTGTACCAGACGGCGGAAGCGACCTCCAGACGTCCGGGGTGACCATAGGACGTCTGGGAGCTAGGCCAGACGTCCCCGCAGACTTTTGGACGTCTGGGAAAAAACGTTGAGTAGGTAATTCTCTGATCCACCCTTTAAGACGTCTGGAAGACGTTCCAGTCGTCTGATTTTGCACAGTATCGTCTTTTTCGACCCGTTTAGGGCCCGTTCGGGCTCCGTTTTCCGCGATTCGAGTTGCGTTCTTTTCAGAATTAATTCCTCTACCCGTCTACAGTAGCTATACACTGTTTTGAGACTTTCCTTGTGTTTGATCCTTGTGATAGGACCTCGTTCAGTTGCAGTCTTGGGAGTCGCGGAGGCACGCGGGATTCCCGATCATGCCCCCATTACTCCCATTGTACCTGGTAGAGTGGCTTTAAGTTATTAATAAAATCTGTTAAATTATGAAACGATAAATAGAACCTAGGACATTGCATGAATCCTAGGAATGAGAAATAGATGGAATGATAGCTCCTAGGTGTTGCATGAATCCTAGGACTGGAAAACTAGATTGTATGATAGATCCTAGGATATGGCATGAATCCTAGGATGGGAAAACTAGTGGAATGTATAATATTGCAGTCTTAGAAAATGGGAAGATATATAAAGCTGCCTGTAATTTGAATTAACAGCTGCCTGTTGTGAGTAGATAACGTGGTTGAGAACATGGATTGTAAGAATGTGAAACTGGAAAGTGAAACCTGGATGTTTGAGTAAAAAGGATGGAACCCTACGGGGAAGTAGGAGTAGAACTCCTGGAAAGTGAATGGAATAGTTTTGGGGAAGTGAGCTGGCCCTTGAGTACGGAGTACCAAGGAGAGCGACTGTCCCCCATGTTTAGTGCAGAGCGGAGCCAGCCGCCCCAGGGACCTGGGGTTAGGACTGGCCACTCTGTACCGACTTGCTGGCCCTCGCGTACGTGGTACCGAGGAGAGCTACTAGTGTAGGGAGGTACTAGCTACCCCACGGGCCCCAGGGTTCTGCTAGCCTCCCACACTGACTTGTTAGGCCCGCTGGGGCAAACCAGGGTAGTCAGGCGAGGGTGCGCAGACTGTGGAGGGGCAAGGCCCCAGTTTGGTTACTGTGGAGGGGTTGGACCCCTATTACTGAGAGGGCTCTGCCCTGTACTGGTTCCGTGCTGTGCTTTGGGCGCACCCGTTAACGGAAATGACTGACCGCGTGCCAGTACGGGTTAGCTACCTGTGCGTTTATCGCGCGTGCCGTAGTCACCGTTACGTTTGTCAGTGACCTTGGTGTGGTTGACTGAGGGTAGGATCACCACGGGGGACTCTCCCAGCCAGGAGAGCACCACGTGCTACTTCTACTTTTTGGAAAAGACTACAATCAAGATCGTTCCCAAGAGGAACATTCGAGATCAAGTAAAAGATCTGAGAAATAAATGAAATAGCGAGACAATTGAAAGATGTAAATAAAGAAAGTAATAGAACATAACAGCTACTGTACACTCTACTGTTGTCTTTAGTTTTAGTTGCCACTCTACTCAGCGTTTTGCTGACGTGTTACACTCGTTACCTTTTTCAGGACCAGGTGTTGAGCAGCCAGGGTCGGCGGCTGCAGAGGACGCTGGGCCGAGTAAGGTGCAGTAGAGTTACTACTATCTTTTGTACCTCTTTGTTTCCGTTATGGTGAGTAGTTCTTGTTTCCGCTGTACTTTTCTTTACCTGCAGTTCATGTTATATGATAAATGTTGTTCTACTGTTGTGGTGGTATATACTGTACTAGTTTCTTTCCTTACTGTTGTGCTTTATTACTGTTAGTTATATTCATGCTGAATGGGGTTTATTTTACTGCTCTTTTGGTTACTTCCTCGTTGGACGACTAGGTCTTGGGATTAGTCGAGTCGGTCCGGTTCTCGTGTCTCGTAGGGACTCGGGAACCGGGTCGTTACACCATGTTTGTGGAAGAGGAGGATGATTTGGCTTCTTTTCTAAAATTATCAAGCAATTCACACAGTTCAGGGTTTTGTGACCTCCTCCCAAACATGCACTACCTTAGGAAGAATTGCGGGGATACGAAGGGAAAAGAAATTAGAGAAATGACGCCGCAAAGGTACACTGGATGACAAATCAATACAATCAAATTCCTAACCTCTACAGTGTGCCCTTAGACCTAATGATCTAAGTTACTTACTATCACGAACTACGGAACCAAATGCGAGCACCGCGGAACCACCGGGCCAGATTGAAAGGCCGTTTGCCCCAGTCTTAGACACCCGATAGCACGCGGGAACCCTCACCAGCACGTAGGCACTACACATAGGTAGTTAGACCTCCAATCCTTAATAAGGGTCAAGTTGTTACCAGTTTTAGTTAGAGGCTTAGGATCAAGTGCTTCTGGAATGTGAAGGTCATTATTTATGGGTAATGCCCAAGTGATTGATTTTTCAAAGTGTGTAAACCAAGCATGCAACAGGGAAATCTCCCCGAATTGAAGTTTTAATTGGTGAATGGTTTTTAGAATTCAGCCTTAAGTAGTATGGATTTTAGGATTTCTCTGAATTACCAATTCAACCAATCTTCGGGTTTTAAGAGAATACAAGTTTTCTTCTAAGCCCAACAAACCCTTCTTCAATGTCAATTGGTTAATGCATGCTAAAATGCAATGGGCTTCCCTAAATGGAGATTTCTATGTGTGGATGCACGAATCAGTTTTAGATTAGTGTGAAAGGGAGCCAAAGCACTTCAATTCAAGTGCTCCCAATCACCAAAAAGATGTCGACATACAAGGCTCAACCAAAAGATAAAGAAAATCAAATTGTTGGGGTTGAAGTATTCGGGATCAAATCTTAGGCATGTGAAAGGTCGTGGTGAGGTTGGAATCAACTCAATTCCAAGTCTCCCCACCAAAAAGGTGACCCCAAATTTGCAGATAAATGAGGCAAAGAGGGGTGCAATCAATCTTTTTATTTTTGCCTCAAAGAATGCTTCACACGGTGAAAGATTCAAGAATCAAGATTCTTGGATCTTCACTATGCGAAGTTTGGCGGGAAATCCCGGGGTAGTGGGAGTAAAGGCAATCAATCAAACAAGTGAATTTTAATCCACTTGTCCCAAGAGATCCCAAGAAGTTTTTCTAGTTTTTTATTAATTTTTTTATTAAGGTGACAAGTTGAGCTAAGTTGCTAAGAAAGGAAGACCTACTTGTTCAGCAATGTGTCCGAAGCTCCAGTGCGGTGTCGGCGTCTTCATGCTCTCATTCCCGCCTTGGATTAACCCACGTTTCTGACTTTGTCTGCCTGTCTTCTTGCAATAGGTTCACCTGCACAGCAACAAACAAAAACACCCGTGAAGAGAAGGGTGTGAGAAGGAGAAAAATTAAGTAAAAACATACTTGAATGCGCACTTCCCCGGCAACGACACCATGAAAAAGAGATGTATGGTCGAGCAGGGATGGGTTGTGTTAATTAGGTGATTTTATCGTTGAAATGCGTATGGTGGTTAACCTAAATCGAGCATAACTATCTCTTTACAAAAATTTTTTACCTAGCCTACTTGATTTTATCTTGGTCACTTTTAGTCCCAGGGTCGAACTCAGGGAAGTGGGATTAGAAGTGAATAAGTTTCTAAGCCTTTCCTACAACGAATCTCTTCCATTCATTTATTGTGTTTTTGGTGTTTTTCTACTTAAGAATTTTTCTGATAATTTTTGTCCTTGAGGTACACCCTCAAAATCAGGTTCTTGGCTTTGAGCCAAATTAGGGTTCCAAAACTGGTCTTGCTATTTGTAAGACTGAGTACCTGCAAGTTAAGGATTATCTTTTCTCTTTTTTATATTTTTTTATCCTTTTACTGGCAGGAAAGAGAAACAGAAGTAAAGTAAATATAGTATATATCTATATGTATATATTATATATGTATAAAGGGGTGGGGGTGGTGGAGAAGATGGCGTGTAGCACGGTGTCGAGTTGGTCGTCGTCTAGGAAGATGCAACCAACAGGACGAAGTGCCGCATGGGGTGTAAGGTTGATTGGTGCAAGATGAGTGCGAACACGCTTTCTGTACACGTGTATCAGGGAATATCAGCAACTGGTGCAGATATTCCCACGATACAACGTATGGTAAGTGATATGAAGACATATATATATGTATATATGTAAATATATATCTATATGGATATAAATATATGGTTATAATTATATAGGTATGTGTGTACTTATATATGTATATATATATATATATATGTATATATATATAGGTATGTAAATATATGTATAGATAGATATATGTATAGATATATATATATATGTATATGTATGTATATATAACTATATAGACGTATATATGTATGTATATTTGTATATATATATGTATAAGTATATGTGTATAAATATGTATATATCTATATATATGTATCTATACTTATACTTAGTTATATAGGTAATAATATATATATAGATATTTATATATATATTTAAACGTATATAAATATATGTATATATGTAAATATATATGCGTGTATATATATATATATATATATATAACTATATAGATATATACATATATATATATATGTATGTACGTATACTAATACTTAGCTATATAAGTACTACTATATGTATAGATATAAGTATATATATATGTGTAAATATATATATATACGTATATATATATGTATATAACAGTGTGTAGGTGAGCGGGGGTGTGTGCACGAGAGTGTGTGTATGTGTGAATGTGTCTACAGGAGTGAGAGAGAGAGAGGGAGATCGTCTACTGAGGAAGGCACGGCGTTTAAGTCGTCTGCAGCCTCCAAGCATCGTCTGGTGGCCACGCGCACGCGCAGGCACGTAGGCGCGCGAAGACGTGCGTACTGGAGGGAGTGAGGGAGAGGGAGAGAGGCCGCAGCGCACTGCATTCCGCGGTGAGGTGGGTGCGGGCAGATGCAGGCACTGGGAGCGGGCGCACGCAGATGCTGAAGCGGGCAGGCGTACGCGGGCGAAGGCTCATGTGGGGGCAGGCGCTGGAGCGGGCACGGGCTGGAGGTGAGGGCGGCCTGTAGGAGCGTGTTGGAGGCTGCGCTACTACTGTCGCCTTGCTGCTACTACTGTGGAGCTTCAGACCTTGAAGCCTGCGGCAATGGCGAAGAGGCTTGAAACGACGAATTCAGAGTAGAGAACCACCACACCCACTGGCTCTTTGATGAGCTGGGCGGTGGTGGGACTCACAGTGGTGGTTGTGCACCACTGTGAGTTGCTCCTGCCCGCAGCGTGGCTCCTCAAAGAGGAGAGGCTACGTATGGAGGGGAGAGGGGAGGAGATGGCCTGGAGAAGAAGCTGCTGTGGTGTTTTTTTTTGTGTGGACCAGGCTCAGCCACAAGGAAGAGTGCTGAGCTCTTTTTAAAGAGCAAAGAGACATGCGCAACCATGCCCTGGCTGTGCATGGCTGGCTGGGAGTGCTTGTGCATGGCAACCATCCTCTTCTGGCTGGGAGTGCTTGTGCATGGCAAAGAGACATGCGCAACCATGCAGGGCAAGCTTGATGCAGAGCATGGCGCGAAGAGGAAGAAGAGGCCATGCCTACAGCCGCGCGAAGAAATTCAAAGTCAAATAGAAATAAAAAATGAAGATGGAGATTTTGCAAGGCAGCACTTGAAGAATTTGTCAATTACAAGGCCATTTATTTCACTCTCCTCCCCTCTTAATTAAATGCATGCATGCGTGTATTTTTACAAATGTGATTATGGCTACCTGATATGAACTGGCAATGCTAGGAAATAGCACAAGATGGCACAATTGTTGATGTATTTTTACTATGCAATCAATGCACTATGGGCATATCGGACCGCATACAAGTCCCCGCTCAGAATGTCACCATACCACATGGTGTATGGAAAGGCTTGTCACCATCCTATGGAGTTGGAGTTCTATGCCTCGTGGGTAGTGCAGAAGTGTAATTTTAACCTCGAGGCTAGAGGTTATGAAAGACAGCTCCAACTCAGTGAGTTAGAGGGGATTAGGCAGGAAGCTTACGAAAATGCAAGAATATATAAAGACAAGACAAAGGCTTTCCATGATCGACACATCCAGAGGAAGGAGTTTGCACCTAACCAGCAGATTTGGTTGTTTGACTCCCGACTCAAATTCTTTACGGGAAAGCTCAAGTCCAAATGGATAAGGCCATTTCTGGTGGTCCACCTGTATCCTAACGGGGCTATCCAAATTAGAGACTCGAAATTTGGGCATGTTTTTATGGTTAATGGCCAACACCTCAAACCATTCTTTACGCAGGAACCTCCTCCTGCTGACAAAACGATACATCTTTGAGGGCATGTGATTGATGAGTTGCCCAGTTGGAGGTGTTAAACTCAAGACGTATGCATATATACATACCATATATACATGTCATATTTCATTTTTGAATATTGTTTCGCATATTGTCTTGCATATTGTGTATGGCATTGCAATGATAACATGAGCTGAATGACAACTCAGAAGTAGTTTTAGGTGATTTTTTCCACTTACACCCTGCCTTATTTCTTTTATTCATGCACAAGGGCATGCAAACACTTAGGCATGTGGGGGTAGTTCATAAAAACTGAAGATTTTCTGCCAACAGGTGCAGGATTAGATTGTTTTATCAAGAGGTTTTATTAAAGATTTATTCTTTAGTAGATTCCTAAGCTTAGAATCCAATATAACCTCACATCTGCATGTAGAATTTGCAATGGATCCACTATGAAAACCGATGGACATCTCTAGTTTATCGAGAAGAAACATTGCTTCTTCTCCTGAACCCTTGGATAGCAATCAGGGAGTTAGGTGAACCATCTTCTAGTAGATCCACCAAAACATACATGAGATGAGAGTAGAGAGTCTATTGGTGCTCTAAGGCTAGTGTAAGGAATCTTTAGTCTTTAATAATTGAATAATACTTAGAGATGGGCATAGTTTTCACTCTCAGTTCTTGCATACTAATTTTGTGAGAAATTCCATACAATTTTGTGAGCCACCAAATAAGGCAAAAACACAGAGAGCGAGTTCTGATAAAACTAGGACTGAGGTGGATGGTTATGACCGTCCTCTATGGAATCCTCGACTGAAGGAGGATACTGATGTCAAGGTCAGAAATACGTCATCCTATCCGTTCCTTACCCGGTGCTGAGAGTAGGTACTTCCACCAAATAATCCACCTGAGATCCTCTTGGTCATCCCCAAAAATCCCAAATAATGCCTCATGAATAAAAGAATGTATGTTGTGTTGCATTGTTGCATTATGTCATGTTGGTAACGGCATTGTGCAAGTAGATATATATAAAAAAAAAGAAGAAAAAGCATACAAAAGAGATATTTGCATGTGAGAAAAAAAAAGTGTTATGTTAAGAAGTTGAGTTATGTAAGTCAAAATGTTTTGAGGCAAAAACACCTACCATCCCCGTGAACCACCAAATACAGCCTAAACCTATTTTTTTTCTGTATTTCTGACCGCCTGAATACGGGCTTAGGGATCTAACTTAGTCATAGGGTTATTAGACCCTGATTAAAGTGTGATACCATGTACGACCACCAAATACAGTTGCAAATCTAGTGAGATGTGAGCTCAGGAAGAAAAAGAGAAAGGAAAAGAAAAAGAGAGAGAGAAAGAGAGAAAAGAAAAAGTACAAAAGATTAAAGACAACACAGTTTTCCAGCCTTTCTCTAAGTTCATTTATTCAATAATCTAGAAATGTAGATTCTAAAATACTAATCTCTATGTAGCACCAGAAGAGTGTGAGCCACCAAATACAAGTCCAGTTAACTCAGGCATCTTCTACCTAAGCCAAAATCCGGGGCTAAAATTAGAGAATAGTTTATATTCTCGAGAGAAGAGATTTGCCTATCTCAATAGAATTTTACTAAGGGTCAAGTACAATCTTTAAATGTATATCGAATCTTCACTTGGATCCATTGCAGAAGCTACAACATTACATATTAATGGTTATCTGGATTCTAATTTTTTTATGAAACAAAAAGAAATAAACCTTTACTTAAACTAATGATAAAATGCATTTAGTCTCGCACTTGCTATGGACTAGCAAGATTTAGGCATGAGGGTATGATTGCGTAGCAATCATAGGCCCTAATTCGCCTGAATTAGGGTAGAACCTAGCTTAACATGGGTATTCTGCATGCATACACATCGTACTTTTCATCCTTTATGATTTATATGTTTTATACAAAATTATGTGCTATTTGAGAGGTATTAATAATTGCAGGTAATCCAGGGTTGCAGATGACCGATCCAACCTTATGGATCTATTTGGAATGATGACGGGAGTCCACTGCTTCCAAGAGCGCATCAATTAGACTCCCATAGCACCCTAGGGAGTCCATAGAAGAAGTAGGAGCCAAGGGGAAAATTGAAGAATATCCAGACCTCAGATGACAAATCCAACAGTACGGATGGATTCGGATCGATGTTCGCAGTCCAACGGCGTAGAAATCAACTCAATCGAAGGCCTACATCATCATATACAAGGAGAAGAAGATGGACGACCATGATGGCACCATGTGGCACCATTGCAGCCCCCCTCACCGCACCCCAATCTGGGAAGGAGTGCCATGGGCTGTTGGATCATCATCCAACAACCATGATGTGTCCACGTCGCCTGCCTCCAGTCGCCTCATCAAGCAAGGGAGAGATCTCAACCATTGGATTCCCATCCAACGGCCGAGGGCAGCTACACAAGATTTGGAAACTGTGACAATCCACGTGCGTAGCGCAATGGAGAGCACGCCTAACAGCCAACACACGATGTGGGATCGAAGTGCGATTAGGAGTCGGCCACCTGTGGGTGAAATTCCACGCAGGATCTTCATCGGGCGGGTCGGCTGCAAATGTGTGGTTGGTGCGTGAGCGATGGATGGAGACTGATGAGACACTCATCATGATCTCTAATTACCCCTAATTAACTAGTCTTCCTAGTTAATTAGCTAAGGTTACGAATATATAAGGGTTAATTATAGAATAAGGGATATTTAGTAAAGGACCTTAAAATAAGTTTAAAATGACATTTTATCATTCAATTAACATTATTAATAATCTAGATAATAATTGGACTCAAAATCCTATTAATCATTCCCTTAATTAATAAGTTAAGTAACTTAAACTTAATGTAAACCTAAGTATATAATAACTTAAGTAATTTTACTTAATCTAATAAATTAATCTGAAAAGGTCAAAAATGTAAATTCAAGGTGAAAACATAATATTTACCTTATTTACTAACATATATAAAACGTTGAAAAAGATCTAAGTTAAAATAAACCTTCAAAACCTAAGTTTACATTTTGGTCCTTAATATTCATTACAATAGGGTCCTTATTTCTCACACAGGTCCTTAAGATTTATTACATTTAAGTCCCTTTCCCTCTTCTTCTTCTTCTTCTTTAGCCGAATGAACGACTGGCAGCAGAGAGTCACGCCACTGCATGATCACCTCCCTGCCGACATCAATCTTCTTTGTCCAAGCTCTTGCAGCTTGCGCTCACCACCTCCACTTCATCCACCGGTCTGGATTAACTGGAAATCCTATTTTTCAGTGGGAGATAACCTCATCGTTGTCGGAGACGACACCGGAGGTTAAACTCCTCAAGCTCCTTCTTCAGCCAAACCCTGCCATTCTCTTCGCCGCCAACTACTATAAATACCCCCTCACCTCTCTGATTTTACTCATGTTGGCTCCCTTCCCTCTTCTAACACTGCAGCCGACCCAATAGGCTATTCGTCCAAAACTCCGGCAACTTTCCATCTCATTTTCCGACTTCCTCCATCCATTTGGATCAACCGAGGAGATCCGCTATGGTCTGCCACGTCTCTGACACAGACACCGACCTAAGGAATCCTCTGCTCCACCTTAAATCCGCCCGCCAGAGATCTTTCTTCCACCCTCTGATTTTGTCGTCCGCCATGAGACTTCGACGGAACCCTATTGACCCCTTCATCCAGGTAACAGTAGATTAAGAGTAGGAGTAGGAGTAGGTTAGCTTAGTTAGTTAGTTTAGGTAGTTATATTAGAGTAATTTTAGAATTTCAGTATCATCTTCTCCGACTTCGGCGAACTCCTTGAGCTTGGCAGAGTCTTAATCTTGTCTTTTTAAATCACTGTTCACCTCCTCCTTTCTCTCATGAACATTTCTAATTCACTTAAATACTTAATTGATCACCTAATCGCCTAATTCACATTCCACCTCCACCGACTACTGTCACTGTCCATGGTGATAGTAGTCAAGTTAATTCCACCTTCATAGGGTCTTTCATCATCTATCCACCACTTATGGACCCAAATCGAAACTATAATACATATAAATATCACATATAAATTAAATGCCCAATCTTAATTAAAGTTCCTAAGCTCACTATCAATGGTGGCTCAGGAGTAGTTCAAACTATTAATTAACTATATAATTATGACTACTATTATCTGTTGACTTGTTTTAACCGCTCAATCGAGTGGTTAAACAAGTCCTGAACTTTAACCACTCAGATCCTTTAAGAAAACGAATTCACTGTCAAATCTTAACTCTAATAAAATAATGAAGAATTAAATATGATTCTGAGGTTCCTTGTAACCTCAAGATCCATTTGAAATAAAAAATGGCAAGTTTTAACAATCTGTAGACAATTTTGCCTTTTTCTGGACTCACCGAAGCTCCGGCGAGCCAAATCTGTACTTCAGCCTTTAGAATTCATTGAAAAGCTCCAGAATGATATAATGTGGATCACTGATTGTTTTAAGGATGTTTATTTGAGGATTAAATGACTGGAGCTGTAGATAGGTCTTCATCTTCTCCAACTCCAGAGGAGTTGAAGATGAGCGATGGATAGGTTTTAGTCCTGTTTAAGAAGTCTGGAAGCATCATTGTTGATCCCTGGGTTCATTTCTGTGATCCACCCAGTGTGATAACCTTCCAATGGCTCTGACGAACAAAGTCATTTTGAAGCTCAGGCAGTGAGCCTAAAACCCTAGAAATCAGGGTCAAAACACTTATCTAAAGATCTGAATAAGTTCCTGGTGTTGAGGAGACTCTAGTTGAGGCTTGAATTTCTTGGGAGAAGGCTTTGAACAGAAAGTCAAAACTTGAGTCCTTATAGTCAAACATGAGTTTGATATTATGAATCCGAGCATGATTTGATGAATTGAGAAGCTTAAACAGATTCTGAGATTCTGTTGGATTGTTTTAGAGAGATTTAACTGAGCTCAAGCATGTATTTTGATAGGATTTTAATTCCTGTCAGTTTGGGTTACTTTCGAACCCAAACTAACAGGAGAAGTATTTTGTTGAGTTTTGATTTTGAATCCTTCCTAGGTAAGTCTATTATAACCCTTAGAATTAGTTTAAATCAATTAGAAACATTCTTAAGTGTCTGTTGCACATATCAAAGTCTGAAATTTTGAACTTTGAAGCTTTCAGAGAAGCTTCAAGCTTCTCTACTATTCCTGAAGGTCTTAAGAGCTTAGAACCTACTGTAGCAGATGCGGAATCATTTGTAGAACCTGTATAGACCTTTAAATGAGAAAGAAAAGTCCATCTGAGGACTCTGTGAAATAAAAACCATTTCCAGGCATTAAATAACCCATAGGAACCCCTTATTTCACTCTTCAAATTAAAGAGGAGAACATCCTCTAAACCTTAAATTGACCCTGAAATTGTGTAGATCTATCTTAGAGCTTTCCAGCAAACTTTAAATCACTTGAAATGGAGCTCTGAGATGGAAGTTATGATTGATTGAAGTTGGGTCTGGAAGGGGTTATGATAGTCCCACATCGTCAGTTTCTGAGCGCACGCATGGGGATAAAACGATTTTGTTACCCCGGCTCTTCAGTCGTCAACGCTTGGCGCACTGGTTACTTATCTGAGCATTCTGAATATATCTGAGCATGTGTATGTGTGTGTGCAGGCTTGTGTGCCTGCAGGTGTGCGCCCGAGTAGGCGTGAGTGAGTGTGCCCTAGGAGGGCGAGGCCTGGGAGGCTGGGTTGAGCTGGATTGGCTTGAGACTATGAACTGAAATCGAACCTAATTGAGATTAGGTGAGGACCAAGTAGGGTCTGCTCCCACCCTGGTCTCAGGGTGATGTGTATCCTCGAAAGGACCTCGTCGCAAATAAAATAATCTTTTGGTTAAAAGGGAAAATAAACCCGGTTCAACTGATGGTTCAAAAGAAAGCTTAAGGAAAAGAAGAGCTGAAGGTTAAGGTTAAGCTAAGTGCTGAAGGCTAAAGAAAGAAAGGAGCACAGGCACTACTAAGGCACTAAGGAAGGAGAGGACTAAGGGAAGGAAAGGAGAAGGTAGGAACAGAACAACAGAGCTGCAGAGAGAAGAAAATAAAAGAAAGAGAGAAGAAGAGAGAGGTTGAAGAAATAAATGAAGATTTATTTTTCTTGCATCGTTTTAATTTCTTTTAAATTTTGTAATAAGGCATGTTTTAATAGAACAATTTTTATTGCCTTAATTTCTTTTGAAATAAAATTGGAAAACTAACATGTTTACTTGTTAATAAAGTACATCATTTGAGTAAATATGTTTTTCATATGGAATTTTGTATATTCTTTATAGTTTAAATATTTTGGCAAAATTCATGTTTTAAAAGCAACTTAGTTATACCTCCTAAACTTATAAAGAAAATAAAAGATAATTGGTGACTTTAGAAAAAAAATTATACCTCCCAGTGAACGACCTGAACTCAACCAGTAAAAATTTCTAAAATGTTAGGTTAATTTAACCCTATACTACACAACCGACACAATTTTGAGTTAACCTAAGTGACTTTTTCTACTCTTAATTAAGTGAAATTAACTTAATTACTGAGTTGAGTGGAAGACACGCTTCAGAGACACGCACAATAATGCAAGCCTTAGGACTTAGAACGTGTTGTGCATGCTCTTTAAGCTGTCCGATCGAGAGATTGGACGACAGAGATGAGTTATGATTTAAGGAGCGTTTAAGTGTTGTGCGGCAGGTGTGCAGGTGAAGTAGCGAGTGTGCGAGTGTGATTGATTGTTTCAATTACTTGGTACTTATATTTGGAACAAACACATGAAATCAAAAGTGCTTTCTGCCTCCTTGTGATTGACTGGGACTCACTAATTCCATTAATTTATTTTCTCAAGACGTATTTCGCACTATACTACAACGTGCTCATCTTTTACGTGATTTACGCCTCGAACAGTGCACTCTTTGTAAGCTTGCTTAGTCTTATAGCTAGTGTCATACCTCAATTCCTAAAGCTTAGTGAGGTCTAATGATCTGCCTTGCCTGCTTTCTCAAGATCCATATTGACATTCTTTATATCCTAATAGGCCTTGTGCTCTATCTCTATAAGCAATGGCATGCTTTGCCATACACTATCTGGAAGGGAGACATATTTAGGGAGGTCTTGTAAGAAGTTCTATAAGCCCGTAGCACATTGTTCAATTTCCTCGACCAATCTTTGTTGTCAGGTCATAGCTTTCTCAAGAATTACTTTGATCTCCCTATTGGACACTTCTACCTATCCACTTGTCTGCAGATGATATGGGGTTGCCACTTTATGGGTGACTCCTAGACTTTTGACAAACTGGAATTGAAAAGCCAGACCCATTGGTTGGGCTCAAAGGCTTTCCTAAGGATGTGCTTATCATGAAAGATCTTGGTGCATTCTTTGTAAGCTTGAGTAGTCTCATATTCCTCATTCCTCAACTCCTAATAAACATGCCTTGCCTGCTTTCTCAAGATCCATATTGACATTCTGTATAGCCTAATAGGCCTTGTGCCCTATCTCTACAATCAAATGACATGCTTTGCCATACACTATCTGGAAGGTAGACATACCTAGGAGGGTCTTGTAAGAAGTTCTATAAGCCCACAGGGTGTCGTTCAATTTCTTCAACCAATTCTTCCTATCAGGTCTTATAGTTTTCTTTAGAATTCTTTTGATCTCCCTATTGGGCACTCCTACCCGTCCACTTGTCGACAAATGATATGGGGTTGCCAGTTTATGGGTGACACCTAGACTTTTGACAAGACAGGTGAAGTGAGCATTGATGAGACCACATTTGTGGGCTAATTAAATACGTAAATGCCTAGTTATTAGATCAATGTTTACATATACATAGTAGACTTTTCTATGTAAATAGTTTAGTTTATAAAATTACTTGCATGCATATTTCATACATTACATGCATATGTAAATATAATTAAGGATAGTATGCATTAGAATATAAGTAGATTAGATTATAATTTAGTTGGCATTGACATACATTACTTACAGAAATAAGAGTTGACATTTTTCTAGATTTTTAAACCAATCTTTCTTTGCAGGACCCACCGCCTCAATGCTTTGCCTGCAAAGTCACTGCCTTGTTGCTACCGTTAGAGAAGGGCGAAGATTTTGGGAGAGGATAGAATGAGAGTGAGAGAGAACTGCAATAGGGGATAAGTTTAAATGGAAGGTAACCACCTGCGGAGGGATCATCGTTTCCCCCCTTGGGGGCCATCTCCACCTTCATCACCGTGTATCAAGTCTACACGGTGGTCAAGAGCGTACATTGTGGGATTGCACAAACTCGGCCATCTCTTTCACACCACGCCTTGCCTTCACTGACTTCACGGCATACATGGTGACAGCGTGCACACCTCCCTCTCCCCATCGACGTCACCACCACACCCACTGCCTCCTTTTCCCCCTTCTTCTTCTTCTCTATAACACCACATCTCTTCACTATTCATTTTCTCCAACACAACCCAACGCCATCCGTCCTTTGCCCCTTCACCGTAGCCACCACGACCACCATCACCACCGACATTGCCTCGGCCTCACCCGCTCGCCATCAACACCAACGCCTTTCCTTTCCTTGTCTTCATCTCCTTCATCTTCCACTTGCTGCCTCTATTCCTCCCTTCCAAACAAAAGAACCCAACATCACCATCCAAGCAGGGCCTCCATCTAGCTCTCGTCCAACCTCCAACGTCCGACTGAGCACTCTCGTCGACTCCAAGAGCAACCGCACACCCTCATTGACCTCAAGCACTGGCCAAACACCTCCACCGTAGCTGGTGACGACGCCCGGCTGCCAGTCTCCACACAGCTGCACGGCCAGCTCACACCATGTCGACAACACCATCGAGAAGCCCCTCTGTTGGTGCACCACACTGCAACATGCGTCGTTGGTCGATCTCTTCTCGCGAACATAGCAAACACTTCCCCTCATGCTCTATTTTCAATTCAAATAAAATTTACATTAACTGCCATTGCAACTCTATTCATTTATTAGATAATTAATTTGTGAAGGTGAATTTGCAAGACTATACCTTGCATCCATTTTAATTACTCATTATTTTCTTTGCATGAATGAATGGGTATATCTTCAAAGCATGAAATACGTGTTATAGTGGATAAGGTTTAGTAACCCTCACTAATTTATTTGTCTCATGCCTCTTTCTGGATATGACCTAACCTACATGGTTAGTTTTATTGATTTATTTTTTATTGAGAGATTTTCCACCACATGAACTATGATGACATATCATTCCTATTACAACTATCTTAATTAAGCGGAAATAGCTTTGTCAAATGGCGCCATTGTCGGGGAGGCAGCAGGCCTAGTAAAGTCACAAGTATTTTTCTATTCGCATTGATCATTGTTTATTTATATTCATTGATCTATCATTCTTTCGTGTGAGGTACGTTCTAGAGGAAGAATGGCATGGGGGATGCTTGTCACCTTGGTGGACCTTGTCGCCACCTTGAGGATAATCATATGTGCACGTGGGCCTTGATCCAACGTGCGTGGAGGGAGGATTGATGATCGAAGATCTGTTTGCTTCTTTTAGATTTAGATTAGGCTAGATAGATATTAAACATTTAATTTCTATCTTGTGGACCTGTGTTGGGCATTTTTGGGAACCTATTCCCAGTGCTTTTATTCCTTATCACTCTTGTATGCAGGAGCATATTTTTGGGAGAGTATTCTCATTTTATTTAGATGATAGGTTTATTTGAATTGTTTGAACTACATGTTAGTTAGTTAGGTAGCTAAATTAGATTAGGTTTGTTTGCTTATTTTCATTAAAAAAAAAAATCGAGCGATTTGTCAGAAGCTACATATCTATAGGACGACTATCTAGGATTGAATGAGCAGCATCTAGTTTATCTTTATTGCATCTCATACATCCCAACATTGAAGAGAGCTGGAGTAAGGTACGTCTTCTCTTTAGCATCAAATACCTATCATGCATCTGCATTGGACTTAAATCCAAGACCACTAAAGTGTTTGAATCTAATTAATTCAGTGGTCACTTTAAGAAATTTGGACTGCTAAGAGGTTAGACCTTAAAATCAATGACTTGAAATTGCATGCAAACGGATCTGTTTGCGGGATTCAAAATACAAAACACATATGTGTGTTGCACACCTGAGACACGATGCACATCATAGATAAGGTAACTAGGAATTTTCTACCTCTCCTCTTTGCACCATAAGGGAAGTTAGTCGGAAATCAACAAGCCTATCCACCAAGTTACTTCGGTTCCTCGTGCACGGGCTCGATTCGAGACTCCCATCCCTTGCGAGCAGGTTGTAGGCACCAACGAAGGTCAGCCTAGGAAGCGTAGTTCTTGTAAAGCTTGTTAGGCCACCTATTATAACTCTATTAACCTCAACCTTCCTCAAGCAGGTCAGGTTAGGGATCTCAAGGTGCACCAAACCTCTTATAACACTGAAGTGGGACTGGAGGAGCATTGACTTGACTTCTATGACTAATCTATGGAGTAGAATTGAGGAGACCTGTAATCTACTAAAAATAGATTTCCACTATATTTGCGTTTGTTTTGGCAATAGTAGAGGTCTCTAGGAAGTTTCTATCTGAGTTCTTCTAAGCCCTAAGAGAGTTAAACCTGTTTGCTTAAAAGTAATGGATTACCCTTACTCCTATGATTTAGATTATCAGAACCAATACTTACCATCTTTTAACTAGGATCCCATGCCCGAGCATATCCATCCTTAGAGGGGTACAATGACAATTCATCGGATAAATCCTATTCTAATCTTGGGAGTATTGTCCCGATAACTCCCACTTATGTGCAGAGCCTAGAAACAACAGAAAGAAATGATGGAGTCTATGGGAGAGATTTTGAGGAATAGTCAACGATTAAATGAAGAAATTAATCAGCTTAGCTACCCTCCTATGAGTGATTCTGATCCCTACCTTTCTAGCCCCAATCATCAAATCAATTTTGAGGAAACCAATGACAACGGGGATGCAATTTTGAGGAGTAGATATCACTTTGACTCTCCCCATGAGTCACGGCTATTAGAGAAGGATGATCCTAGTGATTATCCGCCCGGGCTATATTGGAGTCAAAAGAAAGGGAAGATGGTACCACTAGAGGACCTTGATCCCAATGATAGCATATTTTTCAGCCCTAATGACCTAGGTCAAGATCATGTTGTTCATACCACTTCCCTGATTGATCATGTGGTGGAGCCCCATTCTCCCCATAGTGAGCCCAATCCTAATCCTCCACTTAGGGAATCAACACCTACCATACAACATACAGATAATTTATAGGTGTTCAACATAGGTGACCCTAAGGGAATGGAACAAGATTTGGATAAATTGAATCAATTCTAGTCTCAGGGATACAAAGAGTATTTTAGAGGAGGATGATGACCCAATGGAGGAACCTAGACTTAGAGTTTGGAGTGAATCTCAGTGGGATTATGTGTTATTCGAGGACTTACCCCCTGAGGATATGAATGATCTAGTAAAATCTGGATTTCTCCCTACTTGTGATTTTGAAAATCATCCTTCCCAAAATTGGGAAGATACAGAGTCTAAGTTGGAGGAGGACAAAAATAAGATTGAGGAGCCTAGGAATGACTCTCAGGGTCAATACATATCAATTGAGAATTTATGCCCCGAGGAGAACAAAGAATTGAGAGATATAGGATTACTCCACAACATTAAGACTAATCCTCCTTCAAAAGTAATTGAAGATACTGAAGCAATTCCTCCCCTTACTGGTGAATCACATATACATGCCGACAAAAACTTAACTGAACCAAAAGAATCTGGGGATGAAATTGATGATACTTCAGTTGCTTCAACCCTACCATCAAATGAATGTGATTTGGAGTCCACCATCGATTCTCATATACTTGAAGGTAAAAATACGACTCCCATTCTTGAGGAAATCATTAATGGTAGACAGAGTGTGTTTAGCGTGCTTGAGTCGTCTCTTAAGAAATGTATTTGCGTCGTAGTATAGTCAACGAAAATGTGACAAACACTTAAATTTATAAAGCTCGAAAACAATGTGAGTTCGAGATCATTCATAGGGAGCAAATGAAATTCACACACTAATCACATTCAAAAATAATGAGATAATAATAGATATGCAATAGAAATCAACAATCAAAATATATTCAGTAATCCGCAAATTGTGTCTCAGGAAATGATAGAATAAAAAGAATAGGAAGAACTATAAAAAGTGGTGATTTAGATCACCAACTAATCCCTCCAATTTAAGAATACAACCCAAGCATATCTATTTAATCAAGTAACTCAATAGTGTCTTTGAACCACTAATCTCAAATAGCCATGCCAGAGCAAATAACAAATATCCCTACAGTACCAAACCAAACATCCTTCCACAAATGACTTAAATATCACCAAGGCACAGAGCCTCAGCATGGTGCACAAGGGCACCAAGCACAATCTTTTTCCTCAGAGGCTATGTGTTAGCTTTCTTTAGCATGCACCCCAAGGAAGTAGAGCCTGAGGCAAAACCCTACCCCCTCCTCCTCACAAATTCTCCTGTTCTTCTTTAAAAACCATATGATCGAATCATTAGGCAAGTAAATGGATCCGGGTATTGGGTCCAGGCCTTAGTGCATTGTTGAAGCTACGAGTTACTACGCTAACGTATTTGGTTTTGAAAAACCTGTCATTGTAGTTTGAGAGCGAATAACTCGTGTTCAACAAATAAAATTTATACCGGAATAGAAATCCCGGGTCGAACTCAGGGAGGCTACGTCGATCTATATTCGCAATTATATTTTTTTAGAGTTTTTGTTGAAAAGTGGAGTGACGTAATTACAATGAAGCAATATTAACAATCAGAATAAATGACAGAGAGAGAGAAAACATGCACTAAATATTTCAAAATGTTTATACAATAAAACCAGAGAAGAGTTACAGTAGGAAGCTGGAAATCAACTACACTAGAAAGTAGAAAAATTTGCTACTCTAGAAAGCTGTAAAGAAGAAAGGGAGAGAGAAGTTATCCTCCTCAATGATCGCTTCGAGGATGAGTCGAACGAGATGTCACCTAGAAGAAGGAGGACAGAGCGGGAAGGAGGTAGAGGCAGGAGGAACGAGAACGGGGTAGCATGTCATCGTCGTCGCAGGATCCACTTCCGGAATGAGGGTGAAAATTTCACTTTATCTCTTGAGGAGCATCATGGGTGTGGGACAAGCTTCTCTTGAGCTTTGGAGAGGGAGAGAAGAGAAGGAAGGGATCAAAATTTCATATGGAGGGAGTCTCCTTTTATAGTTGCAAGGAGTGAGGGCAATTTGATCATTTTAATTCGAAAAACATTAATTCTGGAACTTTAGTGAGGGATAAAACCGTCGCTAAAGGTCCGAATGTGGCCTTTGTGGGCGGCGCTCGTGTGCTCGCTCGCCTCCCACACGTGAAATGCGCATTAATGTTCCTAAATTCTCGGCCATTCGATTGCGAGATCGAACGACTGAGATGAGTCTTCACCGCGCCTCCTCATCGCGCACTTGCCACGTGCGATCTCACGCTACGTGCGAGCATGCAATAGTGCATGGGCATTATTGAGCCCCCGCAGCTGCTCGATCGCGATCGAGCAGTCAATACGCTCGCTCGCTCGTGCCTCACATCCGCTCCACACGACTCAAATGCCCGCCTCTACATCGCATAAGCGCATTCGACCAACGCGCTACAAGCGCATTTGTGTTGCGCTTACGTTTCATGCAGACGCATCCACAGCCGTTCGATGCACATCCCGGTAGAGAAGCGACAAAGAAGAGCTGGTGCGGTAGGTGTAGCGGTCGGTTGGGTGGCTGAGATGGTGCCACATGGTGCCATCTTGGCCGTCCATCTTCTAGATGATGTAGATGGTGCCACGGTTGTTAGATTGAGTCAATTTTTGCACCGTTAGGCTGTGATCGTCGATCAAAATCCATCTGTGCAGTCGGATTTGTCGTCTGAAGTGCGGATTCACACCATCTTGGCCCTTAATCTTCTAAGGTTCCCCGATCACTATCTGATGCCATAGATGTCTGATTAGGGCGATCTTGGAGTCGTTGAACTCCAATCGTCACCCTGATCACATCTGTATAGTTGGATCTTCAATCCAAGGCCCCTATAAAAATTTGACCATCCCTGAACATAAAGGGAGGCAATTAACCTCCATTTTATTCAAATTAATCTAAATGCAAGATGATGCATGCTATGCAATATTTATAGTATGCAATGCAATTCTATGCTTAAGAACATGGATAAATAGACATCTTATGTAATGTAAACATGTTTACATCACACCCCCATGCCTATCTTTTGCTAGTTCCTAGCAAAAGCTATATGTTATTTATAAAAGAATTAGGTTGGATTATTTGGGCATGAATTATTTTCAATCATTAAGAAAATGTTTACTTAGGATTTGAACTTTCAAAGACACAACAGTGCCCGGGTATCTACCAAATTGCAGACTGCCTCAAGCCCTTGCCTTATTCAAAGAAAATTTTCTTTTTCTTTTTTTTCTTTTCAAAATTTTTTTTTTGGATTTTCGAGTTTTAGGGTTTAAGAGTGGCTTTCTATGGCCATTCAACTCACCCAAGATTTGATGGAAACCCTAACTTCTAAGTATCTTATTGTGAATGTGATAGACTCGTTGATCGACAATTAAAACGGACTTCGAATTTCCACGCCTCTAGGTGACCTTAATAAGAGAATTCTACCTAAAGGTGTATTTTTACAATCGGTAGCTTTCTCCCTACTTTTATTTTTATGGGGTTAACAAAAGGGTGAATCCAGTGTATATCTCCTTGATTTATTCTACTTCTCCATTTCTTCCTAAGTGTTTTTAGGAATTTTCAGTGCATTTATTGAGCTGGATTTTGGACAACCAGTCGATGAGCTGTTACCACCGACAACTTGCCAGCCATACTCGCACGGTGAAGTGTGGCTTATTTCTTTTGTTTTCTTTTTTTTGTTTTCTCCTTTTCTTTTTGACTTTTCTTTTTTAAATAGGTGGCTTCTCTGGTCTAAGATTTACCTAAAGGCAGCAAGAAGAGAATGGTCCAGTGACTGGGCTCTAGACAACCTACCTATGGACTGTTACTCACGATAACTTGCCAGCCATATCACCCTAGAAGGATCATTAGCTACCCAATTTCCATTAAAATCATTGAACAACGAGTCAGTGAGAAAAAAGTGTGTAGATGCTTAAAACTCAAAGTTCCCTCAAATAAGAGGGTGGATTGATAAGTCGTGTACTTGTCACCCAAACTTATTTGCTCCAATTACAATAGAATTAAGATGGCGAGGGCTCGAAAAGAAATCCACATTTTAGTAGATACATGGGCCGATTAAGTCCAAAGACATAAAGGGTCTTTGTGTTCAGATCCTAATGTAATATTTCCTAAGATTGAAAAGTCCTAATGTCAACTATTCCTTCCTAATTCATTTTTTTTTTATGTATAAATAAGAAGAAAAAAATAATTTACATGAATTTCACAAAGCTGACCAAATGATTCAAAAATGAATCCACCCCCCCATGCCTAGCTGATGTAATGTCCACATTGAGAAAGAGACATGAAAGAAAGGGTAGAGTATGAAAGATGTCACCTGAATATGAAGCTCGTATCAGCTTTGTGACATATGTACAACTACTAAGTTTAATGCCTTCAGCTAGGCGAAGTCCAGCCAAAGAAGTCACAGAATGGCTAGAGCAACTGTGTCTGAGACAAGTTCTGGAAGAGTACGGTCAATAACAGGCTTCAGACGTTGACCATTGACTTTAAATGTGTTACCCGTCTTTGGGTTAGAAATCTGAACTGCTCCATTTGGAAAAATCTGGTCAATTATGAATGGGCCATTCCATTTAAATCTAAGTTTTCCAGGAAAGAGCTTAAGTCTAGAATCGAATAACCAAACCTTCTAGTTCGGCTCAAAGCTCTTGTGGGAAATCAATTGATCATGTAGAGCTTTGGTCTGAGCCTTGTAGATCTTAGCATTCTTGTATGCATCATTTCTAAGCTCTTCCAACTCAGATAGTTGGAGTTTCCTGGTCTTCCCAACTAAATTTAGATCTAAATTGCATTGTTTGATCGCCCAGAATGCCCTGTGTTCAATCTCTACGGGTACATGGCATGCCTTTCCATACACCAAACGAAATGGAGACATGCCGATGGGCATTTTATATGCCATGCGGTAGGCCCAAAGAGCATCCTCAAGCTTTTGAGTCCAGTCCTTACGATCAGGCCTAACCATTTTCTGCAGAATGTTCTTGATCTTTCGATTGGAGATCTCAACTTGTCCATTAGTCTGAGGATGGTAAGGTGTGGAAATTCGGTGATTAACCCCGCATTTGGCCAACAAATTCCAGAATTGGGCATTAGTAAAATGAGTGCCAGCGTCACTGATGATGGCCCTCAGAATCCTGAACCTACTGAAGATATTTTTCTTGATAAAATCGATGATAACCTTGTGGTCATTGGTTTGGGTGGGAATCGCCTCAATCCATTTAGACACATAATCAACTACAACCAGAATGTACTGATGTCCAAATGAAGGGAGAAAGTGTCCCATGAAATTGATGCCCCAAACATTGAAAATTTTGACAGGAAGAATTGGGTTTAGGGGCATCATATCTCTCTTAGTTATGATCCTAAGTGCCTGACATCGAGAACATGACCTTGAGAAATCTTGGGTATCGTTAAATAAAGACGGCCAATAGAAGCCAGATTGCAAGATTTTTGCAACCATCTTTTTCTTGGAGAAATGTCCACCACACGTAGATGCATGGCAGAACTCGAGTATATTGTTGAATTCATTCTTCGGTACACATTGGCAGATAATTTGATCTAAGCTGATGCAGTACAGTTCAGGGTCTTCCTAGAAGTAGCACTTGGCCTCAGATTTTAGTCTATCCCGTTGTTGCTTGGTCCAATCCTGAGGGATTTGACCAACGTTCAAATAGTTAACAATGTCAGCAAACCATGGGGTTTGGACACTTGAAACTGTAAGGATAGCTTCGTCCTGAAAAGTGTCAGCAATCGGGTTGTCTGGATGAGAAGGATCACCTAGGAGTCTCGACAAATGATCCGCCACCACATTTTGTACCCCAGTTTTATCCTTGATTTTAAGGTCAAATTCTTGAAGCAGAAGAATCCAACGAATAAGCCGGGGTTTGGCATCCTTTTTGGCCAAGAGATGTCTCAAGGCCGAGTGTTGGTATAGATGATAACATGAGACCCTAAGAGATAAGCCTTGAATTTTTCCAAAGCGAACACTACGACTAGTAATTCCTTTTTAGTAACAGTGTAATTCCTCTGGGCTTCATCCAGAGTTTTACTAGCATAGTAGATGACAGAGGGCTTTCTATCAATTTTCTGACCCAAGATAGCCCCGACCACATAATCAGAAGTGTCGGTCATGATCTCAAAAGGGGCTGTCCAAATTGGTGGTTGCAACACTAGAGCACGGGTGACTGCCATTTTCAAGAAATCAAATGCCTTTTGGCATGATTCGTCAAAAAAAAATGGCGTTTCTTTGGCAAGAAGATTTCTCAGGGGACGAGCAACCTTCGAGAAATCCTTGATGAATCTTTGATAGAATCCCACATGACCAAGAAATGATCAGATTTGTTTAACAGATGTGGGAGGAGGAAGTTTAGCGATAGCATCAACCTTAGCTTTATTCACTTCGATTCCCCATTCAGAGATTACATGACCCAAGACGATGCCTTCTTGGATCATGAAATGACTCTTTTCCAAGCTAAGGACCAATCTTGTTTTGATACATCGCTTAAGAATCATTTCCAAATTAGCCAAACAAGAGTCAAATGATTCTTCGAAAATAGAGAAATCATCCATGAAGACTTCCATAAACTCTCCCACCATGTCAGAGAATATGGCTAACATACACCTTTGAAAAGTTGCAGGTGCATTACATAAACCGAAAGGCATCCTACGGAAAGCAAAGGTTCCATAGGGACAGGTGAAAGTAGTTTCTTCCTGATCCTCAGGATGGATAGGAACTTGGTTGTATCCCAAGTAACCATTAAGAAAATAGAAGTATTTCTGCTTGGCTAGCCTTTCCAAGATTTGATCGATGAAAGGCAAGGGAAAATGCTCCTTTTTAGTGGCTGTGTTCAGCTTCCTATAATCAATACAAACCCTCCAAGAGGAAGCTGAACGAGTTGTGATAGATTCTCCTTTCTCGTTAGTCACAACAGTAATCCTGGCTTTCTTCGGAATAATCTGCATGAGACATACCCAGGGACTATCAGAGATTGGATAAATAATTCCTGCATCGAGCCACTTGATGATTTCCTTTTTAACCACTTCTCACATATTTGGATTTAATCTCCTCTGCATCTGGCAAGAAGGGTGGGAACCATCTTCCAAGAATATTCAATGATTGTAGTAAGATGGCTTAATCCCCCTGAAGTCATGAATGGTCCAACCAATTGCCTCCTTTTGTTCCTTCAGGACCCTGATCAGTTTAATCTCTTGCTCCTTTGTTAATTTAGCACTGATAATCACAAGGAGTGCCTTCTGAGGTTCTAAAAATTGATGTTTCAAATTCTCAGGCAATGGTTTCAGTTCAAGCTGGGGCGGGTTGATGATTGATGGTAAGGAAGATGTTGAAGACTCAATAAGAGGAAGAGGTTGTGAATGAACAAAATCAATAACCTCTTCAGAAGATGGCAAGTCTGCCATAGAGGATTGCGGGTCCAATTCGTCATAAAAGGAGGAACTTTCAATTGAAGAAATCATCAAACAAGTTTCATTGTTTTCATTATCCTCCTCAAGTTCCTCAATAAATCCACAACCCTCAAATTTATTAATTGCCTTAAAAATATCCAATTTCATTCATTAATCCCCAAAGGCGATTTCTTTGCTACCGCTTTCACATTAAATGTTGGCCTTAGCGCTAGCCAAGAATGGATACCCCAGAATGATGGGCGTGTTCCTCAGATTTTCAGGTACATCCATGTCAAGGACAAGGAAATCTACAGGAAAATAGAAATCCTTGACCTTAACTATAACATGTTCAATAATGCCTTGCGGATTTGTGACTGAACAGTCCGCTAACTGTAGTGTTACTGAAGTTGGCCAAAGTTCACCTAATCCAAACTTCTCGTAAAGAGAAGTCAGAATTAGGTTGATGGATGCACCCAGATCAAGAAGTTCTCTATCAAACGTGTAACACAAGAAATCAACAGAGCACCTGGATCTCTCTTTTTTTGAGGGAGGTGGTGTAGGATAATAGAACTAGCCTACTCGGAGAGTACCACCTTCCTCAGAACAGATTCTCTTGACTTACGCTTTTGTGTACATAAATCCTTTAAAAATCTCACATAAGTCGGTATATGCTTGATAGCATCGAGGTGCAGGATATTGATCTCAACATTCTTAAATAAATTCAGAAGCTCCTCATTGCTATCAACAGACTTCTTCTTCTTTGATTTCATCAAGGCTTCAGGAAAAGGAACATGAGTCAAATCTTTGGAATCAGGTTCCTGAGCCTTGATTTATTCTCTAGAATTCTCCTCTCTCTCCTCAGGTTCTTCAGGATTCAGTAGATCAGAACAATGTGGCTGTAGATCCTGAGTCTGCTTACCACTCCTCAAGGTGACAAAGTTTGCAGATGCATAAGAGTTTGGGTCTTGGGGAGGGTTAGGAAAGATTGGAGGGGCTTGATTAGCCAGGAATTATTGATTTGCAGTAGAAGAAGAAGAGGAAGGACCCGGCTCAACTACCAGAGCATGTGTGTGTGGGTTCCTCTGATCTTCGTACACATTGGCTTGGTTGCCCTAATTCAGAATATTTCGTGGGTTAGGTACGGGTTGGGATGGTAGAGATCCATGTTGACGAGAGTTAGCAATGAGCCTGAACTACAAGTTGTCCAGTGAGGTTTTCATTTGCTGCATAAGCTGGAGCATGGATCCTTGCATCTCTACCATTTGCCTATTCAAATCAGCCTGCCCTACGAGTTGACGGGCATTCCAAGTTGGCTGATTGACCTGATTTGGGGGCAACTGAGTATATACATGACCTTGACCCATTGGTCATTGCGAAGCATAGTTGCCGGGTTGGAATTGGGCTTGTTGCCCTGGATTTTTCCAAGAGAAGTTAGGGTGGTTTCTCCAACCCAGATTATAAGCATTAGAGTAGGGATTGGATCTAACATTCTCTTGTACAGCACAGACATCCTCATAGGGTGAGGATGGAGAGAAAGAAAGGGAAGGATAAAAAAAACTGGGATCAAATTCCCTAGTTTGGAACCCGTGGGGTTCCAAAAAATGCTGACTCATAGGTTGAGCCGCATCGAGTTGATTCACGAACTCCCGTCCAGAAGGAGCTCGTGAAGAATGGAATCCCGAATTTTGGGATTGAGTGGATCGAGAGTTATTCATAGAATTTCCAACCATCCACTCTTCCATTCTCTTAGCAACCAAGTCCACCTTGTCAAGTTTGTTACAAATCAATTCCATATCAAATGAATGAGAGTCATGGACTTCATTGACATTTGATCTGGGCTGCTGGGACCGATTAAAAGTATCCATGGTGGCATGATCGATTGAATTCTCGCTCATTTCCTCAAATAAATCGTGTGCATTATCAGCATCTTTATTAAGGAAATTGCCTTCGCAAGAAGCATCGACATGATTTCTGAGTTAGTAAGTCAACCCATGATAGATCTGCACGAGTTGCCATTTCGACACCTCGTGGTGTGGACACCTCCGCAATAGGTCTTGGAATCACTCCTAGGCCACATGAAACTACTCCCCTAGCCGCTGGGTAAAGGTAGTGATTGCCCGTCTCAAGGCATTGGTACGTCCGACTGGGAAGAATTTCTTCAGAAAGGTCGATTTCAACTCATTCCAAGTTGCAATTGGTCTTCGTATTGTCCTGTACCAATGCGCGGCCTTATCCCTAAGAGAGTAAGGGAAGAGCCTCATGATCATTTGCTCCTCATTTACGTTCCATGCCTTGGTGGTTTGGACCAAAGTAATCAAGTCCTCCAAGTGCTAAAACAGATCTTCGAAGACAAGCCCATGATAATGTTTGATCAGGCTTAACACCTGGGGCTTGATTTCTACGTCACCGGTTGGAATCTGGATGCCGGGACGTTCCCTGTAATTTGAAGGATCATAAAAATCCTATAAGGGCTGAGCGCCCTTCATTCTCTGGAACCATTCCTGCATTCTCTGCATTTGTTCCAGCTGCCTTTGGAATTCCTCGTGTGGATCTCCAGGCAGAGGAGGCTGTTGGTCGGCCATGGGATCAATTTGACCAAAATCTAACTTGCGCCTCGTAGAATACTCTAGTGATCCTTCCAATCGAGGATTCAATGACCATCTTCCCAGCATAAACTAGAAGGTCAGAAGGACTAGGGATAAGGACCCTGCAGCACAACAAAATAAGGCTATTCTTAAGTGGGGTAGCCTAAGGATCTACTGACTCCCAAAACCTGCCTTATGATTGTAAATGATTTATTCTACTTGCGTCTACTCAATCCAACCAGTTAGGAGGGACTGGGGAGAAGGTTCTTCCTTCAGCTTTTGCCTCCAGTTCCTAGTGTACCCCCCAGCCGCGGTCGTTTGACGCTACTCCCCTAGCTAGACATCAAATTAATCAGTACAAGAAGGTTAATCAAAGGCAATCTCAGACTAGGCCCTGAAAAGCAAATCAATTCTTAAGGCCAACGTCTACTCAATTTTATTAAGGCCTAAGATTGTGGTGCTTATGGAATGTGATGGGCCCTTAAACTGGGCTATGCCCTTAATGATTGATTGAGAATTGTGTAAGTGCGTGCATAACTAGGGTTTTCAAGCAAGATTGTTTGTGATGTGTGAATTTTAACGTTCAAATCTTGCTTAAGTAGCTTTTAGGGTTTAAAATTAGGTTGATTGCAATCAAGTTTCGAGGCAAACCAAGTTGTCAAACATGGGTGAAGATTGCTTTCCTTTAAAACTAGAAATAAAGTAGAGTGCCTGGAATAGACCTAGATTGAAAACCCTAAGGAGGAGCTACTTGATGAGTTGATTTTAAGTAGAGTGGTGCGGCCCAAACAACTCAAACAGCTGGCCACAAATGAACCATTAAGTTAGGCACGCAAAGATGGTTAACCTTGAATGATTTCTATTCTTTTATGTGTTTCTTTGTGTGTAATGGTTCCACAGATCAGAACTTGGTTGAGTAGAAAAAAATCAATTAGGTTAAGTGCTTTGAATATGGGTGTATGTTGTGTGTTTATTGAAAATTACCCCACAAGATTATCTTTTTGTTTTTTTCTTATAAACAAGGGTGGAATGAATGTGAGTTAGAATCCAAACAACCAAACTATTCCTAGGATTTATGCAAACACCTAGGTTAATTGGAATTTGGATTTAATGTGACAAATGAAATCTATGGAGGGGGGAAGAATGGGGAGCACTTACAGTTGTCCTCAACTACACTTTACTCCAGTCTACTGCTTGATGATTCCCTGATGGAGGTCTCTGCAAAACAATAGACACAAGAGAAAGCAAGTTAGAAGACAATAAAGTGCGTGAAATGCGAAAAGAAGATCGGAAATCATTGCCTCCCTAGCAACGGTGCCAAACTGTTGAAGGTACGAGTTACTACGCTAACGTATTTGGTTTTGAAAAACCTGTCGTCGTAGTTTGAGAGCGAATAACTCATGTTCAACAAATAAAATTTATACCGGAATAGAAATCTCGAGTCGAACTCAAGGAGGCTACATCGATCTATATTCGCAATTATATTTTTTTAGAGTTTTATTGAAAGTGGAGCGACGTAATTACAATGAAGTAATATTAATAATCAGAATAAATGATAGAGAGAGAGAGAAAACATGCACTCAATATTTTAAAATGTTTGTACAATAAAACCAGAGAAGAATTACACTAGAAAGCGGGAAATCAACTACACTAGAAAGTAGGAAAATTAACTACTCTAGAAAGCTGTAAAGAAGAAAGGGAGAGAGAAGTTATCCTCCTTGACGATCGCCTGGAGGACGAATCGGACGTGACGCTGCCTGGAAGGAGGACGGAGCGGGAAGAAGGATGTCGAGGCAGGAGGAACTAGAATGGGGCAACACGTCATCGTCGTCGCAGGATCCGCTTATGAAATGAGGGTGAAAATTTGATTTTATCTCTCGAGGAGCATCCCGGGTGTGGGACAAGCTTCTCTTGAGCTTTGGAGAGGGAGAGAAGAGAAGGAAGGGATCAAAATTTCGTATGGAGGGGGTCTCCTTTTAGAGTTGCAAGGAGTGAGGGCAATTTGGTCTTTTTAATTTGAAAAACATTAATTCTGGACCTTTAGTGATGGATAAAACCGTCGCTAAAGGTCCAAACATAGCCTTCATGGGTGGCGCTCGCGTGCCCGCTCGCCTCCCATGCGTGAAACACACGTTCACGTTCTTGAATTCTCAGTCGTTCGATCGCAAGATCGAACGGCTGAGATGCGTCCTTGCTACGCCTCCTCATCGCATGCTCGCCGCGTGAGATCTCGCATTACGCACGAGCGTGTAATAGCGCGTGGGCACTATTGAGTGCCAGCATCCGCTCGATCACGATCGAGTAGTCGATACACTCTCTCGCCTACGCCTCAGATCTGCTCCACAAGACTCAAATGCCCGCCTCTGCATCACGTAAGCGCGTTCAACCAACGTGCTACAAGCACGTTTGTGTCGCGCTTATGTTTCGTTCGCATGCATCCACAGCCATTGGATGTGCATCCAACGGCAAAGAAGCGACGAAGAAGAGAGGGTGTGGCGGGTGTAGCGACCGGTTGAGCGATGAAGATGGCGCCATGTGGCGCCATCTTGGCCGCCCATCTTCTGGATGATGTGATGGTGCCACGATTGTCAGATTGAGTCAATTTTCATGCCGTTAGGCAATGATTGTCGATCCAAATCCATCCATGCGGTCGGATTTATCATCTGAAGTGTGAATTTACACCATCTTGGCCCTTGATCTTCTAGGGTTCCCCAGTCTCTATCTGATGCTACAGATGTCTGATTAGGACGATCTTGGAGTCGTTGAACTCCAATTGTCGTCCTGATCACATCTGTATGGTTGGATCTTCGATTCAAGGCCCCGATAAAAATTTGCCCTGTCCTTGAACATAAAAGGAGACAATTAACCTCCATTTTATTCAAACCAATCTAAATGCAAGATGATGCATGCTTTGCAATATTTATAGTATGCAATGCAATTCTATGCTTAAGAACATGCATAAATAGACATCTTATGTAGTGTAGACATGTTTACATCAAGCATGTGTGCACGAGCAAGGAGAGAAAGCGCGAGGAGGTGTGTGCGAAGGAGGACCCGACCCCCCATGTTATTGGGCAAGGGGCTTAAGGCAAGAAATCAACTTATATGCAGTGTAAGCCTTGTAAACACATGATGTGGGACTAATATCGTCCCCTTTCCTTCGCATGAAGCTTCAGGTGAAGGCTGCTGCAATTGTTACTGTTGTTGTGGTTGTTTGCTCAATTGGAGTAGCTGGAAACTTGAGGAGACGAAGCCGCTTTGATTGAGGATGGCAGCATGACAGATGGTGGTCGTAGACTGGTGGTCGACATCGATGAAGACGAAGGTGGCGGTGGACATCCAGCTTATGTAGACATATCTATTTAGATTAAAATGCCTATTTATGCAAGTTCCTAGGCTTAGATATGCATTCCATTGTATAAATATTGCATAGCACGCATTATTCTATATTTAGAATAGTTTCTATAAAGTTTAGGTTAATTCATGTCCTTTTGTGTTCAGGAGAAAAGGAGATTTATTTCAATCCTCAAATTGATGATCCAACCATACAGATTTGATTAGGGTGACGATCGGAGTCCAACGCCTTCGAAATCGTCTTGATGGAGTTTTGTAGCACATTATGGAGTCCGAGGAAGATTAAAGGTCAAGGGGCAAGATGGAGCTAGCAAGAACCTTAGATGACAAATCCGACCACACAGATGGATCCAGATCGACAATCGCAGCCCAACAACATGAAATTTAACCCAATCCGGCATCTGTGGCATCATCTACAAAGCATAGCAGATGGACAGCTCAGATGATGCCACGTGGCATCATCTGGACCACCACAGCCACCCAAGGATCATCACTGCTCTCCTCTCCAGCTGGTCATCAAATCTGGGCCGTTGGATCTTGATCCAATGGCCATGGGCACACGACCATCAATATGCCTGCTCGAGAAACTGTGGCTTTGGCGCAACAATGAAGACAAGCACTCCCAAATCATGAGCGGGAGTTTGAGCCACGGTGGGAGGAAGGAATCTTGCGAGTGCGGATGCAATTGAATTGTGCCCGTTGGATGGCCATCAAGCAGTGGAGAGGACAGCGACGTGGCATAACCAGACCCATGCGATCAGCACGTGCACGATCACGCGCTAACCGATGCCCAATCTGACATGCAATCGAGTGTGCGATTTGAGCACACGATCCCCGTGCCATCTTAGCCATCCGCTTCTAATCCAATGGCTGCGAAGATTCACCCACGCTTGATCCAGCTGTGAGTGCACGGGCACGAGCATTGGCTTGCAACCTTCAGCGACATTTGGGGGCAGATCTTCAACGACACATTTGATGTAGCTATAGGCCATGGATAGATTTCTTCCTCTCCTCCACTATAAAAGGACCTACACCCCTCCATCCACCTTCATCCCTTCCTATGCTCTCCTCACCCACTCTACAGCTCAAAACACACTTTGAGCTTGTGTCACAAGCCTTTAGGAGGCTCCACTAGAGAAAAGAAAAAGTATTTTCCACCCTCTCATCACCATTCGTGGAGATCTTCTCGGTCATCTTCTCAAGCACATTATGGGGAACAGATCACACCGCGACGCCGCCCGTCCTCTCCTCATCTTCCGACGCCATTCTCTTTCCTCCAACTCCTCAACATCTTCGTCCAGGCCATGTCAATGTGGCTTCATCCTCCGAGCAGTTGACAATGAGGATGTCTCTCACCCCCTTTCCCTTTTACCTCTTTCATAGTGTAGAAGCATTTGTAGTAGACATTTGTCAAGCATTTATCCAGAAGTAGTTTTTCATTCTCTCTCTTCCTTCATACTTAGCAAGTAGAATAGTTCTTTCCTGCTTTCTAGAATACCTTAGTATAGATAATATTTCTACTTGTTTCCACACTATCTTAAAACATAAAAAAAAAATAGCAAATACAAAACACCAAAAAGAAACAAAGTGAAACGTAGATTTCAAAGAAACAAACGTCGCCTCCCCATGTTTGACCCAGGACTCCTTTTTGAGTTTCATTAAATTTTATTTGATAGTGAGTTTTGCGACTACAAGGACAAGTTTCTCAAAAGCCTAACTTTTCTTCGCGAAAACTCGCTAATCATTTTGGCATCGTTGCCAAGGAGGCAACGAACTTTGATTCTATTTTCCATGCTTCTTCACATTACTTACATATTTTTCTAACCTATCTTTCTTCTTTGATTCATTGTCTTGTAGGAGCCCGATCGATAAGTTGAAGGTAGTAGATTGGAGTAAAGTGCGAGTAGAGATATCTGTAAGTTTCCCCCCCCACTTCCCCACCCACTAGATCATTTCACCACCTTAATAATCAAGACCTAATCTACTTAGGTGTTTCACAAACCGTAGGATAGGAATTGCTTGTATTGTTTGTCACCTTCACCCACTTCATCGTCACATAAAAAGAAAATTAAAAAAATATATCTGATCTGATTGTCGGATGAAAGTAACACACATACTATACACACCCACACTTGAGGCACATAACCTCTTTTGATTTTTACTCAACCGAGATTCCGACCTGTGGAACTGGTACACACACAAATCAACACGTAAAAGAGTAGAAATCAGATTAGGTTAATCACCTTTTGTGTGCCTTAATTGGTGGTGCATCTAGACTAATGGGTTGAATTGTTTGGGCTGCACCACCTAATCAATTTAAAACTGATTCATCTTGTACCTACTCCATAGTGATTCAAATAATTAGGTTAAGCCAGGAACTCCATATTTTCTTGATTTATAAAGGAAAATACGTGAATTCGTGCTTTCAAACTTGGTTTGCCTCACAAAACTTGGTTGAATACACCTAACATTTGAATCCTAAAAGCTACTAAGCAAGATTTGAACCTTAAAATCCACCTTACAAAAATTTAATCTTACTTGAAAAACCATTGGTTGTGCACATACACACTCACGAATTTATCATTAAGGGCATAACCCAATTAATGGTCCATCACATTCCAAAAGCACTATTATCCCAGGCCTTAAATAAAATTGAGTAGACATTGGCCCTAGGATTCATGGAGTCCATTTTAGGGTAATCTCTTGAACACATTTCGAATTAATGACATCTACTTACTTCAAAAGGTGCTAAGTTGGGGGGCTCAATTGTCAAATGACTTAAGCAGCAAGGGTTTGGCATAATTAGTAGCCCTTGGGATACGCTCCCCCTGCTTCACCAGCCCAACTTTACCACCTTTAGGAGTAAGGACAACACCAAATTCATTGTGTGGTCAGAGTTTATTTATGAAGCATAGGTCCTTAAGCTACACAATTTAAGGACAGGCTTGTATTTTTTGTACTGCAGGGTTCCTTTTTCCCCATCCTTCCGACTTCCTTCTAGTGCATGCTTGGAAGGAGGTCATTGAATCCTCACTTGGAAGGACCTTTAGACCATTCTCAGAGGCAGAGGTTGAGTTATAGCCAAGAAGATCCCATGGCCGATCAACAACCACCTCCCTTACCCTCGAACCAGCAGGAGCCGATTCAAAGGTAGTTGGAAGAGCTACAGCAGATGCAGCAATGGTTCCAATGAATGAATGGTCAGGGCGCTCGACGCTTGAAGGGTTTTTATGATCCTTCAAATTACGAGGATCGTCCCGATGTTGTGATCAATGCTGGTGATGTTGAGATCAAGCCCTAGGTTTTGAGTTTGATTAAACACTTTCACAGGCTTGGCTCAGAAGACCCATTCCAACATTTAGAGGATCTGATCACCCTGGTTCAGTCCACCAAATCGCAGAATGTGGATAAAGAGTAGATGCTCATGAGACTTTTCCCCCATTCACTTAGGGATAAGTCTGCACATTGGTATCGTACCATTGGACGACTGATTGCTACCTGGACAGCTTTGAAATCGACCTTCCTAAAGAAATTCTTCCCAATTGGACGAACCAATGCTTTGCGATGGGTAATTACCACTTTCGCCTAGCTGCCGAGGGAACCATTTCATGGGGCCTGGGAGTGATTCTAGGATCTATTATGGAAGTGTCCACACCACAAGGTGCCTAAATCGCAACTTGTGCAGTTTTATATCACGGGTTGAATGATCAACTCCGTCATCATGTGGATGCTTCTTGTTGAGGCAATTTCCTCAACAAAGATGTAGATAGCACATATGATTTGTTTGAGGAAATGAGTGAAAACTCTATAAACCATGCCTCCATGGAAACCTTCAATCGATCCCAACAAACTAGATCAAATACCAATGAGGTCTAAGATTCTCATACATTTGATATGGAATTGATCTGCAATAAATTAAATAAGGTGGATCTGGTTGCTAAAAGAATAGAAGAGTGGATGTCTGGTGATGAGAACCTCATCATGAGCCATAACTAGCTCATTTTGACCCAATACAAAGGATAAAAGCTCCTACATATCTCAAGGAAAAGCTTAACTCAGAGAATTCTGAGTTTGAGAAGAAAACAAGTCATAAGGGGTAAAAGTGCAATTTTACCAGTATAATCTGCATACAGGGTAATTCAGGGCCCAAACATAGGTCAAAACAGCTTAATAAGAATAAAAGTGGGATGAGATGATCTAGCAAGGGCTACAGCACTTCCAAGGAACCAAATGATAATCTGTAACCCTAAAACAACCCACTTCAATTCACAAGGTTTGAGGCAAAGTAAAAATAGAATAAACCCTCTAAAATTCATAGAAAAATAATCTCTGGGGTTTAGAACCATCAATTTGGCCTTTAGAACCCATTTTGACCTACATTGAGAACCATGCCCAATTAATAACTTAATTTGGGTTTTTGCGCAAATTGACCGGTCAAACAAGGTTTAATATGAAAATAAAATTCACCATCAGATTCCTTAGGTCCTAATTAGTCATGTATAAAAACTTGAGCCTAAGAAGAAACCTCCTTGACCGACTTCACACTTTGGTCCTCATATATTTACTCTTTGGCCCTCAACTTTTGAACCCTCGCATTTTGGCCCCTAACTCTCCTTCGTTCTTTGCAAACAGGTCCCTCCTGCAAAACCCTGCCAGCACCATGCTCCGGCGACCTTGCGCGGAGCATGGCGCCGCGCAGGGTGAGGTGGAGGACCTGGCAAGTGTACCGGGGGTGCCCTGCGTCGTCAGCCGTCGCAGGAGCACCCCCATGGTCACTGTAGCCCCCCATACCGGCCGTGCGAACGCACGGACGGTATGGGTCGTATTCCGACCATTCTCCGGCAAGGGAGACACGTCGTCTCCCTCCGCCTTCCTCCCTGCTTCAACCCTATAAATACCCCCCGCCGCTCCACCGACGAAGGCAGCCTGGACCTGACGGAGAAAACCCCCAGCTTTCTTCTCTTCTTTCTCCGGCAGACGCTCACCAGCTCCGGCGACTTCCTCCCCCTCCACCTCTTCGCTCTGCCGCAATACCAGCAGCAGAGACCTCCTCCCCTGCTCTTCCCGCGCCACGCCGCACCCAGCTGGCGCCTCTCCAGCCCTCTGCTCGCCGCCGCCCCTCTCCCTGAGCATCGTCTTCTCCGGCGACAGTCGATACGACTGTCGCCCTATTCCTCCCCCTTCGTCCCTGCAGTTAAGTTAGACTTACTCCCCTTCTCCTCCTCTTTCTTTTCCCGCTTTCGATTTAGTCAATTAAGCCCTCTACCGACCCTGTTCACCCTCATCCTCTCCGCCTCCGACCACCCTCCGGCGAGCCGCTCCCATCACCTCAGCGACCCACACGGCTCGCCGACCACCGCAGAACCTCCGCCTCCTCACCCTGATCCTCTTCCGCCCCTCCACTTCCCACCAAACACCCTCTGCAGACCCACCGAACACACCCACTCCCTCGCTCACAGTTTGACCTAGGACGACCAGACAGCCCCATCTCGCCCCCTGCAGACCCCCTGACCACCTTCGCCGTGCCACGGCGAAGGTCCCCCGCCTGTCTGATTTGGCCGAGAGACCGTGCTATTGATTTCAGGTTCCAGGCCTTGACCGCCATTGGCAAGGAAGCTCGAAGCCTGCTCGAGGTTGCTTCAAGCTGAGATATCCCAGGTTGAAAAGCCACTGCCAGCGCGGAAGAGTCTCGCGCACACACCCTGGCCCTCAATTGGAGCTGTGCGCCTCAACAGCTGATGCAATTGGAAGCGCCATCCCTGCTGTAGGCGTGAGAGAAACGGGTGCGCGGATAGTCCCACCTCGGAACCTCTCGAAGGCGCGCGGACGCATAAAGGCAAAAACTGCCTTATGCTGTTTGCCTCAGTTACCACGGGGTGAGGTCCCTCTCACCCGACCCGACCCGACTCGGCCTCGTCCGTGACCACGCTCCGCGGACCTGGCCCGACCCGATTAGACTGACCTGCACTCCTCGCCCACCACGCACGCCGGTGGGCCTGGACCCGGGCCTGACCCGAACCCGATTACCCGGTAGCGCTCTGGGAGAGCTTCCGAAGAGTGATTTCAGAGAGAGAGATACGCGGGGGAGGGGGGTAGAGTAGGTTTTTGCCTTGACGAATAAACTCTGAAGTGTGCAGGCCAAAGAAGAAGAAGCAGACCCGCTGAAGAAGAAGGAGCTGCTGCACTGTAGCGAAGGCATTGTTAAGTCGTCTCAGCACTGGCGCAGACGACGGAAGGTCAGCAGCCAAAGAAGAAGAAGACCCGCTGAAGAAAAAGGAAGAGCAACAGCCATCGCGAAAGAAGAAAAAGAGAGGTCAAGGCAGGTGAAGACAAAGAAGAAGAAGGAATGAAGAGAAGCAAGAAGCAAGAAAAGAAGAAGACGATCTGACGAAAAAGAAAGAAAGGAAACAAGGAAGAACAGAAGAAGAGCACGAGGGGAAAATCTGAAGAAAGCAGAAGAAGAAGAAGAAGAAGAAGAAGAACAGGAAGAACCAAAGACAAAGAGGAAGATCTGAAGAAAGCAGAAGAAGAAAGCAGAAGAAGAAGAAGAAGAAGAAGAAGAACAGGAAGAACCAAAGACAAAGAGGAAGAAAGAAGAAAAGAAGAAGAAGCCAAATTTTCATCTCTCTCTCTCTCTTTATTTTTGTAATAGAACTTGTATATCTCTAGAATACAACTTGCTCCCTGAGTTCGACCTCGGGAACTCTTTTATTTTTCCGAGTAAAAAATTTTATATGAAAACGTTGGTAACAACCGGCTTTACTACAACGATATAACACCGAAACCGGTCGACAAACTAACGTTATCATTTTGGCGCCGTTGCCGGGGAATAACGGCTAATTCTAGAGGTAAACATTCCTGTATCTTTTAATTTCTGATAATCTCCTCTCTTTTGTGCAGCTACAGGAACTCAAGAAGACAAGCAACCACACGACAACCACTCCGAAGACAGGTAAATCTTTTCTCTCACTATTAACCCCTACACTCTAAAGAGAAAGAAAAGAAAAGAACAAGCAATATAGGGCTAACCTGTCTTCCATATTTAGTAACCATAAAAGTTGCATGTTTTCAACTCATTATTTCTGCACACTATCAAGGGTATTTAAGGGCTAACACATTCTTGCTTGAGCCCTAATTACCCAACAAAGAATTAACTGGACCAAGTAGAGCCAACCTAGGATCCAACACTAGGGATTTAGAGACACACTACTTAACTCAAGAATTGAGAAAACCAAATGAAGTGTGCCCAAGCCCTTGTCTGAAAATACCTATACAAGAAAAATCCTAAACAATTGGCTCTCTCTAAACACTTGAACCCTAAAAGACAGGACCTAAAAGCTCTTAAAGAAAACAATAGGTAAAGTTGACCCCTTGGGTTAACCAACCTTAAATTAGGTCACTCTTTGCACTTAAAAAGACTAAAGTTCAAGTGAAACCTTAAGCACCCTGATCTTAAAATTGGTAGACTTAAGAGGTCAAGATCCCCATTCTGGTCTACCTGGAACCGCAGTGACAAGAGAGGTCGGGTGGGGGAAACCCTGTAACCCGTGGGGACGCTCTACCGTGTAGGGGTCTTCGCGGGACTCTCCCTCTCTGGCTGCCCAGGTAATTCTCAGGTGGACGATCTTTCTGATCAAGGGGTCCATCTGCCCCGCACCTCTATAGTCACCCAACACATTTTTGGGTGTCTTGATTGGGTCCATCACCTTCTAAACTTACCTCTCCCAACTGTGCATGTACGGAAGGAGGTCTCTAAGACCACCCTTAAGACCTCCTTTAGAAATTCACTCTCGTCAAGGCCAAGCCTCGACGCCCGTGTTTGTGCAGCAACACCCTCACATTATTCTCTCTTCTGATTCAGAACCAAGTTTTTCTTCTTCCCCCATCATGGCTCAGCCAGTTGAGGAAGAAAATAATCTGGAACACCAGCTCCAGCGACTCAATGACCTCTTCCAAAACTTCGTGCACCCACCACAGCGTCCTATGATGCGGGACCACTACAATCCTGCTGCGGTGGCAATTGAGCCTCGAGTTAGAATCCCGATTGGAGGACCTGATTCCGAACTAAAGCCCAACATGATTCACGCTATACCTAAATTCCATGGGCTTAATTCTGAAGATCCCTTCCAGCACATCAAACAGCTTAAGCATCTGGCCCACACTTTTGGATCAGATGCGCAAAATCGGGATATTCTTCTCATGAAGATGTTCTCCTTTTCTCTTATGGACAAGGCCGCCCATTGGTATCAAACTCAGACCCGGCCGATCAACACTTGGGAAGAACTTCAATCCGAGTTTTTGAAAAAGTTCTTTCCCGTTGGTCGGACCAACGCCTTGCGCCATCAGATTACACACTTCACTCAACAATCAGGAGAACCTCTCCATGAGGCATGGGATCGTTTTCAGGATCTCATGAGGAAGTGCCCCCATCACGGAGTTCCTAAATGGGAACAAGTCCAATCTTTTTACCAGGGACTCCGTGAGGACATCCGCCTTTTCGTCAATGCAACCTGCGGAGGAAACATCATGGGTCAACATGAAGACACCGTATGGGAGATTCTCGAAAACATGTGCGAGAACTCCATCAACAATGACTCCATGGGATTATTCGACAGGACGAATACCCGCGCAGCGACGAATCTTAAGGGAGCACATGAGACGCAGGGCCTGTCCGCATCAGTCGACCTGGAATTAATGGCCAGTCGATTGGACAAGGTCTCAATCATTGAAAAGAAGGTGGATGAGCTGACTCAGCACTTGCAGCGAGCCACCTCTGCGCGTAACTCCTTTGCACAACCTCCTTCCACACAGGAGACTGTGCAAAACATCCTACACCGATCCTCCCCTGGGATGGATCCATATCCATCCCCATCTGATTCTTGGACTGGAAGATCATCCGATCCTTTCTTCACCAGCCGGGGGAACTCCATTCCCCCTTTCCCTGATTCTCAGGAGGTTCCTCAGACCTGCGAGGACCTCAACGCCATCCAGAACGACCCATTCTCCAACACTTACAACCCTGGATGGCGAAACCATCCAAATTTTCAGTGGGCGGGAAATTCTCAAACCCAAAGACCACCTTTTCAGTCCCGCCCACAGCCCTCTCATCACTACCAGCCGCCTCAGCCTCGGCCCAACCCTACTTATCCATCAGGGCCAAATCAAGATCAAATGTCCTTAATCCTTCAGACTCTGGCTGACATTCAAAAATCGAATGCGGCCATTCAAAAACAGCACAAGGACGAGCTTACTGAAGTTAAAACTCAGCTGGCCCAGTTGGCAAATTCTCGCCAGCCAGGCACACTCCCTTCCCAACCCCTTCCTAACCCAAATAACGTGCCAACCCAGAAGCGCGTTATGAATCCAAATTTAGGCCAAGCTCAATGGATTTATCAGGCCCCCACTGCTCCATCTCCAGACGAGATGGAAGCCTCTACTTCTCGTACGGGATTTCAGCAGCAGCCACCCCTCCTACCAAATCCAAACCAAAATCAGGCCGGATTAAATTCTGTAACAACACGTAGTGGTAAGACAACTCAGAACCCGCGTTATCCAAACCACTCCCAGCCTGATAATCATGACCCTAGGATAGTTATCCAAGGTACCGCTGTTCCAAACCCACAACCAGGACCTATCCTAGAGGAACCAACCAAGATCCCGTTTCCCGAAGCCCTGACCAAGGGAAAGAAGACCACCAAACCCGTGGCCCCTGAGGAGGACCTGGTCAAGCTCTTTGAGCAGGTCCACATAAACATCCCCTTGATGGATGCAATCCGCCACGTACCAGCTTACGCACGATTTCTAAAGAATATATGTACACCCCAGCGTAAGCCGCGAACCAAGGGAGGGAGCCCAATTGTTCTGTCAGAGCAAGCCAGCTCTGTAATCCTTAGTAGACTCCCACCCAAGGCAAAAGATCCTGGAACTCCCCTGATCTCCTGTAAGATAGGTGGTACCCAATTGGACAGAGCATTATTAGACTTAGGTGCATCTATAAATCTGATACCCACATCCTTACTTGACCATCTGGAAGAATCTGAGCTGAAACCAACTGAGGTGACATTACAATTAGCAGATCGATCTATAAAGTCACCAAAAGGGATTCTCGAGGATGTTATCGTAAGAGTACGGGATTTCTATTTTCCAGTGGACTTTATAGTCTTAGACATGGATGCACCTGAGAACCCTAGGGATACACCAATCATTCTAGGGAGACCTTTCTTGGCTACTGCTAGAGCCAACATCAGCTGTGAGGAGGGCCAAATAGAGCTTAAGTTTGGAGATCAAACACTGAAAATTGCTATATTTAAGGCCCAACAAGGAATTAATTGCGGCGTCATCGAACAAATTTGTGACATCAAGACTTTGGTTGATGAATCACACCTCCAGAATGACTTGAGTATTCCTCATCAACCACAGAAGGATCTTGACCCGCAAATAGAGGAGTCCAATCCGGATGTGAACAACCCAGTAACTCCCACCCTTGAACCTCACATCTATACTGAACCACCCGCTGCTGCTGAAAACCCCATCCTTGAACTGAAACCCCTTCCTGCTCATTTGAAATACATCTTTTTGGGTTCTAATCAAACCCTTCCTGTGATCATCAATTCCAACCTCAATCCTGAACAGGAATCCCGTCTGATTGTTGTCCTCCAGCAACATCGCAGAGCCATCGGATGGACTCTCGATGATTTGACTGGAATAAGTCCCTCTTATTGTACTCATCATATCTATTCAGAAGAGGGCACACGACCTTCTCGTGAAATGCAGAGACGCTTAAACCCCAATCTGCAGGAGGTCGTGAAAAAGGAGATCATCAAGTGGTTAGATGCCGGGATCATCTACCCGATCTCCGATAGTCGTTGGGTGAGCCCGATTCAGGTCGTGCCTAAAAAGGCAGGACTCACCACTATAACGACTGAGACCGGAGAAATCATTCCTACCCGATTAGCCAACTCGTGGAGAGTCTGTATAGATTACCGTCGACTCAATTCCTCCACGAAGAAGGATCATTTCCCACTACCCTTCATTGATCAAATTCTCGAAAAACTAGCGGGAAATAGGTTCTTCTGCTTTCTTGACGGGTACTCCGGTTATAACCAGGTGGCAATCCATCCTGAGGACCAAGAAAAGACCACATTCACCTGCCCCTTCGGAACATACGCTTTCCGAAGGATGCCTTTTGGTCTTTGCAATGCACCCGCTACTTTTCAGCGATGCATGCTTGCCATATTCTCAGATATGGTAGGTGATTATCTGGAAGTCTTCATGGATGACTTTTCAGTTTTCGGAGCATCATTCGACGATTGCCTCCAGCACTTGGTCCAGATACTCAGGCGGTGCATCGACGTGAATTTGGTTCTTTCCTGGGAAAAGAGCCATTTCATGGTGCCTGAGGGAATTGTCCTGGGACACTCAATTTCGGAGAAAGGTATCCAAGTGGATCGAGCTAAGGTTAATCTGATTTCTCGCCTTCCTATGCCTAGCTCGATCAGGGACATCCGATCCTTTTTAGGGCATGTCGGTTTTTATCGACGATTTATCCCTGATTTTTCAAAAATCGCACGCCCCCTGACCACTCTTCTCTCCAAGGATGTTCCCTTCGAAATCTCCAAGGAATGCACTCAAGCATTTGAAATCCTGCGTGACCGAGTCACCCAAGCCCCGATCCTACAGTCCCCTGATTGGTCTCAACCCTTTGAGATCATGTGTGATGCATCCGACTTCGCTGTAGGAGCGGTTTTGGGGCAGAAAAATGACAAGAAACCTGTGGTCATTTACTACGCCAGCAAAACACTCGATGAGGCTCAGCGTAACTATACAGTTACTGAGAAAGAGCTGCTAGCTGTAGTATTTGCCCTAGAGAAATTCAGATCATACCTTCTGGGTTCCCATGTCATCATATACTCGGATCACACGGCTGTGAGGCATCTCCTTGCAAAGAAGGACGCGAAACCTCGATTGATCCGATGGATCTTGCTGTTGCAAGAATTTGACCTCGAGATTCGCGATAAAGCGGGAAAACAAAACGTGGTAGCTGATCACTTGTCCCGTCTTCCTTCTGAAATGATAGACCCTTCCGGACCCATCACTGAGCATTTTCCCGATGAGCACCTGCTGACTATTGGTACTAGCCTTCCGTGGTTTGCTAATATTGTAAATTACTTGGCATCTCATCAAACCCCGTCCGATTGGCCGAAGGCCAAGAAAGACAAATTACGCTCCGATGCCAAGTATTACATTTGGGAAGACCCGTACCTCTTCCGCATAGGTGCCGATCAGATCATCCGGAGATGTGTCCCGGAAGGGGAAGTCAACAATATCCTCTCTTTCTGCCATGACCAGGCATGCGGTGGCCATTTTGCCGGGCATAAAACCGCATCAAAAGTCCTCCAGTGCGGCTTTTACTGGCCCACACTGTTCAAAGACGCATACAGTCATTGCAAGGCATGCAGTCGTTGCCAGACTTTGGGCAACATGAGCCATCGCGACATGATGCCTATGCAACCGATTCTAGTATGCGAAATCTTTGATGTTTGGGGGATTGATTTTATGGGCCCCTTTCCTATTTCGGATGGTTTCGAATACATTCTGTTGGCTGTGGACTACGTGTCCAAATGGATCGAAGCCATACCGACCCGAACCTGTGATCACAAAATCGTTCTCAAATTCATTCATCAACACATTTTCTCAAGGTTCGGGATTCCTCGTGCAATAATCTCTGATGGGGGGACCCATTTCACAAATGCTCAGTTTAGGTCACTGATGACCAAATACGGGGTGTCTCACCGAATCTCTACTCCTTACCACCCCCAAACTAATGGTCTAGCTGAGCTGTCGAATCGGGAGATCAAGAAAATCCTACAGGTCACTGTTCGACCTGACAGGAAGGACTGGTCGTCCCGACTTCCGGAAGCATTGTGGGCCTATAGGACCGCCCACAAGACCCAATTGGGCATGTCGCCCTTTAGATTGGTGTACGGAAAGGCATGCCACCTTCCCGTCGAACTGGAGCATAAAGCCTATTGGGCAGTACGGAACTGTAATCTAGATCTTTCCAAGGCTGGGACCCACAGAAAACTCCAAATCAGCGAGATCGATGAATTACGCACAGACGCGTACGAGAACTCGCAAATCTACAAGGAGCGGGTTAAAGCCTTCCACGACAAACACATCTCGAGAAAGATCTTTCATCCTGGTCAAAAGGTCCTACTCTTTGATGCCCGACTCAAACTCTTCCCAGGAAAACTGAGATCTAAGTGGGTCGGACCATATTTGGTCCGACAGGTTTTTGGAAATGGAGCAATCGAAATCAGTCCACTCAGCCACGATTCTGAACCTTTCATCGTGAATGGTCAAAGACTCAAGCCGTTCATTGATGTAACTTCTACTGATTTGGCTGAGGCATCTCATATCCTCCTTTCCCCTTGAGCTTATTGCGCCCAGCCGATGGCGTAAAACTCAGCGCTTAACGGGAGGCAGCCCGTCATTCTCTTTGAAAACCTGAAACTTGTTCTGACACCTTTCAGCACTCGAAGTTCACCCTGAACTAAGACCCCCTAGGTTACAATGAGGACATTGCAAATCTTAGGCATGGGGGGGTAGGAAAGTGCAAAAACTTGTAAGAAAAGGTTTCAAACAAAAAAATTCACATATGCCAAAAATACCATAAAAATTAAAAAATTTTTCGAAAAAGAATAAGAGGAAAAGAGGAGAAGAAAAATTTCGTGAAGGAGAGAAGAAACAAAATGAAAAAGGAGCACAAAATTATAAGAAAAGTTGATAGTCATTAGTAAGGAACTAAGGAATTAACCTAAGTTCTAGACCTCATTCAAGAAAATAACTGAAAAGTGCACAATGAGATTAGTAAGAATGCAAACCTTAGGCATTCTTGAATAGACTCTTAGTACTCATTAAGATCTGGACACTCCTCAAGAGGTTGAGGTAAATGAAAAGCTGAAGTATTAGGTCTAAGGCTTAGGGAGTATTCGGCCTCGTTAACTAATTTTTGGTTTACGGGACTCAGTAACCTAAGCACCCTAATCTCACACACAGCCTGGTTCAGTAAGCGTAAAAATCAGAATCACGCAGAAGCGTCGCAAAAATCTGAAAAGAACACCTAGAATAGGAATGGCCGATCAACACAAGTTGATTTGGACGAGTTCCCAGCGCGGAGAGGCGGGAAATCCCCTCGAAGATGCGTAACAAAATATCATCTCCTCGGTGCTTGTCTCTTAGGATATTTACATATCCTACGGGGGGCATGTAAGCACTCTGCTGGTTCAGATTCCATGGATGGCATTATCTCGAAGTGTCAATTGCCAGGGTCTGGATTCGGCCACGGAACACCATGGATGGGATTATCTCGAAATCTCAATAGCCAGGGTTCCGGGGGTTGCCATGGGCGGTGCTATCTCGAAGCATCGATCGCCAGGAACCCTTGAGGATTGATGATGGGAGCAAGGAATCTGATACAGACCGTGTTGAAAAGCCAATCCTAGACTAGAACTAAAAAGAAAAAGAGAGAGAAAACTCTCCAAACAGAAAAAACTTTCTATCTCTCTCTTACAAAACGCACTGCGAACTGAGCCAGGGCTAAAATCATTTCAAGCACGGGTGCTTTAACCACGAAGTCCAATAAACCTTAGGTTAGTTCTTGTGGGCCTTAAAAACCTTTGCTAAAAGACTGAGGCTAAGGCTAGACAGATTTGGATCTTGATTGGTACTAGAGTATCTTTTAGGCCTATGGTCAGCATTCTAACCTAATCTATGCTCAAATAAAAAGGCACTTATCTAAAACCATTGAAAACTTCATGGTCTAGAACAAGGGTTGAAACCTTAAGTTTTTTTTGCTAAGGGACTAGCAAAAGCTAGGCATGGGGGTATGATGAGAACCTCATCATGAGCCATAACTAGCTCATTTTGACCCAATACAAAGGATAAAAGCTCCTACATATCTCAAGGAAAAGCTTAACTCAGAGAATTCTGAGTTTGAGAAGAAAACAAGTCATAAGGGGTAAAAGTGCAATTTTACCAGTATAATCTGCATACAGGGTAATTCAGGGCCCAAACATAGGTCAAAACAGCTTAATAAGAATAAAAGTGGGATGAGATGATCTAGCAAGGGCTACAGCACTTCCAAGGAACCAAATGATAATCTGTAACCCTAAAACAACCCACTTCAATTCACAAGGTTCGAGGCAAAGTAAAAATAGAATAAGCCCTCTAAAATTCATAGAAAAATAATCTCTGGGGTTTAGAACCATCAATTTGGCCTTTAGAACCCATTTTGACCTACATTGAGAACCATGCCCAATTAATAACTTAATTTGGGTTTTTGCGTAAATTGACTGGTCAAACAAGGTTTAATATGAAAATAAAATTCACCATCAGATTCCTTAGGTCCTAATTAGTCATGTATAAAAACTTGAGCCTAAGAAGAAACCTCCTTGACCGACTTCACACTTTGGTCCTCATATATTTACTCTTTGGCCCTCAACTTTTGAACCCTCGCATTTTGGCCCCTAACTCTCCTTCGTTCTTTGCAAACAGGTCCCTCCTGCAAAACCCTGCCAGCACCATGCTCCGGCGACCTTGCGCGGAGCATGGCGCCGCGCAGGGTGAGGTGGAGGACCTGGCAAGTGTACCGGGGGTGCCCTGCGTCGTCAGCCGTCGCAGGAGCACCCCCATGGTCACTGTAGCCCCCCATACCGGCCGTGCGAACGCACGGACGGTATGGGTCGTATTCCGACCATTCTCCGGCAAGGGAGACACGTCGTCTCCCTCCGCCTTCCTCCCTGCTTCAACCCTATAAATACCCCCCGCCGCTCCACCGACGAAGGCAGCCTGGACCTGACGGAGAAAACCCCCAGCTTTCTTCTCTTCTTTCTCCGGCAGACGCTCACCAGCTCCGGCGACTTCCTCCCCCTCCACCTCTTCGCTCTGCCGCAATACCAGCAGCAGAGACCTCCTCCCCTGCTCTTCCCGCGCCACGCCGCACCCAGCTGGCGCCTCTCCAGCCCTCTGCTCGCCGCCGCCCCTCTCCCTGAGCATCGTCTTCTCCGGCGACAGTCGATACGACTGTCGCCCTATTCCTCCCCCTTCGTCCCTGCAGTTAAGTTAGACTTACTCCCCTTCTCCTCCTCTTTCTTTTCCCGCTTTCGATTTAGTCAATTAAGCCCTCTACCGACCCTGTTCACCCTCATCCTCTCCGCCTCCGACCACCCTCCGGCGAGCCGCTCCCATCACCTCAGCGACCCACACGGCTCGCCGACCACCGCAGAACCTCCGCCTCCTCACCCTGATCCTCTTCCGCCCCTCCACTTCCCACCAAACACCCTCTGCAGACCCACCGAACACACCCACTCCCTCGCTCACAGTTTGACCTAGGACGACCAGACAGCCCCATCTCGCCCCCTGCAGACCCCCTGACCACCTTCGCCGTGCCACGGCGAAGGTCCCCCGCCTGTCTGATTTGGCCGAGAGGCCGTGCTATTGATTTCAGGTTCCAGGCCTTGACCGCCATTGGCGAGGAAGCTCGAAGCCTGCTCGAGGTTGCTTCAAGCTGAGATATCCCAGGTTGAAAAGCCACTGCCAGCGTGGAAGAGTCTCGCGCACACACCCTGGCCCTCAATTGGAGCTGTGCGCCTCAACAGCTGATGCAATTGGAAGCGCCATCCCTGCTGCAGGCGTGAGAGAAACGGGTGCGCGGATAGTCCCACCTCGGAACCTCTCGAAGGCGCGCGGACGCATAAAGGCAAAAACTGCCTTATGCTGTTTGCCTCAGTTACCACGGGGTGAGGTCCCTCTCACCCGACCCGACCCGACTCGGCCTCGTCTGTGACCACGCTCCGCGGACCTGGCCCGACCCGATTAGACTGACCTGCACTCCTCGCCCACCACGCACGCCGGTGGGCCTGGACCCGGGCCTGACCCGAACCCGATTACCCGGTAGCGCTCTGGGAGAGCTTCCGAAGAGTGATTTCAGAGAGAGAGATACGCGGGGGAGGGGGGTAGAGTAGGTTTTTGCCTTGACGAATAAACTCTGAAGTGTGCAGGCCAAAGAAGAAGAAGCAGACCCGCTGAAGAAGAAGGAGCTGCTGCACTGTAGCGAAGGCATTGTTAAGTCGTCTCAGCACTGGCGCAGACGACGGAAGGTCAGCAGCCAAAGAAGAAGAAGACCCGCTGAAGAAAAAGGAAGAGCAACAGCCATCGCGAAAGAAGAAAAAGAGAGGTCAAGGCAGGTGAAGACAAAGAAGAAGAAGGAATGAAGAGAAGCAAGAAGCAAGAAAAGAAGAAGACGATCTGACGAAAAAGAAAGAAAGGAAACAAGGAAGAACAGAAGAAGAGCACGAGGGGAAAATCTGAAGAAAGCAGAAGAAGAAGAAAGAAGAAGAAGAAGAGAAGAAGAACAGGAAGAACCAAAGACAAAGAGGAAGATCTGAAGAAAGCAGAAGAAGAAAGCAGAAGAAGAAGAAGAAGAAGAAGAAGAAGAACAGGAAGAACCAAAGACAAAGAGGAAGAAAGAAGAAAAGAAGAAGAAGCCAAATTTTCATCTCTCTCTCTCTCTTTATTTTTGTAATAGAACTTGTATATCTCTAGAATACAACTTGCTCCCTGAGTTCGACCTCGGGAACTCTTTTATTTTTCCGAGTAAAAAATTTTATATGAAAACGTTGGTAACAACCGGCTTTACTACAACGATATAACACCGAAACCGGTCGACAAACTAACGTTATCATCTGGAAACTCTAATACTTCTAGATCCACTCAATCCCAAAGCTTAGGATTCCATTCTTCATAACCTCCTATGGGACGAGAGTTTGTGAACCAACTTGAGTCGACTTGGCCTTTGAGCTAGCACTTCTCGAAAACTTATGGGTTCCAAACTGGGGCCTTTGATCCCAACTTTTCTGATCCTTCTTACCCTTCATTCTCATCTTATGAGGATGTTTATGTTGTACAAGAGAATGCTAGGTCCAACCCTTACTTAAACTCCTACAATTCTGGTTGGAAAAATCACCCTAACTTGTCTTGGAAAGATCAGGGGCAACAGACCCAATATCAACACAGCAACTATTTACTGCAAAAACCAATGGGTCAAGGTCATGTATATACTCAGCTGCCCCCGAATTAGGTTAATCAGCCCATGTGGAATGCCCAACAACCTGTTGGGCAGGCTGATTTAAACCTAAAGATGGTAGAAATGCAAGGGTCAATGCTCTAGCTCATGCAACAAATGAAAACTTCACTAGACACCTTGCAATCCAGACTTAGTGCAAACAACTGACAGCTTGGATCTCTATCATCACATCCTATACCAAACCCAAGGAATGTGCAGAACTGAGGCATTGGGCCTCAAGGATTTGGAAATAGTGAGGAGCCACTTGCTCAATCTCATGCTATTTATCAGGCTACCCCAGTCCCTCTAGTAGCTAAACAAGTTCCTACCATAATCAACTAGGAGTCTCCTATTTTTCCCAACTCTCCCCAAGGCACTAACTAACAACACTTTACCACTGCAAATACCATCACCTTGAGGAGTGGTAGTATATACAAGGGTCCCACCCAAACCCACGTCAATACCATTACGACCCATAATAAGAATTTTAGACTCCCAACTAAGAATGTAATCAACAAAACATCAGAGTTTGATTCGGGAGTATGTTGTTATTGTATGGGCAAACAGAAAAAGCTGAAGGAGAAATTGGAGGAAAGGATGTCCTTACTTCAGGCTTTCAAAATGACAATCATATTACTCCTCGCGGTTATTGGATCAATCCCCACCTACGCCAAAGCTTTACTAAATTCATAAAGAGAAGCATAGAGTAGAATCTAAAAACACTAGGAGAGTAGTCTTATCTAACAACACATGCACACTAATCTTAAACAAGATACCCCCTAGGAAGCAGGACCAGGGAGCCCCATTGATTTGCTGCACAATAGGAAACATTACTTTTCACTGGGCCCTCCTCGACTTGGGTGCTTCCATTAATTTGATCCCTACCTCACTACATAGGAAACTAGGTCTATGCCACCTAAAACACACTAACATAACCCTGCAGATGACTGATACATCTATTACAAAACCAATGGGTCTCTTGGAAGATGTTTTAGTCAAGGTTAATTATTTGCATTATCTTGTTGATTTCATGGTCCTTGACATAGAGGCATGTTGAACGAGACGAATCTACGCTAACGTGTTTGGTTTTTGGAAAAACCAGTCGTTGTAGTTCGAAAGCGAAGGATTCGTGTTCAACAAATAAAATTTATACCGAAATAAGAATTCCGGGTCGAACACAGGGAGGCGAACGTTTGATTTAAAAACTCCGCGTTTCTTTTTATTTTGTCACAAAGAAATTCAATTTAAACTATCTAAGTATCTACAACAAATAAAAGAGATAGAGGGAGTAAGAGAGAGAGAAGGAATACTATACATGGAAATCAAAATGAGATGTAGAATAGACAAGGAAGTTATCATAAAAGAGTTCTTTCATTACAACTAGAAAACATAAAACAATTACTCTAGAAAGCATTAAAAGAATGGAGGGAGAAATGTCCTCCTCGACGATCGCTCGGAGGACGAATAGACTACTCTAGAAAGCAGTAAATCTATACTAGAAAGCAGTAAAAAGAATAGGGAGAGAGAAATCCTCCTCGACGGTCGCTTGGAGGACGAGCCGGACGGGACGACGCCTGGACGAAGGAGAACGAAGCGGGACGAAGGAGGACGAAGCAGAAGAACGGGAACGAAGCAGCACGCCGTCGTCGTCGCGGGATCCACTTCCGAAGGGGGACGAAAATTTGGACTTTATCTCGCGAGAAGCATCCCGGGTGTGGGACAAGCTTCTCTTGAGCTTTGGAGAGGTAGAGAGGAGAAGGAAGGGATGAAAATTTCGTATGGAGGGGGTCTCCTTTTATAGTTGCAAGGAGTGGGGGCAAAATGGACATTACATCTTCAAAATAATAAATAAGGGGTCTTTAGTGACGGATAAAACCGTCGCTAAAGCCCCGCCGTCGCCGTCGCCGCCGCGCCACGCGCGCCCGCTCGGCTACCTGCGCGCGTAACGCAGACGCACCTCCGCGTCGTCTCAGCCGTCCGATCGCGAGATCGGACGGCTTAGATCGCGCCCGCGCCCGCTGCGTAGCGCGCCGCCCGCGTGCGATCGCGCGCCCACCAGGGCGTCCAATTGCGCGTCGGCGCTATCGGGCGCGCGCGGCCGTTGGATCTTCATCCGACGCTCGTGCGCGCCCGCTCGCCCGCGCCTTCGACCCCCTCTCCGCGGCTCGAACCCGCGACCTCCGCTTCGCCCGCAGCTGCGTAGCCGCTGCGCTACGCGGCGAAATGGTCGCGCGGACGTTTTTAAACGCGCGCGACCGCAGCCGTTGGATCGAGATCCAACGGCGGAGAGGAGACGTTGCGTGGTCTTCACAGGACTCCTGCGGCCGATTGGGCGGCTGGGATGGCGCCACGTGGCGCTATCTTGGCCGTCCATCTTCTGGAAGTTGTAGATGGTGCCACGGATGTCGGATTGACTTGATTTTTGTGTCGTTCGGCTGCGATCGTCGATCCGAATTCATCCGTGTGGTCGGATTTTCCATCTGAAGTGCGGATTTACACCATCCTGGCCCTTGATCTTCTAGGGTTCCCCGGTCTCTATCTGATGCTACGGATGCCTGATTAGGGCGATCTTGGAGTCGTTGAACTCCAATCGTCGCCCTGATCATATCCATACGGTTGGATCTTTGATCCGAGGCCCCGATAAAATATTTGCCCTGTCCAAGCACATAAAAGGAGACAATTAACCTCCATTTTATTCAAACTACTCTAAATGCAAGATGATGCATGTAATGCAATATTTATATCATGAAATGCAATCCTATGCTTAAGAACATGCATAAATAGACATTTTAAGTAGTGTAAATGTGTTTACATCATACCCCCATGCCTATCTTTTGCTAGTCCCTAGCAAAAACTATATGCTATTTATAAAAGAATTAGGTTAGATTATTTGGACCTGAGTTATTTTCAATCATTAAGAAATTGTCTACTTAAGAACTGAACTTTCAAAGACACAACAGTGCCCGGGTATCAGCCAAAATGCAGACCGCCTCAAGCCTCGCCTTATTCAAAGAAAAATTTCTTTTTCTGTTTTTACTCTCTTTTTTTAGATTTTCAAATTTTAGGGTTTAAGAGTGGCTTTCTACGGCCATTCAACTCACCCAAGATTTGATGAGAACCCTAAGTTTTAAGCATCTTATTGTGATTGTGATAGACTCGTTGACCGGCAATTAAAACGGACTTCGGATTTCTACGCCTCTAGGTGACCTCAAAAAGAATTCTGCCTAAAGGTGTATCTTTACAACCGGTAGCTTTCTCCCTACTTTTATTTTTTTAACGGGGTCAACACAAGGGTGAATCCAGTGTATATCTCCCCGGTTTATTCTACTTCTCCGCTTCTTCCTAAGTGTTTTGGGAATTTTTAGTGCATTCTCTGAGCTGGGTTCTGGACAACCGGTCGATGAGCTGTTACCACCGACAACTTGCCAGCCATACTCGTGCGGCGAAGTGTGGCTTATTTCTTTTTGTTCTTTTCTCCTTTTTGATTTTTTTTTTTTTTTTTTTTTTTTTTTTTTTTTTTAAGTAGGTGGCTTCCCTGGTCTAAGATTTACCTAAAGGCAGCAAAAAGAGAAAGGTCCAGTGACTGGGCTCTGGACAACCTACCTATGGGCTGTTACCCACGATAACTTGCCAGCCATATCACCCTAGAAGGTTCATTAGCTACCCAATTTCCGTTAAAATCGCCAAACAACGAGTCAGTGCAAAGAAAGTGTGTAGATGCTTAAGACTCAAAATTCCCTCACATCAGAGGGCGGGTTGATAAGTCGTGTACTTATCACCCAAACTTATTTACTCCAATTATAATAAAATTCAGGTTGGCGAGAACTCGAAAAACAAATCCACATTTTAGTGGATACATAGGCTGATTAAGTCCAAAGACCTGAAGGGTCTTTGTGTTCAAACCATAATATAGTATTTCTTAAGACCGAAAATTTTCTTAAACCCAAATTCTCTTTCCTAATTTCGATTTTTTTTTTTTTTTTTTTTTTTTTTTTTTAATAATAAAACAAATCTACGGAGCTGACGAATGAATTCAAAGATAAATATCCACCCCCCCATGCCTATCTAATGCAATGTCCTCATTGTATTAAAAAGACATAAAACAGAGTGGAAAAGCGTAGAAAGCACCTGAATTGCGTGGATATCGGGTCCGCTCCGAGATGAAAATGAAAAAGAACTGTATATGTGCTGAGTTTAGTGCCTTCAGCTAGGCACACTATACAAAGAAAAGAAATGAAGAATTCACATGTGCAGGTCAGAATTAGAATGAACAGAAGAATCCTCTGACCTGTCAGCAGAGGTCCACAGATGTGGACCAGATTGTGGTGCAGACCCACACCCCATAATCGAGAATATCTTAGGTTCTGGATAAAAATTACCCAAAACCTAAAATCAGAATGCAAGCGGGGTCGGGCCTGCGATTTGTGAGGATGCAACCCAAGGCCAAAATGTCGGGTTACAGAGAATTGAAGCTCAAAAGGATAATCGTTAAATGTGTGCTTGAGTTTGACATCCTCGAAACAAATGTCGTAAGGGTTCTGATTTGATGGTTTCAGTTTAAAAGGAACCCTTCGACTCAATCTTCCATTTCCTCCAAAATTGACTTCCCAAATCAGAATTTCCCAGCTCCTATCCTCCTCATTCGGCATATCAAATTCCATGACCTCTTGTATATTCATCACCCCGTCTGAAATCTCCAAGTCTAGATGATGTGGCAAAATCAAAATTGACTTGGGTCTAATTATCTCAGAATTAGAATCATCAATAAGCTCAACAGGGTGTAACTGATAATCAGGGCATTGAATTAATTCCTCCAGAAAATGCGATTCTGGATCCGTATCGTGTGCCCTAATAAGATCAGTTTCCTCAGTTATTGGGCTATCAAATGATCTATCAGATTCCTCAGGTCCAATCGTCTCACAAAAATCGTGATTTGAAAACTCGTGTGAGACTTCGCAACTTGAATTTTCACCATCAGGATCCGTATCAATGTATGTCCCAAAATCATTTGTCACTTTGCGTTCCAAGGAGACATACGTTTCCTCGTAACCCGGCTTAGGGATTTCAGGTGAAGAAATCAAATCATCCTTAATTGGTTGTTTTAATTCAATCTGGTCAGCTTCGTAACACTTGTCCCCCCCAACAGGTGCCTGAGCGGGTTCTGTCATTGGCTTTCCTGAAGAGAGTTCATCCTGGGAATTATTCCAAGATTGAATCAAAGCAACCACGAATCTCATCCTCAATTTCGCTAATTTCCCAAGTAGAAACTCACCCGGGTTCTTATCCTTAACATCCTGGAGCCAATCCAACAAAGACTTGTTTAAATCATCAATCATTTCAATCAGGGGCTCCAATCTCTCAATGCAAGGTATTGGCTGAACTTCTAAAGATTGAATGATATTCCTCAAGTTAGCCAGAACCTTATCTTGAACCTGATTAACCTGAACCAAATGAGTTGATTCAGGGTTGGGCGGGTTTGACATCAATGTAGAGGAATTAACGAATTGAGATTCGTTATACCCATCCTGATAATAGGTCATTTCAGATTGTTCAAAAGATGGAGATGACCTAAAGGCAGTGAAATCAGAGGATGGGTAAGGATCAGTGTATCCTTCTTGATTGTAGATCGCATTAGGTTGTTCATGAAAGGAGGACGATCTATAATCGATGCAACTCTGAGAAGGATAGAATTGAGAATCAAAGTGTTCAGGGTTAGACCCTAAACACGGGGGTCCGGAATTGTATCCCCAATCCGAATTATCCCAACTAACTGATGGTCGATTACAATACGAGTTGGGATAATCGTCATGTTGAGGATAATTTACAACAGGAGGGAAAGAGCGGGAATGCGTGAAATATGTGGAAGGATTCATGAGACACGGGAGGAAGAAAGGTGCCCTGCAATACAAACAATCAAACCTGTCCTTAAATGGGTTAGCCTACAGACCTACAGACTCTCAAAACCCGTCTTGAGATAAAGGAACGATTTGATCTACTTCTGTCTGTTCAATCCAACCAGCTAGAAGGAGGGACTGGGGAGAAGGTTCTTCCTTCGGCTTGCGCCTCCGGTTCCTAGTGTACCCCCCAGCCGCGATCGTTTGACTCTGCTCCCCTAGCTAGACATCAGATTGAACAGTAGAAACAGACTAATCGAAAATAATCTCGTTCTGAGTTCTGAAGAGCGAGTCCAATCCTTAAGGCCAACGTCTACTCTGTTTTATTTAGGGCTAGGTTTGAATGTGCTTTGGAATGTGATGGGCCCTTTAAATGGGTTGTGCCCTTAATGATTGATTGCTTTGTGTGTGCGTGCACAACCAGTGGTTTTCAAGCAAGATTATTTTTGATGTGGTGAATTTTAAGGTTCAAATCTTGCTTAGTAGCTTTTAGGATTCAACTTTAGGTGTTTTCAATCAAGTTTCATTGGCACACCAGGTTTTGCAAGCACAGGTGAAGATATTTTCCTTTAAAGTTTAAAAAGAATGTGGAGTGCCTGGTAGATCCCTAAGAGTTGAACCTAATTGGCAGCTACTAGATGAGTTGATTTTATTTGAAGTGGTGCGGCCCAAACAACTCAAACAACTGGCCTGATGCACCACCTAATTAGGCACACAAATGATTACCTAATCTGATTTCTTACTCAATTATGTGTTTGGATGTGTGTACCGGCTCCTAAGATTGGTTTACCGGTTGAGTTAGAAAATCAGATGAGGTTGTGTACCTCTGTGAGATTTTTTTTTTATTTTTTTCTTTTTTTAATGTGGGGGTTGGAGTGAGTATGGATGTCAAACAACAAACAATCTAACCTTAGAGTTTATAAGAACACCTAGGTTGATTGATGTTTGAATTATTATGTGATGAAATGAAATCTAATGGGTGGGAGGTGGGGGGTAACTTACAAAACCTTCCACAGCACTTTACTCCGATCTACCGCTTTTGCCTGTCTCAAAAGAGTACCTGCAATTACAATAAGAAAGGAGAAAAGTGAGGTAAATGATTTGTAAGTTACTAAACGCGAAGAGAAATCAAAGAGCGTTGCCTCCCCGGCAACGGCGCCAAAATGTTGATCGCGAGGCGAATCTACGCTAACGTGTTTGGTTTTTGGAAAAACCCGTCGTTGTAGTTCGAAAGCGAAGGATTCGTGTTCAACAAATAAAATTTATACCGAAATAAGAATTCCGGGTCGAACACAGGGAGGCGAACGTTTGATTTAAAAACTCCGCGTTTCTTTTTATTTTGTCACAAAGAAATTCAATTTAAACTATCTAAGTATCTACAACAAATAAAAGAGATAGAGGGAGTAAGAGAGAGAGAAGGAATACTATACATGGAAATCAAAATGAGATGTAGAATAGACAAGGAAGTTATCATAAAAGAGTTCTTTCATTACAACTAGAAAACATAAAACAATTACTCTAGAAAGCATTAAAAGAATGGAGGGAGAAATGTCCTCCTCGACGATCGCTCGGAGGACGAATAGACTACTCTAGAAAGCAGTAAATCTATACTAGAAAGCAGTAAAAAGAATAGGGAGAGAGAAATCCTCCTCGACGGTCGCTTGGAGGACGAGCCGGACGGGACGACGCCTGGACGAAGGAGAACGAAGCGGGACGAAGGAGGACGAAGCAGAAGAACGGGAACGAAGCAGCACGCCGTCGTCGTCGCGGGATCCACTTCCGAAGGGGGACGAAAATTTGGACTTTATCTCGCGAGAAGCATCCCGGGTGTGGGACAAGCTTCTCTTGAGCTTTGGAGAGGTAGAGAGGAGAAGGAAGGGATGAAAATTTCGTATGGAGGGGGTCTCCTTTTATAGTTGCAAGGAGTGGGGGCAAAATGGACATTACATCTTCAAAATAATAAATAAGGGGTCTTTAGTGACGGATAAAACCGTCGCTAAAGCCCCGCCGTCGCCGTCGCCGCCGCGCCACGCGCGCCCGCTCGGCTACCTGCGCGCGTAACGCAGACGCACCTCCGCGTCGTCTCAGCCGTCCGATCGCGAGATCGGACGGCTTAGATCGCGCCCGCGCCCGCTGCGTAGCGCGCCGCCCGCGTGCGATCGCGCGCCCACCAGGGCGTCCAATTGCGCGTCGGCGCTATCGGGCGCGCGCGGCCGTTGGATCTTCATCCGACGCTCGTGCGCGCCCGCTCGCCCGCGCCTTCGACCCCCTCTCCGCGGCTCGAACCCGCGACCTCCGCTTCGCCCGCAGCTGCGTAGCCGCTGCGCTACGCGGCGAAATGGTCGCGCGGACGTTTTTAAACGCGCGCGACCGCAGCCGTTGGATCGAGATCCAACGGCGGAGAGGAGACGTTGCGTGGTCTTCACAGGACTCCTGCGGCCGATTGGGCGGCTGGGATGGCGCCACGTGGCGCTATCTTGGCCGTCCATCTTCTGGAAGTTGTAGATGGTGCCACGGATGTCGGATTGACTTGATTTTTGTGTCGTTCGGCTGCGATCGTCGATCCGAATTCATCCGTGTGGTCGGATTTTCCATCTGAAGTGCGGATTTACACCATCCTGGCCCTTGATCTTCTAGGGTTCCCCGGTCTCTATCTGATGCTACGGATGCCTGATTAGGGCGATCTTGGAGTCGTTGAACTCCAATCGTCGCCCTGATCATATCCATACGGTTGGATCTTTGATCCGAGGCCCCGATAAAATATTTGCCCTGTCCAAGCACATAAAAGGAGACAATTAACCTCCATTTTATTCAAACTACTCTAAATGCAAGATGATGCATGTAATGCAATATTTATATCATGAAATGCAATCCTATGCTTAAGAACATGCATAAATAGACATTTTAAGTAGTGTAAATGTGTTTACATCAAGGCACAAAAATAGCTCAACCACACCTTGATTATTTTGGGAAGACCTTTCTTGGCCACCACTAAGGCAAGGATTGATTGTGAATCAAGGAATATAGAGATTGCCTCAGGGAACAAAACGAATCAATTTAATATTTTTGAGGCCTCAAAGAAGAATAAAAGTAAGTGTGGCTTGATTGAGGAGCTTGGCAGAATAGAGGAGGTAATGGCCTTACACAAATTAGACAACCCCCTAATGGCAAAGCCAACCCAAACTTAGGAGAAAATCACGAGGTTGCAGGGATAATTGAGGACAATGAAGACATGCAACCAACAGTGGAAAATTAGGATGAGGAAAATATTCATGAAATTAGGAATTTGTTGGAAGATTCACCTGATCAAGTTAAAACCCAACAACATCCTTATCCTAAATTTTTAGAGTTTGAGGTTCAAATAATGGGTGGAAATCACAAAGATCAGAATGGTTGGATCAAGCACCTGGATTTTGAGGATGAAATTGAACTTTCGGGAGAAACTCTTGAAAAGCTTGGTATGCTAGAGTACACTCACACATTACAAACCCCCAACACATCACAAAAAACTCATCATCCTTTCCCATCCAACCATTGCACAAATCCTACACCCACCCAAACCTCCTCTGTATTGAGTCAACAAAAATCCTATTGGAGACCATTTGGGCTCTCGCTACATCTTTAGCTTGCCACTTTCATTGATCATCTCTTTGGCAAGCCAACATTCACTCTTTGAGACCCATATCTTGGGGCCTGGAAACTTTGTTCTTGTAGCCTCAATGTTTATAATTTTTGTTTGAGGACTGTGCCTAGCTGAAGACACTAAACTCAGCACGTGTATAGACTATTTTGGAGCTGACCGGAGTTTCATGGAATACAGGTGATATCTTCCTATTCTGCCCTCCTTTATGCTTTTATTTTATAATGAGGACATTGCATTAACTAGGCATGGGGGGTGGATACTTGATGATTTGATTATTTTGTTAGCCCGTAATAGTAAATTCCTATTTTTTAAAAAATAATAAATAAATAAATTTAAAATTAAAAAAAATTAGAATTAGGAAAAGAGAACTTAGGCATTAGGAGTTAACCTTAGAAAATGATACTTGAGGAGCTGAACACTTAGACTCTTCAGGTCTTCGGGCTTAATCAGCCTAGGTGTCCACTTGAATGTGGACTTGGTCTCGAGTCCTCACCATGTAATTTTATTCCAATTTGGCCAATAAATTAGGATGATAAGTACACGACTTATCAATCTACCCTCTCATTTAAGGGGATTCTAAGTCTAAGCATCTACACACTATTTGCATGGACTCACTTTCCAGTAATTTTTACGGAAATTAGGTAGCTAATGAACTTTCTCGGGTAGTATGGCTAGCAAGTTGTTTTGGGTAACAGCCCATTGGCTGGTTGCCTAGAGCCCAACTACATGACCATTCTCATTCTACTGCTTTTAGATAAATCTTAAATCAAGGAAGCCACCTACTTAGAAAAAGAAAAAATGATACTAAAAAAAAAAATAAAAGAAAAATATAAATAGAAAAAATCACACTTCACTGCATGAGTATGGCTGACAAGTTGCTGTGGGTAACAGCCCATTGGTTGGCTGTTCAGAGCCCAGCTCATAAAAATGCATAAATAATTCCCAAAACACTTAGAGAAGAAGCGAAAAAATAGAATAAACCAGGGAAATATACACTGGGTTTTCCCTTGTGTTGACCCCATTAAAAAATAAAAAAAGTATTGAGAAAGTTATCAATTGGAAAGATAAACCTTTAGGCAAAAATTCTTAAGGTCACCTAGGGTCATAGAAACCTGAAATCTATTTTAACAGTCGCCTAGTGAGCCTATCACTCTTTCACAAAATGTTTAGCACTTAGAGTCCTTTTTGAGTCTTGGGCGAGTCGGGTAGCCGTAAAAAGTTATCCCGAAACTCTCAACTCCAAACTTCCAAAAAAAATTAGAAAAGAAGAAAAGGCAAAAAATGTGTATCTTCCCTTTTCAACTATGGCGAGGACTTGGGCAATTTGCCTTTTGGCAGGCTCTCGAGCACTATTGGGTCTTCGTAGTTTAGGGCCTTAGTTGAAATTCCCTACTGTTAATAAACACCTAATGCCATAAGCGATTGAGACCTAATTTCATTTTTATACGTAGCATATAGTTTAATTTTGCTAGGGATAAGTGAAAGATAGGCATAGAGGTAGGATGTAGACACATCTATTTAAGTTAAAATGCCTATTTATGCATGTTCCTAGGCCTAGATATTCATTCCATAGTATAAATATTGCATAGCACGCATCATTCTGCATTTAGAATAGTTTGAATAAAGTTTAGGTTAATTCGAGTCCTTTTGTGTTAAGGAGAAAAGGAGATTTATTTTGGGCCTCAGATTGATGATCCGAACATACGAATTTGATCAAGACAACAATCGGAGTCCAACGCCTTAGAAATCATCTTGATCAGAGTTCCGTAGCACATTATGTATCTGAGGAAGATTAATGGCCAAGGGGCAAGGTGGTTCCAACCAGAACCTCAGATGACAAATACAACCACATATATGGATCTAGATCGACAATCGCAGCCCAATAGTGTGAAAATCATTCCAATTTGACATCCATGGCATCATCTACAAAGCATAGTAGATGGACGGCTCAGATGATGCCATGTGGCATCATCTGGACCACCCACAGCCGCCCAAGGATCATTGCTGCTCTCCTTCTCCAGCCGATGAATATCCAACGGCCATGGGCACATGACCATCAATATGTTTGCTTGACAAACCGCTGCTTTGTTGCAACGGTGAAGACAAGCACTCCAAAATCACGAGCACGACTTCAAGCTGTAGTGGGAATGAGGAATCTCGCAAGTACGGGCATAATTAAATTGCACCCATTGGATGGCCATCTAGCTATGGAGAGGACGGCGACATGGCATAACCAGACCCACGTAATCAGCACGTGCACAATCACGCTTTGGCCATTGCCCAATCTAATGTTGGTGCTAGAGCACCGCAATCATGTATTTTGATGATAACAAAACACGTGTCATTTAACATTTGCACTTGGAGTATTAGATTTCAGGTCAATTGCATATGGAGACGTGATTAGACAGAGTTCGAGCTCGCATCCAGGACAGATTGGAGGAGCTTGATGGAGAACAAAGGAGATTTGCGAGGAGCAATAGATTGAAGATGGAAGGACAGGAAAAATAGGATAGAATTCTGTTTATTTCTTTCATGTACTTTTTTCTTTATTTCCTTGCTCTTTTTGTTCCTTAGAACATCATGTTAAAGAGCCTCAAAGTACCCTACCAGTAGTCCTAGGAACACCTGCACAACCCTAGGATACTTAGGTTTTCTGTAGAGAACTTAGAAAACCAATATAGAGTTCAAACAGCCTTTTCAGACGTCTAATTCAAAAAACAGACGTCTGATAATGGGTTTTAAGACGTCTAACTTTTGATTCAGATGTTTGATAACATTTAGGCTGGACTTAGTTAGTTCTGTCTGACGAAATCAGACGTCCAGACCTTAGACCAGACGTCTTCTAAGACGTCTGATGTTTTTCCAGACGTTCAATTAGTGGACCGTTGGCTGGCTTAACAAACACTGAAGATATACCATTAGAGCCTTATCAGACGTCCTTAAGCCTTTCCAGACATCTGATAAATGACCGTTTTACCTCAGTTGACCCGAAAATCTCTTCTCAGAGATTTTCTAGCCGTTGCACTATCTTGGAAATCCATTCCCACAGAAAAGTAGGTTTCCAGACATCCAGACATAGTGCTAGACATCCTATATGTCGTCTGATGGACTTGCACTAGAATCCTGTTTAGATCTGATTCAAGTCAGGAAGGAACCCGCCTAAAATCAGACGTCTGACTTTGTTCCCAGACGTCTTAAACTTTTTTTCCAGACATCTGATGCCAGGATCAGACGTTTGATTACCCTGTCAGTGCAATGATTGCTCCTGATTTCGACCTGATTCTCTTAGGCTTTGTACCCAACGGCTATGGAAGCTTTCCTAAGCCTTCCAAAGCCTTCCTAAGGCCTCTATAAACAGAGGGGAGCCTTTGCCACTCAACACACACCTAGTAATACACATTCACACCATTTTGTGTCTCTTGATCGTAATAAGCAAGCTTTTGCTCTCCAAGCTCCAGTTCTTCATCTAGAGAGCATCAAGCATTTGCGCACCCACTCTCCCGTCGTAGTTCACGAGAGCGACGTTGCGCCGTCGTGTAGTTCACACATCCGCATCGTTGACACACTTCTTGCAAAGCTAAGCATCTTAATTCCTATAGAAGCTTAGGTTAAAAATTAGTTTGTTGGCTCTATAGGATTGTTGTTATTTATCTTTGTTCTTTGGTTGGGTATTCACTTTGCGAATTCCCGTCTCCGTCGTGGGACAAAATCCTTCTCGTGAAGAGAAGGGGTTTGAGGTACGCTACCCTCGTATAAAGTAGCGTGGTTGTAATTGGGGTTGAATCACCCTCGTTTAAGTGATTCGTTTAGTGGATTTGATCAACTTGGTTGATTGGAAAATCCTAACTCGAGAGGGTTAGGTGGTGGTTTTCATCCGATTTGGGTTTCCACCTAAAAATCTTTGTGTACTTTGTGTGATTGTTTATTTTGTGAGATTGGTATATTTTCAATTCCGCATTTTTTTACGTCACGCTGATCTCACCCCCTCCAAGTAGGGATTTACAATTGGTATCAGAGCAGGTTCTTACTAATCGGATCAATACCCGGCAGGAAGTTCTTGGAGGGGAGCAGTTCCGCAATCTGAATCTCCGAGGGGCAGTCCACGTCCCGTCTGCCATTCTTCAATGGGAGCAACTACCCCTACTGGAAGCTGTAGATGAAGACTTGGCTTCAAGCCAATGACTTCACGATTTGGGCCAGGTGCGAGAGGCCATTTGAGATCCCAGAGAAACCCTGGGGAGGCTACTCGCAACAACAAATTCTTGAGCTCTCTTTGAATGCGAAGACCATGAGTGCGCTTTACTACGTGCTCAGCCCGGAGGAGTTCAACAGAATCTCGCAATGCGCCACCACATATGAGATTTGGGACACACTTGAGGTAACTCACGAAGGTACCTCTAAGGTAAAAACTTCTAAAATAAATTTACTTTCTTAAGAATTTGAATCTTTTTCTATGAAGCCTAACGAATCTTTAAGTGAGATGAACACTAGGTTCACGCTCATTGAAAATAATTTAAAAGCTTTAGGGAAGAATTTCATCAAGGGTGAGCTTCAAGGGAAGCTTCTTCGTTCCCTCGGATCAGAGTCGGAATAGAAAGTCACCGCCATCGAGGAGGCAAATGAAGTGGAGGAGCTCAACATGGAAAATCTCCTAGGCAATCTAATGGTCTACGAGACAAAGTTGAAGTAGAAGAAGAAGGATACACCAGAGCTAAAACTGAAGAAGACTCTCACCTTCAAAGCCGCGTCAGATAGCAAGGTAAGTTCCGACGACGAAGACTTTAAAATTTTACTTAAGAAATTTTTCAAGTTTTGTAGGGAATCAAAGAAGGGGAAGAAGGAGAGCCCGAGACGTTGCTACCACTGCAACGAGAAAGGGCATCTGCGACCAAAATGCCCTCTTCTCAAAAAGAAGAAGGAAAAGGAGAAGAAATCTAAGAAGAAGGCATTCCAAGCCACTTGGGACGATTCGAGCTCAGAGAAAGAAGAAGAAGAAAAGTCTATAGAAGAAGAAACCACTTGCTTTGGTTTCATGGCTAGAGGAAGTGATAGCAACACTGAAAGCGGAAGCGACTCTGACAACGAGGTAAATTTCGATTTACAAGATGCATTTAATGAGCTTTCTGAAGTTAGTAAAACACTTAAAATAGAAAATAAAAACATTAAAAAGAACCTTAGTTTTCTTAAAAATGAAAATGATAGGTTAGAAAAATAACTTAAGGACATAGAAACTAGTCCTAAGGATAATAACATGTTATTAGAAAACAAAAATTTAATCAATGAAAATACTAAATTGATTGAAGAAAATGATAGTTTAAAGTTAGAAATCTCTGATTTAAAGACTAAAATGCATACTATAGAAAAGGAAATCACATGTCTTAGGGAAAACTCTAACAAATTAATCAACAAAGTAGATAATTTTTATAGTCCTAAGGTTGAGAAAGGATCTCCATCAAGGAGACCCGCTAACAGATCCGGATCCAAGCTCACTTGGATACCAAAGAAAGAATTGGAATCGTGTTTTGTAGGTTTCAGGGATAACTACAACACGAAGGACTGGACCTACAAGCTCAAGGCTGGTCAACTCGAGTTGGGAGAACCAAGGAGTAGACCAAGGAGGAGAACAAGAAGACCGATGAGACGGTGAACAAACGATGGACCCACCGCACGTCAACCACTAGACTGAAGACCAGCACCAATGCCCGAGCCTCCAAGCTACGGATGGGAGCCCCATCCGATGTGGCATCCACCACCACCATTTGGGCCATTTTATTAGCCATGGTAGGTGAGGTAAAAATTCTTTACCCTATCCTTTTATCATAAGCATTTAGATAGGGGGAGTTAAAATATTATGAGCTAATTGTCAATTTTTAAGGGGGAGTTGTAAGTTAGCTAAATTTCCTTTAGTAAGAGGGAGAAGAAAAACAGCTATCTTGTTGTTACAAAAAGGGGAGGACATTACTTTTGTTAAAAGAAATTCATAGAAGAGCATGTTTTAAGGGGGAGTTGTAGGAAATTTAAAATCAATCAAACCTTTTTGATAATGTCAAAACGGGGGAGGATTTTTTGCATTATTATTTATGGTTTTGTCATCATCAAAAAGGGGGGGGTTGTTGGTGCTAGAGTACTGCGATCGTTTGTTTTGATGATAACAAAACACGTGTCATTTAGCATTTCACTTGGAGTATTAGATTTCAGGTCAATTGCATATGGAGACGTGATTAGACGGAGTTCGAGCTCGCATCCAGGATGGATTGAAGGAGCTTGATGGAGAACAGAGGAGATTTGCGAGGAGCGATAGATTGAAGATGGAAGGACAAGAAGAATAGGATAGAATTCTGTTTATTTCTTTCATGTACTTTTGTCTTTATTTCCTTGCTCTTTTTGTTCCTTAGAACATCATGTTAAAGAGCCTCAAAGTACCCTAACAGTAGTCCTAGGAACACCTGCACAACCCTAGGATACTTAGGTTTTCTATAGAGAACTTAGAAAACCAATATAGAGTTCAAACAACCTTTTCAGACGTCTAATTCCAAAAATAGACGTCTGATAATGGGTTTTAAGACGTCTGACTTTTGATTCAGACGTCTAATAACATTTAGGCTAGACTTAGTTAGTTCTGTCTGATAAAATCATACGTCCAAACCTTAGACTAGACGTCTTAGAAGACATCTGATGTTTTTGCCAGACGTCCAATTAGTGGACCGTTTTCTGGCTTAACAAACACTGAAGATATGACTGTTAGAGCCTTATCAGACATCCTTAAGCCTTTCCAAACGTCTGATAAATGATTGTTTTACCTCGACTGACCTGAAAATCTCTTCTCAGAGATTTTCTAGCCGTTGCACTCTCTTGGAAATCCATTCCCGTAGAAAAGTAGGTTTCCAGACGTCCAGACATAGTGCTAAACGTCCTGTATGTCGTTCGATGGACTTCTAGTAGAACCCTATTTAGATCTGATTCAAGTCAAGAAGGAACCCGCCTAAAATCAGACGTCTGACTATGTTCCTAGATGTCTTAAACTGGTTTTCCAGACGTCTGATGCCAGGATCAGATGTCTGATTACCCTGTCAGTGCAATGATTGTTCCTGATTTCGGCATGATTCTCTTGGGCTTTGCACCCAATGGCTATGGAAGCTTTCCTAAGCCTTCCAAAGCCTTCCTAAGGCCTCTACAAATTGAGGGGAACCTTTGCCACTCAACACACACCTAGTAATACACTTTCACACCATTTTGTGTCTCTTGATCCTAAGAAGCAAGCTCTTTCTCTCCAAGCTCCAATTCTTCATCTAGAGAGCATCAAGCATTTACGCACCCGCTCTCTCGTCGTAGCTCACGAGAGCGACGTTGCGCTGTCATGTAGTTCACACATCCGCGTCTTCGACACACTCCTTGCAAAGGGAAGCATCTTAATTTCTATAGAAGCTTAGGTTTAAAATTACTTTGTTGGCTCTATAGGATTTTTGTTATTTATCTTTGTTCTTTGGTTGGGTATTCGCTTTGCGAATTCCTGTTTCCTTCGTGGGACAAAATCCTTCTCGTTAAGAGAAGGGGTTTGAGGTATGCTACCCTCGTATAAAGTAGCGTGATTGTAATTGATGTTGAATCACCCTCGTTTAAGTGATTCTTTTAGTGGATTTGATCAACTTGGTTGATCGAAAAATCCTAACTCGAGAGGGTTAGGTGGTGGTTTTCACCCGGTTTGGGTTTCCACCAAAAAATCTGTGTACTTTGTGTGATTGTTTATTTTGTGAGATTGGAATATTTTCAATTCCGCATTTTTTTACGTCACGTTGATCTCACCCCCTCCAAGTAGGGATTTACATCTAACGCACCATCAAGCATGCAATCTGAGTGCGTGATCCCCATGGCATCTCAGCCATCTGCTTCTGATCCAACAGCTGCCAATGGTCCATGCCTGATCCAGTTGTGAGCACACGGGTGTAAGTGTTGGCTAGCGACCTTCAGCGACATTTGGGGGTGGATCTTCAGCGATGCATTTGATGTCACTATAGCCCATGGATGAATTTCTTCCTCTCCTCCTCCGCTATAAATGGACCTACACCCCTCCATCCACCTTCATCCCTTCTTATGCTCTCCTCACCTACCCTAGAGCTCAAAACACACTTTGAGCTTGTGTCCCAAGCCTTTGGGATGCTCCTCTAGAGAAAAGAAATAGTATTTTCCACCTTCTCATCACCATTTGTGGAGCTCCCATCGGCCATCTTCTCAACCCCATTCTAGGAAACAGATCACACCGCAACACCACCTGTCCTCTCCTCTTCTTTCGATTCTTTTCTCCTTCCTCCAACTCCTCAACATCTTCATCCGGGCCACGTCAACATAGCTTTGTCCTTCGAGCAGTCAACAAAGAGGATTTCTCTCACCCCCTTTCCCTTTTACTATTTTCATAGTGTAGAAGCATTTGTAATAAACATTTTTCAAGCATTTATCTAAAAGTAGTTTTTCATTCTCTCTCTTCCTTCATACTTAGCAAGTAGAATAGTTCTTTCTTGCTTTCTAGAATAGCTTAGTATAGATAATATTCCTACTTGTTTCCATACTATCTTAAAACATCAAAAAAAGTAGGAAATACAAAACACCAAAAAGAAATAAAGCAAGCACAAACTTCCAAGAAACAAACGTCGCCTCCCTGTGTTCGACCTAGGACTCTTTTTTGAGTTTTGGTAAATTTTATATGATAAGGAGTTCTGCAGCTACAACAACAGGTTTCTCAAGACCCTAACTTTTCTTCGCGAAAACCCACTAATAATGGCGAACACTTGAAATAGAAAGTATAGGCTCTAGGCCCAAATTAAGGGGTTCATCAGCATCGCCAGAGCATGGCAAAGGAGTGGTAGTGTTGATTTGGTGTGAGAGAGTATGAGGTGGTTGTGAGTGGGTGAGTTCGGTCGGTGGTTTCGGAGGTCAAGAGGTTCGATAACCTTGGGGCTTTTGATCTCTGGAATGTTGGGAAGGTGTGGGTGCAAGTCGTAAGGTGTTTAGTGGCATGTGTTGGCCAGGCGAGCTCACCAGAGCTTTGCTGGCCATGGAGAAGACAGAGGGAGAGAATCGTGGCCGTCAGTCAAAATAAGCAGGGAAGGAGCTCGAAAGGTTCAGGAGAGGGAGAGGAAGGAGGTTATGATGGGAACACCATCATGAGCCATAACTAGCTCATTTTGACCCAATTAAGTCAGTAAATGCTCTTACATAACTGCGAGAGAGTCACAATTCATTGCATAATCTTTCTGAGGAAAAATAAGAAACTAAGGTTAAAACTGCAATTTTACCTGCTTATCATGAATGCAGTGCAACCGTAGGTCTTCTCAGGGGTTGAATGAAGGTCAATTGGTCGTAAAAAGATAATAACTGGGTTAGAATAATCAGAAAAGGGTTTGCATGTGTTTTGAGAATTAAATGACTTCTGAAACCTTAAAAATAGAATCGCTTAAATAACTGAGGTTTTGATCAGGATAAAATTCACCTAAACCCTCTAAAATTCATAGAAAAATATTCTCTAGGGTTTGGAACCTTCAATTTGACCATCAGAACCTATTTTGACCCAAAATAGAGTCACAAACAGGCATTTGCCCTAATTTGAGTTTTTGCTTAAATTACCTAGTCAAACGTGGTCAAAACCAAAATCCAACTTCACCATTTGATTCCTTAGGTCCAAATTAGGTTTGTACCATAATTCGGATGCAAGATGAGTTTGTCTTAACCTAGTTTGCAAATTGGTCCTATCTAATTACATTTTTACCGTTAACTTTCAAAAACTTTTTAACTAGGCCCCTAACTTTGTCATCATTCTCACAAAAAGGTCCCCTCCATACAAAACTCCTAATCCACCAACTCCAGTGATAATCAATCAAGGATTTGTCCTTGATTGATTGATGAAACCTTCTCAAAATTGAATCGGAGATTCCTCTTGAAATCCTCTTTCAATCAGACTGATTCTTGTGCTTCAAATCTTTCCTAATTTCTCATGCAAATGCATGAGAAATTTGGGTTTCCAACTCCGACGACCTTCCAAGCTTGAAAGCTTGGCTTACAAGCTCTAATCGACCCCCTGATACCTATATAAAGATTCCCGAGGCTTGCCCGATCCTTCCAAGCTTGAATTCAACCAGAGATACCCCCAATTTTCTTCCCTCCTCCTCCGATCGAGTTACTCTTCAAGCTTCGGTGACTCTCTCTACCTCCCCTCATCGTCTGACCGAAATGCCAGTGGTAGACTCTTCCTTCTTGCTCTCTTCCATGTCGAGCAGCACAGTTGGTGCTCCTACCTCCTTCATCCTCGCTGTCCACCTCTTATCAGAGCAGCTTCATTTCCAGCGCCAACGTACCTCAACCGGCGCCAACGCCACTCCCCTTCATCTGCCTCCTCTCCTAAACAACTCCTCATTTTCCACTCTTCTTTTTTAGACACTTGCCACTCTGTTTCAAATGCCGACTCACCCTACCGTCCTCCATCTTCCACCTTATCGGCTTACCTCCGTTGAGCTCGCATGACCACTACGCTCCACCAATCCAGACATCGTTCATCCCTACACCTTTGCCGTCTCCCTGAGAGCAAAAGCCCTCTGGTATTCAAGGCTATTAGCCTCTCGAATGCCCCATCGAACACACCCACTCTCATGCACATAGTCTGACTCCGCTATGCATGCACGGACTACGCCACGCCACTCAACCTTCATTGTTGCACTCGCCGTGGTCCGACAAAGGTCCTGAGCAAGTTTAATTAGGCCGCGAGGCCGTTTGGTTGGTTTCAGGTGTTCCAACCTCCTCCGCCATTGATGCAGCAGTCGTGAGCTTGCTTGATGCTCTAATTAGCCATACAGTTCTAGGCTTTGACTCTAGACAGAGTGGACTACCTCTAGGAGCATCCTCGCTCGGTCAATTAGAGCCTTTGACCGCTCCCTACATGTGAATTGAGAGAAGGAAGCAGCTGCAGCTGCACGCAAAGAAGGAGGGACATTTAGTCCCACATCGTTCGTGGATGAGTGCCCGCCAGCACATAAATTGAATTTCTGCTAAAGGCTTATCGCCTCAGCACGCACAGGGGGTGAGGTCCCCACATGCATGCCTCACGTGCCTCATCCGCGACTCTGACCCCATAAACCTGGTGCACCCGATAACCTGCCTAACCCAAAAGCACTCCTCAACTGCCACCCACACCGATAGCTCTGGTCCTGGGTACCCTCTAGGTCCGATTACCTGTATACCCGGTACTGTTGAAGTCTCTAGGAGAGCATGACCCAAAGAGAGAAGGAGAGATAGCGCATGGGGGTAGGGGGTTTTCCTGTAGAGAGTATTGGCAAAACAACCAATTCTAGAAGCCCCCCTTCCTGTGTGAAGAGGCTGAGCAGAAGAAGGAGAGGACCCGTAGAAATGGAGGAAGAAGAAAAGAAGAAGAGAAGAGGGACCCGTGGCAGAAGAAACAGAGAAGAAGAAAAGAAGAAAAGAAGTAGAAGAGAAGAGAAGCAGCCGCACAACAAAGAAGAGAAGAAGAAAAAGAAGAAAAGAAAAGTCACCATATATTGCTACTTTAATTGCATATATTTGAACATTGATTTGAGTGTTATTTGTGAGGAGTAATTTGTGATTTAAATCACCATTTTACTCCATTCTTTTTGCATATTAATTCTGACATTACTCTTATTGCAATATTTATTCTTGATTTAAATTGTGATCTTGAGCTTTAAATTCCATATTACTCTCTGTGTTCGACCTTGAAACCTTTTTCGAGTAATAAAATTTATTTGTTTGAGCGCTATTTTGGCTATACTACAACGAAACCATTTTAAAACACCGATTTAGCGTGTAAACATTTTGGTGCCATTGTCAGGGAGCAACAGGTAATTTAGAACTCTTGATTGCAATTCCTGATTTAGATTCTAACTTGCTATATCTCTTTTGCTGTGATTATTTCAGGAGAGATAGATTAAAGGAAGATCAGCCGCACAGTAAACATGCCAGGGGCAGGTAATTTCTAACCACTCTCTCTCTTAAGCCCCTCATTCTTAAAAGGTTAAAAGGAAAAAAAGCAATTAGGGCTACTTGCATTCTATCCATTGATAAATCATCAATTTGCCTGATTTGATACATTTTATTTAGACAATAAATCCTGATTTGTGCACTCACTTAAAACTTAAGGTATCTAGGGCTATCACATTCTTGTTTGAGCCCTAGGTACCACATTTGGACACAGTAAATTGGACCAAATTAGAGCCAATTAAGGATTCTACCTTATGGTTTTAGAGACACACTTGCTTAATCAAGAAATCATCCTTCCAAACAATGAGTGCCTAGACCTTGATTGAACTGATCTATTCAAGCAAAACCCTAAAATCTGGCTCTTAAAGTCATTTGAACACCAAAAGAGGAACTTAAATTTTCAAGGACAATGCAAGTGTAGTTGACCCACCTTGTTAGGTCAACCAATCTTCAAATTAGGTCACTTTTGCACTCAACACATCTTAAAGTTCAAGTGAAATTCTAAAGCACCCTTGCTCTTAATTAGAACTGGTAGACTTAAGAGGTCAAGTCCCCATTCTGGTCTACCTAAAACATCAGTGACAGGAGAGGTCGGGAGGGGGAAACCCTATAACCTGTGGGGACGCTCTACTGTGTAGGGGTCTTTGTGGGACTCTCCCTCTCTGGCTACCCAGGTAATTCTCAGGTGGACGGCTTTCTGACTAAGGGGTATCATCCGCCCCGAACCTCTATAGTCATCCAAAATTTTTGGGTGTCATGATTGGGTCCATCACATTCTACCTCTCATCTACTCCATCGGTGCATGTTTGGGAGGTCTCTAAGACCATCCTTGAGGCCTCCTTTAGTCACTCATTCACGTCAAGGCCAAGCCTCAACCTCCTTGTTTGTGCAACAACCCAATCCTATTGATATCTCTTCCGATTCATCTGAACCAAATTCTCCTTCATCCATCATCATGAAACAACCCGCAAAAGAAAATAATCTCTAAAATCAACTTCATCGCCTCAATCATCTATTCCAAGCCTTTATGAACCCATGCAGCATCCAATGATGCGAGATCACTACAATCCCGCTGTGGTGGCAATCGAACCTCGAGTACAAATTCTCGCTAGAGGTCTTGACACTGAACTCAAGTCCAACATGATTCATGCCATTCCCGAATTCCATGGGTGTAATTCTGAAGACCCTTTCTAGCATATCAAATAACTCAAGCATCTGGCCTAGACCTTCAGGTCAGAATCTCAAAATCAGGATATTCTACTCATGAAAATGTTCTCCTTCTCTCTCATGGATAAAGCTACTCACTAGTACCAAACCCAAATGCATCCACTCAACACCTTGGTGGAACTTCAATCCGAGTTTCTGAGAAAGTTCTTCCGTGTTGGTTGGATAAATGCTTTATGGCACCAAATCACACATTTCACACAACAAGCAGGAGAACCACTTCACGAAGCATGAGATCGTTTTTTGAATCTCATGTGAAAGTGCCCCCATCATGGAGTTCCTAAATGGAAACAAGTCCAGTCTTTTTACCAGGGACTCCGTGAGGATATTAGATTATTCATCAATGCGACTTGCGGAGGAAACATCATGGGTCAACACGAAGATACCGTGTGGGAGATTCTCGAGAATATGTGCGAGAACTCCATCAATAATGAATCCATAGCCATGTTCGACAGGATGAATGCCCATGCATTAACGAATCCAAAGGGAGAACGTGAGGCGTAGGGCCTATCCTCTTCCGTCGACTTGGAACTGATGGCCAGTCATCTAGACAAGGTCTCTATTATTGAGAAGAAGGTGGATGAGCTAACTAAACATTTGCAGCGAGACACCTCTGCACAAAACCCATTCACACAACCACCCTCTAGTAGGGAGGTTGTGCACAACATCTATCACCAATCTTCTAACGAGATGGACCCCTATCCAACCCCGTCTGATTCAGGCTACGGAGGAAACTCTGGATCCACCTACTCTAGTTGGGGAAACTCTGAACCCTCATATTCTGATTTTCCCGAGGTTCCTCAGACCTACAAGGACCTCAACGCCATTCAGAATGATCCATTCTCAAACACCGACAACCCTGGATGGCGTAATCATCCCAACTTCACATGGTCAGGCAATAATCAAAATCAAAGACCTCAATATCCTCCCCGACCACAAGCTCCTCATCCATATCAGCCACCTCAGCCTCGACCTAACCCAACTTATCAATCTAGGCTGACTCAGATAGATCAAATGACTCTTATCCTTCAGACTCTGGCTGACAATCAGAAGATGAATGCGGCTATGTAAAAACAGTGTAGAGACGAGATCATAGAGGTTTGCAACAAACTTGCCCAGATGGCAAATCCTCACCAACCTGGTGCACTTCCTTCACAACCTCTGCCTAATCAAAATAACATGCCAAACCAGAGGCACGTTATGAACCCAAATCTGGGCTAAGCTCACTTTGTTTATCAGGCCCCTTCTACTCCATCACCCGATAGGATGGAGGCTTCGACATCATATACGGGTTACCAACAGAAAGCACCTCTTCTACCCACTCCAAACCAAAACCAGGCAGGATTAAATTCTGTTACTACCCACACAGGCAAAACAACACAGGACCCACCTTATCCAAGCCAAACCCAGCCTGGTAATACAAACCCTAATCCATGGATAGTCATCCAGGACACCTCTATCCCAGATCAAGAACCTGGACCCATTCTAGAGGAACCATCTAAAATTCCATTTCCTGAGGCTTTGACCAAGGAAAAAAGGATAACTGAAATCGTGGCACCTGAGGAGGACCTGGTTAAGTTCTTTGAGTAGGTCCATATAAACATCTCCTTGATAGATGCGATACACCACGTACTGGCTTACGCACGATTTATGAAATACGTATGTACACCTAAGCGTAAGTTGCGAACCAAAGACAGAAATCCAATTGTACTGTCAGAGCAAGCCAGCTCTGTCATTTTGAGCAAACTCCCGCCTAAGGCAAAAGGCCCAGGCACTCCTTTGATCTCCTGTGAAATTGGTGATATACGATTTGACCAAGTTTTATTATACTTAGGAGCTTCCATAAATTTGATACCCATGTACCTACTAGACTATTTTGAGGAATCTGAGCTTAAACCAATTGAAATGACTTTACAACTAGCTGATCGATCAATTAAGTCACCAAGAGGAATTCTTGAGGATGTCATAGTTAGGGTACCTGATTTCTATTTCCCGGTGGATTTCATCGTTTTAGACATGGATGCTCCTGAGAATGTGAAGAATGCACCGATCATACTAGGGAGACCCTTTCTGGCCACTGCTAGGGCCAATATCAATTATGAGGAGGGCCAAATTGAATTGAAATTTGGGAGCAAGACACTAGAGATCGACATCTTTAAGTTCCAACAAGGAATTAATTGTGGAGTCATAGAACAAATTTGAGATACTGAAGCAGTGGTGGACGACTTCATCGAGAACCAAACTATTTCTGATCAACCACAAGAGGATCAAAACCTGCAATTAAAGGAGCCCAAACTCAACCTAGGCACACCCATATCTCCTTCCTTTGCTCCTAACACCCATCCTGAACTACCCACTGCTGTTGAAAACCCAATTTTGGAATTAAAGCCTCTTCCTGATCATCTCAAGTATGTCCTTTTGGGTTCCAATTAGACATTTTCTATGATTATCAACTCCCGACTCACACCTGGTCAAGAAACAAACATGATTTCTGTTCTCCAGCAACATCGAAGAGCCATTGGATGGACTCTCGACGATCTCACTGGTATCAGCCCCTCATACTGCACACACCACATCTACACTGAAGAGGGCTCATGACCATCCCGTGGAATGCAGAGACATCTGAATCCCAATCTGCAGGATGTCATGAAAAAGGAGATTATCAAGTGGTTAGATGTAGGGATCATCTACCCAATCTTCGATAGTCGGTGGGTGAGTCCAATCCAGGTTGTGCCTAAAAGGGTAGGGCTCACCGTCATCACGATTGAAACCGGAGAAGCCATACTAACCCGTATAGCAAACTCATGGAGAGTCTGCATTGATTACAAAAGACTCAATTCATCCACGAAAGAGGATCATTTTCCACTATCGTTCCTTGATTAGACTCTTGAGAAACTAGCAGGAAATTGATTCTTCTACTTTTTGGATGAGTACTCCGGTTACAACTAGGTCGTAATCTATCCCGAGGACCAAGAAAAGGCCACCTTCACCTGCCCCTTCAGAATTTATGCATTCCGAAGGATGCCGTTTGGTCTCTGCAATGCACCTGCTACTTTTCAGTAGTGCATGCTTGCCATATTCTCAGATATGGTAGGTGAATATCTTGAAGTCTTCATGGACGACTTCTCAGTATTTAGTGAATCATTTGACGATTACCTCCTACACTTGGTCCAGATCCTCAGGCGGTGCATCAACATGAACTTGGTTCTTTCTTGGGAAAAGAGCCACTTCATCGTACCTGAGGGAATTATCTTGGGACATCTTATCTCTAAAAAGGGCATCCAGGTTGATTGAGCCAAGATGAATTTGATTTCCAAACTCCCTATGCCTAGCTCGGTCAAAGACATCCGATCCTTCCTGGGGCATGTCGGCTTTTACCATCGATTCATTCCCGATTTCTCAAAAATTGTGTGCCCCCTGACTAATCTTCTATTTAAGGATATCCCTTTTTAAATCACCAAGGAATGCACTCAGACATTTGAGATCGTGTGTGATTGAGTTACCCAAGCACCATCCTGCAATCCCCTAATTGGTCTCAACCCTTTGAGATCATGTGCAATGCATCTGATTACGCTGTGGGGGTAGTATTTGGACAAAAAAGAGACATGACCGTGGTCATTAACTTCACTAGCAAGACACTTGACGAGGCTCAGTGTAACTATACAGTTACTGAGAAAGAGCTGCTGGTTGTATTTTCCCTAGAGAAATTCTAATCATATCTTTTGGGTTCCCATGTTATCATTTACTCAGATCACACTGCTATGAGGCATCTCCTTGTAAAGAAGGACATGAAGCCTGAACTAATCCACTGGATCTTGCTGTTGCAAGAATTTGATCTCAAGATTCACAACATGGCAAGAAAACAGAATGTGGTAGCTGATCACTTATCCCACCTTCCTTCTGATATTATCAACCCTTCCAAACCCATTACTGAACATTTTCCCAATGAGCACCTCTTGACTATCAATACAAAACTTCCATGGTTTCTGATCTAGTAAACTACTTGGCATCACATCAGATACCGTCCGATTGGCCAAAACCCAAGAAGGACAAATTACTTTCCGATGCCAAGTGGTACTTTTGGGAAGACCCATATCTTTTCCGCATTGGTGCTGATCAGATCATTCGACGATGTGTTCCAGAAGCAGAAATTCAGGACATTTTGTCCTTCTACCATGACCAGGCATGCGATGGACACTTCTCTAGTCATAAAACCACAGAAAAAGTCCTTTAGTACGGCTTCTATTGGCCCACGATTTTCAAAGACGCATACAATCACTATAAGGTATGCACTCGTTGCCAGACCTTGTGCAACATGAGCCACCGTGATATGATGTCCTTACAGCAGATTCTCATATGCGAAATCTTCGATATCTGGGGGATTGATTTTATGGGACCCTTCCCTGTTTTGAATGGCTTCGAATACATTCTTCTCGTTGTTTATTATGTATCCAAATGGATAGAAGCCATTCTGACCCAAACCAACGATCATAAGGTGGTTATCAGATTCATTCATCAGAACATCTTTTCTTGGTTCGGGATTCCACATGCCATAATCTCTAATGGAGGGATCCATTTCATGAATGCTCAGTTTAGATCACTGATGGCCAAATACGTGGTGTCACACCGAATCTCTACTCCTTATCACCCCAAACCAACAATCTAGTTGAGCTATCGAATCGGGAGATAAAAAAAATCCTCTAGGTCACTACTTGACCAGATAAGAAATATTGGTCATCCCGACTTCCGGAAGCTTTGTGGGCTTATAGGACCGCCCACAAAATCCAATTAAGCATGTCTCCCTTCATATTAGTGTATGGGAAGGTATGTCACCTCCCTGTCGAATTGGAGCACAAAGCCTATTGGGCAGTACGGAACTGCAATCTTGATCTTTCTAAGGCAGGAACCCACAGAAAGCTTCAAATGAGCAAGATCGATGAATTACGTCATAGCGCATATGAGAACTTGCGAATTTACAAAGAGCGAGTTAAGGCCCTTCACGACAAGCGCATATCCAGAAAGATCTTTTTCCCTGGTCAAAAAGTCCTCTTTGACACCAGACTTAAATTATTCCCAAGAAAACTCAGATCAAAATTGATTGGACCCTACATTGTTTAACGAATCTTTGGAAATGGAGTTGTCGAATTCAGTCAACTCAGCCATGATTCAGAATCTTTTATCGTGAATGATCAGAGACTCAAACTGTTCAATGAACTCACTGATACAAATTTGGCTGAAGTATCTTTTACCCTCCATTCTCCATGAGCTCATTGCACCTGGCTGATGGCGTTAAACTCAGTACTTAACGGGAGGTAGCCCGTCATTTTGAAAAACTCGAAACCCTTCCTAACACATCTTATGCTGAACACATATTGCACTTTAGGGTTCATCCATTAGAACAGCCGACTCCACCTCTGGTACCTGTACTCGAGCTTGAAATTATCCGCAACAGTCACCCCGACCCATTCACCCGCCCAACACCTATTCTAATGAATGATCTAAGTTGAACTCGAACCCAACTAATTTACAATGAGGACATTGCAAATTGTAGGCATGGGGGGGTATTAAAGTGCAAAATTCTGTGAAAAATCACTTCACAAGAAAGGGTTTCTATTGGGGAAATCATAGATCACATTTTTGATATGAAGGAAATGTGTCGTAGTATAGTCGCGAAGTACGATCCAACAAAGATATTATTTTATAAAAATAATGAGACTTGAGTCCCGGTCGTTCATCTCTGGGAGGTGTTGCTTTTACTTTTGAAATCGATCTTACTCTACTTTGTTTAGAATCGCATGCCATTTCGTGATTATTACATATTTAGGTATGACATGCTTAGTTGCAAGAATATTAGGAATTGGAAACAGGCAACTTGAATCAAACAAAAAGAATGACAATTATTAAGCTGATGGTAAATTCAAACATATAGAGACAAATATATATATAAAAATGCAATTTCATTCATCATTGGAGAGTTGTTGCACAAGGAAATCTAGAGGAAAGCTTATACATGAATGCTTAAAAATTAAACCTAGCTACCAGAAAACGATTGCATACAAGAATCGATGGGGGAATTTCGCATGCATCATTGGGGGAGAAGTAAGACTACACTACTAAGTAATAAATAAAAGTAGTAAATATATGAAAAGCTAAGCTACTAATCTAGCAGAAGGAAGGGCATTCGGAGGTGGTCTCCGATGGCCTTTGAGTGGCTGAGAGAAGGAGGGGCAGCCAATGGAGCTTAGGCTGGCCCTTGGAGAGAGGTTGGGGAGCTGATCTAGCTTCCTGGCGTGGAGAAGGTGGCCTCCATGGTGGTGCTCAACTCGTGGAGGTGGAGTGGAGATGGGAGTGGCTAGCCTAACTGGAATGAATGCCAAGGAAGTGAATGGGGGTGCTTGGCCAGGGGTCTTTTTATAGACCCAATGGCTTCTCTCTAGAGAGGTGTAGAACTCTCTAGAGAGAGTCCAAGAGTGGCCATCCACATGTGGGTGGAGATGGTCTATGAGATCCAAGAATTGTGGATCTCAATTTGAATTCCTCTTGGTTGCTAAATTTGGCAACCAAGAGGTGGCGCCATCTCAAGATCTCTCTAGAGAATTATAGAGAAGTGTGTGTGCGTGAATGATGTGTGTGTGTGTGTGGTCATGCTCTATGTGACTAGGTGGCTTAGGTTAGGTCCTAAGGGGTTTAGGTAGGTGTAGGTCTTGAATTAGGGTTACAAACCCTAATTGCTAAGGGGAAAATGCAATTAAACTTAACCTAAGTTTAATTGAATGAGTGTGAACCTAATTGAGAGTAGAATAACTCAATTAGGTTGGGTTTAGGTCAATTGGACTCTCACCAAGTCCAATTAAACTTGTGTGGGTTGAGATCTAAGCTCAATTGGACTCAATGAGTCCAATTGACTTAGGTGAAGGCAATTGACTTTGATCTAAGTCAATTGGGTTTGGTGAGGACCTAATTAGGTCCTTAGGTAGGTCTAGAGGTGATGTACTAGGGTCAAGACACCTTAATTTAGGTTCCTATGGGGTTAGGATTACGTCCAGGGAGCTAGAGATGCAAGATCAAGACTTGAATCTCAAAACAGGGACTGGAAACCAGCATCAGACATCCAATAATAGGATTAGACGACTTATACTCAAAAATCAAAAGTCCAAACTTCAATTCTAGACTTCCAATTTGAGTCAGGGGGAAATCAGGGTTCTGTTTGGGGTACTCTACAGAAATTGGACATCTGACAAAGTGTTTGGACGTCCAATAACACTGTAGGAGTGGGTTTGAGGTGTGTAGGAGATGGCTAAGTGTCCTGGACATCCTATAACTTATCTGGACGTCCAGATAAGGGTTGGGACTAGGGTTTTAAGGCTTCCTAGGGTGTTGTGACCTAATCCAAGGGTGGCTAAGGCTTGGGGAAGTCTCTAGGCTATCCTAGGGCTAGGATGGACCTAAGCTCTTCACATTTTACTACTTTATTCATACTTAATAGCATAGCAAACCTTTAACTCCCATACATTATTATTCCTACATCTAATCTAAGCCTTCTGCTCCAACTCTGCTGCAACTCTCGTTATTCTAGATCCAACTTCAGATCCTTCTCCAGATCCATCTCCAGATCTGCTTATTGCCTGCAATCAACATAATGCACTTAATCAGCACATTATAACATTATTTCATGCATAGCTAAAGAAGGGCAATAAAGATGCAAATAATGCGTATGTATGCATGAATAACCCTAACTTATGCTAAGTTCTAGCTTAATCTATGTCAATTAAGACCTATAATTGCTGCGCAATCATACCCCATGCCTAAATCTTGCTAGTCCCTAGCAAATGCAAGACTAAATTTTTTACAACAAGGGTCCCTAAGGGACTAATTATTTTATCAAGTGTCTGCGTAGTGATTTTTCACCTTTTCATTTTCATCCTATGCTCTAGAAATCCAGGCAATCGTGAAAGTGCGGCTATGTAACTTTTGCAAAGGATTCGAGTGAAAATTAATATACCTCTAAAGCCTGTACTTAACCCCAAGTAACAATTCTAGCAGGGTAGGCGGACTTCTTCCCTCGGGGTATTCAAGATATTCTATGAGTTCCACCCCAACTTTATGCTTAGGTAGAGAATCTTTGAGGGCTAAGATTATATATTTAGTGGCTCACTCTTACTTGGTGCTACATAGAGACTAGTACTACAGAATCTAGATTCTCGGATTACTAAGTAACTCCACTTAGAGAAAGACGAGAAAAACTATGCTCTCCTTGATTCCTTTGTAGTCATTCTCTCTTACACTTTTTATTTATTTTTCTTAAAGCTCACAACCTCACCAGATTCACATATATGACTTGTATTTGGTGGTCTCACTAGGCATTAACACTTTGATTGTGTTCTCATAACCCTAACACTAAGTCCGAATTCCTCAGCCAGTATTCAGGCAGTCAGAAATACAAGAAAAATAGGTTAAGGCCATATTTGGTGGATCTCAATTTTATTTGGTGGTATTGCCTCGATGAAATAAGCACTAAATATTCATTCTTTTCTTTGCTTTTTCTTCTTTTTCTAATTTTTTTTCAGTTTTTCTTTCTTTTCATCATTCTTTTTCTTTTCTTTTTCTTTTTTTTTTTTGAACATAACACAACTGGCATACATCCATGAACTTTATTGAGGAGGCATTATTAGGGATTGGTGGTATTCAAGTGACATTGGGTGGCTTATTTGGTGGAAGTGCCTACCCATGGCACCGGGAAAGACGAATAGGACAGTGTATTTCTGACCTTGACATCAACACCCTCCTTCAGCTGAGGATTCCATAGAGAATGGTTGTAGCCATCCACCTTAGCCCTAGTTTTATGAAAACTCGCTCTCCGTGTATTTGCCTTATTCGGTGGCTCTCAAAATTTCACACAAAAATATATATGCGGGAACCGAGAGCAAAAACTATGTCTAATCTTAGAGTATCATCACCTAATTATCTAGGATTCTAGATTCCTCGCACTAATCTTAGAGCACCAGTACACTCTACTCTCATCTCACATTATTTGGTGGATTTTTAGAGGAAAATCTGCCTGACTCCCAAAACACTATCCAAGGGTTCAGGAAAAGAAGCACTGCTTCTTCCTGACAGACTGAAGACGTTTATCAGCCTTCACCGTGAATCCATTGCAAATTCTACGTGTGTGAAAAGTTATACTGGATTCCAGATTACAGGAATCAACTAACGGATAAAATCCCTATGCATTCTCTTAATAAAATAATCTTATTCATGAATGTAATATCTATATATGCTATAAACATGTAACCTCATATAATTTGTACCTCATGAATTTCCCGTATCGGGTTACAATCAACTTGACCCTAAATTTAGAACAAAAGGTGAGCGGGCGAGTCGGAAGTGGCTGTTGCGGACTATTTCTAGCTCCAATGCGAGCACTGGAGGTGGAGTCGGTTGTTCTTTTATTTAGGTTCCTAAAGTACATTTTACATGCAGCTCCGAGGTTTTCCTAAATGTTGGCATCAAAATTTTTCAGTTTTGTTGTATCTACCCCCCCATGACTAAGTTCTTGCATGTCCTCATGCATGAATATAAAAGAAAATAAATCTGACAGAGGATGAGCGGGTAGAAGTCACCTGTAATTGCTCTTGAAATTATATTCAGCTCCAACCAACCTATTAACATGCAATATACAAAGGGGACATATGCTAAAGCAAAAATATGCTATGTATAAAAATGGTTATGTATAGATGATGGTGGAATATGGAGTGAATGGTATTTATATGTGCTGAGTTTAACGCCTCTAGCTAGGCGAGCACTCAATCACACGTCCTCACTCAGATGAACAATCTCGTCAGGTGGAGGTTCCTGGGTCAAAAATGGCTTGAGGCGCTGGCCGTTTATCGTGAATATATGCCCATATTTTGGGTCCTTGATCTGGACTGCCCCATTAGGGTATGGCTACATCACAACATACGGGCCAGTCCATTTGGACTTAAGCTTCCCCACAAATAGTTTCAGCCATGAATCAAATAACCAGACTCGCTGGTTGGGTGTGAATACTTTCCTCCGGATGTGGCGGTCGTGAAAGGCCTTGGTCTTGTCCTTGTATATTAATGCATTCTCATAGGCCCCCTGTTGGATTTCTTCTAATTAGCTAAGCTGGAGTTTCCATTCTCGACCTCCTGCATCGAGGTCAAGGTTGCATTTCTGCACCGCACAAAAGGCGCGGTGTTCCAACTCTACAGGAAGGTGACAGGCCTTGCCATATACCATGCGATATGGTGACATTCCAAGTATGGCCTTGTATGCGATCCGATATGCCCAGAGTGCATCGATTAATTTGTCAGACCAATCCTTCCTGTCTGGTCTAACCATCTTCTGGAGAATTAGCTTGATTTGACTGTTAGACACCTCAGCCTGCCCATTACTCTGCAAGTGATACGGAGTGGCTATGCGGTGATATACCCCGTATTTCTTTAATAACGGCCTGAAATGGGCGTGAATGAAGTGGCTTCCCCCGTCGCTAATCAGAGCATGGGGTATTCCGAATCTCACGAAAATATTTGCCGTACGAAAGAAATGACGATCTTGTGGCCAGCCCGTCTCGCCGGGATGGCCTCGGCCCACTTCGAGACATAATCAATGGCTAGCAATATGTACTCAAAGCCATGCAAGTTCAGAAAAGGGCCCATAAAATCGATGCCCCAAACGTCGAACACTTCTACGACCATGATGGGTTGGAGTGGCATCATGTCTCTCCTGGTCATAGAATCGATCGACAGACATCGTTTGTAGTGTTGGGCATAATCATGTGTATCTCTGAAGATGGTTGGCCAGAAAAATCCCAACTGCAAAATTTTTGCAGCGGTTTTCCGTCCTGAGAAATGGCCACCACACACATCATTGTGGCAGAAAGATAACACACTGGGGATCTCAGAGTCTGGGATGCATCTGCGGATAATCTGATCTGCTCTAATGCGAAAGAGCAGTGGGTCATCCTAGAGATAGTATCTGGCCTCTGCAATGAATTTGAGTTTCTCGTCTTTGGATAGGTTCGCGGGAATTTTGATTGCGGTAAGGTAGTTTGCGAAATTCGCATACCAGGGGAACTTAATAGAATGAATTGCCAAAAGTGATTCATCCGGAAATTGTTCATGGATAGGTAGGGAATAAGGAATGTGGTCTGGGTCCAATCTGGATAGGTGATCCACCACAACATTTTGTTTTACGGCTTTATCACGGATCTCGATATCAAATTCCTGCAATAGAAGGATCCATCTAATGAGTCATGGTTTGGCATCCTTCTTTGCCAACAAGTGCCAGAGGGCGGAGTGATCAGTGAAGATGATGACCTTGGACCCTAATAAATATGATCTGAATTTCTCCAACCCAAATACTACTGCTAGCAGTTCTTTTTCGATGACAGTATAATTGCACTGAGCCTCATTCAGCATCTTGCTAGCATAGTATATGACAAAAGGTTGTTTCTCCCGACGTTGGCCTAAAACAGCACCGACGGCAAAATCAGAAGCATCGTACATCATTTCGAAATCAAGCGACTAGTCGAGTGGTTGGAGAATCGGGGAGTCGGAAACAGTGCTTCGTAAAGTCTCGAAGGCTCTGAGACACAAGGTATTAAATTCAAATGGGACATCGGTAACCAAGAGATTCGTCAAAGGCCACGCAATTTTTGAAAAATCGCGTATAAATCTTCGATAGAAGCCGACATAGCCCAAGAATGATCTAATCTACTTGACCAAGCTAGGTGGTGGTAAGTGGGAGATAATCTCTAATTTAGATCGATCGACCTCGAGTCCATTTTTGGAGATCCTGTGCCCTAGTACTATGCCATCCCTCACCATGAAATGGCTTTTCTCCCAGGATAGTACTAGGTTTACCTCAATACATCGTTTCAGGATCTTGGTGAGGTTATCAAGACAAGATGCGAAATCATCTCCAAAAATAGAGAAATCATCCATGAATACCTCCACATAATTCCCAATCATGTCAGAGAAGATAGCCATCATACAATGCTGAAATGTCGTTGGCGCGTTGAAGAGGCCAAAGGGCATCCGCCTGAAGGCGAATGTTCCGAAGGGGCATGTGAATGTGGTCTTGTCCTGATCTTTCGGGATAATTGCTACCTAATTATACCCAGAGTATCCATCCAAAAAGTAGAAGAAACTACGTCCGGCTAGCCATTCCAAGATTTGATCGATGAACGGCAAAGGAAAGTGATCCTTTTGGGTAGCCATGTTCAGTTTCTTGTAGTCAATGCAGACCCGCCAAGATGTCTAGTGCGAGTCGAGATGGATTCTCCCTTATCATTTTTTATGACAGTGAGTCCTACTTTCTTGGGCACTATCTGAATCGGACTCACCCACTAGCTGTCTGAGATTGGATATACAATGCCTGCATCCAGCCATTTGATGATCTCCTTAACAACCTCTAGCATATTTGGGTTTAGCCGTCTTTGAGGTTGTCTCGAAGGTTTCACCCCCTCATCAGTGTAAATGTGATGAGTGCAATACAAGAGGCGAATACTGCGGAGATCAGCAACACTCCACCCGATAGCAGCCCAATGGTATTGAAGTATAGAAATTAATTGATGCTCCTGTTCTTGGGTTAAGTGGGCATTAATAATGACTAGATATGTCTTACTTTCGCCCAAGAAGACGTACTTGAGTGAGTCAGGTAAGGGCTTCAATTCAATTACGGGTGGGTCAGAATCAGAACTGAGAGTGGGAGGAGCAGAATCGAGGGTGGGAATCTGCTGATCCATGTACACATGAATTCTCACTGAGTCGCTCCCTGTGAAATCGGTTGTGACTGCGTTAACAGGAAACCCGTTAGCTGTAGTCACATCTTCCTGTAATAACAGGGGTGATTCAGTAATATATGGATCAAGATAGCTGGATTCAGGGGTGTTGTGGTCAGAAGCACACCCCAAACAGTCAGATCCTTGGGTAGATATGTGTAATGAAGTGGTTTCAATCCCATGTGGATCGAGGTCCAAGAACCCTGATAGTGTAGACGAATGAGACATTGGGTCATCACAAAGGAGCCCAATGTTACCACAGTAAGTCGAATCTTTGTCTTCACCATCCTCCTCTATTCGATCACAGTTGAAGTTCTTTGCTGCCCTGAATATGTCTAGTCAAAGTCGCTCATTGCCTAGGGCAATCTCCATAACCCGGATGCACAATCGATGTTCGCTCGGGCTGTCGCCAAAAATGGGTGACCCAAAATAATTGGTGCATCGCGGAGATTAGGAGGAACTTCCATATCGAGAATGAAAAAATCTGCAGGAAAGCAGAACCCACGGACTTTCACGATCACGTTCTCAACCACCCCCCTCAGTGTTTTGACTGATCTGTCAGCCAGCTGAATCGTAACCGAGGTGGGTTTCAACTCCCCAAATCGAAATCGATCAAATACGGCGGTGGGAATTAAGTTGATGGACGAACCCAAATCTAGAAGGGCCCGATCAAATGGAGAATCCTATAAGAAGCAGGATATGAGTGGGGTACCAGGGTCTTTCTTCTTCGGCGGTAGGTCAGCTAGAATCACGGCGCTAGCTTCTTTCGACAATACCACCTGTCATCCAATTCTCGGCTATCACTTCGGGGTACAGTAGTCCTTGAAGAACCTAGCGACAGCTGGAACGTGATCGATAGCATCGAGGAGGGGGTCCTGAATATGTACTTCCTTAAACATCGATTTCAGGTCCTCAAAATTCCGTGTGTCCTTTTTCCGTACAACATGTCGTATTAGAGCCTTAAGAAAAGGGATGGGAATCTCAGGGTTAAGTGGCCTCTTACCCTTATCTATCACAGGTGGCTCCTAAGATGATGGAGTTGAATCTGCCTGCGGCGAAGGGTAGGAAAAATCAGAACCCTCCTGCTTAGGTCGTGGGTCGAATGTCTTTCTTCCACTCCGCAATGAGACAGCGTGTGCATCAGCTTGCTGTCCATGAGGTGGTGGGGGGGCAGATGGGGCAGAATACACGGGATTCTGCAAAAGTGGCTGGCCTTGCACGTAACCGGGTGGTGCAGGAGGCACCTGTAGTATGGCGTGTGCCTGTCCCTACGGTGCTTGAAACCTAGGCAAGGCACCCTAGTTCTACACATATCGAGGATTCGGGACGGGTTGGGATGTCAAGGCTCCTTGAGTCCTATGCTCCTGCAACAGCTGTTTTTGCGTGTTCTGAATGGTCTGAATCTGATCGGCCATTGCCTTCATAATCTGCAAGCTATCTTGTGTAGACTTCCTCATCGATTCTTGCAGCTCCTCTTCAGCGCCTCCAAAGGGTCGGCCTGCTTTGGAGGGTGGTTGGCAGCTTGGTGCAGCAGCTGGTATAACGAGCGGGGTTGCTGCTGCAGAGGCGGGAATGGCTGCTGCCTAGGGTACGTGTTTTGCGCATTCCCGTATTGCCTGGTCTAGTAGTATGGATCTTGATGTGGTCTCCGTGAATTACCAGACCATGAGAAGTTCGGATGCTGGCGCCAACCAGAGTTATACGTATCAGAATATGGGTTATTACGCCCGTACCCTTGGATAGCGCTGACATCCTCGTAGGCCGAAGATGTCTAAGACGTATATCCGTCAAGGGGATACGCATTATAATATGCGGGTGGTGCATAACCCTGGTTGTAAGGTGCCAGATCTGTATTATTCATGGGATCTTGATATGCGGGATCTCGTAAATACGGAGAAGATGCTTCCCGAGTGAGTAGATTAACTAGAGCAAGTGGGGCTCGGGGTGCATGGGAGGATCTTGCGGGGGCAGAGCTCGAGTCGGATTGACCTTGACTGATCTGGTCAATCTTCTTCTCAATTAGGTTTATTCTATCCAGCTGCTTGACGATGATATCCATGTCAGCTCGAATAGAATTAGTGTGAGCCTCGTGGACACCAACCCGCTGCTGACCAGGCCGCTGGAACTAGTTCATAGATGCGGCATTCATCGAGTTCTCCGCTAATGATTCGAACAGCTCAAATGCACTGTTCTTGTCTTTTGTGAGAAAATTCCCTCCACTAGATGCATCGGCCAAATACCGATGTGTGTCATCCAACCCATGGTAAAAAATCTAGGCTATGTGCCATCTACGTATACCATGATGCGGGCATTTCCGGAGACGGTCGTGAAATCTATCCCATGCTTCATGTAATTTCTCCCCAGCTCCCTAGGAGAAAGTCGTGATTGTGCACTGCATTGCATTTGTTCGACCAATTGGGAAGAACTTTTGCAGGAATTCACGACGTAATTCTGGTCAAGTTCCAATTAGCTTCCCAATAGTGTTGAACCAGTGTGAAGCTTTGTCCCTCAGCGAGAACAGGAAAAGCTTCATCAGAACAATCCTGAGATCAATATTCTTAGGTCGGATCGTTTCAGCGAGTCGACTCAGGTCCTTAAGGTGCTGGAACGGATCTTCGCTTGAGTTCCCGTAGAAATGAGTGCTGATCAACCCAATTACATTGGGCTTGAGCTCAAACACGTCTCCGCCTGCGGGAATTCTGACTAGCGGTGCGACGATTTGCGCAGCTGGGTCATAGAAATCTCGCAGTTGTTCTCATGGCGGGTGCTGCATCCTATCAAGCGCTGTCAGAATGTGATCCATGCTCTGTTGATGCCGCTCCTCAGATTCGGCGACCCGGGCTTCCAAATGATCATCAAATCAAGATTCTCAATGTCCTGACCCGGTCTAGGTCCAAGTCCAGGATTTGCCATGGTGGCTCCTGGAGTAGAAGAAACAGGGGGAGAAGATGGTCTGGGCGAGGTGACTCGCCTCCTTGGGAGTGGCTCCCAAGGTCCAACCAAGTGAGGTCGAAGTGACCTCCTTCCGTGCATACACCACCCAACCCTTGGGTTGGTGTAGCCACGCAGAACAAGGCTAAGGCCCTGTCAATCAAATGGTACTTATAGATCATGTGACCATATTTTTCATTAGGGATTTAAATTCTTGAAGATAAGTTCGTCATACAACCGATAGAAAGTGAATCCCACCTCTCAAGCTAACCCAGCCAGTCTGGTTACGAAGGGACTAAGGGGAAGGTTCTTCCATTGGCTTACGCCTCTGGTTCCATTGACACCCGAGCCGCGGTCATTTGACACTACCTCGCAGACTTAGTCTCCAGGTTTGGCAAGAGAGATTAAACTCACTTAGTAGTATGACAACGAACTCGGGTTGATTTCGTATTTTAAAATTAATTTTAACCCGTTTTCTTCAGTGGGGTTTGTGGTGAGTGGCCCACAAGGTGACTAAGCTCACCAGCTAACGAGACTTGGTTAATTCTAAGTTAGCCAAATGTGTGGTCTCTAGTTGTAACCCTAAGGATTTAACGTAGGTTGCATGCACATCTAGGGTTTTTCTTTGTTTCAGCAGACCACAAAAATAATGTTGATGTTCTGATAATAATTGGAATCAAATTAATTTAAAATTTTGCGAGTAGATTCCTTTTTCAATTAATTTTTCAGATAATATTTTTTTATAATTTTTTATTATTTCAACCAAATTTTTAGGGAATTTTGAATATCAGGGGGTCAGATCTGAAACTTTGACACCTGGTAAGTTTTTCACTTTGAAACAGTATCAAATGATCTTCAAAAATTTGGGAAAAATATGAAAAATAAATATAATGAAATCATATTTCAAACCCCACCATTTTTAGTCAAAACAGATTCGCGGATTGCTCAGAATCGCTTTTTGAAATTTGAAAAATTTTGAATCTGGGTTAATCTGACCCCCATGCACTTCGTGAATTTTTAAAAATTTTATATTTATAATTTTTTCAATGTAATAGTGGCATTTGAAAGATGATTTGAAAATGAGAGTTTAGCTCGAATTTCATAATTTTTTGCTAATGAATCTTTCAGCAATCAAATTTTTAAGTTAGATTTGAAATCTGGCTGAAAATCAGAAGATGGTGGAAAAGCTTTTAAAGATGTTTAAATTTGAAATTCAAGCCTTCCACCAAAAAGAATTTTTTTTTTTTCAAAACTTTTGCACTTTTTTTTTCAAAATAAATTTTTCAAAAGATTCATAGAAAATATCTTTTTTTTTTCTTTTTTTTTCTTTTCAACTAACCTAGATTTGAAAGGAAACCTAATCTAGATTTTTTTCAAAATTTTTCTTTTTGATTTTTTTTTATTTTTCACAAAAATGAGAAAAATATTTTTTTTTTTTTACAAATGAGATTGCAGAAAGTAGATCTAATCCTAGAGTTCAGAAAATAAACCTAATCTAAGATAGATGATGTGCACCTAAATTTTCTTTGTCGCACTCGATGTGTGTGCAGATCTCATTTTTCTTCCGTTTTTCCTACACATCAAAAATAAAGTAGAGGCAGATTTGTCAGTGATAGATTAAAAGATCGAAATCAAGAAAAATGGTGTTGCCTCCACGGCAATGGTGCCATTTTGTTGGGGAAATTGTAGATTGCATTTTTGATATGAAGGAAATGTGTCATAGTATAGTCGCGAAGTACGATCTAACAAAGATATAGTTTTATAAAAATAAAGAGACATAAGTTCCGGTCGTTCGTCTCTACGAGGTATTGCTTTTACTTTTGAAATCGATCTTACTCTACTTTGTTTAGAATCGATGCCAGTTCGTGATTATTACATATTTAGGTATGACATGCCTAGCTGTAAGAATATTAGGAATTGGAAACAGGCAACTTGAATCAAACAAAAAGAATGACAATTATTAAGCTGATGGTGCTCAACTCGTGGAGGTGAAGTGTAGATGGGACTGGCTAGCCTAAGTGGAATGAATGCCAAGGAAGTAAATGGGGGTGCTTGGCTGCCCAAGGGGTCTTTTATAGACCCAATGGCTTCTCTTTAGAAAGGTGTAGAACTCTCTAGAGAGAGTCCAAGAGTGGCCGGCCACATGTGGGTGGAGATGTTCTATGAGATCCAAGAATTGTGGATCTCAATTTGAATTCCTCTTGGTTGCTAAATTTGGCAACAAAGCGGTGGCACCATCTCAAGAGCTCTCTAGAGAATTCTAGAGAAGTGTGTGTGCATGAATGGTGTGTATGTGTGTGTGGTCATGCTCTATGTGGCTAGGTGGCTTAGGTTAGGTCCTAAGGGGTTTGGGTAGGTGTAGGTCTTTAATTAGGGTAACAAACCCTAATTGCTAAGGGGAAAATGCAATTAAACTTAACCTAAGTTTAATTGAATGAGTGTGAACCTAATTGAGAGTAGAATAACTCAATTAGGTTGGGTTTAGGTCAATTGGACTCTCACCAAGTCCAATTAAACTTGTGTGGGTTGAGATCTAAGCTCAATTGGACTCAATGAGTCCAATTGACTTAGGTGAAGGTAATTGACTTTGATCTAAGTCAATTGGGTTTGGTGAGGACTGAATTAGGTCCTTAGGTAGGTCTAGAGGTGATGTACTATGGTCAGGACACCTTAATTTAGGTTCCTATGGGGTTGGGATTAGGTCCAGGGAGCTAGAGATCCAAGATCAAGACTTGAATCTCAAAACAGGGACTGGAAACTAGCATTAGACGTCCAATAATAGGATCAGACGACTTATACTCAAAAATGAAAAGTCCAGACTTCAGTTTTGAATGTCCAATTTGAGTCAGGGGAAATCAGGGTTCTGTTTTGGGTACTCTACAGAAATTGGACGTCTGACAAAGTGTTTGGACGTCCAATAACACTGCAGGAGTGGGTTTGAGGTGTGCACGAGATGGCTAAGTGTCCTGGACATCCTATAACTTATCTGGACGTCCAGATAAGGGCTAGGACTAGGGTTTTGAGGCTTCCTAAGGTATTGTGACCTAATCTAAAGGTGGCTAAGGCTTGGGGAAGTCTCTAGGCTATCCTAGGGCTAGGATGGACCTAAGCTCTTCACATTTTACTACTTTATTCCTACTAAATAACATAGCAAACCTTTAACTCCTTTACATTATTATTCCTACATCTAATCTAAGCCTTCTGCTCCAGCTCTGTTGCAACTCTCGTTATTCTAGATCCAACTTCAGATCCTACTCCAAATCCAGCTCCAGATCTGCTTATTGCCTACAATCAATATAGTGCACTTAATCAGCACATTATAACATTATTTCATGCATAGCTAAAGAAGGGCAATAAAGATGTAGATAATGCGTATGTATGCTTGAATAACCCTAACTTATGCTAAGTTCTAGCTTAATCTAGGTCAATTAAGACCTATGATTGTTGCGCAATCAGTTTCATAAAAGAAAACCACATATTCCAAAAATACTAAAAAAACAAAAAATATTTTGAAAAAGAAAAAAAATATGAGGGGAGGAAATTTTGATGGCATATCAAATTTTGAGGAGAAAATGGGAGGAGATAAAAATGTCAAAAAGGAGCACAATTTGAAAAGAAAAGAAAAAGTGATAATCATTAGTAGAAGATTAAGGAATTGACTTAGTTCTAGACCAAATCAAAAGAAAGAAAATGAAAGGTAAAAGGTGCTGATAAAACAAAGAAGAGATTAGTAGGAACACTGATTTTAGGCCTCTTGGGTTGTAATCTTAGGCTTAAAATTTGAAGTACCTGCTAAGATCTGGATAGTCCTCAAAAGGTTGGGGAAAATGCGAAGCTTAAGTATTAGGTCTAAGGCTTAGGGATTATCCGACCTCATTAACTGACCTCTGGTTTACTGGACTCGATAACCTAAGCACCCCAATCCACACACAATCTTGTTCAGTGTGCCTAAGTATCAAAATCATGCAAATGCGTTAAACTTGTTCTGAGAAAGTTACCTAGATTAGGAGCGGCTGATCAACACAAGTTGATTTGGACGAGTTCTTAGCATGGAAAGGCAGGAAATTCCCCTCGAAGATATGCAATAACATATTGCCTCCTCGGTGCTTGTCTCTTAGGATATCTACATATCCTACCGGGGGCATGTAAGCACCATGTGCTAGTTCAGATGCCATGGGTGGCATTATCTTGAAATGTCGATTGCCAGCGTCTAGATTTAGCTACAGAATGCCATGGGTGGGATTATCTCGAAAGCTAGGGTTCTAGGGTCGCCATGAGTGGTGCTATCTCGAAGCATCGATTGCCAGGGACCTTGTGAGGATTGATGGTGGGGACTAGAAATCCGATACATATCGTGTTGTAAAGCTAATCCGAAGCTAGAAATAAAAAGAAAAGAGAGAGAAAACTCTTCAAATAAAATTCCTCTATCTCTCTCTAACAAAAATGCACTACAAACTAAAGCTAGGCTAAAACATATCATAAGCACGAGTGCTTTAACTGCGGAGTTCAATGAACCATAGGTTAGTTCCTGTGGGCCTTAGAAACCTACGTGGCAGACTGAGGCTAGAGCTGGTCAGGTTCGGATCCTGGTTGATACTTGAGTACCTCTAGGCCTATTATCGGCATTCTAACCTAATCTACAAATGAAAGTACACATCAAAGTTTTAAGCATCAAAAGGTTTTATGGTCTAGAATCAAAGTTAATACCCTAAAATTTTGCTAAGGGACTAGCAAAAGCTAGGCATGTGGGTATGATGGGAACACCACCATGAACCAAAACTAGCTCATTTTGATACAATTAAGTCAATAAATGCTCCTACATAATCGCTAGAGAGTCACAAGTCATTGCATAATCATTCTGATGAAAAAATAAGAAACTAGGGTTAAAACTGTAATTTTACCAGCTTATAATGAATGCAGTGCAACCACGGGTTTTCTCAGGGGTTGAATGAAGTCAATTAGTCTTAAAAAGATAGCAATTGGGTTAGAACAATCACAAAAGGGTTTGCACGTGTTTTGAGAATTAAATGACTTTTGAAACCCTAAAAACTGACCTTCCTAATTAACTGAGGTTTTGATCAGGATATAATTCACCTAAACTCTCGACAATTCATATAAAAATATTCTATAGGGTTTGGAACCTTCAATTTGACCATCAGAACCTGTTTTGACCCAAAAATAGAGTCATACACAGACATATGCCCTAATTTGGGTTTTTGCATAAATTATCCAGTCAAACATGGTCAAAATCAAAATCCAAGTTCACCATTGGACTTTTTAGGTTCAAATTAGCTTTGTACCAGAATTCGAATCCAAGATGAGTTTGTCTTGACCTAGTTTGCAAATTGGTCTTGTCTAATTACATTTTTGCCCTTAACTTTCAAAAACTTTTTAATAGGCCCCTAACATTTTCATCGTTCTCACAACAAGGTCCCTGCCACACAGAACTCCTAATCTACCAACTCTGGCGACAATCAATCAAGGATTTCTCCTTGATTGACTGCTGAGACCTTCTCAAAATTGAGTTGGAGATTCCTCTTGAAATCCTTTTTCAATCAGACCGATTCTTGTGCTTCAAATCTTTCCTAATTTCTCATGCGAACACATAAGAAATTTGGGTTTTCAACTCCGATGACCTTCCAAGCTTGAAAGCTTGGCTTACAAGCTCTAATCAACCCCCTGATACCTATACAAAGACTCCCCAAGACTACCCGATCCTTCCAAGCTTGAATTCGGCTAGAGAAACCCCCAATTTTCCTCCCTCCTCCTCCAGTCGAGTTACTCTTCAAGCTCCGACGACTCTCCCTGCCTCCCCTCGTTGTCTGACTGCAATACCAGTTGCAAACTCTTTCTCCTTGCTTTCTTCTGCGTCGAGCAGCACCCACCGACGCTCCTACCTCCATCCTCACCGTCCACCTCTTATCAGAGCAGCTTCATCTCCGATGTCGGCCATACCTCAATCGGCATCAACTCTTCTCCCTTCGTCTGCCTCCTCTCCTAAACAACTCCTCTCCCACTCTTCTTTTTCAGACACTCGCCACTCCGTTTCAATCGCCGACTCGCCCCACCGTCCTCCATCTCCCACCTCACTAGCATACCTCCAGCAAGCTCGTACAACCACTACTCTCCACCAATCTAGTCGCCGTTCATCCCTACACCTCTTCCGTGTCCCAGAGAGCAAAAGCTCTCTAGTATTCAAGGCTATTAGCCTCTCCAAAGCCCCATTGAACACACCCACTCTCACGCACATAGTCCGACTCCACCACACATGCACGGACCTTGCCACGCCACTCAACCTCGATCGCTGCACTCGCCATGGTCCGACGAAGTTCCTGAGCAAGTTTAACTGGGCTGCGAGGCTGTTAGCTTGGTTTCAGGTGTTCCAGCCTCCTCCACCATTGACGCAGCAGCCGCGAGCTTGCTTGAAGCTCTAATCAGGCCTACAGTTCCAAGACTTCGACTCCAGACAGAGCGGACTACCTCTAGGAGCATCCTTGCGTGGTCAATTGGAGCCTTTGACCACTCCTTGCATGTGAATTGAGCGAAGGAAGAAGCTGCTGGTGCACGCAAAGGAGGGACATTTAGTCCCACATCGTTCATGGAAGAGCACCCACCAACGCATAAATTGAATTTCTACTATAGGCTTATCGCCTCAACACGCACAGGGGGTGAGGTCCCTGCACGCATGCCTCACGCGCCTCGTCTGCGACTCTAACCCCGCGGACCTGGTGCACCTAATAACTCGCCTAACCCTAAAGCACTCCTCGACTGCCACCCACATCTGTAGCCCTGGTTCTAGGTAGGCTCTAGGTTCGATTACCCGTATACCTGGTACTGTTGAAGGCTCTAGGAGAGCGTGACCCAGAGAGAGAAAGAGAGATAATGCATAAGGGTAGGGGCAATTTTACTGCAGAGAGTATTGGCGACACAGCCAATTCTAGAAGCCCCCCTTCGTCTATGAAGAGGCTGAACAGAAGAAGAAGAAGGAGGAGAGGACCCGTAGTAGTAGAGGAAGAAGTAAAGAAGAAGAAGAGAAGAGGGAGCCTGATGAGACACTCATCATGATCTCTAATTACCCCTAATTAACTAGTCTTCCTAGTTAATTAGCTAATGTTATCAACATATAAGGGTTAATTATAGAATATGGGATATTTAGTAAAGGACCTTAACATAAGTTAAAAATGGCATTTTTAACATTTTTAATAAGTTAAAAGGACCTTAATCATTCAATTAACATTATTAATAATTTAGTTAATAATTGGACTCGAAATCCTATTAATCATTCCCTTAATTAATAAGATAAGTAACTTAAACTTAATGTAAACCTAAGTATATAATAACTTAAGTAATTTTACTTAATCTAATAAATTAACCTAAAAAGGTAAAAAATGTAAATTCAAGGTGCAAACATAATATTTACCTTATTTACTAACATATATAAAAAGTTGAAAAAAATCTAAATTAAAATAAACTTTCAAAACCTGGGTTTACATTTTGGTCCTTAATATTCATTGCAATCGGGTCCTTATTTCTAACACAGGTCCTTAAGATTTATTACGTTTAAGTCCCTTTCCCTCTTCTTCTTCAGCCGAATGAACGGCTGGTGGCAGAGAGTCACGCCACCGCATGATCACCTCCTTGCCAACATCAACCTTCTTTATCCAAGCTCTTGCAGCTTGCGCTCACCACCTCCACTTCAACCACCGGTCTGGATTAACTGGAAATCCTATTTTTCAGTGGGAGATAACCTCATCATCGTCGGAGATGACGACGGAGGTTACACTCCTCAAGCTCCTTCTTCGGCCAGACCCTGCCATTCTCTTCGCCGCCAACTGCTATAAATACCCCCTCACCCCTTAGATTTTACTTAAGTTGGCTCCCTTCCCTCTTCTAACACTGTAGCTGACTTCAATAGGCTATTCGTCCAAAACTCCGATGACTTTCCATTTCAATTTCCAACTGCCTCCATCCATTCTGATCAGCCGAGGAGATCCGCCATGGTCTTTCGCGTCTCTGACACAGGTGCCGACCAAAGGAACTCTCCGCTCCACCTCAAATCCGCCCGTTGAAGATCTTTCTTCCACCCTCTAATTTCGTCGTCCGCTATGAACCTTCGGTGGAACCCTATTGACTCCTTCGTCCAAGTAATAGTAGATTAGAAGTAGGAGTAGGAGTAGGCTAGCTTAGTTAGTTAGTTCAGGTAGTTAGATTAGATGTAATTTTAGAATTTTAGTTTCATCTTCTATGACTCCGCCGAGCTCCTTGAGCTCGCCAGAGCTTTAATCTTGTCTTTTTAAATCATTGTACACCTTCCTTTAACCCTCACAATCATTTCTAAATCACTTAAACACCTAATTGATCACCTAATCGCCTAGTTCACATTTCACCTCCACCAATTACTATCACTGTCCATGGTAACAGTAGTCGATTTAATTCCACCTTCATAGGGTTTTTCATCATTTATCCATTACTTTAGGACCCTAATCGACACTATAATACATATTATTACGACATATAAATTAAACGCCCAAATCTTAATTAAGCTCCTGAGCTCGCTGTCCATGGCGGCTCAGGAGCAGTTCAAATCTTAAATTAAATATATTTATGAATATAAACATCTGTTGATTTGTTGTAACCTCTCAATTGAGTGGTTAAACAAGTCCTAAGCTTATTTCAAATCAAATTTTTAAAGAAACGAATTCCCTATCAAATCTTAATTCTAATGAACAAAATGAAGAATTAAATGTGATACTGAGGTTCCTTGCAACCTCAGGAACAATTTTAGATCAAAAATGGTAAGTTTTAACAATCTGTACACACTTTTCATATTTTCTGGACTCCCCGGAGCTCCAGCGAGCTCCGGCGAGCCAAAACTGTGTTTCAACCTCTAGAATTTGTTGAGAAGCTCCAGAATGATAAAATGTGGATCACTGATAGTTTTAAGGCTGTTTATTTGAGGATTTAGTCACTGGAGCTGTAGAATGAACTTCATCTTCTCTAACTTCGATAGAGTTGGAGAAGTTTGATAAAGAGATTTAAGAAGCATTGAAGGAACCTAGAAGCTTTAGTGTGATGCACTGAAGCTGTTAATGACCTCATTCCACTGTAACAACCTTCCATTGGCTCTGTCAGACAAACACATTTTGAACCTCAGGTGACGAGCTTGTAACCCTAGGAATCAGGGTCAGAACACCTACCTGAAGATCTGAATAAGTTCTTGAGGTTGAGAAGACTTTATTCGAGGCTTCGATTTCCTTTGGAGAAGTTTTTAATAGAAAGTCAAACTTTTGTGCCTCCACAGTCAAACTGAGTCTGATAATGGAGTTCTAAGCTCGAATTGAGGTATTGAGGAGTGTAAACTATTTCTAAGAATTTTTTGAATGGTTTGAGAGAGAATAAAGTGAGCTCAGATGATTTATTTAGTGAGAATTTGAATCCTATCAGTTTTGGTTACTTTCTAACCCAAACTAACAAGAGAAGCATTTTGATGAGTTTTGATTTTAAATCCTTCCTAGTTGAGTTAATTACAACCCTTAGAATTAGTTTAAATCAATTAGAAACACTCTTAAGTGTCTGTTGCACATATCAAAGTATGAAAATTTTGATCTCTGAAGCTTTCAGAGAAGCTTCAACCTTTTGTACACTGTCTGAAGGTCTTGAGAGCTTAAAACTTACTCTAACAGATGCGGAATCATTTGTAGAATTTGTACCGACCTTTAATTAAGAGAGAAAAGTCCATCTGAGGACTTTGTAGATGTTAATTTCATTTCCAGGCGTTAAATAACCCGTAGGAACCCCTGATTTTATTTTTTAAATTGAAGAGGAAAAAAACCTCTAATCCTTAAATTGACCATACAATTGTGTAGAGCAACTTTAGAGCTTTCTAACAAACTTTAAATCACTCGATTTGGAGCTCTGGGTAGAAAGTTATGATCATTTGAAGTTGGGTCTGGAAGGGGTTAGATAGTCCCACATCATCAGATTCTGAGCGTGCGCATGGGGATAAAATGATTTTCTTACATGGGTTGTTCAGTCGTCAGTGCTCGGTGCACCGGTTACCCATCTGATCTGAGCATGTGCATGTGTGTGTGCAGGCTTGTGTGCCTACAGGTGTTCGCCCTTGTGGGCGTGAGCAAGTGTGCCCTGGGAGGGCGAGAGGCCTGGGAGGCCAGGTTGAGCCGAATTGGCTTGAGACTATGAACCGATATGAAATAAATCGAAATTGAACCTAATTGAGATTAGGCGAGGACCGAGTAGGGTCTGGTCCCACCCTGGTCTCAGGGTGCTGTGTATCCTCGAAAGGTCCTCGTCGCAAATAAAATAAATTTTGGTTAAAAAAGTAAAAAAAACCCGGTTCAACTGATGGTTCAAAAGAAAGCTTAAGGAAAGAGGAGCCGCTAAAGGATGTTAAGGTTAAGCTAACTGCAGAAGGTAGCAGCTAAACAAAGGAGAACAAGCACTAAGGAAAGAGCTGAAAGCTGAAGTCAAGTGTTGAAGCCGAAGGCACGAAAGGAACTAGGAGCACAGGCACTACTACTAAGGAAAAGACTAAGGGAAGAAGAGGAGAGGGCAGGAATAGAAAAGAACAGATGTAAGAAAGAGAGCACGAGAGAGAGAAGAAAATAAAAGAAAGAGAGAAGAAGAGAGAGGCTAAAGAAAATAAATGAAGAATATTGTTTCTCTTGCATCATTTTAATTACTTTTTGTTCTTAATTGTAAAAAGGCATGTTTTAATAGAACAACTTTTATTGCCTTAATTTCTTTTAAAATAAAATTGGAAAACTAACACGTTTACTTGTTAATAAAGCACATCATTTGAGTAAATATGTTTTTCATATGGAATTTTATATATTCTTTATAGTTTAAATATTTTGGCAAAATTCATGCTTTAAAATCAAACTAGTTATACCTCCTAAACTTGTAAAATAAATAAAAGAAAATTGGTGAATTTGGAAAAATTATTATACCTCCCAGTGAACGACGTGGACTCAACCAGTAAAAATTTCTAAAATGTTAGGCTAATTCAACCCTATACTATACAACCGACACAATTTCGAGTTAACCTAAGTGACTTCTACTCTTAATTAAGTGAAATTAACTTAATTACTGAGTTGAGTGAAAAGCATGCATCAGAGCCACAATAGAAGAAACAGAGAAGAGAAGAAGAAAAAAAGAGGAGAAGAGAAGCAGTCACACAACAAAGAAGTGAAGAAGAAGAAAAGAAAAATCACCCTATATTGCTACTTTAATTGCATATATTTAAGCAGTGATTTGAGTGTTATTTGTGAGGAGTAATTGGTGATTTAAATCACCATTTCACTCCATTCTTTTTGCATATTGATTCTGACATTACTATTATTGCAATATTTATTCTTGATTTAAATTGTGATCTTGAGCTTTAAATTCCATATTGCTCCCTGTGTTCGACCTCGGAACCTTTTTCAAGTAATAAAATTTATTTGTTTGAACGTTATTTTGGCTATACTACAACGAAACCATTTTAAAACACCGATTTAGCATGTAAACAAGTTACCTAGCTAAAGGAAGAAGGGGATGAGGAATAGGCGTGTCGGTGTGATTACCGGAGACGAAGGGGATGAAGTCTCCGATGAGGGAGAACAACAACGTTGATGGGAAAGGTAGCTACTATTGTGGCTGGCAACGAGCGAAGGAAGGAGAGGGAGGCATTGGGACAGTCAATTTGATCATTGGTCGGTCTGAGGAAGGAGAAGAGGGTGCTCGTCGAAGCTTCGGTAGGAGGAGGTCGGGGAAGGAAGGGAAGAAGGTTCTTGGCCTCAAACCTTGCTAAAGAACATGTCTTAAAGAGCTAGAGCTTATATAGAGCTCACAACCGAGCTTTAATTGAGGAAAGGAGCTCTATTTGCTTGGAGAATAGTGCACAAGATACCCATGGATTTCATGAGTTCGCTAGGGCACACATCCTTACGAATTAGAAGCTAAGATCTGGCTCAAATGATTCTTTGCAGTGTGAACATCAATCCCACCAAATTTGGTGGGATTTTATGTTGGTTTGGTGAGGTTTTGTGGTGGTCAAAGGTGGTGATTTAGGTTAGTTGACCTCCAATGGCGACAGGGGTCATTCTATGTAGAAGAAGTTGGGGGGCTAAATGCAAGGAATTTCAAAAGCTGAGGGTTTGAGTGAGAGAAGTAGAGATTATGGGGACTGAAATGCAAACTAGGTCAAGATGAACTATGATTAGGTCCAAATTTTGGCACAAACCTAATTTGGATCCAATGAATCTAATGATGAAGTCGGATTTGAGTTTTGACCACTTTTGATTGGGCAATTTGCACAGAGGCCGAAATTAGGGTAAAATCCCGTCTATGACTCTATTGAAGATCAAAATAGGTTCAAATGATCAAACTAAGGGTACCAAACCTCTCAGAATATATTTATTTAAATTTTAGGATGTTTAGATGAATTTTATTTTAACCAAAACCTCTTTAATTTAAGTAGGCTTGAAATTAGGGTTTTTTGTGTTGTTGCAATTCTCGAAATGCATGAAACCCTATTTCTGTCTGTGTGGACCCACTCTTTGGACTTTAATGCTCATTAAACCTTCAGTTAACCCTTTACAAACCCTGTGGTTGCTCTGATTTCATGATGTGATGTTAAAACTGCATAATTAACCCTATTTTAATGTTTTCTTCTCAAAATGGAATTGAATGGAATTATGGCTCTCAGGCGATCATGTAGGAGCATTTATCACTTGATTTTCACTAATTTAAGCTAGTTATGGGTAATGATGTCATTACCATCATACCCCCATGCCTAACTTTTTCTAGTCCTTAGGAAAATCTTATGGAAAGAACTAGATCTCTAGACCATGCTTTAATGTTCAAATTCCTAATTTGTGCCTCTCTAGAAATTAGATCAGAATGCCAATAATAGACCTAGAGGTACTCAAGTACCAGCCAAGATCCATACCTGACCAGCTTTTGCCTGAGTCTGCCACAAAGGTTTCTAAGGCATGCAAAAACTGCCTAGAGGTTCGTTGAACCTAGCGGTTAAAGCACCCGTGCACTAGGCGTATTATGTCCAGGTTCAGTTTGCCAATGTATTTTGATAACAGAGAGATGAAGAAAGATATTTCATTTAGAGATTTTTCTCTCTTTTCCTTTTATATTCAATAAATCTAGCCTTAGAATGGCCCTAAACATGGTCAGTATCGGATTCCCTGTCCCCACCAATTATTCTTGAAGGGTCCCTAGCATCCGATGTTTCAAGATAACACCGCCTATGGCAATCCCCAGAACCCTGGATTTTGACACTTCAGGATAGTGCCGTCCATGGAGTTCTGTAGCTAAATTCAAGCCTTGGCAATCGACATTTTTAGGATAATCCCGCCTATGGCACCAGAACTAGCACAAGGTGCTTACATGGCCCCGATAGGATATTTAGATATTCTAGGAGACAAGCACTGAGGAGACAATATGTTAATATGCATCTTTGAGGCGAATTTCCCACCTCTCCATGCCAAGAACTCATCCAATCAACTTGTGTCTTTGAGTTGCTCCTAAGCTAGATCTTTGTGACTGCTTTTCAGAATAGAACATTTTTGGAATGATTTATTTGTTAAGTGCACTGAACCAAACAGGTGTGTGATTTTGGGTGCTTGGTTACCAAGTCCCGCAAACCAATGGGCAGGCAATGGGGTCGAATAATCCCTAAGCCTTAGACCTACTACATCAGCCTCGCATTTTCCTCAACCTCTTAAGGACTAATCCAGATCTTAACAAATACATGAATGTTTAAGTCCTAAAACAAGTCCAAGATGCTTAAGATCAGCACTCATTACTAATCTCCTTGTCACTAGCACTTTAGGACTTAATCTTTTATTTTGATTAGGTCTAGAACTTAAGTAAATCCCATAATCAATTGCTATGACTATCATTTTTTTTTCTTGATTTTGCTCCTTTTAACATTTTTAATTTCCTCCTCTTTTCCTCCTTAAGAAAGATTTTCAATCATTTCTCAAAACTTTCCTCCCTTTTCTCCATTTTTTATATATATATATTTTTTGTGAGAACCTCGCAAAGAATTGAATTTCCATTTGATTTGTACTTTAACACCCCCCCATGCCTAAGTTTTGCAATGTCTTCATTGTAAACTAGGAGGGTATGAAGTCAACTTGGTTTAAGGTTAGAATAGGGTCAAAGATGGGTGAATGGGTCAAGATGATTGTTTGCAGATAATTTCAAGCTTTGATACAAGTACCAAAGGTGGAGTCGACAGTTCTAAAGTTGAACTCTCAAGTGTAGTAGGAGTATAGCTCAAAAAGATGATCAGAAGGGTCTCAGGTTTTTGGAATGATGGGTTGCCTCTCGTTAAGCACTAAATTCAATGCCTTCAGTCGAGCAAAAGGTGTTCATGGAGAAGGGGTGGTCAAATTAGAGGAATTTTGTAGAACAAGCACCTTGATAAGTAGCCTAGTTGGTCCAACCAGGTGCTTGTTCAGATCAACAAGCTAATAATGCAGACCAAACCCAATCAGTCTAGTGGGGTGATAGATGTGACTCAATAGGTATGGAGCCCACCAGATATTTTGAAGCTCAAAAAGATGTGGAAATAAAAATCTAGGGTTTGGCTGAATTGACTCAGCCTGATCAGAGTAGGGGTCCTCAAAAGAAAATGGATCTGTGGAGGATGTAGGAACCCTACTATTGAGATCAGAGAAGGATAAGGCGTGATTAACGGTCTGATCAATGTCTGATTCCTGATCCATAGATGGAGGTGAATCATACGCAATCGGAACAGAGAGAGGTGCATCAAAGTAGAAATTAATTCCGATGGCGGATCGGGGTTGGGATCAGATTGTGGAAAGCTCTTGCTCTATGATGGAAGATGTGGCTTTCAAAATCTAGGTGCGGAGAAGGCTCTTCTAGAAATGATTCAAAGATAGGTTCCTCTAGAGAGTCTTCATGATGCTTATTCAAATCAAATGTAAATGCCTAGAGAGTGCTTATAGGATAATGGAATTCTGAGTCAGTGAAAGATTCAAACTTTGGATTGTGGACACTCTCGGTATTTACTATTTCTGATTCCTGCAGATCATAATAGAATGATTCCAACTCAATGGAAAATGATTTCGAATCAATGATCTCGGAATTAAGGACCTCAGAATCAGAATCGAAGAAAGGATCATGGATACTGAGGTCGTAAATTGGCTCGTAAGCATTAGGAAACAATGGTTCTTTGAAATTAGAGTATGATTCAAAATCATCAGAGAATCTACAAAAATCAATTTCTGAACTTGATGCCAAATTAGGATTTCCACCACAGAACAAATCATGATGCATAGAATCAACAACCTGACTTGGATCTAATCTAATCTCAAATTTCGAGCTCAAAGAGGTTTCCTTATTAGGCATAAGCTCGAGTTCTTGGCTCTTATGGTAGACCCAATCAAATCCCAACTCTTCCAACTCTTTATTTCTGTATCGTAAATCAGTATGACATCCGATAGATCAATTTGTACCTCTAAGGAGTTTGGAGAAGCGTAATCATCAAATACAAGCCCAGAGTCAAAGTTTAGATCAAAATTTGGTTCTCATCACATTGGGCCTCATGATCATCCCAAATAAGCTCAAATCTCAATTCTAAGTTAGGGTTAGGAATCGGGTCACTAGAGTCTAGACATGGTTCTATTGGGATGTCAAAATCACTCTCGAGGATTACCTTAATAGGACAAGGTTCGAGAATTACATCCTCGAGAGTTTCTGATTCAAACTCACTACAGGTGTTTGGGAAATCAAGGCATGATGGACTGGCTTCATGGCTCTCTAAAGCTAGTTCAGAATCAGGAACACCTACAACTGGATCCACCCAACCAACATCAAGATCAGGTATGTCATTCTGCACAAAATTTAAATTGGATTTCATTTGGGTTAGGGGTCTACAACAACTTTGATTTTAAAACCCAGCTTTGAGAAATCATATTGATCCTTAATGTTGTTTCAAGATGTTTCATCAACTTCTAACGGGATATATGGGTTTTTTTTTATTGATATCTTTATACACCACAGTTAGCAATTTTCTATGTTTTTCCATGAGACCTTGGTATTTGTCCGAAAGTGGGGGATTTGACCAACATTGTAGATACTCGCTGCTATGTAATTTCCACAATTCAATATATTCTAATAAGAGATCATCCCGAGTTGAACCATGTATCATTTGTGTCAATATCATTGCAACACGATTCATTATGTGGGTTGTTTCTGACAAAATAACCTGAATTTTGTTAAATGGAATCAAGGTTTTGTAATACTTATCATGATGTCTAAGAGCATCTTTGATCATTTTCCCTTTCATGCTCATTTGGGATTCAGGTTTCCTAAATATTCAAACTAAATTGTCAGGTTGCATTTTCAAATCAGGTGGTGGATCGAGATGTAGTATCAAATTCAAGTTCAGATTGAAACGATCAGATAGGATCAGAAATCCCCAAGAAGATCAACTCTACTGGAGGCCTCTATGTTAGACCTAGGGACCTTTCCTATGTATGTTCTCTAGAGAATAGATAAGGGACTGGATGTTTATTGGACCCAATCAAGGCACCCAAAGATTTTTGGATGGCTAGGACTATTCGAGGCAGTTGATACCTCTGAATCAAACATCCACATACACGAGAATTACTTGGGCATCTAGGAAGGAGGAGCCCTGCAAAGACCCCTACACGGTAGATGTCTCCATGGGTTACACGGTTTCCCCCATCTAACCTTCCTTGTCTCTATGATTCCATGTAGACCAAAATGTATGAATTAAGACCTTAAGTCTACCAATTTTAATCCTAATTTTTGCCTTGAATTTCACTTGATTTAGAAGTTGATTCAATTTGTGACCTAATTTGGAGGTTGATTTGCCCATAAAGTGGACCAACTTCACTAGACCTGTCCTAAAGATGAAGAATGAAATTTTGGTCAAGACCCAAAAATTCACTCTGCATTGACTCTCAAGTTATTAGGTCCAAAATTTTACGATTCAAGTGATTTTAGAGCCTGATTTTTAGGGTTTACTTGAATAGATCTTTTCAAATAAGGGCTTGGGTGGCACACAAATGCGAGAAGATCAATTTCTTTTATTGCATGAAAGTGTGTACGATCACTTCACAACCCTAAAGTGGAAACCCTAATTGGTTCTATTTCCAGGTTCAATTTGATCTCAAATGTAACACCTTGGACTCAAACAAGAATGTGAATAGTCTAAGATGTTCAAAAAATTAAGTGTAAACCCTAATAGGTATAGGAAATCAGGATGGGGATCTCTATTCAAATCATCTCAATCTTCAATGAGATATAATTCAATTTCACAAATCAGGAAATTTTTGCCTTTAAATGATAATTACTAGAAAAATAAGGCAAGTTGATCCTACTTCATTTGTTTCCTTTTTCTCTTTCCCAAGATTAAGAGGTTGATTAGGGAAGAAGAGAAATTTTACATGCCTCTGGAGTGGTTGATTACATGGAAGATCTCTTCGTGATGTACCTCGCAAAATCACAAGCAAAACAAATAGGCAAGCTAGTAATAAGCTCAATCAAATAAGATACGACTAGTGGTGAATTGTGCATTGTTCCCCAACAACGGTGCCAAAATATTCAGCACGCTTGAGTCATCTCATAAGAAATTATTTGAGTCGTAATATAGTCAACAAAAATGTGACAAACACTTAAATTTATAAAGCTCAAAAATAATGTAAGTCTGAGGTCATTCTCAGGGAGTAAATGGAATTCACACACTAATCACATTTAGAAACAATGAGCACAATAATAGATATGCAATAGAAATCAATAATCTGACTATAATCAGTAATACCCCAAATTGTGTCTCAGGGAATGACAGAGCAAAAAGAATAGGAAGAACTATAAAAAGTGGTGATTTAGATCACCTACTAATCCCTCCAATTTAAGCATACATCCCAAGCATATCAATTTAATTAAATAACTCAACAGTGTCTTTAAACCACTAATCTCAAATAGCCACGCCAGAGAAATATCAAATCCCTACAGTACCAAACCAAACATCCTCAAAGTTCCACAGATGACTTAAATATCACCAAGGCACAGAGCCTGATATGCATGCATCTAAATAGCCAAAAATGTCTATTAATGCATGTTCTTAATATCATATTAGCATCATGTAATGTAAATATTGCGTAACATGCATTATCATGCATTTAGGTCAAATTGTACAAATTCTATAGTAATTTCTTCTTTTTGGTGGCCAGGGACAAGGCAGCTTTTAATCGGGGCCTCGGACTGAAGATCCAACCGTATGTATCAGATCAGGGCAACGATTAGAGTTCAACGACTCTAAGATTGCCCTGATTGAACTATCGTAGCATCAGATATAACCCAAGGAAAATTAGAGATCAAGGGTCAAGATGGTGTCAATCTGCACTTTAGATGACAAATCCAACGCACAGATGGGTTCGAATCAATGATCGCAGCCTAACAGCGTGAAAATCGGTCCAATCCAACATCCGTGGCACCTTCTACAAGTCACAGAAGATGGACAGCCAAGATGGCACCACGTGGTGCCATCTCAACCACCCAAATTTGCCAAGCTAATAGACAAGGACTCACCGCGCCTTCTTTTTCCTCAACCGCGTCATCACTTCTCAACCATTGGATCATCATCCAATGGCCAAGATTCACCCGTCTTCACAACTCCCCAGCTGAGACGTCGTAAGAGATCACAGCCGTTGGATCAAGATCCAACGACTGTGAGCGATGGAGCCGAAGTCATCTTCTTGACAATCCACCATGATAGTGCATTGGTTGTGCACTCGTGGCCGAAGTAGAGGTCAAGGGTTCAAGCCTTGCGCACCGCAAAATCGACCGTAAATCTATGCGCGGCTAAATCAAGTCGTTGGATCAAAGATGAGTGGTAGCAAGAGTGGCCACGTGGCACACCCAGAGCACACAGATCATGCACGTGCTATCCGACATGTGATCGCACATGTGATCTGACTCGGGCATGCAAAGAGGCGCTGGCGCTAACGACTTTAAGCAGTCCGATCTTACGATCAGACAACTGAGGATCAAAAAACATGGTTAAGCATTGGGTGACGGAAGCTAGGGGGCGTACGCACTTCAACCATGATCGGACTTTAGTGACAAATAGATCCATCACTAAAGACCCCTAATTTATTGTTTTGAACTTGAAATGACCTTTTTTCCCCCAACCTCTATACCTATAAAAAGGCCTACACCCCCCACATTTCAATCATCCCTTCAATCATCTCTCTCCCTCTCCAAAGCTCTAAAGAAGCTTGTCCCACACCCAGGATGCTTCTTTAGAACCAAAATCAATGTTTTCTCGCCCCCATTCCAGAAGTGGATCCCACGATGACAACAACTCCCTGCCTTGCTCCCGCTTCTTCTCGCTTCGTTCTCCTTCCTGCTCCATCCTTCGTCTTCCAATCGTCGCTCCATCCGGTTCATTCTCCAAGCAACCATCGAGGAGGATAACTTCTCTCCCTTCTTTATCACTTTCTAGAATAGAATTTTCCACTTTCTAGCTATAATCATTTCCTACTTTCTAGTTGTAAAAATAGTATTCTGATACAAAGTGATTATTCTCTCTCTTTCTCACTGTTAATATCAATTTCATTGTGATTATCTCACTTTCAAAACAAAAATACCAAAAAAATATAATTACAGATTTTAGATCGACGTAGCCTCCCTATGTTTGACTCGGAATCTCTTTATGAATTTGGTAAAAATTTATTTGTTGGCGAATTTCTTTGCAAATCATACTACATCAATGAGTTTTCAAAACTCAATCCCGTTTGCATAGGTTTTCCACTTCAACATTTTCGCGTCGTTGCCATGGAGGCAACAATTCTCGATTTTCTTTCCACATTTCGCACACTTTATTATTTTCTAACTTGCTTTTATTTCTCTTCTATTGTTTTGCAGGTACCTCAACAGGGAATCTTCGAGCGGTAGAAAGGAGTAAAGTGCAGTTGAAGACAATAGTAAGTGCTCCCCGTTCTTCCCCCCTCCATAGATTTCATTCCACAACCTTAACTGAAACCTCAATTAACCTAGGTGTTCGCATAAACCCTAGGATTAGTTTGGATGCTTTGATTTCCACCCCCACTCATCTCACCTTTCTAAAAAAAACAAAAAAAAAACTTCTTGTGGGATAAATCAACATACACACTACATACACCCACATTCAAGGCACATAACCTAACTTGATTTTTTATCTACTCAACCGGTATTCTGACCTGTGGAACTAGTACACGTAAATCAACACATAAAAGTGTAGAAATCAATCTAGGTTAATCATCTTGTGTGCCTAACTCAGTGGTGCATTTCGGTCAATTATTTGAGTTGTTTGGGCCGCACCTCTTCATTTTAAAATCAACTCATCAAGTAGCTTCCCCTTAGGGTTTATAATTTAGGTTAATACCAGGCACTCCACTTTACTTTTTGATTTCAAAAGGAAAAGAACTTCACCTGTGTTTGAACATCTTCTTAGCCTCTAAAACTTGATTGAATTTACCTAATTCTTAACCCTAAAAGCTACTTAAGCAAGATTTGAACCTGAAAATCTACTCATCCAAATAATCTTGCTTGAAAACCTTGGTTGTGAATGCACTCACACATATTCAATTGATCATTAAGGGTACAACCCATTTTAAGGGCCCACCACATTCCATAAGCACTATAATCCTAAGCCTAAGTTAAAATTGATTAGACGTTGGCCTTAAGGACTATTCGCTCTTCGGGGCTCAGATTGATATTGTTCATGATTAACCTACTTGTACTAGTCAATCTAATGTCTAGCTAGGGGAGTAGAATCAAACGATCATTGTTGGGGGGTACACTAAGAACTGGAGGTGCAAGCCAAAGGAAGAATCTTCTCTGCAGTCCCTCCTTCTAACTGGTTGGATTGACTGGATACAATTAGAGTAAATCATCTATAATCTTAAGATGAATTCTGAGAGTTTGTAGATCCTTAGCTAAGCCAATTCAACCAATCTTCGGGTTTTGAGAGAATACAAGTTTGCTTCTAAGCCCAACAAACCCTTCTTTAATGTAAGTTGGTTAATGCATGCTAAAAGGCAATGGGCTTTCCTAGATGGAGATTTCTATGTGTGGATGCACGAATCAGTTTTAGATTAGTGTGAAAGGGAGTCAAAGCACTACAATTCAAGTGCTCACAATCACCAAAAAGATTTCTACACACAAGGCTCAACCAGAAGATATAGAAAATCAAATTGTTGGGGTTGAAGTATTCGGGATCGAATCTTAGGCACGTGAAAGGTCGTGGTAGGGTTGGAATCAACTCAATTCCAAGTCTCCCCACCAAAAAGGTGATCCCGAATTGCAGATAAATGAGGCAAAGAGGGGTGGCAATCAATCTTTATTTGACTCAAAGAATACTTAACACAGCGAAAAATTCAAGAATCAAGATTCTTGGATCTTTGCTGTGCGAAGTTTGGCGAGAAATCCCGGGACGATGGGAGTAAAGGCAAACAATCAAACAAGTGAATTTTAATCCATTTGCCCCAAGAGATCCCAAGAAGTTTTTCTAGTTTTTAGTTTTTTTATTTTTTATTTTATTTTATTTATTAAGGTGACAAGTTGACCTAAGTTGCTAAGAAAGGAAGACCTAATTGTTCAGCAACGTGTGCGAAGCTCCAATGCAGTGTCGGCATTTTCACGCTCTCGTTCCAGCCTTGGATCTGCCCACGTCTCCGACTTCGTCTGCCTGTCTTCTCCTTGCAACAAGTTTACCTGCACACCAAAAACAAAGACACCCGTGAAGAGAAGGGTGTGAGAAGAGAAAAATTAAAGGAACGGAGTAGAAACTTACTTGAATACACACTTCCCTAGCAACGGTGCCAGAAAAGAGTATGGTGTAGACTCGGATAGGTGTGTTAATATGGTGATTTTATCGTTATAATGAGTATAGTGGTTAACCTAAATCGAGCCTAACCATCTCTTTACAAAAATTGTTTTTTTACCTGGCCTACTTGATTTTATCTTGGTCACTTTTAGGCCCATGGTTTTACTCAGGGAAGTGGGATTAGAAGTGAAGTTTCTACGCCTTTCCTACAATGAATCTCTTCCGTTCATTTATTGTGTTTTTGGTGTTTTTCTATTTATATTTTTTTTCTGATAATTCTTGTCCTTGAGGCACACCCTCAAAATCAGGTTCTTGGCTTTTAACCAAATCAGGGTTTCAAAACTGGTCTTGCTATTCGCAAGACTGAGTACCTACAAGTCAAGAATTATCTTTTCTCTTTTATATATCTTTTTATCTTTTTACTGGTAGAAAAGAGAGATGGAAATAAGATAAATATAGTATATATATATGTATATATTATATATGTATAAAGGGGTGGGGGTGGAGGTGGAGATGGCATGTAGCACTGTGTCGAGTCGGTCGTCATCTAGGAAGATGCAACCAACAAGACGAAGTGTCGCGTGTAAGGTGGATTGGTGGAAGATGAGTGCGAACACGCTTTTTGTACGCGTGTATCGGGGAATATCAGCAACTGGTGCAGATATTCCCGCGATACAACATATGGTAGGTGATATGAAAAAATATATATATATATCTGTAAATATATATCTATATGTAAATATATATATGGTTATAGATATATAGGTATATATGTAGTTATATGTATATATATATATATGTATATATATATAGATATGTACATATATGTATAGATAGATATATGTATAGATATATATATATATATATATATGTATGTATGTATATGTATGTATATATAACTTTATAGATGTATATATATATATAGTAATATATGTATATAGATATATGTAGATAGATATGTATATGTATATATATATATGTATATATATTATAGATATATATGTACATATGTATGTATATTTGTATATATATATATGTATAAGTATATGTGTATATATATGTATATATATATATATATATATATACATATGTATCCATACTTATACTTAGTTATATAGGTAATAATATATATATAGATATATGTATATATATATATATATGTATATAAGTATATGTATATATGTACATATATATATATATATATATAAGTATATATATATATGTATGTATACTAATACTTAAGTATTTAGGTACTACTATATGTATAGATATAAGCATATATATATATGTATATAAATTTATATATATAAGTATATAGTAGTGAGAGTGTGTGTGTGCGAGAGTGTGAGTGTGTCTGTGTATGTGTCTACTGAGAAGTGAGAGAGTGCTGTGAGAGACAGAGAGAGAGTGGGAGACTGCTGGAGTAAAGGCACGGGCGTTAAGACGTCTGCACGCAGCGGGGCATCGTCTGATGGCCACAGCGATGCGCGCACGCATAGGTGCACGGAGAGGCACGCACTGAGAGGGAGTGAGCGTGAGGGAGAGAGGCCACAGCGCACCGTGCTGCGTGAAGAGTGGGTGCTGAAGCTGGTGGGTGCGGGCGAAGGGAGACGCAGACGTAGACGCTGAAGTGGGTAGGCACTGGCAGATGCGGGCACACGCAAACGCGCGGGCAGGTGCTGGAGCGAGCGTGGGGCATGATGCAGGCGCGGGCTGGGGCCGGTTGCGGAGCACCGGGTGACCGGATAAGTGAGAAACTTACCGGTCACCGCACTGTAGCCACAGTGCTCCGCTAAAATGCGTGAATAGTGGCTACAGTGCCGGGGCGAGCCGCGCAACCGGGTGCGCCTGGTGCTGTGAGTGTGGGAGGCGGGCATCGGCTGCTGGCTTGCGCGGAGAGGCGGGCATACATGAAGAAGCGGAAGGTGAGGGTAGCTTGCAGGCACACGCGGTGGCCTGCTGGCTTGCGTGGTGGCTTGCACGCTACTGCCGCCTTGTTGCTGCCGCTGTGGAGCTTTGAGCTTCAAAGCATGAAGCTCCTGTGGTAATGGCGGAAATGCTTTAAATGAAGAAATTAGAGAAGAGAACCACCACGCCCAGCAGCTCTTTGATGAGCTGGGCGGTGGTGGACTCACGGTGGTGGTTGTGCACCACAGTGAGGTACTCCTGCCCGTAGAGTGGCTCCTCAGAGGACGAGAGGCTGCGTATGGAGGGAGAGGGGGAGGAGATGGCCTAGAGAAGAAGCTGTTGTGGTGTTTTCTTGGAGTGGACCAGGCTCAGGTGCAAAGAAGGTAGCCGCACCTATTTTATAGAGGAAGAAGGCATGCACAGCCATGCCTTGGCTGTGCATGGCTACGCATGCGGCTGCATGGAGTGGCTTGCAGAGCATGCTGAGTAGGACATGGCGCGAGGAAGAGGCTACCATGCATTGTAGCCGTGGAGAAGAATTCAAAATCAAATAAAAATAAAGATGGAAATTTTGCGAAGCAGCACTTAAAGAAAATGTAAATTTCGAGGCCATTTTATTCACTCTCCTCCCCTCTCAATTAAATGCATGCATGCGTGTATTTTTACAAATGCGACCATGGATACCTAATATGCACTGGTAATGCTAGGAAATAGCACAAGACAGCACAATTGCAGGTGTATTTTTGCGGTGCAATCATACCCCCATGCCTATCTTTTGCTAGTCCCTAGCAAGACATTTTTTTGTATTGTATTTACAAATGATCTTAAGCTGAAGATTTTTTTTCTGAGGCAACATAGGTGTGTTTATTTTTGGATATTGTGAGAACCAATTGTAGAGAAGACTACCCGTACTTTAAGTCTTATATGACATAGGCCATCTCTCAACTAACCTAGACTCTTGATATTTAAACCTTAAGTACAATTAACAGGACCCAGGAGGTTTTTGCCGTACTCGAGAGCTCAAGAGATTATGGCTTGTGCGTAGTGATGGATTAAGACTGACCAGATGAACATTAAGACTCAAGCCCAGGGTTTCATGAATTTTTAAGTACAGGTTGGTCCCAGTTTCAGCTTGTGTCTTTGGATTGACGCTTAAAAAGATGACAGAAAACTCAACTCCCATTTTCTGACATTTGTGGCTCAAAGAAAATAGGGTTTTTGCGACTTGCCCTAAAGAACTTTTTTTGTAGGAAGATTTTACAGACATTTGTGAGATATACTGACTTATTTGCATCTTCTTTTTTTTTTTTTTGAAACACATGTTAGTATATCTCTTACAACATTATTTGGAGGAGCACGCTTTTCTTTTTGGCGGGAGAGTTCCTTTTTGGTGGAAAGAGTCTCTCCTAAACACAAGACTAAAGCTTGGGATAAAAAGTCTACCTGCACGCACAGGTAAGGACTCCACCTTCCCTAATGAACACTAGGGTTGGATCTTATGTTCACTTGGTCTTTCTTGATATGTGTAGTGTGAACCAAGATTACTTAGGCTCTCAAGTAGAAGCAAAGCAACAGATCCTGTACTGGTGTCTCAGGTACAAGAATACATCCTTAGTTAGGAGAGATTCCAATCTATCTTGTCAATGCTCAAGTGAATTAAGCCGAGCCTGAGCGAATCAATCTTTGTGGCCTGGAAAGTCTTCAAAACAGAGGTTGAATATCCATAAACACTTATTGTATTTTTGTTTCAGCCTTCAGATTATTACCAAACACCATTTATATATATATATAGGTGGAAACTGCATGATACCATAAAATACCCAGATCCTATGGATGCCTATCCACCCCCCCATGCCAAACGATGCTATCCTCATATGCATGCAGGGTAGGGTAGAGGAAGGACGAAAGATCGGGTAACGAGAGCTAAGGCATAGGGTATGCAGTAGGGTGGTAGGGTGGGTAGATGGTGGGTGGTTAAGTGATCGTGATAGTGGCATGAAAAGTGATGGTGGATGGTGAAAGGTCTGGCATTTCTTGGGACGAGAGTGTCCCAGACGGATCGGAGCACAATTTAGGAGGAAGAAATTGGCCCTCAGATTGGCCAATAAGAGGGGCTTCTTGGATAGATGGATCCAAAAAGGAATAGCCCCAGTGAGAAGTATATGGGCTCAAGCTCCCAGTGTGGAGTTGCAAATCCACCTAATTTGGTAGGAAAGAAAGGGCAATCCGGTCTTCAAGTGTGTGGATCGGTGGTGAGTAGCCCGGATATGACTCAGACCATGAGGTATGGGAAGCGGAGAAAACCTCGTCAGAAGTCTTGCCAGGAGAAGGTACGGGAATAGGGAGGGATGGGGGAACGTCACAATATGTGTTGGTTAGGCAATCATCAGTGTTTACAAGTAATCCGCAGCAGTCAGAATAGGTCCCAATTAGTCCGATACACGCGCTGACAGCCATGTCCTCGTCAGACGTGTCATGCTCTATGCAATCGCAATCAAAGTTCTTGGCTGCCTTGAAGATGTTAAGCTTGAGCTTTTCTGATCTAACGGAAATATCAATACAGCCTGACTCGCAGTCGATATGGGTGTTGGCTGTGGCCGAGAAAGGTCGAATAAGGATGATCAGACAATCAGAAAGTGAGCTAGGAACTTCCATATCTAAAACAAGAAAGTCAACAGGAAAACAGAGACTGTTGACCCTAACCACCACGTCTTCCACCACACCTTTTGGAATTTTGACAGAACGATCTGCCAACTGTAACGTGACAGGGGTGGGTTTCAGATTTCCCAAGGAAAATTTTTTGACCTGATGGTTGGTATAAGATTTATGAAAGATCCTAGATCAAGTAGGGCACAGTTAAAATTGCAGCCTTGGATGCTACAGGAAATAAGCGATGTGCCTGGATCTTTCTGCTTCGGTGGTAAGTTTGATAGTATAGCACAACTCGTATGAGGAGAGATAACCACCGGATTCTTAGTTTTCTTTGACTATCGCCTGGGTGTTGTGTAGTCTTCGAAAAATCGGGCGACAGTAGGTATGTGGTCGATAGCCTCGAGTAGGGGTACCTTGATTTCTACACCCCTGAGCAAATTACGCAGGTTATCAAAGGCCTGCGTATCTTTCTTTTTGCTTTTTGGCTCCCTCAGTAGATCCTCAAGGAATGGAACTGATTCTGGCACCAATTTAGGTGTATCGTCCTCTCGCGAATGCGGTGTGCATCCCGAATGAGAGGGCGATGGAGAAGACGGGCCAGGATCAGGTCGAGGTGGATCGACGGTCTGCTTACCGCTCCTCGTAGGATGATGTAGGTCCAGTGGGATCATACGGCGGAGGAGGGTTCGCAATAGGGACAAAAGAGTGCAGTGCTGCAGCAGGATTAGCCTGAAACCCCGGTGGAATGCTCGGAGCCTGCAGAATTTGATGAACCTGCCCCTGAGAAGTCGTACCTGTGGTTGAGGACCACGGGGTACGAAATTTCGTGGGTTTTGAACAGGTTGGGCGAGAAGAGTGCCCTGAGATCGAGTCTCCATGCGTAGTTGACTGATCTCAGCATTCTGCTGCGCCAATTGGTGCTGAAGAGAGGTCATGTTCTCTTCATGGCGCTTTGACATTTCTGTCATCATTCACATCAATTTGTCAAGAGGACTTGATGGGTGTTCTGCTTGCGGTACGCAAGGACCTGATGGCGGATTCGTCATAGGATTATACTGGGCCCTTGGGATGACGGGTGCGGACGGTCGCATTGGTCCACCCACGGGATTTTGGCGCTGCGGGTTGTTGGACCATGCGAAGTTCGGATGATTTCGCCACCATGGGTTATAAGTGGCAGAGAATGGGTTGTTCCCCAGGGTGCAAGTGTCTTCTATGCCAGAAGATGTGTCCGCATGTAAATATGCATCCGAGCACATGGAGGCTTGGTCCTCCGTGTCGAAATACCGACTCGTAGAAGCCAGATCCACATGACTTACCGAATCTTTCGGTGCGACACTCGGTAAGGAAGGTCTTACGGGGTTTCTTGAGATAAGCCAGGTGTTGGAAGAATTGGTATTGTGACGAAGTGGTGAAGTGGGGGTGTTTGCCATAGAACGGGCGAGGTAGGCCAGAAGCTCGTGCAGCTTCTTATGCATGACGGAGACTTCATCCAATTTTTGTGCGATAAGGCTAAGATCAGTGGATGAATGGGAGGGTCCCGTGTCAACTTCGTGGATATTTCTGGGTAGGCTAGTACAATTAAAGGTGACAATGGAGGCATTGTTCATTGAGTTTTCTCTCATATTTTCAAATAATTCGAATGCTCCATTTTCGTCTTTATTCATGAAATTCCCTCTGCAGGAACCGTCTGCAATCTGCTTCAAAGTCTCATTTAGCTCATAGTAGAAAATCTGGGCTATATGACACTTAGGCAGACCGTGGTGCAGACACTTCCTGAGGTCATTATATCTCTCCCATGCCTCATGAAATTGTTCGCCATTTTGTTGCGTAAATGAAGTGATAGCACGGCGAAGCTCATTGGTTCGCCCGATTGGGAAGAACTTCTTGAGAAATGCTGTTCGCATCTCTTCCCAAGAGTGGATGGTTCTCCCAAGGGTGCGTAACCACTGCGACGCTTTATCCCGCAATGAAAATAGAAACATTTTCATGAGGACTATAGGTAACCCGATATTTCTTGGTTTAACTGTTTCAGCTAATCAGGTTAGGTCTTCTAAGTGGAGAAAAGGATCTTCACTTGCAAGACCATGGAAGTGAAAATTTATCAGGCCAATTATATTAGGTTTTAGTTCAAAGTCGTCCCCGCCTGTGGGGACCCGAATTTGTCCTATGGTCTATGTAGTAGCGGGATTCTGATAAGAGCTAAGAGACCTAGGCTCCACCCGTTCAGGAGGGTTCTGCTTTTCTTCCAATGTTTCCCTTATGGCTTCAACTTATTCATTATACATTTCCATTTGGGCTTGGAGGCGAGTTATGGGATCCAAGGCTCCACCACCTGGTGGGTTTTGAGGGTGGTTTCCTCCCTCGAGATTTGGGGGTAGGCGTGCAGCCATGTTTGTGGAGGAGGAGGATGATGCGGCTTCTTTTCTAAATTTATCAGACAATTCACATAGTTCAGGGTTTTGTGACCTCCTCCCAAACATGGACTACCGCAGGAAGAATTGGGGAGATAAGAAGGGAAAAGAGATGAGAGAAATGACGTCGCAAAGGTACACTTGATGACAAATCAATTCAATCAATTTCCTAACCTCTACAGTGTGCCCTTAGACCTAAAGAACTAAGTTACCTACTATCACAAACTACGGAACCGAATGCGAGCACCGCGGAACCACCGGACCAGATTGAAAGGCCGTTTGCCCTAGTCTTAGACACCCGATAGCACGCAGGAACCCTCACCAGCACGTAGGCACTACACGTAGGTAGTTAGACCTCCAATCCTTAATAAGGGTCAAGTTACTACCAATTTTAGTTAGAGGCTTAGGATCAAGTGCTTCTGGAATGTGAAGGGCGTTATTTACGGGTAATGCCCAAGTGATTGATTTTTAGAGTGTGTAAACCAAGCATGCAACGGGGAAATCTCCCTGAATTGAAGTTTTAAATGGTGAATGGTTTTTTAGAATTCAGCCTTAAGTAGTATGGATTTTAGGATTTCACTGAATTACCAATTCAACCAATCTCTAGGTATTGAGAGAATATAAGTTTGCTTCTAGGCCCAACAAACCCTTCTTCAATGTATGTTGGTTAATGCATGCTAAAATGCAATGGGCTTCCCTAGATGGAGATTTCTGTGTGGATGAACGAATCAGTTTTAGATTAGTTGAAAGGGAGCCAAAGCACCGCAACTCAAGTGCTCCCAATCACCAAAAAGATTTCCACACACAATCAAATTGTTGGGGTTGAAGTATTTGGGATCGAATCATAGGCACGTGAAAGGTCGTGGTAGGATTGGAATCAACTCAATTCCAAGTCTCCCCACCAAAAAGGTGATCCCGAATTGCTGATAAATGAGGCAAAGAGGGGTGGCAATCAATCTTTTTATTTGCCTCAAAGAATACTTCACACGGCGAAAAATTAAAGAATCAAGATTCTTGGATCTTTGCTATGCGAAGTTTGGCGGGAAATCCCGAAGCGGTGGGAGTAAAGGCAAACAATCAAACAAGTGAATTTTAATCCTATTGACCCAAGAGATCCCAAGAAGTTTTTCTAGTTTTTAGTTTTTTTATTTTTTATTTTATTTTTTTTATTAAGGTGACAAGTTAACCTAAGTTGCTAAGGATGACCTACTTGTTCGGCAACATGTGAGGAGCTCCAGTGCGGTGTCGACGTCTTGACGCTCTCGTTCCCGCCTTGGATCTGCCCACGTCTCCGACTTCGTCTGCCTATCTTCTCCTTGCAACAAGTTTACCAGCACACCAAAAACAAAGACACCCGTGAAGAGAAGGGTGTGAGAAGAGAAAAATTAAAAGAACGAAGTAGAAACTTACTTGAATACACACTTCCCCAGCAACGGTGCCACAAAAGAGTATGGTGTCGACTCGGATAGGTGTGTTAATATGGTGATTTTATCATTATAATGAGTATAGTGGCTAACCTAAATCGAGCCTAACCATCTCTTTACAAAATTTTTTTTCTTACCTAGCCTACTTGATTTTATCTTGGTCACTTTTAGGCCCAAGGTCGAACTCAGGGAAGTGGGATTAGAAGTGAAGTTTCTACGCCTTTCCTACAATGAATCTCTTCCATTCGTTTATTGTGTTTTTGGTGTTTTTCTATTTTTTTTTTTTTCTGATAATTCTTGTCCATGAGGTACACCCTCAAAATCAGGTTCTTGGCTTTTAGCCAAATCAGGGTTTCAAAACTGGTCTTACTATTCGCAAGACTGAGTACCTGTAAGTCAAGAATTATCTTTTCTCTTTTATATATTTTTTTATCTTTTTACTGGCAGAAAAGAGAGATAAAAATAAGATAAATATAGTATATATATATGTATATATTATATATGTATAAAGGGGTGGGGGTGGAGATGGCGTGTAGCACGGTGTCGAGTCGGTCGCCATCTAGGAAGACGTAACCAATAGGACGAAGTGTCGCGTGTAAGGTGGATTGGTGGAAGATGAGTGCAAACACGCTTTCTGTACACGTGTATCGGGGAATATCAGCAACTAGTGCAAATATTCCCGCGATACACTATATGGTAGGTGACATGAAAATATATATATATATATATTTGTAAATATATATCTATATGTAAATATATATATGGTTATAGATATATAGGTATATATGTAGTTATATGTAAATATATGTATAGATAGATATATGTATAGATATATATATAACTATATAGATGTATATATATATATATATGTATATATATATAGTAATGTATGTATATAGATATATGTAGATAGATATGTATATATATATATATATATGTAAATATATTATAGATATATATGTATATATGTATGTATATTTGTATATATATATATGTATAAGTATATGTGTATATATATATATATATATTTATATATGTATGTATCTATACTTATACTTAGTTATATAGGTAACAATATATATATAGATATATGTATATATATATTTATATATGCTTATAAGTATACGTATATATGTACATATATATGTATATATATATATAAGTATATATATATATATGTATGCATGTATACTAATACTTAAGTATATAGGTACTACTATATGTATAGATAAAAGTATATATATATATATATAGATATATATATAAGTATATAGTAGTGAGAGTGTGTGTGCGCGAGAATGTGAGTGTGTGTGTGTATGTGTCTACTGAGAAGTGAGAGAGTGCTGCGAGAGAGAGAGGGAGGGAGACTGCGGGAGTGAAGGCGCGAGCATTAAGACGTCTGCACGCAGTGGGGCATCGTCTGATGGCCACAGCGCACGCGCACTCGCGTAGGCGCGTAGAGAGGCACGCACTGGGACGGAGTGAGCACGAGGGAGAGAGGCCGCAGTGCACCACGTTATGTGAAGAGCGGGTGCTGATGCGTGCTGATGCGGGCTGGTGCGGGCGAAGGGAGACACGGACGCAAACACTGAAGCAGGTGGGCGCTGGCAGACGTGGGCACACGCAAACGCGCGGGCGGGTGCTGGAGTGGGCGCGAGGCTGGACGCAGGCACGGGCTGGGGCTGGTTGCAGCGTGCCGGGTGATCGAATAAGTGAGAAACCTACCGGTCACCGCACTGTAGCCACAGTGTTCCGCTGAAACACGTGAACAGTGGCTACAGTGCCGGGGCGAGCCGCGCGACCGGGTGCGCCTGGTGCTGTGACTGCGGAAGGCGTGAGCGGCTCGGTGCGCACACGGTAGAGGCTGCACCGGCTGCTGGCTTGTGCGGAGAGGCCGGCGTACGCGAAGAAGCAGAACTCAAGGGTAGCCTGCAGGCACACGCGGTGGCCTGGTGGCTTGCGTGTTGCTGCCGTTGCGGAGCTTTGAGCTTCAAAGCTTAAAGCTCCTGTGGCAATGGCGGAAATGCTTCAAATGAAGAAATCAGGGAAGAGAACCACCATGCCCATTGGCTCTTTGATGAGCTGGGCGGTGGTGGAGTCACGGTGGTGGTTGTGCACCACAGTGAGGTACTACTACCCGCAGAGTGGCTCCTCAGAGGAGGAGAGGCTGCGTATGGAGGGAGTGGGGGAGGAGATGGCCTGGAGAAGAAGCTGCTGTGGTGTTTTCTTGGCATGGACCAGGCTCGGGTGCAAAGAATGTAGCCACACCTGTTTTATAGAGGAAGAAGGCATGCACAGCCAGGCCTTTGCTGTGCATGCAGCTTCAAGGAGTGGCATGCAAAGCATGCTGAGAAGGACATGGCGCGAGGAAGAGGCTGCCATGCATTGCAGCCGCAGAGAAGAATTCAAAATCAAATAAAAATAAAGATGGAAATTTTGCGAAGCAGCACTTGAAGAAAATGTAAATTTCGAGGCCATTTTATTCACTCTCCTCCCCTCTCAATTAAATGCATGCATGCGTGTATTTTTACAAATGCGACTATGGATACCTAATATGCACTGGTAATGCTAGGAAATAGCACAAGACAGCACAATTGCAGGTGTATTTTTGCGATGCAATCAAGGAACCTACCTAACTTCTCCCATAAAATCCCGGGGCAGCAGGCCCAATTCTGACCCAACAACTATGCTCCGCAAAGACCATTGGGTCAGGCTCATGTTTATAGTCAGCTGCCTCCAAATTAGGTTAATCAGCTAGTTTGGAATGCCCGTCAACCTATAGGGCAAGCTGATTTGAACCGTCAGATGGTAGAGATGCAAGGATCTATGCTCCAGCTCATGCAGCAAATGAAAACCTCGCTGGACAACTTTCAAACAAGGTTCATTGCTAATTCCCATCAACCCGGATCTCTGCCATCTCAACCCATACCCAACCCGCGTAATATACAAAATCTGGGCCATCAAGCCCAAGGGTACGGGAATCAAAGGGACCCACACACACATGCTCAGGTGGTTGAGCAGGGTCCTTCCTCTTCTACTTCATCAAATCCAAGGTTTCTGCCTAATGAAGGCCCTCCAATCTTTCCTAACCCTTTCCAAGACCTAAATCGGTATGCATCTACTAACTCTGTTACCTTGAGGAGTGGAAGGCAAACCTAGGACCCACAACTGCCTTGTTCTGATCTACTAAATACTGGAGAGCCTGAGGAGAGAAAGGACAACTATGAAGAAGAAATCAAGGCTCAGGAACCTGATTCCGAAGATCTGACTCATGTTCCTTTTCCTGAGGCCTTGATTAAACCTAGGAAGAAGAAGCCTATTGATAGTAACGAGGAGCTCTTGAATATATTCAAGAATGTTGAAATCAATATCCCTCTCCTCGACGCTATCAAACACATATCGGCTTACGCTAAATTTTTAAAGGATTTATGCACACAGAAGCGTAAGTCAAGGGAATCTATTCCTAGGAAGGTGGTACTCTCCGAGCAAACTAGTTCTGCTATCCTGCATCACCTTCCTCCGAAAAAGAGAGATCCAGGTGCCCCTTTTATTTCGTGTCATCGGAGATTACAACTTTGATAGGGCACTTTTGGATGTAGGTGCATCCATTAACCTAATTCCGACTTCTCCTTACGAGAAGTTCGAATTAGGTGAACCTTGGCCGCCTCAGTAACGCTACAGGCATCACCTTGGGTCATGTAATCTCTGAATGGGGAATTGAAGTTGACAAAGCTAAAGTTGATGCTATCTCCAAACTTCCTCCTTCCACATCTATCAAACAAATGTGATCATTTCTTAGTCAGTGGGATTCTATAGGAGGTTCATCAAGGACTTCTCTATGGTTGCTCACCCTCTGAGCAACCTTCTCGCCAAAGATACGCCGTTTGATTTCAATGAATCATGCTGTAAAGCATTCCATTTTCTTAAAACGTCAGTCACTTGTGCTCCAGTGTTGCAACCACCGGTCTAGATAGCCCCATTTGAGATCATGACCGACGCTTCTGATTATGCTATCGGGGTTGTTTTAGGTCAAAAGATTGACAGGAAGCCCTCTGTCATATTCTATGCTAGTAAAACTCTAGATGAGGCCTAGAGGAATTACATTATTACTGAGAAGGAATTGCTAGCTGTAGTATTTACTTTGGAGAAATTTAGGGCTTATCTCTTAGGGTCTCACGTCATAATTTACACCGACCGCTCGGCCTTGAAACATCTCTTGGCCAAAAAGGATGCCAAACCCCAGCTTATCCAATCGATTCTTCTGCTTCAAGAATTCGATCTTGAAATCAAAGATAAATCCAGGGCACAAAATGTGGTGGAGGATCATCTTTCGAGACTTCTAAGTAATTCTTCTCGTCCGAATATTCCGATTGCTGATACTATTCTAGACGAAACTATTCTTAAAGTATCAGGTGTCCAAACCCTATGTTTTGCATACATTGTAAATTATTTTGCTGTTGGTCAAATCCCCCAGGATTGGACCAAGCAACAATGAGATAGACTCAAATCTAAGGCCAAATATTACTTCTGAGAGGACCCTGAACTGTACCGCATCAGCTCTAATCAGATTATTCATCGATGTGCTCCGGAGAATGAATTTCAAAGTATACTCGAGTTCTGCCATGCATCTGCGTGTGGTGGACATTTCTCTGAGAAAAAGACGGCTGCAAAAATTTTGCAATCTGGATTCTATTGTCCGTCTTTATTCAAGGATGTCCAGGAATTCTCAAGGTCGTGTTCCTGATGCCAGGCACTTGGGAGCATAACCAAGAGAGATATGATGCCTTTAAACCCGATTCTTCCCATTGAAATCTTCAACGTTTGGGGCATCAATTTCATGGAACCCTTCCTCCCTTCATTTGGACACTAGTACATTCTCATCGTTGTTGATTACGTGTCCAAGTGGATTAAGGCTATTCCCACCCAAACAAATGACCACAAGGTTGTCATCAATTTCAAGAACATCTTCAGTCAATTTGGGATTCCGAGGGCCATCATCAGCAATGGTGGTACTCATTTCACTTATGCCTAGTTCTGTAGTTTGCTAGCAAAATACAGGGTAAATCATAGAATCCCCACACCTTACCACCACCCAGACGAATGGACAGGCCGAGATCTCCAATCGGGAGATCAAGAATATTCTGTAGAAAATGGTTAGGCCTGATCGTAAAGATTGGACTCAAAAGCTTAACGACGCTCTTTGGGCCTACCGTACGGTGTACAAAATGGCTATCGGCATGTCACTGTTTCATCTGGTGTATGGAAAGGTGTGCCATTTACCCATAGAGATTAAACATTGGTCATTCTGGGCTATCAAGTAATGTAATTTGGATTTGAGTTTAGCTAGAAAGACCGGGAAACTCCAACTATCTGAGTTGGAGGAGCTTAGAAATAGTGCGTACGAGAATGCCAAGATCTATAAGGCTCGGACCAAAGCTCTTCATAGCCAATTGATATCCCACAAGAGCTTTGAGCTGAACCAGAAGGCCTGGCTCTTTAATTCTTGACTTAAGCTCTTTCCTGGCAAACTTAGGTTAAAATGGAATGGCCCGTTCATCGTCGATTAGATATTTCCAAATGGAGCTGTCCAGATCTCTGTCCCAAGGATGGGTAATTCTTTTAAAGTCAACAATCAACATCTGAAGCCTTTTGTTGACTGTATTATTCCAGAACCCATCTCAGACATGGTTGCTCTAATCATATCATGATTTCTTTGGCTGGACTTCACTTAGCTAATGGCATTAAACTTAGCATTTATATAGTCTGACTCAGAGCTAACTCGAGCATCATATACAGGTGATATCTTCTTCATTCTACCCTGCTTCTCGTGAATTTTATTTTCAATCAGGACATTGCATCAGCTTGGCATGGGGGGGTGGATTCATTTCTAAATCATTTTGTCAGCTCTGTGGAATTCTTGTAAATTCTACTTATTTTTTTATTTATTAAAAAAAAGAAAAAGAAAATAAATGAAAAAAAATTTGAATTAGGAAGGAATAATTGGGCTTTAGGATTTTTCAACCTTAGGGAATAATACAGTAGGATCTGAACATTTAGACCCTTCAGGTCTTTAGGCTTAATCAGCCTAGGTGTCCACTAAAATGTGGATTTGTTTATCGAGTCCTCGCCATTCTGAATTTACTTCAATTTGGCTAAATAAGTTAGGCACAACTTATCAACCCACCCTCTGATTTAAGGGGATTTTAAGTCTAAGCATCTGCACACTATTTACACTGACTCTCTTTTCAACGATTTTTACAATAATTGGGTAGCTAATAAACCTTCTAGGATGGTATGGCTGGCAAGTTATCATGGGTAATAGCCCATTGGTAGGTGAAAAGAATTGTGGTCGGGCTTGGACAGGTTGTGTTAATATGGTGATTTTATCGTTGAAATGAGTATAGTGGTTAACATAAATCGAGCCTAACCATCTCTTTTACAAAAATTTTTTAACCTGGCCTACTTGATTTTAGCTTGGTCACTTTTAGGCCGAGGGTCGAACTCAGGGAAGTGGGATTAGAAGTAAATGAGTTTCTACGCCTTTCCTACAACGATTCTCTTACGTTCGTTTATTATGTTTTTGGTGTTTTTCTATTTAAGATTTTTTTTCTGATAATTTTGTCCTTAAGGTACACCCTCAAAATCAGGTTCTTGTCTTTAAGCCAAATTAGGGTTCCAAAACTAGTCTTGCTATTCGCAATATTGAGTACTTGCAAGTCAAAGATTATCTTTTCTCTTTTGTATATTTTTTTTTATCTTTTTACTGGTAGGAAAGAGAAACAGAAATAAAGTAAATATAGTATATATATATGTATATATTATATATGTATAAAGGGATGGGGGTGGAGGTGACGATGGCGTGTAGCACGGTGTCGAGTCGGTCGTCGTCTAGGAAGACGCAACCAACAGGACGAAGTGCTGCGTGGAGTGTATGATGGATTGGTGGAAGATGAGTGAGAACATGCTTTCTGTACACGTGTATCGGGGAATATCAGCAACTGGTGCGGATATTCCCACGATACAACGTATGGTAGGTGATAAGAAAATATATATATATGTATGTGTATTTGCATATATATATCTATATGTATATATATATATATATATATATATATGGTTATAATTACATAAGGGTATATGTAGTTATATATGTGTATATATATATATATAGATTGATATATGTATAGATATATATATATATATGTATATGTATGTATATGTAACTATATAGATGTATATATATATAGGTATATATATATATAGTAATATATGCATATAGATATATGTAGAAAGATATGTATATATATATATATATAGATATATATATATATAGATATATATAGTTATAGATATATATATATATATATGTATGTATATTTGTATATATGTATATATGTGTAAGTATATGTGTAGATATGTATATATATATATATATATATATATGTATCTATACTTATACTTAGCAATATAGGTGATAATATATATATATATTTATACGTATATAAACATATGTATATATGTAAATATATATGTATATATATATATATATAAGTATATAGATATATATATATATCTATGTATGTATGTATACTAAGACTTAGTTATATAGGTACTACTATATGTATAGATATAAGTATATATAGATATATATATGTATGTATATATATATATAAGTATATATTAGTGTATAAGTGAAAGTGTGTGTGTGCGAGAGTGTGAGTGTGTGTGTGTATGTGCCTGCAGGAGTGAGAGACTGTTGTAAGAGAGAGAGAGAGAGAGGGCGAGAGAGACTGCTGGAGTGAATTTGCAAAGCAGTACTTGAGGAAAATGTTAATTTCACGGCCATTTTATTCACTCTCCTCCCCTCTCAAATAAATGCATGCATGCGTGTATTTTTACAAATGCGACTGTGGCTACCTAATATGCACTGGCAATGCTAGGAAATAGCAAAAGATGACACAATTGCTGGTGTATTTTTGCTATGCAATCATACCCCCATGCCTATCTTTTACTAGTCCCTAGCTAAACATTTTTTGTACTGTATTTAGAAATGATCTTAAGGTGAAGATTTTCTTCTGAGGCAACATAGGTATGTTTATTGTTGGATATTGTGAGAACCAATTGCAGAGAAGACTACCAGTACTTTAAGTCTCACATGACATAGACCATCTCTCAACTAACCAGGACTCTTAATATTTAAACCTTAAGTACCATTTCCAGGACCCAAGAGGATTTTCCCGTACTCGAGAGCTCAAGAGATTATGGCTTGTGCATAGTGAAGGATCAAGATTGACCAGATGAACATTAAGACTCAAGCCCAGGGTTTCACGAATTTTTAAGTACAAGTTGGTCCCAGTTTCAGCTCATGTCTTCGGATTGACCCTTAAAAAGATGACGGAAACTCAACTCTCATTTTATGACATTTGTGGCTCAAAGAAAATAGGGTATTTGTAACTTGCCCTGAAGAACTTTTGTAGGGTGGAGACTTTACAGATATTTGTGAGATATACTGACTTATTTGCATCTTTTCTTTTTTTGAAACACGTGTCAGTATATCTCCTACAACATTATTTGGAGGAGCACACTTTTCTTTTTGGTGGGAGAGTTCCTTTTTGGTGGAAAGAGTCTCTCCTAAACACAAGACTAAAGCCTGGGATAAAAAGTCTACCTGCGTGCACAGGTATGGACTCCACCTTCCCTAATGAACACTAGGGTTGGATCTTATGTTCACCTGGTCTTTCTTGATATGTGTAGTGTGAACCAAGATTACTTTGGCTCTCGAGTAGAAGCAAACCAACGGATCTTGTACTGGTGCCTCAGGTACAAGAATACGTCCTTAGTTAGGAGAGATTCTGATCTATCTTGTCAATGCTCAAGTGAATTAAGCCGAGCCTGAGAGAATCAATCTTTGTGGCCTAGAAAGTCTTTAAAACAGTGGTTGAATATCCATAAACACTTATTGTATTTTTGTTTCAGCTTTCAGATCATTACTAAACACCTTTTTCTTTTAAGATAAAAATTACATGATACCATAAAATACCTAGATCCTAAGGATGCCTATCCACCCCACAATGCCAAACAATGCTATGTCCTCATTTGCATGCAGGGAAGGGTAGAGGAAGGACGAAAGATCGGGTAACGAGAACTGAGGTGCAGGGTATACAGCAGGGTGGTAGGGTGGGTGGATGGTGGGTGGTGAAGTGAAAAGTAAAGTGAGCGTGACAGTGAAGTGAAAAGTGATGGCGGATGGTGAGTGTTGTTGGGGTGCCTCCCAACGAGCGCTGAATTTAACGTCCCCAGCTGGACTCAGGATGAGGCACAACATTAGTTACCCTCCAGCAGGGCAACAGTTTCTCCAACGGGGGCAGGTTCATGAGTAAGATAGGGTTTCAAACGCTACCCATTGACCGTAAATTTATGCCCAGATTTGGGATCTTCAATTTCAACGGCCCCGTTGGGAAATGGTCTCGAGACCAGGAAAGGACCAGTCCATTTGGACTTCAGTTTCCTAGGAAAGAATTTAAGCTGGGCATTGTAGAGCCAAACTTGCTGAGATGGCTCAAATTCCTTCCACCGAATACGGCTGTCGTGAAAAGCCTTAGTGCGTTGCTTGAAAGTTAAAGCAGAATCATAGGCTTCACGATGGAGCTCTTCCAGCTCCTGGAGTTGGAGTTTCCTTTCTCGACCACACAGGTCTAGTTTGAGGTTACATTGGCGAACCACCCAATAAGCACGGTGCTCCAACTCCACGGACAAATGACAAGGCTTCCCGTAAATGATTCTATAAGGAGACATACTAAGGGGAGCCTTGAAGGTGGTCTGATACGCCCAAAGTGCGTCAATCAGCTTGTCGAACCAATCCTTACGGTCAGGCCAAACTATTTTCTAGAGAATTTGCTTGATTTACCGGTTCGACACCTCTGCCTGGCCGTTCATCTGAGGATGATACGGGGATGCGATACGATGGTGGACTCCGTATTTCCTCAGAAGTGCCCGAAAAGACGCAACGGTAAAGTGGCTTCCTCCATCAGAGATAATGGCTCGAGGGATCCCAAAGCGCGCAAAGATGTGGTCTTTGACAAATCGAGCGGATATAACATGGTCAGCACGGCGCATGGGAATAGCCTCGATCCATTTCGAAACATAATCAACAGCCACGAGAATAAATTCGAAGCCGTTGGAAGGAGGAAAGGGACCCATGAAATCAATTCCCCAAATGTCGAAGATTTCTGCAGCAAGGATGGGTTGCAAGGGCATCATGTCACGACGTGACATTGACCCTAACGACTGGCACCTAGTGCAATGCTTGGCATAATTGTGTGCATCCTAGTGAAGGGAGGGCCAAAAGAAACTGCACTGCAACACCTTGGCTGCGGTTTTCCTCCCAGAGAAATGGCCTCCGTAGGCCTGATCGTGGTAGAAGGATAACACACTGGGGAATTCGCTATCAGGAACACAGCGACGGATGATTTGATCAGCACCTATTCGAAAAAGAAGTGGATTATCCCAAAAATAATACTTTGCTTCTGCCATGAGATGCTCACGATGGTTTTTAGGCCAGCCACGTGGAAGGGATCTAGAAGCAAGGTAATTGGCAATGTCGGCATACCACGATCCACTTGCCACATTAATTGCCAATAGGTGCTCATCAGGAAAAATCTCATTGATCAGTAGAGTAAGTCCAATATGGTCAGGGTCCAATCTGGAAAGATGATCAGCCACAACATTATGGGCTCCGACCTTATCGTGAATCTCAATGTCAAATTCTTAGAGTAGAAGGATCCAACGAATCAGTCTAGGCTTGGCATCCTTCTTGTGCATGAGAAGGTGAATGGCCGCGTGATCAGTGAAAACAATAACATGTGAGCCCAGAAGGTAAGAGCGGAATTTCTCCAGCCTAAAGATGATCGCCAGTAGTTCTTTCTCAGTGGTAGTATAATTACGTTGGGCCTCATCCAACGTCTTACTGGCGTAGTACACCACGAAGGGGTGTCTATCGTGTCTTTGTCCCAGGATGGCTCCGACTGCAAGGTTGGAAGCATCACACATGAATTCAAAGTTGAGGGACCAATCAGGTGGATGGAGAACAGGGGCCTTGGTGATAGCATTACGCAGCTGCATGAATGATTGTATGCAACCGGGGCCCATATCGAAGGGTACGTCGGTTGATAGGAGATGAGTTAACGGTCGAGAAATCTTTGAGAAGTCTTTGATGAATCTCCTATAGAAACTGACGTGTCCCAAGAAGGAGCGGGTTTGTTTGACAGAGCCAGGCACAGGTAAATCAGCAATTACATCAAGCTTAGCTCTGTCAACCTCGATACCCCTATCGGAGATGATATGCCCGAGAACAATTCCCTCGTGTACCATAAAATGACTTTTTTCCCAAGAAAGCACGAGGTTTACATCAATACATCTCCTAAGGATACGGGTCAGGTTGGCAAGACAGTCATCGAAAGATGGTCCAAAGATCGAAAAGTCATCCATGAAGACCTCGAGAAAGTCACCCACCATGTCATGAAATATCGCCAGCATACACCTCTACAAAGTTGCTGCCGTGTTACAAAGTTCGAACAGCATCCTTCTAAATGCAAAGGTGCCGAAGGGGCAGGTAAAAGTGGTTTTCTCTTGGTCCCGGGGGTCAATTGCCACTTGGTTATATCCTGAGAATCCATCCAGGAAATAGGAAAATTTATTTCCCGCTAACCGCTCTAGGATTTGGTCAATGAAAGGTAGCAGAAAGTGATCTTTCTTAGTTGCAGCATTGAGTTTCCTATAATCTACTCTCCAAGATGTAGGAGTGCGTGTAGGGATGGATTCGCCCCTATCATTGACACGGATTTTGAGTCCCACCTTTTTGGGCACAACGTGAATCGAACTCACCCAGGGGCTATCGCTGATTTGGTAGATTATACCCGCATCCAGCCACTTAATAATTTCCTTCTTAACGACCTCCCGCATGTTAGGGTTGAGACGTCACTGCATCTCGCGGGAAGGTCGAGCCTCATCCTCCGTATATACACGGTGAGTGCAATAGGAGGGGCTAATGCCAGATAAGTCTGATAAAGACCATCCAATGGCTGCCTTATGTTCCATAAGGACCTCAGTTAGTTTGCACTCTTACTCCCTGGTCAATTTTGAACTGATGATTACGGGGAGCATTTCATTTGGTCCCAAGAAAACATACTTAAGTGTATTAGGCAGCTCTTTTAGCTCGGGAGTGGATGGTGAAATATCTGGCATTTCTTGGGACGAGAGTGTCCCAGGCAGATCAGAGAACAGGTCAGGAGGAAGAAGTTGGCCCTCATATTGGCCAAGAAGTGGGGCTTCTTGGATAAATGGATCCAAAAAAGAATAGCCCCAGTGAGAAGTATGTGGGCTCAAGGTCCTAGTGTGGAGTTGAAAATCCGCCTGATTTGGCGGGAAAGAAAGGGCAATGAGATCTTCAAGAGTGTGGATTGACGGTGAGTAGCCTGGATATGACTCAGACCACGAGGAACGGGAAGCGGAGAAAACCTCGTTAGAGGTCTGGCCAGGAGAAGGTACGAGAATAGGGAGGGATGGGGGAATGTCACAATATGTGTTAGGCAATCGTCAATGTTTACAGGTAATTCGCAGCAGTAGAATAGGTCCCAATTAATCCGATACAAGCGCTGACGGCCATGTCCTCGTCAGACATCTCATCCTCGATGTAATTGCAATCAAAGTTCTTGGCTACCTTGAAGATGTTAAGCTTGAGCTTTTCAGATCCAACGGCAATCTCAATACAGCCTGACTCGCAGTCGATATGGGCTTAGGGTGTGGCCAAGAAAGGTCGACCAAGGATGATCAGATAATCAGAAAGTGAGCTAGGAACTTTCATATCTAAAACAAGAAAGTCAACAGGAAAACAGAGACTGTTGACCCTAACCACCACGTCTTCCACCACACCCTTCGGAATTTAAACAGAACGATCTGCCAACTATAACGTGATAGGGGTGGGTTTCAGATTTCCTAAGGAAAATTTTTCGAGCATGATGGTTGGTATAAGATTGATGGAAGATCCTAGATCAAGCTGGGCACGGTTAAAATTGCAGCCTTGGATGCTATAGGAAATAAGCGGTGTCCAAGATCTTTCTGCTTCGGTGGTAGGTTTGACAGTATAGCACAACTCGCTTGAGGCGAGAGAACCACCGTATTCATAGTTTTCTTTGACTGTCACCTGGGTGTTGTGTAGTCTTTGAAAAATCAGGCTATAGTAGGTATGAGGTCGATAGCCTCGAGCAAGGGTACCTTGATTTCTACATCCTTGAACAAATTACGCAGGTTGTCGAAAGCCTGCGTATCCTTCTTCTTGCCTTTTGGCTCCCTCAGCAAAGTCTCAGGGAATGGGACTAATTCTGGCACCAATTTGGGTGTATCGTCCTCTTGCGACTGCGGTGCGCATCCCGAATGAGAGGGCGATGAAGAAGACTGACCAGGATCAGGTCGAGGCGGATTGACGATCTGCTTACCGCTCCTCGTAGTGATAGCATTGGATGATGTGGGTCCAGTGATATTACGGTGGAGGAGGGTTCACAATAGGGACATAAGAGTGAGGTGCTGCAGCGGGATTAGCTTGAAATCCTAGTGGAATGCTCAGAGCCTGCAGAATTTGATGAACCTGCCGCTGAGAAGGCCGCACCTGTGGTTGAGGACCATGGGGTACGAAATTTCATGGGTTTGGAACAGGTTGGGCTGGAAGAGTGCCCTGAGATCGAGTCACCATGCGTAGTTGACTGATCTCAGCATTCTGCTGTGCCAATTGGTGCTGAAGAGAGGTCATGTTCTCTTCATGGCACTTTGACATTTCCGTCATCATTCGCATCAATTTATCAAGAGGACCTGATGCGTGTTCTACTTGTGGTACGCAAGGACCCAATGGCAGATTTGCCATGGGATTAGACTGGGCCCTTGGGATGACGGGTGTGGACGGTCGCATTGGTCCACCCGCAGGGTTTTGGCACTGCGGGTTGCTGGACCATGTGAAATTTGGATGATTTTGCCACCCTGGGTTATAAGTGGCAGAGAATGGGTTGTTTCCCAGGGCGCAAGCATCTTCTATGCCAGAAGACGAGTCCGCATGTAAATATGCGTCCGAGCACACGGAGGCTTGGTCCTCCATGTCAAAATACTGGCTCGCAGAAGCCAGATCCACATGACTTACCGAATCACTCAACGCGACACTCAGTAAGGAGGTCTTACGGGGTTTCTCGAGATAAGCCTGGTGTTGGAAGAATTGGGATTATGAAAAAGTGGTGAGGTGGGGGTGTTTGCCATAGAACGGCCAGGGTTGGCCAGAAGCTCGTCCAGCTTCTTGTGCACGACGGAGACTTCATCCAATTTCTGTGCGATAAGGCTGAGATCAGTGGATGAATGGGAGGGCTTCGTGTCAACTTCGTGGACATTTCGGGGCAGGCTGGTACGATTAAAGGCGATAATGGAAGCATTGTTCATTGAGTTTTCGCTCATATTTTCAAATAATTCGAATGCTCCATTTTTGTCTTTATTCATGAAATTCCCTCTGCAGGAAGCATCTGCAATTTGCTTCAAAGTCTCATTTAGCCCATAGTAGAAAATCTGGGCTATATGCCACTTAGGCAGACCGTAGTGCGGACACTTCCTGAGGAGGTCATTATATCTCTCCCATGCCTCATGAAACTGTTCGCCGTTTTGTTGCGTAAATGATGTGATAGCACGGTGAAGTGCATTGGTTCACCCGATTAGGAGGAACTTCTTGAGAAACGCTGTTCGCATCTCTTCCCAAGAGTGGATGGTTCTCCTAAGGGTGCATAACCACTGCGACGCTTTATCCTGCATTGAAAATGGGAACATTTTCATGAGGACTATAGGTAACCCGATATTTCTTGGTTTAACTGTTTCAGCCAATCAGGTTTGGTCTTCCAAATGGAGAAAAGGATCTTCACTTTCAAGACCATGGACGTGGAAATTTATCAGGCCAATTATGTTAGGTTTTAGTTCAAAGTCGTCCCTGCCCATGGGGACCCGAATTTGTCCTATGGTCTCTGTAGCAGCGGGATTCTGATAGGAGCTAAGAGACCTAGGCTTCTTCAGTTATGGAGGGTTCTGCATTTCCTCCAATGTTTCCCTAATGCCTTCAACTTGTTCATTATACATTTCCGTTTGGGCTTGGAGGCGGGTTATGGGATCTAAGGCTCCACCACCAGGTGGGTTTTGAGGGCGGTTTCCTCCCTCAGGATTTGGGGGTGGGCGTGCAGCCATGTTTGTGGAGGAGGAGGATGACTCGGCTTCTTTTCTAAAATTATCAGGAAATTCACACAGTTCAGGGTTTTGTGACCTCCTCCCAAACATGCACTACCGCAGGAAGAATTGGGGAGATAAGAAGGGAAAAAAGATGAGAGAAATGAAGCTGCAAAGGTACACTTGATGAGAAATCAATACAACCAAACTCCTAACCTCTACAGTGTGCCCTCAGACCTAAAGATCTAAGTTACCTACTATCACGAACTACTTAACCGAATACGAGCACCGTGGAACCACCGGGCCAGATTGAAAGGCCGTTTACCCCAGTCTTAGACACCCAATAGCACGCGAGAACCCTCACCAGCATGTAGGCGCTACACGTAGGTAGTTAGACCTCCAATCCTTAATAAGGGTCAAGTTAGTACCAATTTTAGTTAGAGGCTTCGGATCAAGTGCTTCTGGAATGTGAAGGGCATTATTTACGAGTAATGCCCAAGTGATTGATTTTTAGAGTGTGTAAACCAAGCATGCAACGAGGAAATCTCCCCGAATTAAAGTTTTAATTGGTGAATGGTTTTTAGACTTTAGCCTTAAGTAGTATGAATTTTAGGATTTCGCTGAATTACCAATTCAACCAATCTCCGAGTTTTGAGAGAATACAAGTTTTCTTCTAAGCCCAACAAACCCTTCTTCAATGTCTGTTGGTTAATGCATGCTAAAATGCAATGGGCTTACCTAGATGGAGATTTCTATGTGTGGATGCACAAATCAATTTTAGATTAGTGTGAAAGGGAGCCAAAGCACTTCAATTCAAGTGCTCCCAATCGCCAAAATGATTTCCACAGACAAGGCTCAACCAAAAGATAAAGAAAATCAAATTGTTGGGGTTGAAGTGTTCAGGATCGAATCTTAGGCACATCAAAGGTCGTGGTGGGGTTGGAATCAACTCAATTCCAAGTCTCCCCACCAAAAATGTGATCCCGAATTGCAGATAAATGAGGCAAAGAGGGGTGGCAATCAATCTTTTTATTTCCCTCAAAGAATACTTCACACAGCGAAAGATTCAAGAATCAAGATTCTTGGATCTTCACTATGCGAAGTTTTGCGGGAAATCCTAGGGCGGTGGGAGTGATGACAAACAATCAATCAAGTGAATTTTAATCCACTTGCCCCAAGAGATCCCAAGAAGTTTTTCTAGTTTTTTTTATTTTAATTTTCTTCTCTCTTTTTTTTTATAAAGGTGACAAGTTGACCTAAGTTGCTAAGAAAGAAAGACCTACTTGTTCAGTAACGTGTGCGAAGCTCTAGTGCGGTGCCAGCAAATTCACTCTCTCGTTCCCGCCTTGGATCTGCCCACGTTTCTGACTTCGCCTTCCTGCCTTCTCCTTGCAACAGGTTCACCTGCACAGCAACAAACAAAAACACCCGTGAAGTGAAGGGTGTAAGAAGAGAAAAATTAAAGGAACGGAGTAAAAACTTACTTGAATGCGCACTTCCCCGACAACGGCGCCATGAAAAGAGTTGTGGTCAGGCCTAGATAGGTTGTGTTAATATGGTGATTTTATCGTTGAAATGAGTATAGTGGTTAACCTAAATCGAGCCTAACCATCTCTTTTACAAAATTTTTTTAACCTGGCCTACTTGATTTTATATTGGTCACTTTTAGGCCCAGGGTCGAACTCAGGGAAGTGGGATTAGAAGTAAATGAGTTTATACGCCTTTCCTACAATGAATCTCTTCCGTTCGTTTATTATGTTTTTGGTGTTTTTCTATTTAAGATTTTTTTTCTAATAATTTTTGTCCTTGAGGTACACCCTCAAAATCAGGTTCTTGGCTTTAAGCCAAATTAGGGTTTCAAAACTAGTCTTGCTATTCGCAAGACTGAGTACCTGCAAGTCAAAGATTATCTTTTCTCTTTTGTATATTTCTTTTTTATCTTTTTACTGGTAGGAAAGAGAAATAGAAATAAAGTAAATTTAGTACATATATATGTATATATTATATAAGTATAAAGGGGTGGGGGTGGGGGTGACGATGGCGTGTAGCACGGTGTCTAGTCGATTGTCGTCTAGGAAGACGCAACCAACAAGACGAAGTGCCGCGTGGAGTGTAAGATGGATTGGTGGAAGATGAGTGCGAACACGCTTTCTGTACACGTGTATCAGGGAATATTAGCAACTGGTGCGGATATTCCCATGATACAACATATGGTAGGTGATATGAAAATATATATATATGTATGTATATTTGTATATAAATATCTATATGTATATATATATGGTTATAATTACATAAGGGTATATGTAGTTATATATGTATATATATATATATGTATATATATATAGATGTAAATATATGTATAGATAGATATATGTATAGATATATATATGTATATGTATGTATATGTAACTATATAGATGTATATATATATATATATAGGTATATATATGTATATAGTAATATATGTATATAGATATATGTAGATAGATATGTATATATATATGTGTGTAAGTATATGTGTAGATATGTATATATAAATATAAATATAAATATATATATATATATATTTATTCGTATATAAACATATGTATATTTGTAAATATATATGTATATATATATAAGTATATAGATATATATATATATATATATGTATGTATGTATACTAATTCTTAGTTATATAGGTACTTTTATATGTATAGATAAAAGTATATATAGATATATATATATATATAAATATATATATGTATGTGTATATATATATATATAAGTATATATTCGTGTATAAGTGAAAGTGTGTGTGTGCTAGAGTGTGAGTGTGTGTGTATGTGTCTGCAGGAGTGAGAAAGTGCTGTGAGAGAGAGAGAGAGAGAGGGCGAGAGAGACTGCTAGAGTGAAGGAGGCGATTTAAGTCGTCTGAAGCCACGAGCGTCGTCTGATAGCGCACGCGCTAGCGCAAGCGCGTAGGCGCACGAGCACGCGTGCACGTAGGAGGGAGCGAGCATGGGAGGAACCATAGCTCACTGTGCTATGCGGTGTGGCGGGCGCTAAAGTGGGCAGGTGTACGCTGGAGCGGGAGAAGGGAGACGTGGGCACAGGCACTGGAGCAGGCGCGGGGAGAGACGCGAGCACGGGCTGGGGCCTGTAGCTGCACGCTGGGTGACTGGATAAGTGAGAAACTTACTGGTCACCGCACTGTAGCCACAATGTTCCACTGACTAGCATGAACAGTGGCTATATTGCCGCTCGGCTCGTGTGACCGGGTGCCAGCGGTTCCGTGAGTGCAGGTGGTGTGGAGCGGCTGGCGCGGAGAAGCTACGTCGGCTGCTTGCTTGCAGAGAGGCGGATGCAGGAGCGAAGAAGCGGGAAGCGAGGGTGGCCTGCAGGCACGTGCTGGAGGCGAGGGTAGCCTACAGGCGCTCGTTGGAGGCTGCGCTACTGCTGCCGCCTTGCTACTGCTGCCGCGGATCTTCAGACCTTGAAGCCTGCGGCAATGGCGGAAGTGGCTAAATGTCGAAACAGAGAGAGAACCACCACGCCCACCGGCTCTTTGATGAGTTGGGTTGTGGTGGGACTCACAGTGGTGGTTGTGCACCACTGTGAGCGGCTACTGCCTACAGTGTGGCTCCTCAAGGAGGAGAGGCTGCATATGGAGGGGAGAGGTGAGGAGATGGCCTGGAGAGGAAGGAAGGTGCTGTGTTTTGGCATGGACCAGGCTCTCTTTGCAAAGAAGAAGCCATGCCCTTTTAAAGAGGAAGAAGGCGTGCACAGCCATGCCCTGGCTGTGCATGCGGCTGTGCTTGGCTGGCAGGGAGTGGCTGTGCAGGGCAAGCTGAGCAGGACATGGCACGAGGAAGAGGCTGCCATGCATTACAGCCGTGGAGAAGAAATTCAAAGTCAAATAAAATTAAAAATAAAGATGGTGAATTTGCAAAGTAGCACTTAAGGAAAACGTTAATTTCACAGCCATTTTATTCACTCTCCCCTCTCAAATAAATGCATGCATGCATGTATTTTTACAAATGCGACTATGGCTACCTAATATGCACTGGCAATGCTAGGAAATAGCACAAGATGGCACAATTGCTGGTGTATTTTTGCTGTGCAATCAGTAGGTTGTCTAGAGCCCAGTCACACGACCATTCTTTTCCTGATGCCTTTAGGTAAATCTTAGATCAGGAAAGCCACCTACTTAAAGCAAAAAATAAAGAGAAAAAAAAAGAAAAAGGAAAAGAAAAGAAAGGAGAAAAGAAAAGAAAAAAGGAAATAAGACACACTTCACCGCATGAGTATGGCTGGCAAGTTATCGTGGGTAATAGTCCATTGGTAGGTTGTCCAAAACCCAGCTCAAGAAATGCACGTATAATTCTAAAACACTTAGGAAGAAGCGGAGAAGTAGAATAAGCCAGGGAGATATACACTGGATTTGCCCTTGTGTTGACCCCATAAAAATAAAAGTATGGAGAAAGCTACCGGTCGAATAGATAGACCTTTAGGCAGAATTTCTTTTCATGGTCACCTAGGGGCATAGAAACCCGAAGTCCGTTCTAATCACCAATCAGTGAGTCTATCACATTTCACACAAAGATGCTCAGAACTTAGGGTTCTCTTCGAGTCTTGGGTGGGTTGAGTGGCCGTAGAAAGCTACTCTGAAACCCTAAACTCAAAAATTTTAAAAAACTGCAAAAGAAGAAAAAGATCCTCCTTTGAATAAGGCGAGGGCTTGAGGCAGTCTGCATTTTAGCAAACACCCAAGCATTGTTGTGTCTTTGTAATTTAGGTTCTTAGTAAAAATCTCCTAGTGTTGAAGAATAACTTTTGCCCAAGAAATCCAACCTAATTCTTTTATAAATAACATATTGCTTTTGCTAGGGACTAGTAAAAAATAGGCATGGGGGTGTAATGTGCATACATCTAAATACCCAAAAATGTCTATTAATGCATGTTCTTAGTATCATATTAGTATCATGCATTGTAACTATTGCATAACAAGCATCATCATGCATTTAGGTCAAATTGTAAAAATTATATAGTAATTTCTTCCATTTGGTGGCCAGGGATAAGGCAACTTTTAATTGGGGCCTCGGACTGAAGATCCAACTGTACGAATCGGATCAGGGCAAAAATTGGAGTTCAACGACTCTAAGATCGCCCTGATCGGATTACCATAGCATCAGATATAACTCAAGGAAAATCAGAGATTAAGGGCCAAGATGGTGTCAATCCGCACTTCAGATGACAAATCCGACCGCACGAATGGGTTCGGATTGATGATCACAGCCTAACGATGCAAAAATCAGTCCAATCCGACATCCGTGGCACCTTCTACAAGTCACAAAAGATGGACGACCAAGATGGCACCACGTGGTGCCATCTCGACCGCCTAAACTGGCCCAGCTAATACATGAGGACTCATTGCGCCTTCTCTCTCCTCAACTACGCCATCACTTCTCAGCTGTTGGATCATCATCCAACAGCCAAGATTGATCCCCACCTACCTTTACAACTCCTCAGTTGAGATGCCGTGAGTGATCACAGCAGTTGGATCAAGATCCAACGGCTGTGAGCAATGGAGCCGAAGTCATCTCGATAATCCATCACGATAGCACACTGGTCGCACACTCGTGGCTGAAGCAGAGGTCATGGGTTCAAGCCCCACGCACCGCAAAATCGACCGCCGACGCATGCGCTCGACTAAATCAAGCTATTGGATCAAAGATGAGTGGTGGCAAAAGCATCCATGTGGCACATCCAGAGCGCGTGGATTGCGCACACGCTATCCGACGCGTGATCGTACACGTGATTTGACACAAGTGCATGAAGAGGCATTGGAGCTAACGACATTAAGCCATCCGATCTTACGATCAGACAGCTGAGGATCAAAGAACGTGGTTAAGCGTTGGGCACGAGGAGGCGAGGGGTCGTGCGCACTTTAGCCATGATCGAGCTTTAGTGATGAATAAATCCGTCACTAAAGACCCTTAATTTATTATTTTGAACTTGAAATGACCTTTTTCCCCCAACCTCCACACTATAAAAAGGCCTACGCCCCCTATATTTCAATCATCCCTTCCTTCATCTCTCTCCCTCTCCAAAGCTCTAAAGAAGCTTATCCCACACCCGGGATGCTCCTTTAGAGCCAAAATCAAAGTTTTCTCACCCCTATTCCGAAAGTGGATCCTGCGACGATGACAATGCCTTGCCTTGCTCCTGCTTCTTTCTACTTTGTTCTCCTTCTTCCCGCTCCGTCCTTCATCTTCCAGGTGTCACTCTATCTGGCTCGTCCTCCAAGCAATCAATAAGGAGGATAACATCTCTCTCCCTTCTTTATCACTTTCTAGAATAGAATTTCCCGCTTTCTAGTTGTAATCATTTCCTACTTTCTAGCTAAAAAAATAGTATTCAGATACAAAGTGATTGTTCTCTCTCTCTCTCTCTCTTAGTGTTAATATCAATTTCGATGTGATTATCTTGCTTTCAAAATAAAACATACCAAAAAAATATAATCACGGCTTTTAGATCGACGTAGCCTCCTGTGTTCGACCTGGAATCTCTTTATGAATTTCGATATAAATTTATTTGTTGGCAGATTTCTTCACAAATGTTAACAGGGTGAAATCGATTTTTAAAAGATGCTACATTGTAGTATAAATTAAATCGCCTTGAAAACAAATAAAAAGTTTATTACTCAAAAACCTAAGTATCCGAGGTCGAACATAGGGAGCAAATTGTATTTTAAAAACTGAAATCACAATCTCAAATTACTCAAAATATGATGTTCAAAAATAATATAAATGAGATTCAATGTATATGAAACCTAAAGAGAGAAAAAGATGCAAAAAGAAATTGAATGTTCTCTCTCTCTGATGGTTTCTTCTTTCTTCTCTTTTCTTCTCTACCTTTGATCAGTTTCTGACTTTGCCTTTTGATTTTCTCTCTTCTTCTGCCTTCTATTCTCTGCAGCTACTTTTCTTCTTTTGCCTTCTTCTTCCTTCTTTTTCTTCTCTTCTTTGTCTTCTCTTGGCTTCAGTTTCTTCTTTGATTCCTTTCCTTCCTTATCCTTTTCTTTAGCTGCTACAGTGCTTCTTCCTCCTTAGCCTTGTTTACTGCCATCAAGTTTTTCTTCCTTCCTTAGCCTTTGCCTCTTCAAGTCCTCAGCTGCTTTCCTTAGCCGGTCCTGACTTAAACTTCTAAGTCCTTCTTTCCTCCAGCATCTGCCCTTGGCTTCTTCTGCCGCTTCCTCTTCCTTCTCCTTTCCCTACACAGCACAGAGCAAAACCTACCCCTACCCTCCCCCGCGTATGCTCTCTCCCTATTTCTCTCTTCTCTCTCTCAGAGCTAGCCGAGTAATCGGGTCGGGTTACGCGTGCCTGGGTCCAGGCACACCGGCGTGGGCGGTGCGCGACGAGTGCAGGGTAAATGGGTCGGCCAGGTCCACGTGGGTGTGGATCATGGATGAGGTGGGAGTTGTAGCTGAGGGGACCTCACCCTGTGACTTGAGGCGATAAGCAAGAAACACAAAAACAATTTAAGCTATGCACCTACGCCTACTGTTTTCGAGGTGGGACTAAAGTCCCACCTGCTTCTTCGCGCACCTGCAAGGAGAACACCTGTGCAATTGGGGCAGCTGTAGTCGACGAAGCCCTTGATTGCTAGGTGTGAACGATTCGTAGAGGGATTCCGCGCACCTAGAATGCTATTGCCTGTAGTGAGGTGACCTAGAGCGAGCAATCAAGCTCCTTCAAGCCATCGCTAATGGCGGCAGAGGCTCAAACCTGAAACTCATGAACACATCCTCGCGACCCTATCAAATAGCTTGGGAAGCTTCGCCGTATCACAGCGAAGGTGAGGCGGGGGTTGGTGTGGCAAAGAATAGCCTAGGCATGCATGCCTAGGTCAGACTGTGACTGTGGAAGCGCACGTGTTCGGCAGGCACTTGGAGTGTGTGTGGCAGTCAATGGTGGAGTGGATGGTGATCAGTGAGTGATGGCGAAGGTTCTGAGGTGGGTGGCGAGGCATGTGAAGGGGTGTAGTGATGGTTGCGCCTCTCCGGTGGCCTGCCGGAGATGAGGGAGATGAAGGTGGTCGGTGGCTATTGAGGGGAGCTTTATGAAATTAAGTGAGGGAAAATAAAGAGTGGAGAGAGGAGAACTTACTGAGGGAAATTAGATGAAGGGGGAAAGCAGAGGACGAGCGGCACGTATGTGCCGTCGTCGGAGAAGAAGGCCCTGAGGTGAGGATGACAGCGACGACGAAAGGGTAGGAGAGGCGCGTGTGGATACGATGAGATGTGGAGGAGCAAAGCAGAGATGACTCTGCCACTGGTATGGTGGCAGAGCAACGAGAAGAGGGAGGTGAGATCGTCGAAGCTTGTGGGAAGTTGACCAAAGACGAGGGAGGAAGAAATTAGGGGTGTTTTGCGGCCAATTCAAGCTTGAAAAGATGTGGCAAGGACCGGAGGTATTTTTATAGTTGCTGGCCGAGGTCCTTGTGCTTAGAAGGCAAGCTTCCAATCGCAAGGATCTCGCGGGAGATGGAAGGTGTAGATGATACCCAATTCTCTCAAGCATTTGCATGAGATATTGGGTGCAAATCCGATCTGGGGATCATGTTCAGACGGTAGGGAATTCCTCAAAGAATCTCCCTTCCAAATCTGGGAGGAGATCTCCGAGGATTCGGGGAGAAATCTTCTTCAAATCCTCCCCGGAGTAGGATTCCTCTGCTGTAATGGTGGAGAGACCTAAATGCAAAGAGTGGTGAGGAATATAGGGGTGTCTGCACAAGGGTTTTCAAAAGTTAGGGGTCAAAATATAATTGGGTGGACCATTTTGCAAAGTAGGTCAAGGCGACCTTCCCTTAGGCCCAAATTTTGGTACAAACCTAATTTGGACCTAAAGAATCCAATGGTGAAGTTGGATTTTAGGTTTGACCACATTTGTTTTGACATTTTACACAAAAACCCAAATTAGGTCAAGTAATTGGCTAGGACCCCAAGCTAGATCAAAATAGGTTCCAAAGGCTAATTTGAAGTTTCTAAACCCTAGGGGATATTTTTCCATGATTTTTAGAGAGTCTAGTTGATCTTTATCCTAACCAGAACCTTGTAAAATTAGGTGGGTTTGTTTTAGGGTTATAGAATGTCATTTAATTCTTAGATCTCATAATAACCCTTTTCTGACTGAACCATCCCACTTTTCCTCTTGTTAAGTCCAATTGACCTATGTTTAGCCCCTGAGAAATCTCATAGATGTACTGCAATGTTAAAATTATAGTTTTACCCTTTATTTCATGTTTTCCTCTCAGAATAGTTCTTCCTTGAATTAGGCCTTCCTTTAGGTTATGTAGGAGCTTTTGTTCTCTTTTCTAGGTCAAAATGAGGTAGTTAAGGATCTTTTGCTAGCCTCTTAGCAAAATTTCAAGGTTTTAACTTCTGTTCTACACCATGAGTTTCTTTCACCAGTTATGATAAGTGTTTTTTCTTCTTCTTTTGTGACTAGGTCAGAATGTTGACAATAGGCCTAGAGGTACTCAAGTACCAACCAAAATTCAGACCTGACCAGCTTTAACCTCTGTCCTCTGCAAAGGATTTTAAGGCCCACAGAAACTATCCTAGGGTTCGTTGGACTCCGCAGTTAAAGCACCCATGCTTGAGACATTTTTAGCCTTGGTTCAATTTGCAGTGCGTTTTTGTAAGAGAGAGATGAAGGATTTACTTGTTTGGAGAGTTTTCTTTATCTTTTATTTTTATTTCTAGCTTGAGATTGGCTTCTCAACACGGTATGTTTCAGATTCCTCGTCCCTATCATCAATCCTCAAAGGTCCCTGCAATCGATGCTTCATGATAGCACTGCCCATGGCAACCCCCAGAACCCTAGCTTTCGAGATGTCGATATAATCCCACCCATGGTGTTTCGTGGCCGAATCCAAACCCTGGCAATTGACATTTCGTGATAATTCCGCCCATGGTATTTGAACCAGCAAAGTGCTTACATGCCCCCGGTAGGATATGTAAATATCCTAAGAGACAAGCATCGAGGAGACGATATGTTGTTACGCATCTTCGAGGGGAATTTCCCACCTCTCCACATTAGGAACTCATCCAAATCAACTTGTGTTGATAGGCCTCTCCTAATCTAGGCAACTTTTTCAGAACATTAAATGCTTTTGCATGATTTTGATAATTATGTGCACTGAACCAGACTGTGTGTGGATTGGGGTGCTTAGGTTACTGAGTCCCGCAAATCGAAGGTCAGTTAACGAGGTCAAATACTCCCTAAGCCTTAGACCTAATACTTAAGCTTCGCATTTTCCCCAACCTCTTGAGGATTATCCAGATATTAGCAGGTACCTGAATTTTTAAACCTAAGAGTCTAGCCCAAAAGGCCTAAGGTCAGCGTTCCTACTAATCTCTTTTTGTGTTTCCTTAGCACTTTTTCTCATTTTTCTCTTTTTTTTCTTGATGTGGTCTAGAACTTCAATTAATCCCTTAATCTTTTACTAATGACTCTTTTTCTTTTTCATTTTGTGCACCTTTTTTATCATTTAGCTCTTTTTCCTCATGTTTTGTATAGCCTCAAAAATTTCTCTCCCCCCTCAGTTTTTTTGTTCGTTTTCAAGATTTTTTCATTTTTTTGTGATGTGATTTTTTTGTTGAAACCTTTTCTTCATATGAGTTTTCATAATATTTTGCACTTTCATACCCCCCCATGTTGGTGTTAGAACACCACGATCATTTATTTTGATGATAACAAAACACATGTCTTTTAACATTTGCTTTTGAGTCCCAGTTTTTAGGTCAAATTACAAATGGCGACAGGTGTTTAGATGAAGGTCTAGCTCGCATCCATGGTGGATTGGAGGAGCTGGACAGAGGCGGAGGAGTTTCGCAAGGAGCGAAAGCTTGAAGAAGGAAGGAGATGAAGAATAGGATAGATTTCATTTTATCTTATTTTATGTAATTTTGTTTCTTTGTTTTGCTCTTTAATACTATCTTAGATCTTATGTTAAAGAGCCTCAAAGAACCCTTAAAATAGTCCTAGGAACACCTGCACTACCCTAGAAAACTTAGGTTTTCTGTAACGAACTTAGAAAACCAAAATAGGGTTCAAATAGCCTTATCAGACGTCCAATCTAAAAATCAAACGTCCGATATTAACTTTTAAGACATTTGACTATTTGATCATACATCCAAAAACAACTAGGCTGGATTTAGTAGGTTCTATTTGCTAGAATTAGTCGTCCAGACCTTAGTCCAGACCTCTTAGCAGATGTCTGATGCCTTTGCCAGACGTCCAATTTAGTGGAACGTTGGCTGCCTTAGTAATCATTGAGGAAATGACCGTTAGCCTCGTATCAGATGTCTGTAGAGGATCCCGGACATCTAATACATGATTGTTTTGCCTCAGCTGACCCAAAATCTTCCTTCAGAGATTTTCTAGCCATCGTACTTCCTTGGGAATCCATTTTCGCAGAATAATAGGTTTTCAGACGTACAAACCTAGTGCCAGATGTCCTGTGTGTCGTCTGATGGACATACACTAGAACCCTATTTAGGTCTGATTCAAATCAGGAAGGAAACCAGCCTAGAATCAGACATCTGACTTAGTTCCCAAACATCTTAAATAGGTTTTCCAGATGTCTAAGGCCAGGACCAGACGTCTGATGACTCTATCAGAATCATGCTTAATTCTGACTATGGCCTGTTTTGCCTTGGGTTTGCACCCAACGACTATGGAAGCCTTCCAAAGCCTTCCAAATCCTTCTTAGGCTCTCTATAAATAGAGGAGGACCCCTTGGCTTGAAAAAGACACCAAGACACACCTTGCAAGTATATTTCCACTCTCTTGTGTCAAAAAGAAGTAGAACATTAAATAGAAGAAGCTCCAGCTCTACAAGCACTTACCTCACACCTAAGAGCTTCATCCTGGAGTGCACCCACTCTCCCATCGATGCTACGAGAGAGCTGTTGTGCCAAAGCATGGTTCATGCATCCGCATCGCCACATTGACACACTTCCACCAAAAGGAAGTTTCCTAACTCCTATAGAAGCAAGGTGTTAATTTTTGTGGCTCTATAGGATTGTCATACTTTTGTTGTTCTTTGGTTTGAGTATTCGCTTTGCGAATTCTCGTCTCCATCGAGGGACAAAATCCTCATTCCGAAGAGGAGGGGTTTGAGGAATGATACCCTCGCACTTGTAGCGTGGTTGTACTTGAGGTTGAACTACCCTCGTTGAAGTAGTTCGTATAGTGGTTTTGATCGATTGGATCGATCGGAAAATCATAACTCGAAAGGGTTAGGTGGTGGTTTTCACCCGGTTTGGGTTTCCACCTAAAAATACTTGTGCCTATTGTGTGCTTATTTTTGTGAGATTGTCTATTTTAATTCCGCACTTTATATTATATCACGCATATCTCACCCCCTCCAAGTAGAGAATTACAATTGGTATCAGAGCAGGTTCTTGCAAGATCAGAGTAACACCCAGCAAGAAGACCATGGAGGGAAGCAACTCCGCAAGCCAGATTCACGAGGGGCAATCTACGACCCGTCCACTATTCTTCGACAGGAGCAACTACTCCTACTAGAAGCTGCGGATGAATACTTGGCTGCAAGCCAATGACTTCACGATTTGGGCTAGATGTGAGACACCGTTTGACATCCCGGAGAAACCCACGGGAGGCTACTCACAACAACAAATCTGGGAGCTCTCTCTAAACGCAAAAATAATGAATGCATATTATTGCACTTTTAGCCCGGAGTTTAACATAATCTCGAAATGCGCCACCACATACGAGATCTGGCATACACTCGAGGTAACTCACAAAGGTACCTCTAAGATAAAGACATCTAAAATAAATTTACTTTCTCAAGAATTTGAATCCTTTTCAATGAAGTCTAAAGAATCTCTAAGTGAGATGAACACTAGGTTCACTCTCATTGTAAATAATTTAAAAGCTTTAGGTAAGACCTCCATTAAGGGGAGCTGATAAATGCAAGTTTATCATCATTCTTATGCATTAAAACAAACCTAGCTCTTAGGATTTTACTCTGCAAATGGGTTTTTAGGCTGCATTTAGGCATAAAATAGGCTAGGCATGCATTGCATTTTTTATTGCCTTTTTGATATGTTTCTGTGAGTGTTAAGGATGAACAGATGTACAGATCCCTAAAACCCTAGCACTCAAGAAGGCAAATGGTAAAGGAGAAGCTCAGACTAGCTGGAACTCAGCTTGATCCAGCTCACCACAGCTGAAACCTAGCTCACTTGAACTAGGGTTAGCTCATCCCAGCTCCATTCAGCTAATCTCAGCTGAATGGTAGCTCAAGAGAGTTCATCTTAGCTCGCCCTAGCTCAAGTCAGCTCAGATCCAACTCAACTTAGCTGAGTCTAGCTCATCTCAGCTCCCACTAGTCCACAGGGAGCTGTAGCTAGCTTAGTTGAGTTGACAGGAGTTCACCCCAGCTCAGATCCAACTACATTTAGCTCCACTCAACTCCAGCGAGCTAAAGAAGAACTCATCCCAGCTCAGGAAGCTCAAGTCCAGCTCCCGGGGACTCAGCTTAGCTCAACTCAGTTGAGCTAAGCTACCTTAGCTGCCTCAACCAGCTTGATCCTCCTCGGGAGCACCATACCTAGCTCACCTCAACTCATTATGGTAGAAGCTAGCTCACTTTATCTTGGCTTAGCAGCTAGCAAAGAACTAGTAAGCTAAGCAAGCTAGAGTAGCTCCATGCCAGCCTCTTCAGTAGCTGCCAGCTCTAGTTTCAGCACCAGACTTCTCCTCAGCTCCTCCCTCCAAACCCTAGCTCCAACACCTTCTCCTCTACTCCTCCATTAGCTAAGCTAGCTTATCTTAGCTTAGCTATGCTCCAACTTCCTTGGCTTGTACCACCCCAACAACCCACCTAACAACTCCACCCAACTAGCTCCACCTAAGCTCCACATAAGCTAACCTACTTGGCACCAACCTAGCCTACCCACCACCTCCAAAAGACACCTAAAAGTGGCGCCAAAACCACCCTAACCACCCCCTTGATGGCGCCACTTTTCCCTCCAAAAACCCCCTTCATCTCCACCATACACCTCTCCTCAAATCCATCTCCACCATCCACCTAAGCCCCCTTCTAGAAGACCCTAGGTTGGCGCCAAATTGGTGGTGTCTCTCCACCACCAAAAGCCACCAACACCACCATAACCACCCCCTTTAACACCCCATTGGTTGGCGCCAAATACCCTTGGCCATAGGATCACCAACCACCTCCATCCTTCCATCCTAGCCCTCCATTTCAAGGGGCACCTTAACCCCCCATCCTACGCTATAAAAAGACCACTACCCACCACCATTCAAGACATCCTTGGCTAGCAAATTCACTCTCATATTCCACCTAGAAGCCCACGTCCAAGAGAGAAGAAGCTGAAGAAGATTGAGGGAATATTCTGTCCCCTTGGTGCCTTCCCCTCTTCCCTTCTCTCTTGGGTCACGCCAGCCAAAGGAGAAGCCAGGCAAGGAAGATCTTTGGAGGAGATTTTGAAGGTGGTCCATGCCATCTTGGAGGAGCTCTTGAGGGTGGTGCACGCCTCCCCCCTTGGAGGAGAGCATTGAAGGTGGTAGCTTCCACCTTGGAGGAGCTCTCAAGGAAGGAGAAGAAGGAGGCCCTCTTTTCAAGCCAAGGAGCAACTAGGCTTGGAGCAAGAAGACTCCTTCTTCACCATTTTTGCAAGTGGATTTATGTTTCTTTTCTTACTTTTATATATTTTTTCTTTTAGTAGAAGCATTCCTCTACCTGTCCTTGAAACGAACACCAATTCTAGTCAATTAATTGCCTTATTTTAGCTTTTTATTGCAATTGTTACTTTTGGTTCTAGCACTTGTTTCACCTCTTCTTCCTAATTACTCTAGGCCCCCACTTGCCTAGAGTGAGCTTAGGAAGAAGATATTTCTATCTTTTAAGTTTTAGTTAAGAAATTGTAGGTGTTAGTACTTTCCGTTACAATTCGCATTTTGCCCTCGTCTTTTCAAAACAAAAAAAAAATTACATATTTAAAATACCAAAAAGAAAGTTGAGATCTATTTGTAAGCAAGAGGATTAATTTTGCAAACAATTGGCCTCCTTGGACGACCCTAGATACTCCCACTATCTAGGTTTATAAATTTAAGAGTTGATCGATTTTGCGTGTTACAACGACGTATTTTACAAATCGTGTAAAATCCGTATCAGGAGCTTCAAGGAAAACTACTCTGTTCCCTTGGATTGGAATGGGAGCAGAAGGTCACCGCCATCGAGGAGGCGAACGAGGTGGAGGAGCACAACATGGAAGATCTCCTAGGCAATCTAATGGCCTACGAGACAAAGCTGAAGCAGAAGAAGAAGGATACACCGGAGCCAAAATCGAAGAAGACCCTCGCATTCAGAGTCGCATCAGATAGCAAGGTAAGTTCTGATAAAGAAGGCTTTAAGTTTTTACTTAAAAAGTTTTCCAAGTTTTGTAGGGTATCAAAGAAAGAAAAGAAGGAGAAGAAGGAAAGCCTGAGACGTTGCTTCCACTGCAACGAGAAAGGGCATCTATGACCAGAGTGCTTGCTTCTTAAGAAGGAAAAGAAGAAGGAAAAGGAGAAGAAGTCTAAGAAGAAGGCGTTCCAAGCAACTTGGGACGACACGAGCTCAGAGGAAGTAGAAGAGCAGAACCCCGAGGAAAAAATCGCCTGCATGGGCTTCATGGCCATAGGAAGTGATAGCGACAGCGACAACAGTGACAATGAGGTAAATCCCAATTTACAAGATGCTTTCGATGAATTATTTAAGCTTAGTAAATCACTTAAGGTAGAAAATAAAAATATTAAAAGGAATCTTAGTTTTCTTAAAAGTGAAAATGAAAGATTAAAAATAAAACTCAAGGATCTAGAAGCTAGTCCTAAGGATAATAACTTGTTATTAGAAAATAAAGATTTAATCAATGAAAATACTAAATTGATTGAGGAAAATGTTAGTCTAAAATTAGAAATTTCTGATTTAAAGACTAAGATGCATATTATAGAAAAGGAAATTTCATGTCTTAGGGAAAATTCTAACAATTTAATCAACAAAGTAGATAATTTATATAGCTCTAAGATTGAGAAAGGATCTACGTCATGGAGACCTGCTAATAGATCCGAGTCCAAGCTCACTTGGATACCGAAGAAAGAATTGGAATCTTGTTTTACAGGTTTCAAAGAGGATATCAACGTAATGGACTGGACCTACAAGCTCAAGGCTGGTCAGCTTGAGTTGGGAGGACCAAGGAATAGACCAAGGAGGAGAACGAGAAGATCGACGAGACGATGAACAACCAAACAACCTGCCACACATCATCCACCAGATTGGAGACCGGTGCCAATGCCCGGGCCTCTAAGCTATGGATGGGAGCCCCATTCGATGTGGCATCCACCACCTCCATTTGGGCCATTCTATTTGCCATGGTAGGTAAGGTATCCCTTAACCCTATCTTTTTATTAGCATATAGATAGGGGGAGTTAAAATTATGAGCCATTTGTCAATCCTTAAGGGGGAGATCGTGTTAGCTATATTCCCTTTAGAAAGGGGGAGAAAAATAATAGCTATCATGTTGTTACAAAGAAGGGGAGGACATTACTATTGTTAAAAGAAATTCAACCCAATTATAAAACAGTATGTTGTAAGGGGGAGATATAGGAAATTTAAAATTAATAAAAACCTTTTTGATAATGTCAAAAAGGGGGAGGATTTTATGCATTATTATTTATGATTTTGTCATCATCAAAAAGGAGGAGATTGTTGGTGCTACAACACCACGATCATTTATTTTGATGATAACAAAACATGTGTCTTTTAACATTTGTTTTTGAGTCCTAGTTTTCAGGTCAAATTACAAATGGAGACAGGTATTTAGATGAAGGTCTAGCTCACATCCATGGCGGATTGGAGGAGCTGGACAGAGGCGGAGGAGTTTCACGAGGAGCGAAAGCTTGAAGAAGGAAGGAGATGAAGAATAGGATAGATTTCATTTTATCTTGTCCTATGTAATTTTGTTTCTTTGTTTTACTCTTTAATTCTATCTTAGGTCTTATGTTAAAGAGCCTCAAAGAACCCTTAAAATAGTCCTAGGAACACCTGCACAACCCTAGAACACTTAGGTTTTCTATAAAGAAGTTAGAAAACCAAACTAGTGTTTAGACAGCCTTATCAGACATCCAATCTGAAAATCTGACGTCTGATATTAACTTTTAAGATATCAAACTATTTGATCAGACGTCCAAAAATATCTAGGCTGGACTTAGTAGGTTCTGTCTGTTAGAATCATTCGTCCAGGCCTTAGTTCAGAAGTCTTAGCAGACGTCAGGTGCCTTTGCCAGATGTCCAATTAGTGGAACGTTGGCTGCCTTATTAATCATTAAGGAAATGACCGTTAGCCTCATATCAGATGTCTGTAGAGGATCCCAGACGTCTGATACATGACCATTTAGCCTCCACTGACCCAAAATCTTCCTTCAGAGATTTTCTAACCATTGTACTTCCTTGGGAATCCATTTCCGCAGAATAATAGGTTTCCAGACATCCAGACCTAGTGCCAGACGTCCTGTGTGTCATCTGATGGACATACACTAGAACCCTGTTTAGGTGTAATTCAAATCAGGAAGGAAACCCACCTAGAATCAGATGTCTAACTTAGTTCCCAGACGTCTTAAATAGGTTTTCCAGACGTCTGATGCCAGGACCAAACGTCTGATGACCCTATCAGAATCATGATTAATTCAGACTACAGCCTATTTTGCCTTGGGTTTGCACCCAACGGCCATGAAAGCCTTCCAAGGCCTTCCAAAGCCTTCCTAGGCTCTCTATAAATAGGGGAGGACCCCTTGGCTTGAAAAAGACACCAAGACACACCTTACAAGTATATTTCCACTCTCTTGTGTCAAAAAGAAGTAGAAGATCAAATAGAAGAAGATCCAACTCTACAAGCACTTACCTCACACCTAAGAGCTTCATCCTGGTGTGCACCCTCTCTCCCACTGACGCTACGAGAGCATTGTTGTACCAAAGCGTGGTTCATGCATCTGCGTCGTCACATTGATGCACTTCCACCAAAGGGAAGTTTCCTAACTCGTATAGAAGCTAGGTGTTAATTTCTGTGGCTCTATGGGATCGTTGTACTTTTGTTGTTCTTTGGTTTGAGTATTCACTTTGTGAATTCTCGTCTCCATTGACGGACAAAATCCTCCTTGCGAAGAGGAGGGGTTGAGGAACGCTACCCTCGCACTTGTTGCGTGGTTGTACTTGAGGTTGAACTACCCTCGTTGAAGTAGTTCGTATAGTGGATTTGATCGATTGGATCAATTGGGAAATCCTTACTCGAAAGGGTTAGGTGGTGGTTTTCACCCAGTTTGGGTTTCCGCCTAAAAATACTTGTGTCTATTGTGTGATTGCTTATTTTTGTGAGATTGTTTATTTTAATTCCGCACTTTATATTACGTCACGCATATCTCACCCCTTCCATGTAAGAAGTTACAATTGGTATCAAAGTAGGTTCTTGCAAGATCAGAGTAACACCCAGCAAGAAGATCATGGAGGGAAGTAGCTCCACAAGCAGGATTTCTGAGTGGCAGTCTACGACCCGTCCGCCGTTCTTCGATGGGAGCAACTACTCCTACTGGAAGCTATGGATGAAGACTTGGCTGCAACCTAATGACTTCACGATTTGGGCCAGATGCAAGATGCCATTTGACATCCCGGAGAAACCCACGGGAGGCTACTTACAACAACAAATTCGGGTGCTCTCTCTAAACGCAAAACAATGAACTCATTATATTGCGCTTTTAGCCCGGAGGAGTTTAATAGAATCTCGCAATGCACCATCGCATATGAGATCTGGCACACACTCGAGGTAACTCATGAAGATACCTCTAAGATAAAGACTTCTAAAATAAATTTACTCTCTCAAGAATTTGAGTCTTTTTCAATGAAGTCTAACGAATCTCTAAGTGAGATGAACACTAGGTTCACTCTCATTGTAAATAATTTAAAAGCTTTAGGTAAGACCTTCATAAAGGGGGAGCTTCAAGGAAAGCTACTTTGTTCCCTTGGACCGGAATGGAAGCATAAGGTCACCGCCATCGAGGAGGCGAATGAGGTGGAGAAGCTCAACATGGAAGATCTCCTAAGCAATCTAATGGCCTACGAGACAAAGCTGAAGTAGAAGAAGAAGGATACACCAAAGCCAAAACTGAAGAAGACCCTCGCATTCAGAGCCGCATCAGATAGCGAGGTAAGTTCTCATGACGAAGGCTTTAAGTTTTTACTTAAAATGTTTTCCAAGTTTTGTAGGGTATCAAAGATAGAAAAGAAGGAGAAGAAGGAAAGCCCGAGACGTTGCTACCACCGCAACGAGAAAGGGCATCTATGACCAGAGTGCCCGCTTCTCAAGAAGGAAAAGAAGGAAAAGGAGAAGTCTAAGAAGAAGACCTTCCAAGCAACTTGGGAGGACACGAGCTCAGAGGAAGTAGAAGAGCAGAACCCCAAGGAAGAAATCACCTGCATGGGCTTCATGGCCATGGGAAGTGATAACAACAGCAACAACAGTGACAATGAGGTAAATCCTGATTTACAAGATGCTTTTGATGAATTATTTGAGCTTAGTAAATCACTTAAGGTAGAAAATAAAAATATTAAAAGGAATCTTAGTTTTTTAAAAGTGAAAATGAAAGATTAGAAATAAAACTCAAGGATCTAGAAGCTAGTCCTAAGGATAATAACTTGTAATTAGAAAATAAAGATTTAATCAATGAAAATACTAAATTGATTGAGAAAAATGTTAGTCTAAAATTAGAAATTTCTGATTTAAAGACTAAGATGCATATTATAGAAAAAGAAATTGCCTATCTTAGGGAAAATTCTAACAACTTAAACAACAAGGTAGATAATTTATATAGCCCTAAGATTGAGAAAGGAAATCTATCAAGGAGACCTGCTAACAGATCCAAATCCAAGCTCTCTTGGATACTGAAGAAAGAATTGCAATCTTGTTTTGTAGGTTTCAAAGAGGATATCAACGTAAAGGACTGGACTACAAGCTCAAGGCTGGTCAACTCGAGTTAGGAGGACCAAGGAGTAGGCCAAGGAGGAGAACAAGAAGACCGACGAGACGACGAACAACTGCACAACCCACCACATGTCATCCGCCAGATTGGAGACCGGTGCCAATGCCCGAGCCTCTAAGCTATAAATGGGAGCCCCATTCGATGTGGCATCCACCACCTCCATTTAGGCCATTCTATTGGCCATGGTAGGTAAGGTATCCCTCAACCCTATCCTTTTATTAGCATAATGATAGGGGGAGTTAAAATTATGAGCTATTTGTCAATCCTTAAGGGAGAGATCTTGTTAGCTATATTCCCTGTAAAAAGGGGGAGAAAAATAATAGCTATCTTGTTATTACAAAGAAGGGGAGGACATTACTCTTGTTAAAAGAAATTCAACCTAATTATAAAAGAGTATGTTGTAAGGGGGACATATAGGAAGTTTAAAATTGATAAAAACCTTTTTGATAATGTCAAAAAGGGGGAGGATTTTATGCATTATTATTTATGTTTTTTTCATCATCAAAAAGGGGGAGATTGTTGGTGCTACAGCACCACAATCGTTTATTTTGATGATAACAAAACATGTGTCTTTTAGCATTTTCTTTTGAGTCCTAGTTTTCAGGTCAAATTACAAATGGAGACAAGTGTTCAGAAGAAGGTCTAGCTTGCATCCATGGTAGATTGGAGGAGCTGGACAGAGGCGGAGGAGTTTCGCAAGGAGTGAAAGCTTAGAGAAGGAAGGAGATGAAGAATAGGATAGATTTCATTTTATCTTGCCCTATGTAATTTTGTTTCTTTGTTTTGCTCTTTAATTCTGTCTTAGATCTTATGTTAAAGAGCCTCAAAGAACCCTTAAAATAGTCCTAGGAACACCTGCACTACCCTAGAACACTTAGGTTTTCTGTAAAGAACTTAGAAAACCAAAATAGGATTTAGACAGCCTTATTAAACATCCAATCTAAAAATTAGACATCTGATATTAGCTTTTAAGACGTCTGACCGTTTGATTAGATGTCCAAAAACATCTAGGCTGGACTTAGTAGGTTCTGTCTGTTAGAATCAGTCGTCCAGGCCATAGTCTAGACGTCTTAACAGACGTCTGATGCCTTTGCCAAATTTCCAATTAGTGGAACGTTGGCTGCCATAGTAATCATTGAGGAAATGACTGTTAGTCTCGTATCAGACTTCCGTAGAGGATCCCAGACATCTGATACATGACCTTTTTGCCTTGGCAGACCCAAAATCTTCCTGGTGACCGCGACTCCCCTATAGTTTTTATTATTTCGTCGTAGTATAGTATAGAGAAGTGGTTACCAGTTTAATACAATTTCTTACTCGAAAAAAGAGTTCCCGAGGTCGAACTCAGGGAGCAAGTTGTATTCTAGAAGTACAATGTTTCTTTATTACAAAAATAAAAGAGAGAGAGGGAGAAATAAATCTTAGTCTTGTGGCTTCTCTTCTCTTAGCTCATCTTCTTCTTCTTTTCTCGGATCTTTTTCCTTGATCTTCTGCCTTCAGTCTTCTACCTTCAGTTCTTCTTATTCTTCTCTTCTTCAGAGCTTCTCGTCTTCTTCTCTTCTTTCAGCTTTGTCTTTCCTCAGCTTCACCTTTCTTCTTTCTTCTTTCTACCTCAGCTGCAGAGCTTTTCTTCTTGCGGTCCCCTACCTTGCTCAACTGCACGGCTTCTTCGTTCTCCTTCTTTCTCTGCAGTCCTTCTTCTACAGAGCGTCGTCTGATTTTCCAATCAGACGACTTAAATCGCCGCTGCTACAGTGCTCCACCTTCTTCTTCCTTCGGTCTTCTTCATCATGCGATCTATTCTTCTTCCTATGCTTCTTCTTCTTCTCTGCCTCGGCCTGCACAGAGCAAAACCTACCATTTTCCCTCTACCCGCACGTCTCTCTCTCTCTCAAGACTTCACTCGTAGGATCACTCTCCCAGAGCCACCGGGTAATCAGGTCAGGCTTCGCACCCGGGACCAGGTGCACCGACAGGTGGGTGATGCGCGAGGAGTGCTCAGGATAGGTTCGGGTCGGATCCGCCGGATCCGCGTGGTGAGCTCGCAGACCGGGCGGGTGAATGGGTGCGGGACCTCACCCCAGTGCGTTCAGAGGCGATAAGGTAATTTCACAAAAATAATTTAAAGGGGTGCATGGCTTCAGGATCTTCCGAGGTGGGACTAAATGTCCCACCCCAATTCGGTGCCTGCAGCTGAGAAAGCTGCAGGCATTCGCAGCTGTTGCTAGGTCTTCTCTTCAGCTGAAGGCCGGGGCAGCTGCGTGGTTGCAATCCACGCGTCCTGGAGCACAGGCCTGGGCGGAAGCGTAGCTGCAGCTGCAGGTTGAAGTAGCTGCACCTGTTCGGCAAAGGCGGCGAAGGACGGGTAACCTGTGCACAGAGATACGGCCTCTCGGCCTAGACAGAAGGTGCAGGGAGCTTCGCCGGAGTGCGGCGAAGCTCGTGCGGGTGGTGGCGAGGCGTGGGGCGGCGTGTAGGGGCTGCCCTTGGTCAGACTGTGGCCGGGGGAATGGGTTTGTTCGGGGGAGTGATGTGGAGGTGAGGAGTGGCAGTGGAGGGGCGGAAACGGTTCAGTGGGATGAGGCGGAGGTTTTGGGTCGGTCGGCGAGTCGTGTGGAGTGGCGGAATGATGGGAGCGACTCGTCGGAGGTGGGCCGGAGGCGTGGAAGATGATGGTGGTCGGGTCGGTCGAGGGTTTGATTGAGAAAATTAAAATAGGGAAAAGAAAGAGGGGAGGAAGAGAAGTAACTATTACCTACTTGCAGGGACGAAGGGGGAGGAGCAGGGCGGCAGTCGTGTCGACAGTCGCCGGAGAAGAAGGTACCCAGTGGGGCGGACGGCGGCGACGACGGGGCTGAAGCAGCGCGCGCGGGTATTGAGCAACGCGGAGGAGAATCAGGAAGAAGTCTCTGCCATTGGTTTTGTGGCAAAGCGAAGAGGAAAGGAAAGGGAGCTCGCCAGAGCTCACTGGGTGTCTGCCGGAGTGGGAAGAGAAGAAAGTTGTGGGTGGTTCTCCGTCAGAATCGAGCTGCTGAATGCGGCAGACGATGGCGGCTTTTATAGAGGCGAAATCAGAGAGGCGGGCGGAGGGAGATGACGTGCGTCCCTCGCCGGAGGATGGCCGGATCGCAACCCATACCTTCCGCGCATTTGCACGGAAGGTGTGGGCGATGGCAGAGATCGTGGAGGTGTCCCGTTGTCTTGGCAGGGGGTCGCCCTCACCCTGTGCGGCGCCATGCCTCGCCGGAGCATGGCGCTGCTCAGGGTTTTGCAGGGAGGACCCAAATGAAAAAAATGATGAAGAATTAGGAGCCAAAATGCGAGGGTTTCAAAAGTTGAGGGTCAAAAAGTAATGGATGAGGACCAAAATGCAAAGTCGGTCAAGAAGGTCTCTTCTTAGGCTCAAGTTTTTATGAATGAATAAATGGGACCTAAGGGTTCTAATGGTGAATTTTATTTCTAGGTCAGACCTTGTTTGACCGGCCAATTTACGTAAAAACCCAAATTAAATCATTAATTGGGCATGGTTCTCAATGTAGGTCAAAATAGGTTCCTAAGGCCAAATTGAAGGTTCTAAACCCTAAAGATTATTTTTATATGAATTTTATAGGGTTTATTAGATTTTTTATTTGCCTCGAACCTCGTGAATTGAAGTAGGTTTGTTTTAGGGTTATAGATTGTCATTTAATTCCTTGGAGTTGCTGTAGTCCTTATCAGATCAGATCATCCCACTTTCCTTCTTATTAGGTTAGTTTGACCTATGTTTGGACCCTGAGTTACCCTGTTTGCAGATTGTACTGGTAAAATTTCATTTTTACCCCTTATGACTTATTTTCTTCTTAGACTCAGAATTCTCTGAGTTAAGCCTTTCCTTGAGTTATGTAGGAGCTTTTATCCTCTGTATTAGGTCAAAATGAGCTAGTTATGGCTCATGATGAGGTTCTCATCATACCCCCATGCCAAGCTTTTGCTAGTCCCATAGCAAAAACTTAAGGTTTCAACCTTTGTTCTAGACCATGAAGTTCTTAATGGCTTCAGATAAGTGCTTTTTCATTTGAGCTTAGATTAGGTTAGAATGCTGACCCTAGGCCTAAAAGATACTCTAGTACCAATCAAGATCCAGATCTGTCTAGCCTTAGCCTCAGTCCTTCGCAAAGGTTTTTAAGGCCTACAAGAACTAACCTAAGGTCTATTGGACTTTGTGGTTAAAGCACCCGTGCTTGGAACGATTTTAGCCCTGGCTCAGCTCGTAGTGCGTTTTGTAAGAGAGAGATAGAAAATTTTTCTGTTTGGAGAGTTTTCTCTCTCTTTTTCTTTTTAATTCTAGCTTAGGATTGGCTTTTCAACACGGTTTGTATCAGATTCCTTGCTCCCATCATCAATCCTCAAGGGTTCCTGGCAATCGATGCTTCGAGATAGCACCGCCAATGGCAACCCCCGGAACCCTGGCTATTGAGATTTCGAGATAATCCCATCCATGGTGTTCCGTGGCCGAATCCAGACCCTGGCAATTGACACTTCGTGATAATGCCATCCATGGAATCTGAACCAGCAGAGTGCTTACATGCCCCCAGTAGGATATGTAAATATCCTAAGAGACAAGCACCGAGGAGATGATATTTTGTTACGCATCTTCGAGGGGATTTCCCACCTCTCCGCGCTGGGAACTCGTCCAAATCAACTTGTGTTGATCGGCCGCTCCTACTCTAGGTGTACTTTTCAAAATTTTGCGACGCTTCTGCGTGATTTTGATTTTTACGCTTACTGAACCAGGTTGTGCGTGAGGTTAGGGTGCTTAGGTTACTGAGTCCCGTAGACCAAAAGTTAGTTAATGAGGTCGAATACTCCCTAAACCTTAGACCTAATACTTCAGCTTTTCATTTTCCTCAACCTCTCGAGGAGTGTCCAGATCTTAATGAGTACTAAGAGTCTATCCAAGAATGCCTAAGGTTTGCGTTCTTACTAATCCCATTGTGCACTTTTCAGTTCTTTTCTTGAATGGGGTCTAGAACTTAGGTTAATTCCTTAGTTTCTTACTAATGACTACCTTTTTTCTCATAATTTTGTGCTCCTTTTTCATTTTATTTCTTTTTCTCCTCCCACAAAATTTCCTTTCTCCTTTTTTTTTTTATTAGTGAAAAAATTTAATTTTTTATGGTGTTTTTGGCATATGTGAATTTTTTTGTTTAAAACCTTTTCTTACATGTTATTTTGCACTTTTATACCCCCCCATGCCTAAGGTTTGCAATGTCCTCATTGTGACTTAGGGGATTTTTTATTTACTTAGTTCATCTCTTAAGACAGAAATTTGGATGAGTGAATGGGTTGGGATGAATTTTGCGGACGATTTCTAATCCCAGATGCAAGCATCTGAGGTGGGGTCAGCTGTCTATAAGGGTGAACGTTAAGTGCATAAAAGAGTGAAAAAGGTTTTGGATTTTTAGGAAAATGACGGGTTGTGTAACGACCCGATTCCCAAGTCCCTACGAGACACGAGAACCAGATCAACTTGACTAATCCCAAGACCTAGTCGTCCAATGAGAAAGTAACCAAAAGAGCAGTAAAATAAACCACATTCAGCATGAATATAACTAACAGTAAGGAAATACAGCAGTAAGGAAAGAAACCACTACAGTATATACCACCACAACAGTAGAACAACATTCATAACATAATATGAACTGCAGGTAAAGAAAAGTACAGCGGAAACAAGAACTACTCACTATAACGGAACAAAAAGAGGTATAAGAGAATAGTGGTAACTCTACTGGACCCTACTCGGCCCAGCGTCCTCCGCAGCCGCTGACCCTGGTTGCTCAATACCTGGTCCTGAAAGGTAACGAGTGTAACACGTCAGCAAAATACTGAGTAGAGTGGCAGCTAAACTAAAGAAACAGTAAAGTGTACAGTAGCTGTTTTAATTTTATTTCCTCCTTTATTTACGTCTTTCTATTGTTTCACAATTTATCTATTTCTCAGATCCTTCACTTGATCTCGAATGTTCCTCGTGGGAACGATCTTGATTGCAGTCTTTTCCGAACAGTAGAAGTAGCACGTGGTGCTCTCCTGGCCGGGAGAGTCCCCCGTGGTGACCCTACTCTCAGTCAACCACCCCAAGGTCACTGACAGACGTAACGGTGACTACGGTACGCGCGGTAAACGCACGGGTAGCAAACCCGCACTGGCACGCGGTCAGTCGTTTCCGTTAACGGGTGCGCCCAAAGCACAGCACGGAACCAGTACAGGGTAGAGCCCTCTCAGTAACAGGGGTCCAACCCCTCCACAGTAACCAAACAGTGGCCTTGCCCCTCCACAATTTGCACACCCTCGCCTGACTACCCTGGTTTTCCCCAGTGGGCCTAACAAGTCGGTGTGGGAGGCTAGCAGAACCCCGGGGCCCGTGGGGTAGCTAGTACCTCCCTACACTAGTAGCTTTCCTCGGTACTACATACACGAGGGCCAGCAAGTCGGTACAGAGTGGCCAGTCCTAACCCCGGGTCCCTGGGGCGGCTGGCTCCGCTCTGCACTAAACAGGGGGGACAGTCGCTCTCCTTGGTACTCCGTACTCAAGGGCCAGCTCACTTCCCCAATTCTATTCCATTCACTTTCCAGGAGTTCTACTCCTAATTCCCCATAGGGTTCCAGCTCTTTTAACTCAGAACATCCAGGTTTCACTTTCCAGTTTCACGTTCTTACAATCCATATTCTCAATCACGTTTATTTATTCATAACAAGCAGCTGTTAATTCAATTCACAGGCAGCTAGTATTTCCTTTCCACATTTTCCAAGACTGCAATATTCATACATTCCACTAGTTTTCCCGTCCTAGGATTCATGCCATATCCTAGGATCTATCATACAATATAGTTTTCCAGCCCTAGGATTCATGCAACACCCTAGGAATCTACCATTCAATTTATTTCTAATTCCTAGGATTCATGCAATGTCCTAGGTTCTATTTATGGATTCATAATTTAACAGATTATACTTAAAGCCACTCTACCAAGTACAACGGGAGTAATGGGGGCGTGGTCGGGAATCCTGCGTGCCTCCGCGACCCTCGAGACTGCAACGGAACAGGGTCCTATCACAAGGATCAAACACAAGGAGTGTCTCAAAATAGTGTACAGCTACTGTAGACGGGTAGAGGATGTAATTCCGAAAAGAACGCAACTCGAAACACGGAAAATGAAACCCGAACAGGCCCTAAACGGGTCGAAAACGATGAAACAGTGTAAAATCAGACGTCTGGAACTTATTCCAGACATCTTAAAAAGTGAAACAGGGTTTACCTTCCTCTACGTGGTCTCTCAGACGTCCAGAAGCCTGTGGGGGCGTCTGGCCTAGTTCCCAGACGTATGATGGTCACCCCGGACGTCTGGATGTCGCTCCAGTCTTCTGGCACTACAGCCAGACGTCTGATTCGCGTTGGATGCATATCTCAAACCCTGCGCGTACCCATTTCCTCTCTCTCTTAGTACGGTCAATCGAAGGGAAGGAAGAAGACAGAAAAACTCACCTTTCGGATGTCTGGACAGTCTTCCAAACGTCGTGCCCATCGTCTGGCTAGAAGCACAGACGTCTGATTCTGGAAAATTTTCCAGAACCAGGGCGCGACTCGCCCTCCGCTCACGACGCCCGGCCGCGTCGCACCTGCTGCTCGAGCCACAGCAGTCCCCCCCTACGTCGCCCCGTGCCCGCTTCTCCTCCCACCGGCCGGCCCTAGCAGCCCTGGCGAGCTCGCCCTCATGGCCGAGCGCCTCTCCCACGCGCAGCACCTCCTCCCACGCTCACCGCGGCTGTCGCTGCCGCTGCACCCTCACGCTCGCTCTCGCGCACTGGCTGAAGGAGAAGAGGAAGGAGGCGGAGGTGACGGGAGTGAGGGAGAGGCGTGGCCCTTTTAAGGCCGCGCGAGGAGGAGAGAGAGAATGCGGCAAAGGCGTCTGCGGCCACAGGAGAGAGGGAAAAAGAGGGAGAGAGAGAGAAAACGTAGGTCTGCGTGCTCAGGTGCGCAGACGAACACAAGCGTGCCAAAATAACTGATTTCCAGACATCTGGAAATGATCCTAGACCTCTGGTCCGACGTCTGTAAGTGATTCCAAACGTCTGGTACGACGTCTGGGCCACCTCCCAGACGTCTTAAAATATGTCTGGAGCGCTCGTTCGTAACAATATAACAAACTCAAAGGAAGTTTCGTCCCCGAAACTTGCGCTAACTAGGGTGCGGGAAAACGTCATAAAAACCATAACAAACTCAAAGAGGACCGAAGCTGGTCCGAAAAGACGTACCCGCGAAGAGTTTCGGGTACCGCTCCCGCATTGCCGCCTCAGGCTCCCAGGTAGCCTCCTCGTACCGCTGGCTCCTCCACAAAACCTTTACTAGGGGTACTTGCTTTCGTCTCAAATTGCGGACGGCACGGTCTAGAATCTGTACTGGCCGCTCGGGCTAGGTCAGGTCGTCGCCCACCTCGACGCTCTCGTGACTCAGTACGTGACTGGGATCGGCTACGTACTTCCTGAGGTTGGACACGTGGAACACGCCGAGCACACCAGAAAGCTGCGGGGGGAGGGTAAGCCTGTAAGCAATGGGTCCAACCTGCTCCAGGACCTCAAAGGGCCCCACAAACCTTGACGCGAGCTTCCCACTCACCCCAAACCGCTGCAGGCCCTTCTTGGGTGAAACACAAAGAAAGACGTGGTCCCCAACCTCAAACTGCACCTCTCTGCGTCTCCGATCCGCGTAGCTCTTCTGTCTGCTCCTGACAGTGCAGAGTCGCCTGTGGATCTGCTCGACTACCTCCTGACTCTGCCAGATCAACCTGGGGCCAACCTCCCACTTGGTCACCTCAACCCAACTCAAGGGTGCCGTACACTTCCGTCCGTACAGAGCCTCGTAGGGAGCCATGCCGATGCTCGAGTGATAACTGTTGTTGTATGCAAACTCCGCCAGGGGCAGGTGCTCCTCCCAAGAGCCCCTCCAGTCCAGTACACAAGCACACAAAAGGTCCTCAAGTGTCTGTATCGTGCGCTCAGACTGTCCATCCGTCTGGGGGTGGTAATTGTACTAAACCTCAACCGCGTCCCCAAGGCCTGCTGAAACTCAGCCCAAAACTGGGACGTAAAGCGGGTATCCTGGTCGGATACGATCTCCCACGAAACTCCGTGTAGTCGTACCACATTCCGGATATACCTCTCTGCCAACTATGCTGGTCCCAAAGTAACTCGGATCGGCAAGAATCGCGCCATCTTCGTCAGTCTATCCACTATTACCCAGACTGTGTCGTGTCCTCGCTGGGTAACAGGTAAGCCCACCACCAAGTCCATGGTGATGCTCTCCCACTTCCACTCTGGCACTGGAAGCGGCTGTAGCGGCCCTGCAGGCCTCTGATGCTCGGCTTTCACCTGTTGACACACTAAGCACTGCTGCACGAACTCACCCACATCCCGCTTCATCCCTCTCTACCAAAACTCGCGTCTCAAGTCGTGGTACATCTTCGTGTTTCCGGGATGTATGGTGAATCTGGAACCGTGTGCCTTAGTCAGGATCTCTCTCAACAGCTCCTCGTCTCTGGGAATGCACAACCGTCCCCTCAAGCGCAGCACCTGGTCTGTGAAAGAGAAGTCCCCTGGGTCTCCCGACAGTACTCTGTCGCGTAAAGACTACAAGTACGGATCGGGCATCTGTCCTGTGATGATGCGGTCTATCAGCTCTGGCCTAGTTTGCCGTGTCACCGTCACTGCCCCACAGTACCCTCGTAACCCTAGAGGTCGCCAACTGCCCACCTCCTCCAAAAGGCTCGAACTCTGTAACAGTAGACTGGCCAAGTGTGCGGGCGCCTTACAGCTCAAGGCGTCAGCCACCACATTGGCCTTTCCCGGGTGGTAGGAGATGCTGCAGTCGTAGTCCTTCAAGAGCTCCAACCAACGTCTCTGTCTCATGTTGAGCTCCTTCTGATCAAAAAGGTATCTAAGGCTCCTGTGATCTGTGAAAATCTCGAAGGTCTCACCGTACATGTAGTGCCTCCAGGTCTTCAGCCCGAAGACAACAGCTGCCAACTCTAGGTCGTGGGTAGGGTAGGTATGCTCATGGGGCTTCAGTTGCCGCGAAGCGTAAGCGACAACGTGACCCCTCTGCATGAGCACACCTCCTAACCCTTGCAAGGAGGCGTCCGTGTACACAACGAACCCGCCACTACTGTCAGGGATGGTGAGCACGAGAGCCGAGGTCAACCTCTCCTTCAGGTCCAGAAAACACGCCTCACAGGCGTCTGTCCAAGCGAAGGGCACGTCCTTCCGGGTCAACTGTGTCATAGGACTCGTAATCTGTGAAAATCCTCTGATGAATAGTTTGTATTAGCCTGCCAGTCCCAGGAAACTGCGAATCTCAGTGACTGAACGCGGTCTCTCCCACCTGAGTACTGCCTCAACCTTGGCCGGGTCTACCGCCAAGCCGTCTCCAGAGATCACATGACCTAAAAAGGTCACCTCCCTCAACCAAAACTCGCACTTGCTGTACTTGGCGTACAACCTGCGTCATCTCAGAGTGTCCAGAACCATCCGCAAATGCTGTCCGTGCTGCGTCCAATCTCTAGAATAGATGAGTACATCATCTATGAAAACCACCACGAACTGGTCCAAGTACGGTCTAAACACCCGGTTCATCATATCCATGAAAGCAGTGGGGGCATTGGTCAGCCCAAACGGCATGACCAAAAACTCGTACTGTCCGTACCGGGTGCGGAAAGCTGTCTTGGAGACGTCGGTCTCCCTCATCCTCAACTGGTGGTATCCAGACCTCAAGTCAATCTTGGAAAACACCGTGGCACCCCGCAACTAGTCAAACAAGTCGTTGATCCTCGGCAGTGGATATCTGTTCTTGATGGTGACCCTATTCAGCTGTCGGTAGTCCACACAAAGGCGTAAGGTACCATCCTTCTTCTTCACAAACAGTACCGGGGCTCCCCAGGGAGACGCACTGGGCCTCACGAAACCTTTCTCCAAAAGGTCCTGCAACTGGGACTTGAGCTCTCGCAGCTCAAGCGGTGCCATCCTGTATGGCGTGGTGGAGATGGGGCTGGTCCTTGGTACTAGTGAGATCTCAAACTCGATCTCACGCTCGGGCGGTAGTCCTGGTAACCCGTCTGGAAACATGTCAGGGTACTCTCTGACCACCGGGATACTCTGGAAGTCTGCCACAGGGCTAGGCTCTGCCACCACACAAGCTAGGAAGCCCTCACACCCCTGGCTCAAAAGTCTCGCTGCCCAAAGTGCCGAAATGCACCTGAAACCTCCGTCCACTGGCTGTCCATGAAACTCGAAAGAAGGCAACTCCGGCATGGAGAAGACAATCTTCCTCTCAAAACATTCCACCAAGGCGTGGTAAGCGGACAGCCAATCCATCCCCAGAATCACTCCAAAGTCCTCCATCTGTATCATAATCAGGTCAGCTGGCAGGCTATGTCCCCCGACGCTGACCTCGCAATCCGTGTACACCTCCTCAGCTACAAACAGCTGACCACTCGGACCTCTGATTACGAACGGATTTTCTAATGTTGTATAATCCTGGTCCAAACTAACTGCGAAACTGGCTGCGACAAACGAGTGCGTAGCGCCGGAATCGAAAAGCGTGTAAACGAGTCTGCCGGAAATTGAAACCATACCTGCTACCACCGATCCCGAAGCTCTGGCGTCCCTGTGTGTTAGGGCGTTGATACGCCCCTCAGCTCTAGGTGCGGACGAAGCAGCCACACTCTGCGTCGGACGGGTAGGTGCTGGCTGGTACCCTCCTCGCGACTGCTGTCCTCCTCCTCGCGCCTGGGAACCGCGGCCTCCTACGCGCCCTCCAGTGCTCTGCGCGGGAAGTATCTGCTGACCTCCTGCCCTAGACAGGCAGTCCCTCCTGATGTGGCCCGGCTGGCCACACTGGTAACAGAGGGAACCTGACTCCCGCCCTCAGTGGGTCCCTGCTGTCGGCTAGGCGGGGGGTCCGGTGCTGGCGACTATCCCCTGTCGAGGGCCCCCAAAGGCCACTGATGGCCCTGTAAGACGTGACGGCTCTCCTGCGGACGCCACGTGTCTCCTCTCTCGCCGGCCCTGTGAAAAGTATGGCTGGAAGGGCCTCTTCTGCCCGCCGTCAGTGTCTCGCGCGGACGGGTTGGTCTCCTCGTAAGTCATGGCTGCCTCCACCACCCTCGGAAACGTAGGCAACTTCAGGGGTTTGACATACCCCCGAATCGCAGGCCGAAGCCCCTCGGTGAACCTCCGAAGGCGCTCCTCCTCTGTGGCTACTGCTGTCGCTGCAAAGCGGGATAGCTCCAAGAAACGCGTGCGGTACGAGCTCACAGTCATCGTCCCTTGGCGGAGAGTGTGGAACTCCCGCCTCCTCTGGTCCTGCCACGTCTGGGGAAATTACTGCTCGCAGAAGAGGGTGATGAACTGGTCCCACGTCGACTCGTCCCTCTCCTGTCCCCGGACCGCCCTCCACCACCTGTGTGCCGCACTCTCTAGCTGGTACGTGGCAAAGGCCATGCGGCACTCCACTGGGGGGCAAAGGGTGTCGAAGATCTTCTCCAGCTGCTCAAGCCAGTCCTCTGCCTCGGTCGGGTCCTCATCCCCCTTGAAGGAGGGGGGCTTCAGCTTCCAGAACTGCCCGAAGAGCTCGGAGTGGCGCTGCAGTGGGGATGCTGGTCCACCCCTAGGCAACGGTGCCTCGTGCACAGAAGTATCGGAGGAAGGTGGGGGCTGCGGCGGCCCATCCCCTCCCCCGTGTCCAGCACCGCGTCCGTCGAGTGGTCCCACAGAGGACTCCCCCTCCGTAGCCCCAGGGTGAGGCGCTCGGGGCGGTGGGTGGAGCTCCTCTCGTACAATGTCTCGTATCAGCCGGGCGAGGTCCTGGGCCTGGACGCCCGGGAGTAGTGGCTGGTCCACTAGGGTGTCGGCAATGACATGCCCACCTCGCCGACGTCGTCCTCGGCCGCGCCCGCGGCCCGCCTCACTGGTCCCACGACGAGGCATCTCCTGCAAGGAGACGCGAAACAAAATGGAACACGTCACTACGGAACGATACCGAACGGAAATGTCTAAGAGCTCATGTCAAAAGATATGTTGTGGTGGCTACTCTAGTTATAGACATGTGAATTGGTTATTTTCCAGTCAGTTGATTCACTTCTCGGGACGACCTTGCTCTGATACCATCTTGTAACGACCCGATTCCCAAGTCCCTACGAGACACGAGAACCGGACCTACTCGACTAATCCCAAGACCTAATCGTCCAGCGAGGAAGTAACCAAAAGAGCAGTAAAATAAACCACATTCAGCATGAATATAACTAATAGTAAGGAAATACAGCAGTAAGGAAAGAAACCACTACAGTATATACCACCACAACAGTAGAACAACATTCATAACATAATATTAACTGCAGGTAAAGAAAAGTACAGTGGAAACAAGAACTACTCACCATAATGGAAAAAAAAGTGGTACAAGAGAATAGCGGTAACTCTACTGGACCCTACTCGGCCCAGCGTCCTCCGCAGCCGCTGACCCTGGTTGCTCAACACCTGGTCCTGAAAGGTAACGAGTGTAACACGTCAGCAAAACACTGAGTAGAGTGGCAGCTAAACTAAAGAAACAGTAAAGTGTACAGTAGCTGTTTTAATTTTATTTCTTCCTTTATTTACGTCTTTCTATTGTTTCACAATTTATCTATTTCTCAGATCCTTCACTTGATCTCGAATGTTCCTCGTGGGAACGATCTTGATTGCAGTCTTTTCCGAACAGTAGAAGTAGCACGTGGTGCTCTCCCGGCCAGGAGAGTCCCCCGTGGTGATCCTACTCTCAGTCAACCACCCCAAGGTCACTGACAGACGTAACGGTGACTACGGTATGCGCGGTAAACGCACGGGTAGCTAACCCGCACTGGCACGCGGTCAGTCATTTCCGTTAACGGGTGCGCCCAAGGCACAGCACGGAACCAGTACAGGGCAGAGCCCTCTTAGTAACAGGGGTCCAACCCCTCCACAGTAACCAAACAGGGGCCTTGCCCCTCCACAGTTTGCGCACCCTCGCCTGACTACCCTGGTTTGCCCCAGTGGGCCTAACAAGTCTGTGTGGGAGGCTAGTAGAACCCCAGGGCCCGTGGGGTAGCTAGTACCTCCCTACACTAGTAGCTTTCCTCGGTACTACGTACACGAGGGCCAGCAAGTCGGTACAGAGTGGCTAGTCCTAACCCCGGCTCCCTGGGGCGGCTAGCTCCGCTCTGCACTAAACAGGGGGGACAGTCGCTCTCCTTGGTACTCCGTACTCAAGGGCCAGCTCACTTCCCCAATTCTATTCCATTCACTTTCCAGGAGTTCTACTCCTAATTCCCCGTAGGGTTCCAGCTCTTTTAACTCAGAACATCCAGGTTTCACTTTCCAGTTTCACGTTCTTACAATCCATATTCTCAACCACATTTATTTATTCATAACAGGCAGCTGTTAATTCAATTCACAGGCAGCTAGTATTTCCTTTCCACATTTTCCAAGACTGCAGTATTCATACATTCCACTAGTTTTCCCATCCTAGGATTCATGCCATATCCTAGGATCTATCATACAATATAGTTTTCCAGCCCTAAGATTCATGCAACACCCTAGGAATCTACCATTCAATCTATTTCTAATTCCTAGGATTCATGCAATGTCCTAAGTTCTATTTATGGATTCATAATTTAACAGATTATACTTAAAGCCACTCTACCAAGTATAACGGGAGTAATGGGGGCGTGGTCGGGAATCCCGCATGCCTCCGCGACCCTCGAGACTGCAACGGAACAGGGTCCTATCACAAGGATCAAACACAAGGAGTGTCTCAAAACAGTGTACAGCTACTGTAGACGGGTAGAGGATGTAATTCCGAAAAGAACGCAACTCGAAACGCGGAAAACGAAACCCGAACGGGCCCTAAACGAGTCAAAAACGATGAAATAGTGCAAAATCAGACGTCTGGAACTTATTCCAGACGTCTTAAAAAGTGAAACAGGGTTTACCTTCCTCTACGTGGTCTCTCAGACGTCCAGAAGCCTGTGGGGGCGTCTGGCCTAGTTCCCAGACGTCTGATGGTCACCCCGGACGTCTGGATGTCGCTCCAGTCGTCTGGCACTACAGCCCAAACATCAAAGATTTCGCATACGAGAATTGGCTGCATAGGCATCATGTCACGATGGCTCATGTTGCCCAAAGTTTAGCAACGACTGCATGCCTTGTAGTGACTGTATGCGTCTTTGAACAGTGTGGGCCAGTAAAAGCCGCACTGGAGGACTTTTGATGCGATTTTATGCCCAGAGAAATGGCCACCGCATGCCTGGTCATGGTAGAAAGAGAGGATATTGTTGAATTCCTCTTCCGGGACACATCTCCGGATGATTTGATCAGCACCTATGTGGAAGAGGTACGGGTCTTCCCAAATGTAATACTTGGCATCAGAGTGCAATTTATCTTTCTTGGCTTTCGGCCAATCAGATGGGATCTGACGAGATGCCAAGTAATTTACTATATTAGCAAACCATGGAAGGCTATTACCAATAGTCAGCAGGTGCTCATCAGGAAAATGCTCAGTGATGGGTCCGGAAGGGTCAATTATTTCAGAAGGAAGACGGGACAAGTGATCAGCTACCACATTTTGCTTTCCTGCTTTGTCGCGAATCTCAAGGTCAAATTCTTGCAACAGCAAGATCCATCGGATTAATTGAGGTTTCGCATCCTTCTTTGCAAGGAGATGCCTCACAGCTGTGTGATCCGAGTATATGATGACACGGGAACCCAGAAGGTATGATCTAAATTTTTCTAGGGCAAATACTACAGCTAGCAGCTCTTTCTCAGTAACCGTATAGTTACGTTGAGCCTCATCCAGTGTTTTGCTGGCGTAGTAAATGACCACAGGTTTCCCGTCAATTTTCTGCCCCAAAACTGCTCCTACAGCGAAGTCAGATGCATCGCACATGATCTCAAAGGGTTGAGACCAATCAGGGGACTGTAAGATCGGGGCTTGGGTAACTCGGTCACGTAGGATCTCAAATGCTTGAGTGCATTCCTTGGAAATTTCAAAAGGTACATCCTTTGAGAGAAGAGTGGTCAGGGGGCGCGCGATTTTTGAAAAATCAGGGATAAATCAACGGTAAAAACCGACGTGCCCCAAAAAAGATCGGATGTCATTGATCGAGATAGGCATAGGAAGGCGAGAGATCAGATCAATCTTAGCTCGATCCACTTGGATGCCTTGTTCCGAAATTAAGTGTCCCAGGACAATTCCCTCAGGCACCATGAAATGGCTCTTTTCCCAGGAAAGAACCTAATTCACATCGATGCACCGCCTGAGTATTTGGACCAAGTGTTGGAGGCAATCGTCGAATGATGCTCCAAAAACTGAAAAGTCATCCATGAAGACTTCCAGATAATCACCTACCATATCTGAGAATATGGCAAGCATGCATCACTGAAAAGTAGCGGGTGCATTGCAAAGACCGAAAGGCATCCTTCGGAAAGCGTATGTTCCGAAGGGGCAGGTGAACGTGGTCTTTTCTTGATCTTCAGGATGGATTTCCACCTGGTTGTAACCGGAGTACCCGTCAAGAAAGCAGAAGAACTTATTTCCCGCTAGTTTCTCGAGAATCTAATCAATGAAAGGCAGTGGGAAATGATCCTTCTTCATGGAGGAATTGAGTCGGCGGTAATCTATACAGACTCTCCATGAGTTGGCTAATCAGGTAGGAATGATTTCTCCGGTCTCAGTCGTTATAGTAGTGAGTCCTGCCTTCTTGGGCACGACCTGAATTGGGCTCACCCAACGACTATCGGAGATCGGGTAGATAATCCCAGCATCTAACCACTTGATGATCTCCTTTCTCAAGACCTCTTGCAGATTGGGGTTCAAGTGTCTCTGCATTTCACGAGAAGGTCGTGCGCCCTCTTATGAATAGATATGATGAGTACAATAAGAGGGACTTATTCTAGTCAAATCATCGAGAGTCCACCCGATGGCTTTGCGATGTTGCTGGAGGACAGCAATCAGACGGGATTCCTATTCAGGATTGAGGTTGGAATTGATAATCACAGGAAGGGTCTGATTAGAACCCAAAAAGATGTATTTCAAATGAGCAGGAAGGGGCTTTAGTTCGAGGATGGGGTTATCAGCAGCAGCGGGTGGTTCAGTATAGACGTGAGGTTCAAGGGTAGGAGTTACTGGGTTGTTCGTATCTGGATTCGACTCCTCAGTTTGCGGGTCAAGATCTTTCTGCGGTTGATGAGGTATAATCAGGTCATTCTGAAAGTGTGTTTCATCAACCAAAGCCCTAATGTCACAAATATGTTCGATGACACCGCAATTGATTCCTTGTTGGGCCTTAAATATATCAATTTTCAGGGTTTGATTCCCAAATTTGAGCTCTATTTGGCCCTCCTCACAGCTAATGTTGGCTCTAGCAATAGCCAAGAAAGGTCTCCCTAAAATGATTGGTGTATCCCTAGGGTTCTCAAGTGCATCCATGTCTAAGACTATAAAGTCTACAGGAAAGTAGAAATCCCGCACTCTTACAATAACATCCTCGAGAATCCCTTTTGGTGACTTTATATATCGATCTGCTAATTGTAATGTCACCTCAGTTGGTTTTAGCTCAGATTCTTCTAGATGGTTAAGTAAGGATGTGGGTATCAGATTTATGGAAGCACCCAAGTCTAGCAATGCTCTATCAAATTGTGTATCACCTATCTTGCAGGAAATCAGGAGAGTACCAGGATCTTTAGCCTTGGGTGGGAGTCTGCTTAGGATTACAGAGTTGGCTTGCTCTGACAGAACAATTGGACTCCCACTCTTGGTTCGCGGCTTACGCTGGGGTGTACACACATTCTTTAAGAATTGTGCGTAAGCCAGTACGTGGCGGATTGCATCCATCAAAGGGATGTTTATGTGGACCTGCTCAAAGAGCTTGACCAGGTCCTCCTCAGGTGCCACGGGCTTGATTATTCTCTTTCCTTTGGTTAAGGCTTTGGGAAATGGGACCTTGGTTGGTTCTTCTAGGATAGGTCCGGGTTCTTGATCTGGGACAGTGGTATCTTGGATAACTATCCTAGGGTCTTGGTTACCAGGCTAGGAGTGGTTTCGATATTGTGGGTCTTGAGTTGTTTTACCACTACGTGTTGTTAGAGAATTTAATCCGGCCTGATTTTGGTTGGGATTGGGTAAGATACGTTGCTGCTGGTAACCTGCAAAAGAAGTGGAGGCCTCTATCTCGTCGGGTGAAGGAATAGAGGGGGCCTGATAAATCATATGGGCATGGCCCGGGTTTGGGTTCATAACACGTCGCTGGGTTGGCACGTTATTCGGGTTAGGAAGAGGTTGGGAAGGAAGTGTGCCTGGCTGGCGAGAATTTGCCAACTGGGCCAGTTGAGTTCTAACCTTTGTAAGTTCGTCCTTGTGTTGTTTTTGGATAGCCGCATTCGTTCTTTGAATGTCAGCCAGAGTCTGAAGGATAAGGGACATTTGATCCTGATTTGGCCCTAATGGATAAGTAGGGTTGGGCCGAGGCTGAGGCGGCTGGTAATGACGAGGGGGTTGTGGGCGGGACTGAAAAGGTGGTCTTTGGGTTTGGGAATTTCCTGCCCACTGAAAATTGGGATGGTTTTGCCATCCAGGGTTGTAGGTGTTGGAGAATGGGTCATTCTGGATGGCGTTGAGGTCCTCGCAGGTTTGAGGAACCTCTGGAGAATCAGAGAAAGGGGGAATGGAATTCCCCGGGCTGGTGTAGAAAGGATCGGATGACCCTCCGATCCGAGAATCAGATGGGGATGGATATGAATCCATCCTAGGGGAAGATCGGTGGAGAATGTTTTGCACAGCCTCCTATGTGGAAGGAGGTTGTGCAAAGGAGTTACGCGCAGAGGTGGCTCGCTGCAAGTGCTGAGTCATTTCATCCACCTCCTTCTCAACGATTGAGACCTTGTCCAATCGACTGGCCATTAACTCCAGGTCGACTGATGCGGACAGGCCCTGCGTCTCATGTGCTCCCCTAAGATTCGTCCATGCGCAGATATTCGTCCTGCCAAATAATCCCATGGAGTCATTGTTGATGGAGTTCTCGCACATGTTTTCGAGAATCTCCCACACGGTGTCTTCATGTTGACCCATGATATTTCCTCCGCAAGTTGCATTGACGAAAAGACGGATGTCCTCACGGAGTCCCTGGTAAAAAGATTGGACCTGTTCCCATTTAGGAACTTCGTGATGGGGGCACTTCCTCATGAGATCCTGAAAACGATCCCATGCCTCATGGAGAGGTTCCCCTGTTTATTGAGTGAAGTGCGTAATCTGATGGCGCAAGGTGTTGGTCCGACCAACGGGGAAGAATTTTTTCAAGAACTCAGACTGAAGTTCTTCCCAAGTGTTGATCAGTCGGGTCTGAGTTTGATACCAATGAGCGGCCTTGTCCATAAGAGAAAAGGAGAACAACTTCATGAGAAGAATATCCCGATTTTGCGCGTCTGACCCAAAAGTTTGGGCCAGATGCTTTAGCTGTTTGATGTGCTGGAAGGGATCTTCAGAATTAAGCCCATGGAATTTAGGTATAGCATGAATCATGTTGGGCTTCAATTCGGAATCAGGTCCTCCAGTCGGGAGTCTGACTCGAGGCTCAATGGCCACCGCAGCAGGATTGTAATGGTCCCGCATCATAGGACACTACGGTGGGTGCACGAAGTTTTTGAAGAGGTCATTGAGTCGCTGGAGCTGATTCTCCAGATTGTTTTCTTCCTCAACTGGCTGAGCCATGATGGGGGAAGAAGAAGAGCTTGGTTCTGAATCAGAGGAGAGAATAATGTGGTGGGGTTGCTGCACACACACGGGTGTCGAGGCTTGGCCTAGACGAGAGTGAATTTCTAAAGGAGGTCTTAAGGGTGGTCTTAAGGACCTCCTACCGTACATGCACTGTTGGAATAGATGAGTTTAGAAGGTGCTGGACCCAATCGAGACACCCAAAAATTGTTGGGTGACTATAGAGGTGCGGGGCAGATGGACCCCTTGATCAAAAAGATCGTCCACCTGAGAATTACCTGGGTAGCCAGAGAGGGTGAGTCCCGCAAAGACCCCTACATGGTAGAGCGTCCCCACGGGTTACAGGGTTTCCCCCACCCGACCTCTCTTGTCACTGCGGTTCCAGGTAGACCAGAATGGGGATCTTGACCTCTTAAGTCCACCAATTTTAGTTTAAGATCAGGGTGCTTAAGGTTTCACTTGAACTTTTAGGTATTTTTGAGTGAAGAAGGGACCTAATTTTAAGGTTGGTTGACCCAAGGGGTCAACTTCACCTCTTGTTCTTTTGAGAGCTTTTGGGTCCTTTATTTTTAGGGTTCAAGTGTTTAGAGAGTCAATTGCTTAGGGTTTCTCTTGTATAGATTTTTTCAAGCAAGGTTTGGTACACCTCTTTTTGGGAAGATCTTTTCTTTGTTAATAGAAGGTGTGTCTCTAAAAACCCTAGCTTTTCAATTCCTGAGTTGGCTCTAGTTGGTCCATTTTAGTTGCCTCAAAAATGTAGTATCTAGGGATCAATCAAGAAGGTTTTAGCCCTAGTTACCTTAGCTAGATGGACAGTTAAAATGTGTTGAAATGAAAAATTTAGGCAACTTTGAGGAATTACTATGTATGATGCAGGTAGCCCTAAGTTGATTGATTTTTTTGTTCCTTTTTAAGGGAGTTTAAGAGAGGGCTAATGAAGATTACCAGTTTGTTGGAGTGTTTGTTGTGCGGTTGCTCTTCCAATTTTTACCTGCACACAAGAGAGAGAAAAAGATTAGCAATCTCTTGAAAGAAATTTAAAGCTTCTAGAATAGCCGTTGCTCCCCGACAACGGCGCCAAAAACTGGTGACCGCGACTCCCCTATAGTTTTTATTATTTTGTCGTAGTATAGTATAGAGAAGTGGTTACCAATTTAATACAATTTGTTACTCGGAAAAAGAGTTCCCGAGGTCGAACTCAGGGAGCAAGTTGTATTCTAGAAGTACAATGTTTCTTTATTACAAAAATAAAAGAGAGAGAGGGAGAAATAAATCTTAGTCTTGTGGCTTCTCTTCTCTTAGCTCATCTTCTCTTCTTTTCTCGGATCTTTTTCCTTGATCTTCTGCCTTCAGTTCTTCTTATTTCTTCTCTTCTTCAGAGCTTCTCGTCTTCTTCTCTTCTTTCAGCCCTGTCATTCTTCAGCTTCTCCTTTCTTCTTTCTTCTTTCTGCCTCAGCTGCAGAGCTTTTCTTCTTGCGGTCCCCTACCTTGCTCAGCTGCACGGCTTCTTCGTTCTCCTTCTTTCTCTACAGTCCTTCTTCTGCAGATCGTCGTCTGATTTTCCAATCAGACGACTTAAATCGCCGCTGCTACAGTTCTCCACCTTCTTCTTCCTTCGGTCTTCTTCATCTTGCGATATGTTCTTCTTCCTCTACTTCTTCTTCTTCTCTGCCTCGGCCTGCACAGAGCAAAACCTACCCTTTTCCCTCTACCCGCACATCTCTCTCTCTCAAGACTTCGCTCGTAGGATCGCTCTCCCAGAGCCACCGGGTAATCGGGTCAGGCTTCGCACCCGGGACTAGGCACACCGACAGGTGGGTGATGCGCGAGGAGTTGTTAGGATAGGTTCGGGTCGGATCCGCCGGATCCGCGTGGTGAGCTCGCGGACCGGGCAGGTGAATGGGTGCGGGACCTCACCCCGGTGCGTTCAGAGGCGATAAGGTAATTTCACAAAAATAATTTAAAGGGGTGCACGGCTTCAGGATCTTCCGAGGTGGGACTAAATGTCCCACCCCAATTCGGCGCCTGCAGCTGAGAAAGCTGCAGGCATTCACGACTGTTGCTAGGTCTTCTCTTCAACTAAAGGCATGCGCAGCTGCGTGGTCGCAATCCGCGCGTCCTGGAGCGCAGGCCTGGGCGGAAGCGTAGCTGCAGCTGCAGGTTGAAGCAGCTGCACCTGTTCGGCAATGGCGGCGAAGGACGGGTAACCTGTGCACAGAGATACGACCTCTCAGCCTAGTTAGAAGGTGCAGGGAGCTTCGCCGGAGTGTGGCGAAGCTCGTGCGGGTGGTGGCGAGGCGTGGGGCGGTGTGTAGGGGCTGCCCTAGGTCGGACTGTGGCCGGGGGAATGGGTTTGTTCGGGGGAGTGATGTGGAGGTGAGGAGTGGCAGTGAAGGGGCAGAAACGGTTCAGTGGGACGAGGTGGAGGTTTTGGGTCGGTCGGCGAGTCGTGTGGAGTGGCGGAATGATGGGAGCGACTCGCTGGAGGTGGGCCGGAGGCATGGAAGATGATGGTGGTCGGGTCGGTCGAGGGTTTCATTGAGAAAATTAAAATAGGGAAAAGAAAGAGGGGAGGAAGAGAAGTAACTGTTACCTACTTGCAGGAACGAAGGGGGAGGAGCAGGGCGGCAGTTGTGTCGACTGTCGCCGGAGAAGAAGGTACCCAGTGGGGGCGGACGGCGGCAAAGATGGGGCTGAAGCAGCGCGCGCGGGTATTGCGCGACGCGGAGGAGAATCAGGAAGAAGTCTCTGCCATTGGTTTTGTGGCAGAGCAAAGAGGAAAGGAAAGGGAGCTCGCTGGAGCTCGCTGGGTGTCTGCCGGAGTGGGAAGAGAAGAAAGTTGTGGGTGGTTCTCCGTCAGAATCGAGCTGCTGAATGCGGCAGACGGTGGCGGCTTTTATAGAGGTGAAATCAGAGAGGAGGGCGAAGGGAGACAATGTGCCTCCCTCGCCGGAGGATGGCCGAATCGCAACCCATACCTTCCGCGCGTTCGCACGGAATGTGTGGGCGATGGCAGAGATCGTGGAGGAGTCCCTACGACAGCAGACGTCGCAGGGAACACCCCGTTGTCTTGGCAGGGGGTCGCCCTCACCCTGCGCGGCGCCATGCCTCGCCGGAGCATGGCGCTGCTCAGGGTTTTGCAGGGAGGACCCAAATGCAAAAAATGATGAAGAATTATGGGCCAAAATGCGAGGGTTTCAAAAGTTGAGGGTCAAAAAGTAATGGATGAGGACCAAAATGCAAAGTCGGTCAAGAAGGTCTCTTCTTAGGCTCAAGTTATTATGAATGAATAAATGGGACCTAAGGGTTCTAATGGTGAATTTTATTTCTAGGTCAGACCTTGTTTGACCGGCCAATTTACGTAAAAACCCAAATTAAATCATTAATTGGGCATGGTTCTCAATGTAGGTCAAAATAGGTTCCTAAGGCCAAATTGAAGGTTCTAAACCCTAAAGATTATTTTTATATGAATTTTAGAGGATTTAGTAGATTTTTTATTTGCCTCGAACCTCGTGAATTGAAGTAGGTTTGTTTTAGGGTTATAGATTGTCATTTAATTCCTTGGAGTTACTGTAGCCCTTATCAGATCAGATCATCCCACTTTCCTTCTTATTAGGTTAGTTTGACCTATGTTTGGACCCTGAGTTACCCTGTTTGCAGATTGTGCTGGTAAAATTGCATTTTTACCCCTTATGACTTGTTTTCTTCTTAGACTCAGAATTCTTTGAGTTAAGCCTTTCCTTAAGTTATGTAGGAGCTTTTATCCTCTGTATTAGGTCAAAATGAGCTATTTATGGCTCATGATGAGGTTCTCATCACTTCATTCAGAGATTTTCTAACCGTTGTACTTCCTTGGGAATCCATTTTCGCAGAACAATAGGTTTCCTGATGTCTAGACCTAGTGCCAGACGTCCTGTGTGTCGTCTGATGGACATACACTAGAACCCTGTTTAGGTCTTATTCAAATCAGGATCAAAACCAGCCTAGATTCAAATGTTTGACTTAGTTCCCAAACATCCTAAATAGGTTTTCTAGACATTTGGTGCCAGGACCAGACGTTTGATGACCCTGTCAGAATCATGATTAATTCTGACTATGGCCTATTTTGCCTTGGGTTTGCACCCAACGGCTATGGAAGCCTTTCAAGGCCTTCTGAAGCCTTCCTAGGCTATCTATAAATAGGAGAGGACCCCTTGGCGTGAAAAAGGCACCAAGACACACCTTGCAAGTATATTTCCACTCTCTTGTGTCAAAAAGAAGTAAAAGATCAAATTGAAGAAGCTCCAGCTCTACAAGCACTTACCTCACACCTAAGAGCTTCATCCTGGTGTGCACCCACTCTCCCGCCGACACTACAAGAGCGCTGTTGTGCCAAAGGGTGGTTCACGCATCCGCGTCCTCACATTGACGCACTTCCACGAAAGGGATGTTTCCTAACTCCTATAGAAGCTAGGTGTTAATTTCTATGGCTCTATAGGATTGGTGTACTTTTGTTGTTCTTTGGTTTGAGTATTCGCTTTGCGAATTCTCGTCTCCATCAAGGGACAAAATCCTCCTTGCGAAGTGGAAGGGTTGAGGAACGCTACTCTCGCACTTGTAGTGTGGTTGTACTTGAGGTTGAACTACCCTCGTTGAAGTAGTTCGTATAGTGGATTTGATCGATTGGATCAATCGAGAAATCCTAACTCGAAAGGGTTAGGTGGTGGTTTTCACTCGGTTTGGGTTTCCACCTAAAAATACTTGTGCCTATTGTGTAATTGCTTATTTTTGTGAGATTATCTATTTTAATTCTACACTTTATATTACGTTATGCATATCTCACCCCCTCAAAGTAGGGAATTACACCCCATGCCTACGATTTGCAATGTCCCCATTGTAAATTAGGTGGGTTCGAATTCAACTTAGTTCATTCATTAGGACAGGTGTTAGGTGGGTGAACAGGTCGAGGTGATTGTTGTGAATGATTTCTAGACTCGGGTACGGGTACCTGAGGTGAAGTCGGCTGTTCTAATGGATGAACCCTAAAGTGCAATATGAATTCAGCATAGAAATGTCAGGAAAGGTTTCATGTTGTTCAAAGAATGATGGGTTGCCTCTCGTTAAGCACTGAGTTTTACGCCATCGGCTGGGTGCAATGAGCTCAGGGAGAATGGAGGATAGATGATATCTCAACCAAATCTGTATTGGTCATGTCAATGAACGGTTTGAGTCTCTAGCCATTCACGACAAAGGGTTCGGAATCATAGTTGAGTGGGCTGATCTCAACGGCTCCATTTCCAAAGATTTGTCGGACTAAGTAGGGTCCGATCCATTTAAATCGTAGCTTTCCTAGGAATAATTTGAGTCGGGCATCAAAGAGTAGGACCTTTTGACCAGGTTGAAATATCTTTCTAGATATGTTCTTGTCGTGAAAGGCTTTAACCCACTCTTTGTAAATTTGCGAGTTCTCATACGCGTCGTGACGTAATTCATCGATCTCGCTCATTTGAAGCTTTTTATGGGTTCCAGCCTTAGAAAGATCTAAGTTGCAGTTCTGTACTGCCCAATAGGCTTTATGCTCCAATTCGATGGGGAGGTGACACACCTTCCCGTATACCAGTCTGAAGGGAGACATACCTAATTGGGTCTTGTGGGCGGTCTTATAAGCCCGTAAAACTTTCGGAAGCTGGGATGACCAATCCTTCCTATCAGGTCGAATAGTAACCTGGAGGATTTTCTTGATCTCCTGGTTTGATAGCTCAGCTAGACCATTAGTTTGGGGGTGGTAAGGAGTAGAGATTCGGTGCAACACCCCGTATTTGGTCATCAGTGACCTGAACTGAGCGTTTGTGAAATAGGTCCCTCCATCAGAAATTATTGCACGTGGAATCTCGAACCGTGAGAAGATGTTTTGGTGAATGAACTTGATAACAACTTTATGATCATTGGTTTGGGTCAGAATGGCTTCGATCCACTTGGACACATAGTCAACAGTGAGTAATATGTATTCGAAGAGTCCGAAATAGGAAAGGGTCCCATAAAATCAATCCCCCAAATGTCAAAAATTTCGCATACCAGAATTGGTTGTAAAGGAATCATGTCTCAATGGTTCATGTTGCCCAAGGTCTGGCAATGAGTACATTCCTTACAGTGATTGTATGCATCCTTGAAAATTGTAGGCCAGTAAAAGCCGCACTGAAGGACTTTTGATGTGGTTTTATGTCCTGGAAAATATCCACCGCATGCCTGGTCATGGCAGAAAGAGAGTATGTCTTTGATTTTCGCTTCCATGACACATCGTCAAATTATTTGATTAGCATCAATGCGGAATAGATACGAGTCTTCCCAAAGGTAATACTTGGCATCAGAACACAATTTGTCCTTCTTGGCCTTCGGCCAATCGGACGAGATCTAATGTGATGCCAAGTAGTTCACTATGTTAACAAACCATGGAAGCCCTATATCGATAGTCAGAAGGTGCTCATCAGGAAAATATTCTGTGATGGGGCCGAAAGGGTCATTAATCTCAGAAGGAAGGTGGGACAAGTGATCAGCTACCACGTTCTATTTTCCCACTTTGTCATGAATCTCGAGGTCAAATTCTAGCAACAGTAAGATCAAGCGGATTAATAGAGGTTTCGCATCCTTCTTTGCAATGAGATGCCTCACAACTGTGTGATCCGAGTAGATGATAACATGGGAACCCAGGAGGTAAGATCTGAATTTTTCTAGGGCAAATACTATGGCTAGCAGCTCTTTCTCAGTAACCGTATAGTTACGCTGAGCCTCATCAAGTGTTTTGCTAGCGTAGTAAATGACCATGGGTTTCCCATCAATTTTCTGCCCTAAAACTACTCCTACAGCGAAGTCGAATGCATCGCACATGATCTCAAAGGGTTGAGACCAATCAAGGGACTATAGGATCGGGGCTTGGATAACTCGGTCACGAAGGATCTCAAATGCTTGAGTGCATTCCTTTGAAATTTTGAAAGGTACATCCTTGAAGAGAAGAGTAATCAAGGGGCACACAATTTTTGAAAAATCAGGGATAAATCGACGATAAAAATCGACGTGCCCCAAAAAAGATCGGATGTCCTTGATCGAGCTAGCCATAGGGAGTTTGGAAATCAAGTTAACCTTGGCTCAATCAACTTGGATGCCTTTCTTTGAAATCAGATGTCCCAGGATGATTCCCTCAGGCACCATGAAATGGCTCTTTTCCCAGGAAAGAACCAAATTCACGTCAATGCATCGGCTGAGTATTTGGACCAAGTGCTGAAGGCAATCATCAAATGATGCTCCAAATATTGAAAAGTCATCCATGAAGACTTCCAGATAATCACCTACCATATCTGAGAATATGGCAAGCATGCACCACTAAAAAGTCATGGGTGCATTGCAGAGATCGAACGGCATCCCTTGGAATGCGTACATCTCGAAGGGGCAGGTGAAAGTGGTCTTTTCTTGGTCCTCAGGATGGATTGCCACTTGGTTATAACCAGAGTACCCATCAAGAAAGCAGAAGAACCTATTTCCCACTAGTTTCTCGAGGATCTGATCAATAAATGATAGTAGGAAATGGTCCTTCTTCGTGGAGGAATTGAGTCTTCTATAATCAATGCAGACTCTCCACTAGTTAGCTAAACAGGTTGGTATGACCTCTCTGATTTCAGTCGTGATAATGGTGAGTCCTGCCTTCTTAGGCACAACCTAGATTGGACTCACCCAGTGACTATCAGAGATTAGGTAGATGATCCCTACATCTAACCACTTGATGATCTCCTTTTTCATGACCACCTACAGATTAGGGTTTAGACGTCTCTGCATTTTTTCGCGAAGGTCGTGTGCCCTCTTCTGTGTAGATTCGATGTTTGCAATAAGAGGGGCTTATGTAGTCAAGTCATCGAGAGTCCATCCAATGGCTCTATGATGTTGCTGGAGAACAGTAATCAGACGGGATTCCTAGTCAGGTGTGAGTTGGGAGTTGATAATCACAGGAAACGTCTGATTGGAACCCAAAATGACGTATTTTAGATGATCGGGAAGGGGCTTGAGTTCCAGGATGGGATTATTAGCAACAGTGGGCGATTCAGGGTGTGTATCAGGGATAAGGTAGGAGTCATGGGTGTGTCTAGATCAAGTTCATACTCCTCTATTTGCAGGTTTTGATCTTCTGGTGGTTGATCTAGGATAATCAGGTTGTCCTCGGTATGCGGTTCATCAACCACGGCTTTGATATCACATATTTGTTCTATAACACTGCAATTAATCCCTTGTTGGGCCTTAAAGATGTCAATCTTTAGAGTTTGGTTCCCAATTTTAATTCTATTTGGCCCTCCTCACAGTTTATGTTGGCCCTAGCAGTGGTCAGAAAAGGTCTCCCTAGTATAATCGGTGTCTCCCTTGGGTTCTCTGGTGCATCCATATCTAGAAATATAAAATCCACTAGGAAGTAGAAATCCCGTACCCTAACAATGACATCCTCGAGTATTCCTTTAGGTGACTTGATGGATCGTTCGGCTAACTGTAATGTCACCTCTGTCAGTTTAAGCTCGGATTCTTCAAGGTGGTCAAGGAGGGATGTAGGTATTAGGTTTATGGAGGCACCTAAGTCTAATAAGGCTCTGTCAAATTGGGTATCACCAATTTTACATGAAATCAGGGGAGTACCAGGTCTTTAGCCTTGGGTGAGAGTTTACTCAAGATTACAGAGCGGGCTTGCTCTGACAGTATGATCGGACTCCTAGTTTTGGTTTGCAGCTTACGCTTGGGTGTACACACGTCTTTCAGAAATCGTGCGTAAGCCGATACGTGGCGGATTGCATCCATCAAGGGGATGTTTATCTGGACTTGTTCAAAGAGCTTGACTAGATCCTCCTCAGGAGCCACGGGTTTGGTTATCCTCTTTCTCTTGGTCAAGGCCTTGGGAAATAGAACCTTGGTTGGTTCCTCAAGAATAGGTCCACGTTCTTGATCTAGGATAGGGGTATCTTGGATAACTATCCTAGGGCTTGGCTTACTACCAGGCTTGGAGTGGTTTGGATAAGGTAGGTCATGGGTTGCTTTACCACTATGGGTTGTTACGGAGTTTAGTCCTGCCTGGTTTTGATTTGGGGCTAGTAAAATAGGTGGCTGCTGTTGAAATCCCACGTAAGATGTCAAAGCTTCCATCTCGTCGGGTGATGGAACGGAAGCGGCCTAATAAATCATATCTGCGTGGCCTGGATTTGGGTTCATAACGCACCTCTGGGTCGGTACGTTATTTGAGTTCGGCAGAGGTTGCGAAGGAAGGGTGCCAGGTTGGTAGGAATTCGCCATCTAGGCGAGTTGATTGCAAACCTCTATGATCTCGTCCTTGTGTTGTTTCTGCAATGCCGCATTCATCTTCTAAATGTCAGCCAGTGCTTGAAGGATAAGAGTCATTTGATCTTGCTTTGGCCCAGATTGATAGCTGGGGTTGGGTCGAGCCTGAGGCGGCTGATATGGAGGAGGAGCTTGTGGATTGGGTTGATAAGGTGGTCTTTGATTCTGAGTTTCCCGCCCACTAGAAGTTGGGATGATTTTGCCATCTAGGGTTGTAGGTATTGGAGAATGGGTCATTCTGGATGGCGTTGAGGTCCTCACAGGTCTGAGGAGCCTCAGGAAAATCAGAGTACGAGGGTTCAGAGTTCCCCCAACTAGAATAGAGTGGATTGGAGGTCCCTTCGGTCTAAGAGTCAGACGGGGGTGGATACGGGTCCATCCCCTGAGAAGATTGATGATAGATGTTTTGCACAGTTTCCCTTGCAAGAGGTGGTTGTGCAAATGAGTTCTGCACAGAGGTGGCTCACTTCAGATGCTGAGTCAGCTCATCCACATTCTTCTCTATGATAGAGACCTTGTCCAATCGACTGGCCATCAGTCCCAAGTCGATGGATGTGGACAGGCCCTACATCTCATGTGCTACCCTAAGATTCACCGATGCGTAGGCATTCGTCCAGTCAAATAAGCCCATGGAGTCATTATTGATGGAGCTCTCGCACATATTTTCGAGAATCTCCCACACCGTATCCTCATGTTGACCCATGATGTTTCCTCCACAGGTTGCATTGACGAATAATCGAATGTATTCACGGAGCCCTGGTAAAAAGACTAGACTTGTTCCCATTTAGAAACTCCGTGATGGGGGTACTTTCGCACGAGATCCAAGAATCGATCCCATGCCTCATGAAGAGGTTCTCCCGATTGTTGAGTGAAGTGAGTGATCTGGTGGCGCAAGGCATTTGTTCGGCTAATGGGGAAGAACTTTTTCAAAAATTCAGACTGGAGTTCGACCCATGTGTTGATTGGATGAGTCTGAGTTTGATACCAATGAGCAGCCTTGTCCATGAGGGAGAAAGAAAACATCTTCATGAGTAGAATATCCCAATTTTGTGAATCTAACCCGAAGGTCTGGGCCAGATGTTTGAGCTGCTTAATGTGCTAGAATGGATCCTCGAAGTTAAGCCCATGAAATTTTGGTATGGCATGAATCATATTAGGCTTAAGTTCAGAATCAGGACCTCCAGCCGGGATTCGGACTCGAGGCTCAATTGCCACCACAGTGGGATTATAGTGATCTTGCATCATAGGACGCTGCAGCGGGTTTACAAAGTTTTGGAAGAGATCATTTAGGCATTGAAGTTGGTGCTCAAGGTTGTTCTCTTCTTCAATGGGTTGTGCCATGATCGAAGAAGGAGAACTTGGTTCTGAATCAGAGGAGAGATCTATGTGGTGGGGTTGCTGCACAAACAAGGGCGTCAAGGCTTGGCCTCGGTAGGAGTGGATTTCTAAAGGAGGTATTAAGGATGGTCTTAAGGACCTGGATTTCTAAAGGAGGTATTAAGGATGGTCTTAAGGACCTGGATTTCTAATGGAGGTATTAAGGATCGTCTTAAGGACCTCCTACCAAACATGCACTGAAGGATTTGATGAGATCAGAATGTGCTGGACCCAATCGAGACACCCAAAAAATGTTGGGTGACTATAGAGGTTCGAGGCGGATGATACCCCTTAGTCAGAAAGGCCGTCCACCTAAGAAATACCTAGGCAACCAGAGAGGGAGAGTCCCGCAAAGACCCCTACACGGTAGAGTGTCCCCACAAGTTATAGGGTTTCCCCCACCCGACCTCTCTTGTCACTGAGATTCCAGGTAGACTAGAATGGGGACCTTGACCTCTTAAGTCTACCTCTTTTAATTAAGATTAAGGTGCTTAGGGTTCCACTTGAACTTTAGGTCTTTTGAGTGCAAACTGTGACCTAATTTCAAGGTTGGTTGACCCAAAGGGTCAACTTCACCTCTTTGTTCCTTTGAGAGCTTTTAGGTCCTCTCTTTTAAGGTTCAAGTGAGTTAAGGGCTTGATTTTCTTAGGGTTTCTCTTGGATAATTCTCTTTAAACAAGGCTTAGTAATAATAATAATAATTGAGAATGGATTGGTTGTAATGTTTAGAATTGATGTGTCATGTTGTAGTATGTAACACTAAGAGTGTCATAGTGGTGAGTTAGGGTGAGTAGTACCAGTCATTACAACCATTATTATTATTTACTTATCTAATTTTTACTGGTTTTGTTCCAGGTCATTCACTAGGAGGCAATTTATTGAATTATATCGCTCACTCTTTGATCTCAAAATTATCCTCTAATTCCAAAAAGTAACTTTACATCTTATTAAAGAAAGAATGAATATAAAAATGGTCTGCCTACTTACTAAAAGTTAATTTTAATACTTGTAAAAATAAACTAAAAACAAGCACCAAACAATCTATTACTATACTATAAACTATGTATTTACAAGTTATAGAATTACTACTAACATGGAAGTACACAATAGACTAAGATGTTATAGTATATTAACTTAACTTACTAGTCTGTTATCTACAGTAACACATACAGCAGTTTTAGTGACAGACATAAGCGTCGCTAAATCTCAGAAAACAGTATATACAACCTAAGGAGGGAAAACTGAGGTCTTTAGAGACGTTTATGGTGTCATTTTATTCTGTTAGTAATTATATAAGTTTACTTATACAAATGTAATGGGCTATACTATGTGTACATATGTATATCTTTTTCTGTTATATACACTTAAGTCGTCATTAGCTTTTATTAAGCAGTTCAAAACGTGTTTAATTTGCGGGCGTGCCATTCGAGGGATACACAGCACCCAGAGGGTGGGACCAAACCTCTACTAAGCGTGCCCTAATCTTGATTAGGCCGCTTAATTATGTTTTCAGGCTCAGCTTAGGGCCTCAGCCAAACGCCGCACAAACACTCGGGCCCCCGGCCCCACACACAATGTACACTTTCATCACAATGTTCAGACAGAATGCTCAGATAGTAATTGGATCGTGTATATGTTGTGTTTCGGGCGCCTGGCGCCTGTGACGATTGCATAGTAAGAAACACAAATTCTTAATAAGGTGCTGCGCGCGATTTGCAGCGCACGATGTGGCGCTATTCCAGCACCACATCTGCGTTGGAAATCGGGCGCAACTGCACTTGAAGGTGAATTTGGCCCTCGATTTGAGGGCCATAAATTATTAAAAATAATAAAATAAAATATGGACAATAAAGTATTTACATTAAACTGCATAATTGTTTAATTAATTTTGAATTTTAATTAGGTTTACTATACAAATAAATTAATTAAAGTAGGCTGTTTGTATAGGCTAATTTAGGTGCTTAATTGGTTAATTACTTATAAATTAGTTAGTAAATGGTCTAATTGACCTTATACAGATTTAAATTACATACTTAAGTATTTTATACAAATTTTTATTATATTTTTACGAATTAATTTATGTTTTATTTATATTAGAGTAGCAGCTTGTGGCTGTTTAACTTATAAACTAAATAACAGTAATCTAAAATAGGTAAAAATATACTTTACTAGCTTAAATTACTTAATATATATTAACCTAACTCTACATATTCAATTAACTTAATTATAACCCTAAATTACTAATTTATCTAATTTATATGTATATATATTGTTCAAGAGGTGATTAATTATGTACACTTACATTTCAGTAGATATATACATACTTTACACAGTTATTATGTACATTATAGTTATAGTTAGTTGTATATATATATATATACAGTATCAGATTTCAGTTAGATTTCAGTAGGAGGTGAGAAAGGAAGGATTAATTATGTTCAATTTCTTTCCTAACAGCAGCCTCAGCCACTGTCAGAGAGATGAGAAGGGGAATGTGTTCAGAGTGTTCAGTGTTTTTAGATGAGAAGGGAAGAATTTAGAGAAGAGGGAAATATGTAGCTGCAAGATGCAACACTTCACTATGTAACTGGGATAAAAGCAATCAAAACCAACTGAAAAGAAAGAAAAGTGAATCCCAAATCTGACAAGGGTTTAATTTCTAACGAAAATCACAAAATGTCTCAACTCAAATGCCCAAAAACCCTCATCGAAAACCTCATTTCAGATTAAATCCAAAAAGCATCACTGAATTAGTTCTTCCTAATGCTATAGACAGCATGAAGGAAGACTTAAGTCAGTCAATTAAAACCATAAGATCAAATCCCAGTTTCTTGCAACCTCAAGGAGTATTGAGAACTCCTTAGGTTAGGCAATCACCATACAAATCACCTCAGTAATTATCACAGTAATCATCAAAACAGAAAATGTATGGCTATTCTGAATTATCAAAATAGTACTGAGAATTCCTTAAGGGAATTCACAGTAACTTGTGAATGCATTAATAGTATAGCAAAACAGATTCAAGGATGGCTCTTCTGAGATGGTTTCTGTCACCAAAAAACCTCTCAGAGTCCTTGCCAACAAGAAATTCAAATCATCTTCAATCTGTCAGATTAGGCAGTGAAATCTAGAAAGCAAAAATCCTTAAAATCCATGTTGAAAAGAAATCTGACAAACTGAGGAATTTGACCCAAAATCAAGGGGCTTTTGTGATCAAATATGGGGTGAGTGAGAAGCCCCTTAGGTGCTTGTGACGCCAATTTCAGATCTGAGGTTGTAAACCAGCCAGATCTGAAATTGGATCAGGGTGTGTGGGTGAAGGATGAGAAAAACTTGTCGTTAAAAAGAAATCAGAACTGGATTCTGAAAAAAAAATGGAGAGGGAGATAATTTGAAACATGATTTGATGAATTCTTCCCCTCTGATCTGGACTGATCAGAGGAGGTGAGGGGAGGGAATTAAAACTAATTCTACTCCTACAGCTACTTTAACCTACAGCGAAAATTAAACACTAACAATTATGCTAATTCTACTCTAAACTACTTAACTACAGCTAAAACTAATTATGCAGAATTAAAAACCTAAACTAACAGGAAGAATGGGACCTATGGGTCCTTAGCCGGTGGCTAAGGAGGAAGAAAGGAGGAAGATGACTCCAACGGAGGGAAGAGTCTGCTAGTGAGACTCCAGTGTCGTCCTCAAGTGCTACGAAGTCCTTAGCGACGAGGAGTGTCGAGAAAAGGTGATGATTTCACAGCCGGGGCTATGAAATCAGAGGCTAGATGGGGAGGAGAGACTGGAGTGGACGAATTGATCGCTAAGAGATGTAGGAGGGAGCGATCCCTTGCGCGTGACACCACTAAGGTGCTTAAGTAGCAGCTCAGTGGCTGAGATCACCGCGCAGGTGAGAATACACAAGATGCAACTGGCGGTGAGGATGTGAGGGGCGGAGTGCACGGTGAGCTGAGCACAAGATCTGACCGTCAGATGAGATCTGGGGAGAGAGGTGAACACACGCACCGAATTGTGCGAAAGTTCCAATAGAATCAAACTGCAGATCAAGATCTGAAGAGCAACGGACGGCTGAGATTGGCCGTGTTCTTCGCGCGCTACAGTGCGCGTGAAGAGCAGTAGGCTTCTCTCTGAAATGAGGAAAAATTGCAGGAAGACCCTTGAACGAAGGGGTAGAAATATTGCATGCAGGCCCATAAGTGAGAAGAATAACAACTGGAAGGGCCTTGCAGGTTTTCAAAAGGGTCCCTGCGGCTTACAAGCAGGTCCAAAAATGAGTTTTTAAGGGTCAAAGTGTAATGCATGAAGGACGTAAGTATAAACTATCTATTTCAAAACCTAAATGATGTCCAATTGCCTTCAAGTTTTTATATGTGCTTAATTGAACATTTAAAACATTGATTTTACTTCTGATTTGGCCTTTCAAACTTATTTATGTGTTCAATTGATGCATGGATCATCATTTGTATTTTGCTTTCAGAATATCTCATTTTTGTGACCTAATTATGAAGTTTTAACACAGAGTAAAGGTTTTAGGTCTTTTTCTTTAATTCCCACACTTAACCCTTTTTATCTGTTAATTTGATATTATTTTGCTTAGTGTCTAGCTTAATTTCAGCTTTTTAGCCATGATGAGTAGCTACTCATCACTTAGGCACACCACCCTTTGAGATTTTTGATTCTTTGCTTAAGAGAAGATGTGTCTCTAAAACCCTAGATTGAAATCCTTAAGTTGGCTCTACTTGGTCCAATTTAGTTGCCTCAAATATGGTATCTAGGGCTTAATCAAGAAGGTGTTAGCCTCAGTTACCTTAAATGGATATGCAATTAAAAATGTGTTGAAAGTAAAAATCAGGCAACTTTGGTGAATTACTAAATATGGAAGCAGGTGGCCTAGGTTGGTTTTTCTTTATTTTCCTTTTCAGACTTTGAGGGGATTAAGAGAGAGGGCTAATGAAAGTTTACCTATTCCTTGGCGTGGTTGTTGTGCGGCTATCTTTTCTTTTCTTTTCTTCCCTTGAAACAAACACAGCAAAAGAGAGAGATTAAGTTAGTACTGAATCAAAGGTTGTGATCAAAGTTTCTAAAATGTCCATTGCTCCCCGACAACAGTGCCAAAATGTTAACAAGGTGAAATTGGTTTTTAAAAGATGTTGCATTGTAGTATAAATGAAATCGCCTTGAAAATAAATAAGTTTATTACTCGAAAACATAAGTATCCGAGGTTAAACACAGGGAGCAAATTGGTATTTTAAAAACTGAAATCACAATCTCAAATTACTCAAAATATGATGTTCAACAATAATATAAATGAGATTCAATGTATATGAAAGCTAAAGAGAGAATAATGATGCAAAAAGAAATTGAATGTTCTCTCTCTTCTTTCTTCTCTCTCTCTTTGATGGCTTCTTCTTTTTCTCTTTTCTTCTCTGCCTTTGATCACTTTCTGACTTTGCCTTTTGATTTTCTCTCTTCTTCTGCCTTCTATTCTCTGTGGCTACTTTTCTTCTTCTGTCTTCTTCTTCCTTCTTTTCATCTCTTCCTTGTCTTCTCTTGGCTTCAGTTTCTTCTTTGATTCCTTTCCTTCCTTAGCCTTTTCTTCAGCCTCTACAGTGCTTCTTCCTCCTTAGCCTTGTCTTCTGCTTTAAAGTTTTTCTTCCTTCCTTAGCCTTTGCCTCTTCAAGTCCTCAGCTGCTTTCCTTAGCCGCTCCTGACTTCAGCTTCTAAGTCCGTCTTTCTTCTAGCATCTGCCCTTGGCTTCTTTCGTAGCTTCCTCTTCCTTCTCCTTCTTTCCCTGCACAGCACAGAGCAAAACCTACCCCTACCCTCCCCCGCATATGCTCTCTCTCTATTTCTCTCTTCGCTCTCTTAGAGCTAGCCAGGTAATCGTGTCGGGTTACGCGTGCCCGAGTCCAGGCACACCGGCGTGGGTGGTGCGCGAGGAGTGCAGGGTAAACAGGTCGGCCAGGTCCGCGTGGGTGTGGGTCACGGACGAGGCAGGAGTCATGGGCGAGGGGACCTCACCCTGTGACTTGAGGCATTAAGCAAGAAACAGAAAAACAATTTAAGCTACGCACCTGCACCTATCGTTTCTGAGGTTGGACTAAAGTCCCACCCGCTTCTTCGCGCGCCTGTAGGGAGAACACCTATGCAATTGGGGCAGCTGCAGTCATTGAAGCCCTTGATTGTTGGGTGCGAACTATTCCTAGAGGGATTCCGCGCACCTGGAATGCTGTTTCCTGGAGTGGGGCGACCTGGAGTGAGCAAGCAAGCTCCTACAAGCCGTCACTAATGGCGGCAGAGGCTCAAACCTAAAACACACAAACACGGCCTCGCGGCTCTATCAAATAACTTGGGAAGCTTCGCCATATCACGGCGAAGGTGAGGCGGGGGTTGGTGTGGCACACAACAGCCTAGGCATGCGTCCTTAGGTCGGACTGTGATCATGGAAGTGCGCATGTTCGGTGGGCACTTGGGGTGTGTGTGGCGGTCAATGGAGGAGTGGATGGTGATCAGTGAGTGATGACGAAGGTTCTGAGGTGGGTGGCGAGGCATGTGGAGGGGTGTAGTGACGGTTGCACCTCGTCGGTGGCCTGTCGGAGATGAGGGAGACGGAGGTGGTCGATGGCTATCAAGGGGAGTTTTATGAAATTAAGTGGGGGAAAATAAAGAGTGGAGAAAGGAGAACTTACTGAGGGAAATTAGATGAAGGGGGAAAGACGGAGGACGAGTGGCATGTATGTGCCATTGTCGGAGAAGAAGGCCCTGAGGTGAGGATGACGGCGACGACGAAAGGGTTGGAGAGGCGCACGCGGGTACGGCACGACACGGAGAAGCAAGGCGGAGATGACTCTGCCACTGGTATGCAGGCAGAGAGATGAGAAGAGGGAGGAGAGATCATCAGAGCTTGTTAGCAGTTGGCTGGAGACAAGGGAAGAAGAAATTAGGGGTGTTCTGCGGCCAATTCAAGCTTGAAAAGATGTGGCAAGGACCGGGGGTCCTTTTATAGCTGTTGGGCGAGGTCCTTGTGCTTGGAACGCAAGCTTCCAATCGCAAGGATCTCGCCAGAGATGGAAGGTGCGGATGATACCCAATTCTCTTGAGCGTTCGCATGAGAGATTGGGTGCAAATCCAATCTGGGGATCATGTTCAGACGGTAGGGAATTCCTCAGAGAATCTCCCTTCCAAATCTGGGAGATCTCTGAGGATTTCGGGAGAAATCCTCATCAAATCCTTGCCAGAGTAGGATTTCTCCACTATAATCGCAGAGGGACCTAAATGCAAAGAGTGACGAGGAAGATAGGGGTGTCTGCTCAAGGGTTTTCAAAAGCTAGGGGTCAAAATGTAATTAGGTGGACCATTTTGCAAAGTAGGTCAAGGAGACCTTCCCTTAGGCCCAAATTTTGGTACAAACCTAATTTGGACCTAAGGAATCCAATGGTGATGTTGAATTTTAGGTTTGATCACGTATGAATTGACATTTTACACAAAAACCCAAATTAGGTCAAGTAATTAGCCAGGACCCCAAGCTAGGTCAAAATAGGTTCCAAAGGCTAATTTGAAGGTTCTAAACCTTAGGGGATATTTTTTCATGATTTGTAGAGAGTTTAACTGATTTTTATTCTGACCACAACCTTGTAAAATTAAGTGGGTTTGTTTTTGGGTTATAGAATGTCGTTTAATTCTTAGATCTCACAATAACCCTTTTCTGACTGAACCATCTCACTTTTCCTCTTGTTAAGTCCAATTGACCTATGCTTAGCCCTTACGAAATCCCGTAGATGTACTGCAATGGTAAATTTGCAGTTTTACCCTTTATTTCATGTTTTCCTCTTAGAATAGTTCTTCCTTGAATTAGGCCTTCCTTTAGGTTATGTAGGAGCTTTTGTTCTCTTTTCTAGGTCAAAATGAGGTAGTTAGGGCTCATGATGGTGTTCCCATCAGCAAATCATACTACATTGATGAGTTTTCAAAACTCAGTCCTATTTGCATACATTTTCCGCTTCAATAGAGCCTTAGCAAGGCGCACAAGGGTGCCAAGCACAATCTTTTTCCTCAGAAGCTAAGTGTCAGCTTTCTTCAGCATCCCCAAGGCAATAGAGCCTGAGGTAAAACCCTCCCCCCTCCTCACAAATTCACCTCTTCTTCTCTCAGAACCAAATAATCAGGTCAATAAGCAGGTAAACGGATCTGGGTATTGGGTCTAGGCCCACATGCATGTCTACATGGGCGAGTGAGAGTGCGAGGAGGCACGTGCAAAGGGGGACCCGACCCCCCATGTTACTGGGCGAGAAGCTTATGGTAGGAAATCAACTTATATGTCGCGCGAGCCTTGTAAATGAACGATGTGGGACTAATATCATCCCCTTTCCTTTGTGCAAAGCTTCAAGTGAAGGCCGCTGCAATTGTTATTGTTGCTGTGGTTGTTTACTCAATTGAAGCTGCTGGAAACTTGAGGAGACGAAGCTGCTTTAATTAAGGTTGGCAGCAGGTCAGATGGTGGCTGTAGAGAGGCAGTCGTCATCGATGAAGACGAAGGTGGTAGTGGACCACCAGCAAACACCTGAAATAGAAAGTACGGGCTCTAGGCCCAAATTAAGGCATTCATCAGCATCGTCGAAGCACTGTGAAGGCTGTGGCAGTGTTGATTTGGAGCGAGAGAGCGTGAGGTGACCAAATGATGGTGGCAGAGGTGGCTAGTGGTTCTAGAGGTCAAGAGCTCTAATAACCTTGGGGCTTTTGATCTCTAGAATGTGGGGAAGGTGTGGGTGGAAGTGGTGGGGTGTTTGGTGGCGTGTGTTGGCCGGGATAGCTCACTGGAGCTTCGCCAGCCGTGGAGAAGACGAAGGGAGAGAGTGGTGGCCATCTATTGAAACGAGCATGGAAAGAGCTAGAAAGGTTCAAGAGAAGGAGAGGAAATAGGTTACCTAGCTAAAGGACGAAGGGGATGAGGAATAGGCATGCCGGTGTGATTGCCAGAGATAGAGGGGATGAAATCTTCGATGAGGGAGAACGGCAGTGATGATAGGAAAGGTAGCTCCTGCTGTGGCTGACAAGGAGCGAAGGAAGGAGAGGGAGGTATTGGGCTGGTCAATTTGATCGTTGACCGGCCCAAGGAAGGAGGAGAGGGTGCTCACTGGAGCTTCAGTTGGAGGAGGTTGGGGAAGGAAGGGAAGAAGGTTCTTGGCCTTAAACCTTGCTAAAGAACACGAGCTGAGGAGCTAGAGCTTATATAGAGCTCACAACCAAGCTCTAATTATGGAAAGGAGCTCTATTTTATTGGAGAATAGGGCACAAGATACCCATGGATTTCGTGGGTTTGCTAGGGCACATCCTTGAGAATTAGAAGGCAAGACCTAGCTCAAACAATTCTTTGCAATGTGAACATCAATCCCACCAAATTTAGTGGGATTTCATATTTGTTTGATGAGGTTTTGAGGCGGTCAAAGTTGGTTCTTTAGGTCGGTTGACCTCCAATGGAGGAAAGGGTCATTCTATGAAGAAGAAGTTAGGGGCTAAATGCAAGGAATTTCGAAAGCTGAGGGTTTGAGTGAGAGAAGTAGTGATTTTAGGGACTGAAATGCAAACTAGGTCAAAATAAACTTTGATTGGGCCCAAATTTTGGCACAAACCTAATTTAGACCCAAGAAATCTAGTGGTGAAGTTGGATTTAAGTTTTGACTACGTTTGATTGGGCACTTAGAATAAACACCCAAATTAAGGCAAAATCCCGTCTGCGACTCTATTAAAGGTCAAAATAGATTTAGATGATCAAACTATGGATACCGAACCTCTTAGAATATGTTTCTATGAATTTAGGAGGTTTAGATGAATTTTATTCTAACTAGAACCTCTTTAATTTAAGCAGGTTTGAAATTAGGGTTTTACATGTTATGGTTCTCGAAATGCGTGAAAAACTATTTCTGTCTGTGTGAACCCCCTCTTTGGACTTTAATGCTCATTAGACCTTCAGTTAATCGCTAAAAAACCCTATGGTTACTCTGCTTTCATGATGTGATGTTAAAACTACAGAATTAACCCTATTTTAATGTTTTCTTCTTAAAATGGAACTGAATGAAATTATGGCTCTCAGAGGATCATGTAGGAGCATTTGTCACTTGATTTTCACTAATTTAAGCTATTTATGGCTAATTATGGTGTTACCATCAGGGTGGCTTGAATTTTTCTACAACAACTATTAGGGAGAATAATACAAAATCTAAATCGTTGTTGGAACTGGACTTGACACCAACTAAGCCCTCGTTGGACTTAATCATTACCTCCCAATACTACAAACAACTCTTACACTCCTTAACCAATCCTTGGCTCAGGTTTCTTCTTACATTCTTTCCGGGGACAATATTCCACCAGTACATCCCCGAGTGAATGGCAAGTTTGGATTGATGCTTGTACTTTTACTCTCACCATTCAAGGGTCGACCATACTTATGATTATATCTTTTAAAACCCTTCCTACTTTGGAGGACCCTTTTTATCCTCCACTGCTATTTCAACAGGTCCCTTCTTCTGTTACTCTTTTTCCTAGACCTCTCCAGGTAGCCTACGAGGTTGTCTGTTATCATGTCTTCTAGCGAGCATTTGGGATAACTCTGCATCATCAACTTGCTAGACTGAAAATAGGCATCATCCGTGACTACCTATTTTCTAGGCCTATGTTTTGACTCAAATTTTTAGGGCCTAGCTCTCTTTGTCTGGAACTAGACTTACAGGTTCCTTATAAGTCTGGCTGCCGACAGAAAATGCAGCGCTTGTTGGGAGACAACCCAACATCTAGAATAATGCCTTTATCAGGTGATTTCCTTCCTTTCTCCCCTTATTTTAATTTTACAATGAGGACATTGTAAGATTTAGTCATGGGGGGTGTATCTTTGATCTTTCTTAGGCAGTATCCATGAATTTAAGTTAAGTGCATTAAAAAAAAAATCTTGAGTTGAATTAGTTAGTCCCTATTAGAAGATTTTTTGTCAAAAAGGTGACATTGAAGATTTTCTTCTTAAATTTTTTCTTAAGTATAAAATCTAGTACATTTACTTCACTTGCACGTAGACTAGGTAATGAATCTTTTAAGAAAACTAATAAACATTTTTTGTTTGCTGAACCCTTGGACAGTTAGTAGGAAGTCAAGCAAACTATCTTCTATTGGATCCATCTAATATTTGTGAGGAGAAAGTAGAGTGGCTACTGGTGCGCTAAGTCTAGTGCAAGGACTCTTAAGCTCTAGATAATTAAATAGTGATACCTCAAAGTTAGGCATGGTTTTCGCTCTCTATTCCTACGTGCTAACATTGTGTGTGAATTCCTGAGAGTCACCAAATAAGGTAGATACACAGAGATTGTGTTTTAATAAAACTATGACTATAGTGGATGGTTACGACCGTCCATCATAGAATCCTCGGCTGAAGGAGGGTATTAGTGACAAAGGTTAGAAATATGCTTATCCTATCCCTCCTATACCTGTGCTGAGAGTAGGCACTTCCACCAAATAAGCCACACAATATCCTCTTAAAAATCATTTTCCCTAATAATGCCTTATGAATAAAAGTTTGCATTGTGTTGTGTTAGTAGTTATAAAAATAATAATAATAATAATAAAATATATATAGAATAAGGAAAAAATGTATTAAGAAATGAAATGAAAAAAATAGAAAAAAAGAAAAACAACAGAGAAGAAAAGTTCAAGTTTATAGCTATGTCTTGGCGTCGATTTTATCATGTGTCGATAGCATTGAGGCAACACAAAAACACCCATTGTGATCCACCAAATATGACCCATACCTACTTTTTCAGTATTTCTGATAGTCTGAATACTGGCTGAGAAATTCTGACTTATTTATAGGGTTATTAGGACTCTAATTAAAGTGTGAATACCATGTGAGTCCACCAAACATTGAGTACATTTACAGAATCTAGTGAGATTTGTGATCTCAGAAAAGAAAGAAGGAAAAAGAGTGAGTGCAAAGGAACGCTAAAGGAGCAATGTTTCAAGCCTCTCTCTTGGTAGTCTTATTTGATAGTCTAAAGATCTAGAGTCTGCAGTACTAGCCTGCATGTAGCACCAGATGAGTATGAGCCACTAAGTATGAATCCATTTGACTTAGTATCTCCTACCTAAGCCAAAAAGCTAGGGTCAAATTACATATTATTTTTTTGCTTTATCCCCGAGGGAAGAAGTTGCCTATCCTAATAAGAATTTTTACCAAGGGTAAAGCATGAACTTTAAATGTAGGTTGGCTTTCCTCTTGGAAACGTTTCCTAGTTTACTATCACTTCATTTTCACATTTATCTAGATCTCTAAAGTTTTGGAATAAGAAAAGAAGAAATCTTTTGTCACTTCCATCATTTTTCACTTTTGCGAGGGACTAACAAAAGTTAGGCTTGGGGGCATTTGTTGTAACCACATTTGTGGGCTAATTAAGTACATAAATGCCTAGTTATTAGATTAATGTTTACATATACATAGTAGACTTTTCTATGTAAATAGTTTAGTTTATAAATTACTTGCATGCATATTTCATACATTACATGTGTATGTAAATATAATTAAGGATAGTATGCATTATAATATAAGTAGATTAGATTATAATTTAGTTGACATTGGCATACATTCCTTACAAAAATAAGAGTTAACATTTTTTTGGATTTTTAAACCAATCTTTCTTATCTTTCTTTGTAGGATGCACTGCCTCAACACACCGCCTCCAAAGCCACTACCCTGTTCCTACCATTGGAGAAGGGTGAAGATTTTTGGAGAGAACAAAATAAGAGTGAGAGAGAATCACAACAGGGAATACATTTAAATGGAAAGTCACCACCTGTGGAGGGATCATCATCTCCCACCCTTCGGGGCCCATCTCCACCTTCACCATTGTGTATCAAGCCTAAACCATGATCAAAAGCGTACACTGTGGGATTGCATGAACTCCACCATCTCCTTCACACCACTCCTCTCCTTCACCGACTCCGCGGCGTGCATGGTGACAGCATGCACGCCTCCCTCACCTCCTCGACATCACCACCATGCCCACTGCCATCCTCCTTTTTCCCCTTCTTCTCCATAACACCACATCTCTTCATTGTTCATCTTCTCCAACACAACCCAACGCCATCTGTCCTTCCCCACTTCACTGTAGCCACCATGACCACCATCACCACCGCCAACTCCTCACCCTCACCCTATCACCATCAACACCAATGCCTTTCCCTTCCCCGTCATCATCTCCTTCATCTTCCACTTATTGCCTTTGTTCCTCCATTCCACGCAAAAGAACCCAACATCGCCATCCATGCAGCTCCTCCATCTAGCCCTCGTCAAACCTCCAACCTCCGACCAAGCACTCTCGTCGACTCCAAGAGTAACCCCACGCCCTTACTGACCTCAAGCATTGGCCGAATGCCTCCACTACAGCATGCAACGACGCGCGGCCGTCAGCCTCCTTGCCGTTGCATAGCCACCTCAGACCACGCCGACAACACCATCAAGAAGCCCCTCCATTGGCGCACCACGCCGGCAACATGCGCCACCAGTCGATCTCTTCTCAAGAGCGCAGCAGATGCTTCTCCTCATGCTCTATTTTCAATTCAAATAAAATTTACATTAATTGGAATTGCAACTCTATTCATTTATTATATAATTAATTTTTTAAGGTGAATTTGCAGGAGTATACCTTGCATCCATTTTAATTACTCATTGATTTCTTTGCATGAATAAATGGGTATATCTTCACAGCATGAAATACTTGTTATAGTGGATAAGGTTTAGTAACAGTCACGAGTTTATTTGGCTCATGCCTCCTTGTGGATTCGACCTAACCTATGTGGTTAGTTTTATTGATTTATTTTTTATTGAGTGATTTTCTACCACACAAACTACGATGACATATCATTCTTATTGCAACTATCTTAATTAAGCGGAAATCACTCTATCAAGCATTTCGGAAATGAGGTCCCCTATCAATAATGATTGCCTGCAAATAGCCAAAATCAGGAAATGATAGTGGCCCCGACAAAATCCATGACCACGGAGTGATCGTTGGTCCTAGTCGAAATGGCCTCTATCCATTTTGACACATAGTTGACTGCCACATGGATATATTCATAATCATGGGATGATGGGAAAGGACCCATGAAATCAATGCTCCAAGCGTCAAATATATTAGCAACAAGAATAGGCTGCTGGGGCATCTCATCTCTCTTCCCAATTGTTCTAGTTTGTTGACAATGAAGACATGGCCCCACATAGGTATGAGCATCTTTAAATAGTGAGGGCCACTGGTAACTAGACCGGAGAACCTTAAATACAATCTTCTTAGCGCTAAAGTGTCCTCTACAGTGCAATGTGCAGCAAAAATTCAAAACACTCAGCTACTCCTCCTCTGGGACTCACCTACAGAAGACGTGGTAATCGAATTCGTACGTCACTTCATAAAATCGCACCATTATCGGGTTTGAATCCCTGGCAACGGTGCCAAAAATTGATAGACGATCTGGAAAGCTAGTTAATTTGGGTTAATTAGTCATGTTGTAGTATAGTCATAATCTAGACGGATGTCATTTTATTTATATACAATTTTTACTGGTTCTATTCCAAGTCATTCACTGGGAGGTAGTTATTGATATACGTTACTCTCTATTATCCAAAAATGATCTTTTATTCCAAAAATGTCAATTTTATATACAAATGAATGAATAATGAATGAAAGAATCAACAAATTAATTAATCTAAGTCTACTAGGTTCAATAATGAATCAATTAGTATTAATGACAATGCCTCAAATATATTTACAAGTAAAAAGGCATTAAAAACTAATTTAAGTCAATTGAAGTTAGTTATTTACACTAACTTATACTTCAATGCCTAAATGAAGGCACAAAAAGAATATATATACACTGTAAGCTATACTAACATATATAATTACCTATACTAATGTATGTAACTACCTATACTAACACATCTAAATGTCACTAAAAGCCTTTGAAACATGTATACAAAACTAAGGCTAAAACAACGGTATATATTACATTATACTCTATATATATACTACTATATATATAGACTAAGATACTAACACACTGCACATATATACTTAACACACACACACACAACATACTATTAACACTTAGTTAAATTTTTACACTAACACTAAATTAACTTGCACTTATACCAAAAATTATTGGATTTGCAAGCCCATGGTTCATAGGATCAACGGCCACTGAGGTTCGATTGGTACCATTACTAGGTAGACCCTAGTTTATGTACTGTAGATTTTTATATAGTTTCAGGCCCATTCAGGCCCACACGGCTCCTAGCCACCCTCACCCATACGAGCCCACATGCACACGCACACACACATACCCATGCTCAGTAACTGCACCCTACGCTAATGACAAGTAAGGTCATCACTGAATTGCCTTATACATAGGTGCGTGTGGTTGCAGAGCCATGATGTAGCACTAATTCTAGCACCCAATTGGGTGCATAGATATGAAGATTATTGTAGACTTTGAGGCTTAATTTAGGTGCCTAATTAGTAATTATTTTCAAATTAAATGATATAATTATGTAGTCAATACATAGGGCCACTTATTGGTATAGTTATTTTAAATTAATTAAATATATAATTATATTTAGAAATTGGTTAAAGTTATGAATAAATACAATTTGATTTATTATTGAACGTGTTAATTAAAGTACAAATTGATAAATTAATGATGAAATTTGTTTATAAATTAATATACATTAATAACTTATTATTATGTATTTTTAATTTATTTTTAGTGATTTATTTCTATTTATATACATTTAATTACATGTTTTATATATAAATACAAAAATATACAATATAAATATTGTTATACAATATAAATAAACTATAAACACATTGAAAATACTTTAAATTATAATATACAAGTATACAAAATAATTTATTTCAATAATTCATTAATTTACTAATTTAAATTATTTTGACTTACTAATATACATACTTAACCTATTAATATAATTACGTACAATATATAGATAAATAAATAAATATAGGGTTACATTATTGTACAGCATAATTACATTAGGTTATATATACGGTTATAAATATGATTACAAGTATGCACATAGTATTTATAATTACTTAGGATTATGTATATATAATATAAATAAATAAATATGTAATTATATAGTTATAATATATACTATATAAATCAACATAAATACTTAAATAAATAGAGTAGATAGATATGCTATTTCTATACATTATAGATATATAAGTTACTGTATACAATTTACTTAATATTATAAGCGTATATACAAGGTATTTTTATGGATTTTTGGACTTTTTCATATTTTTATTTTCTTTTTCTGTTTTATGGAGATAGGAGAAGTGAGAGGAAAGGTGAGATGAGAGGAAGAGGACTCTTTTTTTATGTTTCTGTGTTTATTTCTTTATTTACAAAGTCAAAAGAGACTTAAGCGTCTACAGGTATGTTCTACTAACTAGGAACTTCAAAACTTATTCTAAACTCATACACACCTAAAACTAACCCTAATATAACTCAAGATGTATTTATTTTATTTGTTTTACAATATTTTTGTATCTTTTATGCTATGTACAAATTTGACAAAATGTGGCTCAAATGAAGGTTGAAAGTGAAACCTAAGCCATGAAAATTAGATTTAAGGTCTGGAATGAGGAGATAAAGCATCAAAACCTCCAGCAATCATTATGCAATAGATTTTACCACTAAAACATGATTTCTAACATCAAATTTCAATAAAATCTATGTTCAAATAGATTTAGATTTGAATGGCTACTAACAGAAACTAGAATGAAGCTTCCACACTTAATTTCAACTCAATTCCAAGCCAATCAAGAGGTATCCAAATACATGTAAGCTTGTTACATCAAACTCTATCAACACATACTCTTAGAATGCTTAAATAAACCTAAAATCAATTCAAATCATGACCAATCTTCATCCAATCATGTGCAGCTGCTGCTACTATCCATATTAGTGGATCAAGCCTTCTCAAGCCTGATCTGAAGCAAATCAGACATTGGAAATACAGTACCATGTAAATTTTAACCTAGAAAATTTATTTTATCATGAAATCAATTAGGAAACCTCTAAAACTTATGAACAAAAACATATCCTGGAGCTTAATTTAGGCAGTCATCAGTAGAATAACTGAACTGTCTGAATTAATCCCAAAACATGTTGCAATGTTCAAAACTCTGATGCAATCCTTCAAGCTCATTACTGTAACATAGAAAATCATATCAAACCCTTGCTCATATCATTATAACTCGGATTTAACTCCAGGTATCATGCTTAACCTGAGATCTGACCAGTTTAAGACACATTCCAGATTTGAGTTTAAGCTACTGAAAACCCATTCTAAATGATCGCAAATATCCATTGGATGGTCTGAAATTGCATTGAAACCAAATCAAGGGTTAAAGAACCCTAAAAACCCTAATATGATCTTCGCCTTACACTATAGATAGTGTGAAGGTGAAAGACCAAATCCGGCATCAAAACCCCTCCAAAAGCATTCATAGATCTTCTTGAAAACCATTTGGACTTAATCAAACCTTCAATCATCAAATTAAAATGATTTGCATTCAATCTCAGCTGTCACCCTTTTGGGTATTTGATCTGAATCCGGCCAGGTGATTTGATCACCTAGAGTTCCTTCACACTATCAATTAGTGTTCAGGATCTCAAGGTGATTCTAAAAAGCCCAATAGATCATTGCTAAAGCCTCATCTCAGTGCATCTAAGTTCCATGGCCATAGCTACCCAGAACGGAGAAGATAAATAGTACCCAAAGTTCAAATTGGGCATGTGCTCATCTAAGAATAAAAATTTGATTAAAACCCCTTAGAATCATCGCATTACATCCAATTAGGCAAATAATAGCTCAATTCACTCAATTAAATCTGATTAAAACCAAATTGGATCTTTGATCCTCATATCAGGCATAAAAATGAAATCCACATTAATCGAGCAAATTGTCATAATTAAAACTAGATGGGGGATCTTTGTGATTGAGTGACATGAATGGAGAGACCCCTAGGTGAATTTGAGTTTGACTTGGATCTGGAAGCTAAAGAGCTTCAAATCCAAGTCAACTCTGATGGAGGAATGTGTATTGCAGATTAAATCATCGAGGGAAGAAAATGAATATGCCAGGGAGATGAAGAGGAAGTTGTATGATTCTATGGATGAATGTGAACTTAACTCTCTAATCTGAATTGATCAGAGAGGTCCGATCGACGGATGCTAACACTACAACTAATTAACTCCTACTCTAAGCAATCAATTAGTGTAATTGTGATCTAAACTATCTAAACTAAACTAGAAAATAGCAAATCTAACTAGAAAGCATTTAAATCTATCTTCGAAAGTTGGTAAAATCTATTTAATAGAGGAAGGAGATGTCCAAGAGCCACCAGTTGTTGGCCAATGGTGAAGAAAGGGGAGGAGCCTCTAGTGGAAGAAGGTGGTGTCCCAGATCCACTAGCTGTCAACTGATGGTGATTGAATGAGGATGAAGAACTTGTGTTGTCACCACAAGCGATGAAGGGGAAATTGGAGCTAGGGGAATAGACAAAGGGATCGACACATGGGGGAGGGAGTCGATACTCATGCGCAGTAGCTGTGGAAGTGCTTAAATAGGTGCTAAGATCACTTTGGTCACCACATTAGAGGGAGGTGAGCATTGGGTCTAAACAATAGGGATGTGATGGTGGGGAGCACAGGAAGTTTTGGAGACGAATCAGGGCCAATGGATCGAATTTGGATCGAGGTGCAAAGGTGCTTACATCGGGGATGGAGCTCTAGTGGAAGATCCCCCATTGATCAAATGTGCCAAGAATGGATGGTTGTTGGCACTTATGTTCTTAATGAGAAGAATAGGAGGAGAGGAGAGTGTTGTAGGTGTATTGGAACAATTACGAAGAGGCTCATATGGGTGAACCGGTGTAAGAGTTGCTACGAAACACATAAGTGGTAGTATTTATAACCGAAAGGCCCCTTATGGCTTACAAAAGAGTCCCTACGACTTTTGAACTTAATGAATTGTTTAATATGGAGGACCTAAGTGTAATATAGTGATTTTAAGGCCCTCATGATGTCCAAATGCATTGATATTTTTGTGGTGTAATAATTGAACATATTAGAAGTTAATCTCACAATTAATTTGTACTTTCAAGCTTACATTGTGTTCAATTGACATTTGGATCATCCATTTACTTAACTAATAGATAATCTCTCAAAATTAAACTAATTATGCATTTTTTGAACAAATATGATGCTTTAGTTCATTTCCATTAATTTCCACACTTAACCCATTTATCATGTTAATAATATAGTGTTTAACCTAGATTCTAACCTAACTCGAGCAATTTAGCTATGATGAGCCACACCTCATCATACCCCCATAATTAGGTTTTGCTAGTCCCTTAGCAAACAACTCATTAAAGTGCAAAGTATTATAGAATCAGCTAGGTAAGTGTGATGAGATTTCTATTTAAGCCTTCTTCAATTGTTAAGTGTTTAGAGATGATCTTTAAGCTGAATTTTTCTATAGCAAATTGATTGTGTTTATATAGTGGACATTGTGAGAGCCAGCTACTAAGGAAGACTTACTTGAACATAAGACTTGTATAACATAGACCATCTCTCGACCAACAAGGACTCTTGATATTTAAACAAACCTTAAGTACGACTTCCAAGACTCAGAGGGTTTTTTTTTTTTAAACAGACTAAGGAAGACTCAGAGGGTTTTACCAAGCTCAAGAGCTAAGAGGTTATGGTTGTGCTCAGTGTATAATCAAGACTAACCAGATGAACACTAAGACTCAAGTCTAGGGTTTCATGTCTTTTTAAGTCCAATTTGATCCCAACTTCAACTCATGTTTTCGAATTGACTCTCAAAATAACTAAAGACTCAAACCGAACTCTTATTGCATTGTGGTTCAAAGAATATTTGGTGGAAACAAGGTATCTCTAATGCACCCTAAAAAAATATTATTGAAAAGAATGTCTTTGTTCTATTCTTTTTTACTTTTTCTATTTTTTCTCCTTTTTCTCATTTTTCTGATTGTTTTCTTGATTTTTTTCTTCCTTTTCTGAAAGAAAATGTTAGTATGTCTCCTTCAATTTTATTTGGTGGAGCACACTTATTTGGTCAGTGAGTACTTTGGTGGGAAGAGCTTCTCCTAGACATAAGACTAAAGACTAAGACAAGGAGTCTACCTGCACGCATAAGTAAGGACTCCACCTTCCCTAGTGAACACTAGGGTTGAGACTTAAGTTCATCAGGTCTTTCCCGACATTATGTAATGTAAACCAAGGATACTTAGACTCTTAAACAAAAGTAAACCAACGTATCCAGTACTGGTGACTCAGGTACAAGAATACATCCTAAGTTAGGAGAGATCTTGGTCTATCTTGTCAAAGCTTAAGCCTAAGAAAATCAAGCTTCTGTGACCCAGAAAGTCTAACTAGTAAAGGTTGAATGTCCATAAACACTTATTCTATTTTTTGTTCAGCTATAAGATCATGATTAAACACTTATAAAACTTTTTATTTCAATTTCCCTTTCAGAGTTTTCTAGAGTCTCTCCCTCAATAGAGAATACAAGTAGGATCCCTTATTGTATTTTTGCAATTTTTTTTTGTTTTCACATTTTTTGTGTTTTTGTTTTTGTAATTTTTTTCAAAATTTTCAAAATATTTCAATTTTTTTTGGATTTTTCAATAATACTATCTATATACACTAAAGGTGTACCTACAATTGCATTCCAGTAAATGATTTCACCATTTACACTCCCCCATGCTTAAATGATGCAATGTCCTCATTGGATGAATAGGGTGGATGCAAATGCATACTCTACTTTTCACTAAGTTGGGGTCCTCCCAGTGATAATGCTTAGCATCAGTGAGAAATCTTTCTTGCTTACATATTGGGAGTCTCACTTGTGATTAGGTAGTTGACAACATCAGCAAACCAAGGTGTCACCTATTGTACCACCATAATAGTTTTGTTAACAAAGGCTCACGAATGCCTCCTAACAGGGTTGAAGCCTTAATTGGAATCCTAGATAAATGATCTGCTAACTACATTTTTGCTACTACATTTTTGACTCCTTTCTTGTCACAAACCTCAAGGTCAAACTCCTACAGTAGTAAAATCCATCTAATAAGCTTAGGTTTGGTGTCTTTCTTCACAAGCAAGTGGTTTAAGGCAAAATGATCAGTATACACCACAACCTTAGATCCCAAGATATAAGACCTAAAGTTTCCAAAGCAAAAACTGTCGTAAGAAGCTCTTTTTCTATCATAGTGTAGTTTTGCTTTGGACTAGTAAGGGTCTTGCTAGCATAATAAAAGACATGAGGCCTTTTATTAACCCTTTGACAAAGGATCGCTCCCACGGCAAAATCGGAGGCATTGCACATCGACTCGAATGGAAGAGTCCAATCAAGTGCTTGAAGAATAGGTGTTCTAATGAGGGCCTCCTTCAAGACTTGGAAGGCCTTGACACACTCTTCAATAAAAGTGAAAGTAATATTCTTCTCCAATAGGTCACAAAGAGACATGGAAATCTTATTAAAATCCTTAATGAAATGCCTATAAAATCCTATATGGCCCAAAAATGATCAGATCTACTTAACATTGGTGGGCTGTGGGAGCTTAGAGATAGACTCAATCTTGGATTTGCCCACATCTAAACCCCACTCAGACAGTACATGCCCAAGAATGATGCCCTATTGGACCATGAAATGGCTTTCCTTCCAGCAGAGCACTAATCTATCTCTTCGTAATGGGTGAGAACTTTTTCTAAATGCAAGAGACAGTGGTTAAAAACCATGTCGTAGTTGGAAAAGTCATCCATGAAAACCTCTATGAACTCATCTATCATGTACGAAAAGATGGACATCATACATCACCGAAATGTACCAAAGCACTGCATAGTCCAAATGGCATCCGACGGAAAGCAAATGTGCCATAATGACTCATAAAGGTAGTACACTCCTGATAGTTTGCAAAGACAGTGATCTAGTTGTACCCAGAATACCCATCAAGAAAATAGAAGAACTTGTTCCTTGTCAACTTTCCTAGTATCTAATTAATAAATGGCAAAGAGAAATGGTCTTTCTGGGTCACGATTTTTAGGCAGCGGTAATAAATACAAACCCTCCAGCTAGTTGAGGGTATTGGTTTAGGGTTTAGGGACTCAGCATTTACACTAATGTAGATGCATTTATATAGCTTAATTTACCTATTTATGTGTGTTTCTAGGCTCACAGAAGTATCTGTCATTATAAATAATGCATAACATCCATCATATTGCATTTAGATTAAATTCTATAAATTGTATATTAATTTTCTTGTTTAATGGCTATGGGACAAGGCGATACATTTCTAGACCTTGGAATGTAGATCCAGCCATACAGATATGATCAGGGAGATGATCGAAGTCTAATACCTCCGAAATCGCTCTAATTGAATCTTTGTAGCATCATTCATAGTTTGAAGAAGATCAAAGGCAAAGGGGCAAGGTGATGCAAATACGAGCTTCAAACGATAAATCCGATCACATGGATGGGTTTGGGTCGACGATCACAGCTTAACGACGTGAAAATCGACCCAATTCGACATTCATAGCATCACCTATGAAGAATGAAAATGGACAACCCAAATGGCACCACGTGGCACCATCCTAGCTGCCCATGGCCACCGCTATACTCCAAAGCAAGGCCATCATACAATCTAGGCCATTGGATTCATAATCCAACTCTCTATAATTGGCCACGTCATCCCTCCATGCCAAGCCTCGCATTCTCTAAAGGTAAAGAGGCATGCAATCTTGACCGTTGGATCTTCATCCAACGGCTGAGATCACCTCCTTGTTGCACTGGCAAGATCTCCTTTTGGACCTAAAGAGGCCTTTAGCAAACCGATGGGCAGTGCCACTCCCAAACAAGGGGCATGGGATTGAATCCCCGTAGCACCTCTCTTTTAACATGAATTGATTGTAATCAGGGCCACACGATCTCGTGTGGACAATCTTGATTTGGCCACATCGACATGAGCGTGGACCTCTTATCTAAGCACACACGATAAGAATGATTGGCATCATTGGATGGAAATTAGGCAAGCGATGTGGATCCACATGGCTCAATGGATGAGATGGAGTGGCAAATGAGCGATCATACACACCCTTTGCACAATTTGAAGGCACAGAGAGGAGCGATCTGGGCCCTACGATCTTGATCAAACAGTAGACATCGCTCCTCATAGATAGCTATAGCTGCATTGTGCAGCCAACGCGTAGGCGTGCGCTACGCGCGCGAGTGTGCAGGTGGTGCATGTGGAGCATGCCTGGTGCACACACCTAAATGCCCTTGAGTGTCAAATGATTCACCATATCCCATTTCTCACCCTACAAATACCCTACACACCCCCCACTTCTTCCACATCCCTTCCTTCACTACTTTACCCCTCTCCAAAGCTCGAAGACCTACTCTTAAGCTAGTCCCAACCCTGGGATGCTCCACTGGAGTAGAAAACTAATTTTTATTCCTGCCCCTCATCCCTTTCGTTGAGCTCCCACCGACCGTCTTCCTACTCCTGTTCCAGGAAGTGGATCCACCTTGCCTCATCCCCTCTTCATCCAGCTCTAACCTCCTTCGTCCGACACCTTTCCACCTTCTTCCAGGCGTATCTCGTCCCCCAAGCAATTGTCAAGGGGGATTCTCTCTTTCTCTTTATAATGCATTCTGATGATAACATCATCATGAGCCATAACTAGCTTTAATTAGCTAGGATTAATCAACAAAATCTCCTACATAATTGCCTGAGAACCATAACTCACTGAATATCCATTCTAAGAGGAACACATTAAAACAAGGTTAATTTTCTAGGTTTAACAGCATATTATGAATGAAGAATAATCACAGGATTTCCCAGGGGTTAATCTAAGGTCTAATAAGTATTAAAGTCTAACAAGAGGGTCCATACAAACAGAAATGGGTTTTCATGCACTTCGAGAACTGATTTAGCTCCCAAACCCTAATTTCAAACCAGCTTGAATTACAAAGGTTCTGGTTAGGATAAAATCTATCTAAACCTTATAATTCATAGAAAAATATTCAATAAGGTTTAGTAATCCTGATTTAACCTTTGGAACATGTTTCGACCTAGAATAGAGTCTCAGATGGAAGTTGCAATAATTTAGGTTTTTGCATAACTTTCCTTGTCAATCTTGGTCAAAACTGAAATCCAACTTCATCATTGGATTCCTTGGGTCTAAATTAGGTTTGTACAAAAATTTGGGCCCAATTAGAGATCATCTTGACCTAGTTTGCATTTTGGTCCAATCTAACTCTTTCTCTCTCATACATGCCACTAGCTTTTGAAAACCTTGCAATATGGTCCCTACTGCCATTGAGGTCAAACTCGACCTCCAAGAAAGCTTTGACCTAAGCTAAACCTACTCAAATCTTCATCAAATCCCACCAAAATTGGTGGGATTGATGTTCACACCTAGGAGAATCATCTAGGATCAACTTTGAATCCTAAATTTGTGTTGATTACTTATGCAAACTTGCAAGAATCAGGGATCCTATTACTCCAATTCCAAGCTATAGAAACCCTCTTTCCTAATCTAGAGCTCGCCTTGGAGCTCTTTAAAACCTCGTGCACAACCACTCCAAACAAGCTTGGTTTGGTCGTACTTCTTCGCCAAAAACTCCTCCCTTCGACCTCCTCCGACCAGCTCCGGTGACATCCTCTCCCTCAACTTCCTCGCTCGCTGCCACATACCATAGGCAGCAGGATTTTCTTCCTCACCTTCCTCCTCTTCTCGCGATACTAGCAAGGAGCTCTCTGACTCTCTCTTTCCTCATCGCCCTCTCACCAGAGGTATTCTCTTCCATGGTGCTGGCCAATTAAAGTTGGCACTCTCTTACCCCTTTCAACCGTTAATCTTAGGCTCCCTCACTTCATCTTCCCCTATACTCTCTTTCCCCCTCTTGAAAACCTATTTTCGACCACAGACCATGCCTCTCCCTCTCCATCTTACCCCACTCCAACGAAGCTCCAACGATGCCTCCCCGACACTACACACCACCAAATATGCCTGCTCCACTTCCAAAAGCTCCGCCTCACCTCACTACACAAAACCCCTTACCTAATTCCTCGATTCACCCGCTCGAACGCCCCACCAGACACGACCACCTCCACAGCACCTTCTCTACCACGCCTGACCTCCACTCCCACTCCCACACTGTGCAAACACCACCACCACCTTCGCCATCACTTGGCAAACATCCTGAGATATTTTAACATGACCGTAAGGCCTTATCTCATGCTTCAAGTATCTGCCATCCATTCGCCGCCACCCTCACCTTCGTTGATTGACCATGCAGTGCTCTGGTTGCAATCTCCCTCAATTCTGCACCTAGGCGCTACAGAAGTGAATCACGAAGCCGCCCAGGTCCTCAATTGAAGGCTCAACAACTGCAGCGTACCCAATTGACGAAGTTTCTATTACGGTCTTATGAGAAGAAGCTGTGGTGCTTTAGTGCCACATCGTGGGATTCAAGACTAGAGGCAGCGCATATTAGGAAATTATGCTCTTGCCTGTTTGCCTCAAGAACATAGGGTGAGGTCCCTTACTGCTCATGCACTCGGTCATCACCCATGCCCGGTGACCCTGGTCAAATTCGATTGCCCGCTTACCCATACCCAGATCCGAATAGCTCTGGGTTGAGAGAGGAGAGAAAGATTTGTGAAAGAGAGCAGGGGTGGGTTTCACTCTCTGAAAACTTGGCCCTATGCACACTTAGCTGCTGGAAGAAGAGTGATCATGCCCTTGTGCTGTGAAGAGGGAAAGCCTTTGAAGAAGAGGCTTTGAATAAGAAGAAGGAAGGACAGGTTTAAAGGAAGAAGAAGAAGAAAGGCTTTCTGAAGAGCCTTGTGTTTGAGACACTTAAGCCATCTGAGGAAGGAAACCAATGTCTGATCTGAGTTGATAACTAACAAGTTGTTTACGTGCAAGGTTTGAAATTTGTCGTAGTTTGTAGTATAGTTTCATGAAACCCTTAATCAAAAATATTTGTAAATTACGAGATGGTGAGTCCTAGTCGAACTTAGGGAGGCATTACGGAAATGCAAACTCTGATTCCGATCTCTCACTCTACTTGCTAAAACTCATGTCGATTAATAATTATTTACGTATTCATGCACATGTTGTTGCTAAAAAAATGAGAGATTAAAATAGGCAACTTTAATCACAATAGAATATGACAATGAAGCTCATGGTGATTTTTTGCAACACACATATATATTTAATCAAATGATTTTCATTGAATCTAGAATGGTTGCTACAGAGTGAAGCTCAAGGAAAGCTTGTACATGAAAGCTTAAATAATAAAACTAGCTATCAGAAAATGATTGCATGCGTGGATCTATGGGGAGATTACTCATGCATCATTGAGGGGGAAGAGAGCTACACTACTAAGTAGAAAATTAGCAGAGAAAACTATGAAGAACTATGAGCTACTTATCTATGCTAGCAAAAGGAAGGGCATTTGGAGGTGGTCTCCAATGGCCTTTGAGATGGAGGTGGTAGGGAGAAGAAAGAGGGGTGGCCAATGGTGGTTAGGCCGACCCTTGGAGAGAGGAGGGAGAGGTAATCTTGGCTCTTGGCATGGAGGTGGTGATGGCCATGGTGGTGGAACTCGTGGAGGTGCACATGAAGGTGGAGGTGAAAGGCTATGGTGATGGGTGGATGTTTTTAGAACCAAGATGGGTTGCAAGTGGCTATCTAAGGGTCTTTAAATAGACCCAAGGGAAGCTCTCTAGAGAGGTGTAGAACTCTCTAGAGAGAGCCCCAAGGTCGCTAGCCAAGATGAGGTGGAGGTGGTTTTTAGATCCACAAAATGTGGATCTAAGAATTTCAATTACTCTTGGTTGATATTTTTAGCAACCAAGGAAACAACACATGGAGAGAGTTCTAGAGAACTCTAGTGTGTGAACGGCTAGGTGAGGGTGTGCGTGGACATATGTGTGTGTGTGGCTAAGTGGTCTAGGTTAGGTCCTAAGGGTTTGGGTTGGGTTAGGTAATAGAATTAGGGTTAGAAACCCTAATTACTAAGGTAGATGTTCAATTAAACTTGTAATAAGTTTAATATAAAGAGTCCAAACCTAATTGAGAGTGAGATTACTAAATTAGGTTGGGCTTAGGTCAATTGGACTCTCACTAAGTCTAATTAGACTTGGGTGGGTTGAGATCTGAGCTCAATTGGACTCTATGAGTCCAATTTGTTTAGGCAATTGTAATTGACTAAGATCCAAGTCAATTGGGCTTAGTGAGAACCTAATTAGGTTCTTAGGAGGGTCTAGGGGTAGTGTACTAGGCTTAGGTACCATAATTTAGATTCCCTAGGGTTTAGAATTGGGTTTAGGGACCTAGGAAATCAAGATCCAAGCTTAATTTCAAAAATAGGGTCTGGAGAGGGGTATCAGACGTCTAATTAAAGTGTCAAAAGTCTTATACTAAAAATTAGAAGTCCAGACTTCTTGTCTAGATGTCCAATCAAAGGTCAGGGTGGATTAAGGTTCTATCTTGGGATTCTGCAGAAATTGGACGTCTGACTTGTCTGGACATCCAATAACACTGTAGACTTGGGTTCTAGGTCTGCGGGTTGTGCGTAAGGGTTCTGGATGTCCAATAACTTATCTGGACATCCAGATAAGGGCTGGACCTAGGGTTTTGAGGTCCAATAACTTATCTAGACATCCAGATAAGGGATGGAACTAGGGTTTTGAGGCATCCTAGGCTAAGGTGACCTAATTTAAGGGTGGCTAAGGCTTAGGATGGTCTCTAGGGCTATTCTAGGGCTAGGATTAGTCCTAAGTTCTTCATAATTCAACTTTACACTAAATTCTACTAACTAGAGTAGCATACCTCAACCCTACATTATTTTTCTACTTTATTCCTAAGTCTTCTACTCTAGCTCTGCTACAGCACCAGCTTCGCTTTATTCTTCAGATCTAGCTTCAGATCCAGCTTCAGATCTTTTTATTACCTACAAACCATATAATGCACTTAATCAGCACATTATAACATTATTCTATGCATAGCTAAAATAAAGCACTAAAGATGTAAATTATGCTCATGAATGGATGGATTACACTAAGTTATGCTAAGTTCTAACTTAATTTAGGTCATTTAAGATCTATAATTGCTGCGCAATCAATAACACTGTCACATCACTTAACATTTGAATTTTGATTGAAGATACTATTGATTAATTTGAAGTAATTGAATGCATGCTTAATTAAGAGAATAAGTGGTGATTCAAATCACCATTATTTTGATTCTCTTTTCTTTTTGATTCCATGTAACCTTGAAGATACATTGATTTATATTGGAATATTAATTCTAATTAGTTTCACTCATTGCATATCTATTTTTGTGATTAATTGATTGTACTCATTGATTCTGAATGAGATTAATGTTATGAATTCCATTAATTGCTCCTTGTGTTCAACCTCAGACTCCTGTGATTTTGAGCATATAAATTTAATTATTTTCGAGTGATTGTGACTTTGCTACGACGAAACAACTTAAAACTCCTCCATAACCTGTGAACACTTTCGTAGTGCAGATTTATTTTCTATATTAATTTTGTAGCAAACATTTGTTGAGATTTTATATGTAGATTTGTTTTCCCTCTCTCTCTTTAATTAGTTGTAGAGTAGATTAGTTAGTTTATATAAATCTCTACCTACTATTCTTCCTATCGAAAAATAACAAAAAAAAAATTACAAAGCCCCAAAATACCAAAAAGAAATAAAGCAAACGTGGATTTCTAAAATCAAACGTCGCCTCCCTACCTTTGACCCAGGATTCACCATCTTGATTATAAATATTATTTGATAGCCGGAATTTCACAACTATGATGACAGATTTTTCAAACTCTGACTTTTATCGCAAATTTTTCGACTAATCATTTTGGCACCATTGCTAGGGAGGCAACACTCCTTTTTTTTCCTGTGTTTTCTGCCTTAACCTTTATCTCACTTTTCTCCTTTCTTGCTATGATTGTAGGTACTCTTCTGAGGCTAGCCAAAGTAGTTAGATTGGAGTAAGGTACTAAAAAAGACTATCTCTCTCAAGCAATTGGAGATAGGCCCTCACGGTGGATTGTTATTTTCAAACTAAGGTGGTTACTTTCTCTACTATCTATGCTTCTTATGAGGAGAGTCTTAGAGCCAGCCTTTGGAGCCATCTTACCCAACTTGTTAATAATATTTACACCCCTTTGGTTCTTGGTGGTGACTTTAATTGCATTCTTAGTGATGTTGAGAAAAGTGGAGGCGCCCCTTATCGTGGCTCTCAATCTTTTGAGTTCTAGGCTTTCATCGATAATTTAGCTCTGATTGATATTCCTTTGAGAGGCAACCAATTCTCCTAGTGTAAAGGGCATAAAAGGAGCTCCCGTATATACCAAAAGCTAGACTGCGTTCTTCTTAATTTGCAAGCTATGAATCTCTCTCCTTCTGGCAGCTACCTCTCTCACCATGACTCTGATCATTCACCCATGTTCCTCGCTTTTAATCAGGCAACCACCTTCCACCCCCATCCTTTCCATTTCATGAACATGTGGTTAAGGGATGATAGTTTCAATGAGCTGGTCCAATCAATCCGGTCCAATGCGTTACCCAATTTTCAAGGTGATCCCATTACACACCACTATTTTAAACTTGTTTCCCTTAAGAGGGCTCTGAAGACCTGGAATAGAATGACTTTTAGGGACATTGAGAAGTTGGTTGCTAGCCTTGAGTCTCGCTATGATGATCTAGATGCCTCCCTTGCATCCAATTGGGATGATAACACTTCCGCTGAGCTCAACAATGTTCGTATTCAGCTTGATGACGCTATTCTTAAACGTAATGATCTTTATATGCAAAAAATGGCTTAGAGATGGTGAAGGTTGAAATAAGTTTTTCTTCACGACTATTAAAAGAACATGTTCTAAGCGTGCTAGATCTTCTATGGTTGATAAAATTGGTTTTGGGTCTAGGGTTGATACCGTTAAGAAAACCACTTCCTATTTTCAGAATCTACTTACAACCCAATCGTCTTCTGGTTTCAATCCCTTCATTCATCATATCCCTCACATGATTTCAGCTATTGATTCTGCAGACTTGGTCAAGGAACCGACTGAAACAGAAATTTATGAGATCCTATCCCAAATGCCCCCTAATAAGACCCCTGGACCTGATGGTTTTAATGCTGAATTCTTCAAACACTGTTGGGATCTAATTAAAATCTATCTTAAGGAAGCAATCTGCTTCTTCTTCAATACTTGCACAACCCCTTACTTTTTTAACAATACTTTTATCACCTCGATTCCCTAGAAAGCAGATGTCCTGGAGCTTACTACCTACAGGCCAATCAGCTTGTGCAATGTCACTTACAAAATTACTTTGGGTATTTTTTCCAAATGCTTCGAAACTCATCTTCATAGATTAATTTCTCCTAAACAGGTGAGTTTTATCAAAGGGAGATCCATTTTCAATCACATTGCCACAACCTTCGAACTTTCCCAATGCCTTCATAAGAAGGTCCACGGCTCGAATGTTATCCTTCAACTAGATCTTGAAAAGGCATATGACAGAGTGGAGTGGAAAATTCTTTTCAAAATTCTTGACGCCTTTGGCTTTCCAACTATTGCATCAATTTGATCAAGGCCTCTGTTTGCCATGAAGGATCTTCTATTCTAATTGATGGAAGTTCCACTCCTCTTTTCAAGACATCTCATGGTTTGCTACAAAGGGACCCTATCTCTCCTTTTCTTTTTGACATATTTTTGGAACCTTTCATCAGGAACCTTAAATATTTGGTCAATTTAGGGAGAATTCATCCTTTCTCTCTTAGTCACAACATTCCCACTCCTATTGCCCTCCTTTATGAGGATGACATCATTATCTTCACTAATCAAAACCTAAACTCTATTCAAAATCTGTCTAACTTCATCTCTTCTTTTGAGGAGGCTTTTGGTCAAAAAGTCAGTCTTCATAAGAGCTTCTGCTTGTTGGGAAGCACTTTCCTATTGGACGACTCCCCCACCTCCTCTCCATCATTGGTTTTTAGAATGGATCTTTCCCGTTCACTTACTTCGGTTGCCCCATCTTTTCTGTGAGGTCCAAAATCTACTACTTCACTGGCATCATTAATAAGATCCAATCTAAACTTGCCGGCTAGAAAGCAAACCTCCTCTCTGCTGCTGCTAGAATGCTCCTGATCAAGCATGTCCTCACTTCTGTGCCTATACACATCTTTGCTATCCTGGATGTTCCTTCCTCCATTATTAAGAAGATCAACTCTCTATTTGCTAATTTCTTCTAGGGGAATAATCCTGATCATTCTCGACATCACTAGATTTCTTGAAGCATGATCACCTCTCCTCTTGATTTGGGAGGCCTTAGCATTAGAAACTTGTCGTATTTTATCAAAGCCTTAAGGATGAAAAGAGTGTGGAACATCATCCACGGGGAGTCCATCTTCTCTACACTAGCTTGGGATCTCTGGAAAACTAGTGGACTCTCCACCCTCCCCTCCAGATTTCGTGCTCTTTATAAAGACTATACGGATATGAAATCGTGCATTCGCTGGGAGATTCATGAAGGTAGTTTGGATTTTTTTTTCCACATTTGGGTTGGGAACTCAGCGCTTAAGATGTTCATCCTGAATGACATCTCTATCTAAAGCATCCCTCTAAGAGAGGTCATCCCCACCTTTGACTCTAATCCTCTTAGAAGATTCCTACCTCAACATATCTTAGATACAATTGTTGCCATCTCACTCGATGACACCAAGGACAAACCCATCTGGTCTCCTCACCCTTCGAGGTCCTTTTCGGTCTCCTCAGCATATCATCTCCAGGCTATTAATGCTGATCCTATCCCCATGTTTAGGCATTTGTGGCATCTTAAGCTCCCTACTTGAATCTCCCTTTATGCTTGGAGAATTCTGCACCATAGACTCCCCGCTGATGAAAATATTTCTAAACTTGGAGTCTTGATTGTCTCTAAATGCTCTTGCTATCTTCGAAGTCCTTCCAAGGAGACTAGTAAACATCTCTTTTGTCATAGTGAGTTAGCCTCTAAAATAGCAAATTGGGTGTTCCGTAAAAGTTTCATTTCCCCCATTGATCTTGATATGTTCTTCTTGATTATGGGGAATGCTTCTTGCCAGAGATAGGATAACAAAGTCCATTCTATATATGTTTCATTTGGTATTATGTTTGGTAGACTAGAAATAAATTCCATCATGATAATCTTAATTGGAAAGACCTGCTTGGTTTCCTTGAACAAGGCTGTGTTGAAACATCGAAGTACTACGCTATCGAATTTGGTTTAGAAAACCTGTCGTTGTAATTTGAATAGCGAAGAACTCGGGTTCAGCAAATAAAATTTATACCATAATAGAAATCCTGGGTCGAACTCAGGGAGGCTACATCAATCTAAATTCATAATTATATTTTTTTGTGTTTTTGTTAAAAAGTGGAGTAATTACAATGAAATGAAGCACTATAAACAATCAGAGAAAGAGAGAGAGAGAGAAACTTCCACTTGATACTTCAAAATGTTTATACAACTAAGCGAGAAATTACACTAGAAAGCAGGAAAACTATTACAACTAGAAAGTAGGAAAATTCTACTCTAGAAAGTAGGAAAAAGGAATGGGAAAGAGAAGTTATCCTCCTCGACGATCACTTGGAGGATGAGCCAGACAAGATGACACCTGGAGGATGAAGAACGGAGCGGGAAGGAGGTTGAGGCAGGAAGAACGGGAATGAGGCATCACGTCGTCGTCGTCACGGGATCTGCTTCCGAAATGGGGGCGAAAAATTGACTTTATTTCTTGAGGAGCATCACAGGTGTGGGACAAGCTTCTCTTGAGCTTTAGAGAGGGAGAGAAGAGAAGGAAGGGATGAGAAATTCATATGGAGGGGTTCTCCGATTATAGTTGTAAGGAGTGAGGGCATTTTGGTCATTACATTTTGAAAAACATTAATCCAGGACCTTTAGTGACGGGTAAATTCGTTACTAAAGGACTGAACGTGGCCTTTGTGGGCAATGCTTGCACGCCCGCTTGCCTTCTGTGCCTAAAACACGCGCTCCACGTCCATCAAATCTTGGCCATCCGATCGTGAGATCGGATAGCTAAGATCTCTCCTCTCCACGCCTCATCTACGCGTGCCTTGCGCGTGTGATCCCACGTCACATTGGGGCGTCAGATAATGCATGGGCGCTATCGGCCGCGTGGCATCGTTGTATCTCAATCGCGCCCGCGCACCCACTCCAATTTGAGGCATGTGGGGGCTCAAACTTGCGCCTCCTCTTCTCAATAGGGTGCTCGACCAACGCGCTACAGCGCGTTTGTGTCGAGCACTCATCTCAAGCACGTGCCCCCCGCAGCTGTTGGATCTCGATCCAACGGCAGAGAAGCGTTGGCCAGATGAGCTAAGGCAAGTGCATGCGGTTGGTTGGGCGGCTGAGATGGCGCCATGTGGCACCATCTTGGTCGTCCATCTTCTAAGTGATGTAGATGGTGCCACAGGTATCGGATTGGATCGATTTTCACACCGTTAGGCTACGATCGTCAATTCGAACCCATCCGTGCAGTCGGATTTGTTGTTTGAAGTGCAGATTAACACCATCTTGGCCCTTGATCTTCTAGGGTTCCTCGATCTCTATCTGATGCTACGGATATCCGATTAGGGTGATCTTGGAGTCGTTGAACTCCAATCGTCACCCTGATCAGATCCATACAATTAGATGTTCGATCCGAGGCCCCGATTAAAAGTCATCCTGTCCCTGACCATAAAAAGGAGACAATTAATCTACATTTTATTCAAACTAATCTAAATGCAAGATGATGCATGTTATGCATTATTTATAGTATGTAATGCAATTTTATGCTTAAAAACACGCATAAATAGACATTTTATATAATATAAACATGTTTACATCACACCCCAATGACTATCTTTTGCTAGTCCCTAGCAAAAACTACATGCTAATTATAAAAGAATTAGGTTGGATTACTTGGGCATAAGTTATTTTCAACATTAAGAATTTTTTTACTTAGGATCTGAACTTTCAAAGACACAACAGCGCCTGGGTATCTGCCAAAATGCAAACTGCCTCAAGCCCTTGCCTTATTCAAAGAAAAATTTTCTTTTTCTCTTTTTCTACTTTTCTAATTTTTTTGGATTTTTGAGTTTAGGGTTAAAGAGTGGCTTTCTATAGCCATTCAACCCACCCAAGATTTGATGAGAACACTAAGTTCTAAGCATCTTATTGTGAATGTGATAAACTCGTTGATCGACAATTAGAACGGACTTCGGGCTTCTACACCTCTAGGTGACCTTAAAAAGAGAGTTCTGCCTAAAGGTGTATCTTTATGACCGGTAGCTTTCTCCCTACTTTTATTTTTATGGGGTCAACACAAGGATGAATCCAGTGTATATCTCCCCGGCTTATTCTACTTCTCTGCTTCTTCCTAAGTGTTTTGGGAATTTTCAATGCATTTCATGAGCTGGGTTCTAGACAACCGATCGATGAGCTGTTACCACCAACAACTTGCCAGCCATACTCGTGTAGCGAAGTGTGGTTTATTTCTTTTATTTTTCTTTTTTTTCTTTTCTCCTTTTCTTTTTCTTTTTGTCTTTCTTTTATTTCTTTTTTTTTTCTTTCTTTTTAAGTAGGTGGCTTCCCTGGTCTAAGATTTACCTAAAGGCAGCAAGAAGAGAATGGTCCAGTGACTGGGCTCTGGACAACCTACCTTTGGGCTGTTACCCATGATAACTTGCCAGCCATATCACCCTAGAAGGTTCATTAGCTACCCAATTTTTGTTAAAACCGTCGATCAACAAGTCAGTGAAAAGATAGTGTGTAGATGCTTTAGACTTAAAGTTCCCTCAAATCGAAGGGTGGGTTGATAAGTCGTGTACTTATCACCCAAACATATTTAATCAAATTACCATAGAATTAAGATGGCGAAGACTCATAAAACAAATCCACATTTTAGTGGATACACAGGCTGATTAAGCCCAAAGACCTTAAGGGTCTTTATGTTCAGATCCTAATGTAATATTTCCTAAGATTGAAAAGTCCTAATGTCAAAGTATTTCTTCCTAATTCAAATTTTTTTTATGTATATATAAGAAGAGAAATAAAATTTACAAGAATTTCATAGAGTTGACCAAATGATTCAAAAATGAATCCACCCCCCCATGCCTAGCTGATGTAATGTCCACATTGAGAAAAAGAGACATGAAATAAAGAGTAGAGTATGAAAGATATCACCTGAATATGAAGCTCGGGTCAGCTTTGTGTCATATGTACAACTGCTGAGTTTAATGCCGTTAGCTAGGCGAAGTCCAGCCAAAGAAGTCACAATATGGCTAGAGCAACCGTGTCTGAGATGGGTTCTGGAAGAGTATGGTCAATAATAGGTTTCAGATGTTGACCATTGACTTTAAATGAATTACCCGTCTTTGGGTCAAAGATCTGAACGGCTCCGTTTGGAAAAATCTGGTCGATAATGAATGGGCCATTCCATTTCAATCTAAGTTTGCTAGGAAAGAGCTTAAGTCGAGAATCGAATAACCAGACCTTCTGGTTCGGCTCAAAGCTCTTGCGGGAAATCAATTGATGATGTAGAGCTTCGGTCTGAACCTTGTAGATCTTGCCATTCTCATATTCATCATTTCTAAGCTCTTCCAACTCAGATAGTTGGAGTTTTCGGGTCTTCCTAGCTAAACTCAGGTCTAAATTGCACTGCTTGATTGCCCAGAATGCCCTATGTTCAATCTCTATGGGTAAATGGCTCGCCTTTCCATACACCAGACGAAACGAGGACATGTTGATGGGCATTTTATATGCTGTACAGTAGGCCCAAAGAGAGTCCTCAAGTTTTTGAGTCCAGTCTTTGCAATCAGGTCTAACTGTTTTCTGCAGAATATTCTTGATCTCCCAACTGGAGATCTCGGCCTGTCCATTCGTCTGGGGATGGTAAGGTGTGGAGATTCGGTGATTAACCCTGTATTTAGCCAACAAATTACGGAACTGGGCATTAGTGAAATGAGTGCCACCATCACTAATGATGGCCCTCGAAATCTTGAACCTGCTGAAGATGTTTTTCTTGACAAAATCGATGACCACCTTGTGGTCATTAGTTTGGGTGGGAATCGCCTCAATCCATTTGGACACGTAATCAACAGCGATGAGAATGTACTGATGTCCAAATGAAGGGAGAAAGGGTCCCATGAAATCGATGCCCCAAACGTCGAAGATTTCAACAGGAAGAATTGGGTTTAGGGAGCATCTCTCTTACTTATGCTCCCGAGTGCATGACATCGGGAACAAGACCTTGAGAAATCCTGGGCATCCTTAAATAAAGACGGCCAATAGAATCCAGATTGCAAAACTTTTGCAACCATCTTTTTCCCAGAGAAATGTCCACCACACGCAGATGCATGGTAGAACTCGAGTGTACTATTGAATTCATTCTCTGGAACACATCAACAAATAATCTGATCAGAGCTGATGTGGCACAGTTCAGGGTCCTCCCAGAAGTAGTATTTGGCCTCAGATTTGAGCCTATCCTATTGTTGCTTGGTCAAATCTTAGGGGATTTGACCAACGGCCAAATAATTAATAATGTCAGCAAACCATAGGATTTGGACACCTAAAACTGTAAGGATGGTTTCGTCCGGAAAAGTATCAGCATTCGGGACGTCCAGACGAGAAGAATCACTTAGAAGTCTCGACAAATGATCCACCACCACATTTTGTACCCCGGATTTATCCTTGATTTCAAGATCAAATTCTTGAAGTAGAAGAATCCAACAAATAAGCTGGGGTTTAGCATCCTTTTTAGCTAAGATATGTCTCAAGGCCGAGTGGTCGGTATAAATGATAACATGAGACCCTAAGAGATAAGCCCTGAATTTTTCCAAAGCAAATACTATAGCTAGTAATTCATTCTCAATAACAGTGTAATTCCTTTAGGCTTCATCTAGAATTTTACTAGCGTAGTAGATGATAGAGGGCTTCCTATCAACTTTCTGACCCAAAATAGCCCAGACCATGTAATCAGAAGAATCGGTCATGATCTCAAAAGGGCTATCTAGACTGGTGGTTGCAACACCGGAGCACAAGTGACTATCATTTTCAGGAAATCAAATGCCTTACGACATGATTTGTTGAAAACAAATGGCGTTTCCTTGGCGAGAAGATTGCTCAGAGGATGAGCAACCATCGAGAAATCCTTGATGAATCTTCTGTAGAATCCCACATGATCAAGAAATGATCAAATTTGTTTAACAGATGTGGGAGGAGGAAGTTTAGCGATAGCATCAACCTTATCTTTATCCACTTCAATTCCCCATTTAGAGATTACATGACCCAAGACGATGCCTTCTTGTGTCATGAAATGACTCTTTTCCCAACTAAGGACCAATCGTGTTTTGATGCATCGTTTAAGAATCATTTCTAGATTAGCTAGACAAGAGTCAAACGATTCTCCAAAAATAGAGAAATCATCCATGAAGACTTCCATAAACTCTCCCACCATGTCAAAGAATATGGCTAACATACCTTTGAAAAGTCGCAAGTGCATTGCATAAACCAAATGGCATTCTACAGAAAGTAAAGGTTCCATAGGGACAAAAGAAAGTAGTTTTTCCTGGTCCCCGGGATGGATAGGAACTTGGTTGTATCCCGAGTAGCCATCAAGAAAACAGAAGTACTTCTGCCTGGCTAATCTTTCCAAGATTTGATCAATGAAAGGCAGAGGGAAATGATCCTTTTCGTGGCCGTGTTCAGCTTCCTGTAATCGATACAAACCCTCCAAGAGGAAGCTGAATGAGTTGTAATAGATTCTCCTCTCTCATTAGTCACAACGGTAATCTCAGCTTTCTTGGGAATAATCTACACAGGACTTACCCAGGGACTATCAGAGATCGGATAAATAATTCCTCCATCGAGCCACTTAATAATCTCCTTTTTGACCACTTCTTGCATATTTGAATTTAATCTCCTCTGCATCTGGCGAGAAGGGCAGGATCCATCTTCCATAAATATTCTATGATTGCAGTAAGATGGCTTGATCCCCTAAGGTCATGAATGGTCCAACCAATTGCCTCCTTGTGTTCCTTCAGGACCTTAATCAATTTAATCTCCTGCTCCTTTGTTAATTTAGCACAGATAATCACAGGGAGCGTCATCTGTGGTCCTAAAAATTGATATTTCAAATTCTCAGGCACTGGTTTCAGTTCAAGCTGGGGTAGGTTGATGATTGAAGGTAAGGAAGATGCTGATGACTCATCAAGAGGAAGAGGTTGAGAGTGAACAAAATCAATAACCTCTTCAAAGGATGGCGGGTCAGCCATAGAGGGTTGCGGGTCTAATTCATCATCAAAGGATGAACTTTCAATTGCAGAAACCATCATATAAGTTTCAATGTTCATGTTATCATCCTCAAGTTCCTCAATAAATTCACAATCCTTAAATTTATTAATTGCCTTAAAAATATCCAATTTCATTCGTTGATCCCCAAAGGCGATTTCCGTGCTACCACTTTCACAGTTACTGTTGGCCTTAGCGATAGCCAGGAACAGACGCCCCAGAATGATGGGTGTGTTCCTCAGATTTTCGGGTACATCCATGTCAAGGACAAGGAACAATCCTTAACCTTATCAATAACATCTTCAATAACATCTCGCGGATTTGTGACCTAACGGTTCCCTAACTGTAGCATTACTGAAGTTGGCTGGAGTTCACCTAATCCAAACCTCTCATAAAGAGAAGTCAGAATTAGGTTGATGGATGCACCCAGATCCAGAAGTGCTCTATCAAAAGTGTAATCTTCGATGACACAAGAAATCAATAGAGCACCTGGATCTCTTTTTTTCTGAGGGAGGTGGTGTAGGATAACAGAACTAGCCTGCTCGAAGCGTACCACCTTCCTCAGAACAGATTCTCTCGACTTATGCTTTTGTGCACATAAATCCTTTAAAAATCTCTCATAAGCCGGTATATGCTTGATAGCGTCGAGGAGAGGGATATTGATCTCAACATTCTTGAAAATATTCAGAAGCTCCTCATTACTATCAATAGACTTCTTCTTTGATCTAATCAAGGCTTCAGGTAAAGGAACATGAGTCAAATCTTTGGAATCAGATTCCTGAGCCGTGATTTCTTCTCCAGAATTCTCCTTTCTCTCCTCAGGTTCTTCAGGACTTGGCAAAATAGAATAGTGAGGTTGTGGATCTTGAGTTTGTTTACCACTCCTCAAGGTAACAGAATTTGCAGATGCATACGAGTTTGGGTCTTGTGGAGGGTTAGAAAAGATTGGAGGGGCTTGATTAGCCAAGAATTGTTGATGTGCAGAGGAAGAGGAAGGACCTTGCTCAACCACCTGAGCATGTGTGTGTGGGTCCCTCTAATTTCCGTACTCATGGGCTTGGTTGCCCGGATTCAAGATATTTCGTGGGTTGGGTACGGGTTGGGATGGTAGAGATCCGAGTTGACGAGAGTTAGCTATGAGCCCGATTTGCAAGTTGTCCAGCGAGGTTTTCATTTGCTGCATGAGTTGCGGCATGGATCCTTGCATCTATACCAATTGTCGATTCAAATCAGCCTTCCCTACAGGTTGATGGGCATTCGAAGCTGGCTGATTAATCTAATTTGGGGCCAACTGAGTATAAACATGACCCTGACCCATTAGTCGTTGAGGAGCATAGTTGCTGGGTCAGAATTGGATCTGTTGCCCCAAGTTTTTCCAAGAGAAGTTAGGGTGGTTTCTCCAACCCAGATTATAAGCATTAGAGTAGGGGTTGGATCTAACGTTCTCCTGTACAACACAAACATCCTCATAGGGTGAGGATGGAGAGAAAGAAAGGGAAGGATCAGAAAAACTAGGATCAAAGGCCCCAGCTTGGAACCCGTGGGGTTCTGAATAATGCTGACTCACAGGTTTAGCCGTATCAAGTTGATTCACAAACTCCCATCCAGAAGGAGCTCGCGACAAATGGAATCCCGAATTTTGGGATTGAGTGCATCGAGAGTTATTCATTGAATTTCCAGCCATCCACTCTTCCATTCTCTTAGCAACCAAGTCCACCTTATCAAGTTTGTTACAATTCAATTCCATATCAAATGAATGAGAGTCATGGACTTCATTAACATTTGATCTAGGCTACTGGGACAGGTTAAAAGTATCCATGGAGGCATGATTGATTGAATTCTCGCTCATTTCCTCAAACAAATCGTGCCCGCTATCTGCGTCTTTGTTGAGGAAATTGCCTTCACAAGAAGCGTCCACGTGATTTCTGAGTTACTCAGTCAAGCCGTGGTAGAAGATCTGCATGAGTTTCCATTTCGACACCTCGTGGTGTGGACACCTCCACAATAGGTCCTGGAATCGCTCCCAGGCCACATGAAACTGCTCCCTCGACTGCTGGGTAAAGGTAGTGATTGCCCATCTCAAAGCATTGGTATGTCCGACAGGGAAGAATTTCTTCAGAAAGGCCAATTTCAACTCATTCCAAGTTGCAATTGGTCTTCCTATTGTCCTGTACCAATGAACGACTTTATCCCTAAGAGAGTAGGGGAAGAACCTCATGATCATTTGCTCCTCATTCATGTTTTGTGCCTTGGTGGTCTGGACCAAAGTGATCAAGTCCTCCAAGTGCTGAAACGAGTCTTCAGAGCCAATCCCATGGTAATGTTTGATTAGGCTTAACACCTAGGGCTTGATTTCTACGTCTCAGGCCGGAATCTAGACGCTGGGACATTCCCCGTAATTTGAAGGATCATAAAAATCCTTCAAGAGTTGAGCGCCCTGCATTCTCTGGAACCATGCCTGCATTCTTTGCATTTATTCCAGCTCCCTTCGGAATTCCTCCTGTGGATCCCAGGGCAGAGGAGGTTGTTGATCGGCCATGGGATCAATTTGACCAAAATCCAACTTATGCCTCCTAGAATACTCTAGTGGTCCTTCTAATCGAGGATTCGATGACCATCTTCCAAGCATAAACTAGGAAAAGGTCAGAAGGACTGGGGATAAGGACCCTGCAGCACAACAAAACAAGCCTATCCTTAAGTGGGTTAGCCTAAGGATCTACAGACTCCCAAAACTTACCTTAAGATTATAAACGATTTACTCTACTTGTGTTTGCTCAATCCAACCAGTTAGAAGGAGGGACTGGGGAGAACGTTCTTCCTTCGGCTTGCGCCTCCGGTTCCTAGTGTACCCCCCAGCTGTGGTCGTTTGACGCTACTCCCCTAGCTAGACATCAGATTAATCAGTACAAGTAGGCTAACCATGAACAATCTCAGACTAGGCCCCGAAGAGCGAATCAGTCCTTAAGGCCAATGTCTACTCGATTTTATTGAGGCCTGGGATTGAAGTGCTTATGGAATGTGATGGGCCCTTAAAATGGGTTGTGCCCTTAATGATTGATTATTTGTAAGTGCATGCACAACCAAGGTTTTCAAGCAAGATTATTTATGATGCGTAGATTTTAGTGTTCAAATCTTGCTTAAGTAGCTTTTAGGGTTTAGAATTAGGTTGATTTCAATCAAGTTTGAGGCAAACCAGGTTTTCAAGCATGTGAAGATTGCTTTCCTTTAAAATCAGAAATAAAGTGGAGTGCCTGGTATGAACCTAGATTGAAAACCCTAAGAAGAAGCTACTTGATGAGTTGATTTTAGGTTGAGTGGTGCGGCCTAAACAACTCAAACAACTGGCCACAACTGCACCACTAGGTTAGGCACACAGAAATGGTTAACCTAGAATGATTTCTACTCTTTTATGTGTTGATTTGTGTGTACCAGTTCCACAGATTAGAATCCAGTTGAGTAGAAGCAAGTCAAGTAGGTTAAATGCCTAGAATGTGGGTGTATGTTGTGTGTATGTTGAAAATTACCCCACAAAGTTATCTTTTTATTTTTTTTATATAAGCGAGGGTGAAATGAGTGTGAGTGGAAATCCAAACAACCAAACTAATCCTAGAATTTATGCAAACACCTAGGTTAATTGGAATTTGAATTTAATGTGCCAAATGAAATCTATGGAGGGGGAAGAATGGGGAGAACTTACAGTTGTCTTCAACTGCACTTTACTCCGATCTACCGCTTGACGATTCCTTGATGGAGGTCTCTGAAAAACAATAGACACAAGAGAAAGCAAGTTAGAAGACAGTAAAGTGCGTGAAATGCGAAAAGAAGATCAGAAATCATTGCCTCCCCGACAACAGCGCCAAAATGTTGAAACGTCAAAGTACTATGCTAACGAATTTGGTTTAGAAAACCTGTCGTTGTAGTTTGAATAGCAAAGAACTCAGATTCAGCAAATAAAATTTATATCAGAATAGAAATCCCAGGTCGAACTCAGGGAGGCTACGTCGATCCAAATTCGCAATTATATTTTTTTGTGTTTTTTTTAAAAAGTGGAGTAATTACAATGAAATGAAGCACTATAAACAATCAGAGAAAGAGAGAGAGAGAGAGAGAAACTTCCACTTGATACTTTAAAATGCTTATACAACTAAGTAAGCGACAAATTACACTAGAAAGCAGGAAAACTATTACAACTAGAAGGCAGGAAAATTCTACTCTAAAAAGTAGGAAAAAGGAATGGGAGAGAGAAGTTATCCTCCTCGATGATTGACAGAACCCGTTCTCACGCATTTTGAAAGTCGTCAGAATCGTAGTATAGTCGCGCAAAAACATTCGTCAAAAAATGATTTCTAAAGATAACGAGACTTTGGGTCCCGGTCGTTCGTCTCTGGGAGGCATTTGTTTACTTCAGAAATCAATCTTCTATTGCTCTACTTTGTTTAGAATCGCATGTCGGTTCAAGATTATTACGTAGTTAAGTATGACATGCTTAGTTGCAGGAATATTTGGAGTTAGAAACTGGCAACTTGAATCACGCAAATATAATATTAATCAATAAGCTCATGGTGATTTCAAACACATAAAGAGATATATATATATAAAAATGCATTTTCATTTATTCATTGGGGAGTTGTTTGCACAAGGAATCTAGAGGAAAGCTTGTACATAAATGCTTGAAAATTAAACCTAGTTATCAGAAAATGATCGCATACAAGAATCGATGGGGGGATTTCGCATGCATCATTGGGGGAGAAGTAAGATTACACTACTAAGTAGTAAATAAAAGCAATGAAATATGAAGAGCATGAATTAAATCTAGAAGAATAAAAGGGCATTCAGGGGTGGTCCCTGATGGCCTTGGAGTGGTCAGGAGGAGAATGAGGGGTGGCCAATGTAGCTTAGGCCGACCTTTGGAGAGAGGTAGGGTTGATCCAGCATCCCGGCATGGTGTCCTCCATGATGGTGGTGAGCTTGTGGAGGTGGAGTAGCTAACCTAAGTGAAGGTGGGTGTCTATGGAGCTAAGGAGGTGAGTGGTGCCAATGAAGCTAAGGGATGTGAATGGGAGCAAATGGCCACCCCTTAGGTCTTTTTATAGACCTAAGGGAATCTCTCTAGAGAATTATGGAATTCTATAGAGAGGCCTATGGTTGGAGCTCATGGGAGAGTGAGAGAGAGAGGATGGATGGTGGTTTTTAGATCCACCAAATGTGGATCAAAAAATTGAATGGCTCTTGGTTGCTAATTTTGGCAACCAAGGCAACCACACATGGTAGAGAGCTCTAGAGAACTCTAGACTAGGTATTTCATGTGGATGGTGTGTGTGGGTGTGTGTGGGTGTGTGTGGGTCGAAACTTAGGTGGCTAGGTTGATTAGGTTAGGCTCTAGTGGGTTTAGGTCAAGGTATGTCTCAAATTAGGGTTATAAACCCTAATTCACTAAGGTAAAGTGTAATTAAACTTAATACAAGTTTAATTGGGTGTGTGGAAACTTAATTGAGAGTAAAACAACTCAATTAATTTAGGTCTAGGTCTATTGGACTCTCACTGAGTCCAATTGGATAGTGTGTGCTGAGATCAGGGCTTAATTGGACTCAATGAGTCCAATTGAATAAGCTGATGGAATTGACCAAGATCTAAGTCAGTTAGGTTTAGTGAGGACCTAATTAGGTCCTTAGGGAGGTATAGAGGTGATGTACTAGGGTTAGGGAACCTTAATTTAGGTTCCTATAGGGTTGGAATTGGGTTTAGGGACCTAGAGATCCAAGATCAAGGCTTAAATCTCAAAACAGGAATTGGAGAGCAGTATCAGACATCTAATAATAGTGTCAGACGTCCTTGTCTAGACATCCAATCAGAGTCAGGAGGGATTTTGGGTTTTGTTTTGGGCATTCTGCAGAAATTGGATGCCTGACAAAGTGTCTGGACATCCAATAACATAGCGGAAGTGGGTTTGAAGTGTGCAGGAGATGGCTAAGGGTCCTGGATGTCTTATAACTTATCTAGACGTCCATATAAGGGTTGGAACTAGGGTTTTTGGGCTTCCTAGGGTGTTGTGACCTAATCTAAGGGTGGCCAAAGCTTGGGAAAGTCTCTAGGCTATCCTAGGGCTAGGATGGACCTATGCTCTTCACATTTTACTGCTTTATTTCGACTTAATAGAATAGAAAACCTTTAACCCCCTTACATTATTATTCCTATATCTAAACTAAGCCTTCTACTCCAACTCTGCTACAACTCCCATTATTCCAGATCCAGCTTCAGATCCTATTCCAGATCCAGCTCCTGATCTACTTATTGCCTGCAATCGACATAATGTACTTAATTCGCACATTATAACATCATTTTATGCATAGCTAAAGTAAAGCAACAAAGATGCAGATAATGCTTATGCATGCATGAATTTCCCTAACTTATGCTAAGTTCTAGCTTAATCTAGGTTAATTAAGACCTATGATTGCTGCGCAATCATACCCCCATGCCTAAATCTTGCTAGTCCCTAACAAATGCAAGACTAAATTATTTACAACAAGGGTCCCTAAGGGACTGATTATTTTATCAAGTGTATGCATAGAGATTTTTCTCCTTTTTGTTTTCATCCTATGCTCTAGAAATCCAGACAATCGTGAAAGTGCAGCCATGTAGCTTTTGCAACGGATTCGAGTGAAAACTAATACTCCTCTAAAGCCTATACTTGACCCCTAGTAAAAATTCTAGCAGGATAGGCAGACTTCTTCCCTCAGGGTATTCAATATATTCTATGAATTCCACCCCAGCTTTAGGCTTAGGTAGAGAATCTCTGAGGGAAAGGATTATATATTTGGTGGCTCATTCTCACTTGGTGCTAGATAGAGACTAGTACTACAGAATCTAGATTCCTGGATTACTAAGTAACTCAACACAGAGAAAGACGAGAAGAACTATGATCTCTTTGATTCCTTTGTAGTCATCCTCTCTTTTTCTTTTTCTTAGAGCTCACTATCTCACCAAATTCACACATATGATCTGTATTTGGTGGTCAACTAGGAATTAACACTTTAATTGAGTTCTCATAACCTTAACACTAAGTCAGAATTCCTCAGCCAGTATTTGGGCGGTCAGAAACACAAGAAAAATAGGTTGGGGCCATATTTGGTGGATCTTAATTTTATTTGGTGGTATTGCCTCGATGAAATAAACACTAAATATTCATTCTTTTCTTTGCTTTTTCTTCTTTTTCTAATTTTTTCAGTTTTTCTTTCTTTTCATCTTTTTTTTTTTAACATAACTCAACTAACATACATCCATGAACTTTATTGAGGAGGCATTATTAGGGATTGGTGGTACTCACGAGACATTGGGTGGCTTATTTGGTGGAAGTGCCTACTTACAGCACTGGGAAGACGGATAGGACGGTGTATTTCTGACCTTGACATCAATACCCTCCTTCAAATGAGGATTCCGTAGAGAGTAGTTGTAACCATCCACCTTAGCCCTAGTTTTATGAAAACTCGCTCTCCACGTATTTTCCTTATTTGGTGGCTCTCGAAATTTCGCACAAAAATGTATACGCGGGAATCGAGAGTGAAAACTATGTCTAATCTCAGAGTATCATCACCAATTATCTAGGATTCCAGATTCCTCACACTAATCTTAGAGTACCAGTACACTCTACTCTCATCTCACACTATTTGGTGGATTTTTGGAAGAAAATCTGCATGACTCCCAAAACACTGTCTAGGGATTCAGGAAAAGAAGCACAGCTTCTTCACGACAGACTGAAGACGTTTATCAGCCCTCACCGTGAATCCATTGCAAATTCTACGTGTGTGTGAAAAGTTGTACTGGATTCCAAATTACAGGAATCAACTAGAGGATAAAATCCCTAATGCATTCTCTTAATAAAATAATCTTATTCATGAATGCAATATGTATATAAGCTATGAACAATTAACCTCATATAATTTGTACTTCGTGAATTTCCCATATCGGGTTACAGTCAGCTTAACCCTAAATTTAGAACAAAAGGTGGGCAGGTGAGTCGAAAGTGGCTGTTGCGAACGATTTCTAACTCCAATGCGAGCATTGGAGGTGGTGTCAGTTGTTCTTTTATTTAAGGTCCTAAAGTACGTTTTGCATGCAGCTCTAAGGTTTTCCTAACTGTTGGCAAAAAATTTTTTAGTTTCTGCTGTATCTAGCCCCCCATGCTTAAGTTCTTGCATGTCCTCATGCATGAATATAAAAGAAAATAAATCTGATAGAGGATGAGTAGGTAGAAGTCACCTGTAATTTCTCCTAAAATTATATTCAGCACCAGCCAACCTGTTAACATGCACTATACAAAAGGAAAATATGCTAAAAGAAAAATATGCTATGTATAAAAATGGTTATGTATAGATGATGGTGAAATGTGGAGTGAATGGTATTTATACGTGCTGAGTTTAACGCCTCCAGCTGGGCGAACACTCAATCACACGTCCTCACTAAGATGAACAGTCTTGTCAGGTGGAGGAGGTTCCTGGGCCAAAAATGGCTTGAGGCGCTGGCCATTTACCGTGAATACATGCCTAGATTTTAGGTCCTTGATCTAGACTGCCCCGTTAGGATATGGCTGTATCACAACATACAGGCTAGTCCACTTGGACTTAAGCTTCCCCGCAAATAGTTTCAGCCGTGAATCAAATAACCAGACTCACTGGTTGGGAGTGAATACTTTCCTCCGGATGTGGCGGTAGTGAAAGGCCTTGGTCTTGTCCTTTTATATTAATGCATTCTCATAGGCCTCTCGCCGAATTTCTTCTAATTCGCTGAGCTGGAGTTTCTGTTCTCGACCTCCTGCATCGAGGTCAAGGTTGCATTTCTGCACCGCCCAAAAGGCGCGGTGTTCCAACTCTACGGAAGGTGACAAGCCTTGCCATATACCATGCGATATGGTGACATTCCGAGTGGGGCCTTGTATGTGATTCGATATGCCCAGAGTGCATCGATTAATTTGTTAGACCAATCCTTCCTGTCTGGTCTAACCGTCTTCTGGAGAATCAGCTTGATTTGACGGTTAGACACTTCAGCCTGCCCATTGGTCTGCGGGGGATACGGGGTGGCTATACGGTGATGTACCCCATATTTCTTTAATAATGACCTGAAATGGACGTGGATGAAGTGGCTTCCCCTGTCGCTAATCAGAGCGCAGGGTATTTTGAATCTCATGAAAATATTTTGCTGTACGAAAGAAATGACGGTCTTGTGGTCAGCCCATCTCGCCGGGATGGCCTCGACCTACTTCGAGACAATCAACGGCTAGCAATATGTACTCGAAGCCATGCAAGTTCAGAAAAGGGCCCATAAAATCGATGCCCCAGACATAGAACACTTCTACGACCATGATGGGTTGGAGTGGCATCATGTCTCTCCTGGTCATAGAATCGACCGACTGACATCGTTTGCAGTGTTGGGCATAATCGTGTGTATCTCTAAAGATGGTTGGCCAAAAAAATCCTGACTGCAAAATTTTTGCAGTGGTTTTCCATCCTGAGAAATGGCCACCACACACACTATTATGGTAGAAAGATAACACATTGGGGATCTCAGACTCTGGGATGCATCTGCGAATAATCTGATCTGCTCCAATGCAGAAGAGCAGTGGGTCATCCCAGAGGTATTATTTGGCCTCTGCAATGAATTTGAGTTTCTGGTCCTTGGATAGGTTTGCGGGAATTTTGCCTGCAGCAAGGTAGTTCGTGAAATCCGCATACCAGGGGAACTCAACAGAATGAATTGCCAAAAGAGATTCATCCAGAAATTTTTCATGGATAGGCAGGGAATAAGGAATGTGGCCTGGGTCCAATCTAGATAGGTGATCCGCCACAACATTTTATTTTCCGACTTTGTTGCAGATTTCAATATCAAATTCCTGCAATAGAAGGATCCATCTAATGAGCTGTGGTTTGGCAACCTTCTTTTCCAACAAATACCGGAGGGCGGAGTGGTCAGTGAAGATGATGACCTTGGACTCTAATAAGTATGATCTGAATTTCTCCAACCTGAATACTACTGCTAGCAGTTCTTTTTCTGTGACAGTGTAATTACGCTGAGCCTCATTCAGCATCTTGCTAGCATAGTATATGACAAAGGGTTATTTCTCCCGACGCTGGCCTAAAACAGCACCGATGGCAAAATCAGAAGCGTTGCACATCATTTAGAAATCAAGCGACCAATCGGGTGGTTGGAGAATCGGGGAGTCAAAAACAGTGCTTCGTAAAGTCTTGAAGGCGCTGAGACACGAGGTATCAAATTCAGATGGGACATCAGTAACTAGGAGATTCGTCAAAGACCGCGCAATTTTTGAGAAATCACGAATAAATCTCCGATAGAAGCCGACGTGACCCAAGAATGATCTGATCTACTTGACCAAGCTAGGTGGCGGTAAGTGGGAGATAATCTCTAATTTATCCGGGTCAACCTCGAGTCCATTTTTGGAGATCCTATGCCCTAGTACTATGCCATCCCTCACCATGAAATGGCTTTTCTCCCAGGATAGTACTAGGTTTACCTCAATACACTGTTTCAGGATCTTGGTGAGGTTATCAAGACAAGACACAAAATCATCTCCGAAAACAGAGAAGTCATCCATGACTACCTCCACATAATCCCCAATCATGTCAGAGAAGATAGCCATCATACAACGCTGAAATGTCACTGGTGCGTTGTAGAGGCCAAAGGGCATCTGCTTGAAGGTGAATGTTCCAAAGGGGCATGTGAATGTGGTCTTTCCTTGATCTTCTGGGCTAATCACTACCTGATTATACCGGGAGTATCCATCCAGAAAGCAGAAGAAACTACATTCGGCTAACCGTTCCAAGATCTGGTCAATGAACGGCAAAGGAAAGTGATCCTTCTGGGTAGCCATGTTCAGTTTCCTGTAGTCAATACAGACCCGCCAAGATGTTGTAGTGCGGGTCGGGATGGATTCTCCCTTATCATTTTTCATGATGGTAAGTCTTGCTTTCTTGGGTACTATCTGAATCGGACTCACCCACTGGCTGTCTGAGATTGGATATACAATGCCTGCATCTAGCCATTTGATGATCTCCTTGTTAACAACCTCTAGCATATTCAGGTTAAGCCATCTTTGAGGTTATCTTGAAGGTTTCACCCCCTCATCCGTGTAAATGTGATGAGTGCAATACGAGGGGCGAATACCATGGAGATCAGCAATACTCCACCCGATAACAGCCCTATGATCTTGAAGCGTAGAAATCAATTGATGCTCCTGTTCTTGGGTTAAGTGGGCATTGATAATGACTAGATATGTCTCACTTTCGCCCAAGAACACGTACTTGAGTGAGTCAGGTAAGGGCTTCAATTCAATCACGGGTGGGTCGGAATCAGATATGAGAGTGGGAGGAGCAAAATCAAAGGTGGGAATCCGCTAATCCATGTGCACGTGAATTCCTGCTGATTCGCTACCCGTAAAATCGGTTACGACTACGTTAATAAGAAACCCATTAGCTGTAGTCACGTCTTTCAATAACAGGGGCGATTCAGTAATATATGGATCTGGATAGCTGGATTCAGGGTTGTTGTGGTTAGAAGCACACCCTAAATAGTTAGATCCTCAAGGAGATATGTGTAATGCAGTGCTTTCATTCCCGTGTGGATCGAGGTTTGAGAACCCTGATAGTATAGACGAATGAGACATTGGGCCATCGCAAAGGAGCCCAATGTTACCACAGTAAGCCAAATATTCATCTTCACCATCCTCCTCTATTCGATCACAGTCGAAGTTCTTTGCTGCCCTGAATATGTCTAGTCGAAGTCGCTCATTGCCTAGGGCAATCTCCATACACCTGGATGCACAATCGATGTTCGCTCGGGCTGTCGCCAGCAATGGGCGACCCAAAATAATTGGTGCATCTCGGAGATTAAGAGGAACTTCCATATCGAGAATGAAAAAATCTATGGGAAAGCAGAACCCGCGGACTTTCACGATCACGTTCTCAACCACCCCCCTTGGTGTTTTGACTGATCTGTCAGCCAACTGAATCGTAACGGAGGTGGGTTTCAACTCCCCAAATCAAAATCGATCAAATACGACAGTGGGAGTTAAGTTGATGGACAAACCTAAATCTAGAAGGGCTCGATCAAATGGAGAATCTTGCAAGAAGCAGGATATGAGTGGGGTACAAAGGTCTTTCTTCTTCGGCGGTAGGTCAGCTAGAATCACGGCACTAGCTTCTTTCGACAGTACCGCCTGTCGTCCAATTCTCGGCTGTCGCTTCAGGGTACAGGAGTCCTTGAAGAACCTAGCGACAGCTGGAAGTGATCGATAGCCTCAATGAGGGGGACCTGAATATGTACTTCCTTAAACATCGATTTCAGGTCCTTGAAATTCCACGTGTCCTTTTTCCATACTACATTTCGTGTCAGAGCCTCAGGAGAAGGGACGAGAATCTCAGGGTTAAATGGCCTCTTAACCTTATCTACCGCAGGTGGCTCCTGAGATGATGAAGATGGAGTCGAACTCGCCTGCAGCGAAGGGTGGGAAAAATCAGGACCCGCCTGCCTAGGTGGTGGGTCGAATGTCTTCCTTCCACTTCACAAAGAAACAGCGTGTGCATCGACTTGCTGTCCATGAGGTGGTGGGGGAGTGGAAGGGGCAGAATATGTGGGATTCTGCAAAGGCGGCTGGCCTTGCGCGTAACCGGGTGGTGCAGGAGGCGCCTATAGTATGGCGTGTGCATGTCCCTGCAGTGCCTGAAACCTGGGCGGGGCACCCTAGTTCTGCACATATCAAGGATTCGGGACAGGTTGGGAGGAAAAGGCTCCCTGAGTCCTATGCTCCTACAACAGCTGGTTCTGCATGTTCTGTATGGTCTAAATCTGATCAACCATCGCCTTCATAATCTGTAAGCTATCTTGTGTAGACTTCCTCATCGATTCCTGCAGCTCCTCTTTCAGTGCCTCCAAAGGGTCAGCCCGCCTTGGAGGGTGGTTGGTAGCTTGGTGCAGCGGCTGGTATAACGAACGGGGTTGCTGCTGCTGAGGCGGGAATGGCTACTGCCTAGGGTACGTGTTTTGCACATTCCCGTATTTCCTGGTCTGGTAGTGTGGATCTTGATGTGGTTTCTGTGAATTACCAGACCAAGAGAAGTTCGGATGCTAGAGCCAACCAGGGTTATACGTCTTTGAGTACGGGTTATTACGCCTGTATCCTTGGATAGCGCTAACATCCTCGTAGGCCGAAGATGTCTGAGGCGTATGTCCGTCAAGGGGATACGCATTATAATCTGCGGGTGGTGCGTAACCCTGGTCGAAAGGTGCCAGATCTAGATTATTCACGGGATCCTGATATGCGGGATCTCATAAATACGGAGAAGATGCATCCCAAGTGAGTAGATTAACTCGAGCAGGTGGGGCTCGGGGTGCATAGGAGGATCTTGCGGCAGCAAAGCTCAAGTTGGGTTGACCTTGACTGATCTGGTAATCTTCTTCTCAATTAGGTTTATTCTATCCAGCTGCTTGATGATGATATCCATGTCGGCTCGAATAGATTCGGCGTGAGACTCGTGGACACCAACCCGCTGGTGACCAGGCCGCTGGAACTGGTTCATAGATGCAGCATTCATCGAGTTCTCCACTAATGATTCGAACAACTCAAATGTGCTATTCTCATCTTTTGCGAGAAAATTCCCGCTGCTAGATGCATCGGCCAGATACCGATGTGTGCCATCTAGCCCATGGTAAAAAATCTGAGCTAAGTGCCATCTGGGTATACCATGATGCAGGCATTTTCGGAGAAGGTCGTGAAATCTGTCCCATTCTTCATGTAATTTCTACCCAGCTCCCTGGGAGAAAGTAGTGATTACACGTCGCATTGCGTTTGTTCGACCGATTGGGAAGAATTTTTGCAGGAATTCACATTGTAATTCCGGCCAGGTTCTAATTGGCTTCCCAATAGTCTTGAACCAGTATGAAGCTTTGTCCCTCAGCGAGAACGAGAAAAGCTTCATCAGAACAATCCTAAGATCGACATTCCTTGGTCGAATCATTTCAGCGAGTCGACTCAGGTCATCAAGGTGCTGGAAAGGATCTTCTCTTGAGTTCCCGTAAAAATGAATGCTGATCAACCCAATTACATTGGGCTTGAGCTCAAACGCGTCTCCGCCTGCGGGAATTCTGACAAGAGGTGCGACGATTTGTACGGCTAGCTCGTAGAAATCCCGTAGTTGTTCTCCTCGCGGCAGGTGCTGCATCCTGTCAAGTCCTGTAAGAATGCGATCCATGATCAGCTGATGCCGCTCCTCAAATTCGGTGACCCGAGCTTCCAGACAAGCCATCGGGTCCAGATTCTCGATGTCCTGACCCGGTCTAGGTCCAGGTCCAGGATTTGCCATGGTGGCTCTTGGAGTAGAAGAAATGGGGGGAGAAGATGGTCCGGGCGAGGTGACTCACCTCCTTGGGAGTGGCTCCCAAGGTCCAACCAAGTGAGGTCAAAGTGACCTCCTTCCGTACATACACCGCCCAACCCCTGGGTTGGTGTAGCCACTCAGGACAAGGCTAAGGCCCTGTCAATCAAATGGCCCTTATAGATCAGGTGACCAGATTTTTCGTTAGGGATTTGAATTCCTGGAGATAAGTTCGTCATACAACCAACTGAAAGTGAATCCCGCCTCTCAAGCTAACCCAGCCCGTCTGATCACGAGGAGACTAAGGGGAAGGTTCTTCCTTTGGCTTATTCCTCCAGTTCCGTTGACCCTCGAGCCGCGGTTGTTTGACACTACCCCGTAGACTTAGTCACCAAGTTTGGCAAGAGAGGTTAAAAACACCCAATAGTACGACAACGAACTCGGGTTGATTTCGTGTTTTAAAATTAATTTTAACCCGTTTTCTTCAGTGGGGTTTGTGGTGAGTGGCCCACAAGGTGACCAAGCTCACCAGCTAACTAGACTTGATTAAGTCTAGGTTAGCTGAATGTGTGGTCTCTAGGTGTAACCCTAAAGATTCAACCAAAGTTGCATACACTTCTAGGGTTTTTTTTTTTAGCAGACCACAAAAGTAAAGTTGGTTCTTTGATGATAATTGGAATCCAATTAATTTAAAATTTTGTGAGTAGATTCATTTTTCAATTAGTTTTTCAGAGACTATTTTTTTGAAATTTTTACTATTTCAACCGAATTTTTAGAAAATTTTGAATATCAGGGGATCAGATTTGGAATTTTGACCCCTGATCAATTTTACACTTTGAAACAGTATCAAATGACCTTCAAAAATTCAAGAAAAATATGGAAAATAAATCCAATGAGATCAGATTTCAAACCCCACCATTTTTAGTCAAAACAGATTCGCGGATTGCTAGAAATCGCTTTTTGAAATTTGAAAAATTTTGAATCTGGGTCAGTCTGACCCCCGTGCACTTCACAAATTTTTAAAAATTGTATACTTGAAATTTTTTCAAAATAACGGTGGCGTTTGAAAGATGGTTTGAAAATGAAGGTTTAGCCCAAATTTCAGAATTGTTCGCTTACTATTTTTTCGGCAATCGAATTTTTAAGTTAGGCTTGAAATCTGCCTGAAAATTAGGAGATGGTGGAAAAACCTTTTAAAGAGGTTTGAATTTGAAATCTAAGCTTTTCACCAAGAATGCTTTTTTTTTCAAAACTTTTGCACATTTTTTTTTCGCAAAGAATTTTTCAAAAGATTCAAAGAAAATATCTTTTTTTTTTTCAAACTAGCCTAGATTCGAAAGGAAACCTAGTCTAGATTTTTTTTCAAACTTTTTCTGATTTTGATTTTTTTTTCATGAAAATAAGAAAATTCCCTTTTTTTCCAAAGAATTTCTCAAAGGAAATTGCAGAAAGTAAATCTACTCCTAGGGTTCAAAAAAAAAGAAACCTAATCTAGAGAGAGATGATGTGACCTAATTTTTCTTCACTGCGCTCGATGTGTGTGCAGATCCCATTTTCCTTCCGTGTTGTCCTGCACATCAAAAACAAAGTATAGGCAGATTCATCAGTGATAGATTAAAAAATTGAAATCAACAAAAATGGCGTTGTCCCCCCGGCAAAGATGCCATTTGACAGAATCCGTTCTCATTCATTTTCAAAGTCGTCGGAATCATAGTATAGTCGCGCAAAAACGTTCGTCAAAAAATGATTTCTAAAGATAACAAGACTTTGAGTCCCGGTCGTTCGTCTCTGGGAGACATTTGTTTACTTTTGAAATTGATCTTCTATTGCTCTACTTTGTTTAGAATCGCATGCCGGTTCATGATTATTACGTAGTTAATATGACATGCTTAGTTTCAGGAATATTAGGAGTTAGAAACAGGCAACTTGAATCACGCAAATATAATATTAATCAATAAGCTCATGGTGATTTCAAACGCATAAAGAGATATATATATAAATGCATTTTCATTTATTCATTGGGGAGTTGTTTGCACAAGGAATCTAGAGGAAAGCTTGTACATAAATGCTTGAAAATTAAACCTAGCTTCCAGAAAATGATCGCATACAAGAATCGATGGGGGGATTTCGCATGCATCATTAGGGGAGAAGTAAGACTACACTACTAAGCAGTAAATAAAAGTAATAAAATTATGAAGAGCATGAATTAAATCTAGAAGAATAAAAGGGCATTCAGGGGTGGTCCCCGATGGCCTTGGAGTGGTTGGGAGGAGAATGAGGGGCGGCGAATGTAGCTTAGGCCGACCCTTGGAGAGAGGTAGGGTTGATCCAGCATCCTGACATGGTGTCCTCCATGATGGTGGTGAGCTTGTGGAGGTGGAGTAGATAACCTAAGTGAAGGTGGGCGTGTATGGAGCTAACGAGGTGAGTGGTGCCAATGAAGCCAAGTGATGTGAATGGGTGAAAATGGCCACCGCTTAGGTCTTTTTATAGACCTAAGGGAAGCTCTCTAGAGAATCATGGAATTCTCTAGAGAGGCCTATGGTTGGAGCTCATGGGAGAGTGAGAGAGAGAGGATGGATGGTGGTTTTTAGATCCACCAAATGTGGATCTAAAAATTGAATGGCTCTTGGTTGCTAATTTTGGCAACCAAGGCAACCACACATGGTAGAGAGCTCTAGAGAACTCTAGACTAGGTATTTTCGTGTGGATGGTGTGTGTGGGTCGAAACTTAGGTGGCTAGGTTGATTAGGTTAGGCTCTAGTTGGTTTAGGTCAAGGTATGTCTCAAAGTAGGGTTGTAAACCCTAATTCACTAGGGTAAAGTGCAATTAAACTTAATACAAGTTTAATTGGGTGTGTGGAAACTTAATTGAGAGTAAAACAACTCAATTAATTTAGGTCTAGGTCAATTGGACTCTCACTGAGTCCAATTGGATAGTGTGTGCTGAGATCAGGGCTCAATTGGACTCAATGAGTCCAATTGAATAGGCTGATGGAATTGACTAAGATCCAAGTCAGTTAGGTTTAGTGAGGACCTAATTAGGTCCTTAGGGAGGTCTAGAGGTGATGTACTAGGGTTAGGGCACCTTAATTTTGGTTCCTATGGGGTTGGAATTGGGTTTAGGGACCTAGAGATCTAAGATCGAGGCTTAAATCTTAAAACAGGAATTGGAGAGCAATATCAGACATCTAATAATAGTGTTAGATGTATTATACTCAAAAATCAAAAGTTTAGACTTGCTGTCTGGACGTCCAATCAGAGACAGGAGGGATTTTAGGTTTTATTTTGGGTATTCTACAGAAATTGGACGTCTGACAAAGTGTCTGGACGTCCAATAACACTGCAGAAGTGGGTTTGAAGTATGCGGGAGATGGCTAAGGGTCCTGGACATCCTATATCTTATCTGGACGTCCAGATAAGTGTTGGAACTAGAGTTTTCGGGCTTCCTAGGGTGTTGTGACCTAATCTAAGGGTGGCTAAGGCTTGGGGAAGTCTCTAGGCTATCCTAGGGCTAAGACGGACCTATGCTCTTCACATTTTACTGCTTTATTTCTACTTAATAGAATAGAAAACCTTTAACCCCCTTACATTATTGTTCATATATCTAAACTAAGCCTTCTACTCCAGCTCTACTACAACTCCCGTTATTCCAGATCCAGCTTCAGATTCTGCTCCAGATCCAGCTCCAGATCTACTTATTGCCTGCAATCGACATAATGTACTTAATTCGCACATTATAACATCATTTTATGCATAGCTAAAGTAAAGAAGTAAAGATGCAGGTAATGCTTATGCATGCATGAATTTCCCTAACTTATGCTAAGTTCTAGCTTAATCTAGGTCAATTAAGAATTATGATTGCTGCGCAATCAATGATCACTTGGAGGACGAGCCAGATGTGACGACGCCTGGAGGACGAAGAATGGAGGGGGAAGAAGGAGGTCGAGGCAAGAAGAACGAGAATGAGGCAGCACGTCGTCGACGTCATGGGATCCGCTTCTAAAATGGGGGCGAAAAATTGACTTTAATTCTTGAGGAGCATCCTTGGTGTGGGACAAGCTTCTGTTGAGATTTGGAGAGGGAGAGAAGAGAAGGAAGGGATGAGAAATTCGTATGGAGGGGGTCTCCTTTTATAGTTGGAAGGAGTGAGGGCATTTTGGTCATTACATTTTGAAAAACATTAATTCAAGACCTTTAGTGATGGATAAATCCGTCACTAAAAACCTGAACGTGGCCTTCGTGGGTGGCGCTCGCGCACCCGCTTGCCTTCCACGCCTAAAACGTGCACTCCACGTCCTTCAAATCTTGGTCGTCCGATCATGAGATCAGATGGCTAAGATCTCTCCTCGCCGCGCCTCATCTGCACACGCCTTGCGCATTTGATCCTGCGTCACACGGGGAAGTCAAATAGCGTGTGGGCGCTATAGGCCGTGCAGTGCCGTTGGATCTCGATCACGCGGCTGATCATGCCCACTCCAATTTCAGACGTGCGGGGGCTTGAACCCGCACCTCCTCTTCTCAATAGGGTGCCCAAGCAACGCACTACGGGCACGTTTGTGTCGAGCGCTCATCTCAAGTGCGCGCGCCCCATAGCCATTCAACGGCGGAGAAGCATTGGCCAGACGAGCTAAGTCAGGTGCGTGCGGCCAGTTGGGAGCTGAGATGGCACCACGTGGTGCCATCTTGGTCGTCCATCTTCTGAGTGATGTAGATGGTGCCACGGGTATTAGAGTGGATTGATTTTCACATTGTTAGGCTACGATCGTCGATCCAAATCCATCTGTGCGGTCCAATTTGTCGTCTGAAGTGCAGATCAACACCATCTTGGCCCTTGATCTTCTAGGGTTCCTCAGTCTCTATTTGATGCTACGGATATCTAATTAGGGCGATCTTGGAGTCGTTGAACTCCAATTGTCATCCTGATCAGATCCATATGATTGGATCTTTGATCTAAGGCCCTGATAAAAAACCACCCTGTCCCTGACCATAAAAAGGAGACAATTAACCTACATTTTATTCAAACTAATCTAAATGCAAGATGATGCATGTTATGCAATATTTATAATATGTAATGCATTTCTATGCTTAAGAACAAGCATAAATAGACATTTTATGTAATATAAACATGTTTACATCAGGCTAGTAGAATTTTTTCGGATGGCCTTGTGGTTGAAGAGACAGTAGCCTGCTAAGATGGCTATTTCGTGGATCCGACCCACTTGCGAATTCAAAATTAATGTGGCTGCTCAGTCTGATAATGAAAATTCCTTTTTGGGATGGGTTATAAGGGATTAGGAGGGTAAATTTATTTTGGCTGCTTCATCTAGAACTTCTCTAATCTCCTGTGAAATGGGCATCCTTAAAGCTCTCCATCATGCTCTATCCTCCCCCTTGGTTAATTATCCTTTACAGGTCGAGATGGACTCTACCCTCCTCTATTACTAGTGGAAAGGAAAGATTCAGGTAGCTTAGCAGGCATACAGGGTATTTCAATCCATTTTACATAAAAAAAATCAAATTCTGTCCTTTTCTTATATTCACTATGCTGCTAACTCCTTGGCTTCCGAGCTTGCAAAAATTGCTAGTGATGATTGGTAGGTTTTTACAGGTATTTCTGATCTTCCACAGCGTCTTCAGGGAGTTCTTCAGATGGATAGTATTCAATGCCCTTATGTTGTATTTCAATTTTGGGGATCTATCTTTTGCCCCTAGCAGTGAGCCTTGGTTTTACGTACTGACAGGTTTTGGTTCTGTGCCCCTATCTTATTTTTCCTTTTGGAGTGGGGGATGAGTAATAGAAGCTCTTTTTCTTAAAAACAAAAAGTTTACTCCCACCCCCACACCATAGATTTCCATTTCACCACATTAATAACTCAAGTCTAAATCAACTTTGGTGTTCGCATCAACCCTAGGTGAGATTCTGTTTAATTGTCACTCCACCCACCTCTCCTACCCGCAGTAAAAAAAATTAAAAAAATATTTCTGATATGATTGTGGGATTTTCTCAAAATATACACACCTTATAAATCCACACTTAAGGTGCACCACTTTTGTCTGATTTAATCACTTAACCAGGGATCTAATCTATGGACCTAATACACCCACACTAACTACACAAATAAGCGATTAGACATCAGAACAAGCTAAAACTATCTGTGTGCCTTAATAAGTGGTGCAACAAGCCAATCGATTGAATTGTTTGAGCCGCACCACTCAAATTAAAAGTGATTCACCCAGTAGCTGCCTGGTAGGATTCTATTGTTAGGATTGAACCATGCACTCCACATTATTTTTTGATTTGTAAAAGAATATATCTTCACCTATGCTTTCAAAACCTGGTGTGCTTCAATAAACCTGATTGAACAAACCTGACAATCAAATCCTAAAAGCTAGTAAACAAGGTTAAACCCTAAAAGATAAATCATCAAATAACTTTATTTGAAAACCCTGGCTGTGCACGCACACATGAATCAATCAATTTTTAAGGGCACAACCTATCTAAGGGCCCATCACATTCCAAAGCACATTCAAACCTAAGCCTAATTAAAATTGAGTAGGCGTTGGCCTTAAGGATTGACTCGCTCTTTGGGGCCTAGACTGTGATTATTTTCAATTAATCTGCTTCTATGAGTCAATCTAATGTCTAGCTAGGGGATTACTATCAAACAACAGTAGTTGGGGGGTATCAAAGGAACCTGATGAGCAAACAAAGGAAGAACCTTCTCCCTAATTCCTTCCTCTAACTGGCTGGATTGACCAGATAGAAGATCAAATCATTTATAATCTTAAGATGGCTTTTGGGAGTTTGTAGGTCTTTAGGATACCTACCTAAGGACCGATTTGAATTGCTTGTACTGTAGGACACCTTTCTCTTTTCCCTCCCGTATCTCCATGTATCCTTCCATATCCTACACACACTTCCAATCCTACCCTCCTACTAACACTTATCCCCAAGATGAGTATTATCCCAACTTGACCTATGACCATCCATCCGCTAGTTGGGATAACTCTGATTGGGGATATGATTCCAGACCTTAGTGTTCAGGGCCTAACCTTGGACACCAAGACTATGATTCCTATCCTTCTCACAATTACACTGAATGTAGATCTCCAGCCTCTGACAAACAACCTGCTACGATCAACACTCAAGGATGTGAGAATTACAACCCTTACCCTCCCTAGGACTACACTGCATATAGGTCACCAACCCTTAACGAACAACCTAAGATGACCTATTATCTAGGAGGGCCCCAAGAACCTCAATTTATTAACCCTTACAAATTGAACCCAAACCCACCCAACCCTTAACCGAACCATTCAGTTCAGGTAAACTAGGTCCAAGATAGGGTTCTAGCTAACTTGAGGGATACCATTCAAGCATTAGAAGCTTAGCCAACACCCTATACTGAAGCATTGGAGCCTTTGATCAACAAGTCTTTATTGGATTGGCTCCAAGATGTTGATGGTAAGAATCCGAGTGAGTTATTACTTAGGAAATTATCAAAATGAAGATGAGATTTATGGTTTCTTTAGTCTAATCTTGGGATGATTCCTAGGATGAACCCCTTTCAAGAGAGCCAATGTTAGAATCTGCTTAGCCACTGTAAGGAGGGACACATTTTACGAGTCCTGGGATGACAAGGTTGAATTTGAGCAACCAATCGAGGATGTATCAATTCTCTCACCCAAGATTCCCATGCCAGGGTACGAGAAAAAATGTCTCTGTTGATCAAGGAATAATAAATGATTACAAGACATATATTAATGAGGATCTAAAATTCTTTGATTTTGAGGGTGAAGAATTTCTAAGTGAAGTCTCACTTGGAGTTAAGGAGAATGATTTTAGTGAGACATACGAGCTTGAGGAATATGATGAATCATGTGAGCATCTTATAATTGAGGATTGTGATTTAGTTGGGGCTAACTTGGAGGGTCAAAATCTTGATTTGATGGACGATCTAATCAGTAGCCCCATTCCTCAACCACACCCCAAAGGGATTAACGATGATTTTGTTTTTGAAATCACTGAATCCAAGTCAATTCTGATTCAATCACAATTGTTACCCTTGGATAATTTAAATGGGGTGTGTGCTAATCTAGATGTCTCGGAAACCCTAATTTTGGAGGATAGGAATCTAGAACTGAAATTGTAGGAAGCTAATTCTGGGAGGAACAGAAATTTGGATCTGAGGGTTCCTTTATGCTTGAAGCTACCAACCTTTTACCATGACCCTTACAATATTTTTAATTTTGAGGATGTGAAACCCAAGTACAAAATAATGAATTATCTTTTTAAGCCAAATTCTAAATGGGCAACCTCACCTATTGGTCTAAACCAACCTATCATCCAACACTTGAGACTTAGGTTACATGAGCATAAACCGCAGGCCTAGCCCTGCAAGCAGAAAGATCTTTGGTTCTGGGAAATTTTTATTATTCAAAGCCTTAGAACTACTCGACCTTAGGGTATAAGACTGCATCACACTCTCGTCCACATCTATGGACGTACTATCCTTGCAGGTTTGAAGGTCAATCTTTTTATTCTGATCTTGACCCGCACTTCTGAGTTCTTAATTTCTTCTTTGTTTGTATATTTTGCCCAGCTAAAGGCAATAAACTCAGCACTTGTATATCCTGTTTGGATTTGGAGCTAACTAGTTAATCACAAAATTCAAGTGCTTTCTTCTCTACTCTGCTCTATTTCATGTCTTTTTAATACAATGAGGACATTGCATTAGCTAGGCATCAGGGGTGGTTATATTTATCTCTGAATTATTTTGTAAAATTTATTTCTTTTTCGTTTATTGATAAAAAAATTAAAAAATTGAGAATTAGGAAAAGAGAACTTAGACATTAGGAGTATTTCAACTTTAGGAAATAATACAGTAGGACCTAAACATTTAGACTCTTCAGGTCGTTGGGCTTAATTAGCCTGGGTGTCCACTAAAATGTGAACTTGTTTCTCGAGTCCTCGCCATCTTTAAGTTTATTTTAATTTGGTTAATAAGTTAGGGTGATAAGTATACAACTTATCAACCTACCCTCTGATTTGAGGGGACTTATAGTCTAAGCATCTACACACATTTTGCATTGATTCACTACTCAGGCGGTCATAATGGAAATTAGGTAGCTAATAAACATACTAGGATGGTATGGTTGGCACGCTGTTGTGAGTAACCCCTCATAGTCGAATCTCCAAAGCCTAACCACATGACCTAATCTCTTTAGCTATTGCCTTTAGATAAATCTTAGATGAGGGAAGCCACCTTCTTAGAAAAAAAAAAGAAAAGAAAAAAATTAGAAAAATACCTAGAAAGGAAAAAAATGAAAACAAATAGAAAAGGGATAAAAGAAGAATAATAAGTCACTTTACCACATGAGTATGGCTGGCAAATTATCGTAGGTAACCCCTCATTGCCTTTTATCCATAACTCAGCTCACAAAATGCACAAATAATTCTGAACACTTAGGGAGAAGCAGGGTAATAGAATAAACTGGGGAGATATACACTAATTTCGCCATTATGTTGATCCCATAAAAATAAAAATAGGGAGAAAGCTATAGGCCAAATAGATACACTTTTAAGTATAATTTTTTCGTTAAGGGTCACTTAGAGTGGCAGAAACCTGAAGTCCATTCTAATTTTTGTTTAGTGAGTCTATCACACTTTCATAATATGATGCATAGCAGTTAGAGTTCTTTTTGAATCTTGGGTGGGTTGGGTAGCCGTAGAAATCTACCCTGAAACATTAAACTAAAAATTTCCAACAAAAAAATAATAGAAAAGAAAAAGAATTTCTTTCTTATTTGGAATAAGGTGAGGACTTAGGTGGTCTGCATTATTGCATTTTGGCAGACACTCGAGTAACTGAGTCTTTGCAATTTAGGTTCTGAGTTTAAACTTCCTATTGCTGATAAATAACTGTTTCCTAAGTAATCTGATCCTAATTTCATTTATAAATAGCATGTAGTGTAGTTTTGGTAGGTACTAGCAAAAGATAGGCATGAGGGTGTGATGTAGAAACATTTATATAGCTTAAATTGCCTATTTATGCATGTTCCAAGGCTCATAGAAGCATCCAGTATTATAAATAATGTCTAACATCCATCATATTGCATTTAGATTAACTTTTGTAAATTGTATATTGATGAGAACCTCATCATGAGCCTTAACTAGCTCATTTTGACCTAAGAAAGAAAATAAGAGCTCCTACATAACCTAAAGAAGGGCCTAATTCAAGGAAGAAATGCTCTGAGAAGAAAACATGAAATAAAGGGTAAAATTGTAATTTTACCATTGCAGTACATCAACAAGATTTCTCAGAAGCTAAACATAGGTCAAATGATCTTAAGAAGATGAAAAGTGGGTTGGTTCAGTCAGAAATGGGTTCATGTGCAGTTTAGGAATTAAATGACATCTTATAACCCGAAAACAAACCCGCTTAATTCAACAAGGTTCTGGTCAGGATAAAAATCAACTAAACCCTCTAAAATTCATGGAAAAATACCCCCTAGGGTTCAGAACCTTCAAATTGGCCTTTGGAACCTATTTTGATCTAGATTGGGGGTCCTAGAACATTATTTGACCTAATTTGGGTTTTTGTGTAAAATGTCCAGTCAAACGTGGTCAAACCTAAAATCCAACTTCACCATTGGATTCCTTAGGTTCAATTAGGTTTGTATTTGGACCTAAGGGGAGGTCATCTTGACCTACTTTGCAAAATAGTCTACCCAATTACCTTCTGGCTCCGGCGGCCTATCTCCCTCCTCATCACTCTGCCACAATACCAGTGGCAGAGCCATCTTCGTCTCCTTCCTCCACGTTGCGCAAAACTTGCGCACGTGCTTCCAGCCCCATCGTCGTTGCCGTTCTCCCCCGCTCTGGATGTTTCTTCTCCGACGGCGGTAGGTACAGCTAGCCACTCTCCTACCCCCCTTCGTCCACTTAAATAGGTCAAATCTCTTCCTCTCTCTCCCCTCTTTATTTCCCCTATTTTTATTTCTACTTTCGACCCCTCGACGCTGCAGTCCCCCACCATCGTTCCCACCTCCAGCCGACCACCGGTGAAGGTTCTCCCGCCTCTCCACCCATCCACACGCCTCGCCACCTACCTCATCACCTCCGCCACCATCCACTGAGCACATTCCACCCTTCCATTGACTGCCATCACCTCCCTAAACGCCCCACGACCTAACCCACTTTCACGGCCACAAAGTGACTTAGGCACGCACGCCTAGGCCGCCCTACAGGTAGCCACCCACCGCCTCACCTTCCCCGTGACACGGCGATGCTCCTCATGTGTTTTAATGGGGCCGACAGGTCGTATTGAGTGAAATGCAGGTCGACCTCCCTTCCACCATTGACGCAGAAGCACGGAGTTTGCAAGCTTCACTCCAAGTCGCGTGCTCCAAGCATAAGAGTCCCAGGTGACTCACGAGGATCTCACGCACACATCCAACCAGAGAGCAGGCTTAGCGAGCGATTGCAACAGTGGCAATTGAGTGAAGCACCTCACCTGCGGGCCTGAAGAAGCATATGGGACTTTTAGTCCCACCTCGTAAACACAAGAGTGAGGTGCGTGACTTAAATTGAATTTGTGATTTCTTCTTATCGCCTCAAGTGACACGGGGTAAGGTCCCTTGCCCATACACCTGCCTCATCCACGACCTATGCCCTCGGATCTGGCTGACCGACCCGATTAGCCTCGCACTCCTCACACACCACACCCACGCCGGTGCACCTGAACCTGGGCACACAAAACCTGACCCTATTTCCCAGCTCTGGGAGAGCAATCCTAGGAGAGAAACAAAGAAAGTATGCGAGAAGGCTAAGGGATAGGTTTTTCTCTTCACTGTGCAGGGAAGAGAAGAAGGAAAAGAAAAGGAGCTAAGGTGCAGTTGAAGAAGAGGAAGGAAAAGGAAGAAGCACAAGGTAGAGAAGAAGGAAGGAGAAATCAAGGAAGAAGAAAGACTAAAGTCTGAGAAGGAAATCAAAGAAGAAGAAAGAAGGCCAAAGAACAGAAGAAGAAGAAGAAAAGAAGAGAAGCCAAAGGCAGAGAAAGAAAGAAACTCTCAGAGAAAGAAGACAGAGGAAAACCAAAGAAGAAGAAGGAAAAGAAAGAAGAGAAGTAGAAAGAAGGCAGAAAGAGAAGAAAGAGAGCCAGAGAAGAAAAGAAGAGCCAAAGAAGAGAGACAAGAAGCATATCTTTTTAAGACGGCTAATTATAGAATCAGACGGCCAATTCTTCTTTTGCTACATTTTCATAAACTCATGCATTCTAGTTTGAATTAGATTTTTAGTAAATTTAAGTGTTTGAATTACATTATTGAGATTAGTGAATAAATTCCATTTGCTCCCTGTGTTCGACCTCGGATACTTAGGTTTTCGAGTAATAAAACTTTTTATTTGTTATCAACGCTTGATCAACTATACTACAACGCGACTAATTTACTCCTTTAAAAATCCCGACCAAGTGTGTATAACATTTTGGTGCCGTTGCCGGGGACAAATTCGATCAAGTGTTGAATAAACATTTTAGCATTGTTGCTGGGGAAGAACGCACAATTTATCACTAATCTTTGCATTCTTCTTGATTATATTTGAACACTAACTTGCCCTATTTTTGTTTTGTTGTGATCTTGCAAGGTATTTCACGAGAAGATCTCCTGTGCAAGTCAACCACTCCAGGGTAGGTAATCTCTCTTCTTCCCTAAATCCATCTCCTAATTCCTGAAAGACAAGAGGAAGCAATTAAATTGGGAATCAATTGCCTTCTCTTTATAGTAATTGCCATCTTTAAGGCAAAGTTTCCTAATTTTACGAAAACTTTTCAAGAGTGTATTGAAGCAGAAGAAATTTTTTAGAGATCCTATCCCACAAAATTCCTGTGCCTAGTAGAAATCACGCTTAATCTCCACGGACAACACACTTCTTATTTCAAGTCTAAAGAGAATTTTTGTGAAAAGAAGAAGAGGATTGGAAGTAGAGCCAAATTAGGGTTTCTACAGTGGGGTTTTGGAGTGCTAGTCACACATGCTTGCATAAAATAAACCCACCTATATTTGTGTGCTACCCAAGCCTTTAATTGAAGAGATCTAAGCAAGACAAAACCCTAAAACTAAGCTCTAAAACCACTTGAATCTTCAAAACATTGGACCTAATAACCTTGGAGTCAAATCAGGGTGATCTCTAGATCTTAACCTAGACTTATTCTACCATCTTTAGGGCAGGTCAGGTGAAGTCGACCCCTTTGGTCAACCAACCTTAAAATTAGGTCACAACACCAAAAAATCTAAAGTTCAAGTGAAAACCGTAAAGCACCTTTGATCTTAAAAGTGGTAGACTTAAGAGGTCAAGGTCCCCATTCTGGTCTACCTGGAATCTCAGTGACAAGAGAGGTCGAGTGGGGGAAACCCTGTAACCCGTGGGGACGCTCTACCGTGTAGGGGTCTTTGCGGGACTCTCCCTCTTTGGCTGTCGTGGTCATTCTCAGGTGGACGACCTTCTGATCCAAGGGTATCATCTGCCTTGAACCCCCATAGTCATCCAACATCTTTGGGTGCCTTGATTGGGTCAAAACACCTCCAGTCCCTCATCTCTTTTCTTTAAAGCACACACATACATTTTCAGTGGGACTCTTTGTTCAGATTTATTCGCTTCATAACTTGATTCTACATCTTAATTCAAACTCTGATTCTACATCTTGATTCCACCACCTAATCCAAATATGCAGCCAAACCACTTAGGACTACCATTCAAGAAACCTGAATCCCGGAGATCCATGAGAGATAGGATGATTAAGGATGCCCTGAAATTCTATGAAAATGAAGACAAAACCTCAACACCAGTAGAAAACATTTAGGTTAGTGTACCAACAACCACAACCTTCGTCATAACCTGTGCCCAAGTGTTATTGACTGAAGCCACAAACGGATCAACCCGAGACATTCTCATCACAGGATACATTGAGATAGAAAAATTACACAATTTTGAATACCTCCGATGCATAACAAGTCCTGTACTTTGGGAACAACACCAAGATGATCTTGAAAAATGGGAGGAAATGATGAGATTATTAAAACAAATTATCGACCAAAAATACTGCCACAAATAGAGGATGAACCATCTTGGGGTAGTATTGAGGATCAATCTGATTTTCCATATCTTGGGTTTGAGGCATAGAATGGTTGTGGATTTCCAACCCAGATAGAAGACAACATGCCTGATATTGAATTAGGTTGGGAAATTGCAGGAGAACACAATATTGAGCCAACCCTAAACCATGAATCACTAAGCATAGAATTCTAAGACTCCTGCAATAATGAGATTAGAACTGAACCTCTCGAGGGTGTAAATCCCGCCTCTTATTTTGATAAGGTGACCCTCGAAGGTAAATCAGACCTAGTTTCTAATGATTCAACCCACATCCTAACCCTAGAATCAAGATCTGAAACGTCTTTGGAAGATTACGAGGCCCCATATGAAGATCAAATTTTCAATGAAGAATATGATTCTGGGCCTCTATTTGATGAATGTCTCTCTCCAACATCCTCAAAGAATCAAATCGATTTTTCAGAAGTCATGCCAATTTACGATACAAAAATCGAGGAGTTGGACGAGTGGGGTTTCAATTAGGTCTATCTTACCAGCTTAGAACTTGAGCCTAGTAAGAACATTATTTTAAGCTTAGAATTAACATATAGGCTAGACCCCAGTCAGGCTGCTGAATCTACATCATATGATTTATTCTATGGTGGAACTCATGATCTTGAATCTTATTCAAAACTTGATTTTCGCAAACTCTCCGATGATTTCGAATCTGACCATAATATCGAAGAAAATCTACTTCCTGATTATAACAAGCCAATCTATGACCTCAGCTCACATGACTCATTCTCTGACTCCGATTCTAAGGTCTCAGTTCCCGAGATCACTGATTTCAGTTTAGGTTCCAGTGACATGGAATCATTTATTTTCGATCCTCAGGAACCAAAACCAAAAAATGCCGAGAGTGATTGCAACCCAGAGGACTCTCTACATGAGACCACCTTTCATTCCTTTCTAGAAGAGCCCTCATACACAATTCTCATTGAAGCCACCTCTTCCACACATACAGAACTGATCAAAACCCATTGTCAGCCCCGACCCGCAACCAGACTCAATGTCTATTCTGATTCACCTCTCACTGAGCCATTTGCAGATGATTCAACTCCACACACATTTCGGGTATCAAACATTGATCAGACTGAAAAACATGATCCATCATTCTCTGATCACCCCTGTAGGGTTTCCACATTATTCACTGATCATTTTTCGGATCCCTACTCTAACCAGGCTTATTCGACCCAGCCAAAAACTGAGTTTTCACTTCCGTATCCATCCGAGCCGTATAGCATATGGTGGGTTCCGCATCTATTGACCTACATCTATCAACTCACCAGATTAATAGGGTTTGGGCTGCATCATGAACCCTCTGATCTTAACAAGCACCTGGTTGGACCAACCAGGCTCTTAATCAAGGTGCTTGTTTTACAAAACTCTACTGATTTGACCACTTCCTCTCCATCTCATTTTCCACTCGACTGAAGGTGTCGAATTTAGTGCTTAACAGGAGGCAACCCATTATTCCAAAAACCCAAGATCCGTTTGATTATCTGTCTGTACTCCACATCTATTGCCCCTTGAGTTCAGCCTTAGACAGTCGATCCCACCTCTGGTACACATACCAGAGCTTGAAATCATTCGCAACAATCACTTCCCGACCCATTTACCCTCCCGATATATCCTATTCTAAGTCCTTGAACCCAACACTGTTTCATACCCTCCGTTTACAATGAAGACATTGCAAAACTTAGGCATGGGGGGGTGGTAAAGTGCATACATACAAAATCAAGAAAATTCAGAAGGATTCTCACAAAAAATACACATATCACAAAAAACACAAAAAATAAAAAATTATAAAAAAAAGAACAAAAAAATTAAGGAAGGAGGAAAATTTTGGAGCCACACAATCATGAGGAGGAAAAGAGAAAAAGACAAAAAGGAGCACAAAATGAAAAAAGAAAGAGATAGTCATTAGTAAGAGATTAAGGAATTAACCAAAGTTCTAGACCACATCAAGGAAAAAGAGAATTAAAGAAAAAAAGTGCTAATGAGACACAAAAAGGGATTAGTAGGAATGCTGACTTTAGGACTTTTGGGCTAGACTCTTAGGCTTAAAAATTCAAGTATCCACTATGATCTGGATAATCCTCAAGAGGTTGGGAAAAATGCAAAGCTTAAGTATTAGGTCTAAGGTTTAGGGAATATTCAGCCTCGTTAACTGACCTTCGATTTGTGGGACTTGGTAACCTAAGCACCCAAACCCACACACAGTCTGGTTCAATGTGCATAACTATCAAAATCATGCAAAATCGTTTAAATGCTCTGAAAAAGTTGCCTAGATTAGGAGCGGCCGATCAACACAAGTTGATTTGGACAAGTTCCCGACGCGGAGAGGAGGGAAATTCCCCTCAAAGATGCATATCAACATATCGTCTCCTCGGTGCATGTCTCTTAGGATATTTACATATGGCATGTAAGCACTCTGCTGGTTCAGATACCATGGGTGGCATTATCATGAAATGTCGATTGCCAGGGTTTGGATTCGGCCATGAAACGCCATGGGCAAGATTATCTCGAAATCTCGAAAGCCAGGGTTCCGAGGGTTGCCATGGGTGATGCTATCACGAAGCATCGATTGCTAGGGACCTTTGAGGATTGATGATGGGGACGAGGAATCCGATAAGACCATGTTGAGAAGCAAATCCGAAGCTAGAAATAAAAAGAAAAGAGAGAGAAAACTCTCCAAACAATTAAATCCTCTGTCTCTCTCTTGCAAAAATGCACTGCAAACTGAACCTAGGCTAAAAATGTCTCAAGCACGGGTGCTTTAGTCGTAGAGTCCAACAAACCCTAGGATTGTTCCTATGGGCCTTAAAAACCTTCGCGGAGGACTGAGGTTAAAGCTGGTCAAGTCCGGATTTTGTTTGATACTTGAGTACCTCTACGACTATTGCCGGCATTCTAACCTAATCAAAAGAAAAAGAAAAGCGCTTATCATAACTGACGGAAGAAACTCATGGTCTACAACAGAAGTTACAACCTTGAAATTTTGCTAAGGGACTAGCAAAAGCTAGGCATGGGGGTATGATGAGAACCTCATCATGAGCCCTAACTAGCTCATTTTGACCTAAGAAAGAAAATAAGAGCTCCTACATAACCTAAAGAAGGGCCTAATTCAAGGAAGAAATGCTCTGAGAAGAAAACATGAAATAAAGGGTAAAATTGCAATTTTACCATTGCAGTACATCAACAAGATTTCTCAGAAGCTAAACATAGGTCAAATGGTCATAAGAAGATGAAAAGTGGGTTGGTTCAGTCAGAAATGGGTTCATGTGCAGTTTAGGAATTAAATGACATCTTATAACCCTAAAACAAACTCACTTAATTCAACAAGGTTCTGGTCAGGATAAAAATCAACTAAACCCTCTAAAATTCATGGAAAAATACCCCCTAGGGTTCAGAACCTTCAAATTGGCCTTTGGAACCTATTTTGATCTAGATTGGGGTCCTAAAACATTATTTGACCTAATTTGGGTTTTTGTGTAAAATGTCCAGTCAAATGTGGTCAAACCTAAAATCCAACTTCACCATTGGATTCCTTAGGTTCAATTAGGTTTGTATTTGGACCTAAAGGGAGGTCATATTGACCTACTTTGCAAAATAGTCCACCCAATTACCTTCTGGCCCCTAACTTTTGAAAACTCTTGTGCAGACCCCCTATCTTCCTCTCCACTCTTGCAATTAGGTCCCTCCACCATTAAAGCGGAGGAATCCTACTCCGACGAGGATCCAAGGAAGATTACTCCCTGATTCCTCAGAGATCTCCTCCTATATTTGGAAGGAAGATTCTATGAGGAATTCCCTTCCATCTGAGCATGATTTCAGGATCTGATTTGCATCAAATCTCTCGTGCGAATGCACGAGAGATGTGGGTGTCTCCCTGAGTCCTACGCCAGCAAGGAATTTTGTGCTTGGAAGCTTATCTTCCAAGAACAAGAGCCCCTGCCAATTCCCATAAAAGGACCACCACCTCCGACCGCTCCCATTCAACTTGACTTGGCCGGAGAACCACCCCAATTTCATCCCTTCTCCTTCGGCCAGGTGTCCAACAGGCTCTGGTGGCCTATCTCCCTCCTTCTCATCTCTATGCCACAATACCAGTGGTAGAGCCATCTTCATCTCCTTCCTCCACGTCTCACAATACCCACGTGCGTGCTTCCAGCCCCATCGTCATCGTCATTCTCCCCCCCTCTGGACGTTTCTTCTCCGGCAGCAGTAGGTACGGCCAGCCACTCTCCTACCCCCTTCATCCACTTAAATAGGTCAAATCTCTTCCTCTCTCTCCCCTCTTTATTTCCCCTATTTTTGTTTCTACTTTCAACCCCTCGATGCCGCAGTCCCCCACCATCGTTCCCACCTCCGGCCGACCACCGACGAAGGCACTCCCATCGCTCCACCCATCCACACGCCTCGCCACCTACCTCATCACCTCCGCCACCATCCACTGAGCACATTCCGCCCTTCCATTGACTGCCATCACCTCCCTAAATGCCCCCTAACCTAACCCACCTTCATGGCCACAGAGCGACCTAGGCATGCATGCCTAGGCCGCCCCGCGACCAACCACCCACCGCCTCACCCTCGCCGTGACATGACAAAGCTCCTCATGTGTTTTAATGGGGCCGATAGGCCGTATTGAGTGAAATGCAGGTCGACCCCCCTTCCACCATTGACGTAGAAGCACGAAGCTTGCAAGCTTCACTCCAGGTCGCACGCTCCAAGCATAAGAGTCCCAGGTGACGCGTGAGGATGTCACGCACGCATCCAGCTAGAGAGTAGGCTTAGCGAGCGATTGCAGCAATGGCAATTGAGTGAAGCACCTCATCTGCGGGCATGAAGAAGCAGGTGGGACTTTTAGTCCCACCTCGTAAACATAGGAGTGAGGTGCATGACTTAAATTGAATTTGTGATTTCTTCTTATCGCCTCAAGTGACATGGGGTGAGGTCCCTCGCCCATACGTCCGCCTCATCCGTGACCTATGCCTCATGGATCTGGCTGATCAACCTGATTAGCCTCACACTCCTCGCGCACCACACCCACGCCGGTGTGCCTAGACCCGGGCATGCGAAACTTGACTCAATTTCCCGGCTCTGGGAGAGCGAACCTAAAAGAGAAATAGAGAGAGTATGTGGGGAGGGTAGGGGATAGGTTTTGCTCTTCACTATGCAAGGAAGAGAAGAAGGAATAGAAGAGGAGCTAAGGTGTGGCTGAAGAAGAGGAAGGCAAAGGCAGAGAAGAAGGAAGGAGAAATCAAGGAAGAAGAAAGACTAAAGTATGAGAAGGAAATCAAAGAAAAAGAAAGAAGGCCAAAGAATAGAAGAAGAAGAAGAAGAAGAAAAGAAGAGAAGCCAAAGGCAGAGAAAGAAAGAAATGCTCAGAGAAAGAAGACAGAGTAAAACCAAAGAAGGAAAAGAAAGAAGAGAAGCAGAAAGGAGAAGGTAGAAAGGGAAGAAAGAGAGCCAGAGAAGAAAAAAAGAGCCAAAGAAGAGTGGGAAGAAGCATATCTTTTTAAGACATCTGATTATAGAATCAGACGTCCTATTCTTCTTTTGCTACTTTTGCATAAACTCATGCATTCTAGTTTGAATTAGATTTTGAGTAAATTTAAGTGTTTGAATTACATTATTGAGATTAGTGAATAAATTCCATTTGCTCCCTGTGTTCGACCTTGGATACTTATGTTTTCGAGTAATAAAACTTCTTATTTGTTATCAACGTTTGATCAACTATACTACAATGCGACTGATTTACTCCTTTAAAAAGCCCGTCCAAGCGTGTATAACATTTTGGGGCCATTGCCAGGGAAAAATTCGATCAAGTGTTGAATAAACTTATATTAATGTGCTCGTTCAATGGCTATGGGATAGGTCAGTACATTTTTAGGCCCCGAATTGCAGATCCAACCATACAGATATGATCAGAGCGATGATCGAAGTCCAACGCATCCGAAATCGCCCTAATCAAACCTTTGTAGAATCATTCATAGTCTGAAGAAGATCAAAGAACAAGGGAAAGGTGACACAAATACGAGCTTTAAACGACAAATTCGACTGCACAGATGGGTTCAGGTCGACGATCGCAACCTAATGACATGAAAATCGACTCGATTCGACATCCATAGCATCACCTATGAAGAAATGAAAATGGATGAGCCAGATGGCACCACATGGCACCATCCTAGCCGCCCATGGCTACCCAAGGCCACCACTCTACTCCAAAGCAAGGCCAACATATGATCTGAGCCATTGATTCATAATCCAATGCTCCACAACTAGCCACGCCATCTCTCCATGCTACACCTCACATTCTCTGAAGGTAAAGAAGCATGTTGTCTCGGCTGTTGGATCTTCAGCCAATGGCTGAGATCAACTCCTCACCACCAAGCAAGATCTCCTTTTGGACCTAAAGAGGCCTTTAGCAAAAAAGTGGGTAGTGCCACTCCCAAACAAGGGGCGTGGGATCGAATCCCCACAGTGGCTATCTTTTAGCGCAAACTGATTGCAATCAGGGCTGCACAATCTCATGTGGATGATTAGTGATGTTGACACGAGCGTGGACCTCTTATCTAAGCATGTGGGAGAAGAACGATTAGCATCGTTGGATGGAAATCAGACAGGCGAGGTGGATCCACATGGCTTAATGGATAGGCAGAGTGGCAAACGCATGATCATACGCACCCTTTGCGTGATCTGAAGGCACGGAGAGGTGCGATCTAGGCCCTATGATCTTGATCTAATGGTGGGCATCGCTCCTCATGGATAGCTATAGCTACGCTGCACAGCTAGCGTATGAGTGTGCGCTACACGTGTGAGTGCGTGGGTGATGCGTCTGGAGTATGCCTGGTACATGCATGTAAATGCCCTTGAGTGTCAAATGATTTGCCATATCCCATTTCTCAACCTATAAATACCCTACACATCCCCTCCTTCTTCCACATCCGTTCCTTCACCTCTCTACCCATCTCTAAAGCTCTAAGACCTACTCTTGAGCTAGTCCCAAGCCCGGTGTGCTCCACTAGAGTAGAAAAATAATTTTTATTCCCACCCCGCATCCCCTTCATGGAGCTCCCATCGACTGTCTTCTACATTAATTTTGTACAAAACATTTGTTGAGATTTTATATATAGATTTATTCTCTCTCTCTCTCTCTCTCCCTTTAGTTAGTTGTAGAGTATATTAGTTAGTTTAGATAAATATCTACTTGCTATTCTACCTATCTAAAAATAACAAAAAAAATTACAACACCCCAAAATACCAAAAAGAAATAAAGCAAATGTGAATTTCTGAAATCAAATGTCCCCTCCCTGCGTTCGAATCGAGGTTCACCAACTTGGTTATAAATATTATCTGATAGCTAGATTTTTGCAACTACGACGATGGGTTTTTCAAACTCGAACTTTTATTAGGAATTTTTCGACTTATCATACTCAAAAAGTCTTCTAATTCTGGTATATCCCCTTCACATTCTTCATATGTCTAGGTATAGTCTTTAGAAATGACCATCTGGATGGGGATTATAACACAAAAGAATCGGAGTCATCTCCTCTACAATCTCATCGATCACCACAATTTGATAACAATCTTCCAATCTGGGCTGTTGATGGGCATCAAACACATTTAGTCAAATTTTCCTGTTCCTAAAGCCCATCTTTAATTTAAGTAAGCATCAGAGAAGGGTGAATAGTGCGGGAAATAAAATGCTCTAGAATAAAAACAATCCAACAAAACAATCACCATAATTACACAATAGGCTTTTAGGTGGAAACTCCAAGGGTAAAAATCACCACATAAGTCTTCCTGACTTAGGATTTTCCTCTTCGACCTAGATCCACTATACGTGTCACTTAAATGAGGGTGACACAACCTCAATACAACCATACTACTTTGACTAGAGGGTAGTGTACCTCAACCCCTCTTCTTCATGAAGAGAATTTTGTCTTACGAAGGAGATGGGAATTCGCTACACGAATACCCAACTAAAAATAAAACAAAAATAATAATACCTATAGAGCCCAAATGTAAGTTTGAACCTAAGCTTCTATAGGTAAAGAAACTTCCCTAATTGTGGAAGTAGAATGTTGTGAGTGCACAGTGGGTCGGTGTTCTTGTAAGTGTAGGATGAAGCATGGAGGGCAATGGCAAAGTTTCTCCTCCTTGATTTCTCACATAATGTGTATAAGGGTGGAAAGTATTATCTCAAGGTGTGCTTAGCTAAGAAGAGGCCCTCTTCTATTTATAGAGGCCTTAGGAAGGTTCAAGATGCCTTGGTAGCCATATTCTAGCTGTTGGAGGAATTTCCCTAAAGATTGGGTCGAAATCCAATACAAATCAGGCCATAAATGAATCTGACAATAGAATTAGATGTCTGATCAGGGTTTATTAGACATCTAATAAAAGAATTAGACGTCTGATTCTATAAGGTGATCTTCTTGGAATGGGATTGGATCCAAATAAGGATCTAGTGTCTTGTGGAAAGATGTCTTACTAGATGTCTGGTCAACCTGTTAAACGTCTGATGACAAAGATTACTCTCGAGAGTTGATTCCTAAAAAGCTAATGGTTAGATTAGATCTAACAAATTATAATTAGGGTCAAGTTTAATCACAACGGTCGGTTATAGGACATCTAGGACTATCTCTGAATGTTTGGGATTATCTTTGGACTTCTGGGACTGTCTTTCGACGTCTGGAAGAGCTTATGGACATTTGACACAAGGTATGGATGTCTGTAAGCAAATGCCACAGACTAGGTTCTGGAATTCTAGTTATTGGATGCCTGATCAAATTCTTGAAGTCTTAAAATGAATTTCTAGACATCTGATACTGTGTCTGGACGTCTGGATAAGGCTCATTGGAAGTCTGATAAGATGTTTGGAAGTCTAATTAGGCATGTTATTTGCTATTTTAGCTTTCTAACTTGATTTTAAGATTTCCCTAAGTGTCCTAAGGGTAAGTAAGTGTGTCTAGGACTTAAGTTATTATATTTTGGGTTCTTTAACATATTTCTATGGAAATAAAAGAACAAAAATTACAAGTACAAAAAACAAAATGACTATCCTATTCTTCTTTTTCAACCTTTGGCTCCAAGCCCAGTCCCCAATCCATGCTCGTTGATGCTTTTGCTCCTAAGTGAAGCTCCTCCATTCCCCCATGGACTTGAGCTTGAACTCCTACACATTTGCTATCATTTGCATATAATCTAAAACTTTGAACTCAAATGCAAATGTTTTTTTTGAAAAAGAGAAAGGACTGCTACCATTCACAGTAGCAATCCAAATTTATTATAGCCACAGCAAATTACACGTTATCTAGCCATTGCCTGTATAAGAAGAAGGCTCTATTACAAATGACTTCCATCCACACACACCCATTATTAAAGATAGCATCATTACACCCACACCAAACACACCATAAAACGGTTGTAACTTTGATGCTCACCTCATTTGCAATGCAAAGGCTAGACTAAAGGCCATCCCATGTGCGTAAAGGAGTAGAGAAGACTTTTGCCAAATCCTTGCTTTGACCAGACAAGAGCTAAAGCGGTGATTGATGTCATCGGGAGCAAACTTGCATAAAGAGCATAAAATAGGGGGAACTCCCATGGTGCGTGTTCTAAATGATCCAGTAGCTAGACCATTTCTTGTAGCCAGTTAAAGAAAGATTTGGCACTTGAGGGGAATCTTCAACTTCCACAAGCATGAGCAAACAAAGGAGTGGCTATCATCTGTGGGTGTCAAGATGAGATGTTTATATGCCTTGCTTGGTGAATAAATACCTTCCCACCAAATGAAGCCATCAAGCTCCTCAGATAGCCTAAAGGAGTGAATCAGGTCTTCCAATCTGATTAGATACTCAGATAGAAGACTGTGGTATTGGCTATGTGAATGGGGGAGTTGCCATTTGTCTTCTTGTGGATCCCAATACTCCGACACTCTGGCCTCTTTGTTATGTTTAGCTTGGAAGGGTCTTGGAAAAATGCTCTCCAAGTTTCCCAACCTACTCCAATTATCAACCAAGAAGCTAAAGTTTTTCCCATCACCAAGCTTCAGTTTGAAGAGGTCTCAATGCTCATTAACCGTCTTCAATACTAAGGTTCAAAAGGGAAATGCATGAGATGTGGTCATCATCATGGCCGATGACTTGTCTGGCCCATATGAATATTTAATGAGGTCTTGCCACAGCCCCCTGTCTCCTCTCAAAATAACAATGCCCCATTTTATTAGAAGGGAATCATTAAGCTCATGGAGCAAAAAGATGCCCATCCCCCCTTCCTCTTAGGCTTACACAGTAATGACCACTTGGCAGGGTGCAAGAATCTCCCATCATAACCTAGTCCCTTCCAGAAGAATCTGTGCCTGATGGTATCCAGCCTCTTAATGATGGTTCCTGGAGGATGGAACATAGAAAAAAAGAAGACTAGAATGGCGGATATAACTAAATTGAGTAATACCAACCTTCCTCCCTTTGATAGAAACCTTCTGCACCAACCTGAAAGACGCACGAGATTTTTTCAAAGAAAGCAGCCTAATCTATCGACGATAGTCTCTTTTCCACCAAAGGTAGCCCCAGGTAGTGTATAGGAAGAGAACTAACAGGCGTCTAGAGAGTATTTGAGAGGACCTTTCTAATTTGATTTGTAGAACCAAAACAAATTAAAGATGACTTGGAGCCATTTACCCTTAGACCAAATATCTCACCAAATATGTCAACAATGTACTTAAGGCATTCTGCTTTAGTTTGACCCTCCTCCATAAAGAATATAGTGTCATTTGCGTATTGGAGAATGGGAGTCAATGCACTATTTGAAGAAAGAGAGTAGCCATGAATCAAGTTTCCACTGCAAGCTTTGAAAGCAAAGTGTGCCAAGGTGTCCATTGCCAATAAGAAAATTAGAGGTGCTATAGGGCAACCTTGCCTCACCCCTTTTTGTGGCTGGATCCACTTCCCTGTGGGTTTCCCATTGACCAGAGGAGAAAAGGATGATGTGGTAATGCATCTTTTCATCCAAAGAACCAAGTTTCCAGGAAACCACTTCTACGGAGAATCTCCCAAAGGTAAGACCATGAGATGGAATCATAATCATAAGCCTTAGAAAAGTCAACCTTCCATATGAAGGCCTTCGTCTATTTTCTCTTCCACCAAGACACTATTTCCTATGCCAAAATAAAAGATTCCTGCAGAGTAACCTTTAATAAAAGCATATTGTATCAGTTTAATTAATTTCCCAATCACCTCCCTTAGCACATTTGCAAGTATATTCGCAATTAAGAGATAAATAGAGTTAGATAATGCAATAGGCCTAAAGTCATGCAAGGTGTTTGCTCCTTGTTTCTTTGGGAGAAGGAAGAGCAAAGATCTATTTAACTTTTCAAAGCCAAAGTTTTCCCTCTAGAACTCCTCCAGAACTTTTAGAACATCATCTTTAACCATGTACCAAAACTCTTTGTAGAAAAAAACTTGGAAGCTATCAGGCCCCAGGGATCCCTCGACCTTCAGATCTCTCAACACCGTGACCACTTCTTATTCATTGAACAGTTGGGTAAGATGTGCAACTTCCTCATCTAAGAGTCTTGGCATGTTCGACAAGGATAGGCACCATACTCCTCCCCTACTATACCTTGTGGCAGCAAAGAAATGAGTGTTGATGGAGTTCTGAATCTCCTGTAATTTGGTGACTTTACTCTCCCACCTCTAGTGAAGAAATAGTATTGAACCTTCTTCTGGCACTAGCTGCTGCATGAAAGAATTTGGTGTTGGAGTCCCCTTCTCTTAGCCATAATTGTCTTAACATTTCCCTCCAATCAATCTCTCTCTGTAAATCTTCCTTAGCGATAGTTGCCTGAAGATCTTTGCATTGAGATATCTCCACTTCACTTAGCCCAACCGTATCCTCCTTGGGCAATTGTTTTATAACATTAACCTGGGTCCAAGACTTCAAATGCACCTGATTTTAAAATGCTTATTTATGATAGTTCCTAGGCCTAGCATTGCATTTCATAGTATAAATATTGCATAACATTCATTGCATTGCATTGCATTTAGGATAGTTTGTGTATTCTATATATTAATTTCAACATTTTATATGGCTAGGAGGCAGTGCAACATCTTTATGGGCTTCGAATGAAGAATTAGACCATATGGATGGATCCGAAGCAACGATCGTAGTCCGTCGGTGCAAAAATACTTTGATTAGAGCACCGTAGCACCCTCTACAAGAAGCAGAAGATGGACTGCCCAGGTGGTGCCACCCGGGCCACCCTACATTAGCCGCAACCTCCCTAGCCTCACCACAAGAAAAGATCCTAGCCATTGGATCTTAATCCAATGGCTGAGAAGCGCCCAACCTCACCCAACCTCCTTCAAAGCTTAGTAAAGAAGATTTGATCACAACCGTTGGATCTTCATCCAATGGTCGAGGAGCACAGTAGGACTTAATCTCCACGTGACCAACCAGTGCCTATGGCCAAGTGGTAGCATGCTCGCGGATGCGGATCCGCTCAGTGCCAGAAGAAATTAGACTACTCGATCTTGATTGAGCGGTCGAGGTGAGTCATGCATGATCAGATGCCACCTACTGACGTGCAAATGCACTCCAGCTCAGATGCACCTCATCTGGGGTGCTCATTTAAGTCGTCCACTAATAACACTACATCTTGGGGTAATAATTCTGTCAATTGGGGTTTATCTTAAGGGTAATGTGCTCAAATAACACACCATAAGTAGGCATGGGAGAATGACATGCATCGCACATAGAGATTGCTTATTAAACAGTATTAATGGCCATTTCTATAAGTTCATGTCAAAATAGGCCTCAGATGAGCAATCGGACTGCACGGATAGATTTAGAGCGACGAATGGAATCCAACGGACTCAAAATCAACTAAATCTGACATCCAGAGCTCCCACAATTGGCCCAAGAAGTTCTGATCGTTGATCTGATGATCAACGGTCAGAAAGCTACCACGTGTCGACATCGCTGCACCCCTCGACCGCAGCACAACTCCATCGCCCTTCACCACCGGATGAATCTCGGCCATTGATCTTCAATCGAACGGCTTCGCAGCACTCCACGCTAGCTCACCCCGCCTCCTCTTCGCGACCATCCAGCCCCACAGCACAGCGGGTCGCAAGCCATTTGCAAAGGAAGCGGCGGGAGTTCGAAACCCCACACGCTGCCAAATTGCTTCTCATGCAGGCACAGCCGATTAAGGCTGTCGATCCGCAGGTGGAGGGCGACGATCGGGCCACACGGTGCTCCCTCGAATGTAGATGCCAAGCGTGCAAGATGATGCACGCGATCCACACCCGCGCTCATGTGCACTTGAGGCACAATCCAAGTGCGCTCTTCACGAAGATCGGACAGCCTACAACGCACGAAGACAGATCGGGTGTGAAGAAGAACGAGTGCGAGAGTGAGACCAGTGGGTAGGGGGCTACACCGACACTTTTTGCATGGATTTAGCAACGTCTCGAATGTTGCTAAAGCCCATACTTAAATTAGAAACCCCTTCTTCCTATATAAACCCCTCCCAACCACCCATGTAAAGCATTCAATTCACTTAGCAAGTATTGTATCACCCTCCTAGCCTCCCTTAGCATCTCTTGTAGTCAACGGAGTCGACGAGCCACCGACGAAGCCTTCTTCCACTACCGTGGCCGCCTCGTCGTCTCCCCTCGCTCGCTCTTCCTCTCCCTTTACTCTAGCTTTACTTTCCTTTTGTTTGAGAATTTAGCTATCGTTGTTTTTGTAAAACTTGAATCACATGTTAAATATAGTTTTGATGTTGTTTTCCATCTTGATCTAAGTGATTGACATGATTTAAAAGACTCTAACCCTACTCTCTCTCCCTCTCCCTCTTTTTCTCTCTCTCACTCATTTTTTCCCATGTCTTCTCGCAAGCAAAAATCCACCATTTCCATGACACTAAGTGACCAGAAAAATTTGATTTTCACACCTTCCTGAGTTCGACACTCAGACTCACGTCTGTTTCTTCATTTAAAATCGACGTTGCAAACACAAACTATAATGATCCTTTTAAACAAACACGTCCGTAGCACGTTAGTTTTTGGAGCCGTTGCTGAGGAGGCAACAGATTTATTTTGTCACTTCCATTTTGCATCCATGCTCACATCATCTAACGCATTTTCTCCTACTTGATGGTTGCAGGAACTCGGCACTTGGACAGCGAAGTAGCGCAACTCATGACGGTTGAGATGGAGTAAGCGCAGCAAGAACCGATTGTGAGTAGTTCTTCACCCGTGGTTATTTGCTTGCTTAAAAAAAAATCTAAAAAAATTTAAAATCAAAAAAAAAATTTGGCGTGGTGAATAATTTCTTGACCCACATCCTCAACGCATCACCCAACAAAAAAACATACACTCTAACATTCTTAATGACCTAATCTTTTTGGAGTGTTTTTTTTCTTTCTTTTTGAGTGGTGTTTGCGAAGCCATCGTGAATTGACATGGGCCACACCACTCACCACTAAAATCAACTCATCTGGTAGAAATTGCATGAACACTAGGATGAGCACCTTAGGGTTCTAGAGCCTCTTCACATTAAAGGAAATCTACTCTCACCAATTGTGTGCAAAACTTGGCTAAGTGAGGGGGATGCAAACACCAAATTCTTTCACCTGGCTGCTAGTTCTAGGAGAAGAACAAATCTGATCTCTTCAATTGTTATAGAGGGGCAGAGAATTACCTCCTTATCTGATATCAGAGTTGAGGCTATCAGGTATTTCAAGGAATCTTCAAGAGCTGCAGGTAGGGGCAATTGGAGGATGACAGCTAGTGATCAGCCCAAGATTAATGAGTCTCAAGGGTCCAACCTGATTGAACCCATATCTGAAGCTGAAGTTCTGAGAGCCATTAAGGATCTCAACTGTGAAGGATCTCCTAGTCCTGATGGAATCCAAGTTTTCTTCTACAAAGAACTATGGGACATTTGTGCACAGAGGTTATGGAAGTGATTAGAGTGTTTCAAATTGGCAATTTTGGCTCTGAAAGGATAAATAGATCTTATCTTTTTCTTCTGCCAAAAACCCCGGGTGCTAAATCCTTCCAGGAGTTTAGACCCATTGCCCTCTCTAACTCCTTGTACTTGGTGATTGGCAAGGTCCTGGCTAATAGATTGAGGCCCGTATTGCAAGATCTGATCCATCCTGCTCAATCGGCATTCCACCCTGGCAAATCTCTACAAGAATCCTTTATCTTAGCCCAAGAGATGATTTGTGGCTGGCATAAGAGAAGATGCAAGGCCTTCCTTCGGAAGGTTGACTTTCGTAAGGCTTATGATTCCATCAGTTGGCCTTATCTCTGGGATGTGCTTAAAAGAAGGGGCTTTCCTCCTACTTGGATAGGCTGGGTTAAAATATGTATTACCACTGCCTCCTTCACCCCTCTAATAAATGGAAAATGTTGTGGTGCGTGGATTCAGCCCCAATGTGGCATCAGGCAAGGATGTCCCCTAGCTCCCCTGATCTTCAATTTGGCAGTTGACAGTTTGTCTTGGTTTGCTTGTAAGCTTGCTGAAGCTGGTCTTGTTAGAGGATATTCACTATCTTGTAGGAATAATCTGGCTCCTATTCTTCAGTATGCAGATGATACTGTCTTTTTTGTTGAAGGGTCCATGGATGGAGCATTGGCTCTGCATCATTTGGTTAATATTTTTGGTGAGCTTTATGGATTGAGGTTGAATAAAGATAAGTCTGGTTTGGTCTGCTTTGGTTTACCTGAGGAGGAGTAAGATGCCTTAGCAACCATCCTGATGACTCCCCACATCAGTCTTCCTATCAGATATCTAGGGCTGCCTTTAAGGTGTTCCAGGTTGAAGAAAAGTGATTGGAACTACCTTTTTGACAAGATTTCTATGAAATTAGATGGTTGGCATAGCAGGTTCATGTCCAGAGGTGGAAGTCTTGTCTTGCTCAACTCGGTAGTCACCTCCATCCCTGTCTTCTACTTTTCCATTTTCAAAGCACCAAAATCCATTTGGAAAAGGTTGGATGTGATGAAGAAGAGGTTCTTTTGGAAGGGAGATAGACATAAGGGCAGTTTCTTGCAGCCTCTCAAGTGGGATCAGATCTTCTATCCTAAAGAGAAGGGTGGCCTTGGGATTAAGTCCCTACAGCATTTTAATGATGCCCTACTACTTAAATGGGCTGTTAAACTACTGTAAGGTGATTTGAAGCCGTGGTTTGTTCTGATTAAGGATAGATATGGAGCATCCAACAGCATGTTGTCCAGACTTCAGCCCAACTATCCTTCTCCCTTCTGGAAATCTGTGACTAAGGCATTGACTGATCACTTCCATTTGCTGCAACCATCACTTGGAGATGGCAAGTCCTTCAGTTTCTGGAAGGAGGGATGGTCTGAGCTGGGTGTTTTGAAGGAGCTCTATCCAAGAGCTTTTACTGCAGCAACTGACAAGGATGCCATTGTCAGCAAGGTCTGGTCCTACAGCAATAGCAGCTGGAATCTGGATGGTAAGGAATCCAGCAGAAGAGCTACCAGGCTATGGGAAGAAAAGAGAAGGCTTATTTCAGACCTTGAGAGCTTCAGACCTAGGACTGGAATGGAGGATAGATATCTGTGGGAGGGGATTTATAGTGTCCAATCTGGCTATAACAGAATGTTGAACATTGAAGAGGGATGGAGATATGATTCCATTAACAAGAAGATATGGCTGCTAAAAATTCCTCTCAAGGTACAAATTTTCCTGCAGCTATGCAGGAGAGATGGTTTAATCACAAGTGATCTACTCCATAGAAGGTTGGGTACTGATCACCATGTTTGTTTTTTGTGTGAGATGAGTACTGACAATGTAAATCACCTCCTCTCTTCTTGCCTTGTCACTGATGTCATCTGGAGAAAAAATTGTCAGGAGCCATTACTAGAGTGGGATTCTATATGGCACGGGTTTGAGGTGAGAGGGAAGCCACATGTCCACATGGCTGCTACTATTTAGTGTGTATGGAAGGCAAGGAATGAGAGACCTTTTCAGGAGAGGCCGGTATGTTGTGAGAGTATTGTAAGAGAGTGCTGGTCCCTCATACACTCTTGGGGATCCTTTTTGTAGCTTCCCTTGCTTTGCACATAATATACTGCTCTGGACTGCTATCGTAGGACGATAGCTCTCCTTTCTGTTTCAAAAAAAAAAAATGACACAAAAGTAAGGACAAACATTAAAAGATACCACATCTTAAAATCGTTGCTTGAAAATCATGTTTTGATAGGAGCACACACACTGGAATCGGAAAACTAAGAGGCACCACCCCAATCAGTGCCTCATCACATAAACCCAAGCACAAGCACTATCTTAGCCCCATGAAAACAGAGTAGACGTGTCCTAGGCAGGACTGGATTAAGTCTCAAGAGGCGTGGTTTTCATCGCTGGGCACTTGGCTTTCATTCCCTTAGTAGAGTCTGGTGACTAGGCTGCAGGGAAGTGTCAAACGACCGTGGTTGTAGGGTCTACAAAATCGGCGACGCAAGCTAAAGGAAGAACCTTCCTTACAATCCCCTCGTAATCAACCTGGCCAGATTAGCTTTGGGAAGGGCAGTCCAGTGCTTACGAACTTGATCGCTCCTTTGGAGATTTCTAGGTCCCCTAAGGAATACACTATAAGGACTAGGCTTGCTTGCTTGGTTGTGCACACACACTTCTCGCATCTGTCGCTCTTCGCATCCCCTCCTGTTCTTCTCTAGTGTATGCATGGGAGACATCACTTCATCCTGAGTTGTTTGTTTTGGGACAGGAATCTAGGAGACCTGATCTAGCTAGAAACATGGCCAAACCTAGAGTATATGAGGTTGAGGACCAACCCCCACCAGACATAATGGCCATCATCCAGGCCCAGATCAACACAAACCACCGACTTCAGCAGCAACAGATCCACACTATCATGGAAGCCATACACCGGTTGCAAAACCCACAAGGGCAACCACCACCACCTTTTCAGGACCCGCAAGGACAACCACCACTTGATCCACCACCATTCCAGGACCAACCTAGGCCCCTCTGCGAGTTCTACAATCCTTCTGTGGTTCGGATTGAGACACACCTTCGGATCCCCAAAGGGGGAGATGATTTTGAGCTGAAACCAAACGTCCTGAGTCTGATTCAGAGCCACTTCCATGGAAGCTCAAATGGGGACCCCTTCCAGCACCTAAAGGATCTTGACCGGATCTCCCGGACTATAAAACCTAGGAACATTAGCCTAGACATTGTTTTGATTAAGATGTTCCCCTTCTCACTGAGAGACAAAGCATCTCACTGGCTTAGAACCCTAGGAAGACCCATCACCACCTGGGAAGAACTGAGGCATGCATTCTTAAAAAAATTCTTCCCCATAGGAAAAACCAATGCCCTCAGAAGAGCCATTACTACCTTTACACTCCATGGCAGGGAACAGTTCCATGAGGTGTGGGAAAGATTTAATGAACTATTGAGGAAATGCCACACCACGAAGTACCAAGGTGGCAATTGGCCCAAATCTTCTACCATGGTCTGGACAGCAACCTTCAGAACTTCGTCGATACCTCATGCGAGGGAAACTTCCTGAACAAAGATGAGGAGAGCGCATTTGAGCTCTTCGAGTCTATGAGCAAAAATTCGCTCAACAATGCCTCCATGACCTAGTTTAGTCGAAGTACCCCGTGGTGGGATCTATGAGGTACAAGCAAATTCTGGAACGGTTGACATGGATATTATTGCTAAGAATTTGGATCGAGTGGAATTGGTAGATAAAAAGATAGATGAACTACTGAACCAAACCAGAAACCCGTTACAGACCCTCTCCCTAGCAAAGGGAGCTCACAATGTTGACCTGGTCCAGCCACTAAGCCAAATGAACTCGGAACAACCCCTAACCATGTTCCACGGAGGGACCTTTGCTCCCTCAACCTTTGATTACTCTCTTCCCTCTCCCTCAACATCTGCTATCTTTGAAGATGTACAGGATATCCAAGGTTATTCCAAACCTGACCCTTTCTCCAACACTTACAACACCGGCTGGCGTAATCACCTAAACTTTGCTTGGATAAACCAGAAATCGCCTCAATTTCAGAACCAGCCCAGGCCAAACCAACAGCCAAACCTGCCCCCTATCAGCAAGGACCACCAGTTAGACCCCCCTATAATCTGAATAGGGTGGCCCCTCCCCCACAAAACCAAATGGACACCCTGATAAAAAATGATGGCTGAAATGAACTAAAAACACCAGGAGGAAATGGCTTTAGTGAAGGGACAATTAAGCCAGCTATTGGACTGTAAACAACAAGGATCCCTACCTTCCAAGCAACAACTGAACCCGCGAAACATGATTAACAGAGGCCCCAATTCGCAAGGGTTCCAAGGCAATCCAGGGCAGGCTCACATGGTCCAGCTGGCCCCACAAATAGCCCCTGGGTTTGGTGCTTCTTCTTCCTCATCTTCTCAAGGATCAACCCATGGTCCTAATGCCTCTGCAAATGCGGTAACCTTGAGAAGCGGCACCAAAACCCAGGATCCCAAATGGTCGACCCTTCCCATGACTTCACCCTCTAAAATACCCGACTCTGAAGAGGCGCATGAAAATCCCAAGGACCTAGAAATTGACCCTATCCATATTCAAACACCATATCCCGAGGACTTGGAGACAATCAAGGAAAAGAAAAGTGTTATGGAAACTAAGGAGCTTTTGGAGATCTTTAAGCAGGTTCAGATTAATATCCCGCTCCTCGAAGCCGTCAAGCACATTCCGGCTTACGCCAAGTTCCTAAAGGATGCCTGTACACCAAAACGTAAGCCAAGACCTCAAGCACCTAGGAAGGTTGTGCTCTCAAAGCAAGCAAGTTCCGTGATATCAAGCAACCTTTCACTCAAACGAACTAACCCAGAAGCACCCCTGATATCGTGCAATATTGGTGACATGACATTTGATAGAGCGCTCCTGGACTTAGGTACTTCCATCAATCTGATTCCGACAACACTGTACCACCAATTTGGATTTGGAGAGTTGATGCCCACACTTGTTACCATCTAGTTGGCTGATAGATCTGTGAAAACCCCAAAGGGGGTTGTCAAGGATGTGATTGTGCGGGTCAAGGACTTCTATTTTCCAGTCGACTTCTTGGTGCTTGACATGGAAGTTCCTGAAAAACTGCAGAACACACCCATCATCCTAGGCAAACCTTTCTTAGCTACGGCTAAGGCAAACATGGATTGTGACACGAGATGTATGGAAATCGCCTTCGGAGACAAGAAGATGCAGTTGGATATCTTCCAGGCGACCAAGACTTTTGATTGCGACTGTATCGAGGAACATGATCCCATGGAGCCTTTGGTCGAGGAATGCCTCACTCTTAGTTCTATCTCGAACTACCAATCCTGTAACGACTGTTCTGACCCGTCACCATCTATGCCTATGGACCTTTGTAGAGCTGATTACCAACAACCAACACCATTCGAGGAAATTGATGTTGATCAACTCCCGCCTTTCCCCTTTCCATCAAAAATTGTTCCACCCACACATGCACTAAAGCTGCTACCCGAGAATCTCAAGTATGTCTTCCTGGGACATGACCGGACCTTCCCCGTAATTATCAATACCAACCTAACCAAGGATCAGGAACTTAGATTGACAATGACCCTATCAAAAGACAGGGCTGCCATTGGCTGGACTATTTTAGACTTGAGAGGAATTAGCCCCACCTATTGTACCCACAAGATCTACCTAGAAGATGGGGCATGACCCTCCTGTCAGATGCAGAGACGGTTAAACCCAAATATGCGGGAGGTCGTTAAGAAGGAAATTATCAAATAGCTTGACACCGACATCATCTATCCCATCTCCGATAGCCCTTGGGCGAGCCCCACTCAAGTGGTTCCAAAGAAAGCTGGGCTCACCGTTGTCACTAATGAGCGTGGCGAATCCATCCCCACCCGCACCACCACCGCATGGCGGGTGGGTATTGATTACAGGAAGCTCAATGAAGCAACCAAGAAAGATCATTTCCCCCTGCCATTCATTGACCAGATTCTTGAGCGATTGGCATGGCAGAAGTATTTTTGCTTCCTAGATGGATATTCAGGATATAACCAAGTCGCAATTGCTCCTGAAGATTAAGAGACGACCACATTCACTTGCCCGTACGGCACGTTTGCATTCCGTCGTATGCCATTCGGGTTATGCAACGCACCCACTACCTTTCAACGTTGCATGCTATCCATCTTTTCAGAGATGGTGGGTGAATACCTGGAGGTCTTTATGAATGATTTCTCAGTATTTGGGAATTCATTCAACCACTGGTTGAGCAACTTGGAGAAAATCCTGAAACGATGTATCGCGGTTAATTTGTTGTTAAGTTGGGAAAAGAGTCAGTTTATGGTTCAAGAAGGAATCATCCTCGATCACATCGTATCACATAGGGGCATTGAGGTGGATCGAGCTAAAGTTGATTTGATTTCCAAACTTCCTCCACCTAGCTCGGTCTGACAAATCCGTTCGTTCCTTGGACATGTTGGCTTTTACCGAAGGTTCATCAAAGACTTCTCCAAGCTTTCCAAACCCTTGACCGATCTTCTGGCCAATGACACCCTATTCCACATGACCTATGACTGCATCCAGGCTTACCACACCCTCAGGGGCTTAGTCTCCACAGCACCCATACTTCAGCCTCCGAACTGGTCCCAGGATTTTGAGATCATGTGTGATGCAACATACTTTGCCATAGGTGCCGTCCTGGGATAGAGAAAAGGCAAGAAACCCATGGCGAACTACTACGCGAGCAAGACATTGGATGAGGCCCAACGAAATTATACGGTCACAGAGAAAGAACTGCTCGCTATAGTTTTTGGACTCGAAAAGTTCCAATCTTACCGTCTAGGATCCCACGTGACCATCTATACAGACCACTCGGCCATTTGGCATCTATTGGCTAAAAAGGATGCGAAGCCCAGGCTCATCAAATGGATTCTGCTCTTGTAGGAATTTGACCTGGAAATCTGCAACAAAGCTGGATCAAAGAATGTGGTGGCCGACCACTTATCCAGACTCCACCCAGACCACATTGGGCCCTCCCTGCCTTTATCCGACAACTTTCCCGATGAGCAAATTCTAGCTGTGAAAGATAGGAAACTACCTTGGTATGCCGACTATGTCAACTACCTGGTTGTAGGACAAACCCTGCACAGCTGGCCTAGACAGCAACGGGATAAGTTCTTGGCTGAAGCGAAGCACTATTTCTGGGATGATCCCATGCTATTTCGCCTCTGTGCCGACCAGATCATTAGAAGGTGTATCCCAGAGGATGAAGTTCAAAGTGTGCTATCTTTTTGTCACGACCAAACTTGTGGTGGCCACTTCTTAGGAAAGAAAATGGCTGCAAAGGTTCTGCAGTCCGGATTTTACTGGCCTTCCTTATTTAAGGATGCACACAACTTTGCTAAGACTTGCTCTCGCTGCCAGACTCTGGGGACCATGACCAGAAAAGACATGATGCCCCTCCAGCCCATTTTGATTGTCGAGATCTTCGATGTTTGGGGTATTGATTTTATGGGCCCCTTCCCACCATCCAATAGCTTTGAGTACATCTTAGTCTCTGTAGACTATGTCTCCAAATGGATTGAAGCTATCGCCACCCACCGATGTGATCATAAGACTGTCATGGACTTTGTTAGGTAGAACATCTTTTCCCGGTTTGGAATACCAAAGGCCATGATCAGTGATGGTGGAAGTTATTTTATCCGCACCCAATTTCGTGCCCTACTCAGAAAATACAAGGTTACCCACTACATTTCCACCCCGTATCATCCACAAACGAATGGGCAGACCGAGGTCTCAAACAGGCAGATCAAGAATATTCTACAGAAGAGTGTGAGACCTGACAAGAAGGACTAGTCCGCACGACTTGATGATGGCCTGTGGGCATACCGGACCGCTTTCAAGACCCCGATAGGAATGTCACCTTATCGCTTGGTCTTTGGCAAAGCTTGCCACCTTCCTGTCGAGTTGGAACGTCGAGCTTACTGGGCCATTAAGCAGTGTAACATGGATTCCCAATTAGCCAGTGCACAGAGGACACTCCAACTCTCCGAGCTCGAGGAAATTCGTCGGGACGCTTTTGAGAATAGTTGATTGTACAAGGAGAAAATGAAAGCTGTCCATGACTGACTCATCCATAGAAAGACCTTCGAGCCTAACCAGCAAGTTTGGCTTTTTGACACCCAACTAAAATTATTTCCGGGGAAACTCAGGTGCAAGTGGATAGGACAGGTTAGGGTAGTCAAGCCCTACTCCAATGGGGCGGTTGAAATCGCTGACCCGAATACTGGGCATACTTTTACAGTCAATGGTCAGATATTGAAACACTTCCTCGCCCAGGTTCCCCCAAAGGAGGTTGTCACCCTCATTAAGGGATGACATGAAGCACCGCCCAGCTGGAAGCATTAAACTCAGCGCTTCCTAAGAGGCAACCCAGAAGATTCAGACTGATCAGGTATTTTACTTCACTCAGGTAATATCTTTTTGAACCCTTGTTGCATCCATGCATTTGTCAATGAAGACATTGTCCAACTTAAGCATGGGGGGATGGTAAATTACATGATTCTGAATTCATTTAATCAGTCTGAATAAAATAAATAAATAAATAAATAAATTGAATTTAGGAAGAAAAAAAAAAAGACATTAGGAACTTGTCAACAATGGGAAATAATATGAAAAGAACCTGAACACTTAGACTTTTCTGGCCTTCAGGCTTAATCAGCCTGGGTGTTCGTTAAAATATGGATTTAGCTTTAAATCCTTGCAACCTTAATTTATTCTAATCCACCAATAAAATAAGGTGATAAGTATACGACTTATCAACTTGCCCTCTAACTCAGAAGGACTTTTAGTCTAAGCATCTGCACACATTTTTGCACTGACTCACTCGGAGATTCTAACAGAAATTGGGTAGCTAATGAACCTTCTAGGGTGGTATGGTTGGCAAGTTGTCATGGGTAACAGCCAATTGGCCAGTTGTCTAGAGGCCAGCCACAGGACCACCTTCTTTTTATTGCCTCTAGGCAAATTTGAGATCAGGGAAGCTACCTACTAAAAAAGAAAGAGAAGAAAAAAAGAACAAATTAAGCCACACTTCATCGCACGAGTATAGCTAGCAAGTGATCGTGGGTAACAGCCCATTGGTCGGTTGTCCAGGACCTAGTTCATTAAATGCACAAAAAGACCCAAAACACTTAAGGAAGAAGTGGGAAAGTAGAGCAAGCCGGGGAGATATACACTGGAAAAATCCTTGTGTTGACCCCAAGTAAAACAAAAGTAGGGAGAAAGCTACTGATCGGACAAATACACCTTCAAGAAAAACACTTCCTTTCCTGGTCACCTAGGGGCGTAGAAACCCGAAGTCTGTCTGAATTACCATTGAGTGAGTCTATCACGATCTTCACACCAAGATGCTTAGCACTTAGAGTCCTTTCCGAGTTTTGGGTGGGTTGAGTAGCCGTAAAAAGTTACCAACACACTCTTAACTCCAAAGATCTAAAAATGAGAAAAGATGAAAAAGAAAAAATATATATATGTACATGCCTTAAAGCAAGGATTTAGGTAATTCATATTTTGGCAGACACCCGAGCACTGTTTAGTCTCTGTAGATCAAGATCTTAGTATATTTCCTCTTGTTGACAAGTAACGAAATGTCTAATTAATCACTTCTTGGATTCTGACTAAGAATAATGGCCAGAATGAACCTTGCTAGGGAATAGCAAGGAGTAAGCATGGGGGTATGATAACACTACATCTTGGGGTAATAATTCTATCAATTGGGATTTATCTTAAGGGTAATGTGCACAAATAACACATCATAAGTGGGCATGGGAGAATGACATGCATCGCACATTGAGATTATTTATTAAATACTATTAATGGCCATTTCAATATGTTCATGTCAAAACAGGCCTCAGATGAGCAATCGGACCATATGGATGGATTTAAAGGGACTAACGGAGTTCAATGGACTCAAAATCAGCTAAATCTGACATCCGGAGCTCCCACAATTGGCCCAAGAAGTTCTGATCGTTGATTTGAAGATCAACGGTCAGAAATCTGCCACGTGTCGACATCGCTGCACCTCTCGACCGCAGCACAACTCCACTGCCCTTCACCACCGGATGAATCTCGACAGTCGATCTTCAATCGAACGGCTCCGCAGCACTCCACGCCCGTGCACCCCACCTCCTCTTCGCGACCATCTAGCCCCACAGCACAGCGGGTCGCGTGCCATTCGCAAAGGCAGTGGCGGGCGTTCGAAACCCCACATGCTGCCAAATTGCTTCTCACGCGGGCGCAGCCGATTAAGGCCGTGGATCCACGTGCGGAGGGCGACGATCGTGCCACGCGACGCTCCCTTGAACGCAAATGCCGGGCGCGCAAGATGACGTGCACGATACACGCCCACGATCACACGCACTTGAGGCACAATCCAAGAGTGCCCTTTGTGAGATCTCAGCCGTCCGATCTTCAATCAGACGGCCTACAACGCACACACACGGATCGGGCGTGAAGAAGAACGAGTGCGAGCATGAGACCAACAGGGAGGGGGCTACATCGACGCTTTTAGAATGGATTTAGCAATGTCCCGAATGTCGCTAAAGTCCATACTTAAATTAGAAACCCCTTCTTCCTATATAAACCCCTCCCAACCGCCCATGTAAAGCATTCAATTCACTTAGCAAGTGTTGTATCACCCTCCTAACCTCCCTTAGCATCTCTTGTAGTCAACGAAGTCAATGAGCCGTCGACGGAGCCTTCTTCCACCGCCGTGGCCGCCTTGCCATCTCCCCTCTCTCTCTCTTCCTCGCCCTTTACTCTAGCTTTAGTTTCCTTTTGTTTAAGCATTTAGCTGTCGTTGTATTTGTAAAACTTGAATTGCATGTTAAATATAGTTTTGATGTTGTTTTCCATCTTGATCTAAGTGATTGACATGATTTAAAAGACTCTACCCTACTCTCTCTCCCTCTCTCTCTTTTTCTCTCTCTCACTAGTTTTTTCCCGCATCTTCTCGCAAGCAAAAACCCGTCATTTTCGTGACACTAAGTGACAAGAAAAATTCGATTTTCACGCCTCTTTGAGTTCGACACTCAGACTCACGTCTATTTCTTCATTTAAAATTGACATTGCGAATGCAAACTATAACGATCCTTTTAAACAAACACATCCGTAGCACATCATCCACGTGCGCTCTCTGCCGTCAGATCGCAGAGAGGCTCGATGCGCGTGATCTTCAGATTTCGCGAGGGCACGATCCGCACATGCTCCTTAACCACGCGATTAGGATTGGACAGTGGAGATGCATCCTTCCCAACGAGCACGAGATTCAAATGACAGCAAGCGTGCAAAATCTCCTCGCGATCCCAGCCATCTACTCGTAATCCAACGGTTGACGCTCTCCCCGCACTATGCTAGTTGCAGCGGCTCCACCTCACGCTAGTGGAGGTGAGTGAAGGCTTTAGTAACACCTCCTATAGGCCTTTAACAATGTTTTAAATGTCGTTGAAGACCTGTGCACACAAAACGCATCCCTTCCACCACTATATAAACCCCATGACCCTCTCCCTTCCAAGCCACCTCTACCTATGCTATTTCCACCTACTCCAAAGCTCTAGAAGCCCCTCAAAGCTCCCCTAAAGCTCAATCCCAAGCTTCAAAGGCCACCTACTAGTGTAGTGCTCCTATACCCCACCAAATTTCCTCCTCCATCTCACCACCTTCATAGGAAGCCTTGGAGTTATCCTCCCACCTCCATTCTGGTAGAAGATCACCTCCACCACCTCATCCCATTTCCGTGCCTTGGTGAAGCATTCCTCTACCCGGCATCCTCCGGCATCTCATCCTCATCGTCCAGCCTCTCACCTCCTCCGTCCAAGTTGCCACCAAACACTATCGTCTCGTCAAACAGCCGATTCAGGAGATTTCTTCTCACCCCTATCTCTTTTATAGTTTCTTAGCATATTGTAATAAACATTTGCATCACATTGTGATATATCAAATTTGTTCTTTCCACTTTGTGAAGTTATCTTGCTCATCTCTTTCTTACAACATAAAAACTAACAAAACCCTAAAATACCAAAAAGAAACAACAGGAAGCGTAGATTTCGATGAAAACAAACATCTCCTCCCTGTGTTCAACCTGGGACTCCCTTGGAGTTTCGATGAAAAATTATATTTGATAATGTGTTTTGCGACTACAGCAACGGGTTTCTCCTAACCACAACTTTCCATTCGCGAAAACCCGCTCATCAATTTCTTTAATATTCCACAAGGACAGCACGTAAGCCTTCAACTTGGAAGCCAAACATTGCATTGCCGATCCCTCTCAATGATTTACACGCTACCACGAAGTCACCAAATCATGAAAACTAGGTTCGTTAAGTCACGACCTTCAGAAGCAGAAGTATGAACCACAATAACCACCATCATTGCTGTCACACACAATCGAAGCATGATCTGAGAAGGGGTGTCCAAGTGCAGAGACCAGTGCCAACTGAAAGGTGCACAGACACTCAACATTACACATGAATCTGTCTAGATGTGACATTTGAGCACTCCAATTCCTCCAAGTATAAGCTACACCTGATGTTGGAAGATCGACTAACTCAAGTTCTAAGACCATAGACTGGAAGCCAAAAGAGGATGAATCGAGTCTGCCATCAGGCCTGCCATCCATAGATAAGGTAGCATTATAAGCACCACCCAAGACCCATATGCCTTCGCCTGCAAAGGAAGAGGCTTGTCATAATTCTTCCTATAGTTCCTATCTTCTAGCAACCACACACAGTGATGAGAGCCTCATCATGAGCCCTAACTAGCTCATTTTGACCTAAGAAAGTAAACAAAAGCTCCCACATAACCTAAAGGAAAGCCTAAGTCAAGGGATTACTATTCTGGGAAGGAAACATGAACTAAAGGGTAAAACTATAATTTTACCATTACAGTACATCAACAGGATTTCTCAAGGGTTAAACATAGGTCAATTGGACTTAATAAGAGGAAAAGTGGGATGGTTCAGTCAGAAAAGGATTATTGTGAGATTTAAGAATTAAATGGCATTCTATAACCCTGAAACAAACCCGCTTAATTAAATAAGGTTTTGGTCTGGATAAAAATCAACTAAACCCTCTAAAATTCATGGAAGAATATCCCCTAGGGTTTAGAACCTTCAATTTGACCTTTGGAACCTACTTTGACCTAGACTGGGGTCCTAGCTCAGTATTTAACCTAATTTGGGTTTTTTATGCAAAATGTCTAGTCAAACATGGTTAAACCTAAAATCTAACTTCACCATTGGATTCCATAGGTCCAAATTGGATTTTTAGCAAAATTTGGGTCTAAAGGAAGGTCATCTTGACCTACTTTGCAAAATGATCCACCCAATTACATTATGGCCCCTAACTTTTGAAAACCCTTGCGCAGAGCCCCCAAACTTCCTCGACACCCTTACATTCAGGTCCCTCCACCATTACAGCAGAGGAATCCCACTCCGACAAGGACTTGAGGCTAATATCTCCTCGAATCCTCAGAGATCTCCCAGATTTGGATGGGAAATTCTCTGAGGATTTCTCCATCGTCTGAACGGGATCTCCAAATTGGATTTACACCCAATCTCTCGTGCGAATGCTCAAGAGATTTGGGAGTCCTACGCACCTTCCTTCTCTGGAGAGGATTTTGGGCTGGAATGCTAGCCTTCCAAGCACAAGAGGCTCAGCTAGCTGCTATAAAAGGACCCCCGATCCTCTGCGCATCTTCTAAGCCTGATTTGGCTGCTGATACCCTCTCAATATCTTCCCTCCTCATCTCCGATCAAAACGCCCACAAGCTCCGACGATCTCCCCTCCCTCCTCTCATCGCTTTGCCACCATGCCGGTGGCAGGCTTAGCTTTGTCTCGTTCCTCTACGTTGCGCTGCACCAGCGCACTCCTCTCCGACCTCCTCCTCGTCGCCGTCATCTCCACCTCAGGGCTGTCTTCCCCGACGGCGGCACATATGCGCCATTCGTCTCCTCTGCCTCTCCTTCGTTCCAATCACCACAGATAAGTTTCTCTCCTCCCACTCTTCATTTTCCCTCATTTTATTTCATAAACCGCCCCTCGACTGCCACTGTCCACCTTCATCTTCCTCATCTCTAACTGACCTCCAGCGAGATTCATCCACTACTCCGCACTTCCACATGCCTCACCACCAACCTCTTCACCTCCACCATCACCCACTGATCACTTTCCGCCCATCCACTGACCACCACAGACGCTCCACACTTCCACCGAACAAACCCACATGCACGATCACAATCTGACCTAGACACGCACGCCTAGGCCGGTCTGCGCCACGCCGACCCCCGCCTCACCTTCGCTGTGATACAGTGAAGCTTTCCCTGTTGTTTGATAGGGCCTCAAGGCCGTCTTCATGTCGTGCAGGTCCGAGCCTCTGTCCACCATTAACGCACAAGCAAGCTTGCTTGCTTTAGAGCTCCAGGCCGCGCGCTCCAGGCTTCAGGGCTCCAGGCGACGTGCATTGAGTGTGCAAGTCTATCCAACCTGAGAGTAATCATTGCGAGGCATTCAGCTGGTCCAATTGCGTGAAGTTCTCCTGCGGGCACCAGCAGAAGTGGGTGGGACATTTAGTCCCACCTCGTAAACTCAGGGGTGAGCTGTGACACTTATATTGAATTTGTGTCTCTGGTTGGTTGCCTCAAGTAACACAGGGGTGAGGTCCCTCGCCCTCACTCATGCCTCATCCGCGACCCCTACCCTCGTGGACCTGGCACCCAACTCGATTACCTAAACCTAGCACTCCTCGCGCATCACACCCACATCGGTGCGCCTGGACCCGAGCGCGCATCCGACCCGATTATCCAGCTCTGGGAGAGCATACCGAAGAGAGAAATAAAGAGAGAGACACGGGGAGGGTAGGGGATAGGTTTTGTTTCGTTGTGTTGTGCAGGAAAGAAGAAGAAGCTAAGGAAGTAAGAGGCGCAGCAAAGAAGCGAAGGAAGAGGTAGCGGCTAAAGGTAAAGGCTGAAGAAGGAAGGACTTAGCCACAACAAGGAAGGAAAAAGAAGAAGAAGAAAAGAGAAGCACTGTAGCAGAGGAGCGGCAGAGGAAGAAATGAAGAGGAAGGTAGCTGCCGAAGGTGAAGGAAGCTAAAGCCAAGCAGGGACTTAGCCGCCGAAGAAGAAAGAAGAGAAAGAAGAAAGTCAAGGGCAGAAAAAAGAGAGAAGCAGGAGCGGCCAAGCAGAAGAAGAAGAAGACAAGACAAAGAAGAAAAGAAGAAGAAGCCAAAGAAGGCAAAAGAAGCACAGCCGTAGAGCAAAGAGAAAGAGAAAGATAATGCCAAAAATCATAAATCAAGCACTGTAGCAAGAGCTTTTAAGACGTCTGATTTTTCATCAGACGTCCAATTTTTTAGCATTATTTCTACATTGACATTACTTTTCAATTTTGATTTGATTAGTTATTGTTTTTTATTAAATTGAGAGTTGTGC